>JAKFHU010002308.1:0-1280730 GCA_023783475.1 Daubentonia madagascariensis
AAGTAGTTGAGTCAGTGGTCCCCACCTAGGGCTTTCAGAACCCCAAGCCCTCTTTTCACGAATTTGTTTATTTCATATCCTTTAATTCCCAGCATCTTCTAGTGTTTGGTGTCTAGTAGGTGTTCCAAGAAGAAACACACGTGAAAACCTTATGCTAAAGGTAGCATTATTTTTACTGTCACTCTCACCAACACACACTACAACTCCCTACCCTTGGGAGTGAGAGTCCTTCCAGATATAGTTTCAGGCTTGCACGAAAAATAGTGTAATTCCAAATTGTTTTTTCCATCCCATTACACCCTCTCTCGCACTGGACGCCACAAATTTTCCACAACCTCGTCAGAGAAAACCCCCATCTTTTCAGAATGTTGGTCATCATCGGAGTCCGCCTTCCCCACGTCCCTGTAAGGGCCTCAGCTCTGGGCCGCTTTCCCGGCGCTCAAGATTTCTAAACTTGGGGCCTCCAGGAGGGGAAAACGAAGCCACGGGTTCGCGGGACACCGGGACCGCACAGGGACCCCTTAGCTCCTTCCACCCCCTGTCTGTTCGCCCATCCCCGAGTCGTCCTCTCCGCCTTCGGGTGGAAAATGCCCGGGCTCGAGAACCCGCTGTTAAGCCGCTGCCTCCGCAACGCCCCGGGGCGCAGAAGACAAACGAGAGAGCGGATCGACCGTGGGAGACTAGAGCGGTGGCGACGAGCCGCGTACGCGCTGACGTCACGCCGACGCCCGGCCGCGCCGGCTCCTCCCTCGGCGCGGCAGGTCCGGTTTCCGGCGGGAGCGCGGACCTCTCCGCGGACGTCAGGCTGTAGCCTGTGGCGCGGGGCTGTTCGCGGGCTGCTGTGGGGTCTCTGCTGCTGCCCGCCAGAATGCCTCACTTGGAAAATGTGGTGCTTTGCCGCGAGTCCCAGGTGTCCACCTTGCAGTCCCTGTTTGGAGAGGTATTGGTCAAATTGTCTTTTCCAAATCCTAGAGGCAAACGGTTCCGTGGTCTTGCGACCTATTCCCTTTTTTTTTTTCGTGTTTGAATTGGGCCATTTGTACGTTGAGATAGTGTTGTAGGTCTCCCCTACACCTTAACCCCAAGTAACTTGTGATTAGTACCTGTAAGGGAAAGCTTAAAGGTAAGGAAGGACCGGCCTACACTGCAGGATGTTGGGCCAGGACGTGTTCTTTTACACACACCACACTTGTAAGGTGTTAGCCCAAAGTAGCTACTAGAAGTTGCTTATTGTCTTACACTAGCTGAACAGGATTTTATATAACAGGTGTGTTTGTAGAGTGTTAATTATTCAAATGTAAGTTCACAGGTTTCAGTGTGGTAGTTGGTGTAAGTCAAGTGTAGACAGGTGGTTGTTATTTTCATGGCTGTTAAGGGCCAAAGCGTTACTTCAGGTTTAACAATTCAGTGTCTTTTCCAGAATTGTAAAAGCCCTGAAGAGGTCTCTCAGGCCTTTTCCCCTTGACTGGTAGTTCACGTGATGCCATGGGGGAATTTGTCTTCTCTGAATGAATACAGTTAGGAAGTCCTTTACGTAGGCAGGATGTAGCATTCATCATTTCAAAAATTAATCTATTTTTTATCATTTTTTGGTGGTCTCTGGTGTGCCTTTTGCTTCAGACTCTAAAAGACTTGGAATTAATCAAACTTGGATTTTACTTGTAAAAAGAGTGAATGAGAGTTTAGGGTCGTCCTCATCCCCTCGTCTTCTGATTTGCTTTTTGAAGTACAGTCATACATCACTTAGTGAAAGGGATACAGTGTGAGAAATGCATTATTAGGCAATTTCATCGTTGTGTGAACATCATAGTGTATACTACACACACCTAGGCTGTATGTATGGCCTGTTGCTCCTAGACTACAAACCTGTACAGCATGCTGCTGTACTGAATACTGTAGGCAGTTGTAACACAGTGGTGTGTATTTGTGTGTCTGAACATAGAAAAGGTACAGTAAAAATACGGTATTATAATCTTACGACACCACTGTTGTATATCTTGTCCATTGTTGACTGAAATGTTATGTGGCTCGTGACTGTACTTTCATCCAACTAGAAACATTGGATGGCAGTCTGAGGTGGCTTGTGAAGTATTAGTGGAAAAGTCCCACCCTCCATCTAAAGGGGCAAACTAGTTAGGGAAGTAGGAGGTGAACAACTGCATCTTCTGTCAATTTTTTAGTTATAATTAAAACGTTTTCTTGCTTATGTTCTTTGCATTTCTTCCCTGGAGTTGATAAGCCCAGATCACCCCAACCAGAAATGCTCCTCCTGAAAAAGAATAATGGGAAATAAGGATGAGTAGTATTGACTTAGTGGTAGATCACAGAAAGTGTTTTGACCTTTGCTCTTAATGTAAATTGTGTTTAACAATATTAATTATCACTTTTCTGCAAGGTGCTGTGCATGTGGGAAATACAAAGAACTATAACAAAGAACCTAAAACACTGGTTCATGTTGCTAAGAAGATTCATTTATTTGTTCGACAAATAAGTATTTACTGAACACCTTTTTTGTGTCAGGCACTGTGCTAGATCCTGGTTTATTATGGTTTGTTAGGGAGGTTTGTAGAGTTGAAAGGTTAAATAACAGTGGAAGAGTTCAATATAATTCTAGGTAACAAAAGAAAAGATGTTGTAAGGTATTATAGGCACCAAATAATGGATGCAAGCAAGTGTGGCAGGATTCCAGAAAAGGAGAGATTTAGTGTAGCTTGGAAAAAACTCCTGAAGCATGGTCTTGAGCTCTTTAAAGGTGAAATATAGTAGTTGGATAGCAAAGATGCTCAATAACTTGCATTTAATTCCTGAGACAGAGTTTTTGAGCCAGTTAATTTATAAGATTGTTACATATAAACTTTAAGAAAGGATTCATGTATTAAAAATACCTATCCAGTAAATTTTTAGTCTGTATTTAGCAGTTGGGCTGCTTTTGTCATAGCTACATGCCATTTAGAAAGCTTTTTTCCTGTATAAATCTGAGTTCCTGATTTGTCTTGTAAAAGGAAATGTTTAACTTAGCGACTAAAATGTAATAAATGTTTGTGACTACTATTGCTGTGGTCGATGATGATCATAGGGACTCAATTTTCTCATTGCATCATCTAATTTTCTTGTAATTATTTTTAAAATGTGTGTCTCCCTACCAGACTATAATATCCTCCTCCATATTGTCTCTTACTGATACTTGTACGCTGCGGTGCCTCGTGGTTTGCAGCATTCAGTAGATTTCTAATAAGTGGTCATTGCATGAATGAAACATAAGTGCTAGACCAATAGAGGGGCCTTTGACAATTTTTACTTTTCTCTAGGCTGATAACTTAATATTCTGCGGGAGGATCTTACTAATACGTATTTTTCAATATATGCTGTGCAGATTTTGTCAACGTTTTATTTGGTGAAATGTATGCATTTGTGCCAGGGTCAGTGAGTATGCATAATTCAGAAGTATTCTATAGGTTTTAGTAAGAATGAAGACTTTTGAAATTCCTTCTAACCCTGTGAGGATGTCTGCTTAGTTACAGAACATTAAAATGTACAGTGAGGTTGCAGCCTGCAAGGGGATTAGATTCTTTAGCAAGGATTGAGATCAAAATGGAGGATGGACAAAATTACCCTTGAAGAATCCCTTGAATCTTCTATAAAGTTGAAATACAAGAGTTTGTATTTGTAAACCTGTACAATAATAAAAAGTATAAACATATAATATATGGTATATAATAAAATATGTCAAATACAATTTTACAATTTATGAAATTTTAATTTCAAAACAGAAAGTGCTTAGAGTTGAATTTGAGTAAGTTCAAAGTGCGATGATGAATCCACTATATGCTCACTGTTGAAGTAATTTGGATTGAATATTTTACTTTACCACATACAACTTCTCACGAGTTGATAAATGTTTATTTTCTATTTTGTATGGGGAGGCTGACATTTATCTTTGTCTTTTCTCCACTAGAGACATCAGTTCAGCTTTCCATCTATTTTTATTTATGGACATACTGCCAGTGGCAAGACTTATGTAACACAGACTTTGTTGAAAACTTTAGAGGTAAGAATAGAAATATCAAAATCTGTTTCCTTTCCATTGTTTAATTTACAATATTGTTACTAATAATTTCAAATCTCCACAAATACAAAACTGAACATATCACCTTTACACTACTCTTCTTCCCATGTTAACTCTCCATGAATGATCTCACCTTTGACACAGTTGTCTAAAGTTGTACTTTCTTAACTCCTTCCTCATCTTTACTTTTTCAGTAAATCAAACCAATAAACGTGTTCTACTCATTCTACATCCTTAGAGTCATGACTTTACCTTTAATCATAGCCATTGCTGCTATCTCAGTTTCATTTACCATTGATTTTTCCATGTATTTCTGTAAGTTTCTTAATTGCAATACATTCTTGACCCTGCAGCTAGCCCATGCAAATCTTACTTAAGATCTTCAGGACAGTGTTTGATTTGCCTGATGTATAAGACCTTTCATGAGCTGAATTCAATTTATCTTTCATAATATAATGATTAAGAGTTTGGGCTATAAAGTGTGGCAGACTCCTGTTCCTCTTCTGGACTCACCACTTAGTGCTTTCCCCAGCTGCAAAGTAGGTCTAATAGTGACAACATTTGGATTGTTATGAGAATTGTTAATACATGAAAAGTGCTTCTTGCAGTACCTAGTACATAGTAAACACTCAATAAAGTTTAGCTGCTGTTATTTATGAGTGTTGCCATACCCTCTTTCATATCCTAAACCAGGGAAGGGCTAACTTTTCCTAAGGGCCATATGGTAAACATTGGGGCTTGTGGGCCATATAGTTTCTATCTCAACTACTTAACTCTGCTGTAGCGTGAAAGCAGCCATGGACAATCTCTATCTGAATGAGCATGGCCATGTTCAAAAGCAACGCTATGTACAAAAACGGGTGGCCAGCCCACTGGCTTTGTTTGCTCATCCCAGTCCTACTCTAGCTCTGAGGATGCATGTTTAGTATGGCTACTGAACTACTTACAGTTCCTGCTCACTTTTAAGCCTTGACACATGCTGCTCCCTCTGCTTGGTACTCATTCTTCCTCTGCTACCCTTGGCAAATGCTTATTTGTTTTGCCAGGTTTTCTTCTGTGCATACTCAGGCAAGTCTTTCCTGATTCTCTAGGCTATGTTAGATGCCCCTCTGTTTTGCAGCCTCAGCACCCTATGCTTAATTCTGTCATAATATTTAGCCCTTTCAGCTGATTTTGTATTTTCATTTAGGCTTTAGACTGTGAGTTTCCTGAGATTATCCCTAGCACCAAGCACAGTGTTTGACACATATTAACTTGTGGATTTCAGCCTTTGATCCTGAAGATCACCTGTGCATTTTAAAAACACAGATGCCTGGGCTCTAGACTAGACTTCAGAATCTGAGTGTACGAGGTCCTAGTCCAGGCATTTGCATTTGAGAACCTCATGTAAGAAGTGTCCAAAAAATATATGTTGAATAAAAGCATGAAAACATGATAAGAAAGTTCCATATTTAAGGGCTATATTCCATTTTTAAACACATTATAATTTTTGCTACTATTTAATTAGTGTAATATGTGATGGTTATCACTACTTCTGATAAAGGTACACAAACAGGCACTTAGAATATGATGCCATTAAAGGTCATGAATAGTACAAATGCTGTAAGCATGACACTCATTCATAACAGAGACGTTGCGGACTCTTGCACTTAAAAGAATGGGAGTGAAGGGGGTTAGCAAATACGGTGAAACTGTGCCCAAGTAAGTTTAGTGTGGCCTTAGTTACACTGCTATTATGAGAGAGAAAGAAAAGCCACCTTATTGGATGAGGTTTATAAAATATCACTAAAAATAGTTATAGGTTCCATTATTTGTGCCAAAAGCCACAAGGTGTCTTCCTCTGAATGATCAGTACTATTTTTGTGATTTCATTTTGAAAACAGACTACATTTGTGAGCAAGTCTTTTGTTTCCTTATTACTTCAGGAGTTACCTAATTTTGATAATTCTTTAAATGAAGAGTTCTTAAAATCCTTGTAGAAGATTATGGTTTCTAACTCCTAAAATTTCTTTTTTGACCTAGGTTCATTCATCATTAAGGATATTATCTTAAAGTTATAAATATGAAGTTCAAATGTACTTGGGTTTCTTTATAAGAATTCTTTAGAGGAAAATAGAAATTTGCTTTGAATCCCTATAAGAAACACGTGGCAAACTCAAAGAACTAGTTGAAGTGAGTTTAATGAAGGGACTGTTTTACAGAAGTTGAGGTCCTCACCACCCCCAGACCTGAAGGGGCCATAGAAAGGAACTGTTATTAGAACCCAACAAGAGCTGTAGCCTTAGAAGAGGGGCTGCCCAACTTGAGCTGTGGCTTTGGTTGAAGAGTATATCTACTACCAAGCTGTGGGCCACTTGGGGGTGGGATGGGAGTCAAGGGAATAAATATCTAACTTTTCTTTCCTACCATTCTCCTTCTGTCTGCTGGTGGTTCTTCCCATTGGCTTCTCCATCCAGGGCCAGAAAATAAGAGAGTCTAGATGATGCAGTCTGTAGCCGTCAGCGTCTTGGGGCACAGGGTAGGTTGCAGAGTGGTGGGATACAGATTTAGAAAGGCAAATGGAGAATAGCCAGCAGAGCCATTATTGTATATGTGTTTTCTTTTTTGTTTATACTTTTTTGGTTTTTGTTTGCAGCTCCCACATGTCTTTGTGAATTGTGTTGAATGCTTTACCTTGAGGCTGCTTTTGGAACAAATTTTAAACAAGTTGAATCATTTTAGTTCTTCAGAGGATGGATGTTCTACTGAAATAACCTGTGAAACACTAAATGACTTCGTTCGCTTGTTTAAACAAATAACCAAAGCTGAAAATCTCAAGGATCAGACTGTATATATTGTAAGTAATTTAATTTGATTATATCATCTCTTGTTTGAAAACTGATTGTTTATTACATCACTTTTTGTATATTTGTTTTGAGTCCCATTATATACAGTGCTGTGTGCAAGGTGCTTTTGGGATGCAAAAATGTGTTAGATGTATTCTTTATCCAAAGGAAGCATCAAGAGTTATGACATTCACTCACATATGACTACGTGCAGAATGTGATAAATGGTAGCCACAAGATGCAAAGTACTGATTTATGTGCATCCAGTACAGCTCCATGAGGTGGTAGTATTTGAGATAGACCTAAAAGAATGATCGGGGTACTATAGGAAGAAACTGAAGAAGAAGAATTTCAGATGAAGGCAATTATATAAGTGAAAGCATGCAGATGGGAATGGAGGCCACAGAGTACCAAGTAGTCTAGTTTTAGTGGGTTATAAAGTATGAAGGGAGACAAAGAAGCCTAGAAGATAGGCTGGGGCAGATCATGGAGGGTCTTGAAAACTATACTAAAGTGCTATATTGCATTTCCTAGGCAGTGGAAGGAGGTAGTGAAGATTTTAGAGCAACAAATACGCCTTAGGAAGATTACTGTGAAGGCATGTTAAATAGGTAGATTGGAGGGGGATGAAAGTCTGAAGGATAGAAGAATGGTTTTGAGGCTGTTGTGACTCAAATATGACAGGAAATTTGGGCGTGTACTAGCACTGGGGCAGAAGATGCAGAAAGAAATAAATGGAAGAAACAGCAAAGGTCAAACTTGTCCATTGTGTATGGGGTTGGTTTGTAGGGAAAGATGAATTGTTTGATTTTTAGGTTGGCTGAATTTGGATTGTAGTTGTTAACATCAGTGTGAAAGTGACTAGCAGACAATTGAAAATATGTAATGTGTTTTACATTAGTGAGTTTTTCATAATACTTTAACTTTAAAAAAATGATTATCTTTGGAATTGGAATTAAATTTTAATATAATACCTTATAACAGCTACGTTATAAATTCACTGAAGGGACCAAATCTTAAGCATTCTTGCGTCTCCTAAAATGTATAATACATTTTATACATTTCCTTCTACATTTTAGCTTCATTCATTTATGTATTCAACAAGTATTTATTGAGGACTTCCTATATGCCAGGGACACTATACTAGGTATTGGAGATAGAACAGGGAACAAAATAGAGTCTCATGTCCACTTGCAGCTTACACTCTAGTTGAGGAAGGTAGATAACAAGTAAGTTAATATGTAGTATGTCAGGTGTGATACATTAATAAAGTAGAGTAAGGGAAAATCAAGGTGAGGGACAGTAGTTATTTTCCTAATTAGGGAAGATAGGGAATATCTCTCCTAGATGATAATACCAAAGCTAAAACCTGAAGGAAATGAGGGGCAAGCCTTGAGGATATCTGTAAAATGAGTATTTTAGGCAGAGAGATTTACATGAGAGTGCAAAGGAAACTGGAGCTTGCCCAGCTTCTAAAACCCTTGGAATCTCTGGAATGATGTGTCTTTTTGTATACTAATGAGTTGAATAGTGGCTGGGGGCTCCTGGATAGCCTCAGGATGGGGGCTGTTTACCTGGAGAAACAAACATGCCATTACAGGGTTGGAACTTTCAGTCCCATAACCTGACTGCTAGTGAGGAGAGAGGGACTGGATATTGACTCAATCACCAGCGGACAGTGATTTAATCAGTCGTGTCTTATGGTGAAGCCTTCATAAAAACCCAAAAGGATGGGGTTCAGAGAGCTTCTGGGTTGCTGAACATTTGGAGGTGCTGGAAGGGTAGCACACCTAGAAAGGGGATGGAAGTTCTGCACCCTGCCCCCATACCTTGCTCTATGCTTCTCTTCCATTTGGCTCTTTCTGAGTTGTATCCTTTATAATAAATAGAAACATATAAGTAAATGTTTCCCTGAGTTTTGTGAGCCGTTCTAGCAAATTATTGAAGCTGATAAACTCTGATATATAGCCAGTCTGTCAGAGGTCAGAAGGGAGGCTTGAACTTGTGATTGGCATCTGAAGTTGGGCAGTCTTGTGGGACTGAGCCCTTAACTTGTGGGATCTAACACTAACTTCAGGTTGATAGTGTCAGAATTGAATTGTAGGACACTCAGTTGGTGTCTGCAGAGAATTGGAGATTTGCTTGCTGTGGAAAAAACCCACACATTTGATGTTAGAAGTGTTGTGAGAGTATAGACAAACAATTTTCTTAGACAGCCCTAGGAAAACTAATACAACTAGTTATGAGGCTTTTGTGATAATCGAGGCAAAACATCATGTTGGCTTGGACCAGGGTAGTAGCAGTGGAGGTGGTAAGAAGTGGGCTGGATATATTTTGAGAGTAGGTTGACAGAATTTCCTGATAGTGTCTGTGTGGAGGACACAAAAAAAGAAGTTAAGGATGACTCAAGTGTTTGAGCACTAAAAGGATGGAGTTGTCATTATCTGAGTGGAGAAGACAGCAGATCGGGTATTGCTGGGTAGGAATGAGTGATCAGGAGATTGGCTTGGGGCATGTTAACATGGAGATGTTAAGTTTGCGGTTGCACACATGAGTCGGGTTGAAGAGAGGTCCAACATAGAGATATTATTTTGGAGTTGAGAGCATATAGTTAGTACTTAAACCTATGAGACTGGATTAGGTCACCAAGAGAGTGAATGAATTAGAAAAGGGGTGAGTTCAGTGACTGAGTTCTGTGGCATTCCAGTGTTTAGGGGATGAGGATGTCAACCTGAAATAATTGAAAGTATCAGAATCCAGTTTTATAGCGTTTAATTCAAGTGAAAAGCTGGGAATGACCATTCAGAAGACACAGACTCCAGAGAAGTGGGGTCAATGTTCTGCAGCCAAAAATTAAGTTCTTGCTTCTATAGGCAGAAAACAAATTTCGCAGGATTACAACATTTTCTATACAAGATTGGTTTATGAGTTACAACAATCTAATTACAGTTTGTTTTCCCTAAGGCTTGTTTTCATTTTCTTTCCAATTTAAAAGAATGTATTTAACATTCCATCTTAAGACTACCTGATAGCCCTGAAATCTTTGTGTGAGAAAGGTGAGAGGGAAGTTAATCTATAATGAAGATCAACAGTGAAGAGGGAAGGGGTCTTTCCTGGTGCCCTCTAGTCATTTATAACATTTTACAAAAACAATGCAGGTGAGGAAGAAGGCTAATCTATAATCAGAGAAACAAAAGTTGCAGCTGCCTGTCACTTGTGACTCAGGCCCCATAATCATATTCCTTTAAGGTTCAAAATACTTTAAATTTCCAACAGCTTAGATTTTGAATTTCTTTTTTTCGCAAGGAGTTAAGGAAGAATAATAGAGAGACTGAGAAGAAATCAGTGATGTATAAAGAAAACTTGGAGAGTGCAGTGTCCTGAAAGTCTTGGTAGGCTGCCCCTTTACTGATCCTTTGGCTAGGGAGAGTAGGCTACTGTTGGGGCTTTTTTAGTTCTACACCCATTGGTCTTTCTGTGTTGCTGACTTCTTGAGCTCTGTGTCTGAGATATGTGAGGGAAAAAGATAGCCCAGGTCACCCCCTGAGGTGAGTTGTCATTCTTCTGGTCCCAAGGTCCCTCGCTGGTCTATTTCTCTCCACCTCTCAGAGGCTTATACATCTGCTCCATCTTCTCAGAAGTGGAAGTCTAATTTTATTTTTAATGCAAGTGTGTGGTGAAGGATACGACGACTACTAGTACAGTTTTCCACCATTACCTTGATTTATGCTAAGGTGACTCTAGTTTAACCCACCATTGCTTTTGCACCATCAGTCCCAATATCAACATGGTGAAAAAGGTAAACAATATTTTGGTATTATGAAAATAGTTTTGAGCTTGCTAATCCCTTGAAAGGGTGTCAGGGACTTCCCTAGGGCCTACACACCACATTTTAAAAACCAGTGATCTAGGAAATCAGTTGGTGTTTCACTGAGATGGGGTAGGAGATAAGATCATTGGTGGAGAGGGATTTAAGGAACTAAGAGTCTGGTGTGTCTGCAGGGAGTCATCTCTGTAGATTTTGAAATACCAAAAAATATAGGAGTTGTATTAGAGAAGTGGTAGTCAAAAACTGCAATTTTTGAAGAATAAGGAGAAATGATCCCAGAATATGTGGCTGTCTCCAACGTGTAGAATTTCAAAGCTGAGTATCTTTATGAAGGAAGGAGAGTCAATATTCTAGAAACAGCATGAGGAGTAAGTAGGGCCCTATTGATGGGAAAACCAAATTCTGGCAAAATATTTAAAGAGGTTTATTGAGCCAATGTAAGTGACTGTGGCCCAAGGAGCATCTTCTGAAGAGGTCCTGAAAAAGTACGCCTAAAGTGGCCAGGTTATAGTTTGGTTTTACACATTTAGGGAGACAGGAATTACAGGTAAAATCATAAATCAGTACATGGAAGGTATAGGTATGTGTCGGTTTGGCCCAAAAAGATGGGACATCTCAAAGCAGGGGCTTATAAGTCATAAATGGGTTTTAGGGATTCTTTAGTTGGCACTTGGTTGAAAGAGTTAAGCTTTGTCTAAAAACATGGAGTCAGTAGAAAGGAATGCTTGAATTAAGATAAGGGGGTCTGCTAGAATGCTTCAGTTAAAATAAGGGGGTCTTCTATCATGTGATGCTGTACCAGAATCAGGTTGGAACGTAAGCTACAGTATACTGGGTTAATTATTAATAAAAAAAAAAACCTGTTTAATGAAATTTTGTGGTTTGTAAGGCATGACTCATCAGGCCTCTTAGGAATTTGGGCAAAAGAAAAAAGGTCAGAGTTCAGTCCTCAGCGCTATTCATTTTTTGGGCCCAATGGATCAAAGTAGGTGTTCAATAGTATTTGTTAGTTGACTAAATGTTAAAGGTGGAAAAGTTTGCAGGTATTTGGTGTAGACTATTTTGTAGAATAAATCTAGAATATTCAGCTAATATTTAAATTGGTAAGCTTGAATACTTAGGAAATGATATAGAAAGGTGGCTAAGAATGTTTTCTGTTTAGTAAACTTGCTTACAAATTGAGAGTCTTAGAATGCCTTAGCATAAATTATTAAGAAAAATATTTGAATCTGAATTAGAATTTTTACTTCTTAATATTAGTTATCTTATAATTGCTTTTGAAGAAGGATCATTCATTAGAATACATAAAATAATTAATTACAATGGGTTAACTATTATCAAATCAGAAGAATGAACTATTAATTTACTGTTTAGCTTTGTGTTTTGCATTAAAATGGGCATAAAAAATGGATCAATTTATTTGAATTAATTTGTGTTCTGGATTAGAGTTATTTAGATGGAGATTAATAGGAAATTTCATAATGGGAATGCATAGTGGAGAAACTAATTTATATCTTTATAGCAGTAAATAATTTTAGCTTTATTTTGTCTAAATTAGGAATGAAATATCTTAATTATTATTTTGCTTACATGTTGTTTCAAGCTATTCATAAAACAGATAAACATTTGGATTATTCAGAGCAAAATATATTTACTGCATTTTAACTTTATTCCTAATTTAAATAATTATAATTTACAATAAGATTTATTAATAAAATATAAATGTTTAGGGAAAAAACAAATTTCTTTGGGGAAAGGGTGATTTTAGTTCTGGGCAGAAAATGTACAAGATGAATCTAGAACATCTTGCCATTCTGGAAAGCTAGGAAACTCTCGACAACTTCTAGGGTCATTTAAAAAAAACACAGAAGCCAATTTGAAGGGGCTTCCACTGGCCAAAGATAGGACAATTTGACCATCAAAAAGAATAATGAATTCAGTGGGTGGAAACAAGTATTAGATATCTTAAAATCCATAAATTCATAACAATACTAAACAAATAAAAATCACAAACCCCCAACTCATCGGTTACCCCTGGGAGTTTAATTTACTAGGGCATTGCAGTAGGCTGAATAATGGCCCCCAAAGATATCAGGAACTGGCAAATGTTACTTATTTGGAAAAAGGGTTTGCACATGTGATTACGTAAAGGACCTTGAGATGGGGAAGATTTACCTGATTATCTGGGTGGACCTGAAATGCATTCACAGGTGTCTGTATAGGAGGGAAGCAGAGGGAGATTTAACTATACCAGCACACAGTGGAGAAGGCCAAGTAATAGAAGCAGCAGGAAGTGGAGTCAGTGAGCAGTTTGAAGAATCTGGCCTTTGAAGATTGGAGTGATACAGCCACAAGTCAAGACATGCTGGCAGCCATTAGAAGCTAGACGAGGCTAGGAATGGATTGTCTACTAGAGTCACTGGAAGGAGTGTGGCCCTCCTGACACCTTGACTTTGGACTTCTGGCTTCCAGAACTATGATAGAATAAATTTTAAGTTTGTTTTAAGCCAGCAAGTTTGTGGTAATGTTACAGCAATCACAGGAAACTAATACAGACAAAAACTCATTATTCTGAAAATTGGTAAATAGAGGGAAAGAATCAAACATTTATCCCTCTTGTCCTATGTGAACTCTGTGGGTAGCCAAATCATGGATGAGGGAAATTTCTTTCTAGAGAAATGTCCACCAATAAATACAGAAAATGATGGAAGATTACAATTTTGCAATCCATAATGAAATAATGGATATAGGCATTGATCATCAACTGATGCAAAAATCAATGGGTGGAAGGCTGCTGGGGAACTTTATAATTGATAGATCAGGCTAACAACACCTGAATCTATTAATCAGTTGTAACATCACAAGAGAGACAACCAGGTATTGTATGCCTGCTGATGTAATACAATAAAAAATATACAGCACCACTTGTGAAGTATTCTTGCCCAAAACTTGAACCTGAATCTGATCAAACCTCTAGATCTAGTGACTGTTTTACAGGAAATATAGTGGATATAGAAACTTGTTAAATATTATTACAGAGATGCAATCAGCCAATCCAAAATACGGAAAATTCTGTATGACAGATGACCTGGTTTCTTAAATAAATAACAAGGAAATAAAGAAGGAATGGGAGGAACTGTTATAATTTTAAAGAGACTTAGAAGACAAATGAAATGCAGTGAGATGCAATATGTGGACCTTTTTGGATCTGGAATTAAACACGCTGACTGTAAGAAAAATGTTATGGGACAAATGGGAAAATTTGAATACTGGTTATTAGATGATATTAAGAAATATTGTTAGTTTTTAAAGGTATGATAATGATTCTGTGGTTATGTTTAAAAAAAGGGTCCTCATCTCTTTAGAGCTGCATACTGACATATTTATGGATGGGATGATGTAATGTCTGGGATTTGTTTTAAAATAATCCAGCAAGATGGTAGAGGGGAAAAGTAGGTGGTGGTATAGAAGAAACAAGATTGGCCTTATGTTGATGTTTGTTGGGGTTGGGTGAGTTATTAATATATATGAGAGTTCATAGTACTAGTTTCCCTACTTTCATGTGTATTTAAAAATTTCCATAATAAAAGATAAAAAAAAGTTAGACTAAATATTTTAGATAGTGTTAAGACCTTGATTTTTTTCTTTATTTTTTTATTTTTATTTTTAATTTTTAAAATATTTTTGTGGAGACAGAGTCCTTGCTCTGTCGCCCTGGGTAGAGTGCAGTGGCATCATTGCAGCTCACTGCAACCTCCAACTCCTGGGCTCAAGTGATCCTCTTGCCTCAGCCTCCCGAGTAGTTGGGACTATAGGCGTGTGCCATGATGCCTGGCTGATTTTTTTTTTTTTTTCCCCTAGAGACAGAGTCTTGTCCTTGCTCAGGCTGGTCTCGAACCCCTGAGCTCAAGCAATCCTCCTGTCTCGGCCCCAGAGAGCTAGGATTACAGGCAGCCGCACCTGGCCAAGGCCTTGATTTTTTTTTTTTTTTAATGGACTGGTGATGACCTCTTAAAACCTTTTTTTTTTTTTTTTTTTTTTTAACGTGTTTTATTATGGAAATCTCAAACATATGTAAAGTCAAGAGAATAGTGTAATGTACTCATCACCCAATTACAATAATTATTAACATGTAGTCAAACTTCTGATACCTGTACCCCATTCACTGTTCCCCGCATCATATCATGTTTCCATAAATGCTTCACTCTTTATCTCTAGGAGATAGAACCTTTTTAAAAAACATAATCCCAGTAGCATTATCATTACACTGAACAAAAATTTGTTAAAATCAGTTATCCAGTTAGTTAAATAAGGTTTATCAGCATTTACAAAGTTCAAGCAGGAAAAGCTCTAAATGATGAAATTCAGAACTTTCTTTTGTCTCTTTTGGATCAGAAAGACCTGTAATTTTCAGTGCATGGTGGACATTTATCTTTTATCAAATGGAATAAAAAATGTACATGGCTTTATTTCTTATCTACCTAAGAAAATGTCCACAGGGCACCTTACATTATCAGTTTTTTAGTAACATACCTGTAAAATAAACCTTTGTCTTTCTACAAATGTAAGTGCATTTTAAAAGTTAATTCAGAAGTTACAGTTTTTCATTATAACATGTAAAGTTCAAGTTTTGAATTTTGCAGAATATTATGTAAGTTTTTTTCCTCAGTCTATTTTGTGTTGCTATAATAGAATAACACAGACTGGGTAATTTATAAACAAAGGACTTTTATTTCTCACAGTTCTGGAGACTGGGAAGTCCAAGGTTGAGGAGTCCACATCTGGCCAAGGGTCTTTCTGCTTCGTCCCATGGTGAAAGTTGGAAGGGCAAGAGAGAGCAAGAGGAGGCTGAAGTCCCTTTTATAACAAAATCACTCTCAATAACCCACTCCCTTGATAACATTAATCAATTCATGAGGGCAGAGCCCTCATGACCTAATTACCTCTTATGAAGCCCCACCCTCCAGCACTACTGCAGTGGGGGTGAAGTTTCCATGAACTTACTGGGACACATACCATATCATTTTGTAAAGGGCTTTGTAAATTGATTTTGATGCTGCACTTCTTTTTTTTTTTTTTTTTAAAGGTTCTAGATAAAGCAGAGTATCTGAGAGATATGGAAGCAAATCTTTTGCCTGGGTTTCTTAGGTTACAAGAATTGGTAAGTAATGTATGAGAGTGGTTTTTCCACATAAACTAATCAATAAATTGTGTTGTCAGATTTTTTCATTTGTCATCTGATAGGTGAGAATTAATATTTTAGTATAATTTTAATTTGTATTTCTCTACTATGTAAAGTGCTACTTTTTCATAGTAAAAGCAGTTTGTGATTTGATAACATTCTTCAATTATTTTAGCTTTTTATCTCTAATTATGAAGTGACTGCTTTCTATTAAAAGTATTTAAATGTTGCTAGAGTAAATGGCAGGGGGCCAGGCTTTGAGCTCTCAAAAGGATTTTTAAATTTCGTTTTTACTTCAGTAAACTAAAAAAAGAATGATATGGCTATTTGGGACCATCTGGATTTCTATCTTATAGCCACACAATGTCAGAACTCAGCTTTGTATTTCAATTTATAATTGTGTTGGCACCAAATAGTACAGTAAGTCCTCACTTAACATCGTCAATAGGTTCTCAGAAACTGCAACTTTAGGTGAACTGAAGTACAGCAGATCCTTAAGTAACGTTGCTGTGTCCTTCAACATCATGTCATTATAATGTTGAGAAAAAAATTGGTTTTGTTATATGTCCTTTCACTTAAAGTTACAGTTTCCAGGAAACTATCAACAGCATTAAGTGAGGACTTAACTGTGTTAATGCACTACTGTGATTGTCATCGCCCAATGAGGAAAGAACAGGGGTGGACTTACTATGCATAGGTGAAAGCCAGATAATAATACCATGAAAAAAACAGGGTTTTATAGTAGCTTGAATAAAGAAAATTGGTGAGAGAATTCAGTCTTCAATATAAATTTATGTATAGGAATGCCTAACTCAAAAGCATTGCTATTTCCAGTTAGGACCATATTCACAAAGGAAGCAAAGATGTAGTTTAAGCAAAACAGTACCATTCATCATATTCAGTTAATACTAATTTAAATTTTATTGCTTTTGTAGTTTGTATTTAATTTACAAATTTATTTTGGTTTTATAATTTTGTAAGTGCTTTGAGCGTAAGTAGTTTATACCTATAGTTTTATGCCTATATGTAGTAAAGAGTTAAGTAACATTATAATAAGTAAACACTTGGGTAGAAGTGCTTAGAGCATTTCTCCCTTTTCAAAGTTAAATACTTTACTCAAATTTGAGAAACTGCTAGAAGTTTAGAAAGGCCTTCCAGGTGCCATTGAAATCATTGTGTGCCTATGGCCAACTCCTAAAGTTCACTTTTAGTAACAGTTGAGGGAGAGTGAGAGGAGGTGTGTAGAGGTCAGGAGGAGAGTAATGTAGCTGTTGATGGCCTATCCTGGAAGTTAACCTCATACGGTCTAGCCTTTTCCGGTTTCATTAACTCTCCACATTTTGTTATGGAGAGCAGAAGCCTGGCCTCTTTGAGTAGCTGTCTCCTACTTTGTTTCCTTTTATTCGTTTTCATTTGTGTTTTTTTTTTTTTTGCATACCCTCATCCACTATTTCCCATTGCTTTGCTCTAGGACTCCCCATCTGGTATTCAGAGTGCCTTCTTGTCTTCTTGCCCTCTCAGTGTAGATTACCCTATTTTTTCCTCCACTTGCCCGGTAGTGTTGATCATATGTCCCTTCACAATGGGTAAGCCTTTCACCATTTCTTAGTTTCAGTTGTAGAAACCGAGGAAAATGAAAAGATTTACGGTAATCTCAGCTCCACCAGTAAAGATAATTGTTTTGACATTTCTGAAAACATGCTTGATTTTTCAAAATGTATTTCATTTAAGAGAAATCTAGTGAAAGCATTTCCCATTTTTTATATTAAGTATCTATCTGAGTAAAAGGAAATTTAAATTATGATAAATATTGTATACTGAAAGTACTTTCAGATGAACAGTTGAGAACATTACCAATTTAAAATCCTTTCGGACTGATAAATACCCTTTTTGTAAGCTCTCTCTATATTTTTTAACTGATTTTATAAAATGCTTTTAGGTAATCATATTTTAAAGCAAAAACAACTTAATGCTTTAGAATTAGGATTGTGGTTAGAGCATACTTTTTTAGAAATAAATTCAGAGATTCTTAAAAATCAATGAATTTATGAGACAGAAAAAGAATTTGAAAGTTAAAATTTTTTCCTCTTCTTCCATAAAGGTGCTAGATTTTCTGTGGAATTTTTAATTTGTTGAACTCGGCTGTCTTTGTTAACCAAAAGAAAGTTTTGGTTAAACAAGTGATGAAAGTTGGTATGTTCCTACAAGTTAGCAATCTTTAAATAGTAAATGACAATAAAAGTATAGTGCAACTTATGTGTGAGATTGGGTCCTAAGAATATTTATAGACCAAAGCAGCTGTCATATCTGCTTTGTCAGTTTAGGAAATGTCAAAAAGAATATTTAAAAATTAAAAATCTGTTGGAGAATGCAGGGGTGTGTACAGATAAATTCTAGCTAGCAGTGCATGGGGCATTTGTGCAGACTGTGTAGAAGGATACAGATACATTGAACTTGTTCTCTTAATGTTCTTTTTTGGTATATTGTAATTTCTAAAAATGCTTCAAAAGATGTCTGTTTTACTTATCACTGGTGTTTTAGATACTGATACTCATAGTTTGTATTTTTAATGTGTATTCAGCATGAATTTTACTCAATAATTTGTGTAGAAATAACCTGTAAGAAAATCTTAAATTTTCCTAGTAATATTATGAGGTTGTATAGTATGGGCATATCTGTTTTTCTTCAACTCCATATTTCCTTTTCTCTAGGTTGCTGTAGTCATTTTAATGATGGGAAATGCTGAGTTTTGCCTTTTTTTGGTTTATTGATTGAAAGCTTATGTTTTTTTTATTCCTATGTTATTCTAAATTTTTTGTCAATTTTTGATTTTTTTTTATTATAAATAAGTCCTTGCATGACTTTCAGCATTCATGAGTAACTGTGTCGTCATGTTAAACCTATAGTAAATTGCTGATGAAATTCCAGTAATTATGTATAAATTTTGCAAATGGATGAACTCCTTGATTAGGTTTTCTAAATATGGTTTATTAATATGCAGATAATTTGTTATATGTTAGAACTTTGTGGGGTTTATTTGAAAAAAAAATCCAAATGGAATTACTGCTTTGATTAAGATTTTTAAATGCAGAGTTACTTTTATTTCTCTTTTTTAGGAACGTCAAAATGTGACTGTTCTTTCTCATGAATTGTTTGGAAGTTTCGCTAAAATGGAGCTTTGGGAATTTGTCTTGTATTTCCAGTTATAGAAGGTTAAATTTTAAACGTCGTTTTGGCAATGATTCATAAAATAGGTTTGTGTTTGAAAGATTAATTCTGCATTTAAAATTACTTTTGGATCTTAACTGGTTAGTTTGCTGCCTACTAAATTTAAGGTTTATTTCTGTAATTTTGTATTGGACTGTGTATTTTTATTCTTGTTTTTTCATTACTATAACTCTTATAGTACCAACTACTAGCCCTTGTATTTCTTATTTTCTTGGAGGTTGTATTTAATGTTAAATTTCATAGGTCCTGATGATCTTTGTCTTTGAAAGAACACAAGAGTTTTTTGTGTTGTTAAATAGCTTTGTGGATTAATACTGGTCTGTCACTATACAAAGGTAATACTTCTTGATTCAAAGATTATAACTGTGAAGCATAAGGTGGTTAGCAAGCAATGAAAAAAATAGCATTCCATGACCTTGGCCTCATTAACACTATCCCTGTGAACTAATCAACTGTAAGCATTCATTGTTAATATTAACACATTTTTGCCTGTTTTCACAGGAACAGTCAAATAACACTCCCTGGCTTAGCTAATTAACTGAAATTTTTAAGAAAGCAACCCAAAATAGATAAAAGGAGTCTTTATTTTCAATTACTGCTCTTCCATGAAAATCACAAAGTAAGGGAAAGAGAAAAGCGTAGGAAGAAAAGGAATAAATCAAAGGATTTCATTAAAAAAAATTCCTTTCTATCTGTATCATTACTGTTTGTAGTTCAGTTTTTTTCATGACCCATCCTAGGTTTAGGTTTATTTTTCAATATTAGGTTTAAGTACTGAAAAATTATTTAGAATTTAAGAAAATTATTAAAAAATGCTGGTTTTCTACATCTTAGTGAAGTTCAATTAAAGTATGATGTAATTAATTATAGAATTTGATTAAAAATTTTAACAAGTAAAGATACAAAGCAGCATACTAGAGAGTTTGAGGAAAAATGAAAATGGTCTTGTTAATTTTAGAAAGTGTAGGATAATAGATTTTTGAAAAGTGTATAATGGAGCCAAGTTAAATCTGATTATTAAATTTGAGCTCCTCTTACATATCAAGTTTATTTTAAGCAAAAACGCTATAATCAGACAAAAGCCATTCAAAAAGGGAATGTGAATTCATAATCTAAAATTGTTATGGTTGGGGTAAGTAAGCATAGAACCAGGACAAAGGGATTATCTTAATGGTTAATGTCATCCATTCATAATAATTTGATACATGTATCATCTTCGGGAATATGGTGTCTGATGTTAAGGACACCTCTCCTCTTAGCAGTTATGGCTAGGGACCCAATTCAGAAGTCTTGTTTTCTGATCTTTACTACAAGCAGACTACTTATCTTTTGATGGTGCGTTTTTTTTCTTCAGAGAGATTATAATGCACCTGATCAGGTTTTTGGCTTAATTATTTTATCAGCGAGGATAGGTTAAGTTATGCTGTGATAACTATCTGAAATTTTAGTGACTTGTAATTTCCTACCTCATGACCTTTGTACTATTGTTGTCCTGCATTTTACTTCTACAATTATTAAAAATCCCATAATACTATTTATTATAAACCCCATAATATTATTATTTTGGCTTTAAAGAAATAAAAAGACGAGAAAGAAAATATCTTTTATTGTTTATCCTTCTTGGGATTTGTTGAGCATCTTGGATCTGCGGGTGTATAGTTTCATGAACTTTGGAAAAATTTCAGCCATTATTCCTTCAAATATTTTGTCTCCTCCCTCACCTTTTTTTTTTTTGTGGGACTGTATTATAGGTATGTTAAACCACTTGATATTGTCCCACTGAAAGTCTCTATTTATTTAAGTTTTAAATCTTTTTTTCTTGTGTTTTATTTGGGATAGTTTTTTGTTGCTCTGTCTTTAAGTTCACTGACCTTTTCTTCTACAAAAGTCTAAACTGTAGTTAATCTCATCCTGTGGAATTTTTCATTACACATCTCATTATGGTTTTGTTTTCCTTTATATCCTTGAGCATATTTATAATAGTTGTTTAAATGTTCTTGTGTACTAATTTTATTACTTCTTGCATTTGGGGTTTGTTTTTACTGACGAATTTTTCTCCATTTTGGGTATCCATTATACTTTTTCATGTGTCTAGTAATTTTTTTGATTGAATTGTAGACATTGTGTTTTTGTTGTTAGACTTTTTTCTGGTAAGCATTTATAATTACTTGTAGATATATTTGACCTTTTTGAGGCTATTTTTAAGCTTTTTGGGAGAGAAGATCTAGAGTATCCTTTATTCCAGGGCTAGTTTTAGCTACATCTCTAAGACACGTAGTCATTCTGAAATCTCTACTGAATGCTCCATGTATTCTGCATGGTCTCTGCATTCTGACTGGGGCATGAACGATTTACAGCCCTGTGTGAGCTCTGGGAATTTTTTGACTTACAGCTGTCCGATAATTGTTTTTTCCCTTAAAGTTGTTCTTGTTCGGCTGTATGGAGTTTTACTGTATACATACACAGATTAGTATTCAGCTAACACTTCAGGGGACCCCCTGTGCAGATTTCTGGAGCTCTTTTTCTGCATAGCTCCTTCCCTTTGGGTACTCTGCCCTACAAATTCTAGCTGCCTTAGCTCCCTCTGCTCTGTCCTCTATCTCTTCAACTCAGTGAAATTAATGAGCTCCTTTTGGAACTCTCCTTGCACTACAGCCTTAAAATTACCTCTAGTTAGAAAGCCTGGCTGCTCACCAGGTAGGACTCACCTCATTTGTTTCCCTTTTCTCAGGTATCACAGTTCTTTACTGCCTGTTGTTCTGTGTTGGAAAACAGTTGTTTTCTATGTTGTGTTCGGTTTTTAATTGTTTATTACAGGGGAGTATTTCTGGATCCTCCTACTCCCTCATAACTGAAAGCAAAAGTCCCTCTCCAAGGTAGGAATGGCTTTTCTTTGTGTGTTAGACCATACTTGGTTAGCAAAATTTTAAGACACCAGGAGACCAATCAAAAGGTTTCTCCTCCCTTTTATTTACTACCTGGTGATGCACTGTTTTCAGCTCTCATTTAGAGATGGGATTTTTTTTTTTCCCCATGAGTTTGGATAGTCCTAGACTTTTGGAGCTGGTGTGACTTGCTTAATTAATATAGAAGTTTACTCTGAGATTTTGTCTGTAGTCTATAACCAAACAGCTGGGCTACTTTTACAGCAACACAGTGAGAGGTCTGATTCTTACAAGACTTTCATCAGAGCTGAAATGGGCCAGTGGTAACATCTAATCACCTTTCTTATGGGGTAATGAGGGGTACCTGTAAGGGATATTTAGGTAGAGATGTTCACGGGGCACTCAAGAGTACAGTCTGAGTTGGAGATGCAACCATTTTCCAAATTTTCTCATCCATGCATTTATAGACCATCTTTTTTGCGTATACATGTTTGTCTGTCTGATCATCTCTTCCCCCCTTCCCTCCCTCTTTCTTTCCATTCATTCAGTTATTTGGTGGCTTTTATATATAAATATCTTCATTTCTTAGTTTTAAGGTACCTTTTAGAAATGTTCAGTATATCAAATATTTTCTCATGCACAGTTTTAAAAAACTTAAGTGACATTGTATCTAGAGTTTTCTACTAGAATCAAAAGTAAATAGACTCCAAATTCAAGTTTTGGCTTTGTGTGTTTTTTTACAGTAGTTTTGATATAAAAATGCATATCCAACACAAGTCTCCCATCTAGTGTCTCTTAGGATAATATTCTAAGTATGAAACTAGGCTTTGAAGATGGTTTTTTGTCAACTACTGTGTTTAAAATATCCCTTTAATATAGTTATTTCTAAACTTCTGTTTATAAATTTCCATTGATAGTCAATATATATTGTTTGATCTTGCACCTGTATCTGATTGTCAGGAATGAGAGAGTGGTTAAAATCAGGAACTGATAAATACCATGGTTAAAAATGCTTAAAAATCAAGAATGATAAATGCCATGGTTAAAAATGCTTACTTAATGGGAATCTTAAGCAAAAGAAAATTGACATGATCAGAACATCCTATAAGAGTTTTTACCTCTAATTATTGCCAAAGACTTGAACCTTCTGGAACTAGGTTTTAAAGTACTATTTACATGCAAAGAGCTCTTAACTGAGAAGTCTACGGAGATCATTGCAGCAAGAAGTCAGGATATTGCAATAAGGAATGAATGACTAATTGAGTCATATATCATGGTAGGAAATTTTGAATAATAGATGGTTGTTTCTTTTTAATTTTAACTGTGCTTCTACTATAATATATTTCCAGCAGGATAAAATATAAGGTTAGGACTCTAAACATGTGATATTATATATAAAGAGCTTAAGATGTAATAGAAGAGAAACAAAGATACCAAAGTTACAGGATGAAAACATGGTTCATAAAAGGGGGAATGACAAAGTAAGGATTGGGATCAGGTGATCATTATCATAAAAAAATTTAGTGAATTCTTTTCATTTCACAAAAAATGAAGAGCATTTTCTGATTTGGTGGTAGTTTATATACTACTCTTCCCCCCTTTTTTCTGGTTGATTTACTTAATATGCAGAAAAATAAACTACAGTCTGTGTAATTTCTCACCCTTGATAATGATTTAGCCAGTAATAAGTTTCTTGAGATTTTCTTTAGATGTCATTGTTTTATATTTGTCTTAACCAATATTTAATAATTCTTTTTTTAGAACATTTTAACTTCAGTTTCAAAATTTTTATTACTTTTTCTGAATTGTTCCTACTCAAAACACTTCTGACACCAAATGTGTGGTGTTTTTCCCTCCACCCAACAATCAGTTCTCCAATTGTTCAGACACCAAGTGGGTGTCCTACAATTCAATTCAATTCTGACACTACCAGGAATTAGTGCCGACCCCACAGGTTAAGGGCTTAGTCTCACAAGTCTGTTCCCACTTCAGATGCCAGTCTAAGTCCTAGGTTTCCACCTGTACTTCTGAAAACTGTCTGTAAATTGGGGATTCCCGTGTCCCGTACTTGGGGTCCATAATTTGCTAGAATGACTCATAGTACTCAGGAAAGTCCTTTACTTAACTATTGTCAGATATCATAAAGGCTACAAATGAATAGCCAGATGAAGAGGTATATAGGGCAAGGTCCAGAGGGGTACCAAGCACAGGAGCTTCTGTCCCTGTGGAGTTGGGGTGTGCTACCCTCCTAGCACATGGATGAATTTACCAACCTTGAAGCTCTCTGAACTGTATCATTTAGCATTTTTTATGGAGGTTCCATTATATAGGCATGATTCATTAAATCTTTGGCCATTGGCAAAGAACTCAATCTCTAGGCTTTTTCTTTTTCCTGGAGGATGGGAAATGGGTCCTCTAATCACATGGTTGGTTCTTCTGGCAACTAGTCTCCATCCTGACGCTATCTAGGGGCCCACTTAGAGTCACCTCATTAGTTTAAACTCGAGTATGTTTGAAAGGGGCTTATGAATAATAGAAGATGCTCCTCCTAGCCCTCTCATTTAGTAAATTCCAAGGGTTTTAGAAGCTCTGTGCCTGGAACCCAGGCAAAGACTAAATATATACTTCTTTTTATATCACAGAATCATACTTTTCTATTCTAACCTTGTAACAATTTTATTATTCCTTAATTATTGCTGTGTCCAGGTATGTATTTTTTAAAATCTTTGTTATAAAATCCTAGAAGGTATGATTAGCTTGCTGTGTTCATCATTATAAGTTATTTTGTGTCCTGTGAACAGGGAATCTTCAAAAGATCCTGTCCCATGATCATCCTCCAGAGTATTCAGCTGACTTCTATGCTGCCTACATTAATATTCTTCTTGGAGTTTTCTACACAGTTTGTCGGGATTTGAAAGAGCTCAGACATCTGGTGAGTGAGCATTTTGCTGTAAACAATATGTATCTTTTAATACTTTTCCATGTAGAAATGGTGTAAGACAGGCTAAAAGCTGAAATTTTATTCTAGAAATTTAGATATGGCCTTTGGAGGCTAACATACCATAAGAAAGTAGATATCTGTGGGTTAATATTATATAAACTTTGACCTGATCCAAAAACTTTCATTCATCTTTAGTCATGTCTTTTCACTCTTCCTTAGTATTGTGGCTTTTCCCTTCTCTTTTCTCTAATTGCAGAAAATGTAGAGCTCCATTAAAATAAAAATGAAGAATAACAGAAAGGAGATGTAAAAACTTAAGCAATTTTACAACTCTGTTAATTTTTAGTAACAGATTTCTTTCAGGTTTTACGTATGTATTGCAGTCTAGAATCTAGATGGATTTTAGTATGGTCAGACGCTTCAATTACAGGTCTTATCATTAGCTATTGACCTTGAGCTAGTAATCTTGATATAAAAGGTTCTTTAAACTTTTTTTTTTTAAATAGAAAAGCTATTTATATTCCACAGTTTGGAAAATGATCATGTTTAACTTTTTTTTTTTTTTGACCTTTTTTCTTTAATTGTGGGTATGGGAAAGGAAGGAGGCAAGAATGTCTTGTTTCCCTTTTAGAAACCCTTCAATTAATACTTAAGATCTTACCTCCATTTAACAGAAAACAGTAATATATCTAAGGTTGGAAAACAGTTGCTTTTAAAGTAACAGATTCTGTATTTCTTAGCACATTTTCTTTGCTTTGTTCTTTTCTTTACTCTGAAAAGTATTACTTGAAAGAGATTCAGTGTGTGTTTGAATGTTTTTAAGACAGAGCGTAGAAGGTGACCAGTTAAAAGTGTGCTCACATTTGTTAGGTTTTGGAAGTTTTACATTTCAGGGAGCTTCTGATTTATGTGTAGATTTCAAGCATCTTCTCACTTAGGAAAAAACTAAAAACAAGCTTTTCAGCTCAAGCTCATCACTAACATCCCTCCAGAAATTGAATGTTTTGGGATCCCTGGCACCCAAGGGAAATGATAACAGAAGGGACTTAGAGAGAGAAAAGAGGGTCAGTAAAAGGCACCTGGGTAAGATGGAGTAAGGAGCAAATTCTCCTTGTCTGTCTTTTTGGGAAATAACTCGTAGTTACCACTCCTTAGCACTTAAATCCTGTGGGAATCTGTGCCGGCAGCCATTTCAAAGTAGATTATAAAGTACAAGAAGGAAAAATTATGTAGGGAAAATATTTCTAGGACAAGAAAATATAAAGGGAGAAAATGTGTATTTAAATATGATATTTTAAAAAGTCTTTTGGATTTCACTGAAGAATGGTTTTATTTAAGGTAGGGTTATAGCTTTTTTTAATATCATATTCATAAATGTGAAGTATGGTTTAAGTCTTTACTATTACTGGTAATACTAATAAATATAAAAATGATCTTTAAGCATTGGGGGAAAAACAGCATAATGTTCTTATATTTCTCCATATTTAGAACATAGAAGAATAAAGATATTTACTTTCCTTTTTTTCTTCAAATGAATACTGTTATTTGTTTCAGAGTTTGTAAGTGGCATATTTCTTCTAAGTTTATTAAATCAACTACAAACAATTCTTTTCAGGGATCCTTTGTGTGTGCTTTTAAATTTGCTTTAGGAATTGGTATTTTTGTAAGTATTTTTTGGAGGCTGGCTCTGTAGGTAGCACAAGACAGGAGAAAGTAAAGTACTACTTTGAATATTCATTTAGGTTTGTTTTCTCTAACAATCCTTATGATATTCCTAAAAAATAGTAATTATAATTTTTAAAAAGGTTAATGGAATAAGTTATTTTTATATTCATATAATAAATAGCAAACAGAATAGTTCATTTGCTAAATTTTAGATAGTTTCACATGTTTTTTTTTAACATCTGTCACATGTTAAATTTATTGTATTCAAACCGTTTTTCCCCAAATATCAAAGTTTATTAGAAATTACTCAGAGAAAAATGAATTGCTTAGCTAGACCTTAACAGTCTTTTAGGGTGTAATCTCAAGTTTCTAATGCCTGCTTTTTGTTGTTATTTTGTTTCATTTGGCCCTGTAGCTAGTAGCAGTAACTAGTAGCTTAATTTCTAGGAAGAGGATGCCAAAATAATTGAAGTCTAAGTAGCAGAATGAAGAGAGGACTTAATATTAAAATAACTGTGCTTCTAGTTATAATGGAAAAAAATTTTTAAAAAGTAATTAAAAAGAATAAAATAAAATAGCCTTGCTGCATACCAGCAAAGCTCATATTGGGTATGGCACTTAACCTTCTGTATTTCAGTTTTTTCATTCTAAAGTGGGACCAAGAATACATACCTCAGATGACTTGAAGCGTATAAAATGAGATGATCTGTATTAAAGTGCTTGTAAACAATGAATTTCTATAAAGATGTTAGGTGATATTACTGATAACACTAATTCATTTGAATAAATGTTCTTATTTTAAAATACAAATAATTTCTGGAAGGATAATTTACTTTTTGCGAACTATTTTAGTTAAATAATATAGCTGCTTTTCCTATAGCCAGGACCTATTAATTCCGAGGAAATAGAAGTTTTGATCTCAGTTTTGAGCATGGGGCTAGGCAGATGGCTCCTTGAATGTTCGAAGAGTAAGAGGAGCCAGTACTGGGCAGCAGGACGGCAAAGGGAGCTGGCACAGAGAAGCTGCTCAACGTGCAGATAGACTTCTGCTACCTCACACATAACTCAGCCATTTCACATGCAGTGGACCAACCCAGCCTAATCTCCGACTACTTCAGACAGTATTATGTCATTCTCAAATTTCAAATTCTTTAATGGGTTTTTTTAAACAATTTTTTTTAATAAGGAAGAGATTGTAACAGTTCTGAAATGGTTGTAAATCTGACCTCTAGCTATCAGTAGGCTTATAAAGATGGTATACACTAATTTGTTTCTGTACATACTGGTTATTTTATTTACCATATTGTTATATGATAAGGAAAAATGGTCTCGTTGAACTGAAATGAATAAGATTGCAAACTTCTGTGAAGAAAGAATCATGAAATCTGGCTCTAGAGCATGTGCTCATAAGCATATGTACTAGACTCCCTCTTAAATAATAGCCAATCTTTATTGAACAGTTATTGTGTGCTGGGCACTGTTCTAAGCCTTTTGACAATATTAACTCAATTGATTCTTACAACAACCCTATAAAGGAGGTAATGTTATAAATTCTCATTTTACAAATGAAGAAACACAAGTTCTCTCATTTACTAGCTCTGTGGTCCTGGGGAAGTTACTTAACCATTTCAATTTGAGTTTTCTCATCTGTTAGGTAGGTATAATACCTACCTAAAAGGAATTCTGTGAAGCTTAAAAGAGGGAACGTATGTAAAATGCCTGATCCCTGTTGTGGATCAGTTAATTTTAGTTCCCTTCCTTCCTCTGCTGAGCAAAAGTTCATGGGCATAAAAACATGTATTAAGATCTTATCTCCAGGATCATAAACCAGAGCCTAAGTATGAGGACTGCTAATATCCACTGCAGCTTCATATCATACTTTAAAGTAATGGGAGGTTTGAGGGGTGATCTGGCAGAACACCTGTCATTCTATTTGTTGCTGGATTTGATTTGACAGACATAATGGGGTGAGTGGGTGTTTCTTACCACTCTTTTATATCTTTGTGCTGATTACTTTATGGATGAGGATGTCTTTTCCACATAGAGAAGAGCTATTATTTGGTTAAGAGTACTTCAAGAAAAACAGAGTCTTTAAATAGGAGAAATAATCTAGTTAGATATATTTTTCTTTTCTTTTTTCTTAACTTTTTGATTAAAGTATATCATACATAAAGAAAAACACACAGAGACCATAAATGTATTTCTCAATGAATTATCACAAAATGAAATACATGTATAAATATAATCCAGGTCAACAAGCAGAAAATTACCAGCATTCCAGGAGCCCAATTCATGCTTTCTCTCAGTCTCTACTTCTTTTCTCCCAAGAGAGAGTCACTCTTCTGACTTCTAACATCAGATTAGTTTTACTTGTTTTGAACTTCATATAAATGGAAACATACAGTATGTGTTCTTTTTTATCTATGTGTGCTTTTGCTCAACATTTTATTTGAGACAGTCATTCATATTAAATGTAGCTATGGCATATTCTTGGAAGTCACATAGTCTTCTTTAGATGTGGAATAAGCCCAAAGGAGTATTTAAGACCTTTGCCTTTATTTATGGCCTTGAATAGTTAAGAATTCTTTTTGTATCACAACTGTATTCATTGGTACTGATGTGTTAATAGTTTGCTGTAATTACTTTATTAGATATAGTATTTACAAGATAATGGAAGTATTGAATGATTTTTTAAATTTATTTTAAAATTTTGGAAGCAGTTTCTAATTTACAGAAAAGTTGCAAGTACAATAAAAAGAGCTTTCCCCTCCTTTTTTCTCAAACTATTTGAAAGTAAGCTTGTGACCTGATACACCGTTATCCCTCAGTATTTTAATGTGCATTTCCTATAAAGGCAGTCTCCTACATAACCACAGTACAACAGTCAGAATCAGAAAATTGATTCATTACTACAATCTGATCCTCAGACTCTGTTCAAGATTTGTCACTTGTCCCAATAACATCTTTCAGAGCAAAAGAATCCAGTTCAGAATCACATACTGTGTTTAGTTGTCGTGTCTCTCGAACTTTCTTTAATCTGGAACAGTCCTCAGTTGTTGACTTTCATGACCTTGAGACCTTTGAAGGCTGGTTTTGTAGAATCTCCCTCAATTTGCATTTGTTTAATGTTTATGATTAGATTCAGGTTATGCATATGACAGGAATATCACAGAAATGTGCTGTGTTGTTCTCATTGCATCCTATTAGGTAGCACAGCATTTCAGTTTATCCCGTTATTGATGATGTTCACTTTGCTCATGTGATTGAGGTGGTGTTTTTTTTCCTTTGTAATTAGTGTGTATTGGTGGGGAAGAACTTTGAAACTTTGTAAGTATCTCCTTATTCATCAGAATTTCAACTTATTTGTTTTTTCATATCAGTCTGGCTTCAGGATATCTATTTTAAGATAGGTTGATTATCTTAAAATAATCAGGGCAGGTCTGACTTAATCTCATGATTCCTTTGAAAGCGGAGTTTTCTCTGGCAGATCACAGAAGAAGATTTGTAAAATGGGGATAATATTAAGCCTACCTCATAGGATCCTTTGGAGGATTAGATAAGTTAATGCATGTTGAACACTTAGAATATTAAGATCTAGCACAAAGATATCAGTGCTTGATGAAAATTCCTGTAAATTAACATTAATGCAAATATTCTCAGTTCTGATTTTTGTTTCTACGGTGTTTAGGAAATAGAATGTAGATAGTACAAAAAGGCAAAACAATTCAGAAATTATGTCAACTTGGTTTTGGCATTTATTTTCATATTTATACTCCAATATATATATTATTTTTGTGTTACCGATAAGAAATTACCCCAAATTTAGCACGTTAAAACAACACACATTTATTAGCTCACAGTTCTATAGGTCAGAAAGCCAGGCACTGTGTTGCTGGGTTCTCTGCTCAGGATATGACAAGGCTGAAATCAAAGTTTTGGCTTGAGTGAATTCTCATCTTGAAACTCTGTGGAAAAATTGCTTCCAAGCTCTTTCAGATGATTGACTGAGTCTAATTCCTTTTGGTTGTAGGGATAAGGTCCCATGACCTTGCTGGCTGTCAGCTGAGAGTCTCTCTCTGGCCACCTAGAGGCAGCCTCATTCTTTGCCATGGGGCCCACTCCATCTACAAGCCAGCAATGGCACATGTAGAATCCCTCTCATATACCGAATAGCTGACTTCTTCAGTGACCAGCCAGAGCAAACTATCTGCTTCTAAAGGGCTGATATGATTAGATCAGATCCACCTATTAATTTCCCTATTTTAACTCTCCCATAAATAGCATAATCCTCTGTTGATTGTCCTTATGATTAAAGAAAGGAAAAAAAAAATAGTATAATCCTCAGGACCTTAATTGCATCTGCAAAATTCCTTCACAGCAGTACTTAAATTAGTGTTTGAATAACTGGGAGGTTTGTATATACCAGGGGCCAAAGTCTTGGGGGCTGTCTCAAAATTCTGCTTACTACAATATACATGTATTAGATTATATTCTAACAGATAATTTCAAATACGATAGTGAAGACTTCCTAAAAATCTCACTGAGGAAGAGTTGGAAAAGCTTTCTCATTTGCCTGTCTTGTCTTTTGCAACCTACTCAGTAGTCATAATAAATTGTTTTGCCTCTTAAAATAATGGAAGTTTTTCTTTGCAAAATAAAGGAGATATTCTCTTTGTTTCATCTGAATTGGGCTTTGATGAGATGACACATCCTTATTGACTTCGAAATAAATTCCCAGAACATCTCACAGATCCATGATCATAAATTCAGGCAGTGAAATCTCTGTGTGCCTGTAGGCAGATTGTATTTTGCTTCTGTTATTCAGCCACTAAATGGGCATAATAAAAAGTCCAGTTGTCAGGAATAAATGAAATAACAGGTGGTTATAATTAGCTCTTGATAATTATGCTTCTTCTGTTATTGTTATGTCTAAGTAGTCACTGAGTACATAGTCATTTCTTAATAAAGTTATGCCTCTGTCCTCCTTGTTCCCTTTTCACTGATGTGACTAGTTAAGTGTGAACTATAAGCTGGGTGTTGTGGCTGCACCTGTAGTCCCAACTACTTGGGAGGCTGAGGCAGGAGGATCACTTGAGCCCAGGAGTTTGAGTCCAGCCTGGACAACATAGTGAGACCCCATCTCAAAAAAAAAAAAAGGTGAACTATATACTTAAAAATTAAGGAATAATGGGGGGATATATTGGGTACGTGTACAATGGTAGTGAAAATTCGTAATGTCAAAAAAATTGTCCACAAATGATTTCAGCTTGGTTTTGGAAAGATTTTTGTGATTTTATTAGTAGTTTTTTTAATTTCCTTTCTCTGCATAGTTGGGAGGACATTTAAAATATTAGTGTTGAGTGTGAGCTATTCATTAAAAAAGAAAAAAAATACTAGTGGACTTGAATTTAGGTTATGCTGTAGATAATCCCAATTCAGAGAAGTGAGAATTTGCTTATATTTGAGAATTAATGTAGGAGAAATGGGTATGGTATTGGAGAGCACATTTGACTGTTAATAGCGAAAGTTGTGAGAAGTATTTTGCATCTGGGACAGTTGTTTTGTTTGTAAAATTTCACTTGTTAGTAAGGGCTAGGCTTTATAGGTTTACTTAAATATAAAGATTGTGTTTGGACAATTAACTGTACTCATAACAATCATAGTTTTGTACATTCAATAACTTCTTGTGGAATCACATGGGGAAAATACTAATTTTCCTCTTACAATAATTTATTAAAGTAAAAGTGAAAAATACTCTATTCATAAGTTATTAGATATTTAATGTTTCAACCAAAAAGAAAAGCAGTATATTTTTATTTAGCCAAATTGTTTACCAGTTACTGTCACCATGACACCTTAGTGTTAGTAACCAGTGCTTAGATTTGAAAATCTAAAACTAAGGTAAGAAAGTTGGCTGAAGTGAGAAATTTCTTCTTCTCACTCCTCCATCTCTACACTTAATGTTAGTAGAATATGGAGGATTTTTCTGCCTTAAACAATTGTTTTTTATGAAATAGAATAGGAAAAACTATTTCAAGAATTGGTTTGTTCTCTGTTATCCTCTTAATTTGAGGTTATATAGTTACACATTTATTTACATCTTTTCTCTAGGCCTCATTATTGAATTATTTCAATATGAAATACTTGGGACCAAATTAATATTAATAAATGGCACCAGTATGTTTTTGCCAATTTGCTTAAATTACCTTTCAATAGAATTCCAGTATTGATTCATAGAAAACCACTAAGAGTTAAGATTAGTTAGTGTTTCTCAGACTTTAGTATACATAGAATTTCTAGAGAGATTGTTAAAACATAGATTCCTGGGTTTCATCCTCAGGGATTCTGATTTAGAATGCCTAGGATGGTGCCAAGAACTTGCATTTGTAACAATCTCAGGCAGTGCCTCCAAGCCAAACACTTTCAGTCATAGTGAACTAGGTGATATTTAATTTATGAGAATATTCAGACCTTGGAAAATAACAGTTAATTATTTGGGCTTGAGGTTTTTTATTAAATGTTTTATGCTTTTGTATGATATAATTGTGACCTAAAAGGACCAATTATGCTTTGTTATTGTAGAGAAGTTTAAATTTTTCCCCTGCAAGTTTGGTAATTTGAGTCTATAAAACAAACTGATAATAGATTAACAGGAGAAAAACAAAAGGCATACAAATGTATTAACATGCCTTTGGGCATGGGAGTCATATACAGTCTGTGGCTTAAAGTGGGGGGGTTGGAGAGCATTCAGTGGTTGAAGTTTTTACACCATCCTGACGTTACTATAAAGAATAAGGGTTTGGAGCATGGCAAGACAGATGGGTTATGGGATGAGAGAAGAGGAAAGGCATCTTGTTATGCAGATAAAACCTCACAGGTAGTAGCTCTAAGGAAGAATAGATGGTAACCTGTGGTAAAAAGTTTCTCTGTCATGTCAGACCTTCAAATGTGTCAGACTCAAGTCTCTCTCTATCCTGTGAATTCATCTTCCCTAGATTAGAGAGGGGGTGCACTCAGAGAAAATCTGTTTGCATTTGCTGTTTATTTCACTTCATTTCCTCTACAGATGCAAATCTTTCCCACAAAAGACAGTTTTTCATGGCTATTCTTGTGCTTTTAGCCCCTTTGAATTTGGCTATAAAAAAATATATTTTGGATGAGGCACTCTGGTCTCCTTTATTGTATTATTTTATATCTAGAGGCTAATATTTTACGCAGGATAATAGCCAATTAAAGAATATTTTGTATGTTGTTGTACTATCATTATTGGTATTTTTGCTGTTTTGTTATTGTAGTAATAAGCTATAATTACGTTTTTTTAAGACACAGGATCTCTTTCTGTTGTCCAGGCTGGAGTGCAGTGGCTAATCGCAGATATGATTATAGCTCACTACAGCCTTGAATTCCTGTGCTCAAGTGATCCTCCTGCCTCAGCCTCCTGAGTAGCTAGGACTACAGGAGTGTGCCACCATGCCCAGCTCATATAATTACATTTTATTCGAAATACAACTGTATTTAAATAAAATTGCCTGAATTGTAATAAAAATTTTACTTGAAAAATAAATTCCTAATTGTGATAATTGAGTGCTTTTTTCCCTTCTCTTTTTCTTTACTTACAGGCAGTACTTAATTTTCCTAAATATTGTGAACCGGTGGTTAAAGGAGAAGGTAACTATGTAATTTTACTTATCAGTATTTCTTTTGAGAAAAATTTTTATAAGATACAAATTATTGAAATTTTCTTCCCCTTGTGGTAGCAAGTGAACGTGATACTCGCAAACTGTGGAGAAATATCGAACCTCATTTGAAGAAAGCCATGCAGACTGTTTATCTCAGGGAAATATCAAGGTAATTTTCTCTCTATTTAGTATGTGTATTATTTCTGTATGTTTATTTGGGGTGTTTACTCTGTTAACCTAAATGAGAGACAGAGAGAGGTTCTCTAAAAGAAAATATTTATTCAGCAACGGGCATTGCAATGGGAATACACATGCCATAGTAAAGTATGTGTGTATTCAGGAGGTAAAGGAGACAAAGGTTTTTAAAGGAAAAAGAAGGAGGATTGCATAATTGTTTTGAGATAGTTATCCTTGGCTATAAGAATCAATAACAAGGGTGATGCCAATCTGAGGTTGGAGAAGCAGTTGCTAGGCAGATGTTCTCATAGAAGTATTTTTTTGTGTAAGATTGTGATGGCCTTTGTGCAAGGTTGTGGTTTTTGCAGTCTTTTGTGATAGTTCTTGTTATCAGGCCTTATGCATGAGAACCCTCCCTTCATGGATGGCTTTCCCTGGCTCTATTTGTCAGGGTTTTTATGTGACTCCATTTTTATTTTGACAACTTTCACATTTCCCCCTTTTGATCAAGATCTTTCTCCAGAAGCACTGCTCATCTATCATCCTGTAGTTAGGTTTTTATTGCCTCTTGGTGCGGGGATGGACCTGTCCTGGGTTGTTGTTCTGGTTGCATGTTGGAGGGAGTAAAGGGAGGCTAGGGAGTTAAGTTCAATTTTATCTGTCCATAAGCATTGGCTATCATGGCAAAGTGCTGGGCGAGCATTATTCTCTTAGGAGTTGTACTTCTGCATAAAGTTGATAGGCAACAGATACAAAATTTTAAAAGGGAAATACAAAGTAAAATTTATAGTAATTGACAGTCCCAGTTTGCATAATGCTTTTGATCCATGAATGTAGGCTTAAAGGCAACCAATTGAGTAAATCAAATGACCAGGGAGAATTAGATGAGACTTGTAACCATGTGATCAGTTTTCTTATTTTGTATATGTAGGTCTCAACTTCCACGGAGGAATTTATCCGGGTACAGCATGTAGTATATTAGGAATAGCACAGACATTTTCTTATTTAACCAACAAATAACATAGAGTAATTTTATCATCTAGTATCCCATGACTGGATTGAATTAAAGCAGAGAGTGAGCAATAGATGTATTAGTGGTGTTGTCAAAGTTACCCAGTAGGTAGACTGAAGACTCTCTTAGGTCAGGCTCTGTCAAGTTACCAGCAGAAGCTACTGATTGTAAAATTTTAATTATACCATTATCTGTCAAGTGAGAAAGGAAGGCATTAAGAGGGATAAGAGTTTCATTATAATACGGAGTCCTGTTCTGACATCTTGGGAAAAGCTGTCTATAGCATGAAGCCATCAAGTTCTCATGCTGATATACAATTTAAATGTCTCTGGTTATGGCATAGGGTGGTTTGGTGAACTTTCTGTGTGGCCTATATATCAGGAATGAGATTTGTTCCTTAAAATTCATCTAGATTCTGCTTATAGAACTTCAGGAACAGAGTAGTTCTCATTTTTAGTAATTCTATGGAAGAAAGTTGGATTGGAAGAACTTAGAAGAATTTAGGATTTAATCTACTCTATGTCTAATCTACTCTATTATTATAGATAATAATAACTTGAATACAATGCATAGCACTACAGTCTAGTAACAGGTATATTATCGCTTTTCTTTAGAAACATAACTTTCTCCTTTTACATTGATCACATAGGAATCTCAGATTTAACAACCTCTTGAGTCTAGGAAGCCAAACTAAGGCAGACTTCAGATTTTACCTACAGTCTTGAGCTTCCTGGGCCTGCCAGGAGGTGACAGTATTTACTTGTAAGGCTGGGAATCCTTGAAACGAGGCAATTATGTACATTTCAAATATGATATTCCAGTCAAAGCCTTGGTAATATAACCAGTGTTTCCAATTGTATCCCGTTATAAAGAGAGAGCAAATTCTTATTGAACTTATGTAAATAACCATATTGCAAAAATAAATAAATAAATAAATAAGAATACTCATGAATAGTTTCTGAAGTTTGGAGGAATCAGGTAGGGAGAAAAAGCAGATGTTTCCACCTTTTGTTCACAAAAGTACACTTTATCAAATTGCTGTAAACTGTTAATAGCTTAAGAGGAGAAACTTTCTTAAATCTGGAAAAACAAAACCATTTAAGAACCAATAATGTTTCAAATAAAAGTCATGAAACATTATCTTCATCAGTTATTCAATCTCAAGTAATTAATTTTTGTTCTATCTTATCTTGATTAGCAGTTTCATGAACCCATCAGTTTCTTCATTAGAGTTCTGAAAATTTTTTATTTAGTCCATTGATCTTAAAGTTATTAGAAACCTATATTAGGAATAGTTGTTAGAATCTTTTTCATGAATCTGATTACATATACTTTTAGAGAAAAATCCAGACAATAACTGGATGACAGAAACTTAAAATAGCCATTGTTAAAAATCTGATGAAAGCTTACCATAACCAGAAATTGACAAGGAAATTTAATTATTTTTGTGGTACATAACATAATAACCAGAATTATGACTTGATGATATATTAAATTTCTTAGAGTTTTACACAATTTTGAAACATTCATATCTATAGCATACCCATGAATGTAACTGAAAGAAAATCTAGTATTTCTTATAATTTGAAAATGCTTCCCATATAGTTTACCAAATAAGCCTAATCACTTAAAATCTCTACACGATGAAAAATATATCCTTTGAGGCTCACCAGGGGCCCAACTGGAAAATTCCAAAGTTAATTCTAGATCACAAAGATTTAATTTAGAATTTTGATATTGGGGAATTTTGTCCAAGATGCCAAAAGATTTAAAGCACCTGATCAAAACAGGAATCACAGGTCACTATGAAATAGTAGTCATTCATTTAACCAGAATGATAATCAAAAGACTTCAAAAGCAATACAGAAAGTTTCATGGATTTGAAAAAACCTGTAACCCTTTCAAAACTCAGTTTTTCTAAGTAAGCTGAAACTAATAAAGACAACACAGGACATTATCTTCATAAAACGCAAAATTTTTGTTTCTTAGGCCAGTTACCAAAAAGGTAAAGAAAAACCTCTTGCAGTGTGATTGTTTCTCCTTATAGGCAGCCCATTTAGTAACCTGGAAATCGAATCTTATGAAAAGGTACTTGAACTTAATCAGACACAGGAAGAATGTGTGTCCAAGATTATGAATATATGCCATGGAACATAAACAAAAAACTCTAGTACCTTAAGCAGGGGAGTACATTGCTCTTAGTAACAACATGGAAAGTTACATGTAACTTCCCATGTTGGTTACATGGAATAATTCAGACACATAAAGAAAAGCCAAGAGTACAGAATCAGTTTATACTGGAGGAAACTATTGCTTTTTCTAGGCCTTCAGGACAGACATTTTGGCATCAGGCTATAACAGCAGAGTTAAAACTGGAGAAAGAAGTTATAGGCGCTGATGAAAAAGTTGAAGGAAAGAGTTATCACCCTAGCCAAGCAAAAAGATGTTCCTTCCCAAAGGGAAAAAGAGCTGGAAGGAAATGAGTATGACCTGCAAATCATGTGCAGTAATACCAGCAAAAGCTGAACTTTCAAGATGTGAATCTGAGAAGCTTTAAGAGGAAAATTCTACCTTGAGAAATGAAATTACCATTCTAAATGACAAAGACAGCATTTCTAATCTGAAACTAGGGAATTAAATGAAGACTGTAAAACAGGAGGGAAAAGCTGCAGTTTAGAAGATGGCTGTTAAAGAAACAGATTTTACAATTAAAAATTAAAACCTCTTGCAATTTTTACTAAGAGCAGGTCAGTACTTAAGAAAAAAACAAACTTGTTCTAACATAGTGGACCAAATTTTTGTATTGTATTTGTTTTGTATTGGGGTATTTTGTATTGTGTGTGTATAAAATCAAAGTCTTTAGAAAGATTTATAATTATATCCATATTGATCACACAGATTTTTTTTTTTTTTTCCTAATAAATTTGCCCTTCACCAGCCTTATCACAACTTACACAGATCTTCCATGGCATGGCATGCTTAGATCTTTACTTTTGTCCTATACTTTATTTTTAAGAAATAACCAGTCATTTTACTTTGGGACAAAAAATTTACCACACAAGGTTCTTTCTCATACAAAATTATTGTCTTTTCTTTCTATTCTCTTTTCTTTTCAACCTTCCTTGCCAAAAATACATCTTTTTTTTTTTTTACAAAGATATTGCTTTATTGTCCTTGTCTCTGTGTAGAATCTTCCCACAATGGCCCAATAGGATTCAGTTCCTGGAAGTTTTACCATTCTTTAGCATTTAATATAAATCTTTCTCCATTGGTAGATCAGCATGTAAAGGGAGTAAGTTCTCAAAAACACTTTGATGTCAAGAAAAGCTGGGATGCTAGAAGCAAACAGTACCAAATTATACAAGAACTCTCGCAGAGTAAATATCATGGACACAGGAGTTTGGTGCTGTGATTTTGGTCATAGTAAACCAAAGATGGTCCAGATTATGATTGAAGTCATCATAGTGGGATATTTGGCCACCCAAAGACAAATAAATAGTGCTATGAAGTCTTTACAATGCTCTACAATTCAGATATCATTTATAAATTCTTTATTGCTATTAAAAATGGATGATTGGAAATAATTTTAAGCTACTGCATGTGGTAATAGACTACTGAGATGATGGATGTAACAATCCTGAGCATCTATAAAGTGGGCTGTCTAATAATATATATGCATATCTCCATGACATGTTATAACACATGATAATTTATTACGGAGAAAGCATTTTTAAAAAATCAATTGTATATAAATGCTCCCTGGATCTAACGTGCTGGCCACTTTTGCCTCATGGGGATCTCATTTTCCTCCTTTTCTAGCCAGTAATTTTTGAAAGGCCTCAATTATAAATCCAAATTTTGGTCAGGAAAATGTGACTGACCACACTTAAAAAGGAAATTACAAAGTGAAAAATATCACTCTTTCTGTGCTAGTATAAGTTGCCAATAAATTAGCTGCACATCATTCATGAGCTGATATTATTTGGATTGGTTTAACTGATAGCATTTACAAAGACCACTGTATTGTCATTTTAGTCAACGCTTGACAATATCGAAGAGCTGAAACTGCAGGTATGTCTGTTAGATAATCTGGGCCAAATTGCTGCAAGAATAGATGTTATTATTTGTAAAACACTCATGTAAAGTAACTAATTTTGCTCTTTTAGCTCTCATATTCCTCTTTTTTGGACTGTGGACTTGTTCCATTCATTGGTAAACTTGTGGCATCTTCCTTGATTGAAGCTGAATCTGGAGCAACAGTTCTTTTGGTAAATGAGTTCAAGTATGAAAATCGCAGACTAGCAAAAATACATCTTTATACCCGTAACTTTCTTCACATTTCTCTCTCCTACTTGTTTCTGTTTTCTTCTTAAATTTACTTTTTGAAGCAACCTTAAATAACCTTCTAAATGTATACAAAACTATTATTTTTTCTTAAAAACACATTTTTATGCCTTCTGATAATTTTTCTCATCAAAATGCATTTTGGGGGTACAGTTTGTGTATAGAATTATATATATTAATTAGAATTTTTAACTCTTGGTAACCATAATTTTTAATGAAAACTTAGGAAGCAAGAAACTGAACTGTCACATATAAGTATTTTATAGAGAACAATTTTATAGTTTCAGAAATATTTTCCCATAACATAACTTTATGTGTATTAATAAACCCAAATATATTTAGTCTTTTTATAAAATTTCAGAAGCCAAGAGAAAACTTGTATTTGTGTTTAGCAATTTATTTTTCAGTATTTTATCTTATTTGGAAATGACTCAGATGTTTATTGAGTATCATTACATAATATAACCTCAAGATTTTTTAAACTATGGCATAAATGTTCGTTTATAAACACTTGTCATTTACATTCACCTTTTTTGTTTATTTTTAACAATTATAACTAGATAATGTATGAAAACTGAGATATTTGACAAGGCTAGTCATTAGGTCAAGCTGTTTTCATGTTAACCATTTTTATAGCTTGTGAATATCAGATGTTCATCTAAGTAAGAACCTTACATTAAATATATGGGTATTTTGCCAGTAACTCAGAAGCAGCAGCTATAGTCTTATTTATCAAAGAGTTACACAAAGAAAGATCATTCTGTTTGTAGGCTGGGCTTATAGTTTTATAACCTTTTTGTCAAACCTGACAAAAACATCTAGTAGAGATAAATAGAAAACTGTCTGCCAGTAAACCCAGGCAAAATGTATGCTGACAATTCTGAAGACATTTGTATGTTAATTTCATCAGCAAGTTTAAGACCAGATTATTTATCAAAGATTTGTTTAAGTCACATGAACTAAAAGACATTTGGATTAATTGCTATATATTTTAACAATTTTTATGAGTGCTCACTTATTTAAGCCAATCTGAATAGAATTCCTTAAGGGGGTTTCTAGCAGACTATGCCAGATTTTACCACATAGACATAACATATAACAACAAAGACCTTATAGCTTTCATTTTAGAATTTTAGTCATGAGTAGCAGAACATAGCAATATAAACTCACCAGTTTATAAAAGGATAGTTGGATCCAAATTATATTTATGATACAAATAGGACCTGTTCACATGGCTAAATTTATTTGCCCTGATTGGTAATTTATGGAAGGCTATGGATCAAAATTTTGGGTAAAGCAGTTTTCATAGCAGTTTGATTAAATAAATAAATAAATAAACTCTTTTTAGCCCTTTTTTTAAGTTTCAATTGAGTTTAAATATTCAAATGTTTATATTTTAGCTAGGACTAGCTGAATTGTATTAAAAAAACCTAAAATCCAAGTGTCCTTGAATTAGTAACAAATTTACATATCTATCTTTTGTTTATTGATCTAGTTTGCTTGATTAGTCAGTATGGATGGAAAAGCATTTTAGCAGGGTTTTTTCTTTCTTTCTCTTTTCCTTTTCTAGTCCCCTGCATGGCAGACAAAGCAATTTTTATGCCAGAAAGAGATATTTTATATTATTCTGAGCTCTAGATTTTGACCTGTTCGATCTAAGAGCCTAACTTTTATAAACATTTATCTAGTTCTTTTTTTTTACAGTATCAATCTTTAACTGTTACGTCACCCTAAGCACTTATAAGCCAGGCAAACCTAAATTTGTATTTCCAAAAGGTGTCTAAGTTGTCAGTTGCCATGGAGCTGTTGTAATTTGTAAAGCCATTAATTTGAAAGCCTTTTAGACTTTTTTTTCTTTGTTTCTATTTTGGCTGGGATGCCATAAGTAGTGAGTTTATTTCAACACTAGCAGAAAAGTTAGCAGATTTAAAGATACAGAGAGAGAAAAAAATAGAAATATTGAAATTAGAAGGCACTACATGTTACTGTATAGTTGGTTGCAGTTTTTTTTACAAACTTAGAGAGTTCAAATAATGGCCATTGGGCTCTGATTTCTCCTTGATGTAATTTGCCCATTAGTTTAAAAATGTGCACAAGAATGGGCCATAATATAGCTGACTAGAATCTCTGAAGGAAGGTTGTTTTGGCATGCCTTTAAAATTTGAGGATCCTATTCTATTTCTTATTAATCTCTCAAAAGCAAGGAAAATCCTATAAATCCTGTCAGGTAACATCAGGGGTTTGGACCAGTGTTTTGGATGGTGGCATCTGCCCTAGTGACTTTTAATTAGCCATCTCGTGTCCACCATTTAGGATGTTTATTTTTGTTCTCAGAAGATTTTCAGAAACAAGGGAAAAGAGCCAAATCATTTACAGGCATGTGTAACTAAACCAAAATGAAAAACTCAGAGTGTTCACAAAAACTTTTAAGCCAGGTATGCAGATCAAACAAAATATTAAGTTAGGCATACAGAATCAAAAGTGAATTCACCGGAAAAGACATGCTTCACAGACAGAACATAAATTCTGTATAAACCAGAGTACTCAAACCAGAAGGACACATGTCCTTATACCAGAAACAGCTTACCAGAGAAGACAAAAAAAAATCTTTTAACGTCCCAGGAGGGGTGCAAGGTCCTTTATTAAGGCATCCTTATCCAAGTCAGATCCCGAATAAAGTCAAGAGCTTCTACCAAAAAGAGGGAGGCTTGTTTGGCCTGAAGGAAGACTCACCAGGGCAGAAAAGGCAAGCCATGGAACCAGAAAGCTCAAAGGGCTCAAGTGACTATTGCACACCGGTCTAAGAATCACTGATTCCTTCTGAAGGTGATCTTGCTTCATGTCCTACTTCTGAGTCCAGATATGTCAACCAATAACAGAGAGAGAGGCTCTCTAAAAGAAAATGATATTTATTTGGGAATGGGCATTACATTGGGAATTCGCATGCTGTAGTAAACTGTGTGTATATTCAGAGAGGTAAAGGAAGACAAAGGATTTTAAAGGAAAAATGAGGATTACATAATTGTTTTGAGATAATTACCTTTGCCTACAAGAATCAATAACAAGGGTGATTCCAGTCCAAGGTTGGACAGAGAGTTGTTAGGCAGATGTCCTCTCAGAAAGAAGTATTTTTTATGTAAGGTTGCTGTGCCTTTGTTCAAGGTTGTGGTTTTTGCAGAGTCTTTTATGATAGTTCTTGTTATCAAGCATTTATGCATGAGAACCCTCCCTTCATGGCCTTCCCTGGTTCTATTTGTCAGAGTTTTTAGCACATGTGACTCCATCCTGATTTTGACAACTTTCACAGCTCTAGTAAAGTGTATGTGTCTTCCTTTGCCTTCTTCACCTTGGGAAAAAAAGTTACGGAACTCTTGCAGATTTGGATCATTTCTTATTTGGGGAAGGATAAACAATTCTTAATCAATATATTACACAATTTGAAACAAGGCTTTTTTTTCTTTTTAATCTGGAAAGCTACTGGAAAATCAGTATTAACTTTGTTTTTTATATTTATGTTAGATGTTTGAATGACATAATGAAAATTTGATTATAAAAGAAATGTAAAAGTCATCATAAATCTGCATTTGTCTATTATTAGAATTTCATATTAATGATACTGCCTAGGAGACATGGTGGCACATAGTGTTGTGGGAAGAACATGGTTTTGATTTCCAGCTCAGCCATTTTCTGCCTGTGTGATCTTATCAAGTCACCTGAAACCTCTAGGCTTCAGCTTCCTCCTTTAATAATCCTTAGAAGATTATTTAAATAATGTATGGGAAAATGATTTATGAATACGAAAGTGCCTTATACATATTAGATTGAGCCTAGGTTACAAAGCATTATAGGAAATTTAAAAACATCAATGCTATCTGCTTTTCAAACTTTTTAGTCAATTTTGTCATTTTTCTCTCATAAATGTCTTGTTCTATAACTACTAATTCTGTTTGCTTTCAATTTAATTAGCTGATTAGACTATAATTCAGGTAAAAATATAATATTATAGTTTCTGAATTAGCAGAAACATTATGAGGATACTGTTATTCCTCTTCTCTTTTCGATAATAAGAATTCATTTGTTGAGAGTTTTTGGAAATCACAGAATGGAAGAGGTTGTTATCTTTTCTTCTAAAGGTAGAATAAAGTGGTATGCTTGTTTAAATGATTGTTACATAATAATGAAAGGATTTCTAGTTTCCTACAGGATAATTATGACCACCTAAATCCAGTTCTCTCCACAAAGTCAATAAGGAGAGCTAATAAACCACCCATAACCCTTGCCTGCAATATAACTAGGAATTAGAGATTGCTACAAACTTCTATTTATTTGTGAATAGTGAAGTAAACAACTGAAACAGCAGAGCCAGCTCTGGAGCTTATGCTTAAGTGAAAAGTCAAGCAAGACTGCAAGGAAAAGAGGAGAGTATAGGAGTGTAGGTGGGCAGGGCATAGGTTAACTAGTAGTAGTGAAATGCAATGAAATCACCTGCAGAAAGAGTCCAACCCTGAGTGAGGAAATACTGAAAACAGTTCTGAAACCTGAAGGATTAGAGCATTGGTTACTGGAGAATCAAAAGGGCGTGTTTTAAGATTATGTAGGTCCAGAGTTAGCATGGCAGTCTGTGACAGTACTGTTTTGAGAGAAGACAGGAAGTTGATTTGGAAGGGTGTGGTATTCTTTGGAGGTTTGATAGTGAAGGAAAAGAAAGAAAAGAAGGGGTGCGAATTAAAGATTCCCCTCCTCTTCCAAACAACAACAAAAATGACAAAATCAGAAGTTAAGCCAATCCTTCCCTCTCAAAATGGCACTATGTATTGAAGAAACTATTTCATTATTCTTACAGAAGACAGCACTTTAATTCAAGAATCTACTGAGCCACCCCAAACCTCAGCCCTGCATTCATAGACTCACCTGTTATTGCTGATACAGGCAAACATTAGGCATTTCAAAATGAAGAGAAGACAAAATAGAAAAGCCATATAAAGGTGTTATGAGAAGAAACAGAAAATATGAATAAAAACAGTCTAACTCATGAAAATTCCCTCCTTACCACCCAAAATAAAGCAGAAAAAGACTGTAACACAGCACCCTGACCTGATTTAAATTTTTTAAAAAGCATTTTCAGATATGAAAAGAATACTTTAAACTGGAAATTCAATAACCCCAAATAAATGAACAAAGAACAGGAGGATGTGAAACTAAAGTTGATGAAACTCAGGAACTAAGTTCAAGCAAAAGTAGTCATCTCAGAAACGAAAATGAAAAACTAAGATATCCAAGGGAGAGTAGATGCAACAGAATATAATAGGGACATTGATGAAAGGAATGAAAACAACCAAGAGAACAAAACTAAACAAAGAGGTAAAAAGTAACAACAATCTAGTAGGATGTGATAAATTTGACAGGCAGAGATTCAACATACATATACTTGGAGTTCCTGAAGACACAGAAGAAAATAATGGATTGGAATTAAGATCTAAAACTATAATCCAAGAAAACTTTCCAGAAATAAAAGAAGACCTGGCTTTACACATCAAAAGGATTCATCTTCCTAGTTAATCCAGACTGGTCAGTTCTGAGACTGTACTAGTTAGTATATTGCACTGTAACAAATCACCACAAATTTAGTGGCTAAAAACAAAACACTATTATCTTACAGTTTTAGGTGTCAGAAGTTTAAAATGAATCCACGGGGTTGTTTCTTCTGGAGGCTCTTGAGAAGAGCCACCTTTACTTTTTCCAACTTTTGGAGGTTGCCTGCATTCTTTGGCTAGTGGCTCCTTTCTCCATCTTCAAATCCAGCAGTGTAGCATTTTCTCTTCTCTCTGACTTCTTGTCTTCCTCTTAGAAGAATCCCTGTGATTGCATAGGGCCTACCTGGATAATTCCAGTATAATCTCCCTATCTCAAAATCCCTAACTCAGTCATATCTGCTAAGTCCTTTTTACCACATAAGGTAATGTATTCATAGGTTATAGGGATTTGGACTTTGGCATCTTTGGCATGGTGCAGTGGGAGGGGGGGCATTATTCAGCCTACTAGAGACTTCCTTGTAGAACTTACAGACTTTAAAAATAATAGGAAAAAAAAATCTCTGAGCTTCCAGGCAAAAAGATAAGTCACTTACAAAGGAAAGTGAATCAGTAATAAAGCAAGAAACAAATGGAGCTACATTTTCAAGAAACTCAAGGAGAGAGGAAGTGTAAGCCAAAGAATTTTATGTCTAGTCAACTGGTCATTCAAATATCAAGGCTAGAGAAAAACAGTTTTAAACATAGAAGAACTCAGGGAACATTACTCATAATGCATTTCCAAGGAATTCACTAGTGACATCCTGGGTGTAACAAAGAGATGACTGGGGAAATTTTTGCAAAAGGATTGATGGTGAATATTGAATTAATTTTAGCTTAAAACTAAAGTAAAGGTGGAAACAAGAGTATAAGAATAGTATGTAAATACTGTATGTTCCGACAAGGTGGGACTATTATAACTTAAAAAGTGGAAAGAGAAGGGAAAAAGAAAGGGGAAGGTAGACTAAACTCATTGATTGCTACACAGGGAAGAGATGGGAGTCAAAGAATACTTGAAAAGCTAAAAATTTTTTTTTAAAAAAGTATGCTCAGACAAGTCTCAAACCCATGCTTACCCTTTCACCCTGTTCCTAACCATGTGTATAGTTTTTGGTTTATCTTCCATATCTTTTTTCAAAAATATACGTATACATACAAAAGCACCTTCTTCCCTTTGCAATTAATATGTAATCTGTATTATGTTTCTTTCACAAAAGGTATAAAGCACAGAAATAAGCATTGTTAAACTGACCTCCTGCCTCCCTGAGGCATTCTGAAAATCTTTTTTTTAATGAGTGCATTGTACCTATTTATTTTTATTGATATCAAGGATATATGTTTCTTATATATACTCTGTCATATTATTTTGCTTATTTCTCTATGTGGTGGTTTTGTCTTTTTGAAAAAAAAAATTTTGGCATTTAGTACAATTGCATTTTTGTTGAATTGATTACCTTTACAGTAATATCATATATAGTGCCCTCAGTCTCCTTTTTTCTCACAACATCGTATAAAGCACCAGTGAAACTCTTTGAAAGTGTAGTAGAGAAATGGCATTCTAAGACTGGTGATGCCTACTGCTCCATTTGAAAGTGTTTGAATTGCTTTAAAATGACTCATGCATTTTTTCCTCAGTACTGCCAAGTCCCCTTCACCCATGTATAATAAAATTTACTAAATTAAAAAATTAAAATAATCACATATCTCATATTTCCTAATTAAGTTGAACAATTGGTATAAACAGAATAAAGAAAAAGGAGAATGAAACCATGGAAGGCTAGAACCTGACTCAGTAACCTGCTCTTGGGAATATATGCTGATTTTTATAGCTTTTATAAGCAGTTTGGACAAGCAATGAAAAAAGACCCCAACCATGCTCCCTGGTTCATCTTAAAATTCTAACCTATTCAACCTCTCTCAATACAACTACTGTGACTCTGAATCACTTCTGGAAATAGATGGTTCATATATATATATATATATATGTGTGTATGTGTGTGTGTGTGTGGGTATATATATTTATTTAGAAAATGCATGACCTTTTTAATCAGAGGTCTTAGTTGAAATGCTGCCTCCACCATTTTGAAGCTTTTCAACCTTAGTTAAATTAGTTAAACCCTCAGTTTTGTTATTTGGGGGGAAAAAAGAGAAAGAAATAACACTTTCTTATAAATTTATGAGGATTAAATACAGTGTTTAACTGGATTCATAAATATAGTCTCCTCCTTCCCCATTAAAAATGGTCAGTTTTACCCTGGTTTTCCTTTGAGAGTTTTAATAACAATGTTAAATGGGCACTTGTTATGTAAGAAAATCTTACCAATTTAAACTGTTTAGAAGTTGAGGTTATAACATTGTAACTGATAAAAGTTTATTTTTATTTGCACTTATTAGAAGTAATAATGCAAAAATGCCTTATAATTTGTGAAGCACTGTTCAGCTATAAGGTGGAGGAAATGATCTATTTTTAAAGTCAGCTTGTTGTACCACGTCTGCTTTCGAGTTAGGTTACTAGTAGCCCATTAAAATTTCCCATATTGCTATATTCCCAGAATTTTCAGCCAAGCTTATAGATTTTAAAAATATGTGCAGCTGGGTATTTAATTATTCTAATCTGTCATTATTTTTAAATTAACATTTTAAGAGCCCTGTAAGATAATTTTAGAGTTGGAGAGGGTCCTTGCAGATCATTGCATCTAACTGCCTTATTTTTGGGGGAGAAGGTTATTGCTTTATTCAAAGTCACACAACTAAAACCTCTGTCTTGGGCAGTCTTATTTTTGTTATACCATGGTGTGTTTTTGTATGAATTTGATTTGTCATATATTCATTTCATATTCTTAGTAGTATTTTGGCTGTTTAATAGTTTTAATTGCAAGTAAGACTAGAGTGGAGCAATTAAAATAGCGTGAACTCTGCAGGCATCCTCCGTATAGTAGATTCAGCTCTTAGTTCCACTGTTGACTGGCTGGATGTCCTCTGGCAACTTAACCTTGCGCCTCAGTTTTCTGGTGTAATAGCTACTTTGAAGGATTATTACGGAGTTTAGAAGTAGTGTGTAACAATTGTATCTAATATGGTAACAAGAACATTGTAGTTTTTACTGAATGGTAGTTGGTGGTATTTATTGGTTGATGCTTTTTGATAGCTTTACACTTGTGTCCATAGTAAAAGATATTATTAAATAACTAACATCTGGGTATTGTTTTTTAAGTATATATTCTGATATATACTAAATTATTTTGTACAGGTATAAACGTGTATATTATTTTTCTTGTTTTCTATTTTATCAATAAATAAAAAATTTTCAGTTTTTCTAAGGCTCTGTTTTAAGTACAGCTTATTGATTTCATCTATTTTCAATCCATTTTTGTTTTTCAATTTTCTTTCAGTTCCCAGTGGGAAAAGCTACAGAAAGATGACACAGATCCAGGACAGCTGAAAGGTATCAGAGGAAATATTGAGACATTTACCAGAGACACTTTTTAAACTAATTATCAAAATCCTAAAGTAATACTAAAGAACATACAGTCAGTAAATAGCGTTATAAAAGGGAATTTACTTTTTAAGCTATAATGATATTTTTTTCATTAATCATTTTTCTTTAACTGAAGCTACAATTTAATGGGAGGAAATAAAGTTTGAATACCAGTTTTCTATTTTCTAAATGTTAGATTATATCATGTGAAAATCAAACGATTTAGATTTCTTTAAATGGTTTTGTTAAATAATCCAATTATATGACAGTTTTATCTCGGTGTTTATGTATTTCATGAGTTTCATGGAATAAAATTCAATTTTATGTTAATTCAATTTAGGGGATTCACTATAGTGATGTTTTGAAAGCTTTATGCTTTTGTTTTCTTTAAGAAGACTATTACTTTGGATTTATCCCAAATGAAACTACTTTTACTTTAAAAAAAAAAATAAGCAAATATCTAAAATGTCCTTATTTTTTAAAAATGGTTGATGGTTGGAGAAAATGGTATGAAATGATGGTGTTGAGATTCTGTTTTGTCTTTTTTGGTTTCTAAATGCTCCAGATGCTTTATAAGTGATTTCCAGTTGTGTGTTATAAAGGAAAGAGACATATGCTAGAGTTAGAAAAATCTGCAATAATTGGTCTGCAATGCTTTCTAACTGTGTAACCTTGAACCCAGCTCAGTTTTTCATTTGTAAAGTGGGAAGACTATCTAGCTTTAAGTTGTTGCAAAGGTTTAAAGTGAAGCACCTAGCACAGTGACACAGATATTCAGTAAATATCAGATTACTTCCCTTAAGAATCAGCGCAGCTTGACTGGGTCCATTGTTTTGTTTATCAATTCACCAATTATTTACTATGTACAAGACATTGTAGGGGTACAAAAAATGCTAGATGTGGCTCCATCAACAAACAGTAGCACTTACTAGAGAATATTATTTATTTATTTATTTATTTATTTTTTTAGAGACGGTTTCACTCTCTTGCCTAGGCTGGAATGCAGTGGCCCAATCATAGTTCACTGCAAACTCAAACTCTTAGGCTCAAGCAGTCCTCTACCCTCAGCCTCTCAAATAGCTAGGACCACAGGTATGTGCCACCATAGCCTGCTAGTTTTTAAATTTTTTTATTTGTAGAGACATGGTCTCTCTATTTTGCCAAGGCTGGTCTTGAACTCCTGGCCTCAAGCAATCCTCCCGCCTCAGCGTCCCAAAGTGCTAGGATCACAGGCATGAGCCACTGTGCATGGTTGAGAATGTGATTTATGTATAGGTTGAGCATCCCTATTCTGAAAGTCTGAAATCCAAAATGCTCTGAAATCTGAAACACTTCTGGTCCCAAGCATTTCAGATAAGGTATACTCAACCTGTATAAATAACTGTTAACATAAGGCATAATGTTATGTGGGACGTAAGTGAAATATACAGGGTAGGAATCCATAGTAGAGACAAATTTTTCTATTTTGATGTAGTAGGGGAACATCAGGGAGGATTTAATGGAGAGCATGGTCTTGAAGGGAAGAATGGGTAGGATTTAGACTTCGGAATGGGAGGAACCAAGCAAGAATGATAGATTGAGCAAAGTATGTCATTAATGTTCATCAGCACCATCATAATCATCATCATGGCACTTTAAGCTCAAGGAGTAAGTCATTTTTACTAGAGAATACCCTATGGAAGTCAGCAGAGATACTGAAAACCTAATGGTAGCCTAAAAAATACCTTCATAAAAGTGTTTTTGTTGTGTAGGTCTCTCAGCACATACTCATGTGGAACTTCCATATTACTCTAAGTTTATTCTAATTGCTGCATACCTCGCTTCATACAATCCTGCAAGAACTGACAAGAGATTCTTTCTTAAGGTAATAGTAACATACTTCCTTTTGCTTTATTTTTGAGGATCCCAGGAATATTTTGAAATTTCTTAACACTGGTAAATTTCTAAGGGGCAGAGAGTAGAATAAGAGACTGCTAAATATATGTTTAAAACTCATTCTCTAAATCTGCAGTCCCCAACTCCCAGGCTGCAGGGAGCAAGTGACATTTCATCTGTATTTACAGCTGCTCCCCATCACTTGCATCACCGCATAAGCTCCGCCTCCTGTCAGATCAGTGGAGGCATTGGATTCTCATAGGACTGTATTAGATTCTCATACGAGCACAAACCCTACTGTAAAGTGCGCATGCGAGGGATCTAGGTTGCGTGCTCCTTATGAGAATCTAACGCCTGATGATCTGTGGTGGAGCTGAGGTGGTGATGCTAGCGCTGGGGAGCAGCTGCAAGTACAGATTATCATTAGCAGAGAGGTTTGACTGCACAGAGACCATAATAAATCAAATGCTTGCAGACTTATATCAAAACCCTATCAGTGAGTGGCAAGTGACAATTAAGCTGCATCTGGTGGCAGGCTTATAGTATATATTACAATGTAATAATGATAGAAATAAAGTGCACAATAAATGTGAATGTAATATGCTTGAATCATCCTGAAACCATCTCCCCACCCCCACCCTGCATCCGTGGAAAAATTGTCTTCCATGAAACCGGTCCCTGCTGCCAAAAAGATTGGGGATCGCTGCTCTAAAGACTTTAAATTAACATCACAACCTGAACTTTGAGAGAAGGTAGGCAGTTTCATGGAAGAGAAGAAATCAGGTATACTTTAGGTAATAATTCTAGATTTTAAAAATATATAAATAAAGTTTCGTTTAAAGTTTGGAAGATGGAAATAATTTTAAGGATAATGACTATTATTCTAAAGTTCTTACTGTAGTGAATTATTATCAAGAACACTCATATTCCTCTTCTGTGTGGACATTAGTTAGAGAAATCCCATTTTAGAATTGCTTTTCTTTTTTTTCTTCTCATCATATTCGCCTTTTCACTTCCTGAGAACATTCCAATCTCTTTCCTACCTTAAGGTCTTTGTCTGTGTTCTGTCTTTCTGGAAATCTCCTTCCCTTTTCATCCTTCAGGTTTCAGTTTAAATGTTCCTTTCTCAGAGCAGTCCTCCATGTACAATCTGTCTTAAGTAGGTCCTCTTTATTATTTCCTATTTCACATGATGTTTGTTTTCTTCTTTGGACTTACAACAATGTGTAATAAATTTGTATGGGTTTTCTTCTTGTTATTGTCGTCATTTCTTCCACTGCTCTTTAGTTACATGAAGGGAAGGACCACATCTATTTTTAACCCCACTATTGAATTCTGGGTGTCTAATTAAATGCTGTCAGTCAGTGTTTGTGATGTGAATTGCCAGTCTCCTTTATGGGCTGAATAAAAACCCATTTTTCTTTGGAAGTTCTGTTTTTAAAGCAATAAACATGCTATATTAAATTAATACAATAAATTCTTTTAAGAATTGTCACTATTTTATTTTAAAAACTCTTTCTTTATGTGCAAAAGTAATCTTACATCCAATCCCTAAGTCAAATCATCCTAAAATATGTTGAAGTCTAATATATACAAGGTGATAAGAATAATAACATTTTTAAAACCCTGAGATATATAAATTAGTATTCTATGTGGTGTGTTTTAAACAAATAATGGGGTTTTTTTTGTTTTATGGAGTAGTATCTTCTCATCAAAAATTTACTTTCCTTAATTGCAGCATCACGGGAAAATCAAGAAAACCAACTTTCTAAAGAAACATGAAAAGGTATTTATATTTTAATGTCTCTAATGGAAGAAACCTAGGAATTGAAGATAATATAGGAAATGGATAAATGTATAATTGTATTAGTCATTTTGATATAATAACTTATTTGTGTTGATATGATACCATTATAATGTTGTAACAGTTTTCTGTTATGTTGAAAACAGTGATTGAAGGCACATTCAAGTGAACCAGTGCTGGTGATAAAACTGAGTTGACAAAGTTTTTTTTAGGGATTTAGTAGATGAAAAAGATCACCCTGGATTAATTAGTTTTATACAACTGATTAAAAACATGTATTTTCTTCTTTTCCCCTTTGAAACACCCTCAAAAATGACATTGAAGAAATAAAAAAGGTAAACTCATAAAGACTAAGTAGATGAGAGACCTCCAAAATTTGGAATTGCATAGTAGATAAATATTTAGATGACTAAGCAGATCAGAGAAGACTAAAATCTACATCCCAAACCAAGCTGACTTGGCCTGAAGAATCTGGGAAAGCTTAGGAATTAGAGGCACTAAGTACTTCTGAAGGTTAGGGGTAGAGCAAGGTTGAAATTGGTGAGAGGAGCATTTAGACTGTTCGGATCACTTGTTCCACTTTGTATGTCCAAACCACTGCTGCTTCTCTTGGCAGAAGATGGGGAATTTTGAACAATTGACTTTACGCTATACAAGCTGTGAGTTTTGTTTCTTGCTCTCATTCTCAACAGCGGTTTTGCTCAGTATACACTTCTAAATTGATAGTGTTTTCTTAGGAGTTTGAAGACATTATTTTATTGCCTTCTGGCTTTCATTGTTGCTGCTAAATATTGTGCTGTTAGTTTATTATTCCTCTTGGTATATTTGTATTCTCAGCTGCTTTTAAGTTCTCTTCTCCTTTTCCTTCAAAATTTTTACTTTCACTGTGATATATCTGGGATTAAATTTTTTAAAATTTGGGATTAGTTTTGCTTTCTGAATTTGAATAATGATACCTTTATTCAATTCTGATAAATTCTCAGTCATTCAATTTTCAAATATTACCTCTTCCCCATTCTTTCTAACATGTCTTCCTGAGACACTGATTAGACATATGTTAGAATTTCTCACTCTATTCTCTTTGTCTCTTAAATCTTTTACATTCTTAATTCCTTTTGGTCTCTGTGTATTACAGTATGTTCTGGGTAATTTCTTTAGTTCTTCTGATTTTCTCTTCAGCTTTGTCTATTCTGTTATTTATATCAGCTTTGTAATTTAAAAATCTTATGTGTAATATTTAGAAGGTCTAGTTCATTTCAAGTCTATCTGGTCACATATATTTTTCTTAGTCATATTTTTCTTTGATGCAAAACATAACTAATTTATATTCTGTGTCTTACATACCAGTATCATAAGTTCTTGTTGGTCACAATCCACGTTTTCCATTTTCACTGACTTGTGCTAATGATGCCTTGTTTTGTGAACATTTTATGATTTTTAATTGTCGACTGAACTTAATTTTTGGAATTTTTGAAGCCTGAAATGTGTTCACTTACATTTTACTTCTGTACAGATGCTTAGGAGCACCAGTAACCTGGGATCATTTGTGGGTTTCAGACCACAAAGATACTGTGAATTCTGTCCCCTAGCTTCTAGTTAAAAATGCTCAGGGAAGGCTTTGTTCCTCCCTTCACACAGTGAGTGCTGAGGTTTGGCAGGAAAATGACCTTACCAAATCCATTCGTCCATAAAAAGGTTAATAAAGTTTGTCCTGTTTTCAAGACAGTTTTGTCTAGAAAAGAAAAACACATAAACACATGTGATATGATAATAGTAAAAGCTGTTGAGCAACTATGAGCCAAACATTGTTAAACTCTGCGTATGATTTCATTTAATTCTCAGAGTGACTTAATCATGAGGTTATTGTCATTTTCCTCATATTCTAGATGAGAAAGCTCAGTATTCAAAAGAAATTAAGTAACTTGCCCAAGGTTACATAGTTAATATGTGGTATAACCAGGATCCAATTCTAGGACTGTCTGACTCCAAAGCCTATGATGATCTTTACCACCATCCTTGAACTCATGCAATAGACAAATGATTAATGTCTAGAATTTTTAAAGACTCATGCAAACCAATAAGAAAAAGACATATATAGAAAAATGGATAAATGATACAAAAAGGAACCTGAATATCTAATAAAAACACTATTACAAGCCTCATTCACTGATGAGAGAAATGCGCATTACAATGACAGTGAGATATTTCACACTCTTAGATTGACAAAACTAAAAAAGTCTGGTGATTCTAAGGACTGGTGATAATGTAGAAGACTAAGAGCTTGCCTATTCTGCGGGTTGACAATATCTAATAAAGTTAATTTGTGAATGTACTTTGTATTGGTCAGGATAGGTTGGGCTATGCTGTAATTAAAAACTGCAAAACCCTCAGTGGCTTACTACAACAGAAGTTTTTGTATTGCTCACAACATAATAGACTGAGTTAGGTGGTCCTTTTTTATCTTACAGCGATGTTAAGTGAAACATGGTAGCTTTCTGAAGTTGCCATCAAAGGGAAAGAGGATGAAAGGATCCAGTGATTTGAAAGGCCGGACTTGGAAGTAGCTTATATCACTTCCATTCATATTCCACTGGCCAGAGCTCAGTTAAATGACCTTCATCTAACTATAGGAATGACTGAGAAAGGTAGTCTTCCTCTGTGCCCAAGAAGAAGAAACAATGTTGGCAAAAACAGCATTGTCTCTGCCCTGTACTTTAATCTAGCAGTCCCACTTAGGGAAGCTCACACATGTGCACAAGGAGAAATGTACTGGATTGTCAGTCACATTATTATTTGTGATAGTGATAGGTTTTTAAAAGCAGATAGTCATAAAATGGAATTCTGTAGGGTAGTTTAAAAATGGACTAGAGATACATGTATCTCTGTGGATAAACTTTAAAAAACATAATGTTGAAGGTAAAGAGCAATTTGGTATCTATGTTCAAAATGATACCATTTGTATAAAATTTTAAATCATGCTAATGATACTATGTATTGTTTGTGGACACTTATGCCAAAGTAGGATAACAACCATCATGAGAGGACATCAAATTCCAGATAATAGTTCCTTTTAGGAAAGTAAAGGGAAAATGGGATGGAAGAGGGTTCAAGGGGGCTTCCATTTATCTGTAATGTGATCTAATGTTTTATTTCTTTGCACATATAGCACAATATTAGGATTTGATAAAATTGGGTGGTGAGTACATTGGTATTTGTTAAATTAACCTCTGTACTTTTCTAAATGTATGAAGTATTTAATGGGAAAAGCATACAAAATTTAAGACCTGGAAAATGATTTCTGAACTATCTTTTGGATATATAAATAGCTGAGGTAAATATGTCATTTTGTAATTCTGAGCAGGTATATTTCTTTACAGTCATTCTTCTTTTAAATAGTTGTTCCCATGCATGTATATGTAGTTTCCAATTTTATCTGCCATTGCTAATATAGAGTACTTAAATCCTTACATTGCTATTAAAATTATCTGCTAGTAGAACAGGACTTGAGCACTGCAATTTTCTAATGGGATATAATTGTATCATATAAGTCCGTATACAAGTGTGAACATTTTACAGTCTTTAAAAAATCTTTTATGCACAGATGGGTCTGTGTTGGGAAAAAAAATCTTTTAAAATTTTACATTGTTTCAGGCTGACAGTTCATTCACTTTGTAAAATATTTTATTAGTTTTCTAAGCTAAGGTACTATTTACTATAATTGATCTGTTAGAACTATTAATGTTGAACAGATACATTTTCCAGTTGGTGGTACAAAGAGGAATGGTGAGAAGTAAGTAGTAAGCTCCAGTCTAGGAGTGAGGAACCTCGTTTTGGTTATGCATTATTGTGACAAATCACTCGGTGAAGTTACTTACCGTCTGATTATAAGAGCAAAATAGGGGTGACGTTCAGGACTGGGCTGGATGACTGCAAGTTCTTTAATTAATATTTGTTGATACTAAGTCAGAAATCTTGAGGAATGTGTCAAAAGATAAATCATGATCATATCAAGTAAATGTTTAACTTAGAGACTGCAGGTTAGATTTGTTAACATCTTTAGAGGAACTATATAAAGTATAAATATATTGTTATTGGGAATTAATAGTACAGAAAGTAAATGCTCTGGTATAGGAAGAAAATCCATGTTTTTCTTTCTTTTTTTTTTTTTTTTTAAACAGACAAGCAATCATCTCCTTGGACCAAAACCATTTCCATTAGACAGATTATTAGCAATATTATACAGTATCGTGGACAGCAGAGTTGCTCCAACAGCAAATATCTTTTCCCAGGTAAGATTAATCATAGGTTATTATCTGTCATCTTTGTGGAATTCTTCAGATAGTATAGTTGATAGAGTTTCAGGTGTGTAGATTTTTGGTCAGCATATGTTACTATTTTAATGATATAATGAACAATTTTCTTGGTAAGTAATTGGAAATTATAAATATAGAATCTTTGGGGGCATTATTGAATTTGCATATATTTACAAGTATAACCTCATGGCAAAAACAATGTTTCTGGCTCTTTTCAACAAAGGAATTTTTAAAATTTAATGATCCTAATTATCTTGCTGATGAAACAAGTTACTTGATGATTAAATTGATGAATTATGAGTGTAGTTTAATGAAGAAAACATTTTTAAAAATTTATTTATAAGAAAGTAATTGACAATGTCTTTATTCCTCATATACGTACTTTGTAGGTTGATATTATGCTTTTTTAAGTGATCTATTTTCTAGAAAAATCAAGTTCTCAAGATTTCACTAGGTGGCAGCAAAGCATAAAAATAGAAAATAGCCTTTTTAAAAAATGAAATTTGTTTTTTTAGTTGACATTTTAAGAAAAGCCTATTCATTAAAAGTATAGTCACAGTAGATTTCTTAAAGAGTCCAGAAAACAATACCTAGCATAAGATATAGGTGGATAGAAGAAAAAGCAAAACGATGTAACTAGTATTTATTGAAAAGCAAAGTCATGTCAGATACTGCAATGAGCATTTTGTTTTATGTATGTATTTTTAGGTTGAGAAATAATAATAAAATTTACATTTTAATTAATTCACTGACTAAATAAATCTGGTCCCAGAATGGACGTCAGACTTTGTAACCTGATGTGTGGTGGTAACTTTTACTTCTTCATTTAAAGAAGAGTTTGAGTAACAAAAATAGGTATAGTCTCAGTGTTCTCAACATTGAATTTAGATAATTTTTGTATAAAAGCATTTATACAAAATTGTATCTACATTTATTGTGTACATCTTGAAGAAAGGTAGTCCACTCAGTTATTAGGCTACATAAATAGCTTGCTTGATAGGTAGCTAGCTAGCTCTATAGATAGGTAGATCCCTAATGCTGATAATTTAAAAAATTTAATTCAGTTTTCATCTGTGTTACAGGGATTTTTTTTCCATTTTTTTAAAATGCTTTGTTGGGAATTAAAGTAGTTTTAAATCAGACTTTACATTTTATTAATAGCTTCTTACATACAATATATAAGATTTTTGTTTAGTTTTTGCTGTTACAATAACTCTGAAATAGCAGGTATTTATGATCTTATTGCAAGCACTTCAGCTTTACAGCTTTACAATAGGTAAGAGAGATTAAATGACTTTCACAATATGATACAACTATTAAATTTTTTGAGAATTAAAGCCTAGGGAAGTGAGGTAAATGGTGCTTCTGAACAGAGCAGGAAGGTGTTTGCATCACATGTACTTCTCAGATGCCCAAAAATTACCTTTGTGAGTGGCACAAGGAAGGATAATAAATGTTTCTTTTTTTTTAATTTCAGGAAGGTTATAATTTATTCTGGGGAATAAAACATATACATAATAATAATGTTTTAAGGCTGTAAATGAATGCTAGATAGTGCTGCTGAGAAGTTTAGAGCAGAAAGAAATCACTTCTGGATGGATTGGGCATGGCGAAAGAAAGAATTCATAGAAGATGAAAAATAATGCTTGGCTGTGGAGAATCAATAGAAGTTTTTGTTCTTTACATATTCTGATTTACATAAGTGATACATGTTTATTGTACACAAATGAGAAAATGTATAAATAAGGAAAAATAGTAGCTTAAAATCACCTGACCTCAAATTTCCAAAGTATAGCATTTAGATTAGAGTTTCAGGGAAAGAGGATAAAATGACCAAAGGTATAAAACTGGGAAAAAGCAAGACACATTTGTGAACTGTCAGTCTGGTTTGGTTGGAAGTGAATAGGGTTGTATTGTAGTAGTGATTGTAGTAATAGTGTTCATAGTGCTAGTAGTCATAGAAATACTGCCACCACCACATACCACACCTTGCTGTTGGTACCTTATATTGGTAGAGCATATTGCTTTTTTAAAAATAAATTCTTCAACAGTTTTATTCTCTGGGGAAAAAATTAAGCAATTAAAAATAATGGAAGGTTTCTGATTTAGAGATTTACTAGCTGCTCTGAGGCATCAACTAAGATGAACAATGTCACTAGTCTTTATGTTTTAAGCAATGCCAGTAATGTAATTAAGAAACAACTTGGCCCAAAATGTATTTTTATGTTAATGAAGTTACATTTTTTTCAATCTTGGCAATTGTACTTGGTCTTTTTGTTCTTTATCTCTTCTAATTAACATTTAGTAGTCACAATGATAAATTTGGAAACATTGCTATAAACGAATTTGGTTATGTTCATTTAGTAACAAATCATTTAGGAACTTGATCTTAGTTATTCCCATTTGAGATAGGAAGAGTGGGGAATACATAGGGATAGATGCAACTAGCACTAGGGAATTGACCTTTAATTTTGCTTGGTCAATAAAGTATTCAAGAAAATCAAATAACATATATATTGTGTTCAAGAACAAAATGTGGCAGGAATCACATCCAATAGAAGGGTATTTCTCTCATATGCCTTACGTATTTTTTCTTCCCATTGACTCCCAGTGACCTTTTCTATTTTTCTTTCTCCTTTTATTAATCCATCAAAACTATACTCTTACCCATAGGAATGTGAACTTGTATTTAATCTACACACAATTTTTTAAGTGAAAAAAATGTAACATTTGATGTGGAAGTGATTATTTGATTTGAACAGTAGATGGCAATATTGTTACATTCTGGCTTTAAGGTGGCCTAGGCAAACATCTTTTTACCTGTTGATAGTGTCTTTGATTTAACACTTTGGTTCATTTGAATAAAAATAAAATTGCCTGAAAATATTTAATGGTGTAGGTGTGTGCGTATGTACACTTTCATTAAAATTTAAATAAAATTAGTAATGAATTGTATTGTATGAATATTTTTTACCTGGAAGTAAATTGCTTTTTATTGGTTGTAATGTGTCTGTATGAGATGATAATGTATTATTTTTCTCTCATTCAATCTATATACAACTGTTTTAAGGGTTTATTTTATAGTGATGTGTTATTTTTATAGCTGGACTTACCACTTACATAATTATTTGAAATTTTTTCACATAATAGATTATATGTGATATATACATTCAGAATTCTCTTGAAGCAAAAGTATATTTTCATTGCATTTTATTTAAATCTGTTCTATAATGAAGTTATAGAAATTGTAACTTGAAGAATCTTTAAAGTTTATTAAAATTTCAGTTGAGAATAATAAACTTATAATAGCAATATTAGTAATATTATATTGTAGTTGGCATTCTTCTGAATATCTTCATTCTTTATTGAATTTTATATAAAATTTTACTCATTAACTCTTCAGTCTCATAAATAAGTAAAGAGAATAGTAGCATATTTAACATTTTAAATTATGTTAATGTGCAAGTTTATTGAACTTAAATATGGTTTTGAAATTTTTCTTAGGCTTTTAAGATCATTTCAGTCTTATCCAGTTTTCACCTTTAGTACAATATTGTAGTTATTATCATGGGTCATTTGTAAAATTTTTGTTCAAGTAGCCCTTGTGTATATGCCTGAACTTTATGGGTGACAAAGCATTAATTCTGGCGGGTTTTTTTTTTTTCCTTTCTCCTCTCATCATAGACAGAATGGATAAACTCCCCATTTACATGCAGTAAATGGGTAAGTTTATAGGTATTATTTCCAAATTTTTAATTTGATTAGACACAGTCTTGAAGGTCATCTTTAAAAGAAATACTATTGAATTATTAATATCTTTTTTTCCAGAAGTCTATTTAAGCCAGTTTATGCTTTTTTGTCTTTCTTTTTTTTCCTGAGGAAAAGTGATAATTTGTTTGGAAATTTTTTAATGATCTTTTTCATTCTTTTGATAGTTCTGTATCTTCTTCTACTCAGTCTTGCCCACTCCCTCTGTAGACTTCTTGTTAGATGAAGGCACTAGGAGTACAGTTCTTTAAGACTGTCAAATATATCACTTATTTTAAAATATTAAGCCATATTGCTTTTTTTCCCCCAGAGAATGAAATTGCTGAAGAGTTTATTTCTAACATCACTGGTATAGGTTTCTAAAGTGACTTGTGGAAGGGAAATTACATTTTAAAAAGTAGGGACATTCAGTTACACATACATATTTATATCGTATGTTATCATTGATCTTATTTGATAATTAGTATTTTGAAAAATAATTTTTAAAAGTAGTTCACTAGAATTCTGCCATTTAAAAGTTTTAAAATGATATAGTTATTACTGTATTATAAAAAACAATATATTCTGAATTAATATCAAGAAACAACTGAAAGATAAGAGGAGCACAGTTCTTTTTTTTTTAAATTTCAGAATATTATGGGGGTACAACACTTTGGCTATATATATTGCCCATGCACTGCCCTTGTCAGAGCTACAATCGTGGTCGTCCCCCAAACTGTGCTCCCCGCATCCATTCAGTGAGAGTTTTTCCCATCCCCTCCACCCGCCTCCCGCCTGCCCGCCCTCTGATGAATATTATTGCCCTGTGTGATGTAGGTGTTGATCAGTTAGTACCAATGTGATGGTGAGTACCAGTGGTGCTTGTTTTCCCATTCCTGTGACACTTCGCTTCGAAAAATGGGTTCTAGCTCCAACCAGGATAATACCAGATGTGTTAATTCACTATTGTTCCTTATTGCTGAGTAATACTCCATGGTATACATATACCACATTTTATTAATCCACTCGTGTATTGATGGGCACCTGGGTTGTTTCCACATTTTTGCAATTGTGAATTGGAGCACAGTTCTTTTTAAGAATAGTTCTATGTATCATATTGACAACTGGAATTTTTCAGTAACTAATACCTAATTTGTGAGTGGTTTCATATTATAAGTAATTTAATAAGAAATTAAATTGAAATGTCCTTATAAATTTATTTTTTATAACAGCATGAATAAAAAGCATTTGGGAGCATAGTTTAATGTACCAACATATATATTTTTTAAAATATTCATTTCCATTTCTACTTTCTCTGCTTGTGAACTCACATGATGATACTATATATTGGGATATATTTGGGCTTATTTGTTTCATCAGTTTAACTTTTCAGTCATGAGTCAACTTAATCTTTTCTCACAGAGGTTGCATTTATTGTACTATTCAGATAACCTTAAGTTTTCTACTCATTTAGGTGTTGGGGTTTATGAGCTATATAGGATATATTTAAACTAATTATTTTTTCCAATGAGTTTATCATCAGTCAGAAAGCAGAATGATAATTTAGTTATTTTATCTATGAGAGTTTTTTGAAGCAAATACTTCATTTGTAATTCACCATAGCTGTAGAAAGATGTTTTTGCTATACTGTACTTGTCAGGGTAGCTAACATTTTACTCAGCCAATACCAGATTTTTGGCATTTTTCTTCAACTACAGGTAGATGTGTAGTACATGTGTATAATTTTTAGTTTTTTAAAGTAAAGGAAGGATTTATTTATTTATTTACTTATTAATATTGAGACAGGATCTTGCTCTGTCACCCAGCCTGGAGTGCAGTGGCATTAACGTAGCTCACTGCAGCCTTGACCTCCCAGGCTCAAGCTATCCTTTCACTTCAGCCTCAGCTCTAGCAATCCTCCCACCTCAGCCTCCCAAGTAGCTGGGACTTCAGGCACACGCCACTATTCCTGGCTAATTTTTTTTAATCATTTTTTGTAGAGACAGGGTCTTGCTATGTCGCCCCAGGCTGGTCTCAAACTGCTGGCCTCAAGCGATCCTCCCACCTCAGCCTCTGAAAGTGCTGGGATTACAGGTGTGAGCCACTGTGCCTGGCCAGGATTTTGTTAATATTTATTTAATTCTAAAACTTTTAAAAATATTTTATTCTCATTCAACCTTTAAATTCAAAGTCAGTATCTATCTTTTTTCCATAGTTGGAATTAAATTTTTCTCTCTCTGCTTAAGATTTTATTTAACAAGTATTTACTAAGTGCCTACTATGTTTCAGGGGCACTGTATTGGATGAAGAGAGTACCAAAGTGAAGAAATTTTTTACTTCAGTACTTGTTTTTTTGTTTTTTTTTTTTTTGAGACAGGGTCTCTGTCTGTCACCTGGCTAGAATACAGTGACGTGATCATAGCTCACTGCAACCTCAAACTCCTGGGCTCAAGTGATCCTTCTGCCTCAGCCTCCCAAGTAGCTGGGATTGCAGGTGCACGCCACCACACCCGGCTAATTTTTCTTTTTTTTTTTGTAGAGACAGGGTCTTGCTCTTACTCAGGCTGGTCTTGAGCTCCTAACCTCAAGCAGTCCTCCAGCCTTGGCCTCCCAAAGCGTTAGGATTACAGGCGTGAGCCATTGTGCTGGGCCAGTAGTCCTTGATACTTGATGACTTAGATATTTAAGTGTCTTCTACCAAGTGATAGCATACCTGCTTGCTGAATGTTTCCTTCTGGCATAACTTACATGAACTTAATGTTTGGCGCAATGATCGTTTGATACTTTTAACTAAATTTTGTTAATACGCAGTTAAATTTAGTTATGTTGGTATCAGACAATCTCAGTTGAGACTTGTAACTAAAGTTACAGACAAGTAAGCAGTGTATTGTGTATGGCCTATTAGGGACTGTCTGAGTGACTTTCTTAAAAAGTAGGCCAGGCGAGATGGCTCACACCTATAATTCTAACACTCTGGGAGGCCAAGGCAGGAGGATCACTTGAGGCCAGGAGTTTGAGACCAGCCTGGCAACATAGTGAGACCTTGTCTCTACAAAATATAAAAAACTTAGCCAGGTGTGGTGGTGCATACCTGTAGTCCAGCTACTCGGGAGGCTGAGGGAAGGATTACTTGAGCCCAGGAGTTTGAGGTTGCAGTGAGCTATGATGATGCCACTGCACTCTGGCTGAAGCAACAGAGTAAGACTCTGTCTCAAAAAAATTTTTAAAAAAAGTATATGGCTATATTTCAAGTACTTTATAATATATGCTTATTTATAATTACACTCATTATGTCACTTTTATATACAGTATTTCAAACTACTTTTATAAATTTTTAACCAAAAGCACTTTAACCAAATATGTTAATTTTATAAAGACTTTACTTATGATTATAAAACCTCTTTACCTTAAAAATTAATTTGCATATTGCATATTATGGTTCTATTCCTATTTCTACAAAAAGTAATTTATTAAATGCTAGTCACATAGCACTAGAAATCATAGTTGATAAAAATACTATATAGAGCATATATTGATTAGGTTAGAATTTGAACCTTGTAAACGTAAAGTGTAGCATTCTAAAAGCTAACTATAAGATATTTACATAAAGTGATTTCAGTCTGGGTGTTGTCTTGATAGATGTTAAACTTGGTACTAAAAGAGACAGTTTTCCTTAAAACAATACCATGGATACTAGCAGAGTATTAGAAATGTGAACAGCTATTCCTTTGCAATTTCTCTGTGCTCTGTCTTACACCAGCATTCCAGTGTTTCTGTAATATACAACTGAAATACTTCATGCTATTAAGTTAAAATAGTAAATCATAAAAAATAGCTTGAATGCTAACATTTTCTAATAATCTTACTGTGTTTTTTTCTCAACCACAACTGAGATTGTGAGGCATTCCATTCCAAAGATGGTAAAGGAGCCTTACTTAATGCCTACTTTGCTGATGAATAGGTCAGCAGGGATGCTGTTTGATAGAGGTTGCCTCTTCTCTAGCAGCTAAGAGCATCACCGCCATGATGCTCAGTCTCCACTGGTGCAGTAAATGAGATTCTCAAATCTCCTACTACCCCTGGTGTGGATATATTACTGTTCTGCCATCAGACCACTCTGCAGTAGGTGTCCATTTCAGGAGATTTTTTACAAAACTGTTTTGGGATGCTTCATGTTTGAAAAAGAGTAAAGTTGATCTATGATTTTCACTAGCTGCACCATTATTATAAGGAATACTAATATTAATCATAACCAAGAATTATAAAAAGCATGGCATATTTTATTTTGCCCAGGGTAAAAGGTTGTTTTTCTTGTTCTCATTTGTAAGAAGAGTGTTTTCCCCTACTCTTGTCTTCCCTGAATCTGGTGTTAAATTTCTCAGTGTAACCACTTTGCCTTTGTGAATATATTAGTCCAGCAGTAGACATTTTTACTGAACTCTAGAAAAATGGAACCATTGCTTAAGGGTGACATGTAAAATACTGCCTAAGGGATTTTAAAAATTGTATAAATTATGCTCTCTTTTTTTATAAAATAATACATTGGTACTTTACTTTTGTAGGCAATATTTTATAACTACGTTTCTCAAAATCTAGTATTGCTTCCAATAAGTATACCAAATGTATATCCTTTATTCACATTTTTTGGGAAAGTATATTTAACACCAATAAATTCTATTTGATTTGGCACATTTTTTAATGAAAGGACAAAAAACGTTTGTATGGATAGTGCTTGCAAATGCATATTTAAGAGACTCCATACTGTTAATATAGTGACTATATAGGCAAATCCATATATTATATAGAGCTTTATGACTAGATTGTTTTAATGAGAAAGGAGTTTTTGTAAGAACAGGTTAGGAAATAAATGATTTGGAAAAATCTCTATTATGGAAATGTGCACTACATTTTACAATACTTCTATAAAAAGATGATTAAAAGAAATGGTGATGCTTAAGGGGGTTTCTGTTGATAAATTGTCTTGATTCTTTGTCAGCACAGAACAGATTGGAGTTCTTTGGAGGAGACTGGTCACACCTGCCCATCTGTAGACATACTGCAGTAGCTGGTGCTGAAGAGTAGTCCTTGTCCTTTCCCCTAAGTGAGAAATTAGGGTTCTTAGGCCCAAGTCACCTTTAGAACTTGATTGCTCCCTTGCTTTTGGGCACTCAAGTGGTGGTAGAGAGTTGAATTCCTAGTGTAGAAAGTAATCATGCCCCTATAGTTCAGGGAACTATAAGAAAGGGAACTAGGCTTACCCAGAGCTGTCTTGTCTACTCCCCTGGCTTCAAATACTGTGTGTACATTGATAGCTTTTGAATTCTGTGTTCTAGCCCATTGTAGCCCTTATTCTCTAGTTCTCCACCCAAATTGCCAACTGAACCAGAACTGCACCTGAATGTCCCATATATGTAACACACTGGTATACCCCAAACCAAATCATTCCCTAAACCTTTCCCTGGGTTTTCAGCCTTTCTCAGATTTCAAAGCTAGTCATTTATTCATTCATCCTTTACTAAGTACATACTATATGGCATACACATGGTTAAGTCCTAGGAAAACAAAAATAAATAATGTACAGTTTCTGGTTTTTAGCTTAGCTAAATGGAGAAATTATTTCTGAATCCTCTCTTTTTCTTCCCTCCATTTAGTTGGTTAACAAATCCAGTCTCTTTTTCCTCCTAAATACACATGTCTCTTGAACATTTCCTTTCTTTTCACCCTCACTGCCATTGCCTTAAATCCATTATTTCTTAGACTACTGCACCAGCTTCCCATCTGGTCTCCCTGTCACCGGACACTTTACAGTTCATCTTCCATACAGCTATCAACATAAATCTTAAAAAATAAGTTTGGTCTTTCTTTTCTGCTTACACGTTTTAATTACGTTATCTACGGAACCAAGTCTGCATTCCATAGCATTTCTTGTAAGGCCCTTCAGTCTGTCCCCAATTTCTGCCACTTTCTTTATAAACCCTGTAAACCATTCATAATAAGCTGTTTCCTTTCTGAAAGCAAACTGATTTTTCATGTTTTTGAAGTGTTACATATACTGTCCCCCTGCCACCACTGAGCTCTCTTTTATGCTTCACGGTCCATCCCCCAAATGCAATTTCTCAATGATCTGCACTTTGCCTCCTTTCCTATTAGTTCATTTCCCTCTCTATAATCAGATAATTGTGTTTACACATATCACTAACATAGCACCCATATTGTGTCATTATCGTCTTATATGTTTGTCTCCTACTACCCTGAATTCTTTGAGGGCATAGACCTCATCATTTCATTTTTTCAATCTCTTGCACAATGCCATGAACATAGAATTCACTTGTTGTATGACTTCCCATTCTCCTAACATGCAGTTATGGTCTTCCTGGTTACTAAAGGTTTGCAATAATTTGCATGCTAAAAAGTTGCCAAGATTAGAGGTGCTATCTTTAGTTCATCTATGTATAAACATACATGCCACTTTTCGTTTATCTGAGCGTATTTGAAGGCTAACAATCCACCTTCCTTTTTGGGGGGAGGATAAAAATGCATGGTGGTGACTTAAAGTTGAACTGCTTTGACAGTATTTGCCTATCTCTTCCATATGTTGCACTCACCACCTCTACTTTGTGTGTATACAAATGTCAGTTGAACTCTCTTGATACATGCCATGAACCATCACATCGCCTGAAATCAGATCATATGTGGTACTTGTTGGGTTGTATGGAACTCATGCACACATTTCGCATGTTAAATTCGTGTATTTCAATAATATATTTCAGATTGTAAAGCTCTCTAGGACAAGCAGGATAAGGTATTTCATAAATCAGTTGACATATATCCCAACCTATGAAAGTATAAAAATAATGAGCATGTTAAAAATTAATTACAGTTGTAAATTGATTTCCTTTTGTTGGCAGAAAGAACAGTTTATTAGCCTAGGAACAGGTTCACACTGTTTTTACATCAAGCATTCCCAGCTGAAGCTTGTTAGTGACTGCCTCTCAGATTAAGGAAAAAAGATCCTCACTGTGGTACATGAACTCCTATTGTTAAGACATAAATAATCAGCTCATCCCCTACATGGATGAGAACAAAGAACGTAATAGTACACAGAGCAAAGATTAAACAAATTTTGCATAACCCCATTTAAGATGTAAACTTAAAAATATTGCACGTGTAAGGAGGTTTCATTTTTTATTTTTCTTTGTGAATGGAATGCCTCAGTCATAACATAGGAGCTAGTCAAAGGAAAAAGAATATGTACTTTGGTTTTTTAATCAGGTAGATTATTTTAAGCTAAGGTAAAATAAAATTCTTTAAACAGTGTCAGAATGATGCTAGTGTATGAAAGCTAGGGAAATAATATTCTCTTTGATAGTAGGATGCTTCAGATTTTTAGGGGGTTCATTTATTCTTAAACCTACAACAAAAATACAGAGTTTTTATTTTGAGGAAAAACATCAGTGGAAACATATGACTAAAAACATAGAAATCATTGACTTTTACTACAGTTAAAAAAAAAAAAAAAATTTTGTTCTGTATTTTCTAGCATGAAATCTAAATCCTGACTTAGAAAAAGAAAATCTCCTCCCTAGGCCTATTCATTTGAATTTTATTCATTTGACTTTGAGCTTGACAAAATAGACAAGAAAAGCAGCTGTGGAAAACAGTATATACTCCCCTAAAATCTGAACATTATTGGCAAAAGAATATGTCTTCGTGGTTTATAGAAACCCAGCTATGGGTTACTCCCCAGAAGGGGAGTCATAATTTCCCCACAACTTTTAAATTTACTTCAAATAATTAAAATGACTTTTCTTGAAAATGATTATAGTGTTTCAGGAAAGACATTTTTATTTAAAAATTTTAATATTTCTCTTCACCTTTAGTATGTTCAGCCATTATATATTTTGTATGATTTGTGTTGTGAATGTTTTTATAAATGCTCTTTAATCCACAAATGTATAAGAAACTTTGGGATACCATTTTCAGTGTTGTCCAATAATTTCAGATTTTAAGAAATCATGCTTTTCTCCTCTACCTTAAATTATTTATGTTTTAAAAATTAAACCTTAAAAATTGTAATTTTTATCTAATATAATATGTAATCTGATTTATGAAAAGTTAACATATCATTAGGTTAAATGAATTCCACATTAATATTTTACTTTCATGACATCAAACCCCATACATCTAACAATTTTGTTCACAGGATTATTGGTTGTTATTTCTCGAAGCTATTCTTTTTTGGGGGGCAGGACATTTGCCTATACAGTATTGAGATACTTCTTTGTCCTTATTGCTACAATTTCATTAAAGCCTTTTTCTCTGTTTTACCTGGTTTCTAAACTCCAGCATACTCATGCTACCCCCTTTCAGTGTGGAATGCTGCCAGAGTTGTCATTTTACTCACTTTTCCTTCTTCCATAAAACTTTCCTTAGTCTATATCAACAAAGTTACCTCTTCCCTGTATTCTGCAGCTCCCTGTTTGGGATTATATAAGAAACATGGGCTTTGGATTCAGATGATACTCAAATTCAGTGCTCTTCTATTAACTCAGTAACCTTGAGCAGTTTACTAACCTCACTAAGGTTGTTTCCTCATCTGGAAAAAAGAGTTTTATTTTTGGTATCTAATCATGGGAGAGTTGTGAGGATTGAAAAAATTGAAGTGCCTAGTGCAATGTCTGCCATAGAGCCTGGATGCAATAATAAATTCCAGTCCTTATTCCACTAATTCCTCATGGTCACTAATATTATTAATTAGTTCCCATAACTCTCTTTTTTCTCCCCTCTCTCAAGTATTGTCTATATACTCTGCTATAACCTGAGGGAAGGAGTGAATACCAATTTACATATGTGTCATTCTTAGGAATTTTGAAAGGCATTAGAAGAAAAGATAAAAGCATACAGACTAATACTGAGGTTCTTTATTCACAGTAGTAATAGTCTTAGCAAACCACTTTCTAATATTCATCAACACCCAAAGTGAGACATTGTTTTGGGTAAACATTTTTAGTATGTTGAATATTAAAATTAACATACTTAATTTAAAACGTATTGTTATAACTCTGAAATGTTCTAGTAAACCTCTAGCATGGCATATGTGTTGAATTGTTTTTCATTGGGGCTTTTGGATTAAGTAATTTTGAAACATATTAGTTTGGGGTGACTGACTAGGGACTGATAATGCCAATCATCCTTTTATGATGTCTTTGTTCTCATCCATTAAATGAGGCATTGATCTCCAAGGTTTCCAGTCCTGATGGGCTAGCTCAGAATTTTATTTTGCAATTATTTTAATGTTGGAAAATTTTACTTTTTAATAAATTTGAAGTGCATTTGGCTTTTGTAGCCCCAAAACAAACAAACAAAAATAGAACTTTCACCATTTTAAAAAATAAAAAGAATTTGGGTATGTAGAACACTCAGGTTGAGATTTATGTAACAACAGTTTTGCTGTCATACTCCTGTGCTGTAGGGGAGGTAATAAGTTTTACGAGCAATAGGTTTGTGGCAACCTTTATGGGCTCACAGCATGGAACTAGTAGCTACAAATTCTCCTTGAGGCTGAGCCACAAGTCACTACTAATTATCTACCTTTAGGTAGGAAAAATCTATAATCTATAAACGTTTTAAAACTCACCCCAGTGACATATCAATATTGAGATGATTAACATTCTTTAATCTTTCCACTTTAAGCCATGTTTTATCAAGTGGGGTTTTTTTTTTTAATTTTTACAATAAGGGTCAAAAATGTTTTTATTTTTACAACAAGTAGATTTTTGTAGCTTCATAGGTACTTATGGATAAAATTTATTCTTACAGTTTATAAGGTCTTTCTCAAAGCCCTCTACATTTTGAGTACTTATCAGTTTTTTAATTTTTAACTAAATTATTTTTGAGATAATTATAGAGTCATATGCAGTTATAAAACATAATATAGGCTTTCTCCTTGTGTATTCTTTACTATTTTCCCCCAATGGTAACATCTTGCAAAACTATAGTGAACTATCAGAACTAGGAAATTGACATTAGTATGATCTACTGATCTTATTCAAATTTTCCTACTTCTACATATATTCATTTTTGTGTATATCTGTGCACATTTGGTTATATGAAATTTTATCCCATGTATAGTTTCATTTATCTACCACCACGGTCAAGATACACACCAGTTTTATCATAAGGATCCCTTCTGTTGCCCAGTGATAACCATACCTCCCTCCGTCTTTCCCCAATTCTGGCAACTGTTAATCTCCACCTCTGTAATTTTGTCATTTCAGGAATTTGTTTAAGCAGAATCATATAGTATGTAACATTTGGGAGTTGGCTTTTTTTTGACTCAGCATAATTAATTCCTCTGAGACTCATCCACATTATTTGCATGTATCAATAGTTCATTCTTTTTTCATTGCTGAGTAGTATTCCATAGTGTGGATATACCAGAGTTTGTTTAACCATTCACTCACTGAAGGACATCTGAGTTCTTTCCAGTTTTTTGGCTATTATGATTAAAGCTACTGTGAACATTCATGTATGAGTTTTTGTGTGAACATGTAGTTCTCTGGGATAAATGCCTAAGTGTGCAATTGCTGGGTAATATGATAATTGCATTATTTAGTTTTATAAGTGGTATCAGTGTTTTACCCCTTCAATTGAAGTCCATTTAGGTCTCTTTACTTTCCCATTTTTCAAATACTGTCTTGAGTATCAGATGGTATTGTAACTTTTAATCAGATATGTTTTAGAAAACTCATGAGGAGATACTCTATTATTCCATATATCTGCTCTTTCAGTTCCTTTTTTTTTTTTTTTTGATGCTCAAGGTTCCTTCCTTTATTGTTTCCTTTTTGTTTGAAGAACTTCCTTTAGCCATTCTTTAAAGGTAGGTCTCTTAGTGACACATTCTTTAGTTTTCTCTTGTTTGAGTATGTTTTTATTTCTACTTCATTCATGAAGGATAGTTTTGCCAGATATAGAAATTGCCAATTCTTTTTGGCAGGACTCCTCTTCAATCCAGGGAAGGAATGAACCTACCTGGGTAGCCTTCTGTTGCTGGATTGTGGATTGGGAAGTGCTGGGCCTGATTTACCTTCTGCTGTTGGGTGGGAAGTTATAAGACTCCCTGTATTATTGTTCCTCCAGTCCTGCGGTCCCTAAGCAGTCCACTTTTCTCTTTCCACCTTTCAGATCCTATTGTGGTTGCCTCATGTGTTATTTTCGGGGTTTATAGTCATCCTTAGCAGGGAAGAACAGCACATGTGAATGTATGCCATCTTATCTGTACTAGAAGTTCTGCTGTATTAATCTTTTTTCTAATCCTCTGTCTATACTCTTTGTTAGTATTTGTTTCTGAAGTATGTTCCAGGGTAACTCACAGTTCAATTGAATGAGAAGCCTTCTGTAAATTATACAGTACTAAAAAAGATTACAGAATACTCAAGTATATTTTACCATTATTATTTAGAGAGCTTTTCCCAACGAAGATTAAATCCTTCTAAGGCATTGATTTATTAGCTGCAAAATATTCCAATTTATTCTTCTTTGCTGGAACTTACTATAAATCATTTTCTGCATTTGGGGACCTAACACCTGGAATGACTGCTATGTATCCCTTTTCTCTGAGTGACAGATTTGTCACTGAGTCCTCAGCAACTAGATGAGAAAGACTCTGGTCCCATCTCTGCCTTATTTATGGATGCACGTGCATACATACAAAACTGAAAATCCACTATGAATCTGAGTACCTTCACTGTCTAGAGACTTCTGTCATATCAACACTGACTGTGTCAGACTAGGTATTAATACTTGCCTGGAGATCTGGGTTCATCATTTTGTCATGAACATTTAAAGTTGAGCAAGGAAGTAAATAAATATTTTCTGTGATTCTGTTCATCTTTGAATGCACAGTACCTAAAGTAAGTCCTTAAGAGTTTCATGGATATGCAATTGGAAATAAAAATTAGATAATTTAAGGATTGGATAATGGAGAGGAAGGTGGATATTCTTATATTTGTGTATGTATAGAAATAAATTTCCAAAAGTTTCATATGTATTTTTTCCAAAAGTTTTCATTTAGTACAGTTATAAATTAATATGTTTGAGATTCAAAATGTTGACCCCATAAATTAATCTTTGTACTTTATTTTTTTCAGTTTTATACTAGCAATATTTTAATAAACTGAGAAGGTATCTTTTAATTGTTGGTACATTTGTTCACTGCTTTGTGTAATAGATGGTCTCCTGAACTATGTATTTTTATGGTGGGTTTTAGAGTGATTTTCGTATGATAAAGTCAGTGAAATGATTTTTTTTAAATGTGAAAAATCACATCTTAATTTAATTGCTTTCTTTAGGTTTAGACTTTTTGTGTATTAGCTTTTCCTAAACCAGAACCACTCCCCTCGTCCCCCCCCAACCCCCCTGGAAAATTGAACAGTCATCTTATTAACATTTTGGAAGTACCTTTTGGCTGCTACATCTTGAAGTGGTACTATATCCTTTGCACAATTTACATGATTAATTTATCCATGGAATCATGGTAGAGCTGACAGTGACTGCAAAGGCCTATTTGTTCCAACTTTTTGCCTTTGGACATTTATTATAACTAATGTGGTAAAAGTAATAAAACTATAAGGTATCTGAAAATATTTTTGTCTTAACTGGATTAAAGACAGCTTTTGTGTTTCTCTATGGAAAAGTTGTGGAAGAAGAGTCATTTAGCATACAATTTGAATTAAAGAATCTAATTAGATATGTGAGAGTATTTGAGTTACAGGAAAGTAGAAGTTATAAGAAAAATTATAAGGAAGTGCCAGTGGCAAAGTAAAAGGTAATTAATGTTTTCCATATTAAAAGAAAAGTACTACGGAGACCTCCCTTTAATAATAACGGGAGTGTCATGTGTGATTTTTCAAATGACTATCTAACCTATTTTAGTAAATGAATCCCTTATAGAAAAATAGAAAGAGTTGAAGTTAAGGTACTCTGCCATAGGAGACTGTGTTAATTCTTTTCTATGTATCTTCCCATTCATTAAAATTTCAAGTCTTCTCTCTTCATGGATTTCTTCCTATTTCCAAACTGGGAAGGACATAGAGTGTCCTATCTTGACTTTCAGCAACACTTACTCTACCCCAAAGAACCCTGTATCCCTTGGCTGCTCATCCTGTTCTGTGTCTCATCCCTTCATAGCAAAGGTCTCAAGCAACTAATCTTATAAGAGATAGGAGCTCAGGGTCTGCATTTTCTCATTATTAAGTATACCTTAATATACTTCTTTAAACACTTTTTTAAGTGTTTTTAAAACACTTTTTAAGTCTGTTTGTCTGGTGTTAAAGTCTGTTTGTCTGGTGTTAATATACCTTCATCATTTTTCTTTTTAGTTAGTATTTGCTTGATGGATCTCATTCTGTCCTTTGCCTTTAACTTCCACATATGCTTCTATTTATATGTATCTCTTCTAAATAGTATGTAGTTGGATTTGTTTTTTCAGTCAATCTTTGTGTTAGGCTGGAGCCAAGAGGAAAACCCATGAAGCCCAAAGATATAAAGAATTGTTTATTTGAGCACCTGGGTGCAGGTGGGTAGAGGCCGAAAAGGGCGTATGTCCACCCCGAAATGGGGTCTAGTGAGTTCTTTATAGAGGGTTGGGAGGAGAGAAATTAAACAATGATCACAGTATACCAGCAAGTCCTTGAAGTTTGGGAGGAGGTTGTGCAGTAGCAGATGCTAGTCCTTGAGATGATTTTGTTTTCAGTCACATCCCCCTTTTAGGCTTGCAAACCTTCCCTGTTTTGCCTGCTCACCTGCCTTTTATCTCCCTTCCTTCTTCCCGTCCCCTTTTCTGGTTTTACAAACCTTTCCTCAGGGTAAAGACCACATACCTAACACTTTGTCTTTTATTTGTAGCATTTAGTTTACCTTTAATATAATTGCTAATATAATATTGCTTTAATCTGTTATCTTGTTTATGCTGTTTTACTTACCTGATTTTTTTAAATCCCATTCCATAGGTTACCTTGTCATTTTATTGATTATTTCCTTTGCTGTGCAGAAGCTGTTGAGTTTGATGTAGTCCCACTTATTTATTTTTGCTTTTGTTTCCAGTGCTTTTGATATTGTATCCAAAAAAATCACTGCCAAGACTAATGTCAAGGAGCTTTTTCCCTATATTTTCTTTTAGGATTTTTATGATTTCATGTCTTACATTTAAATTTTTAGTTTATTTCAAATTAATTTTTGTGTATGGTGTACACAAAATTTTATTTTTTTTGCAAGTGGATAGACAGTTTCCTAATGCCATTCTTTTTTTTTTTTTGAGACAGGGTCTCGCTCTGTCACCCAGACTGGAGTGCAGTGGCCTTATTATAGCTCACTGCAACCTCGAACTCCTGGGCTCAAGCAATCCTCCTGCCTTCGTCTTCCAAATAGCTGGGACTACAGGTGTGTGCCACCACTCCTGGCTAATTTTTCTTTTTTTTTGTAGAGGTAAGTCTTGCTCTTGCTCAGGCTGGTCTTGAACTCCTGGCCTCAAGGGATCCTACTGCCTTGACATCCTAAAGTGCTAGAATTACAGGTGTGGGCCACCACGCCCAGCCTCCAATACCATTTGTTGAAGAGACTATCCTTTTCCCATTGTGTATTCTTGGCACTCTTGTCAAAGATTAGTTGACCTTATATGCATGGTTTTATTTCTGGGCTCTCTATTCTGTTCTGTTGATCTGTGTCCCTGTTTTTATGCCAGTACCATGCTGTCTTGATTACCATAGATTTGTAATATAGTTTGCAATCAGGAAGTGTGATGACTCCAGCTTTGTTCTTCATTCTCAAGATTACTTTGGCTATTCAGGTTTTTGGCTATTTGGTTCCATATGAATTTTAGGACTGTTTTTTCTGTTTCTGTGGAAATGCCATTGGATTTGGGTAGTGATTACATTGAATCTGTAGATTGCTTTGGATAGTTGTGGACATTTTAATAATAATTTTTCTAATCTATGAACATGGATCTCTTTTCATTTATTTGTGTCTTCCTGAATTTCTTTCATCAGTGTTTTATAGTTTTCAGTGTATAAATCTTTCACCTCCTTGCTTAAATTTATTCCTAAGTATTTTATTCTTTTTGATGCTGTTGTATATGGGATTATTTTCTTAATTTATTTTTTGAATAGTTCATTGTTAGTGTATAGACAAGCAACTGAGTTTTGTATGTAGATTTTTGTATCCTGCAACTTTACTAAAACCATTTATTAGTTCTAATGTTCTTTTGGTGCTCATTTTTAGTTATCTTGTAAATATTTAGAACAACCCTGCATGGCTAATTTATTATTATTATGATTTTTAGTTTTGAAAATTGAGACCCAGATTGTTTAAGTCACTAATCTGAAGTCTACTGCTAGTAAGTGGCAAAAGATAGCTTTTCCTAACTTTGAATGTTTTTGATAGGTCTTCCTAACTTTGAATGGTTTTTTTCTCTTAAACTATACTGTCTTCTGAAATTAGATCAAGCATGGAATCAGAATGGGCCCATGGGTGGGACTGGGAAGGAGATGATTGGATGATCATAATACCTTTAGTGACAGCCAGATAACTCCACTTCCATGGTGGGCACAAACTTGTAGCATGTACCAGATTTCCAAGTTAATTGGCAAGGAGTCCTTTGTCTTAGTGCTGGAGGCATACTGCTGTGTATATTTATTGAATGCTCCTTTTATGATAGTTTTACAGATGATCTTGATTCTTTAACACCCTCTTTTTTTCAGGCAGGACTATAGTGCAACTTATTTGATGTGAGCTCTCTTAGCTGTGATCACAAGTTAGATACATTTTTCAAAAGTTTTAGGCTGGGCACGGTTGCTCATGCCTGTAATTCCAGCACTTTCGGAGGCCGAAGCGGGAGGATTGCTTGAGGCCAGGAGTTTGAAACCAGCCTGGGCAACATAACAAGATCCTGTCTCTAAAGGAAAAAAAAAAAAAAAAAATTAGCGAGGTGTGGTGGCGTGTGCCTATAGTCCTAGCTACTCCGGAGGCTGAGGTGGGAGAATCACCAGAGGCCAAGAGTTCAAGGCTGCAGTGAACTACGATCGCACCACTGCACTCCAGTCTCGGTGATAGAGTGAGATCCTGTCTTTTAAAAAAATGTTTTTAGAGTTGGAATTAGGAGACCTAAGTCCTACTCAGGTGAGTTTCTGGCACCATCCAGTCATCACTTTGGGCAAAAGTCATTGAACATCTTAGTTTCTGCATTGGATAAATTAATCATTTGAGTCTAACAATCTCTAATGCAGGGGTCAGCAGACTTTTTCAGTAAGTGGCCACATAGTAAATATTAGACTTTGCAGGCCAAGAGGCAAAATGGAGGATATTATGTATGTTCCTGTAAGTGAGGAAACTCTTGCCATACCCCACTTTATTTGCCTGGGGTGAATCATTCCAGATGGTGGGTATGCTTTGTGCTCAGTTGCCATCAGCTGGAGACATTCCTGGGACAAAAGGGGAAGAGGCCTGGCAGCAGGACAGACAGGATGGCCACCATGGTCAGTGTCACTCTCTGTCACAGTGACACCCAGAACGCTGTGCACCCTTCTTTTCTCCCAGAGAACCCAACTGCCTCAACAAATTTCAAAGGATTGCTAATACGCAGATCACATTCTGTGATCCCCCAAAACAAAAACTAGAAAAACTCTATAACTTGGAAATTAGGAAAAACTTCTAAAATAGCTTGGGAGCCAAAGAAGAAATCAAAATGGAAATTAGAATTAAAATGGAATATATAACTACTTCCAAGATAGTAAAGTAAAATAGTGGGATGAGAAGATATAATTCAATACAGTGAAAGGCAAGCAAGGAGTGAGAAAGACACATAGAAAAAGAGACAAATAGAAAGGTTGACATAATAGTAGAAATGAAATTTTAGAAAATCATTAGATACATTAAAAGCAAATGGATTATGTGCTCCAACTGAAGAGTAAAAGTTGTCAGACTGACTGTAAAAACAAAATCCCACTATGTGTTGTTTACATGAGAATCTGTCTAAAGTTAAGAAAACATAAAACTTGAAAGTAAAATCATGAAAGGTAACATGAAAAGGCATAGCAAAGTAAAAAATGCTGATATCGCTATATCAAAAATTTTAAAAAATACACTGTAAGCCAAAGACATTACTGGAGAAGAAAGGGATCATATATAATAAAGAAAAGGTTTAATTTGTCAGGAAAACATGGTAATTTTGTCTGTATGCATTTGAAATCAACATAGCTTCAAAAATATAAAGCAAAAACTAATAGAATCACAGGAAGAAGGACTCTGATAATGAGATAATTTTAATACTTCTCTCAGGTGTTTTTGTTTTTTAAAAATAGATTTAGGTGGTATGTGTACAGTTTTGTTACACAGATATATAGTGTAGTAGTTAAGTCTGGGCTTTTAGTGTGCCCTTCACCCAAACAGTGTACATTATACCCAATAGGTAATTTTTCATTCCTCACCCCTCTCCTACCTTTTGGAGTTTCCAGTGTCTGTTATTCCACTCTGTATGGCCATATGTACCCATTGTTTAGTTCCCACTTATAAGTGAGAACACGTGGTATATGATTTTCCATTCCCGAATTACTTCACTTAAAATAATGGTCTCCAGTTCCATCCAAGTTGCTGCTAAGGACATTATTTCATTCCTTTTATGGCTGAATAGTATTCCATGGTATATGTATACCGCATTTTCTTTATCCAATCATTGGTTGATGGACACTTAGGTTGATTCCATATCTTTGCTATTGTGAATAGTACTGCAATAAACATACGAGTACAGGTATCATTTTGATATAATGATTTCTTTTCCTTTGGGTAGATACCCAGTAGTGGATCGCTGAATCAAATGATAGATCTATTTTTAGTTATTTGAGAAATCTCCGTACTGTTTTCCATAGTACCACTCTCAGTTTTGATTTAAAAAATGGTGTATATATAAGATTTGAATACAAATAAGCCTTATCTAATAAGACACATAGCAGAGCATATAACAGCTGCAAATTATATACTCTAACACACAGACGATTTATATAAAATGTTTCAAGGAGTAACCTAGTTAGTGATGATGAATTAGAAATTAAAGTCTTAGCCTTTTGAATAAAGAGCTTCATATTTTGATGTATTAGTACAAACTTTTCTAATTGAAATAAATTGAATAATTTACTAAACATAGTATTTTCTCTATATAAAATACTGTAGAATCTATCATCTGTTCACCCTTTAATTTGTTAACAATGTAATGACAGCTCACTGAACACCACATGACAGTTTTCCCTTTAAAAGTATAATGGGAAATCTAGTGGAATACGTGTAAGCATAGTAAGATGTGCGTGAATTCTTGTTTTGAATTCTCGCTAAGCCACTAGCTCTGTGATCTGGGGAAAGTTACTTAACATTTCTAAGGCTCATCTATAAAATGAGTATAATAATGTCCACTTTGTGGGGTCATGAGGAATAAATGAGATAATGTGTATAGAGTACTTAGTGCCAAGCAAATCACTACTAGTATTATTGTTTTTATTCATAGAATGTTTACTTAGCATCTGCAAAGTATTAGTCCCAAATTAGGTGAGGATTTTAATTTCTAAGATGTATGATTAGGTATTACAGATATTATAACTGAAAACTCATCCTTTATGTTGCCATAGAGCAGTTGCAAATTACCAAGTTTCCAGATCTTCTTGCTGTTGCTGGCTCTTTCCCTACTGGCCTACAGGAGATAAAAATAAAAAATTGGGAGAAGATAATGAGCTGCTCAAAGAATTTCAGCTCTTGGATCAGCTTGCTTTCTTAGATTTCAGAGCACTTAAAAATTTGGTTGGCTTTATGAATGTGAAGTTACTTTGTATTTTGAGTTTGACCTATCAAAGCACACTTTTGCTTTTGCCAATATTGATCCTTCTGGTGTTTTCCTGACCACCTGAACAGTGGTAAGTTTTAAAGCAAGACCAAGCCCAAGTCTGAGGAATTCATTTTTTTTTTTTTGTCTCGTATCTAACCAGTGACCCAGTCTGAAAAAGGCCCAAATCCACGTTTTAATTGATTGATTCCCAAGAGAGTATAGATTTTATATTCTGAGCTATTTAGATAAAAACTCCCTAAAATGCTTATTGTAGGGAAGGAGTGTGCTGTATTTGTAGTTTTTAAGGTTTAGCATTCATGTGTCTTGAGTCATTAATGAAACAAAGCTGTCTCTAGTGCAATCCTTAAGGACTGATTGTTAGTTTGAATCAGTTGTTAAACTAGGGCTCTTCAACAGCTAGTCCTAGTTGTTAAATTAGGACTTTAAAAGTGTGTACAAATTTGTGTATATGAATTTCAAAGTAGTCATATTCTTTGCAGATATTGTAGATATTTTTGTGGATTCAGTTATATATCTTTATCAAAGGCACTATAAAATGTTTCAGAAAGAAGGATATCACATAATCTCATTAAAATAGTTTCTCATAAAAATGTTTTCTCATTTTTAGATTACTTCTCTAGTGACCCTTCAGCTGTTAACCCAGGTTGGCCATGATGATCGGCTTGATGGACCAAAATACAGATGCACAGTGTCTCTAGACTTCATCAGAGCTATTGCAAGGTATGGACAGAATAGTTGTTAAGGTAAAATGTCTTGAATTATGTAAATGACATACTAAATATAAAAATTAATGTTCTTCCTAATGTAACATCTTTAGTTTCTTAAACGAGAAAAGATCATTTAAGTGCCAGTGAATAAGCTCCACTATAGAATGAACCCTCTCATCAAATATACAAATGATATAAAATTGGGAGAAATAGCTAATGTGCTAGATGGCAAAAGTCAAGATTCTGAAAGACCTTCACAGACTAGAATAATGGTCCCATAGTATTGCAAGGTGAGATTTAATGGATAGTTGGCTACAAAATACTCATATGAACTGAAACAAGATGGGACAGACCTGGCTTAAATCCTAAGTTTTTTAGCTGACCACAAGGCTTTAAAAATCCTGACTTAGGTAACTCTGATAGAAATATAGTGTCTAGTTCAAGGGATATAATAGTTCTCTGTGTTGCCATAGACAAATCAAATGTGGTGTGCTGTGCTGTGTTTAGAGTTTTAAGAGGGGCATTGACAGGTACATACTGAAGGGGCATAAGGAGAGTGGTAGTGTGAGGAACTGTGTCACACCCCTGACTGAAGGATAAGATGTGAGAGCAAAGCCCTAGGAAGGACATGTTAACTGTCTCAAGTATTTCAGGGGCTGTCATGTGCAAAGCAGATGACACTAATTCTGAGTAATTCTAAAATGTTGTAAGTTCTAGGGAAGAAAAGTATGTTTGTCAAAATGAGAGCTGTCTAAAAATGTAACGAGTTTCCTCACAAAGAGGTGTACTTACTGTTACGGAAAATGTTTAAGCCATTTATGTGAATAAGTGACTTCATTTCATGGTTGCAGCTGGAAAATAATCTGTCAGGGCTGTATTAGAAGAGGTAATACGTGTTTGTAGACTGGTAGGTTGAACAAGACAACCCATAAGAGTGGGTTCCCAAACTTTCTGAATATGGACTCCATTTTAGCATCCTTTTTAAGTTAATCACTTACATATATTTCAAAATTCATAATATGTAGGCCTTAGACCTATATATTGTTCAGCCTAAAAATAGTACTTGACATGGATATGGATTGGCAGATTTCCTCTGATGAGTTTTACAGCTTCTTCAGGATCTGAAGTCTACAGGTTCACAGCCTGTGCCCTAAAGTCATCTACATTAAAAGTTCTATCAGGCACGGTGGCTCACTTCTGTAATCCCGGCTACTCGGGAGGCTAAGGCAAGGGGTGCTCACTTGAGGCCAAGAGTTTGAGACCAGCCTGGGCAACACAGCAAGACATCATCTCTAAAAAATTTTAAAAATTAGCTGGGCATGGTGGCACACGCTTGTAGTCCTAGCTACTCGGGGAGACTGAGGCAGGGGGATCATGAGCCCAGGAGTTCAAGGCTGCAGTGAGTTATGATCATGCCACTGCACTGTAGTCTGGGTGACGGAGCGAGAACCCCATCTCTAAAAAAAAATTAACTAAAAGTTCTATGATACTATGATGTAGGTATTTGCCACATTTTGATGGCATGTAGACTCTAAAACATGAAATGAAGGTTTTAATGTTTCATTATGATAAAACCAGGTAAAGTTTTACACAGAGGAAATTGAACAGAAACTTTTAAAAATGTATTCAGTATGATCATAAAGCAATAACTTTCTTTTTAAAACAATGATATTGCAACCTCCATAACTAAGAGGCTCTATCCAAGGCATAACTTTGGGATGAAGCCTATATATTTCAGGGATTTTATTGTTCTTCTGAATGTGTTGGGTTGTGCCCCACCATAATCATGTATAGGACAGAGGTTTGTGAGTCCCTAATATAGTGAATAGATATTGACTCAGACTGAATTTGTTGTTTCTTAGTCCATGGCATCACAGTGATGGATGTAAAATCCAGGGATGTGCACTTTCCATTTATCACCTCAGAAGGAAGTGGGAACCACAGACTTGGAATTTTGCCCTAGAACTTGGGAACTCTGTAACTTTGTTACTTTTGGTTTCTTTACTGTTCCCTACTTTCCCTGGGCAGTGTCCGAAGGATAAGCAGCCTATTCTTCCCACAACTGCCCTCTTCCACTCTCTCATCCCCATAACATTGTGTACTTTCTGCTGACTTAACCTCCCTCCCATATCCTTCCATCTTCTCCTCATGTTCTTCTTCATTGCCTTAACTAAAACCCATTTCTTTCCTGGGGAGGCTAAATTCCCTGGAGTTATCCCTAATGGTAGCTATTTATTTTCTCAAACACCAATCACTCAGGGTTGGAGGTCATTTCAATGCCATCCTTCCTTCTTGTTGCCACTTGCAGAGTGTTAGTGCTTCCAACTTCTTGTAAAAATGTGGGCATCTTTGAAACTCATGTATTCTGGCTCTATTTCCTATTCTTGTGACTGATTACCTTCCACTACCCTCCCAGCCATTGTACTTCATGTATGGAAGAGTAGAGCGCATGGTTCACAGACTTCTTTTCCATCTAGATTCTTAACTCTGTTCAAAGCAGAAATCCTAACGTTTGTGTTCGCTCTGTTCAGCTTTCACTCTGTTTCACAGAACAAAATTGAAACCAGTTGAGACTACTTTCAACTACCTACATTGGTGCCCATCTTCTCTTTCTTACTTTTTTCAGTAGGGTGGGGCTCTTCTTCCTGTCTAAGGTGGATTCTTCCACTTATGCTCCGAATTCTCTCTCCTCCATTTCCCCAGAAACTTTGCTAGTCTCAGGCTAGTTGTCCTTTCTGTGGCACCTAACACTGCTGACCATTCTTTCTTCCTTAAAACTCTCTTCTCTTAGAGCCCATGATTCCACAGTCTTCTGGTTTTCCTCTTTATTCTTTGGCTTTTCTTTTTTTTTTTTTCCCTAAGGCTCATTTGACAACTTATCCTCTCCACCTGACCTTTAAATATAGCCGTTTCTTGAGGCTTGGTCCTAGGCTGTTTTCTCTTCTGACATTATACTTTTTTCCAAGGCAACTTTAGCTATACCTTTAACTTCAACAACCAACTATATATTAATAACTCCCCTATTTTTAAAGATCAGACCTTTTTTTAAAAAAAAATATAATCTTGACCTTTACATTTCCAAAACTGAACTCAAGGAATTCTAACCTCTGCTTCAATCCACCAACAAAAAGGGAAAGATCAGTTTTTCCTCCAGTGTTCCCCATTTCAGTGATTAGCACTAGTCTGGCATGTTGCCTAGGCCTGAAACTTTGGAGTCCTTCTTGACATCTCTTTCTTCCCACATTCCCAGTATCCAATCACTAGTCCTGTGAGTCTACCAAATCCCTCCTATATGTCTCAAATCTATTCACTTGTTATCACTGTGCTGTTACCACTCTAGACCAAGCCACCAGCATCTCTTGTAGCCTCCTAATTGATCTTCTGTCCCCTTATAATTTATTCTCCACACGATAAGCAGAATAATTTTATAAAAATTTAATGTCACCCTCCTACTTAAAAGTCTTCAGTAGTTTCCCGTAACTCTTGGAATAAATAACAAAATCTTTCAAAAAGCCAACAGGGCCCAAATGATCTGGCCCCTGTCTGTGCCTGGCCACATCTGGCACACATACCTTCTCCCCGCTTTATTTGCACTTTAACTACTCTAGCTTTCTTTCAGTTTTTAAAATTTTCACTTTGCTTCCCATTCTTGCATATGCAGCATTTTCCAACTTCTCCTCTTCTTCATCTAGATACTACATAACCTTTAGATTTCAGCTTAAATGTCTGTTCCTTAAAGAAGCCTTCTCAAACATACCATGACCACCAGCACTGCTTTCTCCCCAAAACCACACACAATTAGGAGGGTCCCATTTTGCTCTTTATGATACTTATCATAGTTTTAAATAATTAATTGGAATAATTAGAGTTCATCTTTCTTTCTAGAATCCAAGTCCATGAAGCTCAAAACACACACTGTGTCTATCATTGCCTCAGCCTCAAACCTAGCACAGTGCTTTAAATTTAGCATGTGCTAAGTAAATATCGCATATTTTTCTGCAGTAATTAACAGTAAAGCTTCAGATGAAAGGGAAGCGTCTGGCCTTGTTTGGGGGCAGCACGAGGAAGGGAGCTAAGGAGACAGACTCACTCCACATCAAGACTTAATGCAGAAAGGAAGTCCCCAGGACAGTTACCAAAGAAGGATAGGTGAGCCCAATTGTCAGACATCTGTGGCAGAGAACAAATGATTAGATCACAGGACACATCCTAAATGTCTAAGATAAGGGAATCAACAACTTACACATTCTTGTGGGGGAAAAAAAACTATGCAGTTAGTGAAAATCATATTTTTGAAGGATAATACAGGAAAATACTCAGGGTGTATGCTTAAACAACTTAAATGTATTAAGCAGTTACATATAAAGTCATATATGTAAGAAAACTAGGAAAGCCTAAGGGAAGGGAGTAATGGTCAAAAGTCAATTGCTACCAAGAAATCAAGTAGAGGCCTCTGATGTAATGATAAAGCAGTCATTGGTAAGTTTATCAGGAACACTTTCAGTGATATGATGAAGTAGTTGTCAGATTATAGTGAGTTAAAATAGTATTTATGAGAAAGTAGATGTAGCAAATAGAGGTAATGCTTTTCATTCACTTAACACTTACTGTGTTGCCCATTATAAACAAAGCACTGTGTGCTAGTCTTGGGGAGATACAGCAACAAGAATAACATAGCTATATCCTCTCCTTATGAACCTGTATTCTAGGATTTTTTGCCATAAAGAGGGAGAGAGGGGATTATACCTGCTAGAAGGGTGTAGGGTTGAGAGGACGCTGTTATTTATTTTTTAAAGATTTGAGCATATTTAAATGCTGATAGGAAAGAGTAGATAGAGGACAGTTAATGATACAGAAGAGAGAGATTAATTTAAAGCACAAAATCCTTGAAATGTTATATAAGCATGGGGTTTAGAATATGAGTTGAAAGAGCCCTGGATGAGAGAGAGGAATCCTCTTGCATTATAACAAGAGAAAAAGATGGATTCATATGGAGCAGAATTTGGAGGTTTGATGGCAAAAAAGTTGAGGGAGTTCTGATCTGCTGACTTCCGTTTTCTCTATGAAGGAGAAGGCAAAATTGAGACTAATGGCAGAACTAGTAGCCGTTTGAGAGAAATGTGGAATATTTGAAATAGCTGCCATGGGGAATGGAAGAAAGTACTGATGAGGAAAGCAACTTGTTTGGAGTGTTGAGATTCTTGACCTTGAATTTACAGTGGCATCAATCTGTAGGGCTTGTGATCTGCTCCAACAGAATTCGGTACTGGGACAGCAAGGAATTATAATTGAGATCACATAGTATTAGGTTTTGCCAGGTGAGGTTAATGGATGCTAGTAAGTGAGCACTTGATGTGATGAACCATGGAGTCTAAGCTAGGAAGGAAGGAAGTAAATCCAGTCAGGGGCTCATAGTTCGGTGCCTGGCACATAGATACTCATAAGTGTTTGTAGATCAGGAAAAAATGAAGAGGTTTGCGAACTGGTTGTCCCAAGGTGTTCCTGATAGCATAAAAGGAAGAAATTGCGGATCAGAGGGTCTATTCTGAATTTATGTTTTTAGAGCTTTTCTGATGTGATCATGAGAGTGGAAAAGAAGGTCATTGAGAAAGACAAGTGTGCAGTGAAGTCACCTGGCTGAGGCAGGTCTTGGGGTAGAAAGGAAGGCTGACCTGGATGCTAAATTATTCAGTGACTACGATATGGTGATAAGGGGAATAGGGTGGCGAATAGAATGGTCTGAATCTCAGGAACAGAGCTTTTTGCACAAGGACACCAACCACACCTAACAGAATTGTCTGGGGTACAGTAGAGAGTTGAACCTTCATTGGAAGGAGCTGAAGATAAGACGGTGTCCTTCAGGGGGAGCCAGGTTGCAGTTAAAGCCCGAAGGAAAAAAAAAACATTCGTTGAAGAGATAGAAGATATAAAGGTTTGTACAGAGAAGCAATAGGAAGCTGGTTCCAGAAACGGTGGGAGAAGACAGATGACTTGAGAAGCTTGTTAAATATTGTCCTTGTATTGTTCTTAATGTGAGTGGTAGTTACAAATTTACAGTTGCTTTTTTCTCCATAATCAGTGGGAGACACTACAAGATATCCTAAGGTTGCAACTTAAAGTTGTATGGTTGCAAGTTGTCAGAAGAACCAAATTAAAAAAGAACCCAAACTCAAACTGCCCACGAAAAAGTAAAAGGAAATAAAATAATTTCCTATGAGAAAAAAAGTACTTCAATGTCTCGTAAAAGAATCAACAAAATGAAATAAAAGGATAAAGGCAAAATTAAATCCTTAAATACATGCCATTTAATTAACTTCTATTAAAGTATTCTAAATTCTGATTTAAAAATTATTCCGAGGAAAATTGCCACCAACACTATTTCTGTTTACTGTATTTCTTTCTAGCTGCTTACTTTAGAAAATAATTCATGTGTGTTCTGTGGGAGAGAATCTCCCGTAACATGTAAAAGTTATCCGAAATTCTTAAAGTCACGTTTACATGAATCTAATATCCATGAAAAGCCAGAGAAAGTAAGTGCAAAGTACCTAACTCTCTTTCTAAGTTAAAACTTTAAAGTGGATTGTCTCCAAATACTTTAAAACACAAAGTTATCTTTGGAATATGTGACATGATTTTTGATGTTGCTCCTGTGGTTATTCTAACAGATTCTGCCATGTCTTGGAAGAGTTTATGTGGGGATGAATTGGCAAGTCACCTATTGATGTCAGGGTGAAAGAATGATAGAGGTAGTCATACATCTTGGGTAGTAAGTCTTTCTTAAAGGGATGATCTTATATTCAATTCCTGATTAATTTAGTTTTCTTGTAAAGTCTGAAAATCTTACTGTATGATTCAGTTTGCTTGGCTACTTCCCAGTGACAGAGCAGAGAAATGGAATATAGTGAAGTTTTATAAATGAATACATTTAAGTTGTTTAATGTTTTTAAATCATTCCATTTATTCTATTAAAGAAAATTTTACTGCACAAATTATGCTGTAGTAAATAGTAATAGATTTCTGAGAACAGATTTAAAAAGTGAAGGAGTCCTACCACAAACAAATCACAGTATTTTTCATTTGTTTGTGCTTTTAGTACTAGTCCATTAGACAACCATTTCTCTATAGCTATCACAACATATTTGTAATTCTCTGTTCTCCTTTTCTCCCTTAATAGTGTAGGTATGCCTTCATATTGATCACTGTGTATGGCTATGTAATATTCCATCAAACAATGTCTTATAATTTAGGGATTTCCTTAGTGTTGGAATTTAAGTTGTTTTAATGTTAGCTTCTTCTAAACTTTTGTTTTCACTCAAGGCCAAGAACAATAAAACAACATTAAAGCTATTTTACCTTGTTACTTTATTTTTATAACCTTAAGACCTAAAGTCATTGTGGGGAAATGTGCCCAGAGAGAGATGTACGAAGTCCAGTTCCCTTTTTTGCCAGTGGTTAAAAGTAGCCTGCTATATCTGTTGCCTTTCTAAGAGCCTCTAAAAAAGATCTTTTCAACCAGTATTATGATTTTTTCTTAAATCATTTGTTAGAGGTACCTGTTGCCAGTAAATTGGATGGTTCTAGAGTTGAATGAAAGAAAACCACATGAATATGAAATAGCTTTATGATTTAATAACCATACCATTTGTGTCTTTATGCATAAGATTCTTTTTAAATTTAAGTAACTATTTTTAGTTGTTTTCTCACTACTAATGATAACAGGATTGTTTTGGCAGTGTTTTTATACCATTCGGAAAAGTTTAGTGTTCTTCGGAGAAGCATTATCATAATGAAACAATTAAGGCATTCTTCAGTCCAGCGTTAGGTACCACAATAACTACAGCATCTCTTTTTATAATAGCTATTTTTAAATGTGTTTCCATAAGCAGTATCTATAGTTCCTCATTCCAAATTTTTTTAAAATTTGATGTCAGTCATTTGCTTAGAAACTTTAGAAAGTTTATTACAAAATGATATAAAAAAACATTGATGATGGTTTAATAAATAAGAACATGCAATTAGTGAATCTTTAAAAGGCTGTTCTCACATGGATGATTATTTTTGCAGAATTGAATACTTAAGGCTTTAATTTTATACTTATTGCTCGATCATTATATCTAATTATTTTGACCATTTATTCAAATAATAAACCTCTAAGTCTGAATATTTATAGTGAAGAATGAGTTTGGTGAAAAGAAAATAATTATATGTCTCTCTCTCTCTATTTTATTCCGCCTGCCATCAGAGTACAAAAATATACATTCACGTCGTCTGTTTATTGTATCGTATTCTTGGATCATACAGATTTAGTTACAGTACACACACAGGTCAGCCAGCATTAAGAGGCTGAAAAGAATGAAAACTACAAATGAGGACAGACAAGCTATACATTATGTAATGACAAAACAGGTGTTTGGGAAGATAAGCAATGTTCAGAAGCAAAGAAGATTTAAATACTTTTGCATCTCTAATTACTTTATTCTGGCTATTAGACAAAAAACAAATAGCTTTCAAATGAAACCTAAACTTCCTGTAATACAATGGAAATACAGAATGTTGAATAGCTCTAACTTCATTTCCTTTTTTAGAAAAGCAAAACTTTGTGTATGGCAAAAAAACTTTTTAAAAAAACTGTTCCTAGCGACATTTAAAAAATTAGTGTCAATCCTATAATGGTGCGTTTGATAGCACTATAGGATTGTTTAGCATGAGTTGTGAATTATTTTGCATGTGCTTCACAGAATCATACAAAGCTGAGCAGTCTAGGGGTGAGGATGCTAACATATTATCTGTTTTTGTTTATAGGACAGTGAACTTTGACATAATAAAATACTTGTATGATTTCTTGTGAAAACAAGCTTCAAAGCCATATGGACACTGTGACAATGACTAAGCCAAGCTGTGTTCATCCAACTACTTAGCTGGCCAGGGAGAGGAGTTCTTTGGCTCTATTGGATTTGTCCAAACAGGTGCTGGCCCAGCATGGAATCTGATGAAAATATTCTGATTGGTCTGGGTGGATGTGAGCAGAAGACTATTTACCAGGGACCCTGGAGTATTTGGAAGCAACGTGTTAATTATAAACAGCGGGGTTTGAGCACAATCTGTTCTACTCTTAATGATGTTATCTTAACACTGAAATTGCCTGAAACCCATTTACTTAGGACTACATTTTGCTCTGTGAACTATCCCCTGCGCTTTGAACGTGCCAGCAGCCCTTGTTTATATGCCCAGTCTTTTCACTTCCTCTCTACAGGAGCCCCTGCAGTTGCTTGCCAAAGCAGATTTTCCTAGGTCCGCCGTTTTAAAAGATCATAGTTGCAAAATATAATAAATACAAGTTCTTTTTTAAATTCAAGCTTGTGTATGCTTATCTTTTTTTCACCCAATTTTCTCAAAAGGCAAGGTAGTTTGATCAGATAAAGACCTACTTTCCATCTCTAAGCTGACTTGATAACTACAGTGTGCTTGTATAAGGGTCATCTGGTCACTGTCTTGCAGCTACCTACCTAACCTAGCTTTTTATCAGCATGATGGTTTTCTTTAATCATTGGCCTTTACGAGTTCCACAGTAAAATTTTTTCCTGTTATTTTAGTTATGAGCCTTGGTTCTGATTTTCTTGTCCATATTTTTGAAGAAGTTTTCTGTTAGCATTTGAATGCTTGGAAATTATTTTGAGCAGATTTAAAGTACTTAATTACAGAGCTTAATTTTATTCTTTATTCCTTTTTTGAAGAAAAATTCTCACACTAGGCACTCCCAGATAGAAAGCCTTTTATGTAGTGATAAGCTGACCCTGGTTCAAAGAAAACAAGTAGTTACCCAGTCGCTTTTATTTAGAGGCAATGAGTTAGGGAGAGAAGGAATGGAAGTCCTTTTTGCCTCTCTACATAAGACAGCAAGGGAAGACTTTCTTGCCCAAAGGGTGGCATCTACAACAAGCGATAACACATCCTCACGCTCTTGTCCCACAGAAAATGGTGAAGTTTTATGTATAGTGTGGATTCAGGCTTAGGTTTCCTGCACGTATAAATCTATATGTCATCAAGGTAGAAAGCAGTATGGAGAGCTGAGTCAAGGAAGAGCAACACCACCTGGGATAGTTTTTAGCCCCTCATATCTTGCAGATGCATGTCTGCTGTGCAGCCTGTCATGGATAGGGCCAATCTGCATTTTGAAGGAAGAACTCTGTTACCAGATGGGGAGAGATCATCAGATAGGAAACTGGGGAGAAGGACAGAAAGGAGGCAAAGTTTCCTGTGACTGTCCATGCCTTCACCTCACTGCTGGTCACCTGTCTCCTGCCCAGCACATTTCCTATCCTGTATTGCCCCATGCCTTGTTATCAGCCCAGTGTGTGTCTTCCCTGCATAATACCTTGCAACCAGATTTTCCCTGCTCCTGACAGGGCCATCAGAACTTTCCTGTTTTATAATTTACTTTCTAATGGTTTGCTAAATGACTCACTAATTTGATTAATTTATTTAAATGAAGACTAATAGAGCTTAATATGGATATTAGCATTTTAACAAGGGTCATCTGCAAATGGAATTCTCTAACTGGAAGATATAAATCTCCAGTTATAGGAGGGAATCCAGTGATGAGAATTATGCTGACTGGCAGGCCAGAAATTTCTATTGAGAGGAGGCACTTAAATTGCATTCAGCATCTACTCTACCTAGGTCTAAAAGTTATTTAGGTGATAGAAGAAAAAAGTTACTAAGCTATGGGTTTTTAGATTATTCATACGTTGGTGATCCTCTATTTTGCCAATATCTTTCATGTACCATGAGCCAGGTATATCTGCGTATACCTAGACCTTCTCCTCTTCCCTCTTTCTTTCAAATCATTTTCAATCCCTGGACCGGTCTTCGTTGGTGAAGCAATTCCTTTTCAAGAGCTCTGGGAGGGATTCTGATCCACCAAGCCTCATCTCATTAAACCCTAAAGTCACAAAGGGATCAATTCTCTATACTAGAGCAGCAGTTGAGACTCCGGGCTCTGGGGTCAGATTACCTTGGACCAAACACCAGCTGTATCGATACAGGCTGTGTGGCCTTAGGCAAGTTATATAACCTGTGCTTCTGTGTTCTCACATGTACAGTACAGAATAGAATTTACCTCACAGAGTTGTTTACATGATTAAATAAATGGGTATATCTAAGGCAGTAGTTCTCAACTACTTTTTTGCCCACCAGGGAACACTTATAATTGCTGGAGACATTTTTGTTTGCCACAACTGAGTGTAGGGTGGGAAGGGGAAAGGCCAGAGATGATGCTAAATACAGTGATTTGCCCCCCCTTACTTTTGATTTTGCTTTCCTCAGTTTCAGTTATCTGTGGCCAACCTCAGACTATGGTCTGAAAATAATAAATAGGAAATTCCAGAAATAATTTATAAGTTTCAAATTGAGCACCGTCCAGCTCTATACCACCCGGGATGTGAATCATCCCTTTGCCCTGCCTATCCACACCCTATACCCACCTTACCTACCTATTAGTCCCTCAGTAGCCGTCTAGGATCAGTCAACTGTCACAGTTTTACAGTGCTCATGATCAAATAACCCTTATTTAACTTAATGACCCCAAAGCACAAGAGGAGTGATGCTGGCAATTTGAATATGCCAAAGGGAAGCCATAAAGTGTTTCCTTTAAGTGAAAAGGTGAAAGTTCTCAATAGGGACAGGAAAAAAAAACATCATATGCTGAAGTTACTAAGATCTATGGTAAGAAAGAATCTTCTATCTGAATTGTAAAGAAGGAAAAAGAAACTTGTGCTAGTTTTGCTATGCATCTCACACTGCAAAAGCTAGAGCCACACTGCATGATAAGTGCTTAGGTAAGGTGGCAAAGGCATTAAATTTGTGGGTGGAAGACATGAACAGAAACGTGTTCCAATTATGGCAATTGGGTTAAGAACTATCCAAGGTTTCAGGCATTCACTGGGGGTTTTGGAATGTATTGCAGATAAGAGTGGACTACTATATACTAAAATACATGTCTCCTAACAATTATGTGGCCCAAAATGTGAATTGTGCAGAGGTTGAGAAACCCTAATCTAAGTAAGGTACCCGGCACAAAGTAAGTGCTCAATAAATGTTAGCTATTGTTATTATCATGAAGTATTTGTGGCCTGGAAAGGAGGTAAGTGAGGGAATGTGGCAACATTCTAACTACAAAGAGAAGAGAAACATCCCTTTTTTACCGTACTCTTACCTAACTACACCTAGAAAAATTTCTTTTTTAAATTTTGGAGTTACTCAAATGGGGCCAATATCTTGGAATTATATTTTTAGAATTGAAGAGTTATCTGCTGGGCTCTAATCCATATGCAGATTTCATTACTTATTTTTCAGGATCCTGTGGGATAATCAAAGGTATAACTGAGAATGATCAAATCAGAGAGCGGCTGACTGAGGACTTACATTGCTTGCCCTCAAGGTGTAAAGGCTGAACACTTAGTGGTATACCTCCAGCGGATTTAGTTAACCAACAACTGGTTAATGTAATTAAGATGGTCTGGAGCATGAAAAACTCAGACAGGAAGGAGCCTACTCAGTCCCTCCAAACGATGTACCACTCTGCTCTGTAATATCCAAAGAAAAAGTGATGGATCAAGTCCAAGAATAATGCATCTCTTATCACATTAATTGCTCAGTAAGTCTCAAAAGTAGTAGATGAAATTCAGAAACTGTCTCGTGCAGTCAGAGCTGTAACAGTGTCCTCCATTGCTACCTGAAGTCTCACACTATCATGTACTGCAATTGTTTGCATTTTATGCCTTTAGCCATAGGCAGAGACTTGGATGGGAGATAATTAGACCAGGGGTTGATATTATTCAGCTTCATCTCTTACATTTTGAAAGCTTCATCTACTACAAAGTGTGACTGCCTATCGTGTGAATAGTTTAGATAATTTTGCATGTAATTTCAGTCTGCTGACACGATTTGCTTTCAAAAATGCTTGGTAGAGCTCAAAGAAATTTTTCCTATCAAGATATCAACATTTCACTCAAATTTGCCATTACATGCCCTGAATACACAGTTAATGTTCATTTTCCAGCAGTGATACGCATTTATGAGACACAGTATGAGAAGTAGAAATTTGGTAGAGCAGAGAAAATTGTAATCAATTCATTCATTTAACTGCATGTTGATGCACAGTAATGATGGGAATTTTAGAAGGCATTCAACTGTTCAAGTAAATAGTGGTAGCTTTGGCACGATGCAAAGAGCCTGGGTTTAAGAGGCATTAGAGATTTGCCTGAGTTTTGGATAAACCATAATCCATTTCATTGCTCTTTCAAGGAGTTGAGGGTCTGATTTAATGGCAGTTTCCATAAAAGTATTTGATATTCATTTAACAAATTCTAAGTACCAGCTATATGCCAGGCATTGTATTAGGTGCAAGGGATACAGCAGTGGGCAAAGGAGACAGGTTTCTGGCATCGATAATAGGTGCTATCAGTGTAGAGCCAGCCCTAAAATAGAAAATCTGGGGGGAGGACTAGTTCTGTTGGGGTGGAGAAGATTAGGAGCTCAGTTTTGGACATGTTGCCATTGAAGTGCTTATGAGAAATCCAAGTGGAAATGTGAAGTAGGTAGTTGGATCTAGGTTGGAAGTTAGAGTTACTGGAAGTATAAACACTGGCATCATGATGATAGAGGTGGTTATTTGGTGATTTAGAGGTCTTAGTCCTTAAAGTAGTATTTATGACATGGTGAGAAGAAAAACCATCTTGAAGTGAGTTAAAGAAAATATAAAGTTGGCTGAGTGTGGTGGCTCACGCCTGTAATTCTAGCACTCTGGGAGGCCGAGATGAGATGATTGCTTCAGGTCAGGAGTTCAAGACCAGCCTGAGCAAGAGCAAGACCTCGTCTTTACAAAAAATAGAAAAATTAGCCAGGTGTGGTGGCGTGTGCCTGTAGTCCCAGCTACTTGGGAGGCTGAGGAAAAAGGACCACTTGAGTCTAGGAGTTTGAGGTTCCAGTGAGCTATGATGACACCACCGCACTCTAGACCGGGAGACAGACCCTGTCTCAAAACACAAAAACACAAAGAAAAACAAAGAAAATATATAGAAGGTGGTCATCACAATTGTTCAAGAACTATAAGTTAATTAAGTTAATTTTTTTAAATAACAATTCTCCACTATTCATATAACCCCCATTCCCTTCAGCATATGAAGTGGCAATAAGAGACATGGCTAAGTCCTATTTAGTATCTAGCCCAAAAAGGAAAAATCAAACCCACTTAGCATCTCAATTCTATAATGAATGTTAGATCACATGGTCTTTCCATGTGCTATCTCTACTTCCCCATGGCATGGTGACTAGGTTCTGAAAGCCAACATCCCAAGAGAAACCAGCAGATGCTGCATGGCCTTTTCTTATCTAGCCTCAGAAGTCACGTAGCATCACTTTTGCAACATTGTGTTTCTCAAGGCAGTGATAAAGGCCCACCTATATTTAAAAGGAAGGGAACAGACCCACCTCTTGATGAAAGGAGTGTCAAAGAATTTGCAAACATGCTTTAAACTACCACACAGAACATAATAGATTGAAAGTGTTATTATGGGATACAGATGGAATATATTTTATGTCATCTCAAAATTTGAATTGGTATGGCAGAGATTGCTGGTTGCCCACATGTCCCCCTCATCCCCCAAGTATCTTTCCTCTGTTCTTCCAAAGCACAGGAGCCCTGGCTGCAAGAAGACCAATATGGTTAGAACACAATGACCAAGGGGAATTGTGGTAGGAGATGGGATCAGAAAGGTGATAGGGACTAGGTCCTGTGTGGCCTTGCAGGGCATTGAAGGACCTTGGTTCTTAGTCTGTGTGAGTTGAGGAGCACTGGAGATATTTGAGCAGAAGAGTCATGTGATCTAGCTTAGATTTCGAAAAGGATTACTGAATGCCATGTTGAGAATAGGCTGTAGGGAGCCAAGGGAGGAAGCAGGAAGATCAGTTAGAAGAATATTAAAATAATGCAGGTTATAAATAATGGTGACTCAGATAAGGTTAGCAGTGGAGGTGGTGAGAAGTTGTCAGATTCTGGATATAATTTGAAAAATACTTCTATAGGACTTGCTAATTAATTGAGTATCAGTTGTGAAAGTCAAAGATGACTTCAGGGTTTTTAACCTGACCATCTGGAAGGGTAGAGTTGACCGTAGCTGAGATGAGGAAGACTGGAGGAAAAATTTGGGGGGGTAGGAGGGATAGGATAAGAGGTTCAGGTATGAGTATAGTAAATTGAAGATTTCTGTTAGATATCTACTATAGTTTGAATGTATGTGTATATTGGAACTTAATCACCAATGTAATGGTATTATGAGGTGATTAGGTCATGAGTGGACTAGTGACCTTATAAAAGAGGTGTGAGGGAGCTGTTCATCCCTTTTTGCCCTTCCATCTCTTGTGCCATGTGAGGACACAGCATTCATCCCTTTTGTTGTTTTGCCCTTCTGTGCCTTCTATCACATGAGGACATAGCTCTCCTCCCCTCTGGAGGACACAGCAACAAGGCACCATCTTGGAAGCAGAGAGCAGCCCTTGCCAGAGACTAAATCTGCCAGCACCTTAATCTTGGACTTTCCAACCTCCAGAACTGTGAGCAGTAAATTTCTATTTATGAATTATCCAGTGTCAGATATTTTGTTAGAGCAGCATGAAAGGATTAAGACAGTATCTAAGTGGACGTCAAGTATGCAGTTAGACAGACAAGTCTAGAGTTCAGGGTAGAAGCCCAGGCTGGAGATAAAAACTTGGGAGTTGTCAGTATGTGACTGGAAATATTGTATATAAGGGAAAAGTATACATAAATCACTGGCTCCTCTGGGTTAGTAAACTTCACCTATTCACTGGAAAGGGCTGAGCTCCTGTGCAGAAGCGCTCAGAGCCCCTCTAGAAGGTGGACCCCCCTCCCTGGAGAGTTGCTTCTAAATTGTAAAGACTTTGTTAATCTTTTCTATGGGAAGATGGGATTTGTGATACAGTTGGAATTTCTTTTTTTAAATACTAAAACTTCAAATACTAAATAACTAAATTTTAATAGTAAAATTTCAAATGGTCCTTGCAGTATTAAGATAAAGGAAAATGCTGAGCACAGTGGCGTGTGCCCATAGTCCCAGCTACTCAGGAGGCAGACGCAGGAGGATCACTTGAGCTCAGGAGTTCGAATCCAGCCTGGGCAACATAGTAAGACCTCATCTCTTTAAAAAAAAAAAAAATTTAAAAAAATTTAAAAAATTGGCCAGGCGCAGTGGCTTACACTTATAATCTTAGCACACTGGGAGGCTGAGGCAGAAAGATCACTTGAGCTCAGGAGTTTGAGACCAGCCTAAACAAGAGTGAGACCCATCTCTACTAAAAATAGAAAAATTAGCCAGGCATGGTGGCGTGCGCCTGTAGTCACAGCTACTTGGGAGGCTGAGGCAGGAGGATTGCTTGAGCCCAGGAGTTTGAGGTTGCAGTGAGCTATGATGACACCAGTGCACTCTAGCTGGGGTGACAGAGCGAGACTCTGTCTCCAAAAAAACAAAAATAAAAAAAAAATTTAAAAACTTTTAAACTTCAAAAATAAGTTTTTTTTAAAAAAAGGAAAATGGCAGGAGAAAAGTGCGTGGGTCATAGATTTATATATATCAATGTATACCATGCGCAGCCCACACAAATAGCTTCTAAATACAGAGTTTACAGATTAAATATGCTAATTAAATTTTTGTTTTAAAGCTGTTCTGATTACTAAGCATTTACTTTCTCTCCATTTCTGAAGTATAAAAAAATGCTGAATTTCTCCATTAAATATAAAGTTTCCCTCTAAGTAGATCTAAGTATGGAATGTTTGGTTATTAGTATATAAATTTTTTTTCCTGGAAATACCCATCTTTCTTTTGTGGGTTTTTTCCCCCAATCATGATAAATCCACCACTGAATCACACTCAATAAAGTCCATGCTTCAAGTTGTGGGTCCAGATATTGGATTGATTTGCACTGATTCTTTTAATGCCCATTGTGACAATGGCACTCAGGAGGCAGAACCGAGTGAAATTGACAGGCCTATGTAATGATTCATATAATAAAAAACCAAGTAGCTAAAAATCTAAGAAAAGATAGATGACTTGAAATCAAAAGAAGATGGGACATGAGTATTTGCTTACCTGGCGTGGACACTGGGTGTCATACAAGCCGGTAAGAAGAATTTTACTAAAAAATGATTGGTAGATCTGGATAATTACCAAATATTTGGAAATTTTAGACAGTATACTTCTAAATAACCCATTGTTCAAAGAGATTGCCTCAAGGAAAATTTAAAAATACATTGAACTAAATGAAAATGAAAATACAACATATTAAAATTTGTGAGAAACCGCTAAAGCAATGCTTAGTGGGAAATTTATAGTAGTAAATGCAAGTCTAAACTCAACCTAAGTTTCTCCCTTAAGAAACTAGAGAAACAAGAGCAAATTAAATCCAAAACAAGGAGAAGGAAGAGAATAATAAACATTTGAGCAGAAATTAATGAAATTAAAAATCAGGAAATAAAAATCAGTAAAACCAAAAGCTGATTCTTCAAAAAGATCAATAAAATTGATAAGTCTCTAATAAGGTTAGCCAAGGAAAAAGAAAGAAGACACAAATTACCAACATCAGGAATGATAGGAAATAACCACTGACCCCACAGATTTTTAAAGGATAAAAGGGAATATTATAGATGGTTCTATGCCCAGAAATTTGATAATTTAAGTGAAAAGAACCAATTCCTTGTAAGATACAAAAGCACAAACCATGTAAGGAAAAAAATGATGTTCTTCATCAAAATTAAATTTTTTCTTCAAAAGCACTTAAGAAAATGAAAAGACAAGTCATATTAGCAAAATACATGGCTGGTATCCAAAATATATAAAAAACTCACACAATTCAATAATAATAAACAACCCATTAAAAATTGATAAAAGATTTCAACAGGTGCCTTATTAAAGAAGATAAACACATGAAAGATACTTGGCATCATTAATCAGCAGGAAAATGCAAATTAAAAGCACAGTGAGATACTAGAATGGCTAAAGAAAGCAAACAAACAATAACAAACTGACAATATCAACGGCTGACAAGGATACAGAGCAACCAGAACTCTCTCAATGTTGTTGATGTTGGTTGTGATGCCAAATGGTACAGCCACTTTGGAAAACAGTTTGGCAGTTTCTTAAAAAGTTAAACGTACATTAACATACAACTCAGCAATTCTATGTCTAAGAGTTTATCCAAGAGAGATGAAAACCTATGTCCACAAAACAAAAACTGCACTTGAATGTTTATAGTGTTTTTAATCATAATAGCAAAAACATGGAAACAGCCCATCAGCTGGTGAACAGATCAACAAACTGGGGTACCATTAGAGTATGGAATACTGCTACTATGCAATAAAAAGGAACAAGCCACTAATACATGTAACAATATGGATGAAACTCAAATGCATTTTTGCTAAGTGGGAAAAGGCTAGATTTGTGCCATATGATTCCATTTATGTGACACTTTGAAAAAGGCAAAGTTACAGGGACAGAAAACAGGTTGTTGCCAAGTCCTGGGGATGGAGCAATTGGATTGACTACAAAGGGTCATGAGGGAACATTTTTGTGGGGATTGAAATGTTCTATATATTGATTGTGACAGAAGTTAAATGACTATGGATTTGTCAAAATTCAAAGAACTGTACATCTAAAATGGATGAATTTTATTGTATGTAAATTATATCTCATTGTGATTAGATTTTTAAAGAAAGATCCAACTATATGCAGTTTATAAGAAACACCATTTAAGTAAAAAGGCACAGACAGATAGAAAGTAAAATGTTGGAAAGAGATAAATCATGAAAACACTAACCAAAAAAAAAAAAAAAAATGGGTGGTCTGGCTATACTTATATCAAGGTAAACTTCCTCTTTAAGCCAAGAGATTAAAAAAGGGACATTTCGTAATAAATAAAGGAAGATAAAATAATCCTAAATCTACAGTAATCATTTGGTTTGTGCATCCTTCTCTCAGTAGCTAATAGAATAAGCACACACACACACAAACATACACAAATCAGTAATTTATAGAAGATTTAAATAACACATTTAATCAATCTGACCTAATTGAAGTTTATAGGACAGTATATTCAATAGCTGCAGAATGCATGTTCCTTTCAAGTGTGTATGGAATATTCACCAAAATAGAACACAGTGAGTCTCACAAATTTTAAAGTATTGCAATCATAAAATCTATGTTCTCTGCCCACTGTAGAATTAAACTAGAAAGCAATAATAGAAAAATAACTAGAAACACACAGTTTGGATGCTAATCAAAGCCTTCTAAATAATCTATAGGTCAAAAAATAAATCACAATGGAAATTAGAAAATATTTTTAACTATAATTAAAATATAACAAAATTCAAGGGAGTTGGCTAAAGTAGTGCTTAGAGAAAGATTTAAACATTTAAGTGCATACAATTAAAAAGAAGGTTTTAAATCAATGATCTAAACTTTTATCTCAAGAAGCTGGAAAAGAATAATTTAAGCTAAGTAAGTAGAAAGACATAATAAAGACTGGAAATAAATAAAATAGAAAACAAATGAGAAATAGAGAAAAAACAACAGAAGCCAAATAGGATCTTTGAAAAAAATTACAAAATCTGATAAACCACCAGCAAGACTAATGGAGAAAAAAGAGAAAAAACACAAATCAATAATATCAGAAATGAAAATGGGGACAGCACCATAGACTCTGCTTACATTAAAAAGATAATAAGAACATATCATAAAAAAACATAATGCCAATAAATTTGACAACTTAGATGAACTGAACAAACTCCTTAAAAATCACTTTTCAAAACTGGCACAAGAAGAAATAAGGAAAAAATATAATTACTCCAGTATCTATTGAAGAAATCAATTTCATAAGTATTCCCTCCAACAAAGTACATTCCAAGATTAGATGTTTTCACTAGCGCATTCTGGTAAACACTTAAGGAAGAAATAATACCAACGTTGCATAATAAGGCAAAAAAAAGAAAGGCCTAAAGATTAGAAATGAAGAATAAGATGTCTTTGTATATGTAGAAAATCCAAAAGAACATACAAACAAAATATTAGAACCAATATTGTGTTTCCATATAATAGCAACAAACAATTGGAAAATGAAATAAAAATATTTACAGAGGGTGGGCATAGTGGATCATACCTGTAATCCCAGCACTTTCAGAGGCTGAGGTAGGAGGATTGCTTGAGGCCAGGAGTTTGAGACCAGCCTGGGCAACATAGTGAGACCCCACCTCTAAAAAAATGAAAAAAATTAGCTGGGCATGATAGCACATGCCTATAGTCTCAGCTCCTCAGAAGTCTGAGGCAGGAGGATCACTTGAGGCCAGGAGTTCAAGGTGGCAGTGAGCTGTGATCATGACACTGCACCCAAGCCTTGGCAACAGAGCGGGACCCTGTCTCCAAAAACAAAAATTGTTTACAGGAGCATACAAATGAATACGTATCAAAAGATGTGCAGTACCTGTACACTGAAAAAAAAATCACAAACCATTTCTGAAAGAGATTTTCAAAGACTTAAATATAAATGGTCATGAATTGGAAGACCCAACATTGTTAAGATGCCAGTTATTCCCAACCTGATTTATCTAGTCAGTGCCATCCCATTCAGAATCCCAATTGGTTTTTTTGTGGGAATTGACAAGGCGATTTGAAATTTTATATGGAGAGTAAAGGAGCTAAAAATTGGCAAAACAATTTTGAAAAAGGAAAATAGAATTGGAAGACTGACACTGCCTAATTCCAAAGCTTACGGTAAAGCTACGGTAATCAGGATGGTGCAGTACTGATGTAAGGGTAGATACGCGGAACAATGGAATGAAACAGTCCAGCAATACATCCGCCCACATACAGCCACCGGATTGATGGCATAGGCATGAGTGCAATTCAGTGGGGAAAGGATGATCTTCCCAAAAAAACTGGAGCAAATCTTGACCCCTCTCCCACACCATATACAAAATATAATTCTAGATGTATTATAGACCTAAATGAGAAAGGTAAAGACAATAAAGATCCTAGGGGAAGAAACTAGGGAAAGTATCTTGATGATCTTGGTATAGCTAACATTTTCTTTCCACAAGTACTAACTCATAAAGGAAAAGAGTGATAAATTGGACAAAATATTTAGGAAGTCATATTTACCAAAACCATTAAGAGAGTGAAAAATCAAGTCACAAACTGGGAGATGATTTTTGCATTACATATATCTGACAAAGAACTAGTATCCAAAATATGTAATACCTATAATTAATAGCAAAAAGTCAACCCAATTTTTAAAACAGCCAAGAACTTTAAGAGTCACAGCATACAAAAGAATTTCTGAATGGATGATTAGCATATGAAAAGATGCCCACAATGAGATCCCATCTTATCCTAGTCAGAATGGCCATTATTAAAAAGTCAAAAAACATGTTAGTGCAGATGTGGTGAAAATGGATTGTGTATACAATATTGGTGGGAATGTAAATTAGTACAACCTCTATGGAGATTCCTCAAAGAACTAAAAGTAGATATGCCATTTGACCCAGCAATCCCACTACTGAGCATCTACCCAAAGGATAAGAAGTCATTATATCAAAAGAAACATGCACTCATATGCTTATCACAGCACAATTCACAATTGCAAAGATATGGAATGAATCTAAGTACCCATCATCTGAGGAGTGGATAAAGAAAATGTGGTGTATCATACCATGAAATACTACTCAGCCATAAAAAAGAATGAAATAGTGTCTTTTGCAGCAAATAGGATGGAACTGGAGCCATTATCCTAAGTGAAGTAATTCAGGAATGGAAAACCAAATACCACATATTCTCACTTATACGTGGGAACTAAGCTGTGGGTATGCAGGGGCATACAGAGTGGTACAGCAGACATTGGAGACTCCAAAGGGGGAAGGATGGAGGGGAAGTGAGGGAAGAAAAACTACCTATCAAGCACAATGTACATTATTCGGGTGATAGGTACACTAAAAACCCAGACATCACCGCTATACAATTCATCCATGTAACCAGAAACCACATGTACCCCTAAATCAAAATCAAAAAAGAATTATTTTTTAATATAACACAAAAGGCAAAAAGAAGGGGAAAGAAAACCCTAGATTTAAATTCCCCACTTTTAAAAATCCTGCTACATTTTCATCAGCACTGCAGTAAGATAGTACCCTTCCTTTGTGTGAATGAAAAAGGTGAAGCTTGGTGGGCTTAAGAGATATTTCCAAGGCCCAGCTAAGTAAGACGTGGAGCCAGAATTCAAACCAAAGCCATACTTTACCCTATTATATCATGCCTACAACTTTGGTAAGCTGATCAGTGTGTTTTCAATACCATGTTCTTTAGAAACAGCGTACATCCTAGGTTGAATCCTTGAGAAAAAACCTTGGAATCCTAGTGAGTGAGAACATGGAACCACAAACATAAGTTCAGGGTCTTTTAGTTTACCTTTGCTAAATGCAGTATCAGCATAACTGCATTATACAGTATTCTAAGGGGCCACAAAATGTTTGTGGTAAGGAGCTGGTCTGTTTCTCACTTGAAGCCTTGCCCTTGATTAGCTCAGAGAGGGAGTACCATTAAGGAAGGTCATGTATGGGGAACAGGCAGGCAGTACTGACAGGTGTAAGCCAGGCCTATGTTTTCTTCCCCACTGGAAATGTTCTTGGGTCATGGAGAGGGGCTGTAGCTGAAGCTTGTAATGCTGCAATCAATCTCAGCTGGCTGTTCAGTCTTTCATAAGTCATGAGCAGCCAGTGGGGACCCTGTGGGGTTCAGTTGTCATGGGAATCTGACTTTTAAATGCTGACAATGAGAGGAAGAAAATGCATTGAGCATAACATAACTACTTGAAAAATCTATGACTTGTGATGGTGAGACAATGTAATGGACTTGCTAAGAACACAGTAAGGGTTTGAAAATTATTTCCAGACTGTCATAGCCTTGTATCTGTAGATTCACAAACTTAATGAACAAGAAGAATTGTTAGATGTCTATATTAAGATAAAATAATCTGGAAAAAAGCTTCTCCCAAACTAGTTCTTATAAATTAATACATCTGAAAGTATATTGATGAAAATATTAAGCCCATAAAAGGACAGTTCAACAGCAACATACTGAACAGTGAGGGGAATGCTCAGAGGAGGCTGAGATTTCAGTTAAGACTCACGTGTCAACTAGGTCTGTAGATATGCTTCACAGCATTAGTGACATTTGATAATTATTCTGGTTGGAAATCAATGTCAGCAGTAGTAAAATTAAATTATAACTGGGAGGACAGAAGAATATATATAGGTAGAAAATAACCAATACAAACAAATAACCAAGATGAGGATTAAAAACAAACAAATGATGGCACCATCTTGGAGTGTTTTTCCGTCTGACAGAGTCACTTACTTTAAGGATCATCTTGCTATGTCCTTGACGAATTCAAGGATGTCACTTATAGACAGTATCTTTATAACCAAGTTCTACTGAATATTTGTTTGTTAAATGAGGGAAGCCCTAGGAAACTAATGCCAAAATACATGCTGGGTGATGGGAAACGGTAATTGGCCTTATCATCATCCAGTGGCCTGGTAGCTGTTTAAGAAGGTTATGCATGGGGCAGGGCTGTGGAGTTTTGTATGGAGGACATATAATTATTCCAGTTGATTCCTATTCCTTCAGAATTTTCCTCTACCTGTTCTCACGTCGGGTAAAGAAGAAACTATATTTCTGGCTCATTGTTTGATGAAGAATTTTTGAATGCTTACTTATAGTTGATTATACTCACAGACGCCTAAACAAGACATAGAATTAAAGCAAGCAGTTTCAGTGGAAAGTAATGACTATTTCGAAAAATCGGTGATATCTCTATCCTTTTTAGGTGAAAAGGCCAGAAAACCATCTGACTTTATCAAATGATGTAAAACCATATGACTTATTGTTTTGTATTGTTCAAGATTATTCTACCTAAATTATAGGCATGTCCCTACAACACTCAGTCATCTTTAAGATGATGAGTATCTCTGGAGAAATTCTGCACCAGAGGTAGATTTGGGAGTCATTGGTTTGTGGGTGGCAGCTGGAGCCCTGACCATGGATGAGAGCCTACAAAAAGCAATAGTGAAAGGAGAAGGCAGCCAAGGCAGACACCAGAGAAGTTTGGGTCATCGATGCCAATGAAGAAAGTTTCAACTAGAAAGAGTATAAACTATGTCAAATCACCAAGATTAATAAAGTAGATAAGGTAAAAACTTACCTATTGCACTTAACAATTAGCTTAAATGACTTCATTAAGAGCATTCCCATTGGAGTTTAAGCTGCGTAGAAGACAGATTGCAATGACTCGAAGGGTGAATCCCAGATAAGGGAATAAACAGTCAATGTTGGGGGTTTCACATTCCAGAATCTTAACTCTGAGAGAAGGTAATTGTTATGGGTTGAATTGTGTCCCCCAAAAAGTCATACATTGAAGTCCTAATCTTCAGTACCTCAGAATGTGATCTTATTTGGAAATAGGGTCTTTGCAGATGTAATTAGCTAAGATGAGGTCTTTCGGGTGGGCCCTAATCCAACATGACTCACGCCCTTATAAAAAGAGGAAACTTGGACACAGATATTCATCAGGGAGAACGCTATGTGAACATGAAAATGGCCATCTACAAGTCCAGGAGAGAGGCCTGAGCAGATTCTCCCTCAGAGCCCTCAGAAGGAACCCACTGTGCCAACACCTTGATTTCAGACTTCTAGCCTTCGGAACTGTAAGACAATAAATTTCTGTTGTTGAAGCCATCCAATTTGTGGTATATTGTTATGGCAGCCCTAGGAAACTAATACAGCAGCGTAGAAGCTGTGTAGATAAATTGCAGGGTGGGGGAAAGCTAATCTCTTCAAAGTGGGGGAAAATCGAATGTGTTTACATGCATAGGAGAGGAAGACGATAGAGGACAGAGAAATAACAGATGGGGCATGATACTGGAGGAGACGCGCTTTAGCAACGTGTTTTTCAAACTCTTAGCAACCTGCAGTAAGAAATGCGTTTTACAACATGACTCAGTACACACATGCATATGCATAATTTAAACAAAAATTTTCTTCCCCTTACTATTTAGAGTAATAATTATAAAGTTAATACCAAATATTAATACCAAGTAATGAAGTTAATACCAAATATTATTAATATTTAAATACTATTTAGAAAAATATGGTAATATAGACCATATAAAATCAAAACAAAAAATGAAAATGCTGGTTGCAACCAACCAGAGTTGTCGACACTGTTTTGAAAAAGACGGTGCCAGAAGACAGGCAGGGGTTAGCCTTGGGCAGAAGAGGGGGCCTTGTCCTGCACTGGAGAATAATGTATTGGGAAGGATGCCTGTAGACGTAGCTAAGTTTGCAGAAGAGAAAGGCTGAGCATTCTCAGCTGCTGGGCATGTTCTCCAGGTGAGGAGAGAAGGGCATCTCCCGGAAAGTGGTGGAGCAGGTGTGGGTAGACGAGAGGTCTAGAGGAGAATGGCAAAGATTTGTAGAAGCCGCAGCAGGGAATGACAAAGGGAACAAAATTTGTAAAAAGAGACACATGGCTACAAGTATGTGTCCTGGCTCCTAAGGAGTTGTTGGCCAGAAAACTGCGACCCGGGAGGGATCAGACCAGCCTCATGACTGCTGCCCTTGTCCAGTCTCTGGTCCTTTTCTGTCTTCCTCAGCCACCAGTGCTTGGCTCCCAGCACTCTTTGCTTGACCCTACGTGTTCTGGGTTGTACCAAGCATAAATCTGGGGCTATGTCTCATTTTTCTTTTGTGCCTTCCATGTACCATGAAAGTTGCTAGACCTGAAAAAATATACGTTCTTGATTGATTTATCTTCCCCTAGAACCCTAGAACCTTGTTACTCAAAGTGTGGTTTGTCACAGCTTCAGCATCACCTGGGAGCTTGTGATAAATGGAAAACTCAGGGCCCACTCCTAACTTTCTGAATCAAAGTCTACATTTTAACAAGATACACACTTGATTCACGTGCACATTAAAATTTAAGAAGCTCTGTCCTAGAACAGTGGTTCTCAATATTGACTACAAAACAGAATTATCTGAAGACTTAAAAGAAAATGATATCAAGACTGAATTAGGAGCTGTAGGGGCAGAGCTCAGGACTTGGAGTTCTACTCTGCGGCCAGGGCTGAACACCTGTGCCCTAGAACCTTGTTGCATATCTCTTGTTTCTCACAGTCCATTTAGTTATAAGGGTCCTTGGAGGACATTTATTCCAACCATCTATTCAGTGGGTGAATCTACACTCAGTCTGCACAGGGGTTGACTAGACATGGCCTGATCCCCCAGTCATAGTCACCTACCTCCCTGCATAACCCACTTCCCCCCCGCCCCCGGCCAACTTTTTTGTTAGATAGTTGTATCTTCTATTGAATCAAACTTCTCCCTTAACCTTCACCTGCTGATTCTTGTTCTATCCATGTGGGACTATACAAAACCAAAGTAATCTCTGTGTAACAGGGATATTATTTTTGGAAATGCTCTTGATACAGTTTTCCCTCCTTCCCTGGGAAGAAGGCAGAGGACACCCAGAAAGTGGAAATTGTGATGTAGAGAAATTTCTTGAGTTGTTCTCCAATTATTAAAAAAAAAAAAAAAAAGTGGAGAAAGCCTTTGATGCTGTGCGCAGCAGGGGTGAGTGCAAGGAGGGTGAGGACGGGCTGGCCGCGGTTGAGAAGGAGAGAGAGGAAGTGAAGGGCAAGAGCTCTAAGGTGGGTTCTTGCCTCTCCCTCATCCTTTCAGTTTCGTGAAGGGAATCCCGGGGGACGGTGGGTCAGATGAGTTAGAAACAAGCAGAGAGGTTTGGGAAAATCCTACAGCGGGGAGGGGGATTCTTTTTCTTTTTTGCCAAAGCATAGCTTGATGTTTTGAAGAATTTCCAAGGACACAGCTAAGTGATCAGTCCCTGTGAAAGGGAGCGGATCCACATGGCACTTCCTATAGGCAGATGAGAAATGATAAGAAAACCATCCGGGAGGATGGGTGCAAACGTAGCCTTGCAGAATGTGATCTAATGCCAGGGCCGTTTGGAGACCAGCAGTCAAGAGGTCCACAGCTCCAAAGAGACCCAGCAATCTGCGGTGTATGGGGGGCTGTGGAAGTAGCTGTGGAGCTTGGGAACCCCAAGACTGAGGATACAGCAGGCACAACAGATTTAAGATATGAATGCCTGGTGACCAAAGACAATGGCTATCTTTAGAGGACAGGGAGGACCCAGAGGACAGCAGAGAGACCAGGAGGGACATCAGACCTCTCCTTCCAGATGCCAGATTTACACGTAAGCCCTCTCACTCCCAAATTTGCTGGCTCCTGGCAGAAGGGCAAAGGGAGGAAGATCATGCAGATTTGACCGAGATTCGATCCTGAAACTATTTTCCTCTTCCCACCCTTCGGCCAGAGTGAATATTTCCAGCAAGGAAAATATTATTCCGATCATCTAGAATGAAGAAGCTAACTCTTACAGCCAGGTGTGGTGTGGTTTATAACGCCTGACATCCAAAGCTCATGGCCATAATGTTAAATATTTTCCCTCTGGGCTGATGATCGAGGCAATGGCATGGACGCCAGGACTAAGGTTGCTTGGAGAATGGTTTGCTGAGCTGTAGGGCAAGCCAGTGGGTAGGCCATTGCTCTAAGGGAGCTCCCTCAACACCCTCCTGCCTTTTCCCTAAAAGCAGTAGAGTCAGGTCTTTAAGGGCATGGATTTTTGGACTCAGATTGTGCATGTTCAAATCTCAACTGCTTATATCTATAAGCAAAGTTACCTTTTTTTTTTCTGAGACAAAGTCTTACTCTGTTGCCCCAGCTAGCATGCAGTGGCGTCACCATAGCTCACTGCAACCTCCAACTCCTGCTCTTAAGTGATCTTCCTGCCTCAGCCTCCCGAGTAGCTGGGGCTATAGGCGCATGCCACCACACCTGGCTAATTTTTTCTATTTTTAGTAGAGACAGGGTCTTGCTCTTGCTCAAGTTGGCCTCGAACTCCTGAGCTCCAGCAATCCTCCTGCCTCGGCCTCCCAGAGTGCTGGGATTACAGGCGTGAGCCACCACACCCGGCCCCAAAGTCACTTTTTTATCCATTTCCCCATCCATTTAAAAAGGAATAATAACAGTAGCCACCTCATAGGGCTGTTCAAGGATAGAGATATTACTCATAAAGTGCTTAGAACAGTGCATGGCAATAGTGCATACACAGTGAATGTTAGCTGTTGTTATTATCTAAGAACAAGAGGCTTAGACAGGTCTGAGGTTATAGATGACAACAAAAACAAAGTGTCTGGTAGCCTCATTGTGAGGAAAGTCCATGCAGAGCAATGGTTTTCAACCTTGGCTGAATATTAGAATCACTTGGGGAACTTTAAAAAAAAAAGAAAAACAAGCCCAGGCTACACCCCAGACCAATTAAATGAAAATCTCTGAGACATCAATATCTTAAAACTTTCCAGGTAATTCCAACACAATGCCAAGACAGAGAACCCCTGATGCATGGGGCTGGGAACCAGGCACCTGAGTGAGGGACCCAACTGGTGCACCTTCCCGAGCTGCCCGTGGGCCTGGCTCTGGATAGCTCTTTCCTTCTAGGCAGTGTACCTGGTGGTGGCTTCATTCATCCCACATAGGTGACAGCACCTGCTGTGAGCCAGGCACCGTGCTGGGCCTGGAGATGCAGCAGCAAATCAGACTCAGACCCTGTGTCCACGAGGCGTCTACTCCAGCAGGAAAGAGGGCTACGGGACAGGCAACGATGGTTAACTATGAGGGGGTGGGGGCATGCTGGGAGCACCTTGAGTCTGTGAGAGCTGTCTTGGAAGCCGCCTCCTCCCTGGTACCTCCTGAATCTACCTGGGGAGTTTCCCCCTCTGCCCAGACTCAGGACACACAGTGTAGAAACATTTTGGGGCTTATCAATGTATTAAATAAAAGCTATTCATTCTCATGTATAGGCTTTCCTTAAATGGTGCCTTCCTCCCTTGAGCAAAGCACTGATCCCTATGGTGGTAGGGTGGGAAGTGGCCCCTGCTTCTGTGGAGACATTTAAAAGGACCTAGAACACACCTCATTGCTTAAAGGGCAATAAGAGTTCAAAGTAGTGCTCCCTGCGGCTGCCCTGCGGCTCACGTGTCCCAGAGCAAGAAGTCTCTGACAGCTGAAGAACAGATAGGGTGTATTTGTTTCCTATTGCTGCTGTAACAAATTACCACAAAGTGAGTAACTTGAAACAACAGAAATCTGTCATATTACAGTTCTGGAGGCAAGAAGTCTGAAATGGGTTTCCCAAGGCTAAAATCAATATGTGGGCAAGCCTGGGTTCCTTCTCAAGGTTCTATGGGAGAATCTGTTCTCCCTGCCTTTTCTCTGCCTTTCTAGAAGCCATCTGCATTTCTTGCTTTGGTGCCTTCCTTCATCTTCAAAGTTAGCAGCATCTTCATACCTGACTCTGACCTCCTCTGCTGTTGTCATACCTCCTCTGTGCCTCTCCTGCCTCTTCCTTTCCCTTATGAGAACCTTTATGATGACATTGGGCCCACCTGGATAATCCAGGCTAATCTCCTCATCTCAAAATCCTTAATTTAATCATACCTGCAAAGCCCATTTTGCCACGTAGAGCAACATAGTCACAGATTTGGGGGAATAGGACATGGACATCTTTAGGAGGCCACTATTATGCCTAACACACGAGGACTCTCTTTGTTAAGGAGAAAAGTAACTAGATTTCCAATACACCCATGTTCATCAGGCACCCACCTTGGCCAGGCACTATACAAGGGATACACAGATGATTGAGACCCCGTCCTTGCCTGCAGGAGCTTCATCTAAGTGAAGAAGACAGGATGACGGTGCACACAACATGTTGTGTCATGACTGAGGAAGTGCTGAAGGGGTTCGGGAGTGGGGAAGGTCACATTCACTAGGGTGTCAAGGGAGGCTCGTTGTGTCAGGGTGGCAGTCTGCCATTGGTTCTTGGTGTGCTCTTAGCTGAAGAATGACCAGACACACCAAAGTGTCAAGTCCAAACTATTATCCTGGTCCTCTGACCCCTTGCTTAGAAAAATCACCCCCAGGGCCAATGCAACGGAGTAAGCTCAGGCAGGAAGCAGTTTCACACAAGCAGCTCTTAATCATAGAATAAAACGGGTCTGTCTCTGCGAGTGGAGGGCTCTTGGGAGGTGTAGGATGTTATCAAATGATTAGCAGGTGTCCTCAAAATTCCATCTATTTATATGAGCTTGCTCTAAGAAAGCCCACCTGGGAGGGGGAGAGGTGAGCCACAATGCAGATTCAAGCTAATGGCATAAAAATTACCCTTAGGTTACTCTAGGTCACTTTCTAATTCCTATCATGCCTGGGCTGGGGAATTCCCAGATTGATAAAGCATTCCCTCCTTCCCCAGGTGTATCAGTTACTGGGGTAGGATTAAGGGTGGGGCAACACCAAAATGGAGTGCCCACCCTTATCCTTCTTCCCAGGTGGAACAATTGCTCGAAACAGCACCAAAGCAGGGCACCATTGTCCCGAGAAGAACTGGAGATCCTAACTGTCTACCTAACAGTTGCACCCGGTTGGGGTGAGTGCTGTGATAGGGCCACACAGGGCATAAGAATGGGAAGGTCTAAGAGAGAGATGGTGACCTGTGGCTTGGGCACTGAAGAACTGCCAAAATTTTAAGGGAAAATGGCGAGCAAGGCCTGGAAGGGGCAAGGAATGCTTTCTTCCTCAGGGAGAGTAGGGCAGGGTGGGTTGGCAGGAGAGCCCCCGCTAACTGGGATTCCACCACTCCTGCAACAAGGTAACTTAGTCCCCTGGATTTGTTCCTACTGTGCTGTTTCTTTAAGTCTTCCCTCACTCTGCCCCAGGTTACACTGTTCTCTTGGAGCATTCCGGCAACCCCTCTTGGCTCCTTTAACTCTCTTTTAATTTTCCCTGTTATTTTTTCTTCCAGCTCAGTCCTCACTGTGCTACAACTTTGTCTTCTAAAGCTCAAGTTCCTGGGACACTCTAGTCCCTCAGGTAATTCTGTTTATAGGTGAGATGCACTTCTGCATTCAGGCATTCTGTTTTCCGGGCGACTGCCCCAGCTCACTGTCAGCCCAGTATTTGGTAAGAGGACCTGGGTATCAGTGAGTGAGAGGGACTCTTTCACACCTGTAACCACACATGGGGAATTCATTTATTACTTGCTTAGGCCTTAAGTAAGTGTTGGTGTGATGTTCCAAGTCCAGCGTTTCCAAGGAGTTATTTTTTCAAATGTGCATAAATCAGTAGAATCGAAAAGAAATGATCGTGAAGGCAAAGGGGGGTGGCCAACTACAAGAGAAAAAACTGTTAGGAATCTATACTTATAGTCTATAGCTGCCCTGTCCAACATGGCAGCCACTGACCACGTGTAGCTAAATTTAAATAAATTGAAATTAAATTAAATTAGAAATTCAGTTCCTTAGTTTCACTAGCCACATTTCAATTGCTTAATAGCAACATGTAGCTAGCAGCTACCTATTGGACAGGGTAGATACAGAACATTTTCATCATCACATAAAGTTCTATGGGACAGCACTGGTCTATAGCAATGCACTAAACTTCCCAACACCTTCTCATAAAACCCAAAGTCTCTGTCATGGTCACAGACAATCACAATGGTTGTCCAAGATGATGCTGTCTGCTGGGGGCTTATAGGAAATATGCGGAGGTGGTACTGGCATTTCGTGGGCAGAGGCCAGGAATGCCAGCTGTCACACAATGTTCAGAACAGCCTTACACAATGCAAAATCATCTTGTGAAATCTGTTAATAATGACCTAAGCCTAGATCCTAACTCCATTTTGCACATAAACACAAACTAATTTTTACAGGATTTTACCACACACCTAATTATACGAGAATACACCTATGGTATACCTCAAGGGATGCTTAAACTTTGTTTTGTTCAAAACTTTTCAAGTGCTAGTCTCCATTTAAGAAATATCAACACTGACAGCAACATTATACTTTTTTTTTTTTAAAAGATGCAGGGTCTCTCTATGTTGCCCAGGCTGGAGTGCAGTGGCTATTCACAGGTGTGATCATGGTACACTGCAGCCTTGAACTCCTGGGCACGAGTGACCCTCCCACCTCAGCCTCCCTCGTAGCTGGGAACACAGGTATGTGCCACTGTGGTCTGCTTAACATTACACTATTTAAATCACCAACACACCTGTATCAGTCCATTGTCATATTTACAGTAACTTTATGTAGAGGTGTAAGCATCCTACTAATTCACTATATTTTCTGGTATTGCTGGGAAATACTTATTTTATTACAGGCCTTCTATTTCTTCCTAGAGTTAAGGCAGTATATTAATTTTTTTATACTATGAGTGAAAGTTATATTATCTACAGATTTTATTGCAAGAGAGCATAAGGGCCATTAGGAAATATTTGTTATATAAAGGGGGGGCTTGGTTTCATAGAACTGAGAACCCTCACGAGGCCCTGCACAATGGGCTCTTGGCTAGCTCCCTCACTGCCCCCCTGCCACCTTCCACCTGCTCCCTCTGCTCCCCCACACTGGTCTCTTGCTCTTCCTCCAGCCCAGCAAACAGGCTTCTGCTTCAGTCCTTGGCACTCCCTCTCCCCTGGGACACTCCTTTCTGGGTGGCTCACTCCCTCCCTTCGCTTAGGTCTCAGCCCAAATGCCAGAGAGGCCTTCCCTGATCCCCCAACTGTAGTGGCACCCCCACTTCACTCTCTAGCCCTGAGCGTTTTATTTTTCCCCTAGTTCTTCGCATACCCACCTGTTCTGTATCTGATGATTTGGGCATTTCTGGCCTCTGGCTCACTCCATTGTACCCAGTGCAGACTTGGGGCTCAGTAAATCACTAAATTCCTCAAGCAAAGCAAACAAGGCATTGAGAACACATATAGCTTGGGTAACTTTAGGATATTTTTTTGGTCTAAAGATGAGAAAGCATTTTCTAGAAATTCAAATTGCATTTAAAAATTAATACTTCTACCATTATAAACTTCCTTTTTGTTAGACTGAACAACCCAATTTTTTAAGTTGCTTGTTCTCCTTGGAATTTATCTCTAGTGATGCTGGAGATAAATTTTTGATATGTTGGGTCCCAGTAACAGTTTGACAGTTTCCTTACTGCTTATAACCTGCAGTTCCCTACAGACACCTCCTCTCCACTGCAGTCTCTGCCAAGTGCTTGTCACGGCATTAATTAAACTGGAAGAATAAAGGCATTGCATGTCATTTTCTATATTGGATGCCTTCGTGTTATGGATGTATCTCCATGGAGTCTCCCATACATAAACTGAAAACAAATGCCTGGTAACATTGCAAAAGCTCAATCATTGTATTGTTAAGAGGAAAAATTATATCACACTAAAATATGAACTCTGTTGCATGTACCATATTTTTAAATGTCTAGAGAAATATGAGTTTACTACTTTTTTTACTTTCCAAATTATATTTCAACTTCCCCCCCCAAAACATTAAATGGGCACATCTTCTTTATGGATACAATCCTTATTATTACTGTATCCAGGCATTAGACTCAACTGCTGTGAAATAAGAGAAATATATTGCCCACTACATTCATACATATTGATAAAATTTTATATTTATTTTTAGAAGTCCCCAGGTATCATACATATAAACTAAATGAAGCATGTTGCATTTTAAGAAATATGTATAAGAATATTAATAAATTATATTAAATAAATAAATTATTAATAACAGTGAGCATAATAAAATAGAAACTAAAGTAAAAACAGTGGCCTTGTTGTTCTTCAACAGAAGAATAAATGACTTTGGAAAGGTATAGCTTTATCCCCACGCTCCAAAGGTCAACTCACTGGGCTTCTATAAAACTGGAATTTGCAAGAATTCCATAGAAAGTCTCTGGAGGCCTTCTCAAGAAAGAAATCATGGACAGCACAATTAGCAAAGAGCATAGAGCAACCTTGTTAAACTGAGGGCACGACAGGGAGGAGATGCTGAGAGTTTGGTAAGGGCAGGAGAGAAGAGTGAACTCTGAAGCCAAGTTGAGACTGACGCTCCTCAAAGCACGTTTCTCCAACTGTCATTACTTGCCCACCATGCCTTAAGAATAGAAAGTAAAAGTAAGTGTTCCAAATTTTTATAGCAATTTGACAGAGTAGCTACATTTCTGTTGAACTTAATAATAATACATTATATTTTATTATCAATTTAATGATTTTGTTTCCCTATTTTTAAATTTTATTTTCCTAGAAATTCATTGTTGTAATAAATAAGTCTTGCACCATTGCAGATTGGAATTTTTTTTTAAAAGTACTTCACCACAGATGATTTTAGAAGCACTATTCAAAGTTGAATTGAACTTTATAAATAAATCTGTTGCCAAAGAGTGCACTCTTAGCTGAGCTGAATTTAGAGCATAGAAGTGTAAATTATCCTCAGTTTGTGTATTAGATACATCCTGAAAATTTTGAGCTATCAGGTTGGAGGTCAGATTATTTCCAAGATATCTTCCTATCCTGGTTGTGTGATAAATGTATTCATTTAATATATATGGACTGTTAAATGTTCCAGGCGGTTAGAAGAGACTAGTGAATAAAACATCAAAAATGGAGTTTACACGCAAGTGGGAGGAGAAAAAGAATAAACAATAAGCATAATAATAAAGTAAATTACACACACGTAGAGCAGCAAGTCAATGACAGAAATGCGAAAGTTAGGAGTGCCAGGGTCAGAGTGTGTGTGTGTGTGTGTGTGTGTGTGTGTGTGTGGTGGCTTAAAATACTGTGGTGAGGGTAAGTTTCATTGAGAAGGTGGCAGCTGAGTGAAAGTGGGAAGATCATGAGGGGTTAGCGTGGGGCTTTAAGAAGGAAGAGTGGTCCAGGTGGAGAGAACTGCCCGGGGTGGCATCGCCGGGAGGCTGGGCGTCCAGGGGCAGCAAGGAAGCCAGTGAGGTAGAGCAGAGGGGTGAAGGGCAGCCGGGAGGAGATGGGATCGGGGCAGGAATGGGAGCCCAGATGTCTTGGGGCCTCCAAGGCCATTTTAAAGACTTTGGCTTTTACTCTGAGCGAGCATGGAGCCTTGAGTTGAGGGTGGCACTCTGTAGAAGGATCCCTGGGACTACTGTGTTCAGGGTATAGTGGGGGACCAGTTAGGAGGCTATTCCCGTGAGGGATGGTGGTGACATGGTCTCGGCTGGTAGCAATAGAGGTGGTGAGATGCTGGGTAGAGTCTAGTTACGTTTTCATGATAGAGGTAACAGGATTTCCTTAACCCATTGGAGGTAGCATATAAGAGAAAAGGAGGAATCAATTGTTTTGGTCTCAATCTTATTTTCTACCATGATAACTTCAGACATGTACTTTCTCAGAGAAACTTTTATATTGTGTGTGAAAACTACATTGAGTAGCCTAGAATTCAGACACTGGATTGTGGCCTCCTTTGGGACGGGGCTGTGTCTTTTCCTGTCTCTAACTCCAGCACAAGGCATGCCTCCAGGTACAAAACAAGCTCTAAATAAATATCTTATGGCATAAAAAGGATATTATACTTTCATTTACATACAAGATACATGCATGTAATTGTCCCATACATCTTTTGAGTAATTAATCAGCAAATAACCTGAGCACCCTATCATCACTTACCATCTATTAAACACCTCTATCAATATCTATCTGATATTGATTCTTTTTCAGTGTTTTTTACCTTTGAATGGGACTTGGAGATTTGAGCTCCAATATCAGTTAATTTGTTATTTCTGACTTTATTGGAATTCCCAGCTCAAAGAAGCACAGGGAGATGCTTCTTCAGGAGCTTCCAGACAACATAAATCAAGCTTTCCTTGTATTTAACAATAAACATTTTAGGTCTCTAAATGAACTTGCAACCAGCATCTCTGTCATTCAGGGTCTAGACCCTGGTGATGGATCATTGATACCAGAAGATCTTCACACAGGTGCTACCTGTTGAAGAATCAGTGGGACCAATAGGCTTTTGATCTGGCACTCCATAAGATCTGTTTGTCAGCATGCAAACTAGAGAGCTACGATTTTTGTTTCAACATGCCCCTTCTGAAATCTGACCCCCAAATGCGTTTTATCACAGGGCTTTGACATTGGCAAACTTCTGCATTTCCACCAGAGGATCCTCTGGTTTTAAGACAGTATCCTATCCAGAAGTTATAAAGACACAACTCATGGAGGGAGCTGCGCCACGCAGTGTGCCAAGCCCTCCTCACACATGATCTCACCAATTCCGTCTCACCATCTTTGAGGCCTGCATTACCACCCCAAATGACAGACTGATGAACAGGCTTCAAGGTCATCCAGCTAGTTGAAGCAGCCAGGATTTAAACTCAGATTGTTGATCCAAAGCTCTTGGATGTTCACCATCTCACTACTCTGCCTCTTAGTGTAACCTAACACTTGCCAAATGATAGTCACCTTCTGTCCCTCAAAACTCCACATCCCCATGTGGAAAATCCCATGAAAAGGGTGACCAGGGCTACCTATTCTAATTTCTATAGTTTACCAACCCTGGGTATTCATCCTGTCTGGATTGAACTTCAGCCAGTTCATTTTCAGCCAAGTCTCTAATTTAGAAAGCCAGTGGGTAAGACACAAAAACCACCCTGTCGGAATCAGATGAAAAAGAAATACAGGCTGGGGATTCTTGGCATAATGATGAAGCAGGAGGTCCAGATCCCTTGCTGGTGTTTCAAATGGTCTCCTATTGACACTGAACAGAGAGCATCCCCCTGGCAGGAGATGCAAGAGCAACATCCTCTCAGTGGACGGGCAATCATCACCAACCACCTTTTGGGTTTTGAGAGAGAAAGATGGATTTGCTGGAGCCAAAACAGAACAAAACCACGTCCATTCCACCTCAGCATTTGAAATTGAATAGTGCTTGGCAATAGTACAGGAACACAATAAATATTAAATCAGCCAAACTCAATTGACCACAGGACTCAAAGTGGGATGCCAAGAAGAATTGATTGAAATGGTTTTGCTTGACCCCTCTGTTCATCCTCCACCCACACCTACCTTCCTTTTATCTGTCCTTTTCGCCTGCTCAGCCCTCAGCCCCCAGGAGTGCCACAGGCCTCCCAACACTAAGGAAATTCAAGTGGGAAGGTGAGTGGCAGAACGTGTGGGCAGCGCAAGGGTAGAGGCTGAGATCTCCTGTCTCTTCTCACGCTGGAAGCAAGGACCAGTCAGGGGATCCAGAGCAGCTGGGGTGGTGAGGGAGAGCAAGAAAGAGGGGAAAGGCAGAAGGCGCGTTGAGAGAAGGGGAAGTAGAGGAGGTCACGGGTGTGGAAAAACTAAAAACGTGAGGAAGGATGGAAATGAACCGGAAGGGAAGGGGAAGATGGAGGGTCCCAGCAGCACCCCAGGAAGGCCCTCCAGAATAACTTGGTCCAACCACCTCTGTCCCTTTCTATCCTTTTTTTAAGTCCTTAGAGAATTGTAAGATAGATGATAGACATCAGGGTGGATGTGTAGGAAGTCTTTCGACCTACCCACTAGCCCCAGTGGCACTGAGCCCTATCTCCTTGGAGCCCCACTGTCTTCCTTCAATGAACCTCTAACATTCACCTGACCCCATCTGTTTACATGTCTGTCTTCCCTCCTGGAATAAAAGATTATCAAGGGTGTAGATTGTCTCCACCAGCTCTTTGCAGTCCCTGTCCTTAATATGATTCCTGCCTCATGGCAGGTACTCAGTAGATAATAAATTTTAAAAACCCTAAGTCCCATAAAAAACAAATCACTGGGCAGACACAGAACAATACATCCTATGTGACTGCATGCATAGAAAGTTCCAAAACAGGCAAAACTAATCTGGAGGTAGGAGTCAGGATAACTTTTGCATCGGGGTAATAAATGAAGGGTGACGTGAGAGGGCCTCTGAGCGATGGTCGTGTTTGCTGCTTGATCTGGGAGGTCCTTTTTTGTTTGTTTCCTTTGTGAAAATTATGGAGCTGTATGCTTATGATTTGTGCTCTTTTCTATATGCATATTATGTACGCTTCAATAAAAAGTTTACTAAAAGAGAAAAAAATCAAATAATTAGCTACTCTAGACAGAGAACCTATCAGAAGAAATTGAAGTGGCTGAGAGATTCTAATTATACAGGGAGGTGCTTCTCCCTGTATATTTTCTTTTGTTGAGCATGAATTAAAATAGCTTTCAAATTATATGATAAGCCTCACCAGCACTTCCTAAACATAATTACTCAGTAGTATATCACATTTCACTGCTGATCAACAATTGAACCTTAAGAGGTCAACGCATGTGTACGTATGTACATACAAATTACAATCTAATTAAAGAAATCTATATACCACGTTCCATATGATTGATTCCCAGAAATGTTGCTACACTGGAGATGAACAAAAAGGCTTCTGCATCAGTAAGTGTTTGGAATGTCAGATGCTGAAAAGTGAATTGTGACTTTGATTAATTGACTTTAATAATAATAATTTTATTTATACAGAGACCTTGCCAAGGCATTCAGGGAGCTGTAAAGCAACCCATAATCCATGATTAAAGTATTATACAAGCAATATATAACAAGCCTCCCTCCCAAAGTAAAACAAAGGGAAGAGATGGATGGGCCAAAGCTATGAAGGTGCAGGAGAGGGAATGGGCTGTAGATTCAGTGTGGAGATGGTGATAAATGCTTCATTAGGGAAAGAAGGGAGTTTCCTGGGATTGGTGAAGGAGTGTAATTTAACAGAGTTTCATTGAAATAGTGGTCCATGGGGAGGCAGTCCTAGCCCTGCAGAGATGTGCAAACTTCCTCCTCTCTGCATCTGATGGTGAGAACACAGATAATAATCACATCTTTCCTGCCAGCTACATCCTGTCTATGAGTGGGATTTTTCATAATAATCCAAACAGCAGAAGTTAAGGAAATACTTATAAATTATTCCTCAATTCTTGACATTGGAAAAAGATCTAGGTGGGTTTTTTTCTTTTCCTTTTTTTTTTTTTTAAATCAGCTCTTAGTGAAGTCCTGGAAAATATAAACGTATATTTGAAAGTGACTATAAAGGTGCCCCCAAGTGTGAAAATTCTGAGAGAACAATAGCAGGAACTGAGAATTAGGTATGATTAATTGGAACTTCATTCTTCTGCAGAAAATCCCCAACCCCACCAGCGCTCCTTCCCCACACCCCAGCATCATACCTACCCTGCCACCCACCTGCCCTACCAGCCTAATGACCTCTCTTCTTGCCATGGCTTCTTGGTTAGTCTTTTTGGTTTTTGACTTACCTTTATTGTGACTTACAACCAATGTATGAACATTATTTAAAATGTGGAAAGCAGAGAAAGATGTAAAGAAGTAGAAAAAAGCCAGGCGCTATGGCTCATGCCTATAATCTCAGCACTTTGGGAGGCCAAGGTGGGAGGATCGCTTGAGGCAAAGAATTTGAGACCAGCCTAGGCAACATTCTGAGTCCCAGTCTCCACAAAAAATAAAAAAATTAGCCAGGCATGGAGGTGCATGCCTTTAGTCCTAGCTACTTGGGAGACTGAGGTGGGAGGACTCATTGAGCCCAGGAGTTTGAGGCTGCAGTGAGCTAGGATCGCACCACTACACTCCAGCCTGGGCAACAGAGCAAGACCCTGTCTCTAAAAGAAACGAAGAAGTTGAAAAAAAAATTGTTCCTACTCCAATCACCCAAAGGCAACTGCTTTTGAGATTTCCTAAAATATTGCATTAATGTGTGTGTGTGACACATATATATATATATGAAAAAGTTTCCATGAATATATACCAAAGTGTTTTCAGTGGATATGTCTAGGTGGCAGAATAATAGTTGAGTTTCACCTTTATCTTTGTACCTCTATATAATATTAGGGAAAAAATTGTATAGAGATATATGTTAGTTAAAATCATGGAAAAAACAATAAAGAAAAAGGAGCGAAACAGCTTCTTTCTCTATGTGAACTTTGTCCACCTGATAGTAAACATTATCTAGCCAATATTTTTTAGATGGAATGATGTAATAAAATATGGCTTCCAAAAAGATAATATAGTAGATGCCAAAACAATGTTTTGAGAGAAGGTTGATGATATAGTTCTCTACTCTAGGTTACAAGTTTAATTCTTATTTAGTTTGGGCATCTGAGTAACAAAAAAAGAAAGATTCATTGTAGGAAAAGGAAAAGTAATTAACAAAATCCACAAGTGATAAGATGGAAGACTAAAAATGGCACAACCTCACTAGCAATGTCCACATATGTGCAGTTAAACAGAAAGACCAGGACAAGGGAATTTTCCTCTAGCCATAGCAGGGGCAGGGAGTTCCCTATTGCTCAATTAATATCACCTGATCTCTGGGTAAATTAAATGAAAATCTTTATTTTATGCTGGGTAGATACAGTGAATAATATCTACCCAATAGAATCCTATGTTGTCTGCAATGAAATAAACACTTTTTAAAAAAAATCCTTCTTTTGTTTTGTGTTATGTTTTCTATGTTGGCTCTGTAATCATGTGCCTTTGTCTGATGAAAGCTGCAAAGACATTCTGGCAGAGGAGGAAGGGGAGTCAGAGTTTACTGGGAATGCTCGGCAATGAGCGAGTGATTAGTGGGTGAGGACTCAAGTGAGAGCTAGCGCCCTGGATTGAATAAAAGAGTTTCCATTATTCAGAGAGTGCTAGAGAAGGATGGGGAGAGGTTGCATGGAAGGCTGCCATGAGTGTAACAGAAAAGCAACTTCATGGGAAAGAAAGCAGACATTAGGGCAAAGAAGGCAACCGTATTCTCCCACTGAGCAAAGATGAACGTTAGAGAGGACGGGATAAAAAATGAGTCTAGAGAGAGGAAGATTGTAAAATGTTAATGCTATATGTGTTTTACTCTTATGGGACTATTTCTCTGTCAATATTTTCCCTTCTCTTGGTTGCTGATTACATAATCACCAATTTTATAGATTGTTGTGTTCAGGATGAGGATTTCTTAAAAGGCTGTGACTGATGCTACAGGTTTGCTGTCTTATCTCTTTGCATGTTTGTATTTACCCATAGTAGGTGGCATCAGAGACTATCACAGAAGAAGGAAAGCAGAAAAGAATACAAGGCTTAGAGATCACACAAGGTGGGATATCAGCTAAGTCAAAGCTAGGGTTATCAGGTGACAAACTGAGACCCTGTGCTTGCATTACTCTGCTGTGATAAGACTATCTTTCTCTGAACAGTGTTTATAACACTGCAGGTTGGGAACAATTATTGACTTGTGAAACCAGCTGGGTGGATTGCCCAGCATTTTTACAAAATGAAAGAGATAGAAAATATCAGCATGTGTTGCATGTAGTAAGGGTAAGTATTGTTTCATAAAAATTGTGTTGCTTCACACACACACCTTTATGTGCGTGTAGTGAGTTGCAAGGTAAAATGCATTTTTCATGTGGGTCAGAATCAAAAAAAGTTTCAAAGCTTCTGTCACAGAGTGTACTCTTTAATAATACCAAATTACAAGTTTAAAAATATGAAAGGCTTAAAAATCCAAATTCTTTGGAAGGTATACTTTATTATAATACTTTTCCACAAGGATTTTGTGGCAAGGAGAGCCCAGGTATTCTCAGGAACTGTACCTAAGTAGCAGATTAAAGCTTTCAGTAACACCAGTGATAGTGAATATTTCTGTGGGGGGGGCGGGGGGTGTTTGACTTAACGTGTTACCTTTTTAAAAAGCCCAAACATGTTAAATCTGCATATGTTGAACTTTTGGTAATTTAGGGTAATAATAGGAGGCTAGTGGATCAAAGAATTCAAAATAATAGATAAGAAAAAAAAAATCACTTGTATTTGTTTTGGAAAATGCTACTTCATTTTTCTTAGATTTACTTTACTATTTACATTTCATATACAGTTGTATTAAAATGAGTTTCTTTCTCTGATCATATTAATAGATTCTCTGATGGCAGACGAAGCAAACTGAGTGATTGTAAATTGCCACTGTGGGATTAAAATTTCCTTATATAATCCATAGAATGGCTATTTTATCTTTTTTTTTTGAAGGTGGGGGTTTGTAAGGAGGTTTATCTAGTTGCCATGTTTTTTTGTTTGTTTGTTTGGTTTTTTATTTTTTAATTTTTTTATTTTTTTGTGGAGACAGAGTCCTCACTCTGTCGCCCTGGGTAGAGTGCAGCAGTGTCATTGCAGCTCACTGCAACCTCCAACTCCTGGAGCTGGTAACATTTTGCAGCTGGTAAAATTCCCATGACATACATATTTGAGTATTATTTCCTTTATCATATAGTATTTGCCATATAGAAAAATCTGGTCTACTCAATGTTGAGTCTTATTGAAGATAAATCTGTATAAGAAGTACCAAAAAAATTTATCAGAAAATTTTACACCTAAATCTGTCTTGTTGTAGAGCCAGTGGACAAGTGGATAGCATCATGTCTTCACATACATAAGCACGTTTGTCTGAGTTGATCCCTACGCTCCCCAGCCAGGTCCCTGTCACTTTTTCAGGATGTTACCCAAGAGCTTGGTGTAGAATGAGACAACAGTGACATCAATTATTTAAGTAACAATGTATTTTAAGATACTTTTAAAAATCAAAACATGAAATTCCAAAAGAGAAAGAAAAAGACAAGGAAGCACTCAGTGAAGAGGAAGTGGAGGTAAGTGATGAGGAGGCTTTGAGGAGAAAGAACAGGGAGGGGAAAAATCACTTGCAAAGGTTAGGCACGCAAACTCATAACAGGAAGCATTTTGAAATATTTTTCTTTGACAAAATCACTAACTGAAATCCTAGGCAATCAGACTTCTATAAAGAGGCATTTAAGAGCTTACACCAACAGATTGAAGTGTGGTTATTGCTTTTTGAATTTTCATTCACTGAAAATTCATCTTTCAATCTGTTCCTCACTTTCTTAGTTCTTAGAGCTATGTAGGACTCTTTTTAATAATTAGCAATCAGATTTCTTCAAAAGGAAAAAAAGCCTCTTGCAAAATTATCTTTTAAAAAAAAGTTGCTGATTAAAGAACACTGGTTCTTAGTGAGAGTACTGTAGATTACTTGGCAGTACACATCTTTATTCATGAGCACCCTTTGAGATTTAGTTTTGCATGTATTTAATGTAATTTTTCTTCAAAATGAATGAAGTTATTTAAAAATGATAATAAATACCCTACATTTGGAACAATTAAAATAGTTAATAGTGATTACCCTTGAAAAACCTCTTTGCTTAGAAAAGCTTATTGGCTATCACCTATGTCACTTTTTGTAAGTTAAAAAAAATTAAACACAATCCTTATCAAAATCCTAGCTGTCTGTTTGCAGAAGTTGACAAGTTGATTTTAAAATTTATATGGAAATATAGGGGACCCAGAATAGCAAAAACAATCTTGAAAAAGAAGAGCAAAGTTGGAGAACACATACTTCCCAATTTCAAAACTTACTGCAAAGCTACAGTAATCAAGACTGTCACAGAGAAGGCATAAAAATAGACATAGAGATTAATAGAATAGAACTGAGAGCCCAGAAATGAACCCATACATTTATGGTCAAATAATTTTGGCAAAAGCTCCAAGGATTCAACAAAGAAAGAATTATCTTTTCAACAAAAGGTGCAGGGATAACTGGATATCCATACACAAAAGAATGAAGTTGGACTCCTACTTCACACCATTTACAAAAATTAACTCAAAATTGATCATAGACCTAAATGTAAGAGCTAAAACTATAAAACTCTTAGAAGAAAACAAAGGGGTAAATCTTCATGACCTTGGATTAGACAATCATTTCTTACATGTGACACCAAAAGAACAAATCACAAAAGAAAAAATAGATTGATTGAACTTCATCAAAATTAAAAACTTTTGTGTTTCAAAGGATAGCATCAATAAAGTGAAAATATTATACAACTCACAGGATAGGAACAAATATTTGCAAATCATGTATCTGATAAGGGTTTGATATCCAAAATATATAAAGTACTCTTACAACTCAACAATAAAAAGACAAATAACCTAATTTTAAGATGAACAAAGGATTTGAATAGACATTCTCCAAAGAAGATATATTAATGGTAAATTAGTACAAAAAATGACTCTCAGCTTCATTAGTCATTAGGGAAATGCATGTCAAAACCTCAGTGAGGTAACACTTCACACCATTACAATGGCTGTAATCAAAAAGATGGACAATAATACATACTAGTGAAAAGACGAAGAAATTGAAACTCTCATACATTGCTGGTGGGTATATAAAATGATGCAGCCATTTGGAAAACTGCCTTTGGCAGTTCCTCAAAATATTAAACAGTTACCATATGTCCCAGCAATTTCCCTCCTAGATATATATATTCAAGAGAATTGAAAACATATGTCCACACAAAAATTTGTACATGAATATTCATAGCAGCATTGTTCATAATGGCCAAAAAGTAGAATCAACCCAAATATCTGTAAACTGATGAATGGATAAACAAAATGTGGTATATCTATAAAATGGAATATTGTTCAACCATAACAAGCAATGGGGTGTTAATACATTCTACAACATGGATGAACTTTGAAAACATTATGTTCAGAGAAAGAAGCCAGATGTAAAGGCCACGTATTATATGATTTCATTTATGTGAAATGTCCAGAATAAGCAAGTCCACAGAGACAAAAAGTAAATTAATGGTTGGCAGGGGCTGAGGAGAAGAAGGAAGGAAGAGTGAGTGCTAATGCATGGGTAAGCATTTCTTTGGGGTGATAACAATGTTCTGGAATTAGATAGTGGTGATGGTGTGTACTAATACCACTAAATATTACACTTTGAAAGGGTGATGTTTATGGTATGTGAATTGTATCTCAATTTTAGAAAACAAAAAAAGACCTTTGCAAAACAATTGAGAAAATTTAGATATAGTCTAAATATTAGATGAGATTAGGGAATAAGTGCTAACTTTCTTAGGGCAAAAATTTAATTATAGCTCTAAAAGAAGAATGTCATTATTTTTAATAGAGGGCTTATTTTTAATGGACACATGCTGAAATATTTAGGGATAAAGCTTATGAGGTTTAGAACTTATTTTCAAATGGTTTGGCAAAAAAGAAATATTTTTTATAAATGTATAGATAAAGCAAAGTTAGCAAAATATTGACAAAGTTCAATTTAGGTGATAGGCTCCCGAGTGTCTAGTGTTCTTTTTGTTCAATTCTACTGTATGTGAAAGTTTTCATAAAATAAAATTTGGGAAAAAATATTAAGTTCCCTACAGTTTCATCATATGTGACATAGCGAATACCTTTCTTATCTCCCTTATGGATTGGTTGTGAGAATCAATCTGTAAAATGCTATACAGATGTTAATGATTACTATTTTAAAACTCTGCAGTTTTAGAGCTTGAAGGAACTATCATCAATAAATTGTGACAAATGCAAAACCACTATTGCAGGATGAATCAAATTTCTACCCTCATTCTTTAATTTTATAAATTTAAGACATGTTTGCTATAATGCTCAAATTTTCAGAAGACAATCTTTCCTAGGAATTTTAAAACAAAAATGTACAAAATATATTCGTTTACTAATTCTACTTTTGTCATACATTGGCAACCTCTAACATCTAGAAAGACTAGATGTAAATGAGGACTTGTTTGTCCTTTATATACACTATATACACAGGTAAGCAAGACAAAATACACAGACCTAGGAACAATGGTTAATCTTTCCTCACGACAAGCACCCTGGCATAGAGCTCTTCCTTCTCCTCCCCCCTCCCCTGAACCCGTGCACAAACACAGTGTGTACTACTGAAGAGGTGGCTTCGCCATTCCCCCCAAAAATTTCATATTAACTTTAACAAAAAAGTATTTGCAAAAGGTATTACTACTTCTACTTTTAACATATAACAGGCACTTCAGAACATCTAGATTGAGTTGGTGTAGTATATTCTTGGTTATCAAAATACTCACATAGCTTTGGGATTTTGGATGGGTAAATATTCATGATGTGTGAAAGAGCATGATACATCCTGTATGACCTCAATCCCATAAAACTGGATGTTGTGTACGTACACCCAGGATCTAGGACACGTCAAACTATAAACTGCTTGTGGTTGTGGATGACTTTTTTCTTTGCTTCTTGTGTTTTTCAGTTTCCTATATTGCATATGTTAACTTTAAAAAAAAAAGCTTATTTTTAAAACTTGAAAAAAAAAGACATGTTTTACTGTCCAATTCGAATTCTTTTTAGAAAAATTTCAGAGCCACTTAGGGTTAGATGATGAACAGCTAACACCCATTATTTTGATGGCTAACTTTGTTTTCCAAGCTGCTGGGGGAAAAAATGCATCAGAGCATTTTACTCTCTTCAGAGAGTAAAAACAGAAACATCAGACTTAGCAAGAAATACACATCATGGGATTCTTGAGAGAAACAGCACATAAGTAGTAGATGTCTTGAAAATAAGAATGATGAACTTACTGAGTCAGGAACTAGTGAGAATAAAGGGAGCTTGGGTGAAACATTATGTAGCCAGAGCTCCTTAATGCTGATGAAGAGGCTGTCTTGGTACTCAAGCCCTGGGGGACTGGTTGTCCTGAATTCTGTCATCCTGCCAGGCCATCTACCTCTGGCAGCTTCCTCCTGGCCCATCCAACCACAAAGCTTTCTCCCAGAGGGAGAAGCTTTTGGTTTCTGTGGAACATTTATTGGCATAACAAAGGGAAGTTTTCAACAAAGTTTTACCCTTCAAGAAGTAAGAAGGGCCTCATAGATCTTGTAACATCCTGGCAGCATCTGCAGCACCTGAACACACAAGCATACATCCATTCACTGCTTCTGCCATCTACCCACACGCTGACTGGCACTGCATGTAAGCTCTACGAGAGCAAGTGTCCCATCTATGTTGTTCACCACTCCATCCCAGCTGGCATCACAGGTGCTGAGTGGTAACTATGTATCATACCACATGCCAGGTATTGGGGTTACTAGGATGAATAACACCTGATCCTAGCACTTGAGGAGCTTTCAAACTCTTGAGGAAAACAGCCATAAACAGATCATTATAATATTGCAAGTGCCACTGAAGGGGTGTGTATTGGGTATTATGAGATCACAGAGGAAGGTAGAATTAAGGAAACTTTCTATAGCTGCAACCCATAGCTATATTAATATTTTCAGTTATAGCAGGAATGGCTTGTTTCATTGAAGAATGAATAATAATTGTTCTCTAACAGCTAGGCTAATTAAGGCCCATATAACCAATGTCTACCCTCAGGTGTACATATTGGGTAGTCATAAAACAAACAAACATACAGCCAGGTGCAGTGGCTCACACCTGTAAGCCCAGCATTTTGAGAGGCCAAGGTGGGAGGATTGCTTGAGGCCTAGAGTTCAAGACCACTCTGAGCACCATAGAAAGACCCTGTCCCTACAAAAAATTTTCAAAATAGCCGGGCATGGTGGCACGTGCCACCTCCTCAGGAGGTGGGAGGATCACTTGAGTGCAGGAGTTCGAGATTACAGTGAGCTGTGATCGGGCCACTGCACCCCAGCCTGAGTGACAGAGCGAGACCCTGTCTCTAAAACAAATAGACAAACAAACAAAAACACCTTCTGGGAATGGCCTCTCTTCTGCTGACTTGTATCTGACATTAGCTTCTGGTAGGGCTCAGATCTCTTCTGCAGGAAGTGTTTTCTGACAAATTCCACTCAGATTCAACTCAAATTTCGCTTATATACTCTGCCTTTGTTTTACTAATTTGTACTAACACACATGTTGCTTTGCATTATTGTTGTTTGTTTTCTATGTCTATATGACTTTTCTTACTGGATTATCAAAGGATGAGGACAACTAGTTCTTCTATTTCTATTTCATTTCAATCTTCTTTTACCACCTTCAAATAGAACTTTGCCCAAAGTAGTTACTCCACTGTGATTGATCAAACATTTTGGCTTATGACCTAATAGTTGTTACCAACCACAAGGCCACCAGGTTCTCCCTTTCCCATTTTCCTTGACTTGAGGCCCATTGATTTCCTCTTCGCCACACAATGCTTCCCAATTCCTCCTGTGGGATGGCCGAGGCCATTCTGATCCCCCCTGGTTCAGGTGAATGAGGGGCCCTGCGAACAGCTGATGAATCAGAGATGGCACCGCAAGGCAAGACTTGGACAGCTTGGGTTTGTTCTGAGCTCCTGCCCCTCATCTTTTCTTCCTGGAGTTGTTCTTACTCTTCTTTCCATTCCTAAAATGTACTCACAGGATAGGGTCTGCAACTCATTCACAAGAAGATACAAACAATTGATAAGATTTAAAATGTCTCCTTTCCTTAGGTTAATTGCAATTTAATAACCTAGGAAAGTCTTAAACAAAGGAATGAAACTCACATCATGGAATTCCATGTATTATCCTTCATGAGGAGAAGGTATTTTCTGGCTAGGTTGGTTTCCTCACCCATCTCAGCACCCAACTTAACTTATATGTAATAAGCCAGCATGCTCCCTGGGAGCCACCAGTTCATATCTGAAGTTGGCACTGGTTCTTGCCTTCTTGGTGACTATGTGATATTTATGTGAAATGAAGTGGTAATTTCTTTTCCTGTTCCTTGTACAGAGATGCCCAATGCACAAACTCCATCTAACAGGTTTCCACCAATAATTAACACTCTGTAGGAAGTCAGACATGGGACGGAACATCCCAGAGGAAAAAGCCTCTCTCTTGAGTGCTTCCTTTATCAAAAAGTTGTCACATCCTTCAGCAGGGAGGGCTGAAAGGAAGGACAGAAAAGGCTTAATGTATAACTTTCTAACCTCTGCTAGGGATAAATTGTGTAAGTATTAGGATTCACCAGAATCCGATTTTCTAATCATCTCGAGAAAGCAGCTTATGAGTTTAACATGAATTTAGAGGTACTTTTGCAAGGAGAACGAGGCAGAACAAGTGTTGTCTTTCTGATTTATAGCTGCAATAGCAGACCCTACATACGTTTCAGATGATGTAATCATATTCTGTCAAACCTAAAGGCTCAAGTGTGAACTCTGTGTAGATCATTTACTGAATCTCCTGATAATAAAAACATCAGGATATAAACATTTCTTTCTTTGGAAGCACAAGAGAGAGAGACACTGTTTGCAACTCTGTGGCCATATAATCCAAAATACTGTTATCAGTTATCCGTGATAACTGGGGCTACTATATAAGTTAATTTGGATTCAGGTAATAAATGCAGGTATTTAGAGGCAGAAAACTGAAATCATAGGTTAAAAGTACAAAATAGTTCTTAAAAGTTTCTATATGAGACATTGCTATGTAAAGGAAATCCACATCTAAGAATAGTTATTTAATCACAATAACATGGCAACTTCCTATGTCAATTTCTTCCAAATAATAATAAATATGTTATATACAGGTAGTGTTTTACCCAACACAAGGCAATTGAGTGCAATGATTAAGAATACTGACATTGCTACCTTATTCAAGGTCACACTAGCTCTGTGACCTTGAATATGTTTCTTAGTCTTTATGTGCCTCCATTTCTTCATCTATAAAATGAGACTAAGAGTAGCACCTACCTTACAAGATTGTTATGAGTTAAGACACATAAAGCACTTAAAATGGTGTCTGACAAAGAGTAAGGCCTCTGATATAGTTTGGATATTTGTCCCCTCCAAATCTCATGTTGAAATTTGATCTCCAGTGTTGGAGATGGGGCCAGATGGGAGGGATTTGGGCCATGGGGGCAGATCCCTCATGACTGGCTTGGTGCTGTTCTCAAGGTAATGGGTGAATTCTCACTGTATTAGTTCTCGTAAGAACTGACTGTCAAAAGATTTAAAATTAGTGAGAACTGATTGTTAAAAGATTGTTAAGAGGGCCTGGCACCTCCCTCCCCTCTCTCACTTCCTTCCTTCCTCTTGCCATGTGATACCTGCTCCCCTTCACCTTCTGCAGTGAGTGGAAGCAGTCTAGCCCCTCACCAGAAGCAGATGCTGGCGCCATGCTTCCTGTACAGCCTGCAGAATCTTGAGCCAAATAAACCTCTTTTCTCTATAAATTACCCAGCCTAGGGTATTCCTTTATAGCAAGACAAAATAGACTAAGACAGCCTTCGTAAGTGTTAGCTCTTAGTTCTATTTTCTTTTTCATAACCTAAGTTTATTTGTTATTGACAATAAACTTTGCAGTGTTAAAGTATATTAGTGTGGTTGCCAGTGATAGAACTTACTTAGGCAGAGAGGCAACTTACTGACTCATGAAACCCAAGGAAATGTTGGACAACTAAAACGGTGGGAAGGTCCCAGGTGCAACTGATGTTCAGGATCTCTGGAATCAGGACTTAGGTGTCCCCAGGATGTGTTCATTGTTTTGCATTCCTGCCTCCTTCTGAGATCAGCTTAATTTGCCTCTCACTGCAGACAGGCTTTCTTCCCACAGTATGTAACAGCTTCTGATTTTAACTTAGGCTTAATTCCTACAACTTCTAACAAACATTGATAAGGGATTGACTGCTTCTTTATCTGTTCACAATTTCAAAATCCTGGAGATGGATCCTGATTTATAGGGATTTATAGGGAACAATAGATGGAGGCCAGGAAGTAGGGTTTTATAAAAAACATGGCTGTTCCACTAGATATGCCACGATGATGGTGGTGGGTGGAGGTGGAGAGTGAGGGAAGTTCAAGAATGCTGGGGTTGGGGAAAGTGAGAAGTTGATATGCACTATGACGGGTAAGATTTTTAAAAACTTTTGTTGTTGTTAGAGTTTACATATCATAAAATTCACCCTTTTAAAGTATACAATTCAGTGGTTTTTAGTATATTCATAAGGTTGTGCAACCATCACTTCTATCTATTTCCAAAACATTTTATCACTCCCAAAAGAAACCCCTTACCCATTAGCAGTCACTTGCAATTTTCCCCTCCCTGAGTCCAAACACTAATCTACTTTCCATCTCTATGGATTTGCCTATTCTGGACATTTCATACAAATGGAATCATATAATATATGGCCTTTTGTGCCTGGCTTCTTTCACTTAGCATAATGATTTCAAAGTTCATCCATGTTGTAGCATGGATCAGTACTTTATTTATTTTTATAGCTGAATAATATTCCATTGATTTGATATGCCACATTTTGTTTATTCATGCATTAGTTAATGGACATTTGGGTTGATTTTAATTTTAGGGTATTGTGACTGAAGCTACTATGAACATTCATGCATAAACTTTTGTGCAGATATATGTTTTCAACTCTTGAATATATAACTAGGAGTGAAATTGCTAAATATATGGTAACTATGTTTAACTTTTTGAGAAACTGCTAAACTGTTTTCCAAAGCAGCCGAACCATTTTACATTTCCATCAGCAAGATATGAGGGTTCCAATTTAACCACATCCTCACTAATACTTGTAATTGCCATCTTTTTTTATTAAAGCCATCCTAATGCATGTGAAGTGGTCTCTCATTGTGGTTTTGACATGCATTTCCCTAATGACTAATGAGGCTGAGAACCTTTTCATGTATTGATTGGCTATTTATATATTTTCTTTGGAGAAATAGCTATTCAAGTTCTTTGGTTGTTTTAAAATTAGGATATTTGTCTTTTTTTTATTGAGTTGTAAGAGTTTTTAATATATTCTGGATATCAAATGAAAGTATGTGATTTGCAAGTATTTTCTCTAATTTTATGACTTGTATTTTCACTTTATTGATGTTATCATTTGAAACAGAAACGTTGGTAATTCTAATAACATTCAATCAATTTTTTCTTTGAAGTGTTTTATAGATTTAGCTTTTACATTTAGTTCAGTGATTTATTTTGTGTCAATTTTTGTATATGGTGTGAGGTAGAGGTTCAACTTCATTCTTTTGCATGTGAATATCCAGTTGTCCCAGCGCTATTTGTTGAAAAACTATTCTTTCCCCCATTGACTTGTCTGGGCATCCTTGTCAAAAATTGATTGACCGTAAATGTATGGGTTTACTTCTGAACTCTCAGTTCTATTCATTGATCTATGTGTTTATACTTATGCGAATATCACACACCTGATGACTATAGTTTTACAATAAGATTTGAAATGGGAAGTGTGCATTCTATAGCTCTGCTCTTATTTTCAAAATTGTTTGGGGAGCCAGCTGAAATTTTGATAAGGATTGTTTTAAATCTGTAGATTAAATGAATCTGTAGAATTGCCATCTTAACAATATTATCTATGAACATGGAGTGTCTCTCCTTTTATTTAGTTCTTCTTTTATTTTCTGCCAACAATATCTTGTGGCTTATGATGTATAAGTCCTTCCCCTCCTTGGTTGAATTTATTTCTAAGTATTTTAATCTCTCTGATGTAAATGGAATTATTTTGTTAATTTATTTTTTAGATTACCCATTTAATGTATACAAATACAACTGATTTTTGTATATTGATCTTGTATCTTGCAACCTTGCTGAATTTGTTTATTAGCTGTAATAGTTTTGTTTGTATTTTCTGTGTGTGGACTCTTTAGGATTTTCTATATACAAGATCATGCCATCTGTATGATATGAAATAGAGATAGTTTTACTTCTTCATTTCCAATTTAGATGCATTTTTTTTTTTGCCTGATTTCCATGGCAGGATGGATTATTGACCACATTTTATAGATGAGTAAACTGAAATTCAGGGAAGTTATGTAGCTTCTTAAGGTTTTCATGTACTTAGTTTGAGTTTTAATTCTAATTCTGATTTTAACTTGCTGAATGTCCAGTTACTTCCCTGGACCTCAGTTTCCTATCTGAAAACTTTAGACATTGAACAAGTCAATAAACATATAGTACCAAATAGTGTAAGTGCTATGAAAGATACGATGAGAGTTCCTGTGATAGGAGAATGATGCCAGTGCAGGAGGACACTTACTTTCGACAGAGTTATTAGGATAGTCCTCTCTGAGGAGGTAACATTTAGACTACAACCTAAAGTTTGAGAAGAAGGCTTTCATTTAAAGGTCCTTCCAGGCATTTATGAAGAAACAGTATTTGTGAAAGCTCAAAAGGCAGGGAGGAGCTTTGTTAATCTCTACCACTAGTCTCAAGCTTGGTGAGGGCAAAGAACAGTCTGTTTTTGACTCATCAGAAAATACCCAGGAGTAACAGCATGCCTGGAACATTGTAGTTGTTCAGGGAACAGTTGTTGAATGAATGGATGACCGAACGGATTTATAACTCAGGTAATATGTGAGGTTCCTTTGAGCTCTGACAATCTACCTTTTTCAGGTTAGAGACAAGTTTCTGACTTCAAATTTACTGTGCCTAGTAAGTTCATTCTGGTTTGTCTTCCTCCACACACAGTTCATAATCAGGTTGAGGATTTAGATTTTGCCCCCGTGAATGACCTCTGAGTTCTTGTAACTGCTGGGCCTGACAGTTACTCAGGAACCTATCTTTGTAGGTTTTTGCGAACAATTTTGGCCTTACCTACTTGGGATAGATTTGAGGAGGGCTAAGAGGACAGTGGTGTGTGTTTTGGGATAGGGGACAAAAGGAAGCACATGGAAGATGCTCGAGAGCTTGGTATCAAGGCAGAGTTGCTTTGATTCTGCTTTGCCATTCTTGTAACCCCAGGCTCTCATCAACCAGAGTCCTTCCTTATAATACAATCTCCACATGACAGGGTTCTCCGCACATCTATTACCAGTCTCAGAGGCTGGCCCCTAGCTTACTGGCATTCACCAGTGTCCTGCCAAATGGGCAAATGAAAAAATAAGTGCTCCCAAAGTCTTCTACTGGGAAGGACCTCATCTCTGACCCAAGAACATCTTTTTTCTTTAGGGCCCCACCCTAGCAGCCTCATTTTAACTTAATCATCTCCTTAAAGACCTTATCTCCAAATACAGCTATTTTTTTCTTGATAATTTCAGTTCTTTATATCTTCTAGACATTAATCCTTTGTTGGTTTAAGATCTTGCAACAAGGCTTTTGCAGTCTATCATCTATAGATTCCTTGACCTGTAGTGTTCATCATTAAACAGAAATCTTTATTTCTGTTATAGTATAATCCATCCATTTTCCTGTTATGGTTTTAGTTTCTTATGTTCTGTTTCTGAAATCCAACCCCCTAGTATCACAAAGATATTCTTCTACATTTTACAAATGTATTCTTCTACATTTTATCTTCATAGATTTTTATTATTTAATTGGCTCTATGGTTAAATCTCTCATATTGAGGTCTTTAACCAATCTGGAACTTATTATTTCATAGTTAATACTGGGTAGTTACCTCTCAATACTCATTCTCTTCTTGTTTTTTTAGGCATATAACCTCAGTTTTTAGATGAACATATTGCAACCCATAATAAAGACTACATTTCCCAGACTCCCTTACTTCTTCTAGGTAAGGCCATCTATCTTAGTTGTCACCAATTAGATATGAACATAAGTATGTGTGAGACTCCTGGGAAGAATCTTTAAAATGGATAAGTCCTTCCTTTTCTTCCCTTGATCCTTTTTACTACCAACCTAGTCTGCTGAAATGATGGCTGGAGTATCAGCAATCATCTTGGGCCGTGAAAGGACCTTGAGGATGGATGCCAAATGTGGAGGGTAGCAAAGCAGAAAGATAGGAAGGCTTTGATGACACTATGGAGTTGCAGTTCTAGCCCTGCATCCTACCTCTGGATTTCTCTTACAGGAGAGAGAAATAAGGTTCTACCTTGTTGAAACCACTGCCACTTTGTTAGGTTTACATATGTATCTCATATATATATATGCTAATTAATATAGTTCAACCTAGAGAGCCATCCATATTTTTCTCTATCCAGTGAAACCCTATCTACTAAATGAATTTAAGCCATCCTTATTTTTCTGTATATATTCCAACCCCATCTACTAAATGATTCTTCCTTTTTCTACTAGTTGTGATGCTACTCTATTACGTATCAAGTTCTTATATATTCATGCATCTATTGCTAAAATCTCTACACCATTGTTTTATTTGTGTTGCCCCTGCATCAGAAAATAGATGTAAAGTTTACCAAATGATTTTTCTCCACTTATTAAAGTGATCATATGTTTTATTCTCATTTAACCACATTTGGTGGTCAATTTAAATATGCCTGTTGTAAATAAGTTATACTGAATTTTAAGTTCAATCTAAAAGTCTGCGATGAGTTTGTTCCACTTACATTGATTTCTAGTTTACAGAAACGATTTCTTTCCTGTTACTTGTTTCCTGTCTTACATTGGATCAATTAAAATTTTCTTCTTGTGTTTGAACACTAAAAATCTAGTACTGCCTGGGTGCAGTGGCTCATGCCCGTAATCCTACCACTCTAGGAGGCCGAGGCGGGAGGATTGCTTGAGCCTAGGAGTTTGAGACCAGCCTGAGCAAGAGTGAAATCCAGACTCTACAAAAAATTAAAAAATTAGCCAAGTGTGGTGGCACGCACACATAATCCCAGCTACTCAGGAGGCTCAGGCGGGAGGATCGCTTGAGCCCAGGAGTTTGATGTTGCAGTAAGCTATGATGATGTCACTATACTCTAGCCTGGGTGACAGAGTGAGACCCTGTCTCAAAAAAAAAAAAAAATCTAGTACTATTCTTAAGATAGTTAATGCTAATTTATTAAATCCTCTTTTGGGTTTTTTTTTTTTTTTCCTGCAATCCAAAGATAATCAGAAACTATGTTTCCCCTCAAAGAAGACAGGAACTTTAACCTCCTATCATTTCTTTCCCCTTGATAACTTCCATCCCCTCCCCACCATATGGGTGTCAGCTAAAGTTTTACTTCTGGATTATTACAGATATAATTTTTGTTATGTGTCTTGGCCAAGGCTTAACTAAGTAAAAATAAATCTTACTATGTTCTTTATTTATCCTTTCTTCCCATATTTTGTTGCTTCCTCCCATAATAGTTTCTGTTCTTGTTGGAATATGTAGTAAACTTTCTGAGACATGTATATGTGAGAATATTTTTATCCCATTATTATATTTAAATGAAATATTAGTTGATTATAAAATTCAAGGTTAAAGTTGATTTCCTTCAGTAAGTTAAAAATACTATATATGTCTTCTATTGGTTTTGCTGTTGAGAAATCTGATTTTCCTTTTCTTTGATGTGTTAAAATTTCACTATAATGTGTTTAGGAGTTTTAAAAAATTTTTTTTCCTGTGCCCTATTCAGCACTATAAATCATGCCATTCTGGAATCTTGTATGTTTTTTCAATTCTGGGAGAGTCTTGGTCATTATATCTTAAAACATGTTTTGTTTCCATTTAGTTTTTATCTGTATCTGGGCCTCTCACCAGATGAACGCAGACCTTTATCTCATATCTTTTAACTTCTCTTTCTATTTATTTTTTTATCCTCTTCCAACACCTTCTGGAAGAGTTTCTTGACCTAATCTTCCAGCTCACTAATTTGTTCTTTAACTGTATCTGTTCTGCTATTAAACCCATTTGTTGTATTATTTTCCATTGCAATGGTTTATCGGCTATTTTTCATAATTGCTTTTTTCTGCTTCATGTTTCTAATATACCTTATGTGTCTGAGTTTTATTATTTATTTTAAGTCTGTGTTTGTTTATTTAATTTTGCTTATTTTTGGTGCAAGTTTTCCATTATTTATCTTCATTTTATAATATAGTATTTGAGCTCACAAGATATCTTATTATTTGTCCCTTGGGATGGTCAGCTAACTTGATGTTTGGAGGTCTTCTGTCCACCCCCCAGATCTCCTCTCCACTCTCCCCGATCTTGCTCGGTGCTCCTGGAAGCTGAGCTGTACAAACGACAATAGGCCCCCTTGCTCTCTGGCTTCCCACTGAGGAGGCCAAGAGGAGAGGGTTGGGAGGGAAGAACTTGAGGCCGAGAGTCTTTACTCCCTCACTTTTCTCCCTGTGCTGTCACCTGTGTCCTTGACTGAACATCAGAATTCCCATCAAGAGAGCACCCCCAAAATGACTTTGTTCTTGTGATTCTGACACTGCCTACTGCCCCTTTCCTTATCTAAGTGTTACTAACACTTAGATACTACAATAAGTTGCCTGCATAAGGTAAATAACCTTATTAAAATCTCCCCAAATTATCAGTTTGAGTGTACCAGCATTTCCCACTGGGACCCTGAATAGTACATTCAGCTAATAACATCTGCCTAGATATGGGCAAAATCTTCACAGGCCCTAGCTAGCGCCTCCCCAGGTGAGTGAGGAGATGGAGCGTGACCTACCGCGTGATTTTGGCTGACTGCCTCCCTGCGGAGAGGCTCTCGTGTTGAAATCCAGGATTAAGCCATCTCTGCATCCATCCTTTCCACCTCCAGAGTTCAGTCCCTCTTCCCAGGAAGAGTTTTTATCCCAGGATGTTGTCACTGCTTAAATTTCAGGGCGGTCGGAGGAGGAGGGGGATGCTCAGGTGCCTGCCAGCCATCTACACTTTACCTCTGCAGCTTTCAAAGTTTCCAGGATATTATCCTCTGATCCCCTGGTTGTAGCAGAGAAGGCAGTGATCTTCCCAGAGCAATGCTGGGGGGACGAAAGAACACAACTAGAAAATTCTCTGCCAGACTATTCAGGGCCGTAGAGCATACCTCATCATCTACCCCACCCCAGACCCAACTACTTCCTATATTTCTATATTTCTCATAGTTTTAATTTTTTTTTAAGTTGCCAAGCCAACTCTGAGCTCTTCTTCAGCTTCCATTGGGTTTGATTTGAGGAAGGGAACCATAAGTGGGATTCCCTGGACCTGAGATTGGACGTGGTTGCTTAAACAGATACCTGTCTTTTGTTCACATTGACGTTCTGATTTGCTAGGACCATGATTGCTTGCCCAAGGAAGCCCCTCACCTGGCATTGTTTAGGGGCTGATAATCAACTTTCAGAGATCATCCAATCTATTCCCCTAGGAAAGTCTGTACTCAACACTATCACAAAGGGACAGATAGGAAATTTTTGCCCAAATGTGGAAAGTCTGGTTCTACCTTCTATGCTTATTATACCTACTACTAACTTGAATATTATAGTGGAAGCTCACCAACCAGAGCTTCATGAATGAAGGATTTATCTGCCGGGAGTGCTGCCAGCAGATAGCCTCCAGCTGTCAGCCCTTTGGGGGATTGCCTTAGCTGTAGAGGTGAAAGGAGGAGGTATTGTTGTTGTTGTTGTTGCTACTGCTGAGTATAAGGAAGGAATCAAAAGAGGAAATTAAACATAGTCGCTACATTTGACTAGCTCACAGTCTTGTTAGGAAGACAATTCATAAATAAAAAGAAGTATAGTTGAAAATACAAGCCAGTATGTTTAAACCACAAGGGTGAGGCAGGCAGCACTTTTGGGAATTTGGGGGAATATACATGATGTCCTTTTGGTCAAGGCTAGTCATGGAAAATTCTACGTGAAGGAGGGATTTGTAAAGGATCTTGAGGCTGGATGGAATTAGCTAGGATTCTACCAGATACTGTCTATCCTATTGCAAATAAGATTGATATGTGTTTGGGAGAATTCATCCATGCAGTGACCATGGGAATAGTCAAATAATAGCTGAATTTTATTGTTAAAATGCCTACTCATCCTCACAACAACACTAAAACCTAAGTATTAACCTAAAAATTAAGTATTATTATTATTCTCACCTTCCAGATAAGGAAATGAGACACAGGATGGTTAAATGACTCGCCCAAGATTACACAGCTAGTAGGGGGTTGTGTTGGGATCCAAAGCCAAGAAGTTTGGGCCAGAGCCTATGTTTCCTATTTCCAGGGCAGGCACTGCTTTCCTCTGAGACATCAAGAGATGAGAATTTAATTGAATGTGTTTATGAAGTGATAGCTATGGATAAGCTACTATGCCTCTGGGAAGAGGAGCTTGTTTATTATTTCTCATCTTTTTTGCAAAAGCAATTTTTGCATCAGCTCGAGTAAATGAAACAGGTACTCATTAGGCCTCCAGGCTGGTGTAACTCTCAATTTGCAATTGCTGTAAAAGATGGAGAAGATGAACAACCCTAAATGTTCACTACAGAAATTGGACATCATTTATATTCACGTGCAGTTCATTAACCCAAGTTTCTATAACTGTGTTTTTATGAAACAGGCAAACGCTTCTAAATGTGGAAGCACAAACAAGAGGGAAGTAGTATATCTTTAAAACAAACAAACAAACAAATCTGGAAGTAATGGAAAACTATCCCCTGCTCTTTCTTTTTAATGGTAATCTCTGAAGCACATGTGCACAGACTGCCTTAGTGTTTCTAGTGAAAGTTAATAAAAGAGACATTTGTTTTGGAGATGGAATAATATATTACCTGATGGCTGAACTATTTTGAGTTCCGCCTTTATGGCTTTAATGAGCAGAGAACATGTGGTATTGTGAGATGTCTGAACAGAAACCATCCAGTTTGCACAGAGACAAATGAGCTTTTACAAACATGGGGAAAACTATGTATTGATCCAAGGGATTCCTGAAGTCACTGATTCATTTTAATGACTCTTGTTTGGCTATGTGTCTGCTGCCATTCACCTGAGGGTAAACATGGGATCAAAGTTCTGATTCCCCCAGGATTAATCATTTTCCTCTTTATCTGCATCAAAGTTCTTTGATATAGCAAAGCTTCCTTTTTCAGTTGAACTTACTGTATGTTTAGATTTCAATCAATCATAGTAAATATTGACTTGAAAGGTCATGGCTTACCTGAGGGAAAGGGGTTATCATTAGAAAAATTCACATTTGCAAAGTTTTTACTCTACTTCTTTCCATAAAAGAGATTTATTTACAAATTTTATTAATTCAGGAAAAGAAAGTTTGGCAAAATTCTTTTATTGCTTCACTTTCTTATTTCAAAATATTTAGAAATAAGTATTTCCTGATTCTACATGGGTTTTATAGCACAGTTATTGTGAGAGCAGAGTTTGGAATCACAAAATCCTGAGCTGATTTGTGGCTCTGACATCCTTTTGTTGCCTAACATTTAGCAAGATACCAACCTCTACTAAAGGAAATAATGACAAGGCCTACAATTTATGTTGGCTTGAAGTTTCAAAAGATATAATCAATATAAAGAATTTAGTTCAGTGCCTGGCACATAACTGCTCAATAAATATTAGCTATGCCGTTGTAATATTCAAAAACATACGTGTGTATGCAAATTATGGTGTGTGGGTGTTTGCATAATCTAAAAACTCTACTACAGATTACAGAATCCAGATGCAAGTGGGCTCAGCAATTTTCTTAAAAGATCAATATATCTTTAAAATCTGTGAACAGAGATGTCATTTGTGTAGGGATATCCAACACTATTTTCTTAAATTAGGCATGCACGCCAAGTCAACTTGACTTTGTACCTTGAAATGGCAAATTTATGTTCACTTTAGAATTCAAATTCATATGTTCACAATGCCCAGTATAGTTAAAATAACTATATATTTTATAGTTAATATAAATATGTAACAATTGAAGTGATAATATATGTTAATTGAACATGCACACAGTGTGTGTGTATATGTGTATGTGTGTAAATGTAACCATCAATATTGCAAATAGAGAAACATAGGCCTGTCAGTTGGTGGCATTGGCCTGTTTTTAGCTACCAGCAACTGGGGAAATGCATTGCAGAATCACCTTTACATATTTTTTCAAAATGCTGATGCCTGGGCCTCAACTTGGACTTAGTGAATCAGAATTTCCAGGAATGGGATCCAAATATTTGCACTTCTAATACAGTCATCCTGCCATAAACAACTAGAAAACTGGGGAAAATGTATCAAACTATGGTTTTCAGACATTGGCTAACAGAGATCTATGAAACAAGGCAAACTGAGGTGAGCCCTTCAACTACCCCAGTTTACTGCCTGATGGCTATTCCAGGCCTGGGCTCAGGAAGGGGGCCCCGCACAGAGCCCATGTGTCTCTGTCTTCGTCCATTCTTGCTGTTATAACCAAATACCTTAGACTGGATAATTTATGCACAATAGAACTTTATTTCTCACAGTCCTGGAGGCTGGGAAGTCTAAGATTGAGGCACCCAACAGCTTCAATGTCTAATGAGGTCCTGTTGCTCATAGAAAGTACCTTCTTTCTACATCCTCACGTGGTGGAAAGGGCCAAAGGGCTCCCTTGAGCCTCTTTTACAAGGTCACTAATCCCATTCAGGAGGGGATTACCTAATCAGAGGTGACCTAATCACCTCCCAAAGTCCCTCTTAATACCATCGCCTTGGGGGTAGGTGTCAACAGAAGAATTTTGGAGAGAGACAAACATTCAGACCACAGCGGTCTGACTGTGGGCTTCCAGGAGGCTAGGGTGGCTAGAAGTTACGGAGCAGAACATCAGAGACAAGGAAATTGTACAGAGAAATCTCTGGAGATTAGCAGAAGATTCCCCAAGCCTTCAGCTGATTACTGATCGATGCATGTGTGGGTTGAAACCTCATGAATCTGGGGAAAGACCCACCCTCCAATCTCCACTTCTTCCATCCTCCCCAAAGATAACTGCCCATGATTATGTTAACCCGTTTTTGAACTTTATATAAATGGAATCATATTGTATCTGAGGGGGTTGACTTATATTCATGAGGTTTATCCATGACGTGTGGCAGTAGCGCGTTCATTGTTATTGCTACATGCTCTTCTATTATATAATTATACTATATAGTATTTATCATTTGGCAGTTAATGGAACTTTGGTTTTTATGATTTTTTAAAATTTTTAGCTATTACAAATAATGGTGCTATGAATATTCTTGTACGTGTCTTTTGGGCCATATATATAATTTTTCTTCAGTATAAACCTAGGAGACAAGTAGTTGGGTCATAAGACACATGTACATGTAATATATATGTCATATTCATTGATACTATCGAACAGTTTTCCAGAATGGTTGCACCAATTTTACTCTCACCAGTAGTGCCTAAGAGTTCCATTTTTTTCCATATATTTATCAACTCTCGATATTGTCAATCTTTTTAAATTTCAAATCTCTCATCATAATCCTAGCATTCTTATATTATCTTTTTTATTGTCAGAAGAACCTGTTGGTAATATTCCTTTTTCACTTCTGTTATTGGTTATTTGCACCTTCTCTCTTTTTTTCATTGATCAATCATCCCAAAGTTTTATCAATTTTAGTAATCTTTTCAAAGAATCAACTTTTACCTTTGTTAATCCTTTCTTTCATGTTACTTTTAAAAAAATAATTCCTGCTCTTTCAGTTATTATTTCTCTGTTTCTAATTACTTTGGGTTTCATTTGATTTTATTTTTACAACTTCTTGAAATGGATACTTAGATCTCTGATTTTAAGCCCCTTTACTTTTCTAATACATATATATACACACACAGTACACACACACATACATATCGATATGTGTGTGTGTATATATATATATATTTGTTAAAGTCAACTTCCCTCTAAGCACTGCTTTAGTTTCATCACATAAGATTTAGTATGTACTATTTTCATTATTATTCAGTTCAAGTATATTCTAATTTTCATTATCATTTCTTCTGGATCACATGGGTTATTTAGAAGTATGTTGCTTAAATTTGAAGTGTGTGAATTTTCTAGTTTTTTAGAATGTTGTTAGGATGTCTAGTTTAATTCCACTGTGGTCAGAGAATATACTTTTTTTTATACTCTCTAATTTTAATCTTGTGATATTTGTTAGAGTAGCCTATGGACTAGCATATGTTCAGTTTTACTAAATGGTTGTGTAGTTGGGTGCACTGTTCTACACGTGATAATTAGGTCAAGTGTGTTAATCATCAAGTGCTTAATATTAGTTATTATTATTAATATTAATATTATGATTTACCAACTAGCATATCTGTGTCATTCTTTTTAAATTTCTATTTCTCTGCTGAAATTCTCTATTTTGTTCCTTTAGTTCCTTGAACATATTATTTTAAAGTTCATGTCTGATAACTATCAGACAAAATAACAATCTGTCATATGTTTAATTATCTTAGTTTTCAGTTAAGTCTTATCTTCTCGAATACCCAAATGTTTCTGATTGGGTTCCAGACACTGGATATGAAAAACATAGAGGGAATTGAAGCTCTGGATAATTTCATTTTCCTTTAGGGAGAATTTTCTTTTACTTCTGTAAGTGGGCATTGACTAGGGCCTCCAGATTACCTTATGATCAGGAATTAAAATGATTTGAAATTGGATTCCAGTCTCTGGGGAGGCTGGTCTATTTCCAGTTTACCTGTACTCCTAGTGTATATGCCAACTTGCCCCTAGACCTAGATTCCTCCTCTTTGGCAAATCTTGAACTTTGGTTTTTGCCCCCCAGACCTGTGTCTGCTGAAAGTTCTGCTCGGCTTCTCAGCTACTGCTTATAAGAATTCCATTTCTCTTCAAAGGAGAGTGGCACCAAATGCCAGACTCACTTTTTGGGGCTGTCTTCCTCTCCCTAAGATATTTTCCCCACATTCTAAACTTCCTTGGTGTGTGTGTATATGCGTGTGTGCTTGTATATGTGTGTGTGTTCCAGCTTTTCTAGTTCTCAGTAGGGAATTTGGTCCAAGCGACTAATCTTCCATAGCTAAAGAGTAGAACTCCCAGCCCAGAGAAATTTTAACCCATCAGGGCAATCTCAGCTTCTTATCAGAGTAATTGGCTCAGTAAACACAGACCTATGCCTGGAATTCTGACAGATTTGTGAACTAAAAACTGATTGTTTTTATTTTAAGTCACTAAGTTTTAGAGTGGCTTGCTACATAGGTGGATATGTGCGGATTTTGGTGCTTGTGCCTGCTTTTGGTACTGCTGCCATAAGAAAAACCTAAAATGTATCATTGGCCTTGGGACCAGATGGTTGGTGGAAGCTGGAAGGGACACAAGGAGAATGCTAGTGACATCTTAAAGGGCCTTAAGAAGAGTGTTTGTGGAGTCTTAAAAGGCCCCAAGGAAGCTGTAAGGGCCTGAAGGAAAATATTATTGCAAGCTGGAGAAAAAGGGGGCCCTTATATAGTAGCAGAATGTAAAAAATGGAAAATACAATAAACTAATGATCTAGCTAAGGAAGTTCCCATGTAGAACATTGATGGTGCTGCCTGGGATCTTTTAGCTGCCTGTAGTAACTTGGGAGAAGAGAAATGAATCCAAAAGGAACTGTCTGCTTGGTGCGGTGGAGCACACCTGTAATCACAGCTACTCGGGAGGCTGAGGCGGGAGGATCGCTTGAGGCCAGGAGTTTGAGGTTTCAGTGAGCCATGATGACACCACTGCATTGCAGCCCAGGGGACAGAGAGAAACCCTGCAAAGAAGGAACTGTTGTAGGCAGAATTTTAAGATGGCCCCACCAAGTCAACCCCCTCGTGTTGAACCTGTTGTATGGCAGAAAGGATTTTGCAGATGTTATTATAATCTCTAATCATTAGCTTTGATTTAAACAAAAGGGGATTATCCTAGGTGGGTTTGACCCAATCAGGTGAGCCCTTAAAAGGTTCTGGTCCCATTTTGTGAAGAGATTTGAATGGGGGGCCATGGCAAGGACCTGAGAGTGTCCTCTATGAGCTAAGAGCAGCAAGAAAATAGGGACCTCAGTTATACAGTCCCAGGAAATGATCTCTGCTCTCAGCCTGAGGGAGCTTGGAAGCAAATCTTTGAAGCTGCAGCTGGCTGACACCTTGCTTTCAACCTTGTGAGACCCTGAACAGAAGATCCAGCTAAAACATGCTGGACTCCTGATCTACAGAAACTATGAGATAATAAATTTGTATTGTATTAAGTTTGTGACAATTTGTTACACAGAAATAGAAAGGTAACACAGCAACTGTTCAATTTTCAAGCAAAATTTAAAGGAAATATAAAGAAACCAGGAATTTATAGATTTCAAAATAAAAGTATGTCTTATCTCAATCTCTTAAAATTGGCAAAATATTCTCAAATTAAGAAATGGCTTCCAGGCAAATATTAAATCCAGGGTGAGCCTGTAAGATTCTTTGTTAAGACCTCAGAATGACTTAAGATGGAACCTCATAGACTCTTCTAAGTCCTTCTAAGAGTCTTAAGGGTGTGCCTTGCAGCCTCTCTGTTAAGCGATGGGGCTTCTTAGAATTTGAAGGGATTGTCACACAGCAGCTTCATAAGGACTCAAAGGGAGAAGAGAGCTTATCTTGAAAGGTTTGAGGTTGTGGCATTCTTAAAAGGACAAAACCTTAATATGATTCATTGAGAATCCACAGAATATTTAAGAGAATTGTTCTGGTGAAAGCACTGTCAATCTGAACAAAAAACCAAGAACAATAGAGCATCATTCCCAAGGAGCAGTATTGAGCTTTAATTAAGAAACTAACAACAGGTGCCTGGCTGTTTTTCGGAATTGCTATGGACCACTGAACGCTGTGTGGCACGCTGTGTGTTTTTCCCCTTTTTCTAGCTTCAACTTTTGAGTTAACTTCCTGACTTCTAATTCTCTCTCTCCTCTATTAAAGCCAATAGGAAAACCAAGCTAAAGTAGTTTATGTCTTGCATCAAAGCCCATGGTCTCTGAGGGTCTCATGTAGGGGTAAGCATTTTTGTCACACGCTTTTGTACTATAGATCAGTTTTCTGGCTCAGGTACCCTTGGTCCTCTGTAGGTGTCTCCAAATGTGAGGAGAGTGAGGAGGATAAGGGGAAGGAGGGGAGACTGGCTGTATCCTCATTTTTTGGCTTCAGTATCCCCCATGCTTATCTCTGAGCATGTGCATTTGAGAATGAGTATTTGTGTGAGCGTGTGAGTGTGTGTGTGGGTGCACATGCACGTGTGTGTTTGGATGTCTTTCCAAGAGGACATTCAAGAAACTCTTCCCCTAACCTATCTTCCCCAAACTTATATACCCTTCTCTCTACTAGAACTTTGCCCCTTTATAATCTAATCTATTTCCTTTGTTCAAAAGGAAAAAACAGACAGAACTGTTTTGTCAACCACAGAGCCATAGAAGAAAGGGAGGTGCTTATATCAGACTTTGCACAAACCTATTTTACTAGTTATGCCCTCAGCATGGCATTTCCATGGGCCAGTCACTTTAGTATCAGCCCTGGACATCCCACAGTAGGCATTAATTCCCAAGATGTCCTCAGTGTGGGCCCAACCTCTGCACAAATGCAAAGAAAAAGCAAGAAAAAAAAATTCCATTACTAAAGTATATTTCTTTCAGAGAGAGTTCATAGAGGAAAATGTGGGCTGACCAAACTGCATAATTCTCCCTCCAGCCACCCCACCAGTAAGTGTGTACTTTCTTAAAATGAAAGAGCCAAAGAAAAGAGTTGTCTAAAATGTGCTGCATGCGTTTTTTCCTATCCTGAGGGAAAACTTGTTTGACTTTGGGTTTCACCACTCATAAATTATCAAGTTATTTCTCACTTATGGCACAAGTATCAGTCTGGTTGGTGTATGCCCCCACACATCAGCTGAGACTGAGGAGAGCTAAATTTACACAACATTAAATCAATAAGCATGTGTGAATGGGTAAACAGCGTGATATCCCTTAACTTAATAAGGCCACAGCATTACTGTTAATCATCTGTTTTGCAACTTCTGAAGTTTTTTCCTTCTAATTTTATAGTGTTGTTAGAAGCAAAATGAGTGAAGGTCCTTCTATCAGAAGAAGAGAATGATGTAACTCAAAATAGAAAATGAGAAATCATCCCAGGGAGATAAAGCCATGATAATATCCACGGTGCGGCAACCATTGCAAGATGCTGTATTTTTAAGGAAGAAATAATAACTGCAGCTCATTTTCCTTCTTGTTTCTATTAATGAGAAGCCCTGCCAGATGTCTTACAAATGGAAAGTGGGGGAATATGTAAGAACAAATGAATAAAAATAGAATTTCCTCTCTCTCCCCTGCTCTAGTGATCCCCAAAATCATGTCTCCAAACCTACAAGGACAAAGTGATGATCTTCTTTCATTAAAAAAATATCCTTCAGAAGGATTACTGGAGGTCAGGAGTTCAAGACCAGCCTGAGCAAGAGCGATAACCCGTCTCTACTAAAAATAGAAAAAATTAGCCAGGTGTGGTAGTGTGTGCCTGCAGTTTCAGGTGCTCCGAGGCTGAGGCAGGAGGATTCCTCCAGCCCAGGAGTTTGAGGTTGCAGTGAGCTATGATGATGCCACTGCACTCCAGCCCAGGTGACACAGCAAGACTCTGTCTCAGAAAAGAAAAGAAAAGAAAATCCTTCATAGAGAAGTACCTGCCCCTACCATGGGATATGTTTTTAAATTACTAAGCAAATGTTATAAAAGGGTAGTCTGGAGTACTTGCATTAGATTACTTACCAATGTCCAAAACTTTTTGCAAGGACAGTGTCCTAGGGGAACCACCAGCAGATGAGAGATGTTGGTAACTACTGTGAATAGGTGGAAGCTGTAGTCCTGAATAATCCTGGGTGAGTGCACAGAGGGACTATAGTGTGGGGAGAGCCAAGCTGCCAGGGAAACCCCAGAGGGACTCTGGACTTGAAGTTGGCAGGGGTGGCAGTGGGAGTGAGCAGGAAGATGGAAAATGAAGCATTAATTGGAATTGGAAGACACAGAACAAACTGCTGAGCATTAGGGCTGCTGGGTAGATTTCGACCTCTCCATTCATTCATCTGCCCAACATGTAGACCAACTGTCCACCACTTATTCTAAAATAAATACTGTGTGTTGACTCCCTCCGCTCCTTCTCTACCACCATTGCCACACATAAACAGGCAGCTTCCAGGCAGCTTTTATACTCATGGGTAAGAATAAGCAAGAAAACCTACTAACATACACATCAGGAGAAAATATATCTAATACCTAGAAAAGGTAATCTAGTCCCTTTTTACATTGGAATGGACAATAAATCATACGGACAAAATAAGAATAATGAAATGGAAAGTCCAAGATAATCTGATCCCCAATGAATATGAGATAATTTAGGAAAGACAGGAGAATTAGAAAAAGAAAAGCAAAACTGAAATGTATGTATGTACGTGTCCATGCATGAAATATCTTTGAGAGGATACGTAAGAAATTAATAACAAGGTTGTCTCTAAGGATGGGGACTGAGGAGGGAGAGCTTACTCATCACTATACATTATTTTCCCTGTTGAGTTTTGTCCAAGGAGCATGTATTACTATTTAAATTAATAAAATATAATTTACCCATAAATTAAGAACAGGGTACTATGAAAAAGGAACAGAGAACCAAGGGCTCTTGGAAATTAAAAATATTCTTGATTAAATAATAGAAGCGTTGGGATAACAGAGCAAATATACAAAGAGACAGCAAATCTCACTAGTTGAACTTCATAAAAAGGAAACAGAAAAAAATTAGGGATATTAATAAGGGATATTATCAAAGAAATAATCAAAGAAAATTTCCCAGAACTAAAGACAGACATAAATCTTTTGATTAAAATTACCTTTTTCATAACTCTTTTCTTCTCCTATTTTAAAAGATAACTGCATAAAACCATAATTATAAAACTATGTTGATGGGGTTATAACATATAAAGATGTAATTTTTATGACCACAATAACTTAAGGAAAAAAAGATATGTATTGGGGAAAAGTTTCTACACAATATTAAAATTAAATTAGTATTAATCTGAACTAGATTATTTTAAATTAAGATTGAATTGACTCACCAAACTTTGAGCAAGGTGAATAAAAAATCCACAAATAGACAAAGTATTGTGAATTTTAGAACTCTAAGAAAAGAGAAAAGACCCTAAACGTTTCCATTGGAAGAAAAAGACATTACCTTATAAAGGAATAAAAATTTGACTGGCTTGAAGCAATGCCTTCAAAGTTCCAAGGAAAACAATTTTCAAGCTAGAATTCTACACCTGGCCAAATTATCAATCAACAGTGATGGTAACATAAACAGAGATGTTGTGTATATATATTATGTGTGTGTGTGTGTGTGTGTGTGTGTATATTTAAAACTTTGTTTTTATATATATAAAACATCTCAGAAAAGTTACATGTAAAATATTCCTTCTAAAGAATTTTCTTCTGACAAAATAAGATGAAAAGTAATACAGACAGAACTGTAGGATGTAAGAAATGGTGGCACTAAATCAGGTGCACACTAAGACGAAATTCCAGGAGGAGAATTCTGTAGCAGGCCTGGAAAAAGCAATTGGCCCGAACTAGAAAAGCAAGCCAGGGAGCTCCTAATAGGAATGTATTTAAGAATGGGTTCCATGCAATAGACAGATAAATAAGAAGCTGGAAGTCATAAGTGATACAGTGAAAAAATCATGTTTATTTTCTTAGCCAAAAAAAAAGGCAAAGAAAAATAACAAAAAACCTTTATAAGCAATTCATGAACCAAACCACAATGTAGAATGATAATTTATAAATCTTTTTCCCCTTCATACCTTCACACCACTGATTCTACCACATGTCCACTGCCCATCACCCACCCCAGATATTTCACTTTCCTTCAGCTTGTAGTTCATAATCCATCACTCTAATAACTGCCTTTTCTATACCATCAACATCTGCCTCTGATTTACTCACCTGACAAAAAAAGCAGGTTAAACTCAACTTTCTGTATGGGCTCTGTCTGACATCAGCAGCCGTTTGTGACTGGGGAAACATTTGCAGCTCAGACAATTGATCTTACTCTAAATACAGGACTGCAAATCTCACAGGTGCCCTCAGCACACACTACCAATCCTATTTTACTTAATTTCCAGTCTCTCTCCCCCATCCAACTATTTTATACTATCTTCTTAGTCCTCAAACCTCATGCAGCCATTTCCCATTTCTTACTCTTAGCTGATAACCTGCATTATTGATCTATTGACACAGCAGATACATTGCTCTATATGTTTCTCCCCCATCATGACCACAATTGATTGAATCAGTGTGAACCCCAGCCACACCTCTGACAAAAACCCTATGTGGTCTGGAGAAGCAGAGAAAGCTTGTCTGCAGAGGAAGAGGAGAATGAAAAAAGTACACAGAGATGTCAAGGCAAGAGGCGGAACAAATCTAGCTAGCGTCACAGTTCCTGCTTCAGTTCCCTCCTGAGGGCCAACAGCTTTTTTTGCTTTCAGTTCAATGAAATATCATTGTATCTTCATACAAAACTCACTCTCTCTCTCTCTCTCAGCCCATTAGGGACTTTTAAAACTGTCTACTAGGCAAATTCCTATAGTTGGGATGGTGGATTTCTGGCCTGGGTGGGCCCACCATTCACCCCATACCAAGTTCTGAACTGAGTGAGATACAAGAGTCAAGCAGATGAAGATAAAAGTATCAGCATTGTTGCTGATTAATGTTAAATTGGAGTGAGTAACTTAGGTGTGTGATAAGAGAGAATTTCCTAAAGCTAAATACCAGAATTTGACCAATTTAACCACCCATCATCACAGGCAGCACAGGAAAACTGTGGCCTCCCCCATGCAGGGGCAGAGTCTTTACGACTAAGCTTACCTTGTGGCTGAGAGAGGACCAAAGCACATGCTGTCTGCAACCAGAAAAATCTCAAAGAGAAAAGAGGGGAAGGAGGGACTAAGTCACAGAATCACGGGCCTTGCTCCTGAAGTAACTCGTCAGATGAGAGAGTCCTCCTTTCCTGGGAATGAAGAAAGGGTGACAGAGTCCAGGAGTGTTATGCTAATGGAGGTCCCTTTACAGGGACCAAAGCCTAGGAAGGAGAAGTACTTAGTCCCGTGTAGTCCCCCTAGAGCCTGGTAAAACTGCTGATTCTCTATTCATTGTTGTGTCCTCCATGCACACAGAGACAGGAATCTCCTTTTGTCTACCCTAATGCAGTAGGAAGCCTGTATTAGGGAAGAAAAAGAAAACACAGAAATTCAGTAAATAATGGAATAAAATTTTGAGACATCTTTTAAAATAGAGATTTCTCCACCTAGAGTAGGTGTAGGAAGTTGACATATGTTCCTGACCAAAACTTCTTGGTCATGTCTCACTGAAGATGATTTCTTTTAATGAGGTACAGGCAGTGTTCTTGTATGCACCATAGTCTTTTACAACCCTTACAATGCTGTACTCAGTTCTGGGTCACCAAATGTAGCTCATGGCCAAGGACTTCTTACAAATGATTGCTTCATTGTGCTTCACTTATTGTGGCTAAGATAATGTGACAGATGACTTCTGGAATAACAATGAGATTTCCCCATAAAAGTCGTTCTTCATGGGCACATAGCTCACGATGGAAGCTTGTTAAAAAAGCTTGGTTTCCTCTGCCCTTCTTCCCTGCCCACCCTCTCCACACTGCACTTGAGTCCAGGGAGTTAATATAATGCACCCGCCCAAATGGATCAAGGAGGTATTTGACACTAAAGCTTGCCACCATCTGGGGCTCATCGGGACAGGTAGTCCAGGGTACTGGAATTAGATGTTGTCCTTCCAGCCTGCTAATAAGACCGGAATCATAATAAGTGGGCAAAAGTCTTTATTTTGCATACCATCAACATAATTAAGGTGTAGGCTAATGTTTAGAAATGAGTGCCCAAGGAACCCTGTAACCAGCATCATTCTAAGAAGCAATAGCATTGAGTGAGCTACAGAATTCTTTCCTTCCTTTGATAAGAGAAAAACTTCTTTCCTGATTTATACCCAATTTGGTAGTGAAAATGAGATTTGTCCTTATGGTGAGAAACCTCAATGCCATCTGATATTCGTGGCTGCATTATTCAGAGTAATTAATTGTGACAGACAACTCCAAAATCTCCGGGGCTTAACACAATAAAAGTTTATTTCTCACTCTCATCACAGCCCAATATTGGCCAGGCAGGCCTCCATCTTCTCCGACATCTGGAACGCATGCTCTCCATGGTTGCCCCCCCAGGGAAGAGAGTGATGGAGACAGCGTACCAGCTCCTACTTGCCTCATCTTGAAAGGGATGCATTCAGAGACCACTGGCAAATCTAGTTACCTGGGTCTAACCTAACTGAGAGGGGAATGGGAAACGCATAAGGAAGGCGTAGGCTGATCTTTAGAAAATAAGTACCCAAAGAATACTGTGCCCTGCACGAGTTTTAAAGGCACTACCATAGAGAGAACATATAGGTATTTGGTAAGCAAATTCTCTGTCGCTGTAGCTAAGCATAGCTCGCAGGCCGTACTTTGAATAAATAGTAGTTTATTTTAGCAAGGCAGCCCTACTGCATTCAGAATCCACATTTTATATTTTTAAATCTATAAGCAGAGTAGGTATGGGCATGTCTAATTTAATCTTCAGATATTGTGTAGCATACCCTTTTTTGCCCTTTCTAAAACTGTTAGTAAAAGCTTATTTTTTATGATATTTTAAAAGATATTTATTTGCAATGTGTCCTTTAATTTCTGAGACCGACTGGCTAAAGCTCTCATATCAATTTTGCTTTTGTCAAAAGAGGTTGGAAGGCCTCTTAAAAGATGATCCTGCAACATTATTTAAGAAATCTTTAATATTTCTGGGTTGACACAGATGGTGCCGCTCAGCAGTAAAATAATCAGTGTGCACTAGACTGTTGATCTTCTACGTAAATCATAAATCTCCAGACAATGACTGATGATGCTTGTGAATATTTTCCCACAAGCTCATCAGATGATTTTGTCATAGTGCAGCCAGAGGACCGAGGGACCCTATTATGGTAATTGTGTATTAGACAGGCATTGGAAGCACAATACACAGTATTCAATTACTTTAAGATGGAAGTAAGCTTCTCAGCACAGGAATGCCAAGAAGTGGCCTGTCATTGGATTGCTCAATTAGTTTTAGTCCTAGGGTTTTATGCTTGAGGTTATATTCATTTACTTAGCAGTAGTACCAGGAGGTGGATTTGTACTGAGTGTTGTTGTCCAATATTTTTAGGAAAGCGTCACCTCTCTATTATAAAAGACTTTAAGTTTATTAAAAGTAAAGAGCAAAAATAGATGAGCAGGCCTTGAGCAAGACTGTTCTTTTTTTTTTAAAACACAGATATGTAAGGACTATTCTTTTATTTTATTTTTTATTTTTTGTACTATTTCAAAATATTACAGGGGTACAAATGTTTTTGGTTACATGGTCACTTTTGTAATGCTTGAATCAGGGTTATAAGTGTGCCCCTCACCCACATAGTGTTCATTGTACCCGTTAGGTAGGTTTTCACCCAACCATTCCTCCCCGCTACCCCCTGCTTGATTTCCACTGAGTTTTACTTCCCTCTGTGCACATGTGTGCTCATCAGTTAGTTCCCATTTAATAGTGAGTATGTGTGATGGTTTTTTTCCATTCTTTAGATACTTCACTTAGGATAATGGTCTCCATTTCCATCCCAATTGATGCAAAAGGCCTTAATTCATTCTTCTTCATGGATAAGTAGTATTCCATAGTATACCTATACCACATTCTGTTAAATCACTGATGAATTGATGGGCAGTTGATACCAGATCTTTGCAATTGTGAATTGTGCTGAAATAAACATTTGAGTGCAGGAGTCTTTTTGATAAAATGAATTCTTTTCCTTTGGATAAATATCCAGTAGTGGGATTGCTGGATCAAAAGGTAGGTCTACCTTTAGTTTTTTGAGGAATCTCTCCATACTGTTTTCTATAGAGGTTGTACTAATTTGCAGTCCCACCAGCAGTATATAAGCATTCCTTTCTCTCTGCATCCATGCCAGCATATATTATTTTTGGACTTTTTAATAAAAGCCATTCTAACAGGGATAAGGTCATATCTCATTGTGCTTTTATTAATAATTTGCATTTTCCTGATGATTAGTGATATTGAGCATTTTTTCATATGTTTATTGGCCATTTGTCTATCTTCTTTTGAAAAGCTTCTGTTCATGTCTTTTATCCACTTTTTAATGGGGTTGTTTGTTTTTTTCTTGCTTTTCTTTTTTCTTGAGTTCTTTGTAGATTCTTCTTATTAGCCTTTTATCAGATGTATAGCTTGCAAATATTTTCTCCCATTCTGTAGGTTGTCTATTTGATCTGTTGATTATTTTCTTAGTTGTGCATAAGTTTTCAATTTAATTCAAGTCTCATTTATTTATTTTTGTTGTTCCTATGATTGCCACTGGGGTCTTCTTCACAAATTTTTTGTATAGGCTGATATCTAGAAGAGTTTTTCCAACATTTTCTTCTAGCATTCTTGTGGTTTCATGCCTTACATTTAAGTCTTTTATCCATCTTGAATTAATTTTTGTGAGTGATGAGAGATATAGATATTGTTTTATTCTTCTGCATGTGGCTGATACTCCCAGCACCATTTATGGAATAGGGCTTCTTTTCTCCAGTGTATATTGTTGCCTGCTTTGTCAATGATAAGTTGGCTGTATGTGGATGGTTTTATATCTGGGTTCTCTGTTCTGTTCCATTGGTTCATGTCTCTATTTTTGTGCCAGTACCATGCTGTTTTGGTTACTATAGCCTTGTAGTATAGTTTGAAGTCTGGTAATGTGATGCCTCCAGATTTGTTATTTTTGCTTAAGATTTCATTGGCTATTTGGGCTCTTTTCTGGTTCTAAACACAGTGTAGAATTATTTTCTCTAGATCTGTGAAATATGACATTGGTATTTTGATGGGTATTGCATTGAATCTGTAAATCACTTTGAGTAGTATGGACATTTTAACAATGTTGATTCTACAGATCCATGAGCATGGTATTTTTTTCCATTTGTTCGCATCATCTGCAATTTCTTTCCTCAGTGTTTCATAATGCTCTTTGTAGAGGTATTTTTACCTCCTTGGTTAAATATATTCTTAGGTATTTTATTTTCTTTGTGGCTATTGTGAATGGTATTGAGTTTTTGACTTGACTCTTAGCTTGACTGTTATTGGTATATGGGAATACTACTGATTTGTGTACATTGATTTTGTAACCTGAGACTTTGCTGAATTTATTTACCAATTCCAGGAGTCCCTTTGTGGAGTCTTTGGGGTTTTCTAGATGTAAGATCATATCATCAGCAAAAAGTGATAGTTTGATATCCTCTTTCCTGATTTGAATACCCTTTATTTCTTTCTTTTGCCTGATTGCTCTAGCCAGCACTTCCAGCACTGTGTTGAATAGAAGTGGTGACAGTGGGCATGCTTATCTTGTTCCAGTAGTTAGTGGGAATGCTTTCAACTATTCCCCATTAAGTATGATGTTGGCTGTGGGTTTGTCATATGCGGCTTTTATAATTTTGAGATATGTTCCTTCTATGCCTAGTTTGTTGAGGGTCTTTATCATGAAAGTGTGCTGAATTTTGTTGAATGCTTTTTCTGCATCTATTGAGATGACCATATGGCCTTTGTTTTTGCCTCTGTTTATGTCGTGAATCACATTTATTGATTTCTGTATGTTGAGTCATCCTTGTATCCCTGGGATGAAGCCGACTTGGTCATGGTGGATTATTTTCCTGATGTGCTATTGAATTCAGTTTGCTAGTATTTTATTGAGGACTTTTGCATCTGTATTCATAAGGGATATTGGTCTGTAGTTTTCTTTTTTTGTTGTGTCCTTTCCTGGCTTTGGTATTAAGGTGATACCAGCTTCACAGAATGGACTGGGGAGGAGTCCCTCCTTCTCAACGTTATAGAATAATTTCTGCAATATGGGTACCAGCTCTTCTTTGTAGGTCTGGTAAAATTTGGCTGTGAATCCATCTGGTCCAGGGCTTTTTTTGTTGTTGTTGGAAGCTTTTTAATTACTGCTTCAATCATGTTGCTCATTATTGGTCTGTTCAGGAGTTCTGTTTTTTCCTGATTGTGTCTTGGGAGGTTGTGTGTTTCCAGGAATTTGTCCATTTCCTCAATGTTTTCATATTTATGTGCATAGAGCTTTTCATAGTATTCACAGATGATATTTTGTATTTCTGTGTAATTAGTTGCAATATCTCCTTTTTCATTTCTGATTGAGTTTATCTGGGTCCTCTCTCTTCTAATCTTGGTTAATCTAGCAAGAGGTCTATCAATTTTGTTTATCTTTTCAAAGAGCCAACTTTCTGTTTCATTAATCCTTTGTATGTGTTTTTGTTTGTTTTCCATTTAATTTAGTTCTGCTCTCACCTTAGTTATTCCTTTTCTTCTACTGGCTTTCGGTTTGCTTTGCTCTTCCTTTTCTAGTTCCTTGAGATGTGTCATTAGATTGTTGATTTGTGATCTTTCTGTCTTTTTGCTGTAGGAATTTAAGTTGATGAATTTCCCCCTTAGGACTCCTGTTGCTGAATCCTATAGATTTTGTTAGCTTGTGTCCCCTTTGTTGTTCAGTTCAAGGAATCATTTGATTTCCATCTGAATTTCATTATTGACCCAATAATCATTCAGCACCAGGTTGTTTAATTTTCATGACTTTGTGTTGAATTGAATGTTTGTCTTGGAGGTGATTTCTAGTTTTATTCCACTGTGGTCTGAGAAGATACATGGTATTATTTCTATTTTTTTGAATTTGTTAAGACATATTTTGTGGCCTAAGATATGATCAATCCTAGAGAATGTTCCATGTGCTGATGAAAAGAATATATAATCAGTAGTTTTGGGTAAAATATTCTGTAAATGTCTATTAGGCCCATTTGTTCGAGAGTCCAGTTTAAGTCCAGTGTTTATTTATTTCCTGCTTGAATGACATGTCCACTTCTGTCAGTGGAGTGTTGAAGTCCCTGGCAATTACAATACTGATGTTTCTCCTCTCTTTGTTTAGATCTAGTTGGGTTTGCTTTATGAACCTGGGTGCTCCTGTGTTAGGTTAGGATTGTTATGTCTTCTTATTGAATTGCTCTCTTTACCATTATATAATGACCATCTTTGTCTTTCTTTACTATTGTTGATTTAAATTCAATTTTATCTTATATGAGAATGGCTACACCTGCTTTCTTTTGGTTTCCACTTGCATGAAATATTTTTTTCCATTCCTTCACCTTGAGTCTGAATGAGTTCTTGTGAGTTAGATGTGTTTCCTGAAGACAGCAGATAATTGGATTGTATTTTTTCATCCATTCAGCCAGCCTATGTCTCTTGAGTGGGGCATTCAAACCATTCACATTGATTGATACAATTGATATGTGGGATGTTGTTTTGTTCGTCCTGTTGCATAGTACCTTATTGTTTTGTTTTATCTCTTGTGCTATTGTTTTATATGAGCATTAAGCCTTAGCTTTTGGGTGGATTTACACTGGTGGGTGTCTATTGTGCTAATACATGTATAATGTGGTTCTGAGGATTTCCTGCAGGGCAGGTCTCATCTTGACAAATTCCCTCAGTGTTTGCTTGTCTGAAAAAGTCTTTATTTCCCCTTCATATATGAAATTTAGTTTTGCAGGATAGAAAATTCTAGGCTGGCAGTTGTTCTGTTTAAGAAGACTGAAGATGGGGCCCCAATCCCTTCTGGCTTGTAAGGTCTCAGTTGAGAAGTCTGCAGTTAGCTTGATGGGTTTTCCTTTGTAAGTTACTTGATGTTTTCACCTCATGGCTTACAGGAGTTCCTCTTTCATGTTAACTTTGGCCAGTCTGATGACTATGTGTCTTGGTGATTGCCTTTTTGTGATGAAACTCCCAGGTGTTTGTTGGGCTTCTTGTACTTGGATGTCTAAATCTCTAGCAAGACTAGGGAATTTTTCCTCAATTATTCCCTCAAATAGGTTTTCCAGCCCTTGGGCATTTTCTTCTTCACCTTCAGTGATGCCTATGAGTCTTATATTTGGCCATTTTACATAATCTCGTATTTCGTAGGCTTTGTTCATTCTTCTTAATTCTCTATTCTTTGTTTTTGACTGACTGATTCAATTTGAAAGAGTTGTCTTCAAGCTCTGAGATTCTTTCTTCTGCCTAGTCTAGTTTATTCTTAAACTTTCCACTGTGTTTTGTATTTCCTTAAATGAATTTTTCATTTCCAGAAGTCCTAGTTTTTTTTTAATATGTCAATCTCTTTAGTGAATTTTTCATTCATTTCCTGAATTGTTTTTCTGGTTTCTTTGAGTTGGCTTTCCATTTTCTCTTGGATTTCATTGAGTTTCTTTACAATCCATATTTGGAATTCTTTATCTTTCATTTCAATATTTTCATTTTGGTTGGTATCCATTGCTAGAAAGCTGGTGTTCCCTTTTGGGGGTGTCCTTTTGCTCTGATTTTTCATACTTCTGGAGTTCTTTTACTGATTCCTTCTCCTCTGGGGCAGCTGTCACTTCTTATTTTTGGATTTTATTTTGTTTAGATGGGGCCTCCCCACCCCTTACTTGTTAAGGAATGTCTGTGTCATATGTTGGGTAAGAACCTTTGGCTTTGCTGGTGGGTGCTTTGATGGGGGTCTAGGTTCTGGATGGATGCCTTGGTTATAGATATCCTTAATGTGGTGGTTTTCTCAGTTGCTAGTTGTTTAGAGACTGTAGCAGTGGTGAGCTATGTGTGTGGGCAAATTCCCTGCCTCTTGTTGATAAGGGAGGATGGAGGTCTTTGGAATAATTTCTCTTTCCCCAGCCCTGTGGTCTTCTTAACAGTGTGAATTGTATTGGCATGCTCAGTTTAATCTCTGAGACAGCAGGTGGTGCTTGTGGGTAAGAATCAAACATACCATGTATGACTGAGTCAGTAAATGTTGTAAAGGGCTATGCAAATTGATCTCCCTGTTGGTAGTTGGTGCTTGCCAGAAGGAACAAGCTGCAGTGTTGTTTTTGGGACCTGTGACCAGCTCTAGCTCCTCAGGAGAAACACTCAAATGCCTCATGTGGTTTGTGGGGCCCTGGAACTTCCAGGTGAGTCCTTATTCTCTGCCACAGCAGAGGTGGGTGGGGGAGTGAGGCTGGGTGGTGCTGGGTTGGGTGAACCTACCCTCAGGCTCCACAAAAGCTGGTAAGGTAGCTATTTTGGCAAGGGTCAAAGTCTGCTCCCAGTTTCTAGGTAAAACCACCAGGGATGGTCTGAGGTGGCCCCATCCAGCCAGAAAATCTGCTTGTGGAGGTGGGGCTGTCTCAGATTCACAGTCTGGCTGTCAGGAGCAGGTATTGCTCTTCTCCCCCCTCCCCTGCTCTACAGTCTCACTCTGGCATCTGTCAGCAGGCAGGAGCTCAAACTAGCTGAGCTCCCCTGCAATGGCACTGCAGGCTGGGAGCTTCCCTGTCCAGGATCCCACCCTGGTCTGGGAGCATGGCCTTCCTATGTGGGGAGGGGTGCTCTGTGAGTGCACTGCAGCTGGGGTCCACACTCCACTCTCTTTTCAGTTCTGCCCATGTGGGCTCCTTCACCTCCTGAGATTAGTTCACAAATCTCCCCTCCATGCTCCTGAGCAACATGATTGAGTCCTGTGGGTATGGGATCTGGCCTCCAGGCCTGTCTCCATGTCCCCCAAAGATCAATCCCTGACCATGCCAAGGAGAAGCGTGCTGGTCCCAAGTTGCCTATGGGGTGCTGAAACAGGTTTGATGTTCCTCCACTTTGGGGTGTGCCCTGCTTTGATAAAGCAGCCAGGCAAGCAGCACTGGGGAGGGCCGGTGAGCAGGAACCTCACAGTCCGAGCAGCTCTTAGTGCTCTGCAGGTCTTTAAGAGGAAAGGCTTGAGCCCCCCTCTCTCTGTGAAAGCCCCGGTCTGGTGTATGCACAAGCAGGTGGGAAGCAGCAGCTCCTGAGAGCCCTGGTTCAGTCATTTCTCTTGGCAGCCACAGGCAGGGGAGGTGAAAGGGAAGAAAAGAGTCTACTTGAAGGAAAGCTAGCACTCTGGTCATCTCTGTCCCTTCTCCAGAAGGCAGTCCACCGAGAATGTCTAGGCTCTTGGGTCACTCAGATCCCCAGGACCCATTGGCCCCTGTGGCTCCTGCAGTCTGGGCCAGAGTTGGGAAATGTTTGTGTGGGAATGAGCAAGATGAAAACTGAGGGGTTGAAGCCCCCTGGGGAGGAAAAGGGCACATGGTGTGTGGAGAAGCAATATTGCACACCTGCCATCTCAGCTTGGGTCTGTGGTGATGGGAATTGCCCTAAGGAGGCTGGCAGGCTGATGTTTTGTCCTCAAGAAGCTCCCAGATCACTGGCAGCAGCAGCTTTTAGGCTCATGAGGGTAGAAAGGCTCTCCAGCAGCTCGGGAGCCTGTTGACTGCTAGAGATGTGAGGGAGGGAGAAACAAACCACTCCACCTACTCTTTTTGCTGGACTCCAAGCCTCTCGGGGGTCATCCTCTGCTATCTTCCTCCTTCTTGTTCTGCTCTGCAAATTCTTCCCATAGAAACTCTTATAGGTTCTAGCACTTTTTCCTTGGAATTACACCCAATCTATGACTGTTTGTTTGTTTGTTTTTTCTTTTTCATCTAAAACTTTTCCTTCTTTCTGAGATGATCTGGCAGCTGGTATCTCTTGTTCCCAGAATCATAATTTCTATTGAGAGAGCTTCCTTCCAGGACTGTCTTGTGAATAGGAAAGGTGTGGCCCAGGACTATTCTTTTAATTATTCTTTGAATTGTTTTAGAAATAATCTAGCTGCGCCCATCTTTATATTCTAAGAAACTCGAAGGGATCCAAAATGCTAACAGTGTTTTATATACAGTTGGGCCTTCATATCTGTGGGTCTGCATCCCTGGATTCAACCAACCATAGATTGAAAATATTCAGAAAAAAAATCCAAAAAAACAAAACCTGAATTTGCCATGTGCTGAGTACTATGTTGAATCCATGTGAATGAAGTGATGTGTAGGCATTTTATTAGATATTATAAGTAATCTAGGTATGATTTAAAGTATACAGGAGGATGTGTATAGGCTACATGTAAATACTATGCCATTTATATAAGGGAATTGAGCATCTGCAGATTTCAGTGTCTGCAAGGGATATCTTGGAACCAATCCACACAGATACTCAGGGATGACTCTGTGTGTGTGTGTGTGTGTGTGTGTGTGTGTGTGTATGTATGTAGTGCAATTACTTTGACTACATTGAATTGGGATCACTGACAAACTGCTTTATATAAGTTTTATGATGGGTTTAAGTGCCACCAAAACAATTAGACACTTATATAGACAGCTGCTTTCACTTAATTTGTACCCCTATCATTGAATTATCTTAATTGACTAAGTAATATCTTTTTGGACACACTTTAATTTTTTAAATAAAATACATAGGAGAATTTCCTCATTAATAAGTTTGTCTTCTAATGATATAATTTTAATGAAGGACCAAATGGCCAACTGGTCCATTACCTTTATTCCTATTTACCATTGATATAAGCCATTAGTCTAGCTGTTAGTAAAGTATGAGAGACATACAAACAGAACCTTCCTTAATATAAAATATACAAAAGACACAGACATTATTTTTTTATTTGGAATGCTTCAGAATTACAAAGTGAAGCCACCGTAAGTCTCTTTGGGTGGTGTGGGAATTATGGCAAAAATATAAAATTTAACTACACTGTAAAATTATTCACACCATCATCTCATACTCATAGTTTTATCTGCTGCATTAGATGTAAGGAGGATACAAAGTCAAAAGTTGAGCAGACTATGCTGAGGTCAGTAAACTAGAAAAAGGGATCCAAATAAGTCCTTAAAATAGATAGTGGCTGAAGTGTATGAAGCCAAAGTGTTGAGTTTAAGAATCAAGATAGGGTGATAAAGACACAGAAAGAAGAATAAGAATTTTTTAAAAAGCCAGTGAGTGGGCAAAAGAAGAACAATCAGGGAAAATATAAGAGAAGGAGCCTTATTCTTGGGTTTGTAAGCTCCCTTTGATGGAACACACAAATATCCACAAATATGCTGGCTCCATTTAAAGAGCCAGGGATGGAACAGACCCTGTGTAACCTCCTGCCAATCCCTTAATCTCTCTGAACCTGAGTTTTTCTCACATGCCTATAAGAGTAATAAAGTACAATTTATGCTAATCCCAGAAGAGTAAAATGAGATAACATATAAAGTAGCTTGTATTGTTTGGGGCATAGTAGGTACTCAAAACTCAACACTGACTTCATGTTTGCACCACAAGGGAACTCTTAAACTTTTCCTGGACTTTAATTCCTAGACCCAATTTAATCAGAACTTCTAGGAGGAAGTCAACAACTTGGATATTGTAAAACTTCCCTGATGCCCCTAATGTGCAATGTTGAAACCCGTTAAGTTAGATCAATGTCTACTGCCTTCTCTCCCTTTCCACTCCCCCAAATACAAATATTTAAATATGTATAAAGGAAACTCACTATTAGAATCTATTTAACCTGACAGGCATCCTACCTATGTTATGTTAATTTATTAACTTCTTAAGATTGGAATATAATATTCAACAGGTTGATATGCTGTCATCTATCAAACTGTGCTCAATAATCAAGACTCTTCTAGATATTGCATAATGTATGTTTTATTTTTTACTTCTTGTCCACCTTTATTATGAGAATGTAAGCTCCATAGAACAAGGTATTATCTCTTCTGCTCCCCCTTATTCCTAAAGCCTGGAACTGTGCATGGCTTATAGAAGACATCCAATAAATGTTTGTTGAATGAATAAGTAAAAAAATGAACAACTTTGTAATCAAGAAGATAGCCACCTTCATGTTGTGATCTTAAATACTCTCTTTGCCTAAAATAATGTCACCCCAAGAAATCAGTGTCTGCATGGACTCAAATATGAATGAAGTTAACAATTGTATGCCAACAAATTAGATAAACTAAATGAAATAGACAAATTCCTAGAAAGACACAAATTATTGAAACTGACTCAAGAAAAAATAGAAAATCTGAGGAAGTATGTAACAAGCCATTGAATTAATAATTTTAAAACTTCCCACAAGGAAAATCCCAGGCCCAGATGGCTTCACTGATCAATTCTACCAAACCTTTAAAGGAGAATTAACATCAATTCTTCAAACACTCTTCCAAGAAGTAGAAGAGGGTATACTCCCCAACTTATCCTATTATCCTGATAGCAAAACCAGACAAACATCACATGAAAACTATAGACCAAAAACTCTTCAGAATATAGATCTAAAAATCTTCAACAAAATACTAGCAAACCAAATCCATGTAAAAAGACTACACAACATGACTAAGTGGGATTTATCCCAGGAATGCAAGTTATTTCAACATATAAAAATCAACTAATATAACATACTATAGACTAAAGAGCAAAAACCACACGATCATCCTAACAAATACATAAAAAGCATTTGACAAATTCTAACACCTTTTCATAATAACCCCTCTCCTTCCACACACAATTTTGACATATTGGGAAGATCAGTTGTACACGTTGCTTTATAAGACAATCCTTGCTTATATCAGTAAATAAATACATTTGGTGTGAAGATGAGCACAATAACAAATAAAAGGAAGATCCTCATTAGTATAGTGAATAAATAAATAAGTAAATAAAATTAGAGGAAAGGAAAGGAATTCAGAATTAATATCTTTACCAATAGAAAAAGGGAATATATTCAATAATTTTATAAAAATGTATAAATGCCAACTTAACTTGACAAATATCCCAGGGAAACCTAGAATGCTAGGGGTTCATGAATCTGGTATGGTCCACTCCTCTTAATAGAATAAACGTCCAGAGACTTCTTGCAGCCATCTAGCAATAAGACCTGAAATTACAGAGGTCTAAATTCTCCCTGAAGGAAAGAGGGAAAGAAAGAAGGAAGAAAGGAGGGAAGGAAGGAGGGAAAGAAGGAATCAATCCACCTCCCTCACACTTCTGAATTGGCAAACTTTTTCATTCTCAAACTATTCAGACATCCCAAAGATTCAAGTGTGCCTAAGAACCAAACTTGTATCTAGTTTTATGTGAAAAAAGAGTCATTTATGGGGCAAATTGACTCTTGTGCCAAAATAATTTAGCATTGGAAGGGGCTAGGTTTTTTCATTGTTATTATTTTAATGCCCAGAAATATGCTTTCTTTGGAGCATACTGCAGGACAAATACATCTTTCCAGTGTCAGGTTTCATATGCCTACATGTTTTCCCAGTCCCCTACCTGTCATCATATGAAACTTTTATGACTATTTGCAGACAAAAGCCAGAAACACAAAGGGAGGGAAAAAAAAGATGAGCTCGGTAAATAACAGATCAGCCATTTAAGCTCAGCTGAGGAATTCAGCTCTCAGACCCCAGACTGCTGAAGAGTCTGGATTCAGGTGTCATTAACACTAGCGAGTCAGAAAGATGAGCTTTGAGTTCCCTCGTGTTTCACTATTAGTGGTGATAACCCTGCTTGAACTACTAACCAAATTATAGAATCTCACATCAATTGCTCAATCTATTATACCTGACTGTTTTGTTTACCTGCAAATTCATCTACTAATATTGTACTCTCTTTTTAAACACAACATTGCTATAAAATATTGCTAATAAAAAACAATTAGAAAAGTAAATGAAGCTATAAATTGTGAGTCAAATTGTCTGTAATAAAGATGGCATACTGCAGGCACAGCAAGGAGAACTTTGATTCCTCCATAACAAGAATAACCTACATTTATGTGGTGTTTGACTACGTGCCAGGAATTGTTTAAATACCTTACTTATTTAACCACTTATTTAATCCCTTTAGAAACCCCATGGTTTCAGTATTTCATCTATAAAATGCAGAGAATAATAATTCTACATCATAGAATTATGGAACAATCCCAAGCATAGAGGAAGCACTCAATAAATGTTAGCTGTTCTTATTATTCAGTTTACAATCTACTCTTTTTTTTTTCTTCTTTAAAACTGAAGCGTTTTTCTCCAGCTTTCTGGCTCCTTTTTTCTTCTCCATGATATCACAAAAGTCACATATAGTCACATGCACAGATTCTTCCCATGCTTTAGGATATACATTTTATTACAGAACTTGAAAGTTTGGATGCATTTAAAGCAACAAAATGCACCCTTACTTGCTATCTTCTCTCTTCTATCTTTCCATTCACTTTTTGCTGAGGTTTATGCTATTCTCACCTTAAAAATAGTCCCGATATTTGAATTGTTCATTTAAATTTATAAAGCATTTTACAAGTGCTCTCACCGTGTAGCAGAGTGGTCTTGTGAGTTGAGCGTTGGAGTGGACTTTAGGCTTGAGTCTCAGCTCATCATTTACTCAGTAATTTGAAGCAATTCACAGACCTCAGCCTAAGTTCCCTCATGTGTAACACGAGATTAATAAAAGTATATACCTTCTGGATTTATTTTTAAATGATATAATACACATACAGGGTTTAGCATAGTCCCTAGCACAATAAAAAGCACACATAGTAAATGTTAGTGGAGATTGTTATTTGTTGTGATAATAGTAGTTGATTTTCCAACATCTATTCCACCCCACAGAGTTAGTCTGAGCTAGGCACAGTTACACACTTCCCCTTAAAGTGACTGATTTAGGATTAGCAATGTAACTCAATTCTAGACAGTAAGACAGGAGGAGAGGTCTCCTGGGGAGTTTCTAGGGAATTTTTTCTTGTTCCTAAAAGAGAGCTCTAAGAAAGAGCTGGTACCTCTTCTTCCTTTGGACATTGTCATGCCTGGATGGGATAGTGGGAACAGCTGCAGCCATCTTGCTGCCAGCCTCTGGATAAAGCCAATAGACAAAGAAAGGCAAGGGGAGCTGGAAGCCTGAGGTGCTGAGCTTGGAGCTGTTTGCCTCTGGGCTCCTGGTTACATTTTCTTACTGCTTACGTCACTCTAGACTGGGGTTTTCTCTTACTTTCAGCCAAAACACATTCTGATACAAAATGTTGGTAATAACAATAAGCAGCAGAATTGAAGAAAGACTGATGAGGCATTATGTTTCTCTACAAATGAATTATTTAGTCCAAGTATTCACAAAGGAGATAATTGAGTCCTTATAACTCAATTAAAGGTACCGCATTCCAGATTTCTGTGTGGCAAGTTGGTTTTCAGAATATCTTGGGCTTTTATAGTTCAGTTTGAATATGCTGGAGAAGGAGGTGGGAAAATATTATGATCCAGGAGGCCTGGTTTATGTCTACTCTTGCCATATTCTATAATAATAAAGCCGGGGTTGTCTTGTTATAGAACTCTAGAAAGTAATGATCAACTAATGGTTTTCAATCACCGTTTTGGTCTTTTTTATTATCGTTGTTTTCTAGCATTCTCATAAACATTGGTTTTGATTGCAGATTGTCAAATAACCAACATATGTTCAGGCAAATAATCCGTCTCTGGTCCAAGAACATCTTATCAACATGATCTGTATTTGATCTTAGGTTTAAATTGACTTTTTAAATAAAATGGCCAATATTCCTTACAGCAGATGATCTTTCTTTTACTTTTTGCGACTAGTACTGAGAGCCTCTGCCAAACTGTTATGACCATCCTTTTCCTAACACGGTGGTCCTCTAACTTTGCTGCAGAACTTGTTAGAACACAGACTGCTGGCCAACTGTAGGTCTGCAGTGAGGCCCTTAGAACTCTTGCATTTCTAAGATTTTCAGGTGATGTTCATGCTCCTTGTCCAGGGACCACCATTGTAACCCAACCTTCTAGACACTCTAATTTAATTTTAATACTTTGACTATTTAGAAGTGAATAGGCCCACCATAGGAAATATCCTCAGATGTTTCTTTCCCCACCAATCAGTATGAAATTTAGACAAATTTTGGTAGTAATTTTTTAAAAAAATTTTATTGTATATATTTGAGGCTTATAACATGATGCTATGGAATACATATGGATTAGAAAAAGCAAATTAACATACTATCATCTCACATAGTAACTTTTATTTTGTGACAAGAGCAGCTATAATCTAACTAAAATCCCTAATACAATTTTTTATTAACTGTAGTCCTCATGCTGTACATTAGATCTCTCGATTTGTTCATCCTACATATCTGTTACTTTGTATCCTTTGACCTACATGTCCCATTTCCTCTTCCCCACCTCGCCCCTGGCAACCACGGTTATTCTCTAGCTCTGTGTATTTGACAATTTTTTTCCTGTGTCTGGCTTAATATCCTCCAGGTCTATCCATGTTGTGGTAAATGGCAGGATCTCATTCTTTTTTAAGGCTGAATAATATTCCATTGTGTGTGTGTATGTGTATATACGGATATATATATATTACATTTTCCTTATCCCCTTGTCCATGGATGGACAGTTAGGTTGTTTCCTTATCTTGTCTATTGTGAATAATGTCCAGCTTGTCTATTATGAATATTGCCACAATGCAATGAACATGGGAATGCAGATATATTTATGAGATGGTGATTTTACCTCCTTTTGGTATATACCCAGAAAAGGGATTAGTCAGTCATATGGTAGTTCTATTTTTAATTTCTTTAGGAGCCTCCATGCTGTTTTCCATAATGGCTGCACCAATCTACTGTGCTACCAACAGTATACTAGCCTTCCCTTTTCTCCACACACTTGCCCACACTTGTTGTCTCTTGACTTTTTGAACATTGATTGTTGTTGATTTGGTGCTGTTTTTAATCTACAGAGAAAAGTCTGCCTCAGCCTTTAATGTGGTTGTTCTTCAAGGTTCTTCTTTGGCTCTTTTAACTTGGTAATCTCGCCAATGTCCACCATTTCCACTATGGTCTCTGCTACTCATGTCTCTATCCCTGACCTCCCTACTAACCACCTTTCCCCATGAGCAGGCTGTGCAGAAATCCTCAAACTTAAGATATCAAAATATAACTCAGACTTAGCTCCCACTATACCTATTGTTCTTGCCTGCTTTTTTATTTCCCAAGTTCTCCCGTACCTTCATGCTTTTTGGTCTTCGCTCAATACACTCTTTCTGCCCTGAGAGTCTCCAGTTAGAGACTTCCCTCATCTTCATGACCCAGACCAGATCTCTCCTCCTCAAGGAGCCTTCCCAGTTCTCCCGGTAGGAATGTATTTCCCTCCCTTCCATTCCTTTCTCATAGACCTTCCCATGCTGTTCCATGATTAACATTATTTTTGTTTATATGTGTCTTTCTACTAGATCAGACCTCCTGAACCTGAGGTCTCTAAGTTCCAAAGAATGCATAGGCACACTTCAGGGGTTTCCGAACCATCTGGAGTTGTATGCAAGTTGTTGCCAGTATTTAAGAGCATATTTCTAGGCCACTGACATCAAAATCACCTGGATTGTTATATAGGCATATAAATGCACTAAAGGCACCTGAATTCGAATCTCTGGAGGGAGCCTTGGAATCAGCATTTTAACAACCTGGTTGAATTTGATACAGTGAAGAACACTGGATTAGAAATATGACTCTTAGAAGACAAGAATTGTTTCGATTTATATCTCTCCATCCCATTATATAATGGAAGTTTAATAAATGTTTGAGAAAATGTTAAATTGAAAGGCTTCTTTCAGCTTGCTGGCCCTGAGCTGATGAGGAATGAGGAAGGCAGGGCCAAGTCTTCCTCACATTGTTTGCATGGTTCCTGACCCTGTGTCTTTTAAGAGATGCAAATCACAAATTCACAGGCTGGCTCTAGTAAATTACATTATGCACTGCCCTTTTCTTTGTCTGTCTAGCATTTCTATAGGACTTTTCCATACTTGTTGTTTGTTGTTAATCAAATTGCCTAACAACCCAATAAATGTGATGAATAAAAATCACTCCCAATTTGTAAACGAGGTTTGAGGGGCAGGACTCAAACTGATAATTGTAGCTCTTTAAGATGTTTTCAAAAGAATAAATACCTTCATGTGAAGGACAGACTGGATGTAGGGAAAAAGGACATAGACATTTCTCCATGATTTATGCTTGCTGTTCCTGCTCTTAGAGTTTACAAACTCCTCTTCATCCTCCAAGCCTTGTCTTGGATATCAGCTCTCTCAGAGAACTTCCCTGATCCTTGGGCTGAGTTAGGAGTGCCTCTATGTTTCCATGGCAACCCCAACCCATCATTGTGCTGAGACTACCTGTTCATGCCTAAGTCTGTCCTGCTGGGCTCTAAAGTCCTTGTTGACAAAGACCCTGGGCTCATTTCTGTTTCCTTGGTGTAAAACACAATGCCCAGTGCAACATAAGCACCCATTAGGTGTTTGTTTGAACTGGACAGGAATGGTAAATCCAGGGGAGGACAGAGAGGAAGTAGCCAAGAAGGAGGCCTAACTTGTTGGGGAAAATGATGACTTGGTTGTAACTTGACTGACTTTGAGGTAATGGGTAGGATGTTCATAAAATATGTATAAAATGTGGAGGTGAAATGTCAGGGCTGGAAATAGATGTGTTTTATTCAGTGATAGAGTGTGGTCCTTGGAAGTGGACTGCTTAGGCTTAAATCCTCACCTGCCACATGCCAGCTGTGTGACATTGGGGGAGTTACTCAACTTCTGTGTGCCTCAGTTTCCTTATCTTAAAATGGTGATAATAATAGCATCTTGGTCACTGGGTTGTTGTCAGGATTAAATGGGTTAGTATTTATAAAGTGCTTGGAACTACACCTGGCACAAAATAATTGCTCAGTAAATGTTATCTTTCACCTCTCTGTCTTCCCTCCTGGGCTGTGAACAAAGACTGATTAATCTCTGGGCTTCAAGTTCAATCACCATCAGTTATTGGTCTCAAGCACAGATTTGATACTTGGGTTCTTGATAACAGATGTGTTAAGAGGTGGGATTAGAACTATGAGACAGAAAGATGAGAAGGAGAGAGAAGGGGAAGGAGAGAGAGGAAGAGTAGAGAAAGAGAAGGGAAAAAGCACCAGAGTGAAGCTCCAACATTTATTGAATAGCTTATTAAAGGAATCGAGAACTCTTCAGGGTAAGAATCAAACTCATAGGAAAGGCTAATGTAAGATCTCTTGAATAAAAAATTATGGTATTTTAGAGTTAAAAATTACCTTACATAAAAGGTTCTCAAAGTGTACGAGCAGCATCAGCATCACTTGCTATGTTAGTTTTCTATGGCTGAATAAGAACTACCATAAACAAAGCTGCTTATTTCAATAGCATACAGTTATCATCTCATAGTTTCCGTGGATCAAGAGTCCAGGTTCAGCTCAACCGGGTCCTTTGCCCAGAGTTTCACAAGGCTGCAGTCAACGGTTGGTTGGGGCTAGGGTCTTACCTGAGGTTTGGGTCCTCTTCCAAGCTCATTTAGGTTGTTGACAGATTTCAGTTCCTTGCAGCTGTGGAGCTGAGGTCCTAGGTGACGAGAGGCTGTCCTCTCTTCCCTGCCACGTGCCCTCTCCACAACACAGCAGCTTGCTTTATCAAGGGCAATGGGAGAGCAGCTCTGCTGCTTCAATCTCTTCTGTTTCAAACCTTTCCTTTCAGTCAAGGCCCTGACATTCCTTTAATGGGCTCACCGACCAAGATCAGGCCCACCCAGAATATCCCTTTTTATTAACTCAAAGTCAACTGACTTAATTGCAGAAGTGAAATCCCATTACATTCATAGTCCCATCCAAACGCCAAGGGAGATTTTACAGGCTGTGTACATCAGGGGGTGGGAATATTTAGGGCTAGTTTAGAATTCTGTCTACCACATATACAGACTTATTAGAAAAGTAACTTCTGGGGGCCTACCCCAGATCTGAATCAGAGACTTGGGGATGGAAATTAATGATCTATGGACTTCACCAGATCCTCCAGGTCATTCTAATTCAGGTTAACTTCTGAGAACCACTGCCTTAGACTACTAAATGAAATAGGAGTGCAAATACCTGAGAGCTAATCATCATTCTGTGTGGTCATGGGAAATCAAATAACCTCTCTAGGCCTCAGTATACTTACCTGTAAATTGGAGTTGAGATCCACCCTTTAATGGTTTGGCTGTAACTGTAGCTTTTGGCTCACTGATTATTGTGGCACCTGGCCTTGCTTCAAGTTTCCATTAACATTGGAAGTCTCAGAGCTTCCAGGCGTGTGCTGGAGCCTGTTCTTACCTGTTTGGAGGAGCCGAATGTTAAACATCCAGGACTTTTTACAAACTGGTTGCAAGACTTGGTAGCTTGAAATTGGCCATGGCGGAGAATTTATGCCATAAAATTGGCAAATGCTACAAATCAGGGGTCCCCATCCCCCCCCAGGCTGGTTCTCAGTACATCACTGCCTCAGAACACTGAGCAAAGACAGCCCTTTCTCTCAACTAGGCTAGGAAAATACTCTATTAATGTAGAAAATGCTTTTCCTTCTTGCGTTCTTTCAAAATTTCAAGGGACACAACACAGTTTTTCACTTGGGGGCTAAAGGAGAATAGGAATGTCTTAGAAAATGCATTTGGGAATGTGAAACATGGAGACCTTGGCTTCCTGGGGTTGGTCTCTGAGTGGAACCTTGGGAACAAATATACTCACTGGATGGTAGATGATAGTCACCAAGGAAAGTTATGTAATGACTTGCTCTCTCTTAACCATCTATCAGGTTATACCTTTCAAGTTTTTTTCCTTTCCTGCTTTGAGATCTCTACATCTAGGAGTTGAATTCTAGGCTGTAGGGCGAGTCATTCCCCCAAGCCTATGTGGGCACCGTAGCACAGCGAGTGACAACATGGCCCTTGGCACTCACAGCCCAAGTTCAAGCAATAGCTCTATCCCTTTCTAGCTGCATAACCTTGAATGATTTACTTTGTCTTTCTGTTCCTTTGATTCTTCATACATAAGATGGATTATGTTTAATAGTTGGTTCTGCTATAATTCCTGTTAAGAAAATGCAAACTTATTTTAAAAAATTGAGCAGTAATGCTCTGTTTGGCTCACAAGAAACACTTAAGTGAATGCCAGAGACGGCACCCAGCTGAACCAAGCCCCAGTGGAATGTACAAATGCACACATGCACACACCTGGCGAGGGCAAGGAGCCACGCCCATCCTCATCCGGTGTTAGAACTCTCCGAGTTCTGACGACCCTTCTCCCACCACTTCACAGCAACTCACAAGCAGCCACTCTTGGATGCACCGTCCAGACCCTTTCCTCTCCATTTTTCCCTCCTCACTCTCAAACTGTTTTGTATATTTCCTCTCTGTTTTCTGTTCTTATTCTCTCTTTATCTTTTCTTCTCACTCTGTCCGTACCTCTTTATTCTCCTTCTGTCAGAATCCCAGGTTATGGCACCAAAGATGTCAAAATCCCAGGTTTTGGTGCCAAAGATGTCAGGGTGGGAGTCTGCCCTCAGTTCTTGGCATGCTCTTGGCTGAAGAATGACCAGACACACCAAAGTGTCAAGTCCAGACTATTATCCCGGTCCTCTGACTCCTTTCTTGGAAAAATCACCAGCAAGGCCAATGCAACGGTGTAAGCTCAGGCAGGAAGCAGTTTCACAAGGGCAGCTCTTTCTTGTATAATTAAAAGGGTCTGTCTCCATGAGCAGAGAGAAACAGATCAACTCGCTCACTGACCGACCTACTCACTTCTCTGACTTCTCGGATCATTTCCTTTTATTAGCCCAGTCTGGAGGCGGGCTCTTGGGAGGTTAGGATGTTATCAAATGATCAACAGGTGTCCTCAAAATACCATCTGCATATACGAGCTCCCTCTAAGAAAGCCCACCTGGGGGGGCTGAACTGCAATGCAGATTCAAGTTAATGACATATTAATTACCCTTAGGTTACTCTAGGTCATTTTCTAAATCTTATCAGGCCTGGGCTGGGGAATTCCTAGATTGATAAAGCATTCCCTCCTTCCCCAGGTGTAGCAGTTGCTCAGGATAGGATTAAGGGTGGGGCAGCACCAAAATAGAGTGTCCGCCCTTATCCTTCTTCCCAGGTGGAGCAATTGCTCAAAACAGCACCAAAGCAGGGAACCCTTGTCCCGAGAAGAGCCAGAGATCCTAACTATCTCCCTAACATTTCTGCACATAGGTTGGCAAGCTGGAGGCAGGTGGATGGGCCAGTGGGCATGCAGGTACTCACCCCCACAAGTAAGCTTCAGGTCTTTTCCAGGTAAAGCACATTTTTTATTGTAATAATTATATATGTCTTAATTTTCTAATGTGGCCAAAACTGTACCATCATTTTTATTAGGTTTCTATCTTTCTTAAATGTGCTACTGAATAGTTTTTGAATATCATACCCCAGCCCCATTCTCCCATAAGACCTGTGTTTTATTGCATGATTTTGCGTAGAGCAGTGATTTCTAGGAACCAATATATTATGTTATAGCAGAACTGGCTGTTCTATGAATAACTCTCTCCCTCATAAGGCTAATGATTGAGTTTATTTATACAAAAGACTTAGGATAACACTTGGCTGTAGTAAGTGGCAAATTAGTAATGGCTATTTTTGCACTAATAGAGAGGGGATTGAATTAAACAAACAACATTCTCTAAAAACCTTTCAACTCCAGGATTTTGTGCATTCTAGCGTCTAGGTTCCCTTATTATACATAGGAGATGGGAGACTGGAGGGCTGCTCAAGGTCACATGGTCCTCATCTCCTTGAGGAGATGAGGAAACACTGGCAGCACAGGCTCTCACAGCTCTCCAAACCTGTGACCAACAGACTTAAGGCAATAACAGAAAACTAATTGCAAAGTCATTAAGTATCTCTCAGTTTCTAAAGTATACATTAAAGTTTCCTGGTTATGGTAAACTGCCTCAGATGGAAGGGTTCTAAGGCTCTTTGCTGCTTTAGCTATGTGGAAAGTTATAGCCAGAAGGCAGATGTCTAGCCTATTCAAATTCCACTCTGAGTTCTAAGCACCATTCCATCTTTGCACCTGAAGGGAGAAAGACATACAAAGGTAACACCCAGTGTTGGCAGATGAATGCCTAAGGGGCAAAGAGAAATTCATTTTTATCTCCCCCATCACATTGTTATTTTTCCAATAGCAATTCCCTCAGCCCTCAACATTCACAACACTTATGCCCATGGGTGGAGGGCTTTTTTCTGTTTCGCTTATGGTATACATACTATGCTTCCTAAAGAATATGTTTTCCTCTGTAATGAAAGAGCCTTAAGAGCCACTGTCACCTGAACTTTCCCTTAAACTCTTTTTAAACCCTGATTTTGTATTGGGCCAAGAGTAAAATGACAAGATATGAACCCTCCAAATAGTGCAATCATCATTTGACAGTTGGATTATCATCCACTCTATACATGGTGATAAGCTTTCTTCTCATATTGCATACTTCCCGGCTCTACAAAAACAAATGATTATTAAATGATGGTTTAAAAAAGAATGATAGATTAATTAATGTTATTCATTCTGTCACCTCTTTGGGGGAGGAAGAACGAATAACAATGAGGATGTCCTGCTTAATTTGTGTTTTTGTTTTCCAGCCTGGATTATATTAAAATAATAGCAAGCTGGTTTTTTAAAGCAGTGGTTTTCAAAGTGTGGTCCACAGACCCTGGGAGTCCTGGAGACATTTTCAGAAGGACTGCAAGAACAAAACTCATTTCATAAAAATACTAAGATGTTATTTGCCTTTTCCTCAGTGTTGACATTTGCCTTGTGTGGGGCGCAAGTGCTGCGGCCAGCGAGGACACTGGAGCGGGTTCCGGGAATTGGAAGAAGAGGTGAGCAGCGGCAGGCAAATGAGACATGCTCTTTATTGCCGGGGTGCAGCAACAGCAAACGCGGCAGCGCAAGTAACATGGTGAGCACTCATATATATACATGGCTCAGAACAACAGTGGCAACGTGCCCAATCAAGGGGTGGGCACATGGGTCTTACAAAAGAAATTACGTCATGGTTACATAAGTGTGCTGACTCACGCTTTACCGGAGGGCCAGGCCAGAAAACATACCAGCAGTCATCTTGGTTTGGCCTAAGAAACCTTTTGCCTATACAAATGGGTTTTCCTTTACACCTTGTTAATACAAAAGCAAACTGTTGGCACTTTAGCACAAATCGAGGCAGTGGCACCAAATTGTTCTAGTAGTCACTGTATTCTTCACCATCATGCATTTGCAGTTAAACAAACAAATAAAATCAAGTTTCACTTAAGAATATCCTGGTAAAGCAGTACAAATTATTAATTCTATGAAATCTTTATATTTGAAATATGTCATTTTAATTTATGTGAGAAGTGGGAAGCACTCATGAAGCACAGAGTCCAGTGGTTGTCTCAAGGTAAAGCAATAGTAGAGTTGTTTGAAGTGCAAACTGAACCAGCCCCTTTTTTTCTAATGGACTACTTTTAATTTGAAAGAACAATTAACATATAAAATATGCCTTCTTAATCTTTCAAAAATGAACCAAATAAGCCTGTCATAAGGATAAAAAAACCATAGATATTTGTTGCCAATTATAAAATTTGAGCTTTCAAGACAAAATTAGAATTTTGGAGAGTTTATACTTGTCACTATGAGCTTGACAGCTTCTCAATACTTAAAGGTTTTTCTGGTGATATTAACGAGTATGATTTTTAAAATATTATGAAGTGAAAAAATGCCAAAGTTTGGAATATCTACAAAACTTAGTAAAATGTTATTTTCCAAATGACTAATGTATGATGTTACAAAATCAGGAATGGGTAAAAGATCATTCAAAATAGAAGCAAAGCAATGAATTTTAATGTGACAGGGTATGAAAAGTTTATTGATATGGTTTCAGATTCTACATTGTAACCAACCTTTAAGAACCTTACCCTTGTTGAGTTTTTCTGTAGTATCAAAGAATGTCTACAATTATATAAAAAAATTATTAAAGTAGCACCTCCTTTTCCAACTAAATGTCTGTGTGAAGCCAGATTTTTCTTTATATACTTTAACTGAAAGCATCCTATTGCAACAGATTGAATGCAGAAGCAAATATGAGAATATGAGACTCCAACTTCAATGCCAGACATTGAAGAGATTTAGAAAAATCTGAAACTATGCCACTGCATTATTTTTATTTTGGAAAATATAGTTATTTTGCACAATCATTGTGTTATTTATATTAACATGTAATAGGTTTATTATTTCTTAAATGACTGTATAAATAAATATTTTTAAAACATCTCAATTTATAATTTCTAGTACAATACATATTGATAGACATGACCTACAAAAACAAAACCTTTTTGGGATCCTAGATAATTTTAAAAAGTTTAACTGGTTCCTAAAACCAAAAAGTTTGAGATTCACTACCTTAGAGTTCTGAACTGAATTTAAAGATGTGGTTCTCAAAGTGTGGTCCTTGGACCACCAGCCTCAAGATTATTATTAATTTAAAAAATATATAAATATGTGTAAAAATGGATATTTCTGGATCCCTTCCCACATTCTTGAAATGGACTCTAGCAGTATGGGGATGGGAAAACTTCTGTGTTTGAAAAGCTTCTCAGTCATTCTGATACACACATAGGATCCTGCACTAGTCAAGGGTCCTGGACTCCATGTCTGAATTGGCTACAATTTATTAAAGACCTTAAATGATTCTGTTAGCTTCTTGGAACCTCAGTTTTCCACATAATGAAATTGGACCCATGGGCTCGCCACAATAAAAGCTTATTCAGAGAGCTTCAGATAAAAGGCTTTGAAAACATCCCACATGTTGCCATTTCTTAAATTACGTATGTTAAAATAAATGGCTGAAGTACATGTTGCAAAGCAGTATCCTTAACTTTTAAAAAGTCTTTTAAAATATTTTTAAAAGTAGTCTGCTGATCTATTATCCATCAATTTCAAAAACTCACAGTGGACATGTTTGTCATTTGTGCATATTAGCTGGGTTCTAAACCCAAAGTGCATTCCTAAAAAAAACAATACCTGAAAAGAGAAACCAAAAGGAAAACATAAAAAAGATAAATGTAGACCAAAAAAAAAAAAAAACCCAGCTATAAACTCAGATATAAATGAATCTGAGGTGCCATGGGCCCCTGAAAAATGAAAGGTTTTTGAAATGAGAGATGATCCTCCCTGCCTGGGGGCTGCATATGGAAAGATGTACAATCCCTTTAATGTTCTACTAAGCCCCAAAGTCCAAAGCTGCATTTCCTCAAACCCCCTGAAGGCAAGAGCTGGCTCAGAGTTCCTAAAACTCACTTGGAAGCTTTCCTTCAAGAGCTTTAAAATTAAAAGTGAAAACCTTAAACCTTAAACTTAATCTGTTGCTCACACAAATATCCATTCAAGCAAGTGCAGCTGTGGGCAGACTGCATCCTCTCTGCCCTTCTTGGGAAATGGTGGGGCTGTCATTTTCTACATTCGCTTCCAATAACAGATTTAATCCATCCAGTAACTCCTAATAGGAGCCCACCATACAACTTTTCCTTTGTGCCCAAGATGCTGGTGTATCATTTCCAGGCAAGGCATTTTCCCCTAAGTTAGCAGCCCCTTGATTTCCTACTCTGTTAACAGAGAACGTGTTTGATATTAATGGGTCACATTTATTGAATCTTTAAATGTCAAGTATTCAGTAGTTCAGCAAAACTCCCAACAATTCTATGAGGCAGGTACTATTGTATCTATCTATAAGGAGGAAACTAAGGTATGGTGAGGTTGAGTAACTTCCAGAGCAGAGCAGCACCCAGCTAGTAAGTAATTGCACTTGCATTCAATCCTACAATTGTATGATTCCAGGACTTGAGCTCTCAAAAGATATCCTAGTCCATTTCCTTATCCAAAGAACTGAGAGGTAGACCACGCTGGGGGTGGGGAAGAGAGGAGAGGCAGCCCCTCAGTGAAGCCTTTAAAGCCCAATGATAGTTTTCAGAGAACCATTCTAATATTTAATAAATTCTCTAGATTTTATTTAAAATCTCACATTTTAAACTTGATTATTGTAATGCCTAGTTTAATTTGTTGTCCACTTCATTTGAGAATGGTGGAAAAGCTGCCAATTTGAGGATCATGGCAACCAAAGTTTCTGATTTCTCCTCCTCTGTCTTTTCTTTTTTGCTGTGTCCATTGTTCAGGATTCAGGGCAAGGTCCTGGGTAGGGATTTTGTAGTATGGCCTAGAGCAATATGAAAACAAGGTTGACCTTTGAGGGAATTCTATGCTTATTTTTTGTTCTCTAGCACCATAGTAGCTCTTGTAGACAATATCTAAAAAATGCTTTTTTTGCATCACACCTGAGAGGAGTGGAGGTTTGAAGGAGCAATCTGTGTCTGAGGGAATCACATTTTTAGGATTCATTGTAGGAACCGTTGCTGGATGCTCTAAAATTACAGCCTTTCTGATTTTTTGTTGTTGTTCCTTCCTACCCTCAAACCTCCAAGCCCAGATGGAACCTATAGTTGTTATCCACCCTCATCATTCCTTTGCACCTGTGTGTGTCTTCCAGCTCTTCCCCCGGTGGAGTCCTTTCTGATATCTTATACTCTTAACATCAACATTTGTTTTTAGTGCAAAAGTGCTTAAGTCATTTGGGAGTTATATGATTATTGACTTGAGTTGTGCAGAGTGGATGTGCTACAAAAATCTTAAGAAATATCTTTTTTGCTCAAGGGAATGTCAACAGCTAAGGAAAAGGGAGGGGGGAAAGTCTAGAAAGCATGTATTAGTTTCCCAGCTTTTTTGGGGGGGTTATTTTTCATTATTATTAAATTTCATTTCGGTGGAAAGAAAGAACATTTTAAGGATTGCCAGTGTGAATTTATAAGACAGTTGGATTATATCAATAGACTATGTTAGGAGAGGAGGTTGTTTACTTAATATCAAATACTCACAGTAAATGATCAAGGTTTGCCTTATTGACATGGCTAAGGTGCTCAATAGCATTCTAGCTAAAATATTTGCACAGTTGTAATTTAATTTATTTAATAAAATAAATAATATTTATATGATACTTTTGCATTTATTGCTGTTTTATCTTCACAGCAATGCTGTTCAGTAGACATCATTGATAACCCTCAGAATGTTAAAGAACTTTCTTGAAGTTATGTAGCAAAAAAGTGGAGGAGCCAGGAGCTCTTTCCTTTCCAATGGTACTAATATAAAATGTTAAATTTGCTTTTAAGAAACATGCTGCCATTCAGCAAGCATTTACCACACCCCTCTTAAATTAGATCGCTAAAAAACTTTTCTTAAGAGGTGAGTAATAGGACCTTTGCCCTGAAATTCCCTATTGAGACCTGTGAACCAACCTCAACTGTAACATATGCAATCAAAAGATGTGTGCTGAATTTTTATTTAAAGTTGACCAGGAGAACTTGCTATTTCATAGAGTGCTATTGTGAATTATATTTTTATGTGAATAGTCACCCTCTAGTTTGTATTCTTTGTCAACTGACCTTAAACAATACTGGGTTTGTTTAGACTCTAAACTTTAAGATAATTTATACTTTAAAATATATCATTTAAAATGTTTCTTATATCATTAATGTATAAGAAGAAAATTTAACTCAATCCCTTTCTAAATTAGAACAGATTCCAAGTGAGTTGAGTCCTAAGTACATCTTAAGACAATTGGAAATTTGGCTGTTCCTAAATGACTGGCCCATAGAATATTACCAACAGGGCTATATATAAAAATATCTTTCGAATGTTACTTGGTCTAATCACGATCCTTGGTAGCAAGAACCATCAACTTCTGATATTTTAGCTTCTATATTTTGGTTGGAAGCAGAGCCATTTATCAATTAACCTAGCATAGACCCTGGAGCTACTTTAGAATCCTTTGCCTCACATATTTCATTGGTTGTAACTATACCTTATGTCATCTCCATTTCCATAATCAAGCATTTCACACAAGCCCCATATGCCCCTTGCTTCCCTTTGGATCACCGCAGTACCTTTCAGGTCTTCCTGCAACAGACTGTGGTCAGTTCTGAATGCCACGATTCTTGTCATAGCATCCTCTCCTCCAACAGGAGACAGTGTCAGGCAATGGGAACAGACCAAGATTTGGAGTAAAGAGACTTGGATTAAAATTCTTCTGCCAGTTACTAGTTGTGTGATCGTGGGCAGTTTACTTAACAGTTTTGATCCTCACCCATAGGAAGAGGAGGATAATGATAATACTTACTTGGCTAGGTTCCTGTGAGGATTAAGTAAGAGAAATACATAAAGCACCCAACACAATGTCTGGCACAGACAACCAGCAAATGTTAGTTTTATTTCTACATCCTTCATTAGGTTTCTCATTACCCACTAAGTCAGATTTCAACCTAAGTTATTAGTGAACTAGTCCCATGGTCTTCTCTTCAATCCTCCCGTCCACTACCATCTTCCCAGAAAACCACCACCTTGCCTTCTTTGCTCACGGGAGCCTGCTTGTCTGGAATATCCTCTCTCTCTCTTGCCCTGTCATTCATCTCCAGCTCCGAGTCTAACTCATTCAAGAAGTCTCTCTGATTAAATCAGCAGCGGCATGTTTATTAGCTTATATGTCTACTGATTTTAATGTTAACCATGCTGCTTTGTATGGAATGAATTTCCAGAATGTGGAATAAATGCATAGAATATCTTTTGCCTGTTCACCCATTCTATAACATATAGCTGGCAATTGAATAGTAAGGAAAATATGTTAATCAAATACATGATCTGTTCTTGCTAACTCAAACCATTCTGTGAGTAAAGTAAAAGGCACAGAAAGACCCTGTAATGAGATACTGATAAAAGAGCAAGTCATTATTTCTATGCACTTGACTGGAAGCATCAGTGGTTGTTAGGACTTCTTAGGACTTATTGATTAAAAAATGATGTTTGACCCTTAAAAAAAAACATTGCCCCAGAGAAGTGGCCCTCACAACATGGCAGAATTTCGCTGAGTGCTGAACCACTACTGCCCCCTATAGCCCATCTAAGATATATCGGGGAACAGTGCAAAATGTTATCTGTAACATTCTCAGGAAAAGCTTTTATTGCCAGAAGATCTGTTGATTGTCTACCAAGCATGCTACCCCCACGTCCCCCTTCAGAGTGGAACTCTAATTTTATGCAGGCATCCACAAAATGCAGCCCAAGTGACTTAGGGGAAGGTGACCCCAGCCCCAGTCCCTGGGTGGGCTCTGACTAGTCTATGGCAGTCACGGTGATCTCACATCTCTTGCCTGGATTGGTTAGGTAACCTGGTTTAAGCAATCAGTTCATGGCAATGGGACTTGGCAATGGGACTGTGTTTAGCCAATAAGACTAAAAGAGAGGAATTCTATTGCATAACTGGGGGGAGAAGCTCATTTGTTGTCTGCTGGATATAAACAAGAAATCACATCCCTTGTCATTACTGGCAACTATGATCCTGACCCCTGGGGAAACCTGTTGTGGGAAGTCCACACTGTGGAAGGCAAAGCAGTGAGATAGAAAGATGTGGGGACTGCACGTCGTTGAGCTGCTAAATCAGCCAACCCAGAAGCCATGCTGGACATTTTATTATATGAGATAATATATTTTATTATTGCTTAAGTCAATTTTAAAGCATTCTAACTGGTAACACTACTTAAAACGGAAACAAATGGAAATAATAACGAATCTTTACGATTTTGTTGATTTCTAAGCTTAAGGACATCATATAAGTATACATTCTTGGATGGCACACTTCCTAAGAATATTCTCTCAGCCCCTCTGTGAGTGAAAATGGAACATGTCTACTCAGGTTCAAGTTCCTTTTCAGCTCTTTAGATTCCCATAAAAGAGCTTCTCGATGTTGAAAGCCATGTGGGAACTAGGAAGCCAACATATGATTGCTGAATTCAAGTATATGATATCTCTGAGTTCATTGTCACAAACTTCTATCCCCAAAGCTTTATTTCCCCCTGCTTAAAAATATATCCTTAAGTGCAACCACTATGGACAACAGTATGGGGATTACTCAAAAAACTAAAAATAGAGCTAGTATACCCACTGCTGGGTATATATCCAAAAGAAAGGAAATCAGTATATCAAAAAGACATCTGCACTCTCATGGTTATTGCAGAACTATTCGCAATAGCCAAGATTTGGAATCAACCTGGTCCATCAATGGATGAATGGATAAAGAAACTGTGGTACATATACACAATGGAATATTATTCAGCCGTAAAAAGAATAAAATCCTGTCATTTGCAACAACGTGGATAGAACTGGAGAATGCTGTGTTAAGTGGAAATAAGCCAAGCACAGAAAGACAAATCTCACATGTTCTCACTCATATGTGGGAGCTAAATATTACAACAATTGATTTCATGGAGACAGAGAGTAGAATAATGGTTACCAGAGGCTGGGAAGGGTAGCGGGGAGGGGGGCATAAAGTAGGTATGGTTAACGGATGCAAAAATATAGTTAGTTAGATAGAATGAACAACACTTGATAGCACAACAAATAACTATAATCAAAAATAAGTTATGATATACATTAAAATAACTAAAAGAGTGGAATTGGAATGTTCCTAACACAAAGAAATGATAAATACCTGAGGTGATGGATACTCCAATTACCCTGATTTGATTATTATACATTGTATGCCTGTATCAAAATATCACATGTATCCTATAACTATATACAACTATTGTATGTGCATAATAATGAAAAATTAAAAATATAACCTCAAATAAAACCAGATCATCAGGGTTATTTTTATTGAATTGCCTGTTGGTGTGATGTCATCATTATATTTTTAAATGCTTGCCTTTTTTCATAGGAGAGTTGCCCAAACCATCATTAATTTATTAATAATTCTGCATTGTCCTCTTTATAGTGTCCCCTCCCACGAGAAATAACTGATACCTAGTATGATGATTAGTAATACTTGAGCAATTTATTTCTAAAATGAAGAACATTGTGAAGTATGTTTCTCCAAAGAAAATGTTTCCCCCAAAATGGGACTAGGGAGTTATTCACAAGAATACTTAAATTTTGTGTTTTTATTTAAATGACATCCTAGAAAACTAATTAATATAAGCATATTTTGGAACATTTGCATCTTATAATTAAAATCAGCCCATAGTTTCACTGCCTGAGTTCATGTTTGTGCTTCCAATAGAATTGATGCCAAGTGATACTTCTTGAATTGTTGCCAGGTAATGAGGAAATAGCACTGGTGGGCTTGATACATTGAGGATGTCTTCTCACCAAAGGAAGGCCAAACGGTATCTCAACAGGCCATATGAACTAGGTGTCTCAGTAGTCTAATTAGAGAAAAATGGAGGGAGAATTGAGTCATCAAATTGTAGCATGCCAAGCTCAAATGAACTTTCATCTTAGTACACAGTTCCATACTGATGTTGTAAGGAGAAATTAGTTTCAAACAACATTTGCCATATAAAACTAGCTTGGCTTGTTTTTGTAGCTTTGTTTATATTTAGTAAAATTTGTTTCATACAGGTGAATATATAAAAGCTGTAAGTACATAGAGTTTATACCTTGTTTATCTAAGCACACATTTAATAACATCTGAGCATTATCTCTTACTAGGTGCATGATGTTAGGCAAGTTACATACCTTTTTGTTCCTAGTTTCCTAATTCATAAAAAGGAGGTAATGGTATTATCTAGTTAATTAGATTTTGTGAGGATTAAAATATTTAATATATGTAATATATTCAGAAAAATACCTGGAATTATAGTAAGCACTCTGTTAGTTAGATCTACTCTAACTACTACTATACTTTTACTTCTATTACAAATAGAATGATTTAATCCAACATTCAAGGTTCATTGGGATTTGTTTTCTTTTACAAGAATATACTAGAGTTTGATGTCTTCCTTTTCTCTGTCACTGCTACAAAGCTTAGCACCAAATCTGTGGCCCACCAATAGCAAGAGTGGGGTTATTATAATGTATCTTTTTTTGGCCTTACTCTTGGCTGCATTTATGTTCCTACCCATATTTTCCTTTCTTCTGTGCTCACACTTTTAATTTATGAGTTTTGTTGCACTTTATGTGTCTTTTAAAGCTATCTTATGTCCATTTTAAAACAGAAGGTGTGGTACATAAAAATTGATAAAAATACATATCCACTGTTAGACTGTGTGAAAGTGGGGAATTTAATAGACAATAAAACTCCCCAGGACATATTACTACATACAGGAAGGATCTCAGAACTCATTTCCTGGACTGTGAGATATTTTCTCAGGAGTAGGAGTATAATATAATTGACCACAATTATCTTCTGTCCATTCTATGAATGTTGCAAGTGTTTACTCCATTTCTGCAAAAAGCCCTGATATAGTATATTTTTTTCATGTTTTTTTTTAAACTCTTCTCACAATGAGTTCATTTAGGAGACAATGTTTGTCTATTTTTTATTTATATTTCAAAGTTTTTTGGTGATTTCTTTTTCCTGAGAAGGAAATATAGGCATTTAGGGTGAAAATGCTATGATTCAGGTTCAGAAGAACAGACTATTATTCATGATGACGGTTATATAATTTCCATTTCCTGATCTTTCTGCTCCATTTTCTAGGCCAGATTTCAACCTCAAACATTTTGTACTGAGATAAATGAATACCCTGTAGGAGATTTTTTGCTGCCTATTATAATTTGTTAAGGGAGATGAGAAATAACGTGATTCATCAAGTGTTGAAGTTTGCTACTTATAGTCCTTGGGAAAAAAATACCTATCAGCGTATACCAGAACTATTTCGCTTTTAAAGCAATTATCACTTCACGTTAGGAGTTGAGATGAGAAAGAAAAAGGAAGTGATAATTTCACTTACAAGCGTCATCCGTATCCATAAGACGGTTGCTCTCCAATTAAATTCTCTACTCAACCTGACATTCAACTTTCATTTCATTTATTTTTTTTCCCTCTAACTGTATTATTTGATGTGTGATTTATTAAGATAATGTAAAGGCAAAAATTAAACTTCAGAACCTCTAAATAATAAGTAACTTTTAGGTATTTCTTTGTGCTTCCCCACAATGGTTTCTTCTTTTATTAATTATGGTAATTTCTGCCTGCTGGACTTGCCTATAGGCATAATGGCAGAATATTTATTCTCTCAATATTACCATCTGTTGCTTTATGTGATCAAGGTCTACCTTCTGTTGGCAACATAAAGTTAGACAGCTATAAATGGTTTTTCATGCTATCCTTGTATAAAGCAATCACCAAACTTAAGTTTCCTTGAAACTGGTACACAGCAAATAATTTTAACAAATAGAGGTTTGTGGTTCTTTTTGACCTGTGAATCAGCCTGATACAAAAAATGACATGTAGTAAGGTGATATGAACAGTGTTAATAGATGTATATGAGATGCTTACCAACCTCTTACCTCTACATTTCATGGACTATTATCCCAGTACTAAATGTGCCCTTCCCTTTTTCCATGAAATCCTGACAGCAAAACTTTTAAGTTTAAGAACTGAAGCTGTATATATGAGACAGGAAATATTTGAAAACAGTTTTGAGTAGGAGACCAAGTTAATGTGTCTATATGGTTATGTTCGAGGAGTTCCTTTCTAACTGGCCTTGATGATCTATTTGAAATAGGCTCATTCTTCTCAGACAAAAAGTTCAGAGTCATTCATTGAAATTTAAATAGTCCTTGAAGGGCGACATTAAGCTACTTTCAATCACTGGGATTAGTTTACCAGATTTTAAAAAATGAAAACATGTTCCTTGTTCAAAACACAAATTCAAACAATATAAAATAAAATAAAGAGAAAAAGTTTCATTCCCTTACTTACACTCAAATTCCACTCCATTCTTGTGTATTTTCCAGAAATTTTCTTTGCATATGCAAGCATTTACTTTCAGATTATTTTTTTTTTTCAAGTCAGACAATGTATATTTATCTACCATCTGTCTATTTACCTATCAATCAACATCTACCTATCTGGGAAAGAATAATAGTCTTTTCCTCCATAGTCTCCTTTTTTATTTCACTCCCAGGAAAAACCAATATGAATGGTATTAACAGCATTTCTCAATGCTCCAATAAAAACAAAACAGATAATATATTTGTCTGATTTTTAAAATTGGGAGGATATGCTACACATCATTTGGTAATTGTCTTCTTAATAAACAATACATGGACTCCCTTTAAAAAAAAAAAAGACATTGGCCAGGTGCTGTGGCTCACTCCTGTAATCCCAGTGCTTTGGGAGGCCAAGGGAGAAGGATTGTTTGAGGTTAGGAGTTTGAGATCACCCAGGCAACATACCAAGACCCCATCTCTAAAAAAAAACTTAGCTGGGCATGGTGGTGTGTGCCTCCCTACTTGGGAGGGTGAGGTGGGAGGATCACTTGAGCCCAGGAGTTGGGGCTGCAGTGAGCTATGATTGTGCCACTGCACTGAAGCCTGGGTGACAGAGTGAGACCATATCTCTCAAAAAAAACAAATAGATATAAATCTTACTCTTTTCTTTTTCACTGCTATATAATACTCCTTAGAATGGATATACCATTACTAATTGCCACCACAACAATGTAATGTTTATTACAATGCGGTAATAAATATCCTTATACTGTAGTCTTACATTATCCTGTTTTTATTTCAATAAGATAGATTTCCAAAAGTGAGATTTCTAAGTAAAAGGGTATATGTATATTACATTTTCAGCACTATGGCCAAATTTCAAGAGTAGCCATTCATCCTCAAATTTCCACCAGCAATGTCTGAGCGTGACTGTTTCCCCACATCCTTGACAGCACTGGATTTTGTCATTCTTTGTAATTTGCCTACTGCTTTTATTTGTATTTGCCCAGTAAGGGAACTTTTTTTAATGATTATTGGTCAGTTGAATTTCCTCTTTTGTGAATTAACCCTTCATATCCTTTGTCAATGTTTCTATTGGTTGTTTGTCTTTCATTATTATTAATTTATAGAATTCATTATATATTGGTGGTTATAACTGGTGGTCATATATGTTGCAAATATATTTTCCTAGTCAGTGAATGATGTGAGAGGCAACTTAGTGTAGTGTTCAGTTTCGGGAGCCAGACTGTCTAAGTTCAAATTCCAGGTTTATTATTTATTGATGTGTGACTTGAGGATATAGACTTATCATCTGAAATATAGGGGTGAAAATACTACCTAGTACATTGAATGGCATGAGGATTGAATGAATCAATAAACATAAAACATGTAGAATAGCATCTGATACAGAGTAATCCAATAGTTTTTTGTTTGCTAGTATTATTTCTATAATATATTTTGCTCTAAAAGCCTTATATTGTTATATAGAATCTATGTTTATTAGTTTACCTAATGACTCCTAGGTTTTCCTGAATTGCTTATGAAGATTTCCTCTGTCCCATGATTATGCAAAGTAATAACTTTTTTTTCTAAATTTAAGTCCTGGCCAGGCACAGTGGGTGGCTCACACCTGTAATCCTAGCTCTTATGGAGGCCGAGGCAGGAGGATTGCTGAGTTCAGGAGTTTGAGACCAGCCTGAGCAAGAGCAAGACCCCCCATCTCTACAAAAAATAGAAAAATTGGCCAGGTGTGGTGGTGCGCACCTGTAGTCCCAGCTATTCTGGAGGCTGAGGCAGGAGGATCACTTGAGCCCAGGAGTTTGAGGTTGCAGTAAGCTATGATGATGCCACTGCATTCTAGTCCAGGTGACAGAGTGAAACCCTGTCTGAAAAGAAAAAAACATATTTAAGTCCATATATAATTTATTTCTGCACAAGTAGTGAGGTAGGGAATGAACTTCGGGTGTTTTCGTACATGACTAGCCTACTATGTTTGCATTATAATATATTAAATGAAACCTACTTTCCCCTGTTATTTATCAGGCTCCCATATATACTTGGTTTTTTTTTCACTCTCTATTTTGTTCTACTATTTTATTGTCTGTTCCTACTATTTTTGTTTTTATTATGGTAGCATTGTAGTAGGCTTAATATCTGATAAGGCTAGTTCCATATCAAGATTTTTCTTTTAGTCTTCTTGGCTATTCTCAAAAGCTTTCCATTGACCTTTAAAATATTACTCAGCTCCAAAATATGTATATTTGAATTGAATTAAATTTACATGTTAATTTTGGAAGGGTGATATTTCATGATGTTAAACCTCCTCATTCAGGATCAGAGTGTATTACTCAATTTGTTCAAGTACTGATTTATGTTTTAGTACAATTTTATATTTTTCTCCATATATATTTTGTCATAGCTATGGCTATTGTGAATGACACTTCTATTTCTATGGGTTATTAATATGCTATGATATTCTATTCTATTAGTTGTTGCCAGTATAAAGAGAAAGTAGGCGGGGCGCAGTGGTTCGTGCCTGTAATCCTAGCATGTTGGGAGGCCGAGGGGAAGGATCACTTGAAGCCAGGAGTTGGAGGTTGCAGTGAGCTATGATTGTGCCACTGCACTTTACCTGGGGCAACAAAGCGAGACCTTGTCTCAGAAAAAAAATAAAGAGAAACTAAATATTTTTGTTTTTATTTCAAATCCATTCATTTTTTATACCATTAATTTATTAAACTAGTCTCTTGGTGTTTCTTTTCTTAATCAGGCTTATCTTTTTTTTTTTTTTGAAAGAACCTGCTTTTGTTTCAGATTGCTTTTCAAAAAGGAGTTAATTGAAGTGAAAAAGGAAAACAGTGAGACAGAGGCAGAGGAAAGCAAGTACACTCTCTCACAGTTTCACCTATGATTGGTACTTCACAGGTTAGATAAAGTCATTGCTTCCCAGCTGTCAGATTGTCAAAGGTAGCTTGGCACAGTGCTGGGATGGCAAAGAGATTTCAACTGATGTGGCTACCCTAATAGATTGGAGGCTGTTGCCTGCCTGTCTGTGTGGAGAAAGATACTGAAACCATGTTTTTGACAATAGATTTAGTTATTAGATTTGGGTTCAAGTTTTGGCTCTTTAGTAGCTATCCCTGGCATATTGTGGACACTCAACCAATGATATTTGAATGAACGAATTTCTACTGCGTGCTCTTAAACTTACTGAGCCTCCACCATCAGCATCTATAGGATGAAATGGTAATACCAGTCCCAGGACTTTATTTCGAGGATTAAATAAAATGAGTGCTTGTGCATGCAGATGTTTTCTCAGTTACAGAATGCTATGAAAATGTAAAATTTATATCCTGAACCTGTACTAAAATTAGACTGTTGGCCTGCTAAATCATCTACTGAACATTTTTTGTGTTTTTGTTTCCCTGGCCCTTGTTTAATAGTTTATCATTCAATAATAAGTGATTCATCAGATAAATTTCAGCAGCAGCGGGCTGCTCATTGGGGATTTGGAGCAGCATATAGAATTTTCCTGTGAATGCAGGGCTTCCTCAGCCCCTGAACTCTAACTTTGTGGGTTTTTTAAATTTAGTAATTAAATCAAACAACATATCTGACCATAAAAACCACACGTTGACCTAATTTAACATACTCCACTCTCATTTGAGCTCTGAAAATTTCATCTCCTAGGACAATAAGGAAGCTTATTATGATTATTGAATCTTTGAAATGTGACTTTCTTCTTCCTTAAGTTCAGATTTCCTTGTTTGTATCTACTTTGGCCAAGAAGAAAATTCACCATTTTGGCTTCAAGCTATCCAAAGAATACTAGCAATTAGATGTCTACAATGACTGTAACAAAATAAATAACTCCAAGTCAAGAAATCATGCCCTGTTATATCAATAGTAAGTACTGGGTGATGCAATCACTAAGCCAGGGCCTTCGAAATCTTTGAGGATTTATATTTGATTTTCTCTCTTAAAGAATCGTTCACACATGTTCACTTTAAACTTCAGTGAACCAGTTACTTTATATGTAAATCAGGACAATAGTTGTCCCAATCAAAACTAGCCATTTATACAAAATATTAGCAAAACTCAAAATGTGGTAGATAAAAGAAGCCTCATCTTACTTTTAACATGTTAGACCTTAGCCTAAGCTCAGTTTGTCCTTGAGCAGGAGCACTATTGTACTGAAGGTCATTTTGAGGTCAACATTATTTTTCATTGGTAACACTCTTCACAGGCCTCTCTTAAGTTGGCAGTTGTCATTTTCTCCTCTTTTTTTCTTTTCCTCTGACCTGGAAATCACAGGGCAGGCCATTGATGCTGAACCTTTATCAGGCCTCCCTAGAGCTAAAGCCATGACTCATTCTCAAATTCGCAAAAAGAGAGCTCAATGATTAACAGAATCAGGGAGGTCTTTAGCAGAAGCCCATAACTGAATTCCCAGAAAGTGGGGCTTATTGACTTACAAAGTTTAGGGTTTTAGCATCGGCAAAGCAAGGCTCTTGACCTCACATCACTCACCAGTTTCTGTTACCCCTGCATATGGGTCAGCTTGTCCATCCAGGTCAAAGAGTGTGGGTCCCTTACACAGAGGGGCGTGTCATCCTCACTGTGGGACACCCTGGCCCTGGGCCTTCTGGCTGGTAAGGATTCTCACCTCTCCTCCTATGGAGCATCTGAGTTGCCCTATTCTTGTAGAAAACCCTCTCTCAAGAGCTTTATTTTATTTATTTTTTCTCAGGCACTTTAAATGACTCTTGGAAGAACCATGGCTCTCCCACTGCAGGGGCTTCTACAAAATGAAGCAGAGTGGCTAGACTGTATTTTCATGAAAGGAGAGTTAGGAAATCAACTGTTACATTACAAAAATCACATTTGATGGTCAATATCAAATGTATGGATATTTAATTCTGGGAGCATTTTGATGTAATATGTGAGAGCCATACATTATAAGAGAATAAAAGGTAGCCTCTTTGACAGCTTTCTCAGCCTATGACACCCCAAAGGTATAAAATTAATCATACTGAACAGAGAATACAATTATAAATACCTTTGACTTGATTTCTACCTTTACTGAAAAGGCAAGTAGTTAACAATTTACATTATTTTGTGTACCTTAAAGTAAGTTATAAATTGTCATAATATGGAAGGAGGAGATTTTTATGATCATCAGTGTTTGAAAAACACTTCAGATAAAGTCTATTTAGAATAAACATTTATAAGTAAAATTTAAAAGTTGTGAACTCACCTTACAGGCAGTGGTTTTGTGAACTAAACTAGCAATTTTGCTTGAACAGAGGAGCAATGTCATAAATAATTTTGTGAGTCTTATTAAAAAGAATTTAATCTTTTTGGAGACAGAGTCTTGCTCAGTTGCCCTGGGTAGAGTGCAGTGGCATCATCGTAGCTCACTGCAACCTCAAACTCCTAGGCCCAAGCCATCCTCCTGCCTCAGCCTCCTGAGTAGCTGGGACTACAGGTGCGTGCAACCACATCTGGCTAATTTTTTTATTTTTAGTAGAGACGGGAGCCTCACTCTTGCTCAGGCTGGTCAGAAATGAAAAAGAATTTAATTTAAAAAAAAAGCCATTAACAAAATCTGCTTTATGCTTGAGAAATCTCACACTGTAAGACTTATAAAACTGGTCATTGTTAAGACATGGTTACACACATTTGTTGCTTATGCCGCACAAAGTAGTGCAAAATAATGGTATTGGTAATAATTTTAAGGGCCTCAATTTATCTAAACTATTATTTATATCATTTATATGATTCATAAAATTATATTTTAAAAATAATTATAACTACCATTTTTGAAAAGTGAGCATATAATTTATAGTTATTAGACTTATAAATTGGGTCAGGACTATATTATTTGATTCTATGTTTATAGGTACTCATAAAACAAAACTAACAAGCCCTGTAGAATAATCAGAACCACTGAGGGTTAGCAGTGCATGCAAAAGGACTGGGGGTTTTATTAGAGATAGCTGGTTACAATACAAAAATCTAATGCCCAGCTGGATTTGAGCACTTTTAGTCATGGGTCTAAATTCATTTACATATCTTAATATTGCAGCTATAGTACTAGTCTTGTTATAAACACCTTTTCTATCATTTTAATATAAAACTTGTGATATTTAGCACTTCCTGTATGAATCTTATACATGATAGAGAATTTGGCTAAGTTGAGGCTTTTAAAATTATTATTATTACTTTTTGTATTAGTACCTGTCACATCAGCAGCAAATGTGTGTAACCATGTCTTAACAGTGACCAGCTTTATAACTTTGAAGTGTTAGATTTTTCAGTTATAAGACAAATTTTGTCAATGGCCTTTCTCTTATTAAATCCTTTACAATTAATGAACGAGGAAGTTTTCATTAAACTATTAGGAAGAAAAGATATTATATTCAATGTTTAATGCTGAGAATTTATGTCTTTAACAGAATTATTACACTTGTCTCTGACTTCAAGCAATATCCGCATCGTTGTCATTAACTGAAAAATAAAGACAAAAATATGCCATTGTGTCTACCAAGTGAAAAATAAAATCTCGTAATATCATAGGCATGGAAGTTGCTTATCATTTCACATTTAGTGCTTTGTTTACAACTGGCTCATGACCCATTTGAGATCAAAGTTCATGCAACTGGCAAGTAAGGGTTGCATTATTGTGTGTCTCTGACATGGGAAGTGCACAAAAAGGGAATTCATAGAGATAAAGTGTATGGAATGAACAAGTTCCCTCTCCTTAAAGACTTTCTCAAATTCAAGTGAGGATAAAGAATGAGAGAAATAAATTATTAAAGGTAGCCAGTTTTATTATTTTTTGCTTCCAAAAGTCTTGGGATTCCTAGTTCTTGAATATTTTTATGCCTTTCAGAGTGAATGTCATGGTCCAAGACCTGTACATTTACTAAACATGAGAGAACTTTTAGCAGTGGGATAGTACTACATTTCAGCTATGCAATGTGTTAAATAGGCCTTTATGTCTAGGCTTAAATCCTAACTGTGATTTACCATATTTGGAGGTTGGTGTGAAAGGAGGGAAATAAATTCAGAATTGGAATGTAGTGTCTTCTGTAACCTGCACATCACAAAATTACTTTCACGTACACCTGTGTGCCATGCACAGGCCAGGCCAGTGAGGAGGGTAGTCTGATGCTTTACTATGTAAATTTGAAAGAGAGGCTTACCCCTGAAACAAGCAAAACCACCTAGCTGCCTAGCTGTTTAGGATTCCTACCTCCTGCCTCTCCAGGGCAGGGGATGAATGAAGTAGGGATGGGCAGGGTTTCCCTCCTCTCTTCAGCTCCTTTTTCCAAGGGGAAGAAGAGCTTCTTATATGGTCTCTGGGGAAAAAATGAGGGGGAAGGGCCACCCAGGCAGATATTCAAAGTTGGGGGTTTTATTGTTGGGGTCAGCATGCCTAGGAAGGGCACTGGTTTAGGAATCCAAAGACTTTGGTTTAATTCACAGCTCTACATCTTAGTAGAGACCTTGAAGAAGTCTGTTTTATAATTCAAGTTATACTGGAACACAGCCACACCCATTCACTTACATATTGCCTATGGCTGCTTTCATGATACACCTGTTGAACTAACAAAAACTATGAGGTTTGTGCTATGGTTTGAATGTGTTGCTCCCCTCCAAATTCATGTTTGGGAAGTTAAATCCCCAATGGAACAGTGTTGGAGGGTGGGGCCTAATGGGAGGTGTTTAGATCATTAATGAGGGTTCTGCCCTCATGAATAGACTGATGCCGTTATAAAAAGGGCTTGCAGGAGTGAGTTTGCTCTCTTCTGCTCTTCTTCCATGTGAGGAACAGTGTTCCTCTCCTCTGGAGAATGCAGTATTAAAGGTGCCATCTTGGAAGGGGAGACTAGGCCCTTAGCAGACATCAGATGCTGATGGCTTATTCTTGGACTTCCCAGCCCCCAGAACTGGGAGAAATAAATTTCTGTTCTTTATAAATTACCCAGTCTCAGGTATTCTATTACAGCAGTGCAAAATGGACTAAGACAGCTTGCAAAGCCAAAAATATATACAACTGGCCTTTTATAGGAAAATTTTGCTGACTCCAACCTAGACCAAATGTTAGGGTAGCAAACTGATCAAACTACTGGACACTAAGATGTGATGACTAACCTCTCCCATGACCATCCCCAAGAATATTAACCTATTAAAATGCTTTTAAGACAGAATTAATTACATGAATAAAATCTCAGTGGATAGGTGACAGATAATTTTTAGTAGGTTCCTTTCTCCAGGCCTACCAGGAAGTGGCTGCATCTTCAGCTACATATGTCTTTCATTTAAGCCTATTTTTAGTTAGCTGAACACACTTTGCTTGCTCATTTCTCTGTTTACTCTGCTGGGGCTGCCCTTTCCATTCCTACCTCACCCCCTTGAACCTGGATCATTTCTACTTGTCCTTAAGACTTAGCTCAAGTCTCCCGTAAGACATTTGTTCCCCAATGAAGCATTTCCCAACACCTCTGCCATCCCATCCCATTATTTTTCTTGCTCACCCTCAATTCTAAGTACCACAATGCATATTACATATTTTATCAAAGTATTTACCACACTATATTATAGTTACCTATTTGTATGTTGCCTCCATTAAATTATAAATGCTTTGAGAGCATAGACCGTCTCTCTTCACTCTTCACTCTTAGCATGGTACTTGGCATACGATAGGTGAATAGTATGTAATGAATCAATATTTATTAATCTCCTTCAGTCTAACCCCTCATAAGCAAAATTCTGGCTACCTATTTCAATGGGAGGGATGTTCATAAGTAGAGAATCTTCTCAGAAAATTTCTTCAAATACTTTATAATTCCAAGAAAGAAAAGAAAGTGGGTAGATAATTACAATTTTATCCTTGTCTGTTACAGAAAACTTACTTTCTCAGGACTGCTAATAGCAATTGAATTTCCAGATACATTTTTTTGTAGTGAAAAGTCACCAACAAGGTCATGTGCTCAATAAGTATGGATTGTAGTTTTTATAAGCCCAGGTATGCCAAGGCATTAATAATGTGGGCAGTATTTCTCAAGAATAAAATATTCCTGAATAATTTTCCCATAATGTCAGTACACAGCATTGAATCCAACAATATTAAACAAATCCTTCTTCTTTATTTAACTTTACTGGAAAGCTTTACCGAAGTGTGTATTATTCATGTAGGACTTTATTATGGAAGTAGCAAGCTGAGGATCAAATAGGAAACACCATTAATGCTATTAAGTCTTATAGAATGTGGGAGTCCTGGCCTCTATTTTACATTTGTCCAGGCTTGTCTTGATGAAGTTGAAATTCACCTTACCATGAATAGTACTTCTGAAAACCAGCCCTGCTCAGCACTCATGATTAAACAGAAGAATGCATTCAGACATGTTGTCAGACATCCTGCAGTTACTAGAGAACAGTATGACACAGGAATGAATCTCCACTTCTAGGTAATGGAAGGACATTTGAATCCTCAGTTGATGCAGTGGAAATTTCTTGTTTGTTGTGCTCAGCATTCACTTTCTCTTCTTCGGGTACATTTTCTTTTGGCGACCCACGCCTTCCTCCCTCACAGTCCATGTGGTTTTGTTGGCCTGACTCTGCACTTACTCACCCTTGGCTCTAGGAGACATGCCCCAGACTGGGCCAATCAGCATTTCTGTCACTGTGACTGGTGTAAGGATTGGCCTATGGCTCTCAGCCAGTCCAGTGAGACTCAGCCCTCTAATAATTAAATATGCCTGGACTTGCCAGGGGCGACCATGCTGACAGGGCCTGCCTGGGAGTGAGGTCACTGCAGGAAAGAGCAGCACTAAGAGAGGAAGAGAGTCCTGGCAGTATCATCTGAGCTGGACCCAAATTTAGAAAGTCCTCTGGACTTTTTAGTTATTCTAATGAACAAATAACTTGTTTTGATTAAACTAATTTGATTTAAGGTCTCTGTTGGTTACAACCAAGAATTTCTGTCAACTCCAATCCACAAATAATACTGTAATGAAATTTAAAATTACCTGAAAAAGATGTCTGAGAAAAGTCCAAAGAGTTCAAATAATAGCAAAGTAAAAGAAATTATAAAGAGAATAAATATTTAAATATCTTTAAAAGCATTTTGAAAGTAGCTACAAAATTTACGCATATTGCCTTGGAAATAATTCAACTCATCTGAAAAGAAGTTATATTTTCACTTTTCATTTTTTAATTCCATGATTTTGAGTAGAGCATACTATTTTAGTCATATTTTGGGCATTAATATTTTGAATATTATAATTGATTTTTCAGTAGAGGCTATAATTTTTCTTTAATTATATGCTTTTAAATGGGTTAATCCATCCTTTTAAAAATTTATTATGCAATATTTCATATATATGAAAATAAAACATAAACATATAATATATAAACTAACATAATATACAAACACCTGAGAACCTACCAGTCTGTTTAAAAAATATATTATTACAAGTAAAGACTCCCTCCCTAGACAACTCTCTCTCTCTCCCTTCCAGAGGTAATTACCATTCTGAATTTGTTTATCATTCCCATGCATTTCTTCATACTTCACTATATATGTACAAATGCCTAAACAACAGGTAGTGTTATTTATCCTGTATCCAAGCTTTATATAAGTGATATAATAGTGTATATTTTCTCTTCCAACTTGCTTTTTATGTTAAACATTATGTTTGTGAGATTCATTCATGTTGAAATGAGCAGCTCTTCTTCATTCACTTTCGCTACAGTATAATATTCTATTTCAAGTTCTTAGGTTGAGATCCTGGGGGGGGTGAGGGAAATTTATGAAATAGAATTTTCGCTATTAACTTTAACTGAAATTTAGCATTTCCTTTAATTATAAAGTAGGAAACCAACTATATTAATATGTGACTTTGTCACCAATAGGAATTACAAATATTTCCATATTACACTATGGTTGATACAGAGATCTTAAAATAGTGTGGTGGCTCACACCTGTAATCCTAGCATTTTGGGAGGCTGAGGCAGGAGGATCACTTGAGACCAGGAGTTCGAGATCAGGCCTGGGCAACATAACAAGACCCCATCTCTACCAAAAAAAGATAAAGCCAGGCATGGTGGTGTGTGCCTGTAGTCCCAGCTACTCGGGAGGAGGATCCCCAGCTGACACAGGAGGATCACTTGAGCCCAGGAATTTGAAGTTGCAGTGAGCTATGATCACGCCACTGCACTCTAGCCCCAGGTGACAGAGTGAAACCCTGTCTCAAAAAAAAGTATATGGACACTAAGCTCATTAATACTTTGAAATTGTTTGTTGCTAATCTTATGATTGTCTCTTATTTAATGTGTTAATAAAAACACATGTATTATTCTATTATAACTTTTTAAGTATATTTATAACCATATTTCAATATAACTTGTTTCTTTGTAATCCTGTATATTTTATATGAAGGCATTAAAAATTTTTAAACATTATGCTGAGAAGTGCTCCATAGGCTTCATCACACTGCCGAAGAAGTCCTTCACACAAACAAGGTTAAGAACATTTTCTCCCAAGCAATTCCATTCCTAAGTATGGAATGTCTTGAGAAATAAAAATTGTGAAATAAATATGAGAAATAAAATTGTCTTGAGAAATAAAATGTCCTGTCTGCACAAAGAAGTATGTGAATGTTCATGGCAGCATTATTCATAATAGCCAAAAAGTGAATGGTCTATCTATACATTAGAATATTATTTTATCAATAAAAAGGAACTACTGATACATGCTACTATGGATGAACTTTAAAAATATTATGCTAAGTGAAAGAAACCAGATTCAAAAGACCACAAATTTTATGATTCCATTTATATAAAATGTCCAGAAAAGGCAAATTTATAGAAACAGAAAGTAAATTATTGGTTTCTTGGGAATGGGGATGGGGAAGATGGGATTAACTGCAAATGGGCATGAGGGATCTATCTTGGGGTAATGGAAATATTCTAAAGTTGGATTGTGGTAATGTTGTACAACTCTGTAAATTTACTGAAAATATTGAATTGTGTACTTAAAATGTCTGAAATTTATGGTACTTAAGTTAAACCTCGATAAAGCTATTAAAAAACCAAGAACCTTTGCTCCATTGTATGACAAGATTATCTATTTATTTTCCTATTAATGGATATTTAGGTTGTTTCCATTTTTTTGTTTTTGCTATTAATAGTAATATCACAATGAGTATTCTTGTACATGTCTCCTTGTGCACCCACTGGGCACATCTCCATGGTGTATAGCTAGATGTAGAAACTATATGCTTGACTTATAGATATTGAAATGTTTCCAGGGTGTACACTTAATTCACTAGCTGTGGAAGAGTTCTTGTTAATTCATAGTCTCATGTACTTGGTATGGTCGGACTTTTGATAATCTAGTAGGTATGAAATGGTATCTTGTTTTAATTTGCTTTGCAATATTTTTTCATCTCATATGAGGCACTGGTGTTTCCTTTTCTGTGAATCAAGGCAGAATATTGTAGTGGTTAGGTGCTAGGGGACTTCTGGCTAGGTTTGAATTATGGCTCTACCATTTTCCAGAAGTAAACTGGGCAAATTATTTTATAATTTTTTTCCATATATAACTTCATATCTTTGTTTTTATTTATTCCTAGTGGCCACATTTTGTTCTTGTTGTGTTGCTTCTATTAATATCATTTTATATTTTTTCCTATTTTCCATGTAGGCAATCTTATGATATAACCAGACAAACTATTAGAGTGAATATGTGAGTTATAAAATTTAGTTGGATTTTCATGTACCACAAAAAAATGTATCATAGTTAAACTGAAGAACATCAAAGATAAAGAGAAATTCTTAAAAGAGACAGAAAAAAAAATTATCCAGATTACTTTCAAATGAGCAGCAGTTAGTTAAGATGACAACTGATTTCTCAACAGCAACAATGAAAGCCAAGAGACAATGTTTCCATGTCTTCAATAAGATGAAAGAAATTAACTGCCAACTAAGAATTCAGTTTGTTCCTTTTCAATCCTTATGTATTTTATTTCTCTTTTTCTGTTCCTATTTTACTGTTTAGGACCCTCAACACAATATTAAATAGAACAGGTGATGGAGGACATCCTGTCTCATTCATGATCTTAAGGGGATGCTTTTAATATTTCACCAAAAAAAATAATGTATCACTGCAGAATTTTTGTAAATATGCTTCATCAGATTAAAATAGCTCCTTTCAATTTTCATTTTTCTATGACTTTATTATAAATGGGTGCTGAATTTCTATATCTATTGAAATGATTTAAAATTTTTTCTCCTTTAATTGTTAATACAGTGAATCATAGAACTTTTCTAATGTTAAATTACTCCTTTAGTCATCCAATGAACCTAACATTGTCATCCTGTATTATCTTTTGTACATTTTGCTGGATTCAGTTTACTAATAGATTTGTCTAGGATTTGTGAATCTTTGTACATGAGTGATTGAGATTGGCCCATAATTTTCCATTCTCCTATTATCTTCTCTGGGATTGGCAGGTGGAGCACAGGCTGATTTCATATGCCACTCTTGCCCCTCAGTGGCCAGTCTTCTGCAGTGTAATATATATATATGTGTATCCCACAACTTAACTTTTTTATTTCTGATATATTTAACATTTATTCATTGCTATTATTAATTATTAATATAATTATTTTGCTCCCAATTTCTTCTTGTGTCTCAGACTTTCTTTCAACATATATAAAATACTACATAATAAAAATTAAAAATAAAAACCTAATGGACAGGTTAAATGGCACCTCAGACACAGTGGAAAGAGAATTAATGAACTGGAAGACAGATCTGAAGAAATTCTCTCAAATGCAGCACAGAGAGATGGACAGACAGAAAACATAAAAGAGATGTTAAAAAATATGGAAAAGTGAGTGAGCAAGTGTAGTTTACATCTGAATAGAGTTCCAGAAGGTGAGAGTAGATAGAATATAGAGGGACAAATTTCAAAGAGCAATGCCTCTTTCCTGTAATGGCTGCTTCCCGGAAGACTGTGTCACATGGAACCTCTTAGCTTTAGCATCCAGAGCTCCAGGAAGGGAAAAATTTCCAGTCAGATAGAATTATATATACACCATTTCTCTGGAACCTTCAGCCCTCAAGATCCCAACAACATGACTTCAGCTTCAACACAATTGCTCTTAGTCCTCATTTCACTGCTTTTGGTGCTGCCTGTTGTTGAAGCAGTGGAAGCTGGAGATGCAATTGCTCTCTTGTTAGGTGTGGTTCTTAGCATTACAGGCATTTGTGCTTGATTGGGGGTATATGCATGGAAGAGAAATGGACACATGTGACTTTGAAGGACCTTCTGAATCAAACCTTGCCCTGAAAACCTTTGTTCTGTTGAGGCTAAACCTGAGCTTTAGTGTCTGAAAGTTTCCAAAAAACATAAACAGGGGAGTTTCATATTCTTTGTTGTTTCCCTTAAAATGGGAACAAATTGATATATAAATGGGAAAAAAATGTTTTCTTTACAACAAGTAATGCACTGAAAAATGCAGCCTATAATTCATATTTGCTGGTTAGAAAGGGGTTCAAAGAAGTAAGGTGGCTGAAATTTACATAAGTAATATTTCATAGTTTTAGAATTTTCAAAGCACATGAAATAGGATGAAGAAAGCTTTTGCCCATAATCCTAGGAAATAGCCACTATCAAGTTATAATCACTGCCTCCTGAATGGTTGAGGGGTCTTGTCTCCATATTTTTATTAGATTTTTATTTTATCTCCCAAGTTAATATTGTATTTAGATATCACATAGCCAAAAATTGAAACTTTTATCTCTGGGTAAAAAACATTTAGAAAAATGTATACAGTGTGTCTAATATTGAAATGGGATAAAGATTTAATGTAAAGGAAAAAAAACCCTTTATATCAACATTGAAATGGAGATGAGATCTAATGTAAAAAAACCCTTTATTAATTAACTGAATTACATCCCCATGGTGAGAAGTACTATATTAAATATAAGCCCATTATGTTGTTAAAAGAAAAAAAAAGAAAGCAATGCCTCACTCACCTCACCCTAATCCCAGCCCTGTGAAGACCCTAACCTCATTCTCCTCCTCCTTTTGTTCTATTGCCAGGTCTTTCTATTGGCCAAACTTGCACAGAAAACAGAGGCCACAGGCACCCTTTTGGTGCCATCTGCATAGGTTAGCATCTTAGGTGTAGTTCAGGGTGGAGAAAAGTGGAGAGTGGATCCGGGGAGGAGAGGGAAATGAAAGATATTTGGCTCATTATTTTCTTCTAAAAGTTCTGAAGTTTTGTTTTTCACATTTAAAACTTTATTCCAGCAACTGATTTTTTTGTCTATGGTACAAGTAGAGTTTAATATTCAAAATGCATAAAAACTGATTCAGCATGAGCACAATCAATTGGTAACAAAGCTCCACTAGTCAGAATTGATGCTACTTTTAACAGCAGGTAAGACCACACCTGTGCACACTGGCTGACTATTATATCTCAGCAGAGGTGGCTCCAGGCCTTGTGGGACATGAGACTTATATATGATCTGGAGGTCCTCTTTAAGAAAAATAATAAATTATGTATAAAAGAGAATTTTTTTTGTTTCTGTTTTTGTTTTTGTTTTTGAGACAAGGTCTCACTCTGCTACCCAGGCTGGTATGCAGTGGCATGATCATAGCTTACTGCATCCTTGAACTCCTGGGCTCAGGCCATCTTCCTGCCTCAGCCCTCTGAGTAGCCAGGATTACAGGAATGCGCCACCATGCCAGGCAAATTTTTTAAATTTTTGTAAAGATAGGATGTCACTACGTTGCTCAGGATGGTCTTGAACTCCTGGCCTCAAGTGATCCTCCCTCCTCAGCCTCCCAAAGTGCTGCCCGAGAATATTTTAAGAATTAGAAAAAATTACAAAAATGTTTTAAAAAATTTAAAAACAAACACCACAAACATCACAAAATCCAGAAAAATAGCATAATATTTGTATTAATTAGCTGCCTGATCCACTTCAATAATACTTCTTTTCCTACATTTTTGTCTGCATATTCTTCAATACACAGTTTCATATGTCATAGACTTCTTGTGCCTTGAAAAGTCTTCATAAATTTTGAGGACTCAATAAATTCCTTCAGTCTGACACTCATCGGATATGAGCAAACTTGTTTGATGTCTTGTTAATAGCAATTACAAACAAAACAATAAAAGCATCCTTTATACTTGCAATAGCCCAGACAGGATCTGAGAGTGGTTTGACCATTTGAAAACTTGATTTTCAAAATATCTTTTTGGGAAGTTCTTTTGTCCATTGTGTGATTTCTTTGACTCTCTGTAATTAATGGGATCAAAATTTTGAAACTTTTTTTACATAACTCTCTTATTGAATTGTGTTGAGTGAAATTATAAATATCTTAACAGGACAAAATGAAAGATCATGGTGCTTATCCAAGTCAACACTTTTATCAAATTGAAGCTGCTCCAGACATTCATGTTTGTTCTATTGATTAAATACATGTGTTTTTGTTTTATTATTTTCATCTTCCTTGTCATCCTTATTTCCTGTTTGGGAGGGTACTAATTCACATAATTTTCTTTATTTCCTCTATTTTTATTTTTATCATCTATATTTTCTTGGATACTTTAATTAATTTCCTTGTCTTTATGATATAGACCATCAGAATTTTTGGTTCCCATTGTTTATAAGAAACTAGTTTTTGACATTTCAAAACTTTTCCTCATCTTCATTTAGGTTTACATTTTTGTCATTCCTTAGACCACTTCTTCATTATAATATTTGAATTTTGGTATAATCAACAATTATGAAAAACCATAAAATTAATCTGAATGTAAGGTGTCCCAAGAGAAATCAAGTGCAATATCGTCCAATTACTTATACTAATACTATATACGTAGTTCTACTGAAGAATATGTTCGGGAGGTTTGACACTGGAATACTGGTTTCTTCAGGCCCTTTCACTGCATGGGTAGCAATTCTGTATGCCGTTTTGTCTGGAGCCATCAGCTTCTCAAAGCAAAGTGCCTAAGCTACACTAAATACGGGATTGAATTGATTGGGAATCATGAAACACAAGACTTCACTTATAGATGTATTTGCTGTTTGTAGTGGTTGTACAGGTGTGTGTCCTTTAAATATAGGAATTCTGGTTAAGTTAAACTTCAGGAGATCCTGTCAAAGAAGGAAAAATATAGCTATAAACTATAATTAAATATTTATAGTTATTTTTATAATATAGTTATAAACTATATTATATTTTAGTTATATAAGATATAATAAACTATAAACAAAATATAAGTAAACTATATTATATTTTATTATATTATAGCTGTAAAATATAACTGTAAACACTGTATTCTTTCATGTTTTTTCTGACAGAAGAGAACTTACATTTTGAAATATCTTAGGATTGGAAGAATTTTCCACAGACTAGCTTCTGACTTTATACATTTCACACCTTGTTATTCCTCTACATATTTCTGGAGCAAGGACCCATAGACATGTTCTAAATTACAACCTCTAATCTATAACCACATAGCATGACTCCAGGAAGGTCAGCATAGTGCCTGTAAAAGTTTTCTGGAGGTCATTCTTTCAATAATGTAAGTAAACACAAAGTAACTGCAAACCACATAAAAATATCCAACTAAACTCAAATACAGTGAATCTCCAAACTGACTTCTCTTTAGTCATACTCCCCCGCCCCCGGAAATGCTCACAGTCATTCCAAAGACAGTTTACACAAAGGGAAATGTGATGGAGGAGCAGTTAGAATAGAAAACGATAGTGAGCTTAACCAATATGTTGAAAATATCTTACTTTTCAAATTTTGCAAAAACACATGACCATGTGAACCCAAGGTCCCCCTCAGGACCTTGGAAGAGACTCATGCAAGTGAAAGGCCCTATACTTACTAAGCCTGTGGCCCTAGTTGGGAAGTGGAGGTCCAGTTTTGTTATTTTCCATATGGAGAACCAATTGTCTCATCACATTTATCAAAAAGTCAATTTTTTCCCCTTTTGATCTGCAGTGCCAGCTGTCATTTATTGAGTTTCCATATAACTGGGAACTCACATTCAAATGTATTCACCACACATACTATTCTGGATTTCTTTCATGGTTGCTCCTTTTTAGAATTTCCTGGCCTTTTAGTGATTTCCTTTACTTTCTATAAGCCTGATAACACAAGAAAATTGTGTTTTATGCTGGATCTAGTTGTTTAGTAGGAAGAAGGCCTCTCAGTATATCTAATATTGTATACCGTCAGAAGCACATATATTTGTCTTTGGAGTTTTAAATTTTAGTTATCGTATTTTTCACTTTGAAAATGCCTTGTCATTCTTGATGGTCGCTTATTTTTAGTTATAATTTTGAAATATTGTTTTATTTTTCTAAATTTATTAAATATGCACATCTTATATTATAGAACTAATAATTCCCACATCTGTAGTCTTTGTGGGTCTGATTCTGGTTATCTACTGTTTCTATTGATTCATTGGGTTCTGCTTTCTCACAGTATTAGTGATTTTTGATTGTGAACATATGTTCTATGAATCTTCATCTGTTGTAATTCTTTGAAGGCTGACTTAAAGAAATTGTTTTTATTTTTGTTTTTTGTCCATCCTAGAGATGATTTGAATTTGGTTCTGCCAGGTGCCTGGGAACACTTTCATGCAGGACCACTTTAAAGTTAATTCCTGGTTTGAGGTTTTTCAAATCAAACAGAAGTGTGAATTTGAGTCACAAATGCTTAAGAGCCAGATTGTGATTTCAGATTTTGGTGAGAGAATTCCCTTGCCATCACTTCCCTACATCAAGATTGACACAAAGGAGGGATGTTTTTTCTATTTCACCTTTCCATCCAGGGCCTAGGTATTTGGGGATGGGTCATAGCTCTGCACGTGGATTTCCTATGACAGTGCTTTGCAAACTATCTGTTTGTAATCCATTATAGATACTTTTGTAAAATACAAGCAAAATGAATTACTAGAAAAATGGAATGCTGCTTGGATGTTACTGCAACATAAAATTACCATAAAAGTTTCTAAGCACTTAATCTCAAATTTTGTGCATATCTTAACGTGGACTGGCAACAGTTTGTAGACTGATCTGCAAACCACACTTTGAGTAGCTCTGTCCTATCATTCTTCCCGCCCTGAGCAGGCTTTATCTCCTGTTACCATACTCTGCATGGCCATCAAAATGGAAATTCAAGGACTATTGAAGTGGGCAGATGTCTCAGAGTGCTGGGCGGATGGGTACTCATCGTTTATCTCTGGATTCCTGCTGTCACTTCTTCTTTGACCTCTAAGGATTTCTATTTATTTCTTACTAGTTCAACAATGTGTTAAAATAGATTCCCCCTGACCCCACACTCCCTTTCCTAACTGAAATGTATTTATATGTTTACCAAAAGACATGTACAAGAGTATTTTTAACTGCATATTCATAGTTGCCCAAACTGAAAATAGCTCAAATTTCCATTAATAAATAAATAAATTGTGATTTTTCCCACATACTATATAGTATATAGTAATACCAATGAACAAATTCTTGCTACCTGCAGCAACATGAATGATTCTCACAACCATGATTTTGAGCCAAAGAAACCAGATACAAAATCAGATATACTGTATAATTCCATTTATATAAAGTTTGAAAATAGGCAAAAATAACCATCCTGAAGATATGTTATGTCTCCGTGTGAAATCTCCTCCATGCCTTGGGCATAGCAATTGTTCCAAGGGGTCCTGGGGACTTCTGCCTAATGGTCTCTGGATGCTGCTTACACGGGGTGTTCCATTTGTGACAATGCATTGCACACTACACTTAGGATTTGTTCACTTTTGGGCACATATTATACTTCATTAAAAAGTTTACTTAATTAGAAAGTATTTTAGAAAATATTTCATCTCACAGTAACAAATTACCAAGCTGCAAAAGCCAGAAAATTGTGCATCATCTTCAACATAATCTCTCTCCCTTTATCTGCATGTCTTGCCAGTCACCCAGTCTATTCCCCAGTCCTGTAGTTCTGGCTCCTAAATATTAATATATCTCAGTTCCATCCTTTTCTCTCCATGTCCTCTCCAGACCACCACCTCTCACCTGACTGCTTGTACTACATCCCAATCCCCTCCCTGCATCTGCTTTCACTGCTCTCCAATCCATCCTCCCCTCTGTAACCAAGATGATCTCCCACACGTACAAATACGATGATATGTCCCTGCCTAAAATGCCTTCCATGCCTCACCATTGTTTTCAGGAACAAAACCCCAAAATCCTCACCGTGGCAGACAAGGCCCTGCCCAGTCTGGCCACTGCCCATGCTAGTCGTCTGGGACAGTTTCCCTTGTGCTCTTTACTCCACCTGCACTGACCTTTTTATAGGCCTCGAATCCACCACTTTCTTTCCACCTAAGACTCTTCTTACACAAAGGTGTTTTGGCCTGAAATATATTTTCCTCCTTCTCCCCACCGCTTTTACCAAACTAACTCCTCGTAGATCTCAGCTGCAACCTCTTTCTCAGGTAAGCCTCCACTGTCCTTTTGTTCTTGTCACCCTTTATTTCCCTTTAGGGCACATATCACTTTTGTAACTCCATAACTGATTGTAGTGATTGATGCTGATGTCTGTCTCTCCCACTGAAAGGTAAGCTCCGGGGAGCAGGACCTGCATTTTCCGGGTGCCTGACACAGGGCTCTGCATGCAACAGTCATTCAGTTAATATTAGTCAAGTCAGTGAATAAGTCACTGCACTTGGTTATACTGTAGTAGAAACTGTGCTGTAGACAATTACATTAAAATACTATGTTGGATATTTATTTAAACTCTGGAGAAAACTTATTAGAAATTTTTTCCTCAATTTTTTTGGCATTCCTCAACATTCTATCCTTGGATTAATTCATTCTGACCACATCACTCCCTGAACCAAATCTCCCCATCACGTTTATGTGACCTAGCCTCTGCCTGTTTCTCTGGCCCCATTCCAAATTTTTACAATATAATGACTTTTTGTTGATGCGTGATTTATCTCATCCCAGTATTTTAATTTGGGGTGGCATTAAGTAACATATTCTGTCAGGACAGAGCAAATCCTCAAATATCCCACCTTTCCCATTCACTAAAGACATAGCTAACCTTTTTTTGCTTAAGAGCCTCAATGTCACCATATTGTACTACATCTTATGTATAATGGGTTTCATAAGTTTACTGGCTGTTATGGAAGGAAGGGTTTGTTCTTATTTGGCATTTTATTACCATTTTGAAGCCTAAAAAGTCAACTGACTTCAGTTTGTTCACCCTCTCCATATTTAGATTTACATATTTTTTATTTTATAGATTTTCTGTTTGACTTTTACATAGTAAATGAGAGTACTGATTCTTTTCCCATATATACCAAAATGTTTGATATTTTGGCTCAAAAAATCAATGAGAGGCAGAAAATGAGTGAACTTTTGCAACTTTTAAATGTAATTTAATGCTATTTTTGTATTTCCTTTAGGTTCATCACCTCCTAATAATTTTAAAATTGTGTATCTGATATAGCAAAATTTAATGCCCATTGTGTTATGATTATTCAAGCAACAGGCAATAATTTCTACTTATCAGGAAGAAATGTATTTATCTTCTAAGAATGCTTAGTGTAATTCTTTTCATAGACTAATTACCACTTCAGAGCTCTTTAAATTAAAAATAAATTTCATCCCATTTTAAAGTCCTGTTTTCACAAGTTTATTCATTTTTCACCTTTGACATCACCTTTTATTTTTTGCAGATGTTTTTGACATAAACCAATTTTTCTTGAAAAGCACTTCTCTATTTTTCCATTAGTTCAGAAGGTTTGCAGATTTTGTAAACCAGGCAAATATTCTTGAAGATGTTTATTATCGCTCACTCAATAGAAGTGAGGTCTAAGGGTTATCATGCAAATTGAGAAACCAGAGGTATTGATTTCTAAACTGGTTTGCCACCTTATTGTGATTTCAAGTAAATTGCTCACTAAGAGGATGCTACTCTCAGTTCAAAGTGATTTTATATGTCTTGCGTATTTTCCTGATTTCTTTTTAAGATTATTAAAAATTTTAATAATGACTAGTTGAACTGGACTCAACCAAGAACGTCTCAGAGATGTGTAAACTTGGGCCTCTATGACTATAAGGGCACAGGTACTCAGGTTAGTCCAAAGGATGGCAAAGTGGAGTGTACCAACATCTACCTCTCTCTTGACCAGCTGTACACCATTCAGGACATTATTTAAGCAGTCTTTGTGCCTATTAATGAACAACCACAAGGTTACAGCCAGAAATGCAAGCCTGCTTCAAAGCTTAAGAGTATAACAGTCATTTAAAGGCAATATCAAAGTAATGTAAAAAGTCAAGGAAGAACAAAAAAGGGGAAAATTTGGAAAATAAACATGGTCATATATATTGAATGTTAAGAAAGCCATGGCGAGAGATACAAGAAAGAGTACTTCTTATAGAATGTACTACACAATGGAAACAAGGGGACCTCCTGGGAGTTAAGTGCCAATTATGTCCTGGACCAAGTGTTAGTGCTTTACTAAAGACGGTTTAAAAAAAGTTTTTTTTTCTTACAAACCTGGGGAAGGTTCAATAAAGACAGTTTGTTGAAAGCAATGACCTTGGGATCAAGCATGGCAGGACTTGATTCCACGCTACTCCCTACTCTTCTTACTGAGTGCCCTTAGACAAGTTACTTAGTTTCTATGAATCTTAACTTTCTCCTCTAAAAAAAGAGGATAATTATACCTAGTTTGCAGGTGAATGTAAGGATTAAATGAGGTAATCTGATAAAGACTAGCTATCCTTCCATCTCTAACACCACCAACATGCATTCTTTAGAGGTGATTTGCAGTGGGTAAGTGCTGGAACTCTGGGATCAAACTGCCTGGGTTCAAATCACAGCTCTCACTTATCACCTGTGTGACCTTGGACAAGTTACTTAACCTCTCTGTGCTTGTTTCATCATATGTAAAATGAAGATATTGATGGTACTTTCCCCATAGTGTTGTCATGAGGATTAAATGAGTTAATATATGTAAACTATTTAGGACAGTGCTCAGCACATAATAAACATTTTAAAAGTGTTAACTGAAAACATTCAATAGATTTTGATTCTTTCTAGAAGTGATTTATTTTGTCTTTGGCTATAGTCACATAACTGGACAGGAAGACTTGTAACAGTCTTGCTAGCTGTGGGGAATATCTCCTAGTTGCGTTTCGGGCAATATTGCCTGCCCCTAGATCCTTTGGAGCCAGCCAGGCTGCCTTCTATACAGCCTTTGCCACTGACTTTGGGCACATTATTAACATTTCTGTTTCTTCCCTTGTGGAATGGGAATAATTTTTGCCTCTCCAGGTGGTATTAGGATTAAATGAGGTAAAGTACGTACTGCCCATAGCCTGCATCCAGCACAGAGATACACTGTAACAATTGTTATTACATCGTATATACATACACACTATATATTTTATAGATAGATAGATAGATAGCAGTTGAGCCCTCAGGGATTTTGAAGCAAGGGAAATCAAAAGGCAGCTAGAAGTGAGCCCTTTCTACCTGTCTAATCTCGGCTGGGGTAGCAGGAAGAAAACCAATCTCTTCCTTTTGCAACGACGTAACTACAGGGGACTCCCCTTGGACCCTGATTTTCACACTCCCTCCCAAAATGCAGGCAAAGACCCTATCCCTTCCAATTTTATAATCTACTCATCTCTGTACGTGCAGATTGATCCGGGCTTGGTGGCAAGCCCAGGGTGGGTGTGGAGAGGCATTAAAAACCTGGCAACCCGGTTCCCCCACCTCCGGATGCCGCGGGGCTCCGGCCAGCGGTCCTCGGTTAAAACGTGCTTATGGATTATTTCACCTCCCCGCAGTCGCCTGTGCAGCCGCTCATTGCCACCCGCTTCAATCACCGCTGCCAGCATCTCCCCTGAACGTTTTTCCCTCCCCCCATTTCGGGGACATTGGTCATAACTGACATTTAAGGGAAATAAACACTGATTTAAAAAATTACTACACACGTCTCCGCCCGAAGAACCCAGTAGCAATGAATAACAACAGCCCAGCGGAGAGCGCGCGCCAGCCCTTTCTGCCTCACAGTTCCCCACAAGCGAGCCGCACAAATCACCATTTCCAGGCACCACTCGAGGCTGCCAATTCCACTTTCGCTTAATCTCATTTTAAATCCGGCTACACATGAGGCTCTGTCGCTGCGGCAAGAAGCCGGGCGGGGGCAGCGGGAGGGACGGGAGGCCTGGATGGGAAGGGAGCGCGGGGCCCCTCACGGTTCGGGGCCGCAGGCGAACCCCCAGACCAAGTGCGGGCCGCCCGGGCTGCGAAGACGCGAGCCCCGAGGGGCGTGGGGCGCAGCCGGCGCAGACAAAGAAGCCGGCGCCGGCGCCCGTCCCCACCGCCCCTCTCCTTCCCTCGCGCATCCTCCCTGGAAAAAGAGGGAAATCTGAGGGCCAAAGGGGCTGGCCTTCTCCTTCGGACAGCCGGGCGGGAGGCGTCCTCCCTCCGGGGCTCGTACGTCCCTCACTGTAGATTCGCCGGCTCCGCGGCCCTTGACAGCGGCCCCCGCCCCGCTCCCGACCAGCGCCCCTCCCCGCCCTCCCGCGTGCGAACGGGGTGCCGGCCCGGGTCCCCCGAGAGGCGTGCGCCCCGCGCCGCGCGAGGTGCCGCCGAGCCAGCCCCAGAGGGCGGGGGGCGGGCGGGTGCGCGCGGGGCGGCGCGCGGGGGCGGGGGAGCGGCCGGGACACGTGTGGCGGCGGCGGGGGGGACTCGGCGCCCGGAGCTTTAAGAAGGTGTGGAGGGGGGCGGGCGCTTTCCCAGGCCTGGCCGAGGGGCGTCGCGCAGAGGCGGCGGCGGCGCACGGAGGCGTTGGACGACGCGCTCGCGGCGTCCGCAAGCCCCGGCCCCGCGCTCCCGCGGCCCAAAGTAACTTTGGGAGCCGCCGTCTGCCGCGGAACTTCCCGGAGGGGCTCCGCTCCCGTCCGCCGCCTTCTCGCCTTCCCTCCGCGTGGCTCCTCCGTCCCGGCGCGTCCAAAACTGAATGAGCGAGCGGCGCGCGGGGCGCGCGGCGGCGGCGGCGGCGGCATGGAGCGCAGTTGCTGGGCCCCGCGGACTTTCCTTCTGGCGCTGTTGCTGGGGGCGACGCTGAGGGCGCGCGCGGCGGTGGGCTATTACCCCCGCTTTTCGCCCTTCTTTTTCCTGTGCACCCACCACGGGGAGCTGGAAGGGGATGGGGAGCAGGGCGAGGTGCTCATTTCCCTGCACATTGCGGGCAACCCCACCTACTACGTACCGGGACAAGAATACCATGGTAGGTACCACAGCATCTCCGCGCTCACCGCCGCCCCGGTGCGCCCGCGAGCGCAGCTCCCTTTCCTTCTTCCAAGGGGCCATTTGAATAAGAACCATGACAACCCTTACCCCAACGTTGCGCTCTGTCGAGGGAGAGAGAACAAAGTTAGTGGAGAATGGGGTCGCGAGTTGGGGTTTATTCTCCACCCCACCTCCCCTAACGCATCTCGTCGTAATGAGCTGGTGCTTGTGCTAAACGCCTGAGAATTCTTGGGGGTGGGCATCTTCCCCCCTCGCTCCCTGTTCTTGCAGCTGGGACGTTGAATGAACCCGCGCTTGTTTCCCTTACCCCAGTACTTGGATTTCAGACCTTTGTCCTGCTCCCTGTCCCCCCTGATGGGTCCCCGGGTGGTGGTGGGGCTATCACTGGGCTCTGCGGACAGGCTGGCGACAGATTAAAGCGCCCAGGTCGGTGACTGCCCTGCGCTGCCCGCCCGCCGCAAAGTTCCCGCTGTTCGCCGGCCAGGAGTCCCTCTCATTTCCTTCGGGGTCAAACAGTCCTCTTGAAATGGAGCGGCTGCTTCCAGCTCTCTATTCTTCTTAAAGTGTCATTTAAAATGTCAGTAATTGATGATTTTTCTGTTTCCTCTCTTACTTTTAAAAAGGTGCTTGTTGTTAGAATTATCTTTGTGATGTTTATTAATGACTTTGTCTTTTATCTGCGCAGCTTTAATTGCCAGGTAGAGGCTGGAAGCCCCTTATAATTTGAAGGTACCTTTAAAAAAGGAATCATTATGCAGTCCTTCATCAAAATTAAACATTATTGAAGAAGTAAAATTTAGCTCCAAGAAATATAATTTTATGTAGTGCATATATTTTTAATATTTTAAGCTAGCAAACTGAATTTGCAGAAAAATAAAAATATTGTCTGTTTTATGTATTTCTACCAGGACTTCTGAACATTTCACTTCTGTGGAGCTTTTAAGCAGTGACAGTCACTATTTAGTTAGAATTTCAACACAAAAATATTTATATTCAACTAAATAGAAACTATTGCCCAGAAAGCTCATGTTATAGTTTCTATCTGTAATAGGCTAATGTGCATGAGATAATTTGTGGGGCGCTGGCATTTAAGATAGACAAGCATATAAAAACTATAAGAATCCTTAAGAATTTTCTATTTTTTTTAAAAAAACCTTCCTATCTGCTCTAAAATCTTTAGCCTAAATAAATGTTTCCTAGAGGTTTTAAACTGCTTTTAGAACTTTCTTGTGGTGTGGTGGCAGCCTTTTCTGTAAAGCAGGAGTTCAATTTGGTGGAATTTCAGATTAATTTTGGAAAATTAATTTTCTGTAACTAGTCCCTCCTTTAATAAAAATGCTTATTGCACTTTCTTCCCAAGAACCATCTGGTGCTTTTCTGAGGTTATGAGAATCTTTAAGTGGAAGGACCAGTCAATATGATGGCAACCCAAACCTAGCCCAAAGACTGATTGATTGAGCCCGTTGTTGCTCGGTGTGACCCTTACCAAAGGTGCTTGCCTGTTATTAGTTCTGAGAGTGGTAAGTGAGTCCAGGCTGGTCTGAAAGGTATGATTGTTAGGTTGTGATGGAAGACCAGGTGATGACACAAAGCCTTCTTTTTTCCCCTCTGTTTTCCACATCCTTCGTAAGGTGCTAGCATAGAAAACTTAACTAAAAACACCAAAATACAATATACTCTTTACTTTTGCTATAAAGTTAGCAAATGTAAGTCAACCTAAGACTGACCATAATCACATCTTTAAGTTTGAAAAGGAATGGATGACAGAGTAAAAGTGTAATACTTCAACTTGGACATTGGGAGGGGAAAAGTCTCAATTTTCACCTCTTTTCTGCCACCAGAAAAAGTAGAGAAATTTTAATGTATAAGTTATGAAAGGTCAAATTATCATAAAATTTGAGAATAGTGTCAGATTTTAAATTCCTGTTACCTGTTTTATCAAACATTTAGATTTTGGAGCTAGTTGTAGCTATAGGCCTTTAGTAAGAGCTTTCTTATAAAATGTTCTACAGGTAGAAGAAATCTTTAAAAATGAAATAATGCTTATATATGTCTCTTTTCTTTTTTGACTTTTGAAAATTAATTTAAAAAATTAATTATATAGTATCTGTAGGAATTGAATTGCTTGTAGGAAAACTTAACCTAATATACTTTTGTGGTTGGCTCATTTTGCTATGTGATCAAATGGAAGGTCCTTCTGCCAAAAAGTCTACTTAAGCTAAGAAATCTGTAAAATGTTAGCTTGAGACTTTGTTTCTAGCCTTCTGAATCTTTAAAATGTAGCAGTTGTGTCAGGACAAATCAGTTTTATCTACGGCTGACACTGACTTAGCATTTGGATGACTGGTGTTTGGGTGCAGAGCTGATGGTTGTGACTTTTGTTTTTACCAGAAAGAATGCATTGAGATAGAGGTAGTGTGTACAAGAACACCTAACATAAGAGCATTACTGTAGATCAGTCAGCTGCCCTCTGAGACTTAGGCTGTGTGGCAGAGCTTGGAGTATGACATGGGGAGGCAAATGCCAGTCTAGAATAAAAGTGGTTCAAAATTATGGGTCCTTGTATGTCTCATATTTAAAGATTCCTATAGAAACTCTTTGACAAAAATAAAGACAAAAATATAGTACTAAAGAATTTGAAGCTTGTAAGTCTAACAGAATTGTCACAGATTTTAATATTAAGTAGTATATCCACCTATTTGTAGTATTGGCAACTCTATAAATGGTGCATGGTTATATCTAATGGATTCTTATCTCTCAGTTAAATGTAGTCACTTGGTATCTTTGTTCTCATCTTCCTATATCTTTTAGACTATGTTGCCTATGACTCTCTTGAGATGGCATTGTTAGTCACAATGAACCATGATACCTTTCCACGAGTATACCACAGTGTAGAAGCTCAGCAAATAGAGGTCTCATATACATCATGTTGAATTGTTTATAGAAAGGTCTCAGGGTCAGAACATTTTGTTTTCTAGAGTTTCATTTTTTATTTCCACAAATCTTAAGATATGGTCAGTTTCCCAAATGTGGTTTTCCGGCTCCAAACCGAGACTTTTTTTGGTAGAAATTTCGCAAATGATGGGAAGAGAGGAAATGGGAACCTACACAGTCCAGTCAGGTAGCCATTTATCTTTTTGGACCGCATCTGGCAATTCACTGCTCCTTCTCCTAGGTAGCAGGGCAGTATTGTGAATCATGTGATGGTTGAGTTGAAGTCTGCACTCTTCCTCTCCCAAGATAATCCCTCTTCCTCACCGCTCCTACCCCACCAGATACCCACCTACCATTTTTGTTTGCAACTCCTCCACCTGCCCCTCAATCAAATTTATAGTGGATGTGACTTGTCTGTAGTAAATTCCCCTACAATAGTACTTACAACTGTAAAAAGGTATTTTCTCCTTTTTGCTTAAAATAACTTTGGCATCACTGAGCAGGCAGATAATGTATTTTGGGATAGAAAGACCTTGAGATACCCATGAAATCATGTCAACAAGGACCTGCCCACTCTCAAGATTGGCTTTATTCAGTCACCATCAGAGAGGTCAGCCATTAGAAAAAAGCATTGTAAATGAAAGCCAGCATGGGTAAATGAGTCTGCTCCAAGTACTTGAGCTTTGGTGAGACAATATACCTGAATTTCTAAATGGACTAGAATCCCTGCTATTATGGTGGCATAAGGTGGGGGAAGTGTTCCGTTAACAGTGAGAGATATGCTATAAAATATTGACTGAGGGAAAAAATTATGTCTTGGGTAGACTGAATTGGTTATACGTCATGTCATGATGCTTTAAAAGGGAGATTTTATTGTATTTTGTAAATCCAGTATCACTATTAGTAGTTTTTTCATGCTACATTTCCCCTCCATTGTTTTTTAAATCATATTGTGGGGTAGGTAGGAAAATCAATTTCCTACTGCTAAAACTAAACGTTTGCCTAAAAAAGGTTTAATCAGGATAAAGTATTAAGGACACTTTGTTTTAACCATCACCAGTATTGCTGTAATAGTACGTGTGTTCTGAAATCAGATAGTTGCTGTTTAAAAATCACTATTCAAAGAAAGTACAACGTAATGACCTTTAAATTCAAGAAAGATATCTATGTCAGAAAAAATTTTTGGACATATGTTCTAGATGTAGTTCCTTCCAAAGGAATAATTTCGTCATTTGATTTAAAGTGATTTGCTATTGCTAAAGTAATTGTGTTGTTGATAATGTGTATGGTTATTTATCCTGCATACTTCTCAGATTCTGAAACCAGTGTATTTAAACTCTCAGAATTATTTGTCAAATGCAATTTGTAAGTGACCTGCAGCTGTGTCCTGCTTATATATGACTATGAAAATTGGGCATTTTAAAGCATTTTGCTCTACTTGTCACATATTTCATCTTATTCTGTATAATTTATTTCAAACATATTTTACTGATGTGGCTCAGATTGTTTCTTAAATCATATAGATCTTGCTTCATGTAATTTATATTCCCTGTATGAATTCCAATTCTAATTTTAAACTAAAAAATCAGGTCTTTAGAATCATAATTTAAGACATTTCTTTTAGGAAGAAATTCTTATTCATTCATAGCACTGCATTACTAGGAATTATTTAATTAGAATATTTCCTTCCAATTTTTGTGAATCTTTATTTTAAACTATTATTTTTATTTTCATTAAATATGCTAAAGAATAAAATGGGAAAGTTGTATCATTGTAATCATATTTTTATGGAAATATCTTATTCCAATAAATTTTTCTTTTCATCTTTAAAAAGTGATAGATATTTTAACAAGTCTTAAAGTCAATATTCTTGACTTCCAAATTTTTATATATTAGTTTTGTTCAAAAGAAAATATCTGAAATCTATCTTTGATTTCTTTTTGCCTTCTTAGGAATCGGTCAACTTTATAGAATGATCTGGAAGTCTTACATCATCAATTATTTAGGATAGGTTGCATTTAAGCCATAATTGTTTTTCTGATTATTTCAAATATTACTTGAAACTTATTAATTATGTCTTTAATCTTCACAAATAGTTGCTGATGCAATGACACCTTTATTTCAAATAGCTTTTACATTTGAAAAGCACAAATAGAGTGACCATACTTTTTGAACATTTGCATTTTAAAAGACTTATATATACTTACACAAAAGTGTAAAGTTCTTCATGTTGTGTAGAAATAGAAAAAATGGATAGCCCTATATTCAGGAAGAAAAGGAAGGCGGAGTGCTTTAGTTTGGAATGGGTAGGTTCACTATGAACAGAGAGAAGTGATTTAGGCTGTCTGAGTAATGACATAACACATATAAAAAGGGAAATTTATTCATGTAAATATTTTGGTTTCAAAAAACACTGGGGTGATTAGTCCACCCTCTCCATCTGATTTTAGAGTCATTTAAAAAAAATAACCAAACTGTATTATTTCAATCTCATTAACTTGAAGCAAGAAAGTTTTAAAAGCACAATTTCAAAAACTGGAATTGAATTTTCAAATATGAAGATCCCATAATGATCATTCAAGTACAGGAATGGTGTATTAAAAAAAATTCTTGGCTCTCAAGACATTCAGCATGAGGGAATCTCACTTTGGTGTCAATTATGTGGCTCAGAGAGTAATTTTCACCACAATCACCTGCCATGCCCATCTCGTTGAAGGCAGAGCTTCTGAAGGGTTGAATGCTGTGCCTGTGGGTTAACCAATTATTTTAAAAATGTGTGCTTCTCTAAAACTATACATACATTTTTTCTTTTTTATTCTATCCCCTGTAGGACCCAACTATAGCAAATGGATTTGAGAGTGTCTGTGTGGGGGAGGGGGATCAGTACAAATGTTCATGTGTGGTACAAGAAAGCCCTAATCCACTCCAAAACAACAACAACAACAATAAACCAAAGCTAAGGTAATTAAATAGCATACCTCAACGTTTGTAGCCCATAATATTCTGGAATAAAAAAAAAAGAATTGCACAGACAGTTTTTGGAACTCTGAGTTTCCAAAATAAACATTAAAACCCAGGTTATCCTTAATGCTGAATCAGCCTTCCTTAGAAAATAAAACTTTATGTTGGAAACAAAATATAATTTTATTATAGCTGGGTGGTGTGGTGTGTCCCTGTAATCCAGCTACTCAAAAGGCTGAGGCAGGAGTATCTCTTGAGTCTAGGAGTTGGAGAGCAGCCTGGGCAACACAGTGAGAACTTTTTTTTTTTTTTTAAATTGTGTTGATTTAAAGGATCCTTTTAAATGATAGGAAAGGTGATGAATGTTCAAATAGCACTGATTATTAAAATACATTGGTGCCCACAAACCAAGTGACCTGAGAAGGAATGATAATAGTTGACCAATAATTCGTATTATAGTTAGAGGAGGAAGAAAGAGTAAGAGATGATAATAATGGGAAACCTGAAGGGAAGAAAGAAAAAGAGAAAGAATAAAAAGAGAAAATGAACAGAGTTGTGAAGCAAAAAGAGAAAGGCAGATGAGAGGAAAAGCAAGGACCTGTGACCTGGAGTGAAGGCAGCAAAGCGGGAAAGACAATGAGAAAATGGAGGAGGAGGAGGAGGAGGAGGAGAGGAACCAAGGGAGATGGTGGATGAGGACAGGGGAAAGGCAAACAGAGGCAGTTCTGAGGTGAGTGCAGCAATTATTGGTACAATCATTGGCTATTTGCAATAATAGAAGTGGGAAGGTAGCTGTGTATATTGCTATCTTAAAATCAGTTTTATCTTTTCGTGACATGTTGTGCATTTGCCCTTTTTAAAAAAAAACAAAATTGTGGGTTAATTATTTCTAATAGAAAAGTGGTTCTCTTTTCCTACGCTGCAAAATCTCTTAGAACTTTGAAGCTTATAGTTGTTTAATTCTTAGTTAGCTGCTTTCCCCTGGTCAGTTATGTGGTCAAACTGCAGAATCTGAAGTTTGAGCAAGAAACACATATGTACACCAGGTGGAAGTGTTTCAGAAATTTGAAAACTGCACATGAATTAATTTGAATCAAAAAAGCAACTCAAATTTGGAGGTATCTTGAATGCCCAAGTGCTTCAGGATACTTCTGGTAAATTAACAAAGACCTGTCTTCATCATCACCATCACCTCAGTCACCTCCAGTTATGTCCTTGACTTGCTGGCCTCATTGGCAAAGCTCATAATTAAAGTTGCATAACTACCGAGATAGTGATTCTACCTTTTTAGGTAGCTGGCACTCAACCGACAGACCAAAAAGGAAATCATTGTGGTAAGGCAAAGAACACTAGATTGGGAGGCAAGAAAAGAAGTGTGCTCTTTGGAGTAAGTCCTATAGTCTTTCTTGAACAGAATCTGTTTTATTGTTTTGTATCATGTGAGCTCTAATGTCTATTCCAGCTCAAAAATTCAGAGGTTCCATGCCTAGCAGCTCAGACTTACCCTGAAAAGAGAAGTCCAGAGAGGCACGGTGATGTAGTAGAAAGAGTTCAAGCTTTTGCAGCAGGTAGACCTGTGTGCATGTCTTGCTCTGCCACTTATTAGCTGTATGCCTCCCACAAGTTACCAATCCTCTCTGAGCCTCAATGTCCTCATTTCTAATGTAGAAGTAACAATATCCATATTTCAGAGTTGCAATTATTAAACAAGGTAAGTATATAAAGCACCTGACACACAGTAGTTGCTTACTAAATAATAATTATTATCTTCTGATACAATCACCCAACTTGAGATAGGGATGACATGTACAGGTAAGCACTATCCATCCGTGCCTGTTCCTTTTGTGCCTTGTCAATATGTGGCACATTTCAAGGGAAATTCCAGATTGAGTATATTGAAGAGGGTCACAAAAGTAGGAAAAAAATCAATGCGTCACCAAATATGTATGGTCAGAAAGTGCTTTCCAGCCAAAATAAATATATGACTTGCCTGCAGTTACAATTGATTTAATTAGTATACCTCCAATCCAACCAAAGCTTTTGTTGATTTAGCCAATTACTATGTCAAACCTTCCTGTTCCTAACTTGAGTATTTTTCCTTGGTTGATGGTCATGATAACGACCAAAGTTCTGTGAGTTTAGGTGGTAGTCTAGGAAAAGATGCCAAGATAAATAAAAATAGACATCAGTTTAATATATGTTGTCAAATTCTATAATATGTATGTGTGTATACAACCCTATGTAAAATAATTTTAAAATACAAAACTATTTCAGCCAAATTAGAACTGAGACAGATTGATATTGATAATAGACCCAGAGTTTGCGAGGCCCTCAGGGACTGACTGGAGAGATGTAAGTTCACAAGTGGTTAGGTGGTAAACTGAAAGGCTAGTTCATTTACAATGAAAATTGTACTTGTCAGATTGGCTGGCCAGTGTGTTCTGTCTGTCCATCTTAGCAAAGTTTATATGGGTAGTCAAATGACTATTAGTAGATTGTTTGGAAGCATGGAGTTAGATGATCTCAATGGCGGATTCCAGAATTTATGGAAGTATCTCCATCCAACTCATGTCAGCTGGTCTGGTTGGCATCTTCTTCCCTGGACAGTATTGGAGGAAGATTGCCCTGTTCTGGATTGCATAATGCCTCGTTTTGTGTCATACATCGATTGTTGTCTACCCAGTCATCCCCAGGACTCCCTTTCTTACTAACTGATTTTGTCCAGATCGACTATGTGTCTAGTTAAAAACATGCACCTCCATGGCTCCCCTGCAGCTCTGTGTAATTCAGTGATATGAGGTGGAAGTCTGTTGGTTGGGATCTTTGGGAAGGTTCTTGATAAAATTGATACAGAGGATTCGACAAAAGACTGGGCAGGCATTTGCTTTTTTCCCTACCCTTTCCTTTTCTTCTAGCTGGGAGGTGATATAGCCATCTTGTGACCTTGAAGATAATGGCCACATGCTAAGGATGGTGGATTAGAAGTTTAGAGGGAGCCTGGATCCTTATTTATTTCCTTAGGCAGCAATACTAGCCCTGAAATAATGTGTAGACTTCTTGTATTGTAAGAAAAATTACTCTTAAGTCATGTTTCTGTTACTTGTAGTTGAATGTAATCTTAATTATTATGTGTTTCATCTAAACACACAGATGACCCAGTTAACATTCACTTTTGGGTCAGCTACAGTTCTTGTATCAAGCTTTGAATCATGCTGGTTCTCTCACTGAATTGCTTTTTGTAACCTTGGTGTTTCCTGAGACACTTTTGACAATATATCTTCAAAATATCCCTTAAGGTGTACTACTTTTTCAGGTGGTGAAGATAGTGAAATGTATGTTAACTTTTCTGGTTATGCTTTGAGAAGGTAACCTGTGCCTGACCTCCAATTTCTGGAGTTTCTTATATACTGACAATTTATGCTTGTTAGTTTCCCTCACTGAACTTTATTTCCTGACGCTCCTATCTCTCTAAAATGCAGTGTCACCATATGTAAATCCTGTTGACATCTAAACTACCTTGATGTGTCTCCTGGTTGTGAATGTGAGCTCTGCTCCAACATTAACCTTGTTTATTATGTCTGGCTCACCCTCTAGGACCAAATCCAAGCTTGTCATTTCTTTTGCTTGTTACATATTGACAGAGGAAACACACATCTCAATATTACCTTCAGGAGCACATAGTCTTTTAGTTTAGGCCACCTTTGTTATGAATGTTGAGATATCCCATGATCATAGCTCCAATTTTTTTCACACTTCCTTTTCTTGCATAAACACTTCCTGCCTTCTCATCCTGCAAAAAATGTTATACGTCCAGTGTTTGTGATGGAGGACTACAAGGAAATTAGTTGGTTCTAGGCTCTTAGAAAAAGTGGGTTCACATTCCCACTACAAGCACTGATACTACCTGAAAAAAAGGCAACTCAGGGACTTCTGAGTAAATTAATTACAACAACAGTAATTTAGCAAACACTAAAGTAGGACTACATATGTGCCAGGCACTGATCTAAATGCTTTACATGTATAAATGCAGGACTTTACATGCAGGACTTCTGTCAGTCTTGCTCCAGAATCCATACTTTTAACCATGCATTTATTTTTAGAGATGATGATGATTTCAGGAAAGGAAAAATATTAAGTAATAAACATCATTTCATGAAAGAGAAAACAAGGAAAAGTAAAAGCTGATTTTGTTGTTTAAAATAAAGATTGCAAAATCAAACCAGAAAGCTGATATCCATGTCAACAAGGCTGGAATTTCATAGTCCTAAGTCCATAGTTCTTTATCTAGACATTGTCTTCCAGATAAAGCACAAACAAAGATACCATCTGGTATACTACTGGCCTGAAAGAGTTAACATGCCTTCAAACTATGATGACAAATAAAAATACAAAAAAGTGATTTACAAATTTCATTCAAATTTATTTTTAACATTTTGATAATATGATTTTTATTAAGATTTCAAAGTAAATAGGAAATTTGTTCTCTGACTCACTAATATAACTGAGTAGGACCTGAATACAAGAGGAGAATTAACAATTTCGGTGGAAAGGGACATTTTAAAAGGTAATTGTAGAAATTCATCTGTTTGTAATATATTCCTTTCTTTAGGAAACTCCTTTAAGTGTTATCAGTCTGCAGGTGCAGCCTGTGAAATTGAGTGATGTGGCACACAATGAAAGTACTTAGTAATAACCCAGAGCTTCTGCAGTCTGACCTGCTCACTGCTCAAAGTTCTGCTCTTACAGTGATATCAAAACCAATGGGATAACATTTGTTGTGTACTTGCCTTTGTGGAGTTGTTTTTCATATGTGGATCAGATCTTTAAAAATCACTTTCTATTGAGCTCATTTGAATGAGAAAAAAAGAGCAACTGGTAAGCATCCTCTCTCCCCTTGCCTCCAAATAATTCACCTCTCGAATGGAGGACAGAACTCAGTTCTAGACTTCATGGCCACCAGCTGAGGAGTGAAGCAGTGAGGGAGGGATGTCAGTGTCTAGTGAGGAGAAGCAGGGAGTGCCCTCGTCACATACTGTGTTAGTGTACGAGTGTTTCCTGATTTGTCACTGTTATAGTTTATTCCAAAGTTTGCAATCAGATCTGAATGAAGATCCACTGACCCATGGTTGAAGTTAAATCAGAGGGTGGAGGACAGTCTGGCTGAGAACTTCTTGTTCAGAACCCACAGAGGCTCTCAGAGGGTCTGAAGGTAAGCTCATGTTTTCACTAGGAGAGAAAAATTTGCCTCATTGGACTTTAACAACTCAAAGGACAGTAGCCTTTATAAAAATGTAGCCAAAAAATGTAGGGAAGTTGCACATATAGATGTTTTCTTTTCTCAGTCCTAATAAACCTGATCTTTTCTCCCTTTAGCATTCTCTGATGGGCTATGCTATGTTGAAGCTCTAATGAGAAAAGCCGTGAGCCTCAAGGGTGGGTGGGGTAGGAAGCCATAAGACTGCGTACCTGGTGATCTGACCTGATGTAGGTATTAACATTTTTAGAATATTTCTATAAAATATAAATGGTTTATGCCAGACTGTTGACAGAAACTGAAGCAGACACTTCAATTCCAAATAAATTGTGAAATACTTTAAACATATAGAAAACTACAATAAATGAAGATTCAAAATTGGTATCACTAGCAAGTACCTGAGGGATAGCCATCTGTATTCATTGAAATAAAGTGCAGATGCTGTAGAGATCAAACTCTTCACAATTGTTAAAATAATGCTCATTGATTTGACTTGCATTGCTCAATGATTTTTGCTTATCTAAACAAGTTTGTCCTGTTCTAGCTTACCAGTCATTCCCAAGTGTTTCTGCAACATGATGAACAACACAGAAGCCCCACAAATGTGTAAGAATAGGAAACTTTGAATGAGGTGCAGGCTTGGTTGCCATCCTGTAGAAACAGCTATTAATGAAATATTATTCAGCCTTTAAAAAGAAAGAAATCTTGTCATTTGTGGCAACGTGGATGAGCCTGGAGGATACTTTGTTAATGAAATAAACGAGGCACAGAAAGACAAATACTACATGATTTCACTCATACGTGGAATCTAAAAATGTTGAACTCATAGAAGTAGAGAGTGGAATTGTGGTTACCAGTGGCTGGGGAAGTGTTGGTCAAAAGATACAAAATTTCAGTTAGATAGGAGGAATAAATTTAAGAGATCTATTGTACAACATGGTTACTATACTTAATAACTATGTATTGTATATTTGTTATAAATTTTTTTAAATCTTAAATAAAAAAGATATTCATTACTTTGATTAATTTAAGACAAAGAAATGTTTTTTATTTGAATAAAAAAGAGTGTTTCTCCTTGGAAATGCTTCTCAGTGAAAGAAACATTTACAATCAGAATTTAAGGATGGTTATTGGAGTACTAAGCTTTTATTTAGCCAGTGTGGTCATGGCCTCTAAATCTTTATTTTTTACCTAACTTGGAAAATTCATCCAACTTGGAAAATTTTGAGTTTTATTAGCTGTCAGTTTGGAGGATAGCAGCTATGCCAGGGTGCTCTGGTTGCCAGCAACAGAAACTAGCCCTGATTAACTTGGACTAAGGGAATTTATTAGAAGATGATGGGTTAGGGTTAATGTTTGGAAGCAAAGTCCAAACATTAGACTTAGAAATGATGATGGTGTCCTGAGGAGGGGGTGGACACCTGCTACAGGAAACTTGGTAGGAACCTGTGGATAGGCTTTTCTGGCTGCACCGTTGGGATGAATCCTCTCCAGCTTCTTTCCTGTTCCATTGAATTCTAAATACAAATCCCTGGGACCGCAAATCTCATTGGCCTAGCTGGGGTACAGCAGGATTGTCCTCTTATCATACATATAGGTGTAGCCTAAAAGTTATTTATTATGCTCTTGCAGTTTTGTGGAAATGTCTCATTCTTTTCTGAAAGTGGCACAGTGCAGTACAGATTGCCTGTCCCCATAAAGGAAGCCCAGATTCTCTGGGATTGTGTCCAATCCTCTTCACTTCAAACTGCCAGGAATCTTACACTTAACACCCTGCAAGGGAATATCAAAGGTAAATGAATGAGTACACACCTCTGCCTTCACTTACTGCTGTAGAAAAACCATCGCTATATTCATTAGGAAGATGTCAGAAAACTTTTCTCAGTCCTCAGCTTACCAGGACCAAAACAGTGCTTGTCACAGTTGATCACTCCCTTTTCCCTGACATGCTTTTATCATCTGGCTTTGGGATTTCACACTCTTCTAGTTTCTTCCTACGTTCCTGGCTTTTGCTTCTCAGCTTCATTTGCTTTCTTCCTCTCCTCCCTGTCTCTGTAGTGTTAGGGCACCCAAGGACTCTGTCCTTTCTTATTTCCTCTTTTTCATCTGCTCTCTCTCCTTAGAGATGTTATCCATTCCAGTGCTTAAAGTGCCATCCACACACTGGTGACTCCCAAACGACTCTCTGTCTTATGCCTACTGTGTCTTACTGCCTACTCAGTGTTGCCACTTGGATGTCTATTGAAGCTTCTTGTCTCCTCTCACCCTGACACCCCTAAACCAGGTCATTCTGGAGTCTTCCCAACTCTGTTAGTGCCAACTCAGTCCCTACAATCGTTTAGTCCCTAAGTCTGTTTTCTCTAATGCCCTGCATCAGCTCCATCCCTAAGTCCTGCTGACTTTGCATTAAAAAACACCTGAAATATGCCACTGCCATAACCACCTCTCACCTGGATGTTGCAGCAGGCTTCTAATTACTTTCCTTGCTTAACACTTGCTCACCTTCATGCTAGTCCTCCAACAGCAGCCTTAGTGATCTGGTCGAAACCAAAATTATGTCACTCCTCTGCTCCATACCTAAGACAGTCATACATTCCACAGTTTACCTGGATTAGCCCTGGTCTTCCTCTGTGTTCCCAATGTCTCATCTGGTTTAGCATTTTTACCAACAAAAATGCCAGAATTTGAATAATAAAGTGTGTGGTCATTCTGTCTATACCTACAGTTGCTCCCCATCTCTCTTTGAGAAAAAGATAAAGTCCTCCATGTGGCCTATAAGGCCCTGTAGCACCTGACTTCTCAGTTACTTTTCTGACCTACTGTTTTACTGCCTTCCTCTTATTCCTCCACTAAAACTGTCATGAGGACCTTTTTTTCCTTTTTTTTTTTTTTTTTGTTCTTCAAACACAGTAGGGGCTCAGTCCTACCTCAGGGCCTTTGTGCTTGCTCTTCCCCTGTCCAGCATGCCTTTCCCTAGATAGCCTCATGCTTGTTCTCTTCCTGATCCAGGTCCATAGTTGAATGTCAGTGACCCTCAGCAAGCCCTTCCCTGACCATACTATTTAAAGCTGCGATCCCCCCTTCACCCAGGACCCATGTTCCCCTTGACTGCTTTATTTTTCCTCATTGCTGTCATCATTATGTCTATATTTTGCTATTTACCGTGTTCCCTTTCTGTGTGCCGTCAGTATAAATGCCTTAAAACCCTACCAAGGCAGGGATTTTTGTCTGTTTTGTTTGCTGCGAGTGCCTAGAACATGCCTGGCACACAAAAGGAAGTCATGTAAACATTTTTATTTAATGAATCGATGAGCAAAAATAGCATTGGGATTCCTGTCTAATATCAATTATAGCTAAAATTGTCTGGAAGTGGTAATTCCAAAATAATTTAAATAAGAGGATCATTTATAAAGATGGATTTGCTAGTACGATTTCTGAATTTTGGCTTTTTGACTCCATGATAACAATGTTTTTTTAAAAATCTGAAAACCATGTTTCTACTTTCCCCACCCTCCAAATTTACAAAATTTTCATGTCTTTTGTGAGTCTATGCAAAGCTATTTATAGTAGTCTGTTGGATTGGCTTTACTTTAACTATGTGTTAGCCTATCCAAAAAAGTTCTCATAGCAATTAGTGACTACAATTATTAATAGAAACTATAATAGATTTTAAGTTCTTATTCCCAAAGTTCTCGTGCGCACCATAAAAATTTAACCATTGATGAATGGGTAGCTGTTTGTATTAATTTCATGATGGGAAGTGATGGAAGACAAGAGCAAATAGTCTGCTCCATGCTCACGTTGTAATAATCTTACCAGCAACACAAAAAGTGGATGGCAAGCAATTAGAGCACAATTGTGGATATCAAAACAAATGTTTTCAGGAGTTGTTATGAGAAGCTTCATCTTATAATGCACATAAAAAAAACTCATCTTATATGGTAACTATTTTGGTATTTAGACCTTTGATCGAAGGAACTAACTATGGTTGGGTGGGAAGACAAGACTCAGAAACAGCTGGCTGGTTCATTCCAGTTGCATTAAGCTAGTGACCTGAACAAAGTGACTGACGCTCTGTGGCTAGTTCTACTGTGAAAAATGGATGATATAGTACACAATGAGGTTTTTTGAACCTTCAATGAGAATTGCTTAAAGTTAATGAAAGCCTGGCAAGAAAAAATTTTAAATTATCTATCTTTGACGGAATAACATTATGGTACATAGGCATTTAGTTCATTTAGCTTTGATTTAACTATGCTTTTGATGGCTCATATTTATCCATGGTTGTGTGAGATAATTAATAATAATTTATTTACAATGATAGATTCGATTTTTTATGATCACAACGCTCTTAGGAATTTTAGGTGTTTCATTCATAAACATTATGATGAATATCTTTGAATGTCTTTCAAAATTTGGCAAAATTCTTTCCCCGAGTTGTGGTTTTATTTTTATTTTCATCCTGAATTTTTATATGCATATCATGTTAATAAATTTATGAACAGATATATCTTTGTTTTGTTTGTTCTATCATATTGCTCTTGTGCTTAGAGTCTTTTCTTAATCAGATACTAGGTAAATATTCACATAAATATTTTCCCTATCTTACTATGTTTTAAATTGTGGATTATAATAACTCATGTGCATCATTGGTGGGGTTTATCTCATTTGTTTATGTTTCTCTTCTTGTGTAGCAAAGGGTTCCCCTAGGACCACACAGGCACTCTCTATTGTTACAGTAAGCTCTGCCATTACCTGCTTTGTCTTAGCCACTGTTAGAAATGCTACTGAAACAGCTGTTTCATGCACCATATGGATTGGATTATTGATACTGATTGCTGTGGTTGCCACATGCCTTTACTTAAGCCTTCAGGGGACCTTTGCCTCTTTCAGCAGGTTCACTCTCCTGTACAGAATTCTTTTTGGGATTCTAATATTCTCAATTGTGAAACCCAGCTGGGTCAGAGTAACTGCTGACATCATGAATGCAGTCTTTTGCTGATGGTACCTCTTTTCTGGTGTCAATCATAAAAGCATAAAAGCCTGCGGGCTGTCCGGAAAATATCCAGCCATTGTATCCACGTATCCATTGTATCCCTGGCTGGATACTTTCCTGACAGCCTGGGTACATAATCTTATGCCCACACACATCAGCTATGTGTAAAGCATCTATCTCTTTATCAAAGAAAATATTAATAAGCCAGAAAGGGAACACATATGAAATGCAAACCGGGTCCGTTGCTTTTTCTTTCTAATTTAGCTCTCAAGCTATTCCTGCTCCTCTCAGCTCTTGTCTCGTTTTTTTTTTTTTGTAGGCCTCTATCTGAGAGTGATATTGTATCTCATGGTGTTCTCTTTGCCTAAATCTAGTAATGTCAAACTTAAGGAATCCTGAACGGATGACTGCTCCTCTATTCCAAACAGAAACCAGGTGACCGATGCCAGTTGTGACAGGGGATCTGTCCATACCTCAGCTGCATTCCAGCCTTGTCAGTGCTTCTCAGTGGGACAGTGCCATACCTCTTTGCTCTGTAATTCTAAGAAATACCATAGAATTTGTTGGGAAGATTTAAAAGTTATGAGATCCAGTGAACTCCTCTGATATGGTCCTCAGGACTGAGCCCTTTCACTGTGAGGGAGGAAACTAATCTCTAAATCTAATCTTTTACTTGTAAGCAATCTGTGTTTTCATCTGCATATGTATATGCAGACATGAATGGAATCAAACTGTACTTACCACAGTTGGCTTTCCTCGCTTAGCTATACATTTTCAGTATCTTTCCATGCCAAGAAATGCAGAGCCACATCTTCATTTAGTATTACATTGTGTGGATGTACTCAAATGTACTTCAATCCCTCTAGTATTCAAGTTTTGGATAATATATACAACATCACAGGACATTTAAAAATTTATGTTTCATTATTCATTCGTTGATGCCCAAATACTTTCATAGTATAAATTCCTATAACTGAAATATCCAGTTCAAAATTTATTAATACATTAAGGCTATTGATATATACTGCCACATTGTCCTCCAAAATGATTATATTAGTTTACATTTTGTCCAGCAGCCTGTTTGCATGCACATACTAAATGCTGGGTGATATAATTCTTTTTAGTTTTTGATAAATCTATAGATTTAAAAAGGGCATTTTATAATTGTTTTATTTTTAGTGCTTTGATTACTGGAGAGGTTGAATACTTTTCTTATGTCTCATTACTAATTTTGTGTGTGTGTATGAATTACCTGTTCAATCCTTTACTTATTTTTAAATTTTAAGGTTCTTTTTCATATTGAATAACTCTTTATTAATGTTAGTAATCCTTTGTAATACATGTTACAGGTATTTTTTCCCAGTTTGTCCTTTATCTTTTGATTTTATGTAGCCAAATCTATAAATTGTTTCCTTTATACGGAATGGGTGTGACACACTGTTTAGTAGTATGGTTTCTGGAATCATACATGCCTGGATTCTAATACTGGCTCTGCTACTTTTAAAAAAAAATAGTTGATTACATATTTGTGATAGTTATATTCTATAAAGAGTCTGTGAACACTGAATTAGTGAGTAATGAACCACTACTCTTAGAGGAAATGTAAAGTTAGGTTCCTGTGAGCCTCTGGTCACATTTTCATCAACCAATCAATACATAACTTTGTTTTATGTGTGAGTCTGTTTAAAGACTCCTTATTAAATGTATATTGTTGATTCATTAATGCTGAACTCATGACCAACAGCACTATAACTCATACCTGAATGTATTGCCTGTAAAGCCCGTCACAACCTTCTTGTACTTAGGAACACTAGACAGCACTTCAGCGCTATGCTTGGGAGCCATTAGTAAACAGTGAAATCACCAAGAATGCAAAAATGTGGCACTAAGTAGATAGTGAAAAGAACACTACAGTATGAAAGCTGAAAGAAGAAGGCAGCCTTGTTTGACCTCAGCTGGGAATGTTGCATATTGGATGACTCAAATTTTTGCCATTCTGCATGCACAAGTCTGCAGATGACTGCAAATATTGATTTTGGAATTACAAATAAATTCACAAATAAGGAATCTGTGAATAATGAGGATGGACTGTATGCACTGATGTGAAAGTTACTTAACCTGAGTCCCCTTTCTTTAAAGGTACTTAACCTCTTTAAGTCCCCTTTATATGTAAAATGAAGACTTACATCATAGTGACATGACAATAAATGAGATAATGTATGCTTGGTATATGGTAAGGTGGTGAATATCAGCTGCTATTGTTGTATGGTTTCTTCCTTCAGTATTATGCATAGAAAAACTTCATGAACCCTCAGATTACAAAAACATTCTCATATCCTTTCTCCTAGCACTTTTATAATGTTTGGTTTTTGCACTTAACTCTCAAATTCATTTGAAATTTATTTATGTCTAAAAAGAGTGATACTGATTTAATTTTTTCCTATATTTTCTGCCAGTTTTCCCAGTATCATTTATTGAATAGAACATTTTTCTCCCATAATTCCTAAGTATTCTATTGTATGGTACAAGTGATCTTTTTAATTACATCTTCTAATTGGCCATTCTAGTATATAAGAATGTTATTGATTTTTATGCACTTTGTATCTAGATATCTTAGTGAACTCCCTGAATGTTTTAAAATATAATTTGGGGGGTTAATTTTCTTTATTTTTAAGAAGTATTTTTAAGGCACTCAAAATGAATAGGGCAGGATGGAGGAAAAGGGCAGATTGTATACAAACCAGAAAGGGGCCACAACAACTTAATTTTACATCTTGCTGAATAAAATTTATTTCCAGTGGGTCATTAGGGCATGAAATTTTAGAATAGCTTAATTGGAGGAGTTAAAAAACCCCAGTTTAGGCTGCGTGTGGGTGGCTCACTCTTGTAATCCCAGCACTTTGGGAGTTCTGAGGCAGGAGGATCACTTGAGCCCAGGAGTTTGAGACCAGCTTGGGCAACATACTGAGACCCCATCTCTACAAAACAATAAAAAATTTAAACATTAAAAAAAAACACCCCAGCTTATTAATCTTAAAAGCCTATCTTTTGTGAATGTAAACCCCTCCATTTTATGAATAGGAAAGGATGATAGGAATACTCATAAGAGATGTGATACAACTATAACAGCTCATTTAATTAAGCTGTCACCATGGGCTGGCCCTCTCTCATAACCTCTAAACCCTTTGTGGAATTTACTCATTCTCAGGAGAACCTTGTGAGGGAGGTAGTAGTAGTATTCCCATTTTTTTTTTTAGAGATTGTGTGTCACTCTGTCACTCAGGCTGGTGTGCAGTAGTGCTATCATAGCTCACTGCAGCCTTGAACTCCTGGGCTCAAGTGATCCTTCTGCCTCGGCCTCCTGAGTTGCTGGGACTACAAGTCTGTGCCACCACACCCTGCTAATATTTTTAGACATGGTGGGGGTCTCGTTATGTTGCCCAGGCTGGTCTTGAACTCCTGGCCTCAAGTGATCCTCCCACCTTGGCCTCCCAAAGTGCTAGTATTACAGGTATGAGCCACCATGCCCAGCCCATATCAAATTATTTTAAATGTTATAAAGTTTTATCCATAATTTTTTTTGGTGGTTGTTAGGCAGAATGTAAAAATTTGACATCCTTGAGCATTTTTGGATGATCATTTAAAAAAGACATCTTCTCATGGGCTCCATTTCCGTCTTTCCTAACTGGCTCTTAATATTATAGTCTAGTGCCTCTTGTCTTTATTTGCAAATGGATTATAGGAACAGCTTAGTGACAAGAATTGCTAGATGGTTAGATTAGATTTGAATAAGAAAGCAGTAATATCCTTTGCCTTATTGCATCTTTCATTGAGATTTCATTTCTTTTTTACATTTACTAACCTTTTAAATTTTCTTTCATGCTTTTAGTTTCCCTTTTTTCCTGTCCCTTCTCTTATCTTCATTATATATTTATTTGAAAGATGATTCTTCAACTTTTCCTTATTTTCCATCTTAATAAAACATACAATTTGGCATTAACCACATTAGGAATGAAAACACTATAGCTGTAGAGACTTTGTCCAAACCATCCTATGGCAATGGTTCCATCTCCTCTTGAAGGGCTTTGATTAAGTGTGCAAGGAAGGTGTTTTTGGTGGCTCTGCCCGCACACTGGTTCTCTGCCGGAATATCTGAGAGTGGGGCCAGCCGCTCATTGCTGTCACACAATGGGTTCCTCTGGTCCTCCTCATTTATTTCTCATGGGCCAACAACTAGTCCTCAGTAGCAACTGCTGGTGCCTGCAGACTTGGATGTCAAACCAGTTGATGAAAGGGCATTCAGTGTTCCAGGCACCATCTCTGAGATAATCCAATACACTCTTCCTCCAGCTCTTTTGTTTCTGAGTTCACATTAAACAGAATTTTAAGACTTTCCCCTTGCCTTCAGCCATTTTTACATGTCATTTTCTTGAATTATGATAACGTATAGTTTCTCAATTTTTTTTTCTTATTGGGGGAAGAAATTTTATTTTTCTTCAAAATCAATAAACATTTTTTGAGGACCAACTTTGCACAAGGTATTCTGTTTGGTTAATGAAATAAAAATGTTTCATTTTTCCTGCCATTAAGGAGTTTGTGAACTAGTGTGAGAAATGTATACTCAAAAAAAAAAAAACCAAATGGCAAATGTAAATACCAAATAATAAATGATGTGACAAGAAAGTAGCACAGGCCACATGAGCTATCAGATTTTAGACACAAGAGAAGCCCTTCTGATCCAGAGGAATCAAAGACGGTTCTGGAATAGACCTTAAGGCTTAGGATTTTGATAGGAAAGAAGGAGGAAATGGTACTGTAGGCCTGAAGGGTGGCATAAGAAAAGGTGTGGCTGTGCAGTCTTGTAGGAAAGGTTTAGTGGACAGTGAGTAGAACAGTCTTGCTGGAGCTGAAGAACTGTTTAGGAGAAAGGCAGAGGACAGGACTGATTTGACTGAGGCATTTATTCCCCTTTTGTCTGTGGGCAGCAGGGAGCCACTGAAAGTTTATAAGTTGGGGAGTTGTGCCTTTCAAGCCTGTTTGCAGTTTCCAGCTGGGAATCCACCTGGACCCTAACTGAAGAGAAGGCCTGCTCCACCTGAGGATGGTGGGTAGGTGCACAGCTTTGGAATTGCCCTGGAAAGTGCAGACAACTGCCTAAATGAGAGGCCCCCTGACATCCTTGGAAAGTGTTTAATTTCCTTTGGAGCTGTGTAAAATGGGCTGGCATGGCAGAGGCCTGAGGAAGGAAGACTGGATACTAGGTAACTAGTAACAGGAGGGGAGGCAGTCTGGCAGAGCTGGTAAGATTGTGGGTTTTGTAGTTGGTTAGAATCCTGCCTCTTACCACCACTAACCCTCAGTTTCTTTATCTGTACAATAACCATACCCATATCTTAGTGCATGTAAAGTGCCCAGCCCATTATCTGGCATGCAGTAAGTACTTAATAAATGTTAGCTACTACTAGAGCATTGGCAATGAGGACAGCTGCAAAAGATGACAGGGAAGTTATGCAGGAAGGATAGGCAGGGCTCGTCTGATTGGGTGTAGGGGCACAGCAGAAGAAGGTGGAATCATCAGCAACCCCAGCCTCTGAGTTATTGGAGAAATGGCGGACGTTGGAAGTTTTGGAAAGATGTGCAGATTCCCATGTGAAGTGTAGATTCATTTGGTGTGTTATTTTCCTTCAGGGAAATGATGTGTGAGTTACTCCAGGACAACTAAGTGTTCTAAAACATGCAGCTTGTTTGGTTTGTTCATTGAATACCTGTATTTGGAAGATAAAAGAGGTTTGATAGCCTAGTTTCTGGTACATTTATAGTTTCCAGTACTAGCTTGAGGTACATTTATCACTAATCTGAACCATTCAGCTGTAAATTCTAAAACAGAATCACAATTTTTTTTCACATTTTATATCCTTATTATCATATGCTATGTGCAAAAAATTCAATTATATCAAGTCCTCAATGTCATTTTGTTCAACATCGTTTCGTTATGATGTTGATAAGGAAAAAAAAAATTGATTTCCAGCTGGGGCCACTGTGTGTGTGGAGTTTGGACTTTCTCCACATGCCTGTGTGGGTTTTCTCAGGGTACCCCAGTTTCTTCCCATATCCCAAAGATGTGCCTGTTAGATGAATTGGCGTGTTTAAGTGATCCCGTTGTGAGTGAGTGTGGGTGTGTGTGTGAGTGTACCCCGTGATGGGCTGGTGTCCTGTCTAGAGTTGGTGCATGCTTTGTGCCCTGAGCTGCTGGGAGAGGCTTTGGCCACCTGCCACCTTGAACTGGAATAAGCGGGTAAATAATTATGTTACTTGCTTTTATTAATCTTTCTTAACTGTATGTATAGCTCACATTTATTTCAGTATTTAACATTAGAAGTGTTTTGGTCTTTATTTAGAAGTTTGGTGATGTTTTTGTGGCGAGAAGTATGCCACAGGAACTTAAGTCTTGTTTATATCAATTAACCTATGGTAAAATGGGTTTTCTTATACATCTTTTCTCTTAAAGTTACAGTTTCCAAGAACCTGTTGACGACGTTGAGGACTTACTGTATTTAATTTTTCGTAATGAATTCTAAATCTAAAATTTTGATATGGTAAACATATACATAGGTAGAAATAATTCAAATGTTAAAAATAGGAAAAGAACAAAGAATATTAGTTTAGACTAGATAAATTCTTTAGTTCATGATATAAATAATGGCTTAAATAGTTTTAAATTGTAGTTTTTGGGTGTAAAATAAAATCTTTCCCAAATATTAAATACCGTTCTGTGAACTATAAGTGCTCTAGATTTCTAGATTTGTGTGAAACAAAGGACTTTGCTGGCAAAAAAAGAAAAGATGTAGTAATTGGAGTGATCCAACCAGGTAATCAGGGAGATATGCAAATAAATGTGTTATCATTGCAACTAGTGTCAGGATAGATTTTCTAAGTCCAAATGGATTATTTGGAATTGAGTCCAAGCCTCTAGGATACAAGGAGACCAAGAACCAAAATATGTCAGGCTTCTCAAAATATATATAAAAATGATGGTTTCATTATGTTGTTTCCATTCAAAGACATGATTTCATGAGAATAATGCTATAATATTCAGTTTTCTTTATTTAAACTGTCATTTTAAAAGGCCATTCTATAATGTACTTTCTACCAAGTGTGTTGATAAAATTGCTTGGGGCAACCATTTTCTTCTTGTGGGCAAAGGCACTTCATTGATTTTGAGTTGAGTTCTTTTCAGCATTTTTTGTGATATATTAATTTATTACATTTATTTGATTCATTTTGTACTAGGTAGTCTATGAATATATTTACAAGCACCATTTAAAAAATTCCTATCATTTTGATTTAAAAATAGATGTCATAAGGCAGCAAGTTTGAAAAATCTTTGCCCCAAGGTCTATGAAAGAAATAAAGGTTCTCTGGCCACGAGTTTAAAAAGCACAGTGAGTTTAAATGAAAGTGTGTTTTTAATAACATTTTTATGTATAAAATACTTTACTTTTTTTACAGTGCTTTGCAGTTTTCAATATTGCTTCATATAAATTATTTTTTTGTTCCTCACAATAAATCTGTGAGGTAGTATTATTATCCTTATTTTAGAGATCACAAAACAGAAGTTCAGAAAGAGTGGATGACTTGTGTAAATTCTTACTCACCTGTAACTGGGGGAGCTGGCATGCATGCCCAGATCTCTAGCTTCAAGTCCCTGACTGTATGTGTGTGGCCACAGACATACCAGAGTTGCCTCACATAACAGCACTCTTCCAGTGGTTGCATTTTACAGAGGATTAAGTGAACTATAGTATTTGAGAATGACTTGGGGACTGTCAAGTGGCACCTGTGCATAAAGGTGAATGAAATGGCAGAAGTTAAGTGCCTTGTGTCAGTGATTTTATTTTTTACTTTTTATTTTGGATCACAAAAAGGGGAAAGTAAATTGAAAGTTTCCAATGCCTTTACACAGGCCAAAGTTTAGGTGCAATCATTTAAATAATTTGTTTAGCGGACTCCCAGAAGTGATAATTGTGGTAATTGTAGATTTTGCCCTAACTGAGCCTTCTGGATGGGTGAGATATTATTGCCCTAGGTGATACATTGTCAAGTGGTGGTGGTTGATGCGAGCTGGGAGCCCCCATTAAGATCCTCTTCTTGCAAGCTCTGGTCTAGAAGAAAGACACGGCTTGATCCTCAGTTTGGGTGTAATTCATCTTATCATTTTCAGACTACTATTTGGGAAATTAATCATTAATATATTTAGATTGACATTGATCACAGAAGAAAAGATTTACTCCAATCTCTTTTGCTTCTCTTTTTGAGTAGCATCATAAAGAAATCTACCACAATATCCAGAACTAAGGAATTAATATTTAGATCTTTCTTAGTTATTAATAGTCAAAGTTTGAGTCCTATATCTACAACTTGTGATTACTGTGACTTTGCATGACAAATCACCTTACCTGAGCGTACACTAGTTTTCCTCATCTGAAAAGGGAAATATTAATATCCACTTGACAGGATTATTTTTTCTTTCCTTTATATTTATTATGAAATATTTCAAATAGAAGACAAAGACTGATTTAACACCTGTGCATTGCCACCCAATGTAACAAATATTAATATTTACCATAGTTTCTCAGATTTTTAGAAGAAATAAAAATGAGATACAGTTGGAAGCTCCTTTGTTCCCCAACCTAGTGCTACTCCCACCCACAACACCCCAAATCTGCGTAGGGATAGCTGGGGAAAAAAAGAGATAATGTCTATGAAGACTCCTACCTATAACACCTGAAGAGAATTTCATTAAGCTTTTGTTTATCTGTTTATACATTGGGTATTAAAATAGTTTGTTCAAATACCTCGGAAGGTGACATGAGATCACATATGTAAAAATGCTTTGTAATCTGTAAAGTGATACAGAAATGTAAGATAATATTATTATTAATATATAGGTTTAGGGTCTGTCTTGTGATTGCAACTGCTTGACTAGAAAAGTCTGGGGTAGGAAGAAAACACAAAGCAAAGACAGAGGAATGGGGGAAGGGTGGGAGAGAGAGAAGAGACTATCCTGTGTAAGGCAGCTTAGCTCTGAGTCTCTTAATATTGTCTTATTGTTCCCATTAGTAGCTTACTTCTGCTTCCTGTTCTTGGTGTTTCTGTCTCTAGCTCACTTAGCAGAACTGGAATTTTTCTCAGTCTTACCCCAATGTCTTCCCTAGTTTGGGTACCATGTCCGTAGACAGTGTAAATGAAATTTTTATATTATTGTTGGTTTTACCCTATTTTTACAGGCACATTGAAAATATTTTCTATTAGCTAATATCATAATAGTTTCATTATAAAAATGAAGTCATAAGTTTTTACTTTAATTTGCTTTTTTAAGCTTTCTGGTTAGATTGTCAGTTCTAAATGTATTATGTGAGATTCAGACGAATTCTTGTTATGCTGTTTTGATAATGGCAGACTCCTGAATTCATTAGTCCATTATACATACATCACTTACACACACATGCACACACACAGATAACAACTTTTGAATGGAAAATCCAAAGAAGTCTGTTCTGAAATGCCTTTCAGCTTTCTTCTTTTGGGAGGCACCCTCTTTTCTCCCTTTGTATTTCAGTGAGCTGAAACCTACTGGTGAGGTGCGTTAGGGCAGCAATCGCCTATTTGTGGCACCTGTTTGTGTGGGTAGAGGCACCTCACTCATTCACCTTGGTGGTGGTTGGAAAGGCAATCAAAGAGCATAAAGAACAGCTAGAAAGGGAAGGCAGCAGAGAAAGATGGGAGTGACACTGTGACAAGAGAAAGAAAGGGAGTTCTGAAGGGGTGTGCGTGGGTGCTTGTGTGTGAGTGCTCGTGCGCATGGTATTGAGAAGAACGTGTTGAGGGAGGGAGTTCAAGGAGTGACATAAATTTGAGGCGTGCAGGGAGTGGGTATGCTGCTTAGTACTTTAGGTAAAGGGTGGTGAGCAGTGAAGAGGATGCGAGTTCAGTGTGGGGAGTAGAGAAGTGTGTTTTGTTACAGGTGTTAAATATTGCTTTCTATAACCACCTGTGAGTAGTTGACAGTAATAGGGGTTAAATAATCCGGAAACAAAAAAGGAAGACAAAAAAAAAAAAAAAAGAAACAGTTTTTCAGAAAGAAGAAAGAGAACTTTGAGAAGACACTGTCACTCCCAAAAGTCTTAAAACAAGAGCTTATTTTTATTTTGTGTTGGTGAGGAGAGAGAGACAGAAACACCCCTTCCCTGTTACCAAAACGTAGATAATATTTACTTCATGCTTTCTGCTTCTAGACACTCTAAGTATTTTATATACATTATATCATTTAATTCTCACGAGAACTCTTTGAAGTGATACTCTTATACAGGGGAGAGAATGAGTGATGAAGAGAATTAAGTGACGTTCCCAAGGTCATAGAGCTGGTAAGTGGCAGAGCAGAATTCCGACTCACAGGGATGCTTTCTACAGCCTGGACTCACAATCCTGGGTTACCTTTGATGTCTTTGTCACTTTCAGAAAAACAAACAAACAAACCAAAAAAACCCCAAAACAAAAAAAATCAGTTCAGCAGCAGCACATTATGTTTGTGTTTGCTTTGCTCTTGAGCTTGTGAGACTATGTAAATTACATGGTGAGTGAACTACCCAATTCTTTTCTTTTCTTTTTTTGTATTATCCATTTTATTGTTAATTCATTACCACAAAAATATAAATGATTTAAAAGCGGGGGCTAAATTAATCACTCTGTTGATTTTTGAGCCTCAGTTTAGTTGCTGCGTAAGTAAAGCAAAAGTAAATCAAAATATGTCCTAGGATTCAGATTGAAAAAAATATATATCAAAATATTTCTCAGATGGTTATTGCCAACCATAACTTTTCAAGATTTAGTTTTGAATTGTTTTAAATTTAGAGTATACAAAAAAGATACAGCTTGGGAAAAAATAGATGGTTTTTCATTAGGACCTAGAAGGACAGTTGTAGAGTATCTTTCAAATCTGTTTTCTTTCACAGTTGTCGTCATTTATCTTAGTTAGCCAAGGACACAGGAGCCCATAATAGGTACGTCTTCTACTATATTTCTTGCACAAGCAACATTTTAAATCCCCCTGTTCATTAGCACTTTGCTGACCAACACGTAGTCCATAGACCTGTTTAAAGAAATTCATGTGCTCTAACAATTCACCTATCCCTCTTGTGTATACACACCTCCAGAAAACACTAACTTTCCATAAGAGCTTGCCCAAGCTTGTTATTGATTTCTGAAGAATAAAATTAGCTTATATGTGAGGAAAGCGCCTTAAAGCAGTGCTCTATATTAGTTACATTGACTTTGCTATTTCTAATCTTTGGAAAACAGTTTTGCAGTACTTTTCTCCATGTATAGGGAAGGATACAGACCAGAGCATGCTAACTTTGCTTATTCATAGGCATCTTCACAGCAAATACCCATATGTACATACACAGGCAGGAATAAATAACTAAATATATGTAGGTACATTTAATATAAACTTTATTTTTTTCCTTAGAAGTCACTCTAATCCTGCTTTGGGAAGCAGTCTTATTTAGAGAGGATTCTACTATCCATTCATTGATTTATTCATTAAGTCATCAAATATGCCAGATACTTTCTGTCCTTATGTTGTAACTAAGATGGGGGGAGTCAGAAAATAATAAATAAATAAAATACGTAGCATGTTAGATGAGATAGATAAAGCTAAGGAGAAAAAAAGCAGGGAAGGGGGCTAGGGAGTGTCAGAGGTGAGGTGGGGAGGAACCCCTCCCCCCCCCAAAGGTGACATTTGAGTAAAGATCTGAAAGAGATGAGGGGGAGGGCTCTGCAGCTATCTGGAGGACGAGCTTTCCATGCAGAAGCACCAGTAAGCACAGAAGGAACTGCCTCTGCATTTGAGTCACAGCAAGGGTGGACAGTGTGTCTGGAGGGGGCAGTGGAAGAAGGTGAGGAGATGGGGGAAGGACAGAGCCAATAATGTAGAGTCTCATGCACCTTTGTATGGACTTGAGAGAAAGGGAACCTTTTTGAAGGATTTTGAGCCAAGGAGTGACATCATCTAATTTTCTCTTTTCAAAGAGGTCATTGTGGTTGCTGAATTGGGAATGAACTGCTGGGAAAGGGTGGGGCAGGGACGGAAGCAGAGAGACGAGTTAGGAGGCTTTTGTAATTGGCAAATGATGATGAGTTGGACCAGGGTGGTACCACATGTGAATTTGTTCAAGATGAGGGGTGGGTGAGAGAGAGAGGGGAATCAGGCTGGCTTCAAGAGTTCCAGCTTGAGCAACTTGGGGAATGGTGCTGTTTATTGCAATGGGGAAAACTGCAAGGAGAGAGGTTTGGGGGGAGTATCAGATAGGAACTCAGTTTGGGGCGTGTTAAGTTTGAGGGAACTGTTGGACATCACATGTGAGGATTTCTGGCTGGCAGTTGGATGAAGAGTCTAGAATTCTGAGGGGAGATCTGAACTGGAATATAAATATGGGCATCGCCTGCATGTAAATGGTACCAAAGGGAGTGAGTGTGGCTAGAAGAAGGAGGAAGTCCATGCAAATTCAGTAATTAATGCAGGAGGAAAGGAGCAACATGTGATTATGAAAAAAATCACTGGACTGCATGTTTGTAGGTTTATGTGACCTTGAACAAATCTGTTTTTAGCCTTTTCTTGTCCACAGAGCGGGGAAATAAACAGCCTCAGATATCCCTTTCTGGGACTAGGTGATCTCAAGGGCTCTGGTCATTTCTAAAACATAATGTCTAATTTTTCTGCTTTTTTTTTTTTTTTTGCAGTTTTCAGTATGGCAATGGAGAAGCTAAAATACTTTAATCTCACTAAGATTATTTCTGAGAGCCACTGTAAAATGAGTCATTTGTATATGAATAATGACAGATACTATCTCTGACCCTTTGTTCAAACACAAGTTCTGATCAAAGTACACACACACACACACACACACACACACACGTGTAGACCTCACGGCAGAGGAGATATTTCCACTCTGCTCTTTGGTGGGAGGAGGAGATGGTTGGGTGGCTGAGGACAGTGAGTGGCAGCAAACTACCTGTATGAGGCTGATTCATTCATGTTGGACCAGAAGCATTCTGCAGTACACATGGATTTTCCTCAAACTTGCAGAAATCAGTTGCAAATCAGACCTTAACTCCTATTTCAGGAATCTCAGCCCATGGATCTTACTATCTTTCCTTGACATAGGGAGCCATGTGCCAAACCTGCACAAAATTTTTAGTTTCAGAACAGTGGCACTGGGTCCTGTCCGTGACAAAAGAGCTAATGTAGTCCCTAACTTGATGATGAAGGATGACTTATTCTTAGGGGAAGTGAGTATTCATTGAGTACTTAATCCACGTGGGCACTTCTGGGCACTTCATGTGCGTTGTCCTGCTTTAGTCAGTCCTTGTGTGAACACTGAGAGGTAGATATTATTCTGCCCATGTATAGTTCAGAACTGCGGTGCAGTGACTTAAATTCCTCGCCTTGGGTTGCATCAGTAGGGTTGGTAAAGTTAGGAGTTAGGCATCAAACAGCTCTCCAGGGCCCCAGAGCTCATGTTCGTTCCATGACACACATTGTGTGCAGGTCAGGAGAGCAAAATGTGGGAGAGGTAGCGTCTGCTTAGGGGTGTCTGAAGGGGTCTGAGTCTGTAGCTACACGTTACCTCTGGTGTGTGCTGTTCTAGTGTTTCTAATACTCGGGAGATAACTGGGCAATATGTTATCCTTCAGACTATTACTAATGCTTTTTCAAATCCGCTATTAGGGTGTACATTTTGCCTTCATGAGGATTTTCCGCAGATTAATGTGTTTCCTCTCTATCTCACAAACCATGTGAGCATTAGGTAGCCAACAATCCAGGAATGACTGAGAAATGTCAAAAGCCCAATCTGAAAATATTCAAATACATGTAAAACTAACACACCTTTACTTTTTCTATATTACAGGATTGTATAAAGGTTAAAGTAATCATGTGGCAGTGTTTTATAAATCGTTCCACATATGTTAAAGGACTGCTATTATGATTGAGTCAACCCCCTTAGAATTAGATAACTTTTTATTGTAGTTAAAAACCAGGGCACTTATTTTTCTAATTTCAATCCCTGAGGTAATTATTGCAACTCTACTTATTTTTGTTCAGCAGACTCTATACAAAAAGAATAATTTGTTTTCCTTCATGTATTAATTTTCTTCTGGAGTGCTGAGACAAGTTGAAAAAGTCTTTTTTCACTTGAGACAGACTTCAATGCAGTTCCCTCTCTCTCTCTTTTATTTTATTTTTTTAACTCAAGGGACCTGAGTTCCAGAAATATTTCCAGTGAGAATGGCTTGATGAAGCCAAGGCAAACACCCAGTGCCCTCCAATTATTTCTCTGCAACATGACTCATTTATCCTTCTCTGTATATTGCCAGTTTTTCTTTTCTGCTTTATGGCAAGATTCTTAGTCTCTTGTTACCTGTGTTTATGCTTTCAGTTCCACATACGAAGTGTTAATCTTCTCTTTGGCTTAGAGAATCCCAAGACACCAAAAACATCCATTCATCCCTCCCCTGCTTTTTTCTTTTTCACCGTCCTCTTTGACTGTCATTTCTAAGCACAAGTTGTAAAGTTGCCAGGACGGTTCTCTTTTAACACTCCAGTGATTCCATTCTTTAGTTTTTGTCCAGGACAACAGTGTTTGCTATCTATAGCTTCATCCTTAGCATATCTACCTCCTTTTCAAGTCTACATGGGCATTTTAGCACTTCTAAGCCTTCTTAAATCCTTGTTAATAACCCCTTTTGGGAGAAGATATAAACATGTTTTTTTTAGTCTAACACACTTTTACATCTTCTCCTGTTAACCAAGCATCTATCCAAAGATTATAGTATATCAGTATGATTCCTAATTAAAAAGTTTTCAAAACTAGCCCAAAGGAGAGATTTTTCTCATAAGGCTATATTTTTTTTATTATGCCCAGAAATCATGCTGTAAGGATATACTTTTCTCTTGTGCTGATTAGAGCTCACATGTTTTGTCATGTTTCTTAAATTCTGTTTGGCTTTATCCTGGCCTTTTTTTTCCTTTATAGGAGATTAATTCAGCAATGTTGTTACTTTGTTTCTTTATTGAACACGTAACATTAAAATCAGTTTTACTGTAGTTGTACATCTTTCAGGGAAGCTATTCATTTCAGGTAGTAGCTTTTCTAGAAAGAAAGGGGACTCTCGTGACTACCAACAGCATAGTAAGTAGAGCGGACATTGCATCTGAATCTTCGAATGTGCCCAGGTGACCACCTGGGGTGAAGTACTTTATGGTCTATGAGGAATGTAGGTATAGTAGTAGACAGAAGGTGAACTAATGCAGGAAGACCCTGGTTCTGCTCCAAACACATTAAATGCTAGGTAAAATATGACAGAAATTTTCTAAAAAGTGCATAGTTGAGCTCAAAACAAATTAAGGGCAATCTTTAGATGCCAGAGAAGAGGAAGAACCCAAAGACATAATAGTTAGAATGGAAGCTACAGTAGCTCGCAGTGGCATCTGGGCCTAATGTATGCCTTAGGAGCTGAGATTTTTAACGTTTGAATCAAGGCTTCAGGCCCCTATGCATGAAAGAAAAATGGATCTGACCTCTCAGCTAGGATAAGGTTTTCCTGTCCTGCATGAGTACAAGAAAATCTCTGTCCATCAAATTTGCTATGTGACATGGAAGTAGGCTTTTTGTCCTGGTTCTTGGGCAGGTTGAAAGGTCATCTGAGAGAAACAGAAGCCAGAGTGTGTTACATGTAGGTAGGGGCCTTCCTGTGCACCACTTACTGTCAGAAACCTGAGCCAAGAATGCAACTAATAGCAACACTATGCTACATCTAGTAGGAGTTCCAGGGTGCAGCAAAGAAGGCAGATACAGTATTCAAAGGGACAATAGCAGAGAATTTTCTAGAATTTGGGAACGTTTTAAGTCCTAGGGTTGAACATACCATTGAGTAGGATTAATTTGGATGATACAGAATCAAAAGGAATTACCAAATCACATCCATTCTTCTGCTGCTGGAGAAAATAACCTTAAGTTCTAGTAGGAAAGATTTTATTTTTACTCATTTTTAATTTCTAGAGGAAGGAATTCAATAACTATTCATGGAAATATATTAAAACATCTCTTAGGAATGCTATAAGGTCATAAGAGATTTTGAGCTGAGAAACGTTTTGTATGTCATTGAATCTACTTCTGTGTTATAGTTTATTAAACTGAGGTCCAGAAAAACTAGTTGTATTACTCAAGGTCTCATAGCTAGGCATAGGTAAGACTGGAACCCAGGCTTCCTGATTAATGGTTATTTGTTTAAGATTGAACTAAAAAATATGCTATTTGAAAAATATAAGTAGTTGATTCCGATTGTATCTACCTTTGATATCTGAACACCAGACCTGAGCTGTTGGCTGATACCCTTTTTCTGTTGTTAATGAACAAATGATCTGGCATTAGCCAAAACTTGTTTCATAAAGAATGGCCTTTGGCTTTCTCTTCAGCTAAAAAAAGCTTTATTTTTTAAAAAATTTGCTAATTGTGTTTTCTGAGGCTCTTTAAATTACTATTCTTTGGCTTTGGCTGGGCGTGGTGGCTCATGCCTGTAATCCCAGCACTTTGGGAGGCGGAAGGATCACTTGTGGCCAAGGGTTGAGGGCAAGGAGTTCAAGACCAGCCTGGGCAACATAGTGAGACCCTGTCTCTACAAAAAATAAAAAAATTAGGCCAGCGTGGTGGCATGTGTCTGTAGTCCCACTACTAGGGTGGCTGAGGGAGGAGCATCCCTTGAGCCCAGGAGGTCAAGGCTGCAGTGAGCTATGATCATGCTACTGTACCCCAGCCTGGGTGACAGAGTGAAACCCCATCTCTAAAAAAATTTTAAAAAATTACTATACTTTTAAAAACCAGCATAAAAGATACATGGAGGCACTTAACTTCTCTCTGTGTGCTTTGAAGTATTGAAGATTTAGCTTGTATCCAGATCAATAACTCCTCATCATTTCTGTTTTAGCTTACTAGAACACAAAAATCACATCTTGCCTATCCAGATTTAAACACCTTGATAATCTAATAACATTTGCTTATGATATATTAATTTTATGTCCAAATGTGCATTTTATAGAGTCCATGCCAGAACTTGGTTTCAGGAGTATTTGGGAATTCTAGTATCTCATGCATATTTTGTTCTGTAGCGCTATTGCTAAAACCTTGATTCAAATGGCCTACAATTGGGAAATGATTGCCGGTGAATGGCCAGAAAGGATGTATGAAGAAAAGCTATTGAAGTGTTTTCCCAATACAGGAAAATGGGAATAAATAGCTCATGCGTGCATGTGTGCATATGTATACATACACACACACTCACATACACCCTCATTCATACACACACACTCTCTCTTTCACACCATTCTCTTCCAAAGTGTTTGGTTAGGTGCCTGTCCCCATAGTATACTTGGCAAGTATACTTAACAATTAGAAGAGATAGAAGCAAGATACGAGTTATGTAAGGCTGGTGAGTTTTATCATTTAGTTTTACCAAAACAAATTTACTACAACTACTAGTTGATTACATTCCCATTTGGTAGTTAAACTGGCATATTTAATATTCTTTATATAAAATTCTCTTTGTGTATATATGTATGTGTGTGTATATACACACATACACATATGTATATTCCCCTAACCAGTGCCTAAAAAATATCAGCACTGCCAAAATGTGATTTGTCAAGAGCATGTTAGATCTGCTTTTAGTGAAGCTGTGGAGAACACTGCATGTTGCTAGCAATTGAATCATACAACCTAAGTTGCCCCAAGTCCTTTTGATGTTCTATGGCAAAGAGTACAATAAGCTATGCATGTGGATCAAAAACCGGATAAGAAATGACAACCCTTCCACTTGTTATTGTGAGTTTTAGGTCGAGCAATATTTTAACTTTTTCAATAAACTGCAATAAATATGAATTTGGGATACTTTCAAGAGTTTGTCTTCCTTGGGAAGCCTTTTCTTGCCCTGATTTTTTTCCCCTATGGTGCTGATCTTGGAGCAGATATCCCTTTGAGGTCAGCAGGAATCTTCGAGCTCGAGTCAACACACAGCATGAAAAAAAGAAAGGGAGGAACCAGATGGTGGTGGTTAGTCCCCACCAGAAGGCACGATGGTAGGTGAATGCAGTGGTGGTGGTGACGTTACAGAGGAGTATGACATCATCTAACAAGGGCATAGAGGGGGAAACACCTTTTAATAAGGCCGGAGCCCGTTTCAATGTTAAAATACCGTCTTCCCTGTTAGTAAAGATGGAATTAAAAACAAAAAGCAAAAGGCGTTTTATCAGAATATTTTTTTTATTCTTCTGTGAGTGTTATAGACACTTACAGTATTGTTCAGCATCCTCATGTTTAAACAATGTAATGATTTAAAAAAGAATTTCCTGATCTTTTGAATATAAACAGGTGCCATATATGGTTTTTGAGTACACATCTCCATAATGCTTTATATGGAAAAGAGACTACTTCATGTCTCCATTTACTTAATATGGATTTATACATTTGGGGTCATTTCCGTTGACATATTTCAAGACCCCAGAGACTTTCTTACAATGTCACATTTACAGAGAGAGAGAGAGAGAAGAGAGAGAGAGAGAGAGAGAGTTTAAAGTAAGTTTTAAAGCAAGGTTTATAAAAATGCATCAGGAGGAATATACATTTTAGTTGGAAACTGAAAATGAAAGTTGTAAACTCATGATTAAGTACCAAAAATGTAACATTTAAAAATAAATACAAAAAATAAACATTTTAAATACATTTATTTAAAAATGAATATTGTACAGTGTATCTTCAAAGTCAAGAATCCAAGGGAGTGGGATGTAGCTGACATACTATCATTTTCCTGTTTGCTGGCTTGGTAGACTGAAGGATGAGATGAAGAATCAGACTTAAGTTTCTCACCCCTTTCCTGCCTTAAAGTTAACCAAATAATTAACAAAGAAAATCAAAACAAAGTGGAACAACAAAAAAACCACTGGTTTTAAACAAACCCTAAAAGGCAATACATATCAGTAGCACCCAACCTAAATTATTTTTTGAGGACTAACTTGGCAAATGTCGTAATGAAAAGATGTTTGACTGCTCAAATAAGAACTGATATCTGAATATGTGAATATAAGTCCATTAAACTTTTATTTTATTTTATTTTATTATTCTTTTAGGGACACTGTCTCACTCTGTCACCCAGGCTGGAGTGCAGTGGCGTGATGATAGCTCACTACAGCCTTAAATTCCTGGGCTCAAGTGATCCTTCCACCTCAGCCTCCCCAGTAGTTAGGAATACAGGTACACACCACCACGCTGGGCTAAATTTTTTTATTTTTGTAGAGATGAAGTCTTGCTATGTTGCCTGGTCTGGTCTCGAACTCCTGGCCTCCAGGGGTCCTCCTGCCTTGGCCTCCCAAAGTGCTGGGATTACAGGTGTGAGCCACTGCACCTGGCCTCATTAGACTTTTAAATTTAGGGGCTCAAAAGTCAAAGAAGGCCTAGAAATAGGTGATTGTGAGAGCTAAATCATATAAACACAAAGGACGTAATGAAAATGTTTTCATGGCAAGGGGTGTTGGAAGATTTGATAAGGAAAGTTCAGGCTAACTCGACTACACTGAGTGGTGGAATACTAGAGTGACAGGAAGATCTCCTTAAAGCAGGCATCTGTAGAAAAAATTGAGATGAACATAACTCCCACCCAGCTAAGTGTGTTTTCTTAGGACTGTGATTTGGTGATATGTGCAATAGCCAAAGTAGTCATTACATAATGATAAGGCAATTATAAGATTTAAATTAAAGAACATAGTATTTATTTCCCTTTTAAAATATCATGCTTACTTTCTAGAATATTATTCCTCTCCTATTTTGTTTAGATATAATTCAAAGGCAATATATTGATACATATGTTATTTGCTTATAGTTTAAATGTATTTGACTATTACAGTTGGTAAGCTGATAAACTAGTTGCTGCAAGTAATGTCAGATTTCTAGTAGATTTGATTGCTGGTAAACTTGAGAGAGGACTGGGAAACCCACTGATTTCAAAAAAAAAAAAGCAACAAAAAACAATTATAGTGACAAAGCATTGGAGATCTTTTTTTGCTGAACAGCATTTCAATATTATTTACACAAATGTTACTTTTAGTAGTGTTTCTGTAGCCTCTTTAATACAGAAAGGGGAATAGATCATCATGGAAGTATCCAATGTAGGAAAGGAAATGTCTTCATGAAAACTGTCCTTTAAAAGCCAAAGTTATATATAAAAAGTCTTTAAATAGAAAAGATTCAGAATTTTCTTCTGATTGTAGATGGCACTAGGAAATATATTTAGGTAACTAGATACAGTGGATGTTAAAATCACTTAGTAATATTTGATTGATGCCTGAAATGTTTGGTGTTTATCTTAAAAGTTTACATGTTTGCATAAATGTGGGCAAACTCTCAGGAGCCACTTTAAAAAATCATATCTAGATTTAGTGTTTCATATGCCTTTTTTTGATAACTAAATTCGTACTGCTTAATTTTCTCATAATCTTAGTTTATTATGAATTATTTATCATGAATTTATTAGTTTTACTTTTATATTTATTTATTTATATATTAATACATTTCTTGAAATTTTTTTTAGTATGTAGTATATTTTGTAGACTCTCATTAAATTATAATGTTAATTATTATAAATTTGACTGTTCTGGAGAACATACGCTATCGTCTCAATATTTGTATTCCCCCAAAATTCATGTGTTGAAATCCTAATCCCGAAGGTGATCGTATTAGGAGGTAGGGCCTTTGGGACATGATTATGTCATAATGGTGGATCCCTCGTGAGTGAGATTAGTGTCCTTATAAAAGGGACTCCAGAGAGCTAGCTAATTTTTCCACCATGTAAGGACACAGTGAGAAGGCCCCATCTGTGAACCAGGAAACAAGCCTCTACTGGACATTGAATCTGCCAGAGCCTTGATCTTGAACTTCCCAGCCTCCAGAACTGTGAGAAATAAATTTCTGTTGTTTATAAGCTACCCTGTTTATAGTATTTTGTTACAGTAGCCTGAATAGACTAAGAAAGCATAGTTTCCTTTAAGGCATATATGCTAAAAGCTTGATATAAGTTGCTTTGTTTTGTATTTTGACACAGAAGTATAAATTCAGTCCACTGAACTTCTCTGGGCACTAACTGTGCATCTTGTAACTAAATGTTGAGTATAGAGTATGTGAGAGGTGTGGAGTAGGAAAGAAAATGTTCTTTTCAAATTTATATTCGTAAAATACCATACTGGTTAATTTGTCCACTAATTATAAAAGGAAGGGTTGTAACCTAGCGTATCATTATCTGTCTTCCTTGTGTGTGAACAGGTGTCTTAGTCAGTTCACACTTCTGTAACAAATGACCACAGACTAGGTGGTTTAAACAACAATTTATTTCTCAGTTTTAGAGGCTGGGAAGTCCAAGATCAAGGTGCTGGCAGATCTAGTGTCTGGTGAATAAGGGGTGGGATGGTAAAGAGAGAGAGAAAGGAAGCTCTCTGTGTCTCTTATGAGGCCACTAATCTCATTCACAGGGGCTCTGCTCTCATGACCTAATTACCTCCCTAAGGCCCTATCTCCAAATACCATCACATTGGGGATTGTATTTCAACATCTGAATTTTGGGGGGACATAAACATTTAGTCAATAGCAATGGGCTGGTCTATATTTGGTCTTTGAACTTGATATGATATTGGGGAAATTATTTTCTCTTAGTGCAAGTTTCTTATTGTAAATAATCTCCATTCTGGATTTTATACACATAGCCATTTTGAGAATTAAAATTTATTCAACTAACTAAAAAAGAATGTTCATTTTAATTTATGCAAACCATAAAATGCCCAAATTATTTTAAAAAATCAATTGAAGTAGGATGAAGGAAGTTAAAAAATAGATACACACATGTATGCTGATTATATAAAGAAAGAAATATAAATATGTGTGTGTGCATGTGTTTGTGTATTCACCAAATATTCCTTTACATAGAAGACTCCTTACAGCAGCAGTCCCCAGCCTTTTTGGCACCAGAGACTGGTTTCATGGAGGATAATTTTTCCAGGGACTGGTGGGGTGGTAGGGGTGGAGCTTAGGCAGTGATGCCAGCATGGGGAGCTTCTGTAAATACAGATGAAGCTCCACTCACTCACTGCTCATCTTCTACTGTGCAGCCCCCCAGTTCCTAAGTTTTGTGGAAGATAATTTTTCCACGGACTGGGGTGGGAGGGCTGTTGGGGGGGAGGCTATGGAGCTCTGTGGCCCAGTCCCTAATATCCTTGTAGATAAACTTGTTTATGCCTTTGGGTATCTGTTCTGAATTTGCTTTACTGAAGAAAAACCATTTCATCTGGTGAAAATGATCATATTTTATTCTTTGTTGTAGTTTTTTTATATACATAGACAGAAATTAGTTTATTTTGAAAAAGGAAAAAGGTCATTTCATGCTAAAAATCTTTATCAATGTGAAAAGGTTAGAAATTTCAGAGGAACAAGTGCTATAGCAACTATAACTCTCTGAAATATCATTGACATTGTAAGACATAACTTTTAATAATAAATAATATATGATAACTTCTCATGTCAATGTATTATATACACCAGAGTCAAATTGCAGCTGCACTGGAAAAATACAATTTTTATATTTTATGAATAGAATATTTCTGTTGTAACACACAATATTTTACCATGTCACTGTATTCATCTGCTAGAACTGCTCTAACAAAGTACTATTAATACAAACTGGGTGGCTTAAATAACAAAAATTTATTGTCTCACAGCTCTGGAGGCTGGAAGTCCAAAATCCCCAGGGCAGGTTTGATTCCTTCTGAGGTTTGAGAGGGAATAATCTATTCCAGGCCTCTCTCCTTGGCTGGTAGATGGCTTTTTCATATGTGTCTTCATATTGCATTCCTTCTATGCATGTCTGTCTCTGTGTTCAAATTTTCCCTTTTTGTAAGGACACCAGTCTTACTGAATTAGGGCCCATCCTAATGACCTCACTTTAACTTTATTACCTGTGTAAAGACCCTATGTCCAAATAACACCACATTCTGAAATACTGGGAATTTAGGACTTCAACATGTGAATTTTTGGGGAGGCCACACAATTCAACCCATAATATTTACCATTGTTTTGTATATGATGCACAAAGATACTTCCTTGCTACAGTTAAAGGAACTGAATATGTTTTAAGATATAATGAATCACAGTTAATTTCCTTGAGATTTCTAAATGATAGAGTAAATGCAAGAATAAAGTGTTATGATTTAATCAATTCCCATTTATTTATTTTCGTTGTTGCTGTGATTGCCCTTGGAGTTTTCTTCATAAATTCTTTGCCTAGGCTGATATCTAGAAGATTTCTTCCAACATTTTCTTCTGGAATTCTTATGATTTCATGTCTTAGATTTAAGTCTGTTATCCATCTTGAATTAATTTTTGTGAGTGGTGAGAGATATGGATCCTGTTTCAATCTCCTACATGTGGTTATCTAATTTTCCCAGCACCATTTATTGAATAGGGATTCTTTTCCCCAGTGTATATTGTTGTCTACTTTGTCAAAGATCAGATGGCAATATGTGGATGGTTTTCTGTCTGGGTTCTCGGTTCTGTTCCATTGGTCTATGCCTCTATTTTTGTGCCAGCACCATGCTCTTTTGGTTACTATAGCCTTGTAGTATAGCTTAAAGTCTGGTAAAGTGATGTTTCCAGATTTGTTCCTTTTGCTCAAGGTTGTTTTGGCTATTCAGGCTCTTTTCTGGTTCCAAATGAAGCATAGAGTTATTTTCTCTAGATCTGCACAAGATGACGTTGGTATTTTAATGGGGATTGCGTTGAATCTGTAAATCACTTTGGATAGTATGGACATTTTAACAATGTTGATTCTGCTAATGCGTGAGCATGATATGTTTTTCCATTTGTTTATATCATCTGCAATTTCCTTCCTCAGTGATTCATAGTTCTTTTTGTAGAAATCTTTCACCTCCTTGCTTAGATGTATTCCTAGGTATTTTTTTTGTAGCTATTGTGAAAGGTGTTGAGTCTTGATTTGATTCTCAGCTTGATTGTTGTTGGTGTATGGGAATGCTACTGATTTGTAGACATTGATTTTGTAGCCTAAGACTTTGCTGAATTTATTTATCAATTCCAGGAGTCTCTTGGCAGAATCTTTGGTGTTTTGTAGCTAAAAGATAATATTATCAGCAAAGAGTGATAGTTTGACCTCCTGTTTCCCAAAAGCTTCTGCACAGCCAAGGAAACAATCAACAGAGCAAATAGACAACCTAAAGAATGGGAGAAAATATTTGCATGCTATATATCCCATAAAGGGCTAATAACCAGAATCTACAAAGAACTCAAGCAAATCACAAGAAAAAATCAAACAACCACATTAAAAAGTAGAAAAAAGACATGAACAGAAGCTTTTCAAAAGAAGATAGACTAAAGGCTAATAAACATATGAAAAAAGGCTCAACATCACTAATCATCAGATAAATGCACATCAAAATCACAATGAGATATCACCTAACCTCAGTGAGAATGGCTTTTATCAAAAAGCCCCAAAACAATAGATGCTGGTGTGGATGCAGAGAGAAAGGAACACTTATACACTGTTGGTGGGACTGCAAACTAGTGCAACTTCTATGGAAAATAGTACGGAGATTCCTCAAAGAACTGAAAGTAGACCCGCCATTTGATCCAGCAATCCCACTACTGGGTATTTACCCAAAGGGAAAAAAAGTTATTTTATCAAAAAGACATTTGCACTAGAATATTTATTGCAGCACAGTTTACAGTCGCAAAGATGTGGAATCAACCCAAGTGCCCATCAGTTCATGAGTGGATTAATGTGGTATATGTACGCCATGGAGTATTAGTCATAAAAAATGAATGAATTAATACCTTTTGCAACAATCTGGATGGAACTGGAGGCCATTCTCCTAAATGAAATACCTTAAGAATGGGAAAACAAACATCCCATGTACTCACTATTAAATTGGAACTAACCAATCAGCACTCATGTGCACAGATGGAAGCAAAACTCAGTGGAAATCATGCAGGTGGGAGGGGGAGGAGGGGATGGGTGAAATCATACCTAACGGGTACAATGTGCACTATCTGGGTGATGGGCACACTTATAACTTTGACTCAAGCTGTGCAAAAGCAATCCATGTAACCAAAACATTTGTACCCCTGTAAATATTCTGAATTTTAAAAAAAAGCAAGAAAGAATAAAATGTTATGGCTATTATTGAATTTTAAATGCCAACATTAGTTTTAAAATGCCTGAGAGGACTTGGAATGGTTGAATTTATTTGGGGGGATATAATTCTATTTCCACAACTAGTGTTTAGAAGATTTGCTAGACCAACATGCAAGCACTAATACTTTGTATTACCTAAAATGCTGTTAGCATACCACTTATATTTGTCTAGGGGAGTTCATGAAAGCCAGATTTTTAGTAAGCTTCTACAAATAATTCATCATGGGTGAAAGGCAATCACATCACACAAGCACTTACTTTTGCTTATCATGAATGTTTTTGTTATTATCTCATTGCATTTGAGATAAATGTGTTGAGAATTTTATCAAAAGCTTAATGCATTACAATCATGTTTTCCTCTAATGTACAGATCACTGTGGATTCCATAAACAGAATTCTAAGAAAGTATATATAAACTCTATTGTTATTCAGTTGTAAGAAACATAGTAAAATGTAATAATTTCAAGAGACTGTAGAAGCACTAGCATTAAATATTAAACATTTAAATGAGGAAGTGCTGATTAATTCATAATATTCTGAGCAGTTCATGAAAGTTTAATACTCATATCTTGCCTTGATTGTATATTATTTAACTGAAGCCATGGTCACTGTAGAACTGCTTAGTTACTATTTTTAATTGCAGGCTCAGTTTACCAAATGATTAATTTTACTTTAGGTAAATATGATTTTGAATTTCTCACCATTTTTTGTTCACTGTTTCATAAGCTAGAGCAGAATGAAAAATTAAAGCTTAACAATATCTGTTAAACATTTTAAACCATAATTATCTTTGAAAGTAATAGTTGAGGTTAAATTTGCATTGTCTTAATAAAGCAAAAGTACCTTAGTGATAACATTATATTGATTTTAATTTTTAGGTGGTCTAATATCATTCAGTAGGTATTATTTAGCACCAATTATTTGCTCAGCACTGGGGAAACAGTAGCAGTGAACAAGGCAGACACAGTGCTTCATGAAGCTTATGGTCTATTGAGGGATTTAGAGATTGAACAAGTAATTACAGTCATGTGTCACTTAAATGATGGGGATATGTTCTGAGAAATGTGTCATTAGGCAATTTCGTCATTGTGTGAACATCATGGAGTGTAGTGTCGTTACACAAACCTATACGGTATAGCCTACTACACACCTAGGCTATATGATATAGCCTGTTGCTCCCAGGATACAAATCTGTATGGCATGTTACTGAACTAAATACTGTAGACAATTATAACACAATGGTATTTGTGCATCTAAACATAGCTAAACATAAAAAAGGTACAGTAAAAATACAGTTTTATAATCTTATGTAACCTGTCATATATACAGTCCCTCATTGACCAAAACGTCATTATATAGCACATAACTGTACTCAAATAATTATTTAATTACAATACACTAAGTGTTAAGCAGGAAAAGTGTGAGATTTTGTGGGAGTATTTAATGTAGTTTGTAACCTGACTGGGGGGGGATTAGGGAAAGCTTTCTTGAGGAAAAGCAGTTAGGATGTGGCTCATAGGCAGAGTGGCTGTTGGCCAGAGAAGGTGCTGGAAGGAAGAGCATCCTCTGCAGAAGGGACCATCCACGAAGGCCTTCAGGACTGTCAGTGTTTGGGCAGGGAGAAGACTGAATCTGGTTTGAAGTCCAGACTAATATTACAGATGAGAACTGGTTTTCTTTAGAGATTAGGATTAGCTGTTGGAAAGTGTCTGAGAGGCCTAGAGCAGCAGTCCCTAACCTTTTTGGCACCAGGGACCACTTTCATGGAAGACAATTTTTCCATGGATGGGGGGAGGGGGGCAGAGCTCAGGCGGTGATACCAGCAATGGGGACCACCTTCTGTGTCTCCCCTCCCCCACCCTATTTCCTAAGTTTCATGGAAGACAGTTTTTCCATGGGGTTGCAGGGGGTGGTGGGGGGAGCAGAGCTCTGCAGCCTAGTCCCTAACAGGTCATGGCCTGGTATTGGTCCATGGCCCCAGGAGTTGGAGACCACAGCCCTAGAGAATCAGTAATGTAATCTCAGTTTGTGATAATTGACTTCCTCAATTTTTGTGAACTCATGCAGTACTTAGTTCTCTGGTTGGTTGGTGGAGTTAGTTCTTGGGCATATATTCTCCCAGAATTTGCACATCTAACTTGAGTGTGGCCTCAAAAAGTTATCATTAAATTTCCATTGTTATGCCATTAAACATCTCTGCGACTTCCCTTTCATTAAATCTCATGCACAAAGCTTTGCATGGCTATTCTAACAAGTTGAGGTCAGGATGGAAATGTGTTTCTGGCTCAGGGCACCTGTCACAATTTTAATCCAAGTTGTGTCCCAGCTTTTCTACAACTTGATATCCATTCCTCTTACATCCATTATGACCAAGCTAAACCTACCTTCTTTCTAGCAAGAGAGTAGCTTTTCTCTTTTGAGAAGGAAAACTGGGATTGCAAGAATATAATTCTCCTTATCCCATCACATATTGTATATTGTATTCAATTTAGGGGAAATCATTGTCATCAATAAATCATATTAAGTGTACAGTTATCACTGGCCAAGTCTGTACAGTGACACCAAAAAATGTAAATATGTTTCTTTGAGTTTTGATTCTTCAAACAATCTCAGTTGCCATTTCTGTTAATTAAGAGACAAAGCAGTGGTTCTTCAACTTTTAAGAATTATTTGGAAGACCTATTAAACATGCAGATTCTCTAGGTTTTCCTTCCTGCCACTCCCACATCCTGCCTGGAAATTCTGTTTTCTTAGATTGTTGATAAGGGTTGAAAATCTACATTACTACTAAGTCCCCTGTGATTTCTACACAGGTTGTATTCTGTAGACCACACTTTGAGAGTCACTGGGTTAAGAAATGTGTGTCTCATTAGACTAAGTGAAATAAACTAGGCACACAAAGACAAATACTGCATGGTGTTATTTATATGTGGACTGTAAAAGAGTGGAACTCTAGAAGCAGAGAGTAGAATGGTGGTTGCCAGGGGCTGGGTGGGGAAAGAGGAGTGGAGGATGTTGGTTAAAGGGTACAAAGTTCCGGTTGGACAGGAGAAATAAATTCTGGAGATTGTACAGCATGGTGACTGTAGTTAATAACAATGTGTTGCATACTTGAAAATTACAAAGAGAGTAGATCTTAAATGTTCTCACCACACCAAAAAAATGATGTCTGTGAGGTGATGGATATGTTAATAAAAAAAAGAATGTGTCCCTTAATTTAGTGTTATAGGCACAAATTTAGAATAGATGTATACTTAGAATATTTGTGTAAATTAAATACAGTAAATCAAATTGTATTTTAAGCCTTAACTATGCTATTTAAGAAAAATACTTCAATACTAATAATTATGTATGATTTGTTATATAATAAATAATATAATGATAATATGATATTTTAAAATTATTATGTCCACACATCAGCTTTACTTAAAGAGATACTGCTGCCTGGCAAGTTTTCTCTCTTTGTTCCAGTGGCCGAATGTTCTGTGGATCCCTAAAATAATCTGGTGGTGTCACCAGTAGACTATAGCCTTATTTGTAATTTTTTAGTTAAAAAAAAATTACAAGTTCTTTGATTATCAGAGAAGTAGTAGACAGATGTCCTTTGGTTAAATGTTATGATTTTATATATATGCCTGGAATAAAATGTTGACAGTAGTGATTCCTGGATAATGGTGTTTCAAGTGATTTTATCTTTTTTCTAAAATATTTAAATTTTTTTTCAAAATTTTAGAATGAGTGGGCATTACATTTATAATTGGAAAAATGTAATTTACTTTTAATAAGTGAAAAATAATTTTCATCTGGCTAGGTATGGTTGGAGATAGAGGTTAAAAATAATCAATAAAATCAAATAAAAATAAAATAGAAAGACATTCCAGGTAAAAAAAAGAAATCAGTTAGCTCTAGCTGGGGATTTTTACTTGTGAGTTTGACTGAAGGGGGAAAAAGCCAGTCTCCTTTAAAAGGAAGGAAACAGCTTGAATTCTTCCATGCCTTTTGGACAATCTTGACAACCTGTATTTGTCTTAATAAGTTCCAGTTTGTCCAAAAACATTTTACCTACCACTTAGAGGAAACATAGGAAGGTCTGGGATTTATGGTCAGAGTAAATGTAGTAGAAACTTCAGTACATCTTCCTCTTTTTCAGCTGCATGAAAACTCTCCCAAGGTGATAGTTATAGAACTCTGATCTCTTCTGAGGGGATAGTATGTCTTAAAGAAATTGTACCAGTCTAGTTTTGGACTGGTGGTGTGGGAGCAGGAAGGGAAGGGGAGGTGACCAAGGCAGGTAATACCATTGAGGGAGGAAGATTTTGACCTTGAATGTTGATTGAGTAGAAGCTAACCTCAATGCACTCTTGACCTTTGGAAGTAGAAGTTATTATTAATCTAGGAATGAAGTTTCCAGGCTTGGATTGAATCCAAAATGTCCTTCAAAGTGTAAGATAATACACAAAAGCTTAGCAAAGGAAGGAAATGGTACCCACAGCTGATATCCTATGAAATTACTTCGTTAACAAAATCAACTGTGGAAATTTTTGGTTTCAGATATGTCTTCTATGAATCTATTATCTAATCAATCAGCCAGCCATCTACCATCAAATGAAGTGATTTCATTGATTCTGGAGGCAAATTAAGGCAATTGGCTATCTTTAAGGTTGAGATTTGGTTGTTTTATCAGGGATCGTATGAGAAGTTTATGCCTCAGGGTGTTCCCAAGGCTAGCCCAGGAAGTCTGGGGTCGTAAGAGGAATGAGAGGTGTGGGCGTGGAAATGATCCAGCTGCTGGTCAGCAGAGACAGTTGTGGGGCACGGGGGTTGATCCTGTAAGGATAGTATTCTCTCCAAATTTGTGTTTTTAGTGATTTCTTGCAATAACCTCATTCTCAGTAAGAATTTAAATCCTGTTCAATGGTAATTTTAATAACAAATCTAACAATTTGAACACATGTACCAGAAAGTATTTTAAAAATTTTATATAAATCATCTAATTTAATTCCTAAATCATGGTAGTCCCATTTTACAGATAAAAAGATCGAAACTCAAAGAGATAATGTAGCCCCAGGCAACCTAACCAATAAGTAGTAAAGCTAGGTCTTTGCTTTCCAGATAGGCCTTCCTCCAACCCTACTATTAATAAATTACCGAGGCAAGTGCTGGGGAGATTCAAATTTATTTTGTTCATATTTCCTTCCATTTTTTTGGACTGGGTATATATGAGAAACATTATAAATCAACCTTTAACAAATGCTTTATGGATGTATGTCATGGATATAGAAAAATAGCAACTGGCATAAGTATATAGCTTTTTGAGTTTTCACAAACTGAACAGATCTATATAACCTTCACCCAGATCAACAAGCAGCAACATTTATAAAGCAACATTTATGAGTATACTTTTAAACAAAACTGGATCCTACTGTTACATAGAGTTTAGCCTCCTACTTTTCCACTTAACATTTGTTGTCAAATATTTCTAATGTTAATACACATTCTTAAAAAAAACAAGCTTTTTAATGGCTGCATGATAGATCCTCAAGTGGGTATACAATAATTTATTTAACCATTCTTTGAATATTGAATATTCAAAGGCTGTCCCAGTTTTTCATTATTGTAAATAGCATTTTAGTTTATAGTATTGAACATAAATCTCTGGGTTCATCTTTGATTATTTCCTTAGGATACAGTTTTAAAAGTGTAGTTACTAGATCAAAGAGCATGAATATCTTAAAGCTCTGGATACTTGTAGACAAATTACTCCACAGAGTGGTTATACCAACCCACCAGTGTTCATGGATGCTCCTGTTCCAATACTGGATCTTCTCTTCATGTGTGTGTGGTGTGTGTCTGTATTTATCTTTGCCTTTTTGATAGACAGAAATTGATATCTGACTGTTTTTTGGGTTTTATTAGTGAGGTGAATATGTTTTCATCTGTTTATTGGACATGTTACTGCATTTTTCTGTATCTTTTATATAGAAATTAACGTATAAATACAAAATTACTCCATAGTTATTCTTTGTTTCTTTGGGAGATAAAAGCTTATAAAACTTTAGGAGAGAGGCCTAGGTGGGAGGATTGCTTGAGGCCAGGAGTTCGAGACCAGCCTGAGCAAGAGCGAGACCCTGTCTCTACAAAAAAATAGAAAAATTAGCCAGGTGTGCTGGTGCGCACCTGTAGTCCTAGCTACTCAGGAGGCTGAGGCAGGAGGATCGCTTCAGCCCAAGAGTTTGAGGTTACAGTGAGCTATGATGATGCCACGGCACTCTAACCTGGGTGACAGAGTGAGACCCTGTCTCAAAAAAAAAAAAAAAAAAAAGAAAAAAATTAGGAGAATGTCTTTTGTAGCTCATAAAATCTTGGGAAAGTAATGGAATAAGTTTTCCCTTCATGATCACTTTTTCATAACATCCATATTACTATTTTAGAGAAAAATATGTGTCCACTCCTGAACAAGTGAGTCTTAATTGACGTGTTTCCTTATAAGCCATTTTATACACTGTTGCTTTACAGATGACTGTGGTCTTACGTGGTAACTCAGTTCTTCAAGAGTGTCAGACTACTGTCCCTATATGGAAAAAAAATATTGGAAGACAATATGTATTTGAATAAGTGAAATACAGCATATTTATTAATAGATAATTTGGTTATGATTAGAAATTTTCACATCCCTATTTATAATATTCCCTATTTGTAGAAAAAGATTGGACTAGGTTTTAGATCATTTTTTACCTTTTGAGACATACAAATGTGAAATTTAAGAATGATTGTAAATAAAATTAGAATTAAAATGATATGCATCAAAGGCTTTATAGTTGACTATTCAGTACATGGAAAAGTTTTTATATTAAGGTTGTTTTTCAGGCTTTAAAGGCATATTTGATTTTTTAAAACATATCTGGGAGACATATAATATAGGAAGTTTTAATAATTTCAGTAGCTAGGGTTTTTTTGCAGTAGCTTTTAATGAAGAGAGTGGAAATTTAATAAAATAAGAAAGAATTTATTCACAGAAGTGAGGGTTAGTGGGAATGGGGTTGGGGGTCTGTTGCTCTGTGTTTCTTCATTTGCCTCTGGTTCTATCCTGAGCCTCGTTACTGAGAAGAGGCTGCCAGAACTGGCAGATTGTGCTGTGTCTTATGTAATGCAGACCAATTACCTAATAGTTCTGAGCCTATTAGAATGAGGCCATTTTAACATGTGTGTTTTAATCTCTATGTTAGAATTCTGATCTCCAGATGTTATAAGTATTAAACCATTCTTTTCTCTTTTGTAAATAAATTTGCCAGAATATTTTATGTGCTTTAGAGTACCTGGGTGCTAACTTTGAGCTTTACCTGTTGTTATTCTTTGCTCTACAATTTGATGTCAACTAAATCCAGTTTCCCCCCATCATTTCATAAATAACTGTGTCCTATACAATAAAGGCATAGATTATTTTTACATTTGGAAGAGACTTTAGAGATCATACAGTTCTTCAGATCTTCCAATCCAAATGCCCTCCAGGACAAACAATACCTATGTGAAGTGACCAGGGGCAAGACAGAAGGCAGTGATGGTGAATACACAAACTAGACAGGATAAACCTCACCTAAAGGCATCAAGTTCAAAAGTTTGTTCACACACTGTGCTGTCCTAACAAGACACGTCCTGTCCGTGTGCCACATTTGGCCTGTAGGCCTCCAAATTTCAATCTCTGTAGGCTTCTTATTCTAAAAATAAATTTATCTTTCTAGTAAAGTTAGTGTGAGCAGGGATTAGAGGCCAGGTTTTCAGACTTCCAAATAATTAATTTAATATCTATCGAGTGCCCACTCCATCAGATATTTTCATATATTTATTTAATTGGTTACATACATGTCATCTACTTACAAAAGCAGATTTGAGGCTAAGGACAATAAATACACACATTAACATATCCATAGGGAGGATAAAATAAATGTGGAGAAAGATACTTAAAACCATAGGGAAAAAAGGGCTACAGTTGGAGAAGAAGGCTGAGATGGAACATGGCAGCCAAATTAAAAAAAAAGGAGAACAACTGAAATATAGGATTTTCTAGATGTATCTTATGCCGACTTTTGACGACATTAATTGGTTGACAGATACCCTTGGAAACAGTTCAAAGCAAGAGTATAATTGTAAACTGAAAGGACATATGGAAGGTTAGGGAAGGTTTAGCTGCTACGATGGCAGAAGAAATAGAATTTTACCGGGCAGAGGTGAGTGTGTGTATATGTAAGAACATTCTCAGTAAAGGAAACAGCAGGTACACAGGTTCTGTGATGGGGCAGAGAGAAGGTAAATGTGGATAGAGCAGACAGCGAGGGCATATGGTGTTCAAGATGAGGCTGAGCAACAAGCACGAGTTTGTAGGCTGTTGCTTAGGATTTTGTCCTATATCCAAAGAATAAAGAGGTGCTAAGGAGAGATTTTAACCTGGGGGTATGAGTGGGGAAGGAGGGTCCTAGGATCAGATCTGCCTTTTGAAAAGACCACTCTGCTTTGTGGAGAGGCAGACTAGAGTGAATGCTGAAAGACCAGTTAAGAAGCTATTGAAGCAATTCATGCAAGATAGAGGCGTGGAATAGGGAGGTAATAGAGGAGATGAACAGACTTGAGATATGGACAGACATCAGATATATGTAAGGGATAAAATTGGCAGTATTAGGAATGGATGTGGCTGGGGGAGGGAACAGTGAGAGAGAGAGAAAGAGAGAGAAATGTTAAAGATGATTTCAATCCTTGGATTTGTGCTTGGTTGGATGGCCGTGCAATTCAGGGAGGTGGATAACACTGAGAAAGGGTAAAATTGGGGGTGGGGAAATAGAGAGTTTTTATGCTCCATTAGGTCAGGGGCACAGTCTTATTCACAGATGTCTTTGAGCTCCAGGACAGAGCCTGGCACACAGTAGGTACTCAATAAATGTTGGTTACGTAAATGAATTATGCATTCAGGTTTAGACAGGTTTGAGTTTGAATGTTGTTGAGACATTCAAGTGGTGATGTCAAGCAGATGTCTGGACTTATGGGGAGCTAAACTGGAGCTGAGAGGAGAGAGGCTTGAGATCCACTCTCACGTAGGTGTCAGGTGGCGTAAGATGCCGAGACTGCCTGGGGATAGGAATAGGATAAGAAGTGGAGGGGCCACAGACAGAGACTTAAAGAATACTAGCCTTTAGAGGTTGGGAAGGGGTTGGCTAAAAAAGGATGAGAAGGCATTTTCAGTTATGTAGGAGAAAAACAAAAAAATTAGGCTCACTGAAGCTAAGGGAAGAGAGAATAGAACGATACAGAGGAGTCAAGTAAGATGAGGACTAAAAGTGTCACTGGATTTAGCAACAAAGCAGTCGGTAGTGACTTCAGTGGGAGCTGTTCTAGCGTAGCATTTGAGGTGGAAGCTAGACTGGAATTGATTGGAGAGTGAAGGGGTGGCGAAGGAAGAAATATATTTGATCACTAATAAAATAGAGACCAACTAAAAACCAGGAAATTAAGGAAACTGGGATGTACTTTCACACAAATACTTGAAATGTGGAGAAATTTCATTCACGTATTCATCAAACATTTACTGAGCACTTTTTGGTGCCAGGTTCTGTGCTAGAGAAATGTGTCACGGTGGTGGCTTTTCTTTTCATGTGTAGCCACTGTGATTGGAGATGTCTGCACTTCAGTTGCTCCTTGTTACATTTAAAGGGCTAGGTAAGAATATAGGTTGAAATGCTGTTCTGGGTGGGGTCCCTTCCAGTATGGTTGCTTCTTCAAAGATTGTGATTCTGACCCAGAGCAGGTGAGGTAAACATTCTTCTCATTTCTGTCCTGGAATCCCTTTATGCCCAATTAATGGGAGTCCCAAGTCAGTGAAGTGCCCTCTTCTACTGCTGCTGGCCATTCAGACTCCAGAGCCGTGAATAGGTGCTGCCTCCACCACCAGGTGGAATAACAGGAGCGTATGCTGCCAGACAGCATGGTTGCCTAGCAACAGGAGGAGATGCTATTGTCCCTCAGTGTGTGAGCACAATATATTCTAGCCCAAGGTGCCTGATGAACACGGTGATTACAGGAACCCTCCACGTCACCTATGGAAGTTGCGGTTCTGAGGCTGGGAAGTCGGACTGTCTTTGGAAGCTGAATTTGCAAGAGAAAGAGGCATATAGGGTATGATCATCTGGCTACATAGATAAGTATTGAAAAACAGGATTTGGGTTTCTGGTGATGGCTTAAGCTACAAGAATAATGGACTCCTGGCAAAGGATAAAGTGTATCTCATGAAACAAAAAATAATGTGTCTGGCAGGTGTGTGATTCTCACTGAACATGAGGAAGTGGGAGACAAATGCCTAGATAATCTGAAAAACAAAAAATAGGTTTTACAGAGGACACCAGGTGTGAAGTAGAAAGAATCACAGTAGAAAAGATACACAGAGTGAATTTCAAATTTTAATACAAGACAATAATTTATCCCCTAAGTATTACTGAGATTTGGAAGTGTCATGCAAGGTGGGTCCCTTTGTGGTCAAAAACTGTCCTGAAAGGGATTGGGACAAATTCCACACTGTCACAGTATGGATGAACAAATAGACATTATTAGGAACATTTAAAGAACAAGGAGCAACAAGAAGAGAAGGTTTTCACTGTTTCTCATCATTGCATGGAGAGGTGGGCAGGGACCAGGGTGCAGCAGAGCACTTGGTGTGGGTCTGTGTTTCAGTGAAGGGACCCTCACCATCCTCATGGTGTTCCCTTTTAATAGAGAAAATGGGGTGAAAAAAACCCCCAGTCTTGTCAGTGAGGGAATAATCAGTATGTGTGGGGCCAGGTAGTCAGAAACCAGAGTTGTCTGGAAAGTCAGCCCAGCCTCTGGAAACCTTGGGGTCCATGGATTGATGCAGTGTCCATGGGGGGAGGTAGCCCCCCATTCTATGGGAAGCTGAACTTTGGTGCTACCCTCTTCTTTGCAAAATGGAGGACCCATCTCCAGCTAGCTTTCAGGCAACCTGGACTTGTGGACAATTCTGCCTGTTGCCCCATAGATAGGATAGAATACCTGGTTGGAATACAGCATAGAATGTGCATTTTGTTCAAAAGGAACAGGTACTGTGACAGATACTTTAGTGCTCCCTCATATTCAATCATGAATATGATTGCTGTTGATTAAATTTGCAGGAATTTTGCAAGATAGTTGTTGAAATTTTTGATTATTAAAAATTAAATTATGGAGTGGGTGCAGTGGCTCATACCTGTAATCCCAGCACTTTGGGAGACCAAGGCGGGAGGATCGCTTGAGCCCAGGAGTTCAAGATCAGCCTGAGCAACATAGTGAGACCCCATCTCTATAGAAAATAGCAAAATCATCTGGGCGTGGTGGTGCACACCTGTAGTCCCAGCTACTTGGGAGGCTGAGGCAGGAGGATCACTTGAGCCTGGGAGTTTGAGGTTACAGTGAGCTATGATGATGCCACTGTACTCCAGTCTAGGCAACAGAGCGAGACCGTGTCTCAAAAAAAAAAGTTAAATTATACAAAATTAAAATTAAATAAATTATATTAAAAGCAAAGGCAATACATACTCAAAACTCATCACCTCCTAATCGTTTTACTACATTTTCCTACTGTTTATGTCTCCTATATCTGTATGGTGAAAACACTCTGGTTTGATAATGGTGTGCTGCTGCGCATCTTGTTCCAGTTTGGTGTCCAGTGAGTGAGCAGTTGGGAACATGGAATCTGCCATTGTGGGAGTTTATAGTATTTATAAAATACCATAAACCAGAGCCTTTTGCCCCAGAGAGGTGGTGGTTGCACCTGTACCAGTATACCACTTCCCGTATCCCTTGAACCTTGCCATTTCATTCATTGTGCCCCAGCCTAGAAGCGCCTGCATGCTTCTCTCTGACAATGTCTGCATCTCTGTGCCAGAGGATTTCTCTGGAAGGTCACTTTACTCCTGCCCATGTGCACTGCTGGCAGGAATTAACTGCCTCCAGGAGCAGCCCTCACCTGGACCTTCAAGTGGGATAATTTCGAGCAAGTGTTTTACACTATTTCCCAACGTTTTAACCACAAGATTAAGTTTCGGTTGCTCACCATGGCATTTCATATTGTACTTTTTATTGACTGCCCTCCCTTCCCTGGATCACTTCTTTCGCTTCTGTCCTGGTGTTTCCTCTGCCTTGCCTCAAGGTCTACCTCTGAGTGAGTTGTATCAAAGGAGGAGAGGAGGGCTGTATGGATGGTGGAAGCATATTGGGGAACTTTGGAGTAGGATTAAGGGATATCCTGTGAGAATCGACAATAAACCATGCAGCCAGATGGCAGACATGCATGATGATTTTCTAATAGCTATCACAAAATTGGCAGGAAAGCAAGATCGGGTAGTCATGAGGGACTTCAACTGTATTTACCTAATTTTAATTCAAATTCTACTAAAAGCAAAGCGTATCTGCTTTAAAAACATTTGCTGGTAACCTATTAGGGACTCTGTTCAGTGGTGTGGGGACACAGTGATGAATAAGCCATTGCCAGTGGTTCTAAAGTACTTACAACCTACCAAGGGATATCAGATGTAGACACAAATATTTTGAGGTAGAACATGGTGATCTTCAGAGAGAGTGGTTGTAGCTCTTGGGGGAGAAACATGCTTGGATGTTGGAGGAGCATCCTGGAACAGCTGACATTTAGATGAGGCCTTGGTAAGTTGGAAGGATTTCAGCAGGGAGAGATGATGGTGAGATCAAAGGCCTGAAACTGCGAAAACAAGCCTTATATTCACATCTTGGACATAGAGGGGTGTGCAGGAGGATGGAATCAGAGGAAAGCCTGGAAAGGCAAATTAGAGGCAGGCTGTGGAGGCTTGGATGGCATTCTGGGGGATTCTTGGTGCCTGTCTAATATAATAAGTGCTTAGCATGCAGAGAAACTATATAAGGGATCTGATTTCCTAGCCATGCTAAGCGTCCAAAAGGGGATTTTTAAGACTCAAGAGGGACAGTGGCCTCTAAACAGTCAATCCTAATTATATATTGTAACTTGTTATAATGAGGAATTACAAAGGGGAGAAAGTTCTGATCAGTGTAGATTTCAAAAGGCATTGAAAAAGACATACAGCCAAGAGGCATAACTTGGAGAAAAGCAGTGTGCGACAGAAAGGCATTGCTTGGTGTTATGGGCTGAATTGTGACCTCTTCCCCAAATTCATATGTTGAAATCCTAACCCCCAGTACCTCATAATATGATTATATTTGGAGATAAGATCTTTAAAGAGGTAATTAAGTTAAAATGCAGTCATTAGGGTGGCCCTAACCCAATATGACTGGTGTCATTGTAAGTAGAGGAAATTTGAATACAGACACGTGTGAGCATAGAGGAAAGGCCACGTGAAGACACAGCGAGAAGGCGGCCAATGCAAGCCAGGGAGGGAGGCTTTAGAAGAAACCAAACCTGTAGACACCTTGGCCTCGGAATTCTAGCCTCCAGAACTCCAGAAAAAAATAATTTTTTGTTGTTTAAGCCACCCCATTGTTGGTACGTTGTCACGGCAACCCTAGCAAACTAATGCTTTGGCGTGAGGTGAGCAATGAATGGGGTCTTCGCCTTGGGGCGGACAGTACAGTTGATCCTCATTATTTGCGGGTTCTTTATTTGCAAATTCGCCTATTGGCTAAAAGTTCTTTGTAACCTCCAAATAAATACTTGCCTCACTTTCACGGTCATTTGCAGTCATGCACAGAGCAACGGAAAATTTGAATTGCCAGATGCTCATTTTCCTAGCTGAGGTCAAATGCTCTGCCTTCTTGTTTCAGCTCTCATACTGTAAACAAGTGTCCTTTTCATAGTCCCTAGTGCATTTTTTGAATTTTGGTCCTTTTTTGGTAATTTCACTTTTAAAATGGCCCCAGGTGTAGCACTGAAGTGCTGAAGGCTGTGATATGCCTTATAGAGAAAATATGGGGGTTAGATAAGCTTCCTTCAGGCATGAATTGTGGTGCTGTTGGTCATGAGTTCAATGTTAATGAATCAACAATATATATTAAATAAGTTTGTCTTTAAACAGAAACACACATAAAAGAAGGTTATATATTGATAGTTGATAAAAATGGTGTGACTAGAGGTTCACAGGAACCTAAATATGTCCTCTAGGAGCTGTGGTTTAATCTTTGCTAATTAAATGTTTGTCGTGACTGTATAGAACGTAACTACCACAAATAATGGGAATCTATTGTATCATGTTGCAGAGTGGTTGGAAAGTCTAGCTATTCAAATTCTGTTTTCACCTTCTGCACCAATAAGCTTACTGCAAATGAAAAATGTAGAACACAAGTACCGTTAGACAAGAGTTGAAGCTCAAGGTAGGTAGAGAGGTAGGGAGATCATCTAGACACTGTAAATGAGCTCAGTTTTTAGCCATGATGCTGAAAAATGTACACATGGTCACTATTTCTCTGTTTCATGGATAAGTATTACAATAAAGATTCCAGCAACAACCATAGGCCATTTAACTTGATGTTGGTTCATTGGTAAATTCAAGGAATTCTGGTGACCTAATAGCAATCAGGAAAGAGAAGGCTGCACCCTGGCATCCAGCAACCTTGGGTACTTATCCTCATTCTGGATTTGTTTCAGGCCTTATCAGTCAAAGAAAATTCGCTGGCACACATGAGGTCTCCTAAGAACAGGTGTCCCATTACATCCTCATCTTGTTAAACATCATTTGCACTAGGAGGAAACTGTGGTATAATAAAAGGCAAAGTGGCTTTTTACTGTAGTTGAATTCTTAATGTAGTCTAGATTCAATTCAATTATAATTTTTAGTCCCATGGATGGCCTTCATTGGAGATTCTGCTTCCCATGAGCTATGAATCTGGAGCTTTTCATATCACTGCAATTGGGCTACCCCAGGACCACCTCACAAAATTTTCTGAGATGCACATTGTTAAACACACTGACTCCTGGGCTTTATCCCATTAACTTGAGAATTTAGATCAATTTTCTAAAAAAAATCAACAAATCAAAACCAAATATGTACTAAAGCTAGATTAAGATTTCCTTAGAAATCCTGTACCAGAAAATGAGGAACACCACAGCTGCAAAACATACTTACTCCTTTGCAAAATCCTTTCATCTAAACACTCTTTAGGTAACTAATCACTTAACTTTTTCCTATACTTCTAGGCCTCAAGACATTTTGTGATGATTATTCACACCTGGAGTTTTTCTTGATCCTTATCCTTGGAAAAATTGTCTTATGGCTATGTTGAAAATGCAAATTTATACTTAACTGCAAAGAGATTTTGTTATTTTAAGGATGATTTTAAGGCTCATCGTACTAAGTGCCATGTTGCAAAATAAAAAGTGCAGCATTTTCCATTTTACTGATAGGAGGAATATTATTTATAGTTACAATTTAATGTTACACAAATTAGCTGTTCATTTATTTCTTGAATAATTTACCAAGTAACTATCAGATGCCATCTATCAATGTAAGTGTCATTTAAATTACATTCTTAGTGATGATTTTAATCTAAAAGTTTTAGAAAACCATTCAGTTGTAGCATATTAAAAGAGCAACTGGCCATGCTAGTACTTGGAAATTTCTCTGTCACATCATTTACTTAACATTATTTAGTGAATTTCATTGTTAGCAATGGCAATTTTGGGTTTTATGAATTACATTTTGAAACATGGAATAGGGATTCTTCTGAAAAGGGACAGGAAAAATTATTCAAATGTTATTTTTATAAATATACTGATGGTTCATCATTTTATCCTCAGTATCAAGAGTATCATTTTATAAATATTGGTTTAATAAGTGAATAAGTTGAGCAATACACACACAGTCTGATCATAAAGTAAATGAAAATTTTTAAATTTGTCTTAGAGTTTTATAATTAGTTTAATCATATGTATTCCACATGTATAATATACTCAGTATATATTTAAATAAATTCTTTGATGTTAAGACAGTTGCTTTTAATTAGTTTACGTATATTGAAATGAACATATGGAAACACCAAAAGACAATACTATGGAAAACTCTTTTTAAAAACTTGTAGTATTTTTACAGCTACACTCAGTTTAACTATGTCTGTTAGGAATTCCATCAATTATTAATTTTTAATGTTGCTTTAATCATTTTACAAACATCATAGACACATGACATATACAAGAGTGCCAGCAATGTCACCCTCAGCATGTTCTTGAACAAGCACACAGTTGTAAATATGAAAATATTTTAAAAATTTGTAATTGTATATTATCAATATGTTGAACTAGAATCAAAAGCATGTATTTATGTTTTGAACAATTTTGGGCACTATTAGAAGTTACCCTGTGATTTCTTACATGAGTTCAAATTTTCTTTAGTTACCTTCAGTCAAAACTACATTTTGGAGGGATGGAGGGGTCACTTCCTGTTTAAAAAAAAAAAAAAGAACCATAATAGAAACAGAACAATTGGAAGCATTTTTGATTAATTGTATAAAAGCTTTAAACACTTGATTATATTTGGAAAAAATCAAACATGTATTTTTATCTAAGCATTTGTGCATTTTATTGTAACATATTTACCTGTATATGTACTTAGGAGAATTACTAGACTTATTTTTCTCAACCTAGAAAGGTAATTAACATCCATGCCTCAAAAGAAAAACATTCTTAGAACTTCTTGTAGAAGGTTGGGGGTAAAATATCTTTCCACATGATTTCTTTTAAGGCTAATCTTTGCTTAAATTTTACAAAGTTGTGATTAGTTATAGACAAGATAGTCTTTCATTTAAAAAAGAAAGAACAGAAGGATGGAAATTGCTGAAAACCTGAACACCATATTCCTATTCACATTATTTTAATAATTTATTGAGTACAGGGCCAACAATATGAAATTTTCATGTATGAGTATTATCCAGCCTCGGATAAAACTGATACATGAAAATCAAGGTCAGAGATAAATCAAAAATACCAGTAACTCTTGGCTATAACTGTCTAAATTATTATAATGAAATGTCATTTAGAAAGAAAAAAATTTTTGGTTCTAGAAACTAAACAATTTTATTGTGGGAATTTTTTAAAATTCAGAATTAAATTAAAGCTGAAAGTGGATGATAAAAATGAAGTTATTCCTGCTTTAAGTGCAATCAGGACTAGAAATAGGGAAGAGCATTGTAAAATTACATTTTTCTTTTTTATAGTCAAGATCACCAGTTAGGGAATTTGTATTTAGGATAGATCAGCCAATTTTCAGGAGATTTCAAAAATATTGTTCAGGACCTCATTACAGCTGCTTTAATCTGACATAGGCCTTCAAGTCTAGGGAAGGGATTTCACCTGAATAAGTTATGTGAGATTTTACCCCAAGGTTAATGTTTTCAGAAATGCTGAGAGAGAGAGAGAGAGAGAGAGAGAGAGAGAGAGAGAGAAAGAGAGTGTGTGTGTGTGTGAGAAAGAGAGAAAGAGAGGGAGCGTGCAAGCGCGTGAGAGAGACACCTGGGACGTAAAGAAGAGATAATGGCAATGTGGAGGGATTGAAGAAATAGGAAGATTTATATTCACTGAATGCTGTCATTTAAACTTACTTCCAAAGGGCTTAATTTTAAAATGATAAATTCACAAACACACTTGACTGAACCTGTTTTATCTCCTAAGAATAACTTTAAGGAGGGGAAAATCTCAGTGAATCTCCTTTTATTACTGGTGGTGCCAGAAGATAAGACTTAGGGGACTGCATGTGGTTCATCTGAATCTCTGAATCTATAATCAATATATCATAGTAGGGTTCCACGAAGATGCTTGATCCCTCTTCCACCCAGCAAAGAGTATTTTCCAGACTCTAGAAAGTGTTTTAATATATCATTACATTTTGCATATGATGGGTCTTCTGCACCTGCCATAATTCTGGGTCATGTTTGGTTTGTCCTCTCCTTTTAGGAGGAGACAAAAGTGGAGGGCATTTTCCAGGGTATTCGTCCCTGCTTTTACAAGTGGGCTGATCCAGGGCTCTTTGTCCTTATTATTTTGATCTTCAGCTTAGTCCTTTATCACACTGAATTTAGCCCTCCCTGGAGGTCATTCCTTCTTCCTTTTTCCCCCAAGGAATAGTACAGATCTGTATAAAATGAAAAAGAGAAGTAGTAATAATGATAATAAATGGCTGTGATAATAATTGGTGCAGCAGACATCAGGTTAAGTGCATTCCACAGAGCAGCCTGCTGGGCATACTCCCAGGAGGCCATACCCATGTATCTGGAGCTTGGGAGCACCACTGTACCCCACTGCCTTCCAAGAGAAGACCAAGCCCCTGCCACCCTCTCAGGCATCCCAGGAGATAGAGGCTACTGTATTTAATGCGGTTCTTTCAGGATGGGGAACACGGCTTCTGTTTCTTCTAGCCACCTTTACATGCCGGTTAAGGCACATTACTTGGTCCTCTCCCCCTTCGTTTCAGCTTTCTCATGGCTACAAAGGGTATAATAATACTACTTATAGGGAGATTAAGTAATACCTATAAAAGACTTAGAACAGTACCTGGCCTATACTGCTCAAGTATTATCTAGCTGTTATTATTATTAAAGAGGTATCTATTAAATCTGAGGATAAAGAGCTCTTAGAGATGAATGTAGGTCGGCCATACAATAAAGACTTAGGGAAGTAGGAAAGGGTGGGTGTGGTACATTTAGCAGTGCTTCTCTAGAGATGGACAGGTGGACTGCCAGATCCTTCCTCATCGTGCTCCTATTTAGTTTTTGGAATAAATAGGTAAAGCGGAAGCAGTCTCTACCCCTTACAAAAGGCTGATCAGAGTCCACTTGTTCCTGATCTAATTATTTAAGATCCCTGTTCACTACTATGGATTCATGTCCTCCCTCAGTGAATCATGACCTCCAGTCATTTCTTTTATGTATTTACTGGGATGATTACTTTTTCATTGCTGTTTGTTTGGGAACGTTATTATTGAAATGCCTGACTTAATATTTGAAAACCACATAAAACTATGTCAAAATGGAATTAATATGTGTAATGAGAAGTATTAATAGTTCAGGGGTCATGTTCTTATAGAGGTTTGGAATGGAAATTATAATGCATTTTTTGATGATCTCTATTTGGTACTCAAAGCTAGTGGCACTTTAAAGAAGAATAGTGGTTGAACACACAATGTTGATGAAATTTTACAGCAAATAAACTCAGCTTATTTCATTTTCAAAGAAATATGTTTGTTCCTTAGGCTATTTAATCTGTTCTGTATTCAAAAAGCAAACGAGTTCTTGTTCATAAGGCAAAATGCAGTGATGATTTTCAAAATATTGATAATATTAGATTCTGCTGGTGTTTTTCATCTTCAAAATATATAAAATTAAGAAATGGAAACTCTTTGCAATCGGTGCATCATCACTAATACTTAAATACTAATTTTAACATTTTTGTAATTTGCAGTCCTCTGATGGTTGTCATCTTGAAAAAATATGGAAACATTTCAAATACTGTTCAGTATATTTATCTTCTGCACATATTAAAGGTCTTTTGTATAAAGTAGCAATGGAATATGCTTGAAGTGATCAAAGTTTAATGGACCACAGAGCATTTGTAGACCAGAAGCTTTATGATGAAATGAAAACAGCATTAAATGTCTAAATTTATTTTCTTCCAGACTTTCATCTTACAGTGATTTTCTGCAAGAATGGTATTAGGGTCTTGTTGGGAACATTTAATAGAAGCTATAATAGATAATAACTGACTCTGTAATTAGTTATTTCTACAGAAGTACTCTTTGAACCACTGATAAGAATTGAATTATGTTGCTACATCATGTTTTCGTTTTGCTGTCATAACCCACCAATCCATATTCATAGTCTCTTGGTGCTAAGCTCATTGCCAGTTTAACACAGATGTGGAAGAGACATATATAACCTCCTCAGCCTTTTGATCCCTTATGTTTATTTGAGGAAATAGCAGAGTAACTTTAGAGTGAGGATAATGGTATAAGGTATCTTAGTGACAAAAATTATCAGAAGATTAATGTGGTTTGTACATAAAATATGTATATATTTATGCACAAAATACAGATATGCAAAAGAAACACTATTATAGAAACAGTATTAAATGTAAAATTCAACCAAAATTTTCTTAGACATTTCTGATTTTTGAGTACTAAAATACTGCATTATTTTTCATTTTTTGTTTTCAGGGGAAACTCATTTTTCATGTATCTATGAATAACAAACACTGGTCCTTTTTTTCTGTTGAAGAGAAGTTAGATTTTATAATTTTATTTACATTGGCTACAATAGAGTCTCAGTTAAATTTTATTTTATCCTTATATGTTATTTTATGTTGGAACAAATATTTCTATATGGTTGGATTCAACAAATGTTGATTGAGCTCCTCCTTTGAGCTAAGCTACAGGGAAAGTGGAGTGTGATCAAGTGCCCTGTGGTTTCCCAGAGCTCTGGGGTCGCTGAGGCTGCGGAGGAGGCTTTCCCCAGGAGGTCAAAACAGACTTCCTGAGAGAGATGGCATGTGAGCCTGTGCCGAAAGAATGGTTGGGATTTTAACAAAAGGTAACCAGGAGAAGTCATTCTGGGTGAGAGCACCCTAAAGAAAGCCAGGGAGGCGGGGAAGTACAGAGTGTGTTCTGATTTAACTGGATCAAAGAATGTTTCAGCTGCAAAGGAGAAATTTGACTATAGTAATGGGTTATGGCCACAACCTGAAGGTCTTTGAAACTTCATTGAAGATTTAGGGTTTTAATCTGTGGACAATAGGAAGTTAGAGATGTTTATTGAACAAGGGCATGATGTGATCTGATAAGACACATTTGCTTTCTGATTACAGGTAATACTATACATGTTTTATTTCCCCCCTAAATTGTACTGGCAAGTTCAAAATTCTATTTACAATCTATAATATTGATATTTTCCCTGTATAATTAAAGTAGCTAGTGCTATTTATAACAGTTTAATGCAAAACTATGAAAGATATAAAAATTGACTCCAAGAGGGAAAAAGTATCCTGGGAAAGAGTTTTACAAATTTTACCTTGAAAATTTGTAAAGCCATGAAGAGAAACAGACCATGAGGGGAGAATGGATTGTTTGAGTAAGTGTTTACCTAGTTAAAGTCATCAGATCATTATTTGATGATTTGACAAAAACCTTTGGTATCTGAAATGGGTAGCTTGTGGTTCCTATCCCATAGTGGTGATATATTTTGATTTGTATAAAATAGCTGGAATTGATAGGATATCAGATAGAGTTTATAAACATTTTTGTCAAGGGGGAACCAATTATAAATGTCTTCTTTTGACTTTCTAGTTAATAAAACCCAAATTACAGTGCTTTCATGGTTCTCTGGCTCATTGGAAGGTATTCATTTGTCTATCTGTCAATCACGTAGCTTGCTTAGTTCTTGAAGTCTGAATGTGTTATGTACCTTCTAGTGCATTTTATTGTTTGGGCTAGTTTGCTTATCTTAAGTGCTTTTATAATAAATTTCTTTCTGCCCAACTTTTTAATACAAAATTTTTCTAAAACGAAAGTTAAAAGACTAGTACCACAAACATCTGTATACCTACTACCTAGACTTGGAAATTATTTATATAATAATTCTTTAATAAGCTCCTTTAAGACACTTGATAAATATTATTTGCTCCCCATCTTAACATTAATTAGAGCATTTGGCTGATGATCATGGAAAAAACATGAAGGGTTTGCTTATTAATTGGGTTTAGTTAGATATCAGTTAGACACATACATATCTTAAAGGTAGTTCAAATATAAATATTTTGTTAAATTTTTCCCTATCCTAATGTACCCAAATTTATATCTTTTAACTATAGCTTCAACTTATGCAAAGATATTTCATAAACAAGTATTTTTAAAGGAAACATTTTTAAATGACAGTAGCTATGGAAAAATTTAAACTATGCAGTTTGGGACTATAACATTCTGAATCAGAGTTTCAGAAAATTACAAAAATATCTGTAGTGGGAATTAGAACTTTGTATTTTACATTCTACAAATGAGTGTATCCAGATCCACACACACATATATAATCCTATGATTCATAGCTGGTTCATTTATTTTAAATAGTAGACAACAGTTATCTGTCTTTAATCAGCTTCATCAATGGGCCAAATATTGTAGTAACCATGAAAGTTGTAAGTTTTCCTCCTAGTTCATATACATATTAAAATAATTTAACATTCACAAATGCAAACCTCAATTTTTTTATCATGAGGCATATTAGTATTTTGTATAGTAAACTTTTCCTTTAGTTTATCAGAAATCACTCTTCTGCTTTCAAGATTATTCCAATTGCCTAGATGGCAGCAGGTTGGGGATGTAAGTGATGAGCTAAGACTACAGAAGCTAAAATAGTGCTTGAAGGGTGAGTCTAGTGAAATTAGAGGAAAGAAAATCAAGTCAGGGAAGGACAAAAGCCTGTGCGTGTGGGAGTCAGATGCATTTTGATAAAAAGGAACCGAGAAGACACAAGTGGGCAAGATGAGGAGAGACACCCCACATGAAACTGAAACCTGTAGGGTCAGAAGATGCAGAACTACAGGTAACCACAGCTACGGTGGTAGGAGTACGGTAGCCAGAGCATGATGCCTGACACATTGTTTGTTTCCGTGCTTGTTTACTCTGACAGATTAACCAAGGGCTACAAGTAGAGCATTTGAGTGAAAGGGAAAGAAAGCAGCAGAGAGAAGGGTGTTCCTGATGTAGTTTCAAAGTCAAAGTGCCTTGGTGTAAAGTTTTCAGCATGCTTGTATAGACTGCTCATGTGTTCACTACCAGGGCTCTGTCAGTAAAAACATGGGGGCTGCAGGCATTCTGAAATTTCCTACACACTAACAGGGAATATGAACTGTGCCTGATGTTTTTTAAATAGAGAAACCGGACCAATTATCTTCTTGAATAAAAGAGAGCCTGGTCATCAGAAAGATATGTCTTAAATCCCATAAGAGTCTGGGCAGTGTTTCCTCTTTCTAAGACAAAGAGACCAGTTGCTAGTTTGCATATTGATTATGCATTACGTCTGTTTAAAGGAGGAAAAGGAATGCTTATTCCACAGTGTCAAGAGAATAGCATTTTTCCAAAGGCAAACATTTTTTTCCTAAAAAATACTTTAAATTCCCAACTCTAGCAAGCAGAAAAATAAGTTATAATCACTTTGTTTCAAATAAGGAAATTTTTCTTTAGATGACTTGTGTAAACATCATGTGAGAACTTATGTGTACTTATGCCTTTTTTATAAGTGTCTTCGGCTGGTCCTTTAGTCAGCTTCTCTCTCCATTGATCTGTCTTGTGCTCTGGAAAACATTTTACATATTTAAATAGCCAAGTTTTCTCTGTCTTCCTTTTGTTGCGTGTGGTTTTTCCAAGTAGGATTCATTGATGTGTAAGCCTAGGATTCATAACATACTTCTCTGGATAAGATAACCTTGCACTACTTTTGTATGAATAAGTTATTAATAATTCACTAAATATTTGTTGAGCACTTAAAGGTGTCAGGAATTTTTCTAGACATTTGAGATATATCATTGAACAAAATACTCAAGATACCTGCCTTGATGGAGATTACATTCTACAGAATGAGTCTCACAATAAATGTAATAAACAAAAATATTAGAAGTAGATGTATCGGTATAATGTGTTAGAAGGTGATAATTACTTCTAAAAGAGGCGGGGGAAGTAGAGTCAAGTCAGGGGGACTGGGAATGTGGGGACAGTGGGAGCAGGTGGGTGGGAGCTGTCTGTGATTTTAAATAGGGTGGTCAAGGCAGGCGTCATGGAGAGGGTGACATTTAAGCTGAGACTTGAAGGAGGTGAGGGAATTGGCCCTTCAGTGTCTGGAAGAAGAAAGTCTAAGGCAGAGGAAATGGCTAGTGCAAAGGCCTGATGTATTTGTGCAATCGCAAGGAGACCAGTGTGCTGGAGTGCAGTGAGCCAGGAGGAGAGCGGGAGGAGCTGAGAACAGAGAGGGAATAGAGGCAAGTCATGCAGGACCTTGTAGGCCACTGTGAAGACTCTGTCTTTGAGCAACATGAGGAGCCATTGGAAAGTTGTAAGGAGAGGAGTGGCATGATCAATCAGATGTGTGTTTTAAAAGAATTCCTCTGACTCGTACTGAAAATAGATTGTAGAATGATGAGGGTAGGACCAGGAAGACCAGATTGATGTCTAAGGAAATAAATAATCCATGGGAGTGAGGACAGTGCCTCAGACCAGGCAAGTGGTCATATTCTGGATATGCTCTGAAGGCAGAGCCAACAGGATTCCCTGGTGGACAGGATGCAGGGTGTGGGAGAAAGGTGACTCCACAGTTTGCTCAGAGGGTTTCAGCTTGAGCAACAGGAAGGCTGCAGGAGAAGCAGGTCTGGGGGTGGGGGTGGGATGGGCATTCAGTATTGGTCATATTGAGGTTGAGATGTCTCTTGGACATCTAAGTGGGGATGTTTAGTGGCAGCTTCACATATGTCTGGAGCTTGGAAAGAGGTCTGGACTAGAGATGGAAATTTGGGAGTAGTCAGCTTATGGATGGTATTTAAAGCCAAGAGACTCTAAGAGTAATAAGTGTTTTTCCTAGTAATTCCATTTTTATTCTAAGACACTCAATGTTTAGAAATTATTTCCCACATATTAAAATATACCTGGCAGTGAGCTTACAGAATAATAGGTATTTGCATCACTACTAGGAATAGAACCAAACAGAGAGAAAAACTTGCCCAGTCTGACATAGCAAGTTAGTATTTCTGATGGGAGTAAAACCCAGTCCTCTTACTTCTGGGCTGTTTTTACTAGACCTTGCTGCTTTAGCACTCAAGAATCTATGTAAAGAAAAGAACTGATCTGAAACAGGCATTTTGATATGTGGTGGAGTAAAAATTAGAATTTGCGTCATCCTCTGGGGCAGGAGAGGCACTGGGTGGCAGGTAAGAGGGAGGTCTGGTGAGGGGTTAACAGCCTGGCTAGACATTTAAGGGGTGCAGGTGACCTTGGTCATCTCACTACCCTTATGAGTCACAGGCCTTCCAGGCAGCTTCTCAGATGCAAATCTCTAGGAGATTAAAACATCACTGGATATGTACAGGCTACCGATGAGTTGAATTTATCAATTGTCACGCTAGACCTGGCAGGGCTTTTGTTTTGCTGGGTGAGGCATACCCGTTTGGAACCAGAGCTGAATTTCTGAGGGCTGTGGCGGAAAGACTGAGAGCTGCCACCCCTGGTTCTTCTCATTCTTAGCCCTTTCTCTGAGAGTGTTTGGTCTCTGTTTTAAATAAACCCTGAGCAGATATTTAAAGAATATCTTTTGGAAGGGAAAGCAAATTAATAACAAGCTGGAGATACTTGTTTTGGGTGCACTGAGATAACAGCTCACACTTGGTGGGGACCATGATCACAGGGGAAGTAGCAGGTGGGGAGGGTAGATGCAGAACACTGCCAGGCTTCAGGACTCAGGTGTGGGCAGTCCAGTGATCCGATATGCCTAGGCCCTGCGAGGTAGGTGCCAGGAGGTTCGTGCAGGACTCCCGCTTTCAGGAAGGGAAGGACAAGACAGGGCTTTAGGGTCTGAGAGAAGGTAGCGAAAGAGGGGGGGAGAGAGAGAGAGAGAGAAACTAATTCTTACAGTAAATCTGATAGTATAATTATACCCCTCTGTGAATGAAGAATCTGAAACTCCCTCAAGGTCACATATTGATCAGAGGTGGAGAAGTAGGTGAGATTCAAATTCAGGTTTGCCTCACTTCCAGGTCCACAAAGGCCTTACATTTTTTTCAGAATCTGGGAAATAGGAGCCGGAGCAGAAGCATAAAGGAACAGAGAGGCGCCCCCAGGACTTGTGCCTGTGTGCTAGTACAGCATTGCTGCGGTTTCACCAGGTTGGGGTGGTATGGGCTGAGGGGATGTGAGGAAGGCAGGGCCTTGTGGGTCCACAGTGAGGCTCTGCAGATTGGGTGTGATTTGCTATGAAGGATGATCTGAGATACAACGTTAAAGTCTGATGGTCACTATGGTCCATGTAACAGGAATTAAATTAATTTTAAACCCCACTGGGGGCACAGAAGCAATTGAAGCACTGTCTAACCTTAGTTAACTTGAACTCATGACACAAAGAAAGGAGGCATAAGCAGAACCAATTGTGGGAATCTGGGGTCAGCAAAAGGGGGCAGAGGACTGATGATTAGAGAATTATTATGTAGATGTAGAAATCTAGACTGAGAGAGATAAGGTGTTTTTCCTAAAAACACCCAGCCAACAGGTAAGAGATGAGGGCCCATCACCTGGGTCTCATCCCTGCCTACCCTAGAGCTCGTCCACCACGCCCAGCAGACATCTCCCCAGGAGCCTTTAGCTCTCCTTTTAATAACAAGGATATCAACTCCTGAGGCTTTCCCTTTCTTTTTCTTTAAATATTCTTCCTGCACATGAATGATCTGGGAAAGGAGCTATTAAGCAAGGGTTTGGCCATGGCCACTTTGCCACTTTGGGATCTGGGCGGAGCAAAGGAAGAAACAGGAGAGAATCCACGTACACAACATCAGAAATTTTTTAGATGATATCGGATGGTGCTGGGCAAGGTTCTTAATGGCTCTGTGCCATAAATTCCTCATTTGTGTGCTGGAAGTAATACTAGTACCCCTGCTACATTTTGACAGTTAAATGAGATAATACATGTAAACTACTTAGCTCAGCGCCCAGCTGAGTGTTTACATGTGGATTACATGCCAGTACTCAAAAATATTAGCTATTATTTCTTATTAAAGAATGGGAAGATAATTTATTCCAACATCCAATGCCATTTTTGGGGTAGCATGATATCAGGCTATTCTATTGATATATGTGTCCTATTTTACGGTTTATAACATAGATGCTTCAGACCATTCAGCTCTACTCACTGGATTTCCTGGAGTTTAATTTAAACATTCTCATCAAAGTTAATGTGACTCTGGCCATTCTCCTTACTGCCACCAAGCATGATGACAGCCTTGTACTGTGCCCACCAAAATAATGTTTTTACCTCCCCTTGGCTGCTTCCTACAAATGGCAAAATCTTGGTCTTATAAAACTTATGCAGGAGGCTGGGTGCGGTGGCTCGCCCCTGTAATCCTAGCACTCTGGGAGCCCGAGGCAGGAGGTTTGCTTGAGCTCAGGAGTTTGAGACCAGCTTGAGGAAGAGCAAGACTGTCTCTACTAAAAATAGAAAGTTATCTGGCTGTCGTGGCACGCACCTGTAGTCGCAGCTACTCGGGAGGCTGAGGCAGGAGGATTGCTTGAGCCCAGGAGTTTGAGGTTGCAGTGAGCTATGATGACACCCCTGCACTCTACCCAGGGTGACAGAGCGAGACTCTGTCTCAAGAAAGAACCTTTGTGGGAGAAATGTTATCATGTTGAGCAGGAAATTATAATCAATTTTTAAGATGGTGAGCAAGAAAAATTTTAAGAAGCCAAACCTGAGTAGCATACAGATAAATTTAATTTGACCCTTTTCTTCCCAGGACATCCTGATTTTTTGGTTATGAAACCATCTGGACTCCTCTTGTAGACTTTGTTCTAAGACTTAAAGCATGCAGTGGCCTTCCTTTCTTCTTCACAAAAGGAAAAGGGCTGACTGTCTTCATGCAAATTAGTCTGTTTTTGTTGAAAAACTTCAGGGAACTTATCTGTGAAATGGAGACTCATGATAAGAAATGCAGTGCATCTTACTGTTCTCCTTTCAGCCAGTGTAAGATTGTTTCCCACAGTATGGAATGCTTAAAAAAAAAAGTGTTTCATCACAATGCCAAAACTCCAGCAATGCCTTTGACTGCCTTCAGGGGTGGTAATGGAGGTGGGGAAACTGTCTATTCAATACTGTATTATTTTCAGATGATTTTCCACCTACCCAGGAAATGTGTAAATGAATGCGGAAAGGTAGGACTGATGTACTAAATTTAGGACCAGCAATTATGGACACTGGAGTTCTGAGCTTCTTTTTGCTCCTCTGTAATTTCTAATATAAAAAAATGCTAAGTATGGATATTATAAAAATAATTTGTTAATAATGAGTAAAAATTGTTTTGACAATGTCTGACATTTCAGAAATATATTGCATTATTCTGTCTGTATTAATTGAAGTTTCTTTTTTTCTTTATATTTCAGTGACAATTTCAACGAGCACCTTCTTTGACGGCTTGCTGGTGACAGGACTATACACATCTACAAGTGTTCAGGCTTCCCAGAGCATTGGAGGTTCCAGTGCCTTTGGATTTGGTAAGCTGTCCTGACCAAAGAAGCCAGTAATTGTGGATATTTTATACAGTTATAGGTCTTATTTTTTGAAATTATCTCTTTTAAAAGTAATAGAGATTTATTACTTCAGAGAAAATAATCTGAATTGATTTGTGTGTGTTTGCTTGAAGTTGGGTGAATTGAAGGAAGTCATGTACATGCTCAGCCAGCATTGATCCTGGGGTGATGATCTTTCTCTCTCTCTTTCCACCTACTGCCACTATTACACTTGGTCCTGTGGGGTTCATGTAAATTTCCGTGTTCCGTCACTTAGGCTGCTGGAATTTGCTCTGATGCCCATACAATCATTCAGTAACCTGTTCTCATAAAAAGTTCTTAAAATCCTGTGGTAAGTGAAAAGTGTCGTGTTAAGTTTGGCAAACAGTCATTATATAAAACAGAAGATAGCAATATTTGTTAAAATGATTGAATTCTATGAGTATTCATAAAAGCATGCCATTTAATATTTAAAATGTTTATTTGGCATCTTTGTCTTTAAATCAGAGACCTGTCAGGTTACTTATGTGGAGAGGCAGAAGGCCACATGGTAGCCATTGATCCCAGAGGATTCTCAATTTGGAAATCTCTAGTTTACCCATAATGCTATCAACATGCCAAGCTGGGATTAAGTAGACCTTTCATAGCATCAGAAATGCAAATTTAATATATCAGTTTATGTAAGACATGAAATTACTGATATTACTCTCAAATTGGAAAACTACACAGAACTTCCTCCGTGGAAGTGAGAAGAATAGAATTGCATTATCAAAGGCAGCCGTGTGTTCAATGTTTTATTTTTTTCTGTGATATTTATTAAATAGTTTTTGCCCATTTTTGATATATGAAAGAGCACTTGCTCTGTGTTGAGTCCCAGCAGTAGCTCTGCCCAGGTGACTCATTGGCTGATGGCAGAGCAATAATGTTGATGTTGCCTTGTCACTCTGCTTGCCCAAAATGAGGTCCATAGCCTTGGGCCTTAAAGGAACCTCAAAGTCATTCAATCATCATGTTAAATTATTTGACTTTGAGAATTTGTCCTATTTTAAAAAGTTCATAGATAAGATTTTATTATCTGTTGATAATGACTTCTAAGGTCTAAACTTCAGAAAAAAAAAATTTCTCTTATGTCTAAAAATTCCACTTATTCAGACCCACCCTTTTTGTGCTCTGCAGAGATGAAGGGTCAGGTTACAATCATATATATAAGTGCATAAGTATATTGCATACTATCTGTTTTGTTATAGGAGGACCCGTAAGTAGGGCTGTCAGATTTAGCAAATAAAAATAAATTTGAATTTTAGATAAACAAATAATTTTTTAGTATAAGTATGCAATATTTGGAATAAGACCTCCTGGCCTCTACCCAGCCCAATTAAATCAAAACCTCTGGGGTGGGGTCTGGGCATTGGTAATTTTTAAAGCTCCCCAGGTGATTCTAATCTTTATCCAGGGTTGAGAAGCACTGTACTGGATTATTCCCCAGTCCAGCAGCATTAGCATCCCCTGGGAAGTTGTAACTGCTGAGTTCCAGGCCTCACTACTGACACAGTGAATCAGAAACTCTGGGGGTGGGACCCAGGGGTTGTTTATTTAATAAATACTCCAGGTGATGTTAATGCATGCTAAAGTGTGAGTAACTCTAGTGTAGTGGAAAGACAGATATTGATTAAATGATCATATAAGTGGGGTTGAAATATACTGAGTGCTGGGAAAGGGTATGACAGAGAAACTAGATCTAGTCTTGGGTGAAGTGAAGGGTACTTTGGAAAGGCTTTCCTAAGGAAATGATATCTCAGTGGAGATCTGAAAGAGTAGGAATTATAGCTAAAGGCCTGTGGAAAGTGGGGCACAGCATACCCAAAGGCAGGAATGGCAGTGCAAAGGCCTCAGAGTGGGAAGAGGCTGGCCGAGTCCTAGAAATTGAAAGAAAACTTCGGTGTGGCTGGACCCAGAATCCAGAGGGAAAGTGATAATTTATGACTGGACAGGAGACCAGAAGCAGACCATTCAGGATATTGTAAGATTTGGGTCTTTATCCCAAGAGAAAGGAAAGCCATTGAGGAGTGTAAGCTGAGGAATGACTTGACCAGCCTTTCATTTTGAAGAGGTCACTCTGGGGTCAGTAGGGAGAATAAACCGTAGAGCCCAAGAGTGGATGCAGAAAATAGTTCTGAAATGTAATTAATCTGGGCAATGTAGGTCGAGATGATTTGAGAAGACTTGGCTGAGTTAAGTAACTATCATTTGTTAATTTGGGAGCTTTAAATAAGAAAAATCATTAAAGATCATTCAGAAGGGTGCTATAAGCACATTTTGAAGGAACATTTAAAATACATGTATCATATTGCTTCTGATTTTAGCTAGTAAGACAAAACACTAGTAATAAAATTATTAAAAATTATTTAAGAAACCCAGGCATCAAGACATTTTCTACCATGACTTTGAAAGCTGTAAAAAGTCAATTTTTACTTGAATTAGAATGTATTGTGATTAGCTGAAATTACACTTAGCCTTCCCATCACTATCAACCCTATATCGGTTTAATGGGCCAAAGAGGCTTCTGAATGTGGGCAGAGTTCACTGATGATGGTTTGACTTCCAGAGCCAAATGCTCAGGTCTTGCACTGTACACTTTGCATTTTTATAGGACATGATTTTTATATGGATGGATAGGTAGGTGAGATCTTTCTTTAATTCCAATAAAATCCTAATAATTTTATGTGCATTTATATGATAGTGGTAAATAACTTTAAAAATGAAATTTAATAATATGCCTGAATATTATATAACAATTAATCTTCATAAATAATGTTTAGAATGGAAAGCAGGAGGTAAAATGTCTTTTTAGATAAAATGGCCACTTTTGAAAAAAAAACCATGTAGTTTTTTGGTATTTGATTTAAGTTTAACATGTTCTTTAGAATATAAGCACAAAATAAAAAAGATTTAATTTGATTAGGGTACAGGTAGGAAAGTAGAGGAAACTTATAGAAGGTAAAATTTAAAAGAGTTGCTGCTTTTTGGTAGTTTAGTATTTATGTTAGGATCAGGCTGAAGTAATATGGCATGCTTTGACCTAGAACAAAAGAGTTATTGAATATGTAATCTATCATTAGTGTCTGACTTTTGATGCAATGTTAAGCAAACTTAGTTTGCTTGGCATTTTCCCACCATATCATAGGATTAGTGTGATATGTTTAACTAGCTGTGACAAATAAGGCAAAATAAAGCATGTAGTTGAGTCTAAATGGGTACTTCTGAAGTTTTTTTCTAGAGTTGTTTTAATTGTACTAATTACACTAAAGTTACAGCCACTCTCCTTTGAATATAAAATGTGTATATGACCAGCCAAAATAAGTCCATAATTATTCTTAAGATACTGTTGTAGAAATGTAATTGCACTAACATAACTACCGCTTTTTATGCAAAACCAGAATTCTTTAAAATGCATGCCTCACTAACCAAAAATAGACAAATGCCTAATAGCCAGAAATACATTAAAACAATAGCTATGCAAAAGATGACTGTAAGCTAGCAATGCCTGATTTGAAATACCTCATTTTGCTTGTCAATATAAGAAAACATGCTGCCCTAGGGAAGTGCGATGTTTAATTATGGATATCTCTTTGTGCATCCCAGAAAAAAAATGCTTCTTTCTTGTCTTTGGCTTTGAATTCCAGCTCAATCATGTAAATCTTCAAGGCTCATTGTGGTCGCTCAATGAAGGGCTATTTGAATATCCTTTCATACAAAATTGTTCCTTTTCCAGGGCTAAAATGCATTTTACTCAATATTTAGTATTCTGGCTTTAAATGCTAGAGATTTTACTCAATTTTTGATATTCTGGCTCTAAAACCTGAAAATCAGGTTTGCAAGTCTGATGAATAGCAGTCACAATTGTTAGACCTTGCATAAATTAAGGTCTTTGCAATTCCTAGATAATCTTGCTCAGCTAACACATCAGCCATTTTAGCAATTTTTCACTTAAACTTTTGTAATTTCCTACATGTTTCATTGCCAGAATGCAAGCTTTTACTACTTTATTTTATTTTCACTAAAAATAAAAATACAGGGTCAGCCGGGCACAGTGGCTCACGCCTGTAACCTAGCACTCTGGGAGGCAGGAGGATCGCTTGAGGCCAGGAGTTAGAGGCCAGCTTGAGCAAGAGCGAGACCCTGTCTCTACTAAAAATAGAAAAAGTTAGTGGGGTGTGGTGGTGTGCACCCGTAGTCCCAGCTACTCTGGAGGCTGAGGCAGGAGGATGACTTGAGCCCAGAAGTTTGAGGCTGCAGTGAGCTATGATCACATCACTGCCCTCTAGCCTGGGCAACAGAGTGAGACTCTGTCTCAAAAAAACCCAAAAAAAAAAAAAAAAAACAAAAAAAAAACAAACCACACAAAAAAACAAGGTCTATTTAAGCTAATTTTTGGCTATCACATTAAGACTAAGATGAACCTTTTACAATTTTGCTGATTATTGTTAGGACTCCTACTCCCCTGGGCATTAGCTATAGTTCAATCTTAAGTGTCTTGTTTGTGTGACTATGAGACACACATTGTGAATACATGAACATATTAAGGACTTAATATCTGTAAAGAGGGGCAGCCACTAGCACCTTCATTAAATAAAATCCTGTGTAGTAGTGGTAGTATTTACTAGCCTAAATTAAGCTAATACTGTACTCAGAATGATCTGGCTGAATTTATCTTGTCTGTGTCTTTACAAAGAAATACAAAAATAAATGCAATTTAAACATAAACTTAAGGAACTCAAAGGCATGACCTTTTATTAGGTATAGTAAATGATCTAAAATTAACAAGAAGTCTTGATTAATTAAACAAATTACTCTGGTTAGTGGTACAAGGAGCAGAGCTGACAAGAGGTGAAATTGCCATTAATTTTTCCTATTTCAGAGTATTAACCTAAATTTGCTCTTTATTCATTCTGTTTATGTATGCCAGCATTACCTTCATTAAGAAATAGTTTTATCTAGTTTATTTTTGACATATGACAAAGAATTCAGGGATATTTCCCAACTTCTAAATAACTAACTTGAAAAGAATCACTTACCAGAATACTGGGCATGATACATATAAAGCTGTTGAGTTAATTAATCAAGGAATTGTTTAAAGCAAATGTTCAGGGCCATGAGATCTGAGCCAAGGTGGAGGAATTAGTAGAGAAAGGTAGCTCAGTGCAAATGGTTCATCACATGACCTCTGCAGTTGGGCAGTTCAGATTCCATGCCCGGCCCTGCTTCTTGATAACTTGGGCAACACACTTACCTTCCCCAGGCCTTAGTGACTGCATTTGCAAAATGAGGATAACAGTGGTGCCCAGTACCCAGAGTTATTGGATGGATTAAATGAAATTACCATTCAAATGCCTGGTATATATTATGCTCAAAATAGGTATTATTTAAAGACTCAGAAAGAAGTGAGAATTCTTTCTTTGAGAAAATGAGAGGATTGTTCAAGTGGCAGAAGGTTTAAAAAGAGAGAGTTTGACTCAGATTTTGGGGGAATGCACTGAGTCTCTTACCTATAGAATTTAGAGCTGGAATGGACCTCCAGTAGAACCTGGCTCAGCCCCTTGCCCCCAGTGCATAGGTAAGGAAACAAGACTTGGGAAGGCAAGTGGTAATTATTACATGAGCTGCTGTAAGTGTGAGGACTAAAACCAGGTGTTCTGGCATCATATCCAGTTCTCAGATACTTTTTAAAAAACTATTGTTTACGTACTATAAAATTGACCATTTTAAAGGATACATTTCCGTGATTTCCTGTATATTCACAAGACTGTCTAATTCGACAATGTTTTCATCACCTCTAAAAGAAACCCTGTACCCACTAGCAGTTACTTTCCATTCTTTCCTCCCATCAGTCCCTAGGCAACCAATAATCTACCCTCTGTCTCTATGAATTTGCTTATTCTGGACATTTCATATAAATGGAATCGTATAACGTGTAACCTTTTGTGCATGCCTTCTTTTACTTACCATAATGTTTTCAGGTTTATCATGGTATAGCATATATCACTACATCATTCCTTTCTATAGCTGAATAAAATTTCCATTGTATGGATAGACCTCACTTTGTTTAGTGGATGGATATTCTGCAGTTACCAGATTCTTAAAAGGATTTAGGGTTGTGCAAATTGAAAAAAAAAAAAAAAGAAAGAAAGAAAACAGTTTAAGGAAGATACTAAGCAATAGGATCACGAAATTCCTTAAATACTCATCAGTGGCTCAACACCTGTAAAGATTAAAATTGCTTAGTCTGTTCTATGGCTCACACCTGAGAACTGTCAAACTTAGAAATCAAGATAAATTTCTCCTCTGCCTCTCTTTTCTGCCATTCAAGAGAGACAGGCCACTGTAGCATGTTTTTACCCTAACCTTTGCCGAGCTAAGTCAATCAGATTTACTAGCACAGGAATTTGGAATCGAGACTCACCAACCCCAGTCCACCTCTCCCTGAGGTGGACCCAAGGAACATGAAAGCCTTCGGAGTTATGGGCAGGCATCCTCCACGATGGCTCAGAGGAATCTTGGGCAGGGAAAGGAGAAGGAGTGAGAGTCAGAATGCGGAGGTGCCAGAGCTTTCCAGAATCCTGTTTTAGGATTGCTTTCCATCAGGCTCAGATATTTTTGGGTTCTAAGAAATGATAAACATAGCTAATATTGTTAGGTAGATAGTTAGGATCTCCGGCTCTTCTCGGGACAAGGGTTCCCTGCTTTGGTGCTGTTTTGAGCAATTGCTCCACCTGGGAAGAAGGATAGGTGTGGGCACTCCATTTTGGTGTTGCCCCACCCTTTATCCTATTCCCAGCAACTGCTACACCTGGGGAAGAGGGAATGCTTTATCAATCTGGGAATTCCCCAGCCCAGGCATAATAAGATTTAGAAAGTGACCTAGAGTAACCTGAGGGTAATTAATATGCCATTAGCTTGAATCTGAATTGAGGTTCACCCCCCAGCTAGGCTTTCTTAGAGGGAGCTCAGATATGCAGATGGCATTTTGAGGACACCTGTTGATCATTTGCTAACATCCTACACCTCCCAAGAGCCCGCCTCCAGACTGGGCTAATAAAAGAAAACAATCCTAGAAATCAGGAAGTAGTGAGTGGGTCAGTCAGTGAATGAGTTGGCCTGTCTCCACTCGCGGAAACAGACGATTTTATTCTACAATAAAGAGCTGCTCTTGTGAAACTGCTCCCTGCATGAGCTTACTCTGTCATATTGGCCCTGCTGGTGATTTTTCCAAGAAAGGAGTCAGAAGACCAGGATAATAGTCTGGAGTTGACACTTTGGTGTATCTGGTCATTCTTCAGCCAAGAGCACACCAAGAACCGAGGGCAGACTTCTACCCTGACATATTTGGTGCCAAAACCCAGGATTCTGACAATATTATCAAGGACTTGCTATATGCCAGGTGTGTTGCAAGTATTAACTCTTCTGCTCCTAAAAAAATTTCCTACTATAATTCTCCTTATTTTGTGGATAAAGAGCCCAAGGCACAGAGAGGGTAAGTAACTTGCTTAAAGTCCCTCTTACTTAGACAGTTACAAAGCCATAGTTCAAACCAGGCTCTATAGCCTCTCATTAAGCTTCTCTTGCAGCCAAAGCCAGCTGTAGTTGGTTTCTACTGCAATCAAAAGAACCTTGACTAAGAAAAGGCCCTCTCTGCTCTAGCCCTGCCTGTCTCTAAACCCCATCTGTTCCCAGCCTCCTGCCACTCCTTTCCAGATGCCTACTACCATCACATACATGCATATATACCCACGCACCATTCAGAATAACCCACGCATGGTTCCAAAATCTCAGCTGCTTTAAAACCTATACTGCCCTTGTTTATGGCCCTTGGAATTCCTTCTGGCTCTGTCTGCCAGGTGAACACCCTGCCGTCTTTTAGGTCATCCTTCCTAACTCCCCTCCCCTGAGCCCCGCCTCTGTGGAACTCTCTGCCCCCTCCTCTGTTTCACTCTCTTCTCTGACCTCCACCAGTCGCCTCTAAGAATCTGTTGAATTTACTTGTTTAAAAACCTTTTAACCTTTTTGAGAACAAGGAGATAATCTAATCATCTTTACTTCCATGACACATAACAAGTGCTCGATAAATATGTATTGAATGAATAAACCAAATCTTTGAGGATTCATGGGGTATTTCACTACAAGAGCTGCCATTAGTAAATGTGTATATATATATATACAAGTGTATGGGTATGGATTGGGTGTGGGGGGGAATATTACATCTATACATGCATTTAAAACTATACAAACATATGTAAATCTTCTGATCAGACAATCTGGGGAAATTGATCATCCTGGTTACCACTTTGTCCCTTTCTCTCCTGGAGGTGATGGGCACCATGCTCTCAGGTAGGATAGTGATTAAGTGTTTTCTATAGAATTGGGAAGACAGAAAGAACTTCAAGAGATTGTCCAGTGCAGCCTCATATCTTAGGGCAGGTTAGTGTCTTAATGGTACCTCATAGTTCTTATTTCATCTCTTACATCTTTCCAGAAATGACAACTCTACTGTTTCCTAGGAACATATGCTAAGATTATGTCAAGTGAGATGGTTAAGGAAGATTTCCTTGTATAAAGGTGTAATTGCTTGTTTTAACTTCAGCACCTTTCTCATATAATTTTTCGTATAACAGAACATGGTATTTGTTAAAAAGTAATTGTCACTTGTTTTCTTTCCTTTATGGGAACAAAAAACAAAAACACACACTCCACATAAGACTCATCCATTTCCTAGCTCCTTAATAATCTACTTGTCAGTTTTCTCCAGACACTCTACAGGTTGGAGATAAAGGAATTTAGTCCTGATAAGATATGTACTCAGAAACCACTGTAGATGCTTTAAAAACATATCCCTAAGGAAGAGCAGTTCTTCTAGTTTCTTTCTCTTCCTTATTCCTGTTCAAATGAACATGTTAAAATCATATAGAAAACTGGCATATGTATATATATAAAAATCATATAAAAACATATAAACATATAAATCTTACAGAGAACTGATATGTATATATAAAACTATATAGAAAACTGAAATAAGAATGTTAGAAAATGCACATTTTTAGAGCAGGTTCTGATAGAGCTTGCCACTAAACTTTGTAGGTTATGATTTTTGAAAATATTTTGTTATTTTGCCAGTTTAGTGTTAAAAATTTATTTGTGAAGAGCTTCTTCTGTCTTGGCAAAGTATAACCTTATTTCTGTTATTAAAGAAGACATTTGCCCTGATAACTGAGCAGAGAACAAACAAGAACAGAGCAGGAGGTCATTACATGGGGTACTTTCTCATGTGCCAAAATTTTTAAGAATAATTCTGGAAAGTAAGTTTCTATAAACAAAATCTTAGCCCTTACTAGATAAAAACAGAATCAGGAATACTTTTCTCTCTCTTTCTTAAATAATAATTTTAAAAAACATCTAGGAATTATGGGTCTTCGCTGGTAAGAGGTGCTGTTTTCCAGGACAGTGACACATCTCTGAATACGCCAGACTTTTCATTTTAACAGGAGACAGGATCAAAGTATATGCTTCAGGGAATAAACTTCAAAGGGTGACTCTGACCTAGCAGTCATTTTACTTGTAGTGTGGTTTACTCTTGATGCTTTCCAGTCCTTTTTTTGGTTTCCAGATAATGATAAATGAGTTTATGTTCCATGTTCACAGTAATTGATTTATAAATACTCTTGGATAAAGTTGGCTTTTTCTTTCCTGGCAGTTAAATCTAAGAAAAACTTAAAATAATTTTATAATGTTATCACTTCCTAGATATAATTCTGATATTATTTTGAGATATAAAAAAAGTAGTGAAAGTAAATTCTTGGCATCTCCTAGGAAATAGTTCTGCATGCAACATATGAATTTGAAAATAGATGTGGGAGTCCAATAAAGGCACTTCACCAAATGCTGGGTTTGTTTCCACTCTTGTCTTCTGTTTTGTAGTTTGTATTCAACTCTCTGATGGAGAATTTTGCATTTAGCCTAACAGACGTGTAGGCTGCTCTCTGAGGCAAGCACACAACTAAATTACTGTTTTCAGGACTCTGAATATTTGAATGGAAAGATACTTGTTAGTGTGGGAGTTGCCATTTTGGAAAAGAGAATAGCAAAAATTGTTAATATTTTGGTAAAAGTTCAGATTGAGCGCCCCTCCTGTTTTTCTTCCTGCATGTTTTCATACATCAGAACCATGTTGTTGTTATTATCTAGTTAATTATGTTATTTCTGGTTCTCTTTCAGAAAAGTTCCTCTCCACTTAAACTCTAGTAAATAGCAAATTAAAAGTACAATAAATGTAGCTGTCAGAGATTATATTCTGGGAATATGTTTTGTTTATCCTTTAATTGTTTTCTTTTTGAAATAATTATTTGTATTACGAGAAGATTCCTTTTTAACCTGACTTTTAACCTATATGATCTGATAGCATTTCTAACAATAATAACAAAAATGGAAAGAAATCTGTTAATAATAAGGGAAGAACTCAGTTGGGGTTTGGCTTTCTGTTTCTAGAGAATGGAACAAATGGCCAGGTCTAGAATAATTATGAGGCTGACGAAGTTTATCCCTAGCTTTCCTCTTTCATTCTTATTCTTGTCCCCTTTTCAGCAAGGAGCTCCTATCAGCTGTGTTTTAGAGTGAATTTTAAAATGTTGTGGTAATGGCAGCTTTTCCCACACTTCACTTCTTGCAAACATTAGCGTCTCATGATATATTAATAAGTCTTACATGGAAAAAGGGTATTGCTGTGTAAAACTTGGAATATTCTGGTTAAACAAAGTTTAACAGTACTTCTTAGAGTTTTTAATGTTTTTCTTTTAGATATAATTCACATAACATAAAATTCACCGTTTTGTGCACAATTCAGTGGTTCTTAGTACATTCACTATGTTATGAAACCATCACCACTTATTTTAAAAACACTTTCATTACCTCAGAAAGAGACCCCGTCATGTATTAGCATCTCAAACTCCCTTGCCGCTCATCCCCTGGCTACCACTCATGTAATTTCTGTCTCTGAGTTTGCTTCTTCTGGACATTTCATATAAATGAAGTCATACAAAGTGTGGCCTTTTGTGACTAGCTTCTTTCACTTACATGTTTTCAAGTTTCATCCATATTGAAGCATGTATTAGTACTTCATTCCTATTTATGGCTTAATAATATTCCATTGTATGGACATTCCATATTTTATTTATCCATTCAATATGTTGATGGACATTTGGGTTGTTTCCACTGTGGACTATTGTAAATAACGCTCCTATGAATCTTCATACAAGTCTTTTGTGTGAACATATGTTTGAGATTTCTTGGGTATGTAGCTAGGAGTAGAATTGCTAAGTCATATGATAATTCTTTTTAACTTTTTGAGGAGCTGCCAAACTGTTTTCCATAGCAGCTGCACCATTTCACATTCTCACTAGAAATGTATGAGAGTTCCAATTTCTCCACATCCTTGCCAACATTTGTTATTTTCTGTTTAATTAATTAATTTGTTTGTTTTATTATAGCCATCTTCGTAGATGTGAAGTAGTATCTCATTGTGGTCTGATTTGCATTTCCCTAATGACACTGAACATCTTTTCGTGTACTTATTGGCCATTTATTTATCTTCTCTGGAGAAATGCCTATTCAAGTCCTTTCCCAATTTTTTAATTGGGTTATCAGTCTTTTTATTGTTGAGTTGTAAGTGTAATATACTTTTGCATATTATGAATTTTTAAGAACAGCATATAATGAACATTCTTTCAAAAATGGATGTTAGCATACAGTTCTTTTTTATTCCCCCAAAGAACATCTGTTTACATCTTGCAGAACTAGTTATGTGTGGGACAGTCTGGGAAGCACTGTTTTAAAGAATAATACATCATGACTAAATTGATTTTTTTAAATCTCTGTACTGTAAGGATAGCTTAATCTTAGAACATCTAATACTTCTAAAAAGTTTTCTGATGGTGAAGAACTTATGTAATTTAAAAATGCTAATTTTTAAAAATTAAGAAAATGAACAAACATTTTGCTCTAGGTATAAAGAGGCTTTTAAGCCTTTGTACAACCGAAAAAATAACCAATGTCCTAATAGAAAAGTATAAAAAACTCAGACCATTTACAAAAAGACGAATGTCCAATATATGTGAGCAAAATAGTCAACTTACTAATAAACATACATAATTATTATACAAGAGTATGAGATACCTTTGTTTAATTTGACAAAGATGTTTAGAATTATACATATTCAATACTGGTACCAGTGCTAGAAAATAGGTATTTATTGTTGATGTGGGTGTATATTGGTTATCTAGAAAGCAATTTGACAGTATGTAAACAGAACCATTAAAAATGTTCATGTATTTTGACACAGTTCTTTTACTTTTGGACATCTATTATAAATTTAAAAAACAAATACAGTTTGTATGTGATTGTTCACCAGGTGCTATTTATGAGAGGAACATTTTGAAAATTTTCTAAATGTCTAATAGTAGGGAAATGATTAAATAAGTTAGAGTATTAAGGGAAAGGAATAGTATGCTGTCATTAAAATTATATTTTTTAATAATATTTGATCGTTACAGTATAATTGAAATATGGATACAAATACTCACACACACACGCATGGAGTTGAGAAATTCACCTTGCTTCCCCAAATACTTATACATTCACATCCACACTCAGCTATGTAGGAAACTACAGAAACTCTGTTATTTGACATGATCAGTACTAGGATTCAGTCAGTTAAAATAAATCGGTTAGACATGCTTGATGTTTATTTTTCTGTGAATAATTAAGCAACAGTTTAATTAGTTTCTTTAAAATGGAGCAAGAACATAAACAGACTTGTGAAGAAGTCCGAGTGCAGAATTCTGGATATTTATGATTTTTGTTTTGCAATCTTTAACAGGTGCCTTTTTCACCATAATTTAAAACAACATTTCTTTACCGTCTTTTTGTCATGTCGTTCTGAAACATTCAAGTTAGTTCGTATATAAACAACTCTCTTTCTTAGGAGCATTCATTTTTCATCAGTTTATATAGCATTTAATGAAATTATATTAGGATAATAGCAGGTTCAAATGGAATAAACAGGTTTGGGGGCACACACCATGCTCATACACACATAAGCACACACCAGATAAGCACGCTGGTAGAAACACAAAAACTGAACACAAAAGCAGCAGTACCTACTCTCCTATTGCAAGGCTGATGTGACAAAATGAGTTCGTGAAAGGAATGCTGTGTCAGCAGTCATGTTTAGATGGTTTTATATTATGTGCAGGTACTCATCTAATGCACTAATGGTACTTTTTAGAGTAATTTAATAGGAATTTTATTAAAGTAATGTCAATCTACTTTTTAACATCTTGCTACTATAATTTTCAAACAAATGCCAAAGTTGAAAGAATTGTTCCACAAATGCCCACCATGTTGGTAAAGTCTGTATACAACAATATGCACAAATCTTAAGGATACACAAGATGAGATTTAATAAATGTACACACCTGTGTAACCCAAACCCTTATAAAAAACACAGGATGTTACCTTAACCTCAAAGTTCCTTCATACCTCTCCTCTATCAACTCTCACCCCACCTCCCAGAGGCAGCCACTGTTTTGATTTTATTCCTCCACAGGTTAGTTTTGCCTCTTATAGAACTTCATATAAATGCAGTTCTCTTAATCAACATGATGTTTTTGAGATTTACCCATGTTGTGTGTATCAGTAGTTTTTTTCTTTGTTATTGCTGAGTAGTATTCCTGTGTTTCTTTTTACATTTTCCTATTATTGGACACCTGAGTTGTTTCTGGTTTTTGGCTTTTACGCACACGGCTGCTATGAACGTTCTTGTACAAGTCTTTTTATGAATACATGTTTCATTTTCATTGGGTAAATACCTAGTAGTGGCATTGCTGGGTTTTGTTTTATGAGAAACTGTAAGATGTTTTCCCAAAATAGTTATACCTTTTTACACTCTCACCAACATAGTATTAGAGTTACAATTGCTCTGCATCTTCAACAGTTGGTGTTGTGAATGGTTTTAATTTTGGCCATTTTGGTGGGTGGGTGGTGGTATCTCATTGTGGTTTTAATTTGCATTTCCCAGCTGACTATTGATGTTGAACTCTTTTTCATGTGCTTATGGGCCACATTTGTCAAGGTCTGTTCAAATCTTATGCCCATTTAAAAAAAATTGTTTTGTGTTTTATTGAGTTGTATGAAAGGACTTGGCTACTAGTCCTTTATCAGATATGTTTTGTGAATATATTTTCCCGTTCATGGCTTGCCTATTCTTTTCTTCCCAATGATATCATATGATGACTAGATAAATTCTAATTTATCAATTTTTTTCTTTTATGGTTATTGTTTCATGTGTCCTGTCTAGCAATCCATAGCCTGATTCAATGCAAATCTTTTTTTTTTAACATGTGCTCTGGGTGATGGAGCCTCTAAATATTGAAAAGTAGCTGTTTTTTAATTATCACAGAATCATCAAAACCTTTGAGTGATTGGAAAGCAGATACAGGATTTGATATACAATGTTTCTAAAAGTTTCTTTTTAAGCATTGCTTCCTGTTTTTAAAAAATCAGGATGCTTTTCATTATGTAGCATCATTTTTACACTTAAAAGTTTTTCAGTCCATATATGTAAACTTCTGACTTTAATGTGCTACTTTATAAATGACTGAAATTGCTTCAGACCCCTGGATTACATACACTGTGATAAACCAAATGGGCTTTGGGACACTCCCTTCTCACCAGAGCCACATGCCAGAAACCAAACAGATGGTAAACTAGGCAGAAATGACCCTCGGCATTCTCATTAGAGCAGTTGGGGAAATTTTAATGGGCCCCCATTTGCCTTGTGCTATATCTAATACCCTTTGAACTATCACTTTTTTTTCCCTGTTACAAGTCAACAACCACCATGTATATTTTAATAAGGATTATCAAACACAATTTGCCCAGAAGACGTACAGCCCTCTAATACTAATTAGCCAAGTTTAAATAATCACTGAGTTCTGGGATAATTGGAAAGAAACACTGTTTTTCTTGCCAGTGCATAATTACTAATTAACAGGAAGATAAAATATCCGTGTAGCAGTCATATCTAGAAGAATCTGTTAACAGTTAATTAACTGATGAGTTGCTGCCAAGTTGATGTTAGTCAAGAAAGTTTACAGATGAAGTTCCTCTGTCAAATAAATAAATAAGTAAATATAGACACTATTGTTGAGCCAGAGCAGAGCATGGGTGGGGTAAGCCTGTATGATTTTTGGCTTAGCATTATAGTGCTTAAAGCAGAAGGTCAGGTCATTACATTAAATAAATGGTGTTTCTTTTGCTCTAAGTATTAAACACACCAACTGCTGGTTGGTCCTCTGCTGCTCACACACAAAATTTGAGGCTTCCTTAATTTGCTTTTCTCTTGATCCTAATAATTGCATGGGCTTTCCCAGCCTTAAAATTTTCACATGAAATTGGGCCGCAGCCTCGTCTGTTTTTCTGCTTGTTAGAGTTAGGGCTAGAGTGCATGAAATGGGTAGCTAGAGATTCACAAAGAAGAAAATAAGATCTTGACTGCCCATGCAGGAATTACCATTATGTCCTTCTTCAAAAGTATTAGAAAACACATACATTAAGCCATTTTTAAAAAGGTAACATTTTTATTCAAGAATAGCATGCTTTTTTTAAAAATTTTATTTATTTATTTATTTATTTTAATTTATTTTTTTAATTTCAGAATATCATGGGGGTACAACACTTTGGCCATACACATTGCCCCTGTTCTGCCCGTGTCAGAGCCACAATCGTGGTCGTCTCCCAAACTGTGCTCCCCGCATCCATTCAGTGAGAGTTTTTCCCATCCCTTCCACCCCCCTCCCGCCCGCCCGCCCTCTGATGAATGTTATTGCCCTGTGTGATGTAAGTGTTCATCAGTTAGTACCAGTTTGATGGTGAGTACCAGTGGTGCTTGTTTTTCCAATCCTGCGACACTTCGCTTCGAAGAATGGGTTCTAGCTCCAACCGGGATAATACCAGATGTGTTAATTCACTATTGTTCCTTATTGCTGAGTAATACTCCATGGTATACATATACCACATTTTATTGATCCACTCGTGTATTGATGGGCACCTGGGTTGTTTCCACAACTTTGCAATTGTGAATTGTGCTGCTATGACCATTCGAGAGCAGATGTCTTTATTATAAAATGTCTTTTTTCTTTTGGATAAATACCCAGTAGTGGGATTGCTGGGTCAAATGGTAATTCTACTTTTACGGAATAGCATGCTTTTAAATCTATTTTTAATTTTTAAATTTAGACTAATGTGGGGGAATGGGTACTGTCAAGTATTTAGTACACACACTGCTTAAGGATTTACGTGTTTTAAAATTGTATTTGTTTAGGGAGTCTTTTAGTCATGGGCAAAAACTAAAACTTCAATTATTTCTTTATGAATGCATACTTTATTAAAACTTTTTTCAAAATCTTTACTGCAATAAAGATTATACTGTAGGTCAAAAAATCTTGTAGAATTTGGAAATTATGTAAATAATAAAATGCTGAATTGTTCAAAAATAGGAAGGTGGTAGACAAACTATGGTTTCGTAGATTGTTGCAATGAAGAATATTTTTGCTGATTTCTCTTGAAATAAAATAAAATGCTTAAGGACAAGTTTGTAGCAGAAACATTTTAATTGTTGTTCGTATAACTTACATTTAACACACTGAAAGTTTTGGAAGAGTTATTGAAGTAGGAATTTTAATAAGTTATAATTTATTCCCTTATATTCAGTCTTCAGCCATACCTGAGACTAGTTTCTCTTCCAAGAACAAAGAAAGGAGAATCAGTGCTATGTGATTGTTTTAATTCCTTTTGTTAGTCTACTCTTCTGATGGTGAGGAATCAACCAATTTACTGATTCATCCTACACATTCCCCTGTCTTAATGATCTTCAGCTTTTGGGAGCTATGTAATATGCTATAGTTTGTGTTTAAACATGTGACAAAGTTTTTGTGTCCTTTGTTACAAAGTAACAAGTATATTCTCTGCTCTGGACTGTGGTATTAAGAAGAAGTATGAAAAGCACTCACCGCCTTAAGAGGTCTCTCTGACACTGTGTGGTTGCTTAAGTGTTAAGTGTGTGTGCATTTATGTTCAGATATCTATATACATTAGGCATGTAAGAATTAACATTTAGTTTCAATGACTAGTAAGCCTCCTCAAAGAACAAGGTCATGTATTTACTTGCTGTTTGGCTAATGTGCAGATTGGAACGATGCACATTTCAAGACTTAGTGTCCCTTCAGTATTCATATTTCAATGCAGTTTTGTGTTTCTCTAATTGTTCTTATGCAATAAGGACGTGACAAGAACTTTATTTCTTTGCAAAAATTACCTTACAAAGGAGGTCAACTGTTAGAACTAGAGATGGACATAAAAGGAAACAGAAGAGTCTTAACCTGGATACTCACATTCCTGGGCTTCTAACCTTGTAAGCCCCACTTGAGGGCTCTGCATCCTATAGGAATTTCTGTGGGTTCTGGCTGTCTCTTGCTGAGTGCTGGCATCCCTGTATTCCATCCTCCCATGGAGTAACCTATGAACACGGCTTTGGGGAGCAGGAAAGAGAAACCTTAATTTCTTTCTCTTCTCCCTGTGCAACGTCTTTTTCTCTTCTGCCCATGACTTGGGCTACACAGAGAGTCCTTCTGGCCTCCCTTCAAGACTCTTTCTACATGGTCAACCATAGAAACCTATCCCAGGCCTACTCTCTTCTATTTCAAAATTTCCATGTTGAGCTCAGAATTAAAGACCCTTTTGGCTAAGCCATTAGCTTTCCTGTTATATATCTAAATATATATTAATGGTTGATCACAGGTATATTCTGAGATATGTTATTCCTACAGGCATACAGGAATTTCCTAAAGTGATCCCTGTTTCAGAATAATTGTATGAGTCTATACTCATACTCAAATGTTTGTGATATATTATGAATCCCAAAGTACAAAATATTACAAATGTGTTAGTCCTATATAATTCTTAAACTAAAGACTCCAAAACAAACCTGAGCAGAATTGGTTGTGATCTTATAAAAAGTTACCCAAATTCCCTAATACACGTCTGGAAACTGGATATATCTTCCCATGGCTGTGGTGGTAATTGGATGAAATCACAGAGGAAAAAATACCAGCATATAATATGTCTTCTCAATAAATGCTTTTCATCTGCCCTTTCGCCCTTTAAATTTGTTAGGAAATAAGTATGTGCTGTCATGTATATATGCAAAATTTCAGTGGCTTAAAACAATAGGATTTGTTTCCTTGCTTGTGTATCTAGGGTTACGTCATGTTCCGCAGTGCTTAATTCTCTATATAGGGAGCTTGATTGCTCAAATGCCAAAGGGCCTTGGTGTTCCCCATAGTAAAGTGTCATAGTGCGAATCCCAAGGACAAATCTACCTTTTGACGGACACATTATGTCACAGCTGCAATGAGAAGAAATGACAGTCTCACTTAACTAGAAAGAAAATTCTTTTAAAAAAGTTCTGAGTGCCTATGCAGATCCAGAGCATAGACATAGCTGCAGTATCAAAGGTGAAGACATAAAGGGTGCAGGAGAGGGAAACCAGAGGCAGACTGCAAAAACTATTGCCAGAGATGCCATGGGAAGGGCCAGAATGAAGTCAAGGAAACAGAAGAGAAGAGAAGAGTGCGTGAACAGAAAGGTCACTGGACCGAGAAAAGAATTGAATTGGTGGTGACTATTTGGCCAGAGCCCAGAGCGGTCTGCACTAAAAGCGCCAGCTAAATCAGTATTGGAAAGGTCCTACTTTTAGCTGGCACAAATTCTGTGTTGTGCTACCTGCTTGGACGAGGCTGGGAAAATGTTTCTAGAGCCTAGTCTTAAACAAGGATTTTTGGGTTGGTGCTTCTTATTCCTCTCCGACAAGGAAGTATTTGAGTCTTTGTAGATAACTACAGAAAACTTACTCCTTTGACAGAACCTTTCCTGATCTCTACAGTGTCATCCCCCTTTGTTGTTTCAGTGTCTCTGCCCCCCTCCCTTCCTCCATCTTTCTTTCTCTCTCTCAAAATCTGTCTCTGTCAGGTGGAAGGAATAAGATAATCCTGGAAGAGATGTGGTATCTTCTAGAGGAGCCTCTGACCCCATCTAAGCCTGGTCCTACCAACAGTGACTGAAAAGTGAAAGAGTTTCCTTCAGTAGCCTTACGCCAGGCTCACTAAACCCTCTTGACTCTCAAAAGTATAAAATTTTACATGGCTTTTCACACTTTCTATGAGTTGTGCACTTCAGCTCATAAGTTACACATTAAGTGCTTCGTAGCAGTCTCAAAAGAGAAATAAGGGTACTGACCTTCAGTCCTCTGTTGTTTGTGCTCATGATGGGTGGAATTGGCTGTCTTCTTGCTACTAGCATTCCCGTGGAGTTCAAGAGCTGCCAGCAAAGCTCATCACCTCCTAAAAAGTGTGACATCAGAAAAGCAAGACTGTTTTACTTACATGACATGAAGTATATAGATTGTTTTCACATTCTAAACCGTCTGGGATCTCAGTGCTTGGAACAGTTAAAAGTTGGTGTAAACTGTGTCTCTGCTCCTGACACTATCAGCTTTGATAAGTATAAGTTTGTATAATTGGCTGTTTTAGCCTCTGTATATTCTCTCTTGTCAGAAACAGAATGGGATGACCAGGGGTCAGAACAAGGAGCTGCAGCTCATCAGTCCTCAGCATGCTGAGGTCATGGGTTGGGGGTCAGTGGCCAGAAGGGACACTCCTGGGACCTGAGAACCAGAAAGCCAGACTGATAAGGGAGGGTCAGTAGGAGTCATCCAGAGATGTAATACAAGTGGTTAGAGCCTGGGGAGCAGAGCTGCTGTTGGGCAGTGTTGTGCAGTTAGTGCTTTACACAAAGCCTCCTGGCAAGTAGGGCTGAAATCTGGCTCACGTTGTACCTGCCAAGTCTTGTGCTTTGGTGCAGGACCGTGTCTGCCAGGATTACCAAGCTGTGGCATCATGTGGCTTTGTCCATGGGGGGGGTATCTTTCTACTTTCTGCAGAGGCTCTGCCAGGTGATCTTCTTTACTACACCTTGAGGCCATCTCTTTAGCAAGATGCTAAATAAATGGTCCTTAGAAAACTTGTTAAATGATTAGATGGGATTTGGCAATGGCAAATGTTGTTATAAGTATACTAACATCAGGGAAATATAAACACTAAAGCAGTTTCTGATTCAGGTTTTGGGATTTTCTATGGCTTTCTGTGGCCAGTCTCAGGTTCTTGGTTCAAGCCCCATCTAAGGGAAGAGGCTAATGAAGATATCTGATGAGGTAGGGAGAGCAACAGCAATTTCTTGTGATTCCCCTGTAGGTCTCTCTATACCTTCCCCCTCATAAATACTTATTTGATTCCAGATTCTCAGGTTTTATATATTTTCTTAAAAGAGCTAGTATAGAAGAGCTCAGGTCCAGATGTCAGTTTGGGAGCCCAGGTGATTTTATTTAGGGGCAAGAAGATTTGTATAAGATTTTGGGACAGACCAGAAGATGAGCTTAGAACTCTCATGATGTCCTGGGGTATCTAAAAGCAATAGAAAATCTCTATGGGGCAGGATAAGGCAATGAAAATGCAGGCAGTCTGAGTTACTGTTTTTTCCACTAACTTCTGGCACAAAGGAAGCACAGTTTATCTATATTACTAAGAGTTTTCCCCTGAACCCTTTGGGCTAGTTCAATCCTGGTTATTTTGCCATTTTATGTCTAATGTGTAATGAGAGACAAACATATTCTTACTAGAACTCCTCTGAAAATGTCAAATGCAAAGGTAAGGAAATAGAAGAACTCTCCCCATTCTGGTGCTTGCTGCTTCATTAAATCCAGCCATCCTTCTTCCTTTGCACGAATGACACCCACGAACACACCAAAACAATTTAATTAGAGCAAAATCAGAGTACCTCCTCTCCGTATGACGTTCCCTGAACGCCCCTCTTGTCTAGACTATGTTGTTCTCATGTCTGACCACAGCAGTCTCTTACTCACATAATGTCCAGCTCTCGGTTCTCCATCCCTTCCTCCCATCCCATCTGCCACAGCCAGCGTTGACCACAAAGCATGATCATGCTACACCCTCCATTCACTTTCTTTTTTGACTTTTTTTTTATACAGGAGACCTAGTCCTCTCTTAGCACGTTGGATGTCCCTTACATAATTTCCCTTTCAGTTGCCAATATTTGAGTTAGTATACTTCCATTCATGCAAGCTTTCCTCTCTCCTGCAACCCATCCTTTGGTTTGGTCTTGTTTACTGTACCAGGAGCAGACATCTTCATTCCGTACCCTTTCAGGTGCGATGGCTAGGCAACTTTCTTCTGTTAACCTAGACTCACTTAAGACCCATCATAGGGTATTCAGCTAATTCTCACTGCTGTGTAACGGTGTAAATTATGAGGCTGTCTGGAGTGCCAAATATTGAATTTGGAAGAGAAATGGATACTAAATTCCCCCAAATTCCGTTTCAGCTTTTCAGCAGCTACTTTGTGTCAAGGTAGACATGCTTTGTCTTAGGCAATTAAATTGCCAAAATTGATCCAGGGATGGGAACAAGCAGAGGTTTTGGAGTAACTATTCTGTTAATTAATAAGGATCCTTCACTAGTAAAGGATATTTATAAATTAATCTCTCCTGGATAAAAACAACATTTGGATGAAGCAGAAAATCACCTTGCACTGGTTTTCATATTGTCTTTTTTATTGTTTTGTCTTTATTTGTATGTCATCCTGCTACATGTATTAATTTGTTCCTGTCCTTTATTTCCTCTTGTCCTCTTTATATCTCGACTAGATTGCTAGTAAATGAATTCAAGGGTGGCAGCTCCTTAAAAGTATATACTTCATAGCACCTACTATGAAGACAGATGCATTTTTGATATGGAATTATTATTAGTGATGAGATACATTCTTACAGTGACTGAAAAATATGACATTTTATTAGGGATTGATAAGTTTAGGTGACCTTAATTTTTATCTCAATTGTTAGTTCACAAATAGCTATTCTTATCTCATAGCTGTTTCCTAGATAAGATTATAACATTATGGGATTTACTTAATTAGAATGACTTTTTTTCTGTTCTGAATATCAAGATGACTTTCATGTTCTCACAAAACAAATAATTCACCATTGCTTAAAATCAAGATGTGCATTAATTTGTGCATGAAAGATAATCCCTTGATTGAAAAAAGGCTAATTGGGGTTAGCTTCAGTTAGTACGGAATCATGAAATAGCTTTGATAGATTTAGCATATGGATAAATCCCTTCTCCAAACTTCCCATGATGAAGACTATCTTTCTGTTGGATAGCCTTTAAAGAATTTGATGCATAAAGAAAAAATCTTATCAGGCATAAAATGTTTGTCCATTTCCTCTTGATATGAATGATGAATTCCCTATCCTATTAACAAAGGTTGAACTCATGTATACAATAGAGATGGGGTTCCAACTTGGTTTTTTTTCCTTTTCCGTTTGCCTACTTATTTCGCTTGGGCTTTAAGGATAACAAAAACAAATTTAAATTGCCTCCTCACTGCAGTCACCATCTATCACCTATTCTTATGGCACTGCTCATGAATAAAACTCATTAAATAACAGGCTCTAATATTTAGTCACTTCACAGAAATTGTTTTTAAAATCTATTTATTTTCACCCTTACAAATAATATAATTTATTTTTGGAAGAGAATTATGGCAACTGAAATAATTACCGTTTCTTCTTCTTTTTTTTCTTTTTTTTAAATAAGACCTACTTAGCCTGAAATTAAATGTTTCATCTATAAAAAGTCTTCAGGTTGGACACATAATGACTTGCAAATGTAACTGTAAGACTCTCAATACAGCATTTTAATTATAAGACATTTGAAAATTATAAGACATTTGGAAAGCTATTAGAGTAATATGGAAATGGGTTAATGAGAGTCAAAACTAGGATGGGGGCAGGAGGAGTTTAAAGGACAAGATGAGTGACAAAAAAAATTACCAAGCCAAATTGGTGGGAACTAATAATAAGGTAGGATGCCTTTGTGGGGAGATAAAGGGAGAAGTCAAAGATGCCTGAGATTTCAGGAATGAACGATGATAGTAATATAGCCACAATGACCACATAGGGCCCTGGTATAGAGGTTTGTAGAAAGTTCAGTTTGAGGTAGCAGAAGGGGACATACTTAAGAGGAAATATGTGGTAGAAAATAGAAGAGAGACTGTAGTGATAAGAGCAGATCAGAACTAGAACTTTAGATTGGAAAGTCCCTCCAGGGACATGAAGTTACTCAGCATTAATTCTTTTCATTCTCTCTCCTTTTTCCCACTTAGTTGGCTTCCCCATGGTTTGGTTCAAAGAAACATTTAATTAAAATAAGGGGAAAAGACCAACGTTAGAGAGTTTTGACTGGTGGACTGGCTCATTGGCTGGTTGGTTGGTTGGTTGGCTGATTCATTCATTCATTGATGGGGGCTTCCAGAGAATGTGTTGGTTTGAATACAGTATTCGATAAAACACGATTCTGCCTTTGAAGAGCTTAAAATCTAGTGGCTTTGGGGTGTTTTGTATATCTATTGCTGCCTAACAACCCTGAACTTTGTCACTTAAAACAATAACAATTGCTCATGATTCTGTAATTTGGGCAGGACTTTATGAGGAAGCTTGTCTGTATTCATGAAACATCTGCTGAGGATGGAATATCAAAGAAGACTTTTTCACTCACAAACCTGGTGCCTCTGCTGGGGTGGCTGGGGCATAAGGTGATGCTTGAGCTGAGTTTTGAAGGCCAAATACAGGGAAAAAGTGGAGGGAGGAGAGAGAACATAACAAAAAGAAGTGTCATCTGGAAGGCTGAGAAACAGGATACAACATGATGCATTCAGGGAACTGGAAGTAGGTCAATGGCATAAAAAGACAGGGAGAAGGAGGCAGAGACAGAAGTGTGATTAATTGTAGAGACTGAGTCTACAGAAGCAAGCAGGGGCCAGGTCACAAAGGGTCATATCTGCTGAACCAGCAAGAGTCTAAAGCTCCTTTTCTCTCTACATTGGTGATGCCAATAGTTAAGGATGCTGAGGAAGAGCAGTTTGAGGGAAGTCAGAAGGAGTAGGCATAATAAGGTGGGAAGAAAATTAGGAGAGAGGGTTATCACAGAAATTATAGGGGAAGAGAGTTTTAAGAAGGACAACGTGACCAACAGAGTCAAATACTCTAGTGAGGTAAAGGAAGATGAGGAATGACACATGTCCACTAGATTTAGCAATGAGAAATGGTGGTTGGTGGCCTTGGTAAGACCATTTTTAGTAGAAGCAGAAACCAGACTACAATGGATTGGGCACTTAATGGGAAGTAAGGAAATGGAAGGGAGGAAAAAGAAAACAGTAATTAGATGAGGCCGGAGAGAGTGAGTTTGAGATGGGAGAGGCCTTGGCATACTTTTATATTGTGTTAAAAGTAAATGATAAATAATAAGAAATACATTTATGGAGTGCTTATTAGGTTCTGGCTGAAGAAATGGAAACTCAGAGAAGTTAAGCAACTCATCCCAGGTCATAGAGCTAGGAAGGGAAGGAGCAGGAATTTGAACCTAGGTCCCACTCACCATAGCTCGTGCTTTTTGCCGCTGTACGTGGTGGTGGTGAGGATGATAAGGGAGGGGCTCTTACACTGAATTCTGACTAATGAAATGAACATTAGGTATATACAACCTATAATTATTGGTGCCTTAGTTTTCTCACATTTGAAAGAGCAACTTTATAATAGTAATGATTCATGAGCTATATCACAGATGAGCTAAAAATAAAGGAATAGCTAAAAATATCTTTAAAAAGATGTGCAGTCTTTGGTGTGTATAAAATTCTATTCTGTGTTTTAAACCTATTTCAAGTTCTAAGTAAAAGTTACTAATAAATTACACCTAGAATGTGTAAGCTTTTCTACTTAAACGTGCTATGCCACCTTTCTGCTTGTGACAGTGGATGTTAAAATTACCTGCTTCTTAAATCAGCCATCTGTTTTAGTCTGGAAGTTAACACAGGCGAAGAGCAAGTGGGCTCAGCCTTGGCTACCGTTGGGAAGAATGATTGTATTTTTGCAATTTTTCATTTCAGAAAAGGGGAAATGTCTTATTTAAACACACTATTGTACTAAACCCAGCTTGTGGAAAATGCTTACTAGCACTTTTTGTGATATTTTGATAAACATTGCAATGATATGTAGGTGAGAAAAATGGCTCAAGGGAGAGGAAATTAGTGATGGCTGGGAAGAAGCCAGCTGTATGATTATATGTGCACAATATCAGTTTTTAGAAAAATGTTTTTATTTTTCCTACCAGTGTCTTCAGTTGTCAAATATTAAAAAAATGGAAATATGTCCAAAATAAAATTGGCCTGTGGGAAAGACAGCAGTCAAGGTTATCAAAACATTAGAAAACACCGAGTTATCTCGCTCTCTCCCAGCACCTGTGAGAAACTGCAAAATGATGAAAATGCATATGTTGCCAACTGGGCCATCTGTTCGAACTACTGCTGGCCTGGTCAGTGTTTGGAATGGAGACACCTGTCAGATAAATTCATGTGTTGTGGGAAGCCTAGTTGTTGGTGTTTTGGCAGGTCATTCTCTTCTCTTTGAATCAAAATGAAACAAATGTTTTGGCATCAGGAGGCCTGCATATTCCCTCCAGTGGAATATGGAAGTGTGGTTTGGTTCCCTCACTGTGGTGGGCAATCCCGTAGCACTTAACACAAACATCAGAACATAAAAAACTGAGAGATGTTCTCATACCCTTGATAACTCCAATATCTCTGCCTGACTTGTAAAACATAAGCGGGAAGGAAGAATACCAATATAATTAAGGTAGCTAATACTTATTTGTATCAGACATGGTGTTAAGCATTTTGTGTGTGTTAGTTTAATTATTCTATTTAAAGTGCTTTGAAAGAGTTATCATCCATGTGGAAATTAAAGCTAGGAAAGTTTGAGTTACTTCCCCAAAATCATATAGGTAACAAACTGAGATTAGAATCTGGATCTCTCTAACTGCATAGCTCAGCCTCTTCACTATAAAGTTATATTCCTTTATACATCTGAAGAGGATGTGATTAATAATATTTTACAGATCATGTCTATTTTCCTTGCCTTGATGAACACTAGGGCCTCAGCCTGAGGTTCGCTGTGTTAGTAAAAGCCTGAGTTATAACTTGACTCCAGAGTTAGTGTTTGAAAATTGACCAAGAGTAAAGTTAACCTCTGATCATCTGCCTGCCTGTCGGGAAAGACGTAACTCACAGAAAATTGATCTGGGTTTGGTCTGCAGTCAGAAGCATAGATTCTGCTGGAGACGAACATTTGGACAGATATTTTTAAAAGGACCTTGGGAATCTACCTTTCTCGAAGACAGGAAAATAAATTCAATACTGTTTCTCTACTGAATTTTAGTGTTTTAATATCGCACCCCCATCCTGGGCACAAATGATTGTGTAATTTTGATATACCTATTAGAGCTCAAATTTTTGAAGCAGAACATTTTGTCCTGCATTTCTGTCAGTGTGCCAGAGCCTGCAGTTGGAGGAGCCCCATTCACATGCCTCTGGTTCACATACCTCTTGTCCTTTACACGCCTCTTGTCAGCACCTCAGGTGGGAGTCTCTAGTGGACTCCACCCACTCTTATTTTTAGAGTAGGCAGTGACTCCTCCATCGCTTTACTGGATGAGTCGTTTCTCAGGAACAGTTCTGAGATATGTGTACCTGAAAGTTGGGAGAAGGGGGTGAACGTCAACAATTGATAAATATCCAAAAATTTGATAAATATTTACCAAAGTAGACACCAAAGATACAGTGTTGAATAAGGCACAATCCTAGACTGAGGGTAAACTGCAACTGGCTGTGCAAAGATCAGGGTAAGAACAGATGCTAAGGGAGCATGTAAGAGGGGCAAAGTTTCTTCTTAGCTAAGACATGACAGATACTTAATGGTGGGTGTGAAATTGAGGGGTCAGGGAAGAGAGAGGTGTTCCAGAAACAGGGAGGGACCAGCATGTGGCAAGGCCTGGAGGACAGGAGAGAACACTGCAGTTTTGAGTAACCGGAAGAAGTTTAGTGCGGCTGGAGAGGAGATGGAAGATGAGATCCTAAGAAGAAAGCTGGAGTCAGACTTTGAAGGGTCTTATGGACCATACTAGGGAGTTGGGACTTGAGGGTATTTCAGCAGGGAAGTCACATGACCAATTTGCACTTTAGGAAGATGGCTTGGGGCACAGGGTATGGAGAATTGAGCAGAGAAGGTTGGGAATGGAGGAGGGAGACTCTTGGCAGTAGTCCAGGGTGGAATGATAAGGGCTGAGCAAGGTGGTAATAGAGGGAATGCAGAGAAGTGCACCTACTTAAGAAGTATTAGAGAGTAAAATCTACAAGTTTGGAAGCTGGAGTCGAGGGAAAGTGATGGGTCGAAGATGATGCTTGGGTTTCTGATCTGAGTATAAGGTGATCATCTTCACTTTGACAAGGGACACATTAGGAGCAATAAACTGAGTCCAACATGTTAGGATATTCAAATGGCAGTGTCCAATATGCAAAAATAAGGAGCTCAGGGATGTTTGTAGCTTTCCATAGATGACAGTTGAATCCACAGGAGTAGATGAGATCACCCTGCAGGGGGGAAAGGGAGAAGAGGGGTGTGCATTAAACCCTAAGGTACACCGGTATTTGTAGGAGGGACAGAAGAGGAATAAGCAAATGACCCTGAGAGGAGACAGGTAAGAGCCAGGAGACACTGGGGGGAGGCTGTCCCAGAGGCCAAGGAAGAGAGTATTTCCAGAAGGGTGAGGAAGTCAGGAGGTCGAAGCTGTGGAGAAATCAAATGAAGTAAAGCCTGAAAAGTGTCCATAGGGTTTAGCAGCATAGAGGTTATTGGTGACCTTGAATTAGATTTTCTATGTCTAAAAAGCAGTAAGTGAAAGTAACTAACCTTTTTTGGATTTTTATTTTAATGCCTGAAGTAGTGGTTTTTAACTTAGGGGTTTTAAAAAAAAATTTTTTTTAGAGACAGAGTCTTGCTCTGTCACCCAGACCAGTGCAGAGATCATAGCTCACTGTAACCTCAGACTCCAAGCAATTCTCCTGCATCAGCCTCCTGAGTAGCTGGGACTACAGGCGCATGGTACCCTGTCCAGCTAATTTTTAAAAAAATTTTTGTAGAGACAGGATCTTACTGTGTTGCCCAGGCTGGTCTCAAATGCGTGGCCTCAAGTAGTCCTCCTGCCTCAGCCTCCCAAAGTGCTGGGATTATAGGCGTGAGCCACCGCACCCAGCTAGGTCTTTCTTTTTTAATAGTTTTGTCATGCGATTTGATAATTTTTTCATGTTTTGAATCAGAATTTCTTTTTCAGTTAGCATTAAGCATCACATGGTGTTTTTCTGAAAAGAGTTCTCATTATTAAACTTTTTAGATGGAGATTAGTAAGTCACATATTCATACAGTGAAAAATCAACCATTCATCAGGCTTTATCCTGTTAATGTTCACTGTAATTATAAAGTATTACTTATGTCAATAGAAGGTACAAGAGCAATAAAAGCTTAATGATAGTAATAACTTACATTTGATAGTATTTTGTACTTCTGTATATATTTAAGCATGAATAAGAGCTTATAGACCAATAAGTACTTTTAGAGGGACAGGAGGTAACTGGGATTAAAGAAGAAAAGTAATTTACATTCTTTTTGTTCAGAGCTTTCAACAATATAGTAAATCCCAAAATTAATGCTCCATATCTTTGTGTTATGTGAGCTTGCCCTTGTGTACAACCTTTCACAGACATATGTATTTAGAGGATGAAGCAAACATATATTTGGCCGGGGGATACAAAAGATAAATTCTGGCATTTCATCTTAATTGAATCCCTTAAGGAAATGCCTTTTGTTCCAAATTTTGTACAAGTTAATCCTGAAAAAGTATCAGTAATGATCAATTGTTAGAGAAAGTGAAAGACAGAAACTAGAATCAGTAGTCCTTTAGGAGTGCATAATCAAACAAAGAAATAGCTATCCTGCAACAAGAGCATCATGGTTACTGTGGGAATTCATGTTGTTATGTTGTCTTTAGATTGCTTCCTCAAGAATGCTTGCAGGAAAGTGGCTTTTATGTGATGTTGCATTGACTCTCGGGGGTTGTCTCTCACAGGTACTTAAAATATGAATTATGCCCTGAATCTCTTAAATCTCTTCAGAATCATCCTACTCCAAGGAAATCTCATTTAGCAGTTCCCAAGGTGATTTCCATTCATCAATTATGAAAGAGAGATGCAGGGTTTTGAGTTTTAACTGGTTGCAATCTTTGACATTTCCAGACTATGCCTGGAAAAATATTCCTAAGTCTTGAGTATGTTTTCCTTTGCTGTGGTCGTTTAAGAAGGAAGTCATAGGTTTACATCCACTCTGTAGTTTTAACGAGGCATTTTAAGTTTGTTTAGATTGCGATTAATATCTAGCATCTTTTTGGGATGATAATACATTAATTCTCTATTAAGTATAGTAATAATCTATATTTAATGTTTGAACAATATTTCAAGATGTGGTCTGCTAAGAACTGGAATTTAGAATTTTTCTATTCAAAATTATGTTCATTCACTGTGGTCAGAATACAAATAATAAATGATTATATGAATAATTAGCATTATATCTCATTGATTTAATTTCTAATAATAGTAAAATGGATACAGTATTTCTAGTATGAACTCTAGTATTTAAAGCCTCTGATAGCTCTCCAGAAATACAGAAATGTTGAAATATATCAAGGTATAAATCAGACTATAAAATCAGGGATTTCCCTCTCTTTCAGAGATGAAATGATACTGTGTTAGTGAAACAGTGGTTGCTAAAATGTTTTGCTCTTCTTTTCTCTTCCTTTCAATTCTACTCTAGTCTTACGTTATACTTGATGCATAAAATAAAAATATTTCCTGGGAGTTCTTTATGACCCTTTGCTGTTGTCAGTTGGATGGCCAACTCACTCCTGCTGCCTCTCCTCTCCTTCCCTCTGTGGTCTGTGGTGGGCCAATAAACAAAGCACATCGCTGAGACAAAGTGCTCTGAAGCCATAGACCTAAAAATCTATGAGTGTTCTGTGTTAATATGACAAGTAGAGACTTTTGCTTTGGAAAAAAGTTCTTGGTTAAAGATTGCGTGGGGCATGTGTTCTGTATATCCCTAAAAATAGTTGGTGTGATAAGTAGTAAAAGATATAGTTGGTTATTATTTATTTGTAATTTATAACTCTCCACTTATGAAAACAATTTGAGACTACTTACAATGTAAAAATAGTTTAAAAAAGGAGTTCACGAAGTAAAGAATGAGAAGAAACCACTTAGAAAATAGAAAGAAAGCTAGAGGTGTAACTTACATGGAGTTAATTAGTTGAGTACTAAATTTAACACTGAGGCATTTCCACTTTAGCCATAATGGAGTACTGATACTTGACTAGATAACTCACCATAATCAATCTTAAAACTGTACAAAATATATGTGGATGTTGTTTTTACTTATTGTACTGCAGGCAGTGTAATAGGGAAGGTGAGCTTCATGATCGCCCCAGTTTTCTGCCTGGGGACAGTTTCCCAACTGCAGAGCAGTGAGCTGGGGTCCAAGAAGAGCAATGTGCTGAGACTAGGAGGCAGAGACTAGAGTTTGGGCCAGGTGAATTAGCCATCTGTGGGATGGGGAACCAGGAAGGAGCTGTTCACAGGGAGGACTGCAGAAGTCTTTATGGAGATTGCTCCTGAGTGTTGGATTGAGGGCTAAGGTCTACACCTGCAGGAAGAGACCACATGATGCTTTCCAGACTCTGGCTCCTACAGGGCTGAGAACAGAATAGAGATACTAGTAGGTGAGTAGGGCTGGAGGACATTGAAGGTCTGGCCTTGCCAGAGTGAAGAGATCATATCAGTCTTGAAAACAGTCTAGGCACCCAGCTGAGACACCAAACAGACTGAAGGATTGACAAAGACTAAGACCTCCTCTAAAACCATCAATCCTTGATAGAGATCCTCAAGGATGACTGAGTTTGGATACTGAATCTTACCAAGTTAGAGGGACTTGGGGAATTCACCGGGCATTCTACCGATCTATCCTAGCAAAGCTTTTACAAAAGCAAGGCTTACACAGGTTTAAGATGGCCAGCTGGGTAGTTGAATTGCCTTCCAGAAAATAATCACATGTGGAACTAACCAATGGGTACACAAGCACACAGAGGGAAGTAAAAGTCATTGGAAATCAAGGGGAGAAGGGGAAGGAGTGGAGGGGCAAAAACTCTCCTAATGGGTATAATGAACACTGTTCAGGTGATGGGCACATTTATAGCCCTGACTCATTATTATCAACAATGTATATATGGAAATAAACAGGAAAACAGGACCCATACTCAAGGGAAAAAAAAAAGGGAATTCAATAGAAATCAGTCCTGAGATGGCCAAGATGTTGGATTTAACAAAGCCTTCAAAGTAGCTATTATAAAAATGTAAAAAAAACTAAAGCACAATATGTTCAAAGCATTAAATGAAAACATGATCTTAGTGAGTTTAGCATATAGAGAATGTTGACAGAAATAGAAACAATAATAAAAGAACCAATCTGAAATTCTAGAACTGAAAAGTATAATAACTGAAGTGAGGAATTCATATTAGAGATGGCAGAATAGTCAGTGAAGTTGAAGACACATCAATAGGAATTATCCAGTCTGCAGACCAAATAGGACAAAGTTTGAAGAAAAACTTCAGGGGCCTGTGGGATAATATGAAATGGTCTAAAATATGAAAAATAGGATTTCCAGAAGGAGAAGAGAGTGAACAGTATTTGAAGAAATAATGGCCAAAAATTCCCCAAATTTGATGAAAAACATTAATTTACAGATTCAAGAAGTTCAGTAAATGTCAAACAGTATAAATACAAATTCATAACTAGGCATACTATAGTCAGCTAGAAATCAAAGATAAAAAGAAAATATTTGAAACAGCCAGAGGAAAAAAGACACCTTCTACATAAGTAAAAGTAACTGCTTATGTCCTGTCAGAAACAATGTAAGTTGAATTACATTAGTGATGCTTTGAATGGCGTCATTAAATTGCTGAAAGAAAAAAACAAACCTGTAAGCCCAGAAATCTGTATCCAGCATAAATATCCTCAAAATAAAATTTAAAAAGATATTTTCAGATAAATGAAAGCTGGAAAAATTTATTGTCACTAGATCTGTACTGTAGGAGATTCTAAAAGACATTATTCCCATACTCTCGTTTCTCTTCAGAGCATGTAAATCTTCTGCCTTTTGCTATAAGACATTATTCCTGTTAAAGGGAAATAATAGTAGGAGGAATGCTGGATCTATATGTACTAAAGAAGGTGTAAAGAAGAGCACTGAAAATTATATACAAGTGGGTGAATATAAAGTATGGTGGGTTTTTTCTCCTTGTAATTTCCTAAAAGAAAAGAAAGAACGAAAAACAATAACTTTAAAATGTGAGGTTTAAAATGCCCATTTATTGTACCACTTTACACCTGACCCTTTACACATCCTTCTTCACACTTCCAGCTTCTTACTTTATAATTTTGTACTTCACATTCTATACTTCACAAAATTTGTAAGGTTACTATTAATACTTGCCCCCAAACCTTTGCACAGAAGGGACAATTAAAAAGTGGTGAACTGAAATCCAACCATATCAATAATTACATTAAATATAAGTGGATGAAACACTCCAACTAAAAAAGCAGATATTATCACATTGGATATAAAAATCAAGATCCACAAAATCCTGTCACAGGAAGTGCAGTTTAAATAGAAAAATACAAACAGATTGAAAGTACAAGGCTGAAAAAAGATATAACATACAAACAATATGTATAAAAAGCAGGTGTGGCTATATTAATATGAGACAAAATATCAAGACAAAGATTATTATGAAAGACAAAGAGGAACATTTAATGAGTATAAAAGATGCAATTCAATAAGAAGTTATAATGATCCTAAATAACATGTGTATGTGCCATTTAACAGTCTCAAAATTCATGAAGCATAACTTGAAAGAACTAAGGAGAAATAGACAAAGCCAAAGTCATAGTTGGAGATTTTAAATTTGACTCTGAGTTCCATAGCATACCAGGCAAAAAGAAAAACATAATTTTTATTGTTATTTAGTTCTATCTCATTATTGAAGGGTGGTCTGTATAGATAGACTTTTCTCTAGCACTAAATTCTGGCAGGTATTTATGGCAAAGGACAATTTCTTACTAGAGTAAGATTCTGGAATGATGTAGAAACAATCTTGAAATGGAATTTCTTATTTTACATTTTCTATAAAATAAAATTTAATAAAATATATTTAATTCATTTATATGTGGAAGTAGGTTTTGAAAAGACTATCTTGCCTTTTAAGTCTGTTTATTTCAACACAGAAAGAGAGTTTGGGAAGCCTAAAAATATTTAGTGTGGCCCTTAGAAGCTTTCTTTTGATATCCGATGGTTCAACCAAGCGTATAGCTTGGTGAGTTTGAGGCTGAATTTTGAAACTGGTTCCTGATATACTATTTACTGATTGAAAAGAGATTCATGTGTTTTAGGTTACAGAGATGCAGGTGGCATTTCACTAAAAAATTCAGGCGCTCTCTCTATATTCATGTCCATGTGGAGCACCATCCCACTTATGCATGGAGGTGGCCTTAGGGGTGCCTTTGGGTAGGGCCAATTTTTTTCTCAAAATAGAGCTTTGAGTTTTGTCAAGCACTTGGACAGAGCAGGAGGGCACTTGGCGCCAGGAGGAAAAAAGGCTTTGAAAAGCGAGGTGGGAGGACAGAGTGGACGGATTTGGCTGACTTCACAGCGTTGCCTGGGGTCTCCTCTGGTTTGGAATATGAATTAGGCGGTTTGTGATTGGTACACATTGTTTTATCACAAAAAGAAAATTGGTAGTTTTTTTTCCCCTCTCTTGCTATTCTTTAAAATGAAATAAAGAGTATATCCACTTGTATGATTACTAAACATTATAGCCTCCTGCAGTCAAGGAGAGATTAAATTTCAGGATGGCACAGAGGAAAATAAGCCAAATCAGGAGCAGCACCAAAGATTTTTTAAATAGCATATTCAAAGGTAAGAATTCTGATGCAAATATTAAATTAGATACTTCAGTTGAAAAAATACTGATTTTTCTTTTAGAAGATATTTCCAGATATTCCCAGTTAAATTTTTATTCTTTTCTTACTTAAGTTTAATAGTTACATAGACAGCTTAGTGGCTTTGATCTAGCACATTTTAAATAGTCTGTAGTATATATTACAAAACAAAAAGTGTCACAGAATCTTCTTTGACATAATATTTTTGTGCTCAAAGGACAAATAACAAACCTGTGTGTATTTTTTTTTTTTTTTAGTAAGGCAATATAATGAACTAATCTTTATCTTAAGGGTAGACATTTTGGGGGACTATTACCGAACTGGGAAATATAAATTGTCTGGTTCATTGAGTTTCTCTTTTTAAATGAAAGTACTGCCTGTTGGCTTGAATGCACGTGTGCAGCATAAGAGTACATAAATAATGTTTATTTTGTAACAAGATCCACACAAAAATGTTTAGTTAAATTGTTTCTGGTAAATGTTAAGTGTCATTTATTCAACTGTTGCAGAACTTGTGTAACATCTGTTCAGTTGTGGTTGTGGGTTAGAAGCAATCTAATTTCAGTTTTGCCAGTTATACTTTCGGTTACGGTTGCTTAATTTTAAACTATACAACTATGTTTTACTTATCTCCTGGTTTTGTTTAATACATGAACTATATAGGGCAATAAATAGGGATAGCTAATGATTCTCTAATTAATTAATGAACAAAGCACCATCTAGTACTGTGTCTCTAACGTGTGTATAGCGGGGTAGGGGAGGCTGTGCAGACATCACAGAGGGCAGATAAGATGATCCACTGGACAACGTAAAGAAAATATTAGAACTTCAACTTATATGTTGTTTTATCATTATCTTATTTTATGATTTCTAATTTGGGGCATATTATATAATGTGCATAATAGTACAGTAATGAGTGCATTATTTTATAAAACAAAGACACACATACTGGGGTGTGTGTTATAAAAATATTTTGCTGATAGGGATGCCTGATTGTTGGTCTTAATTATAACACCTATCCTTTGACTTAAGTTATGAAAATAAGAGAAAAATAGCTAGTTAGTAAATTCTTTATTTTGGTTACCTAAATGATTTACTGGAGTCTGAATGATTGCAGGAGTACAATCACAAATGTCTAGTTTTTAAAAAATGTGATGAATTGTATAATTAATAAGTTGGGTTAGTAAAGCTATGTCCATCCCTAAAGAGAAGCCAGCTCACACTTGCTGTCAAACATGCCCTAAAGCAAGTCCTAAAACTACACTTTAACTTGATTTGGCAAAGCAACCACAAAGGCAAAGCAAACCTGTTTTGATATGTTTTTCTTAACTTTAACCTGGGTTTTTGTTGTTATTTTAAAGCTGTAGTGCTTTTTGGTATATGGTGAAATAATAGTCATCGCTTGCTTCCAGTAATAGGCTAAGGAGTTAATCACATTGCCAGGACCAATTCCAAGATAGAAACTGATATTTTTAAATAATAATTCCTGTATTTGTTATGGATTTTCAGTTTACAAAATATTTTAACTGGCATTATCCCATTTTATCCATATAACACACTGTTAATAAAAGATTAGTAATACTAACCTCATTTTGTAGGTAAAGACACTGAAATCAAGTGATTGGGTAAATTGACCAAGTTTCCATGGCTTTTAAACATTAGATGTAGGCGCTGAGTCAGAGTGTCTTGACTCTGAGTTCAGGGTTTTCCATACTTTGCCTTTCAAAATAAACGCTTTTCGGTACTATGTTGAATAGAAGTGGTGAGAAGGGGTATTCCATGCCTTGTTCCTGATCTTAGAAGAAAAGCTTTCAGTTTTTTATTGTTGAGTATAATGTTAACTGTAGGCTTTTTATATATTGCCTTTATTGTATTGGGGTACATTCCTTCTGAGCTTAGTTTGTTGAAAGTTTTTATCATGAAAGAGTGTTGAATTTTTTCATATGCATTTTCTGAATCTATCATGATGATCATGTGATTTTTATCCTTCATTCTGTTAATGTGGTGTATCACATTAATTGATTTGTGTTTGTTGAACCATCCTTGCATCCCAGGAAGAAATCCCATTTGGTCACAGTGTATGGTCCTTTTAATGTGCTGTTGAATTCCATTTGCTAGTGCTTTGTTTGAGAATTGTCGCATCTGTGTTCATTCGGAATATTGGCCTGTAGTTTTCTATTAGTGTAGTGCCTTTGTCTGGCTTTGGTATCAGAGTTATGCTGGCCTCATAAAGTAAGTTTGGAAGTGTGCCCTCTTCTTCAATTTTTTTGAAGAGTTTAAGGATTGGTATTAGTTCTTCTTTTTAATGTTTGGTAGAATTCGCCAGTGAAGCCATCTTGGTCCTGGGTTTTTCTTGTGAGATTTTTGATTGCTGGTTTAATTTCCTTATTAATTATTGGTCTGTTCAAGTTTTCTATTTCTTCGTGATTCAGTCTTGGTAGCTTGTAGGTTTCTGGGAATTTTTATCCAATTTGTTGGTGCATAATTTCTTATAATAGTCTCTTATCCTTTTTATTTCTGTGGCTTCAATTGTAATGTCTTTTCTTTCATTTGTAATTTTTTTTTGGTCTTTTATTTTTCAGTTAGTGAAGGTAAGGTTTTGTCAATTTCATTTTTTTTAAAAGCAAAACCCTTAGTTTTGTTTTTTTTTTCTATTGTCTATTCTCTATTTCTGCTCTAGTTTTTATTTCTTACCTTCTGTTAACTTTGGACTTAGTTCATTCTTTTTCTGGTTCCTTAGGGTGCAAAGTTAAGTTGTTTATTTAAGGAAATTCTGTCATATGCGACAACGTGGGTGAACCTGGAGGACATGATGCTAAGTGAAATAAGCCAGTCACAGAAAGACAGATACTGCATGATTCCACTTACATGAGGTATCTAAAAAAGTCACGCTCATAAAAGCAGAGAATATAGAATGGTGGTTGCCAGGGACTGGGGACAGAGAGAAAGGGGAATTGCTATTCAATGGGTATAAAGTTTCAGTTGTGCAAGATGAGTAAGTTCTAGAGTTCTGCTATACAGAATTGTACACCCTGTAGTTAACGAGACTGTATTGTGTCCTTAAAACTTTGTTAAGAGTGTAGATCTCATGTTAAATGTTCTTACCACAATAAAAAAATAAACACTTTTTATTAGGTTTTTCACGATACCACATACATATGGGCCTGAGATGACACTAGCTTTGTGACCTTGGGCTAATCACTTAGAATTGTATCATATACGAGGGCTGTCCAGAAAGTATCCAGCCATAATTTTCATAATTTTTCATATTACATGGCTGGATACATTCCCAACAGCCCTTGTATGTGTTTAAATTGTGAGAATTCAACTATGGTTGAGAGAGACAGAAAGAAGAATAAAAAGTAAATGATATGAGTGATTCTACCCACTTTCCCATCCAAAGAGCACACACCTCTAAGTGAAGGTAAAAATCAAGAATGTGAATCTACTCTTCCTTCAGTTTGTCTGAGTTCTTGTGTGGCTCCGATAGTGTGAACATCCCCCTCAGCTGCATGGAACTTTATTGTTTAAAGATCCATATACTTTGTACGATATGTTACCTTCCTGCAAGCCAACTACCTCATTTGGTGTTCGGCCAACAAAACAGTGATTTCTTCCAGTGCTGAGAAACTTAAAGGATTTCTAAAAGAAAAATATTGATTACAAGTGATTTCACCTTATGTGAAATTTAAGATGTGATTCTGCCATATGGTCTTGGAATGAAAATTTCTCATCTGTAGAATGGGGCGAATGTCCATTTCACCAATCTCAGAGGAGATTCAGGTGAGAAAATGTACAGGAAAACACCTTGAAAAAAATCACTATACAAATATAGGATATAAGTATTGAATAGTCTGTTTAGTCTTATTCCGCTGGGCAAAGTCAATGCCACCCTCTATATTCCATAATGCAACTGGGTCCTCTGGATGCCCCCACTTTAAACCCCATTCCATAGCTTTTTTTTTTTTTTAAATTAAACTCTTCTTCAAATCCCCAAGGTTAGTGTCCCATAAAGATATGACTAAGAACAGTATACGAGGCCATTGAAAGAACTTCCATTGCCACGATGCAGGATCTTTGGAAAAGTAGCCTGGGCCTTGGAGGCCTGAGTTCCAATCCTCTCTCTCCCACTAATGACTTCTATGTCTTTGAACAAATCGCTTCACCTTTCTGGGCCCCAGTTTTCTCACCTGTAACAGGAGGAGACTAAGTCAGATGCATCCAGGGTCCCCTTCTATAGCTCTAACATTCTATGGTTCTTTCATCTGGTGCATATGTCAAAATTGCCTTTGGGGTAGATATTATAATGGTCATAATTTATTCCTTTTGCTTTGATGCTTTGTGTTTTTTTCTTCTCAGGTTCATACTTTTCAGTCTCTTTTGCTGGGCTTCATTATTTGAATAGTAGATGACTGTGTTCTTAAATCTTTTCTTATTTGTAGCCTCTCAGTGTTTGGTCTGATCTCAGCTCCACAGCTACCTAGCCTGTTGGACATTCTGACCTCCAGTAACTGTTGATATGAACTTGAATAGATGCTCATTCTTGAATATGTGGCTCTCCCTAAGTAAATCCTTATATTCCTCTATTGGGAGAAAAGCCATGCCCATTCTCTAATTTCCTGCCTATTTTGGAACAAATTGAGTGTTTTTACCATCCTTTAAACCATCTGCTCCTGTATCCTAACGTTATGGTGGAAGACAACATCCTGGCTGCTGGTGCATGTACAAGGTTTAGATTGCTGTTCTTTCTTGTTTTTCTGTTTCAGTACTCCTGGCCTCTTCTGCCTTTCAGCCTGATCCTTTCACCCTTGGACTCTTTCAGGAATCATCACATATGTTTGACTTTTTTTAAAAATTAAATTAAAATTTTTTTTGCCCACTCTCATCACTTCTGTTCAACTTATGTTTGGCCTTAGATGAAGAGTTTGTGGGGTGAAATTTAAATTCTTTATTTCAGTAGCAATGTAGTGAGGACCCAACATGTGCCACACCCTGAAGATGAAAATGTGCTGTAAGTTAGAGAATCTTGAAAAGTGGAAACATTAAAGAGGAATAGGGAAAAAAATAAGAGAAAGAGGCATGAGAGTGAAGGGAACAGAGAGATTGGGGGGACAGACATGGGGGGAGAGAGAAAGATGGGGAGGATGGGTGGATGGATAGATGGATAAAGGCATAAATGGAGGAGACCAATACCACAATAGGGTGGCCAATACCAAAATTAAAAGTTAATTTCCAGCTATCACTGCCTTTTATACACCTGGAGACTATGAACATGAATCAACTGCAATCGCGTAGAAATACTCAGATAATGCTGCAATATTTCAGATTCACTGACAAGCCAACCACTTTCAGATCTATATACCAAAAGGTCAGCCATTCTGTACAACTCAAATAATTTTAGCTTTTTCTTTCTTTAGTTAGAAAATTTATGCTTGTTTTATTCCACTCTGCTTCTTGGATTTCCTACGTCTTGACCTTATGCAAGAGAGACTGGAGTTACGGCCAGAGTGAGCTGTAGATGATGGGCAGCCACTGAATTAATTCATGAGTCCTCCACTGGTGAAGTCTAAACTTTATTTTTGCTTACTTCCATATTTTATTTTTAATCTCTTCCTCTTCTCTGCTTTTCAGTTTCTAAACATGCTCAAAAGCCTAAAACCAAAAAATAAACCCTGTACTTGATCTTACCCCACCAACAAACTGTCATCATACCTCCCAGCTTTCCTTTACTGCCAAACTTCATGTAAAAGCACTGCACTTAACAATTCTACTTCCTCACTCATTCACTACTACTAATAATACATTATTATAAAGCTTTCTTTTTCCCACCATACCATTGATTTTACTTTCATAAAAATCAGCAGTGACATTCTATTAGCCAAATCTAATGACCTGTTTTTAATTTCTCATCTTTCCTGGTCTCCTAGCAGTTTTTGACACTGTTGGTCACTTTCTATATGTGGAACTGCTCTTTTTGCTTTGGAACATAAACAAGTTTTTCCTGTTGGTGAGTAGGAGTTTCTGTGATTCTACACGGTCAGTCTTATGACAGCAACTGTATGTTACCTAAAATATAGCCAGTCAGAGTGCCACTCACTAAAAAATATCCGTGGCTGAGACTCCTGAAACATAACCTATTTCCAAATAATGTGTTTTTTGGCATAGGCTCTGTCAACCTCCAGTTTTGTTGATGTCTCACCCCTTCCCTCCCCATCCCTGGACTGGAAACAATGCAGTAATTTGTAATTTGCTGCATTCTTTCCTAAATATGAACCCCAACAGCCTGTCAGCGTACCAGGGACTTGAAACAATTATTTTTTTTTTAAGCTGGGATAATATTTGTAGTTGCTTGAGATGAAAGAGTTCCCAGAGAACTGAAAGCATATTTTAACACCAACTTCTAGGAACCTTATAGCACCTTCAGTCATAAATGTGTACATCAGAAAAAATATACTATTGTTTAAGAAGTCCCCCCTCACTTTATGCAAAAGGAGAAGAGAATATCTTCTACTCTTAAATTACTTTAGCATTTATAAGTTAACCCTTATCTTCTGTCTTGTGCTTTAATATTTGTAAGTCTCCTCAATTAGGATATAAGATCTTTGTTATGAGCTTTGCATTTGTGTCTGTGTTCTTTATATTACCTTTTACAATGCTAAACACATAATAGAATTATCTTTGGGTGTTATGAAATCTTCATATCAAAGTCATGCTGTTGGTTACTTTGAGGAAGCTGACAAGAAGTCATAAACTGCTTATCTTTCCAATAATATAATAATAGTAATTAAAATAACCACTACATTTCAGTTTTTTATAACAGTGTTCTTTATGACATTTTTGTTTTAGAATTATGATTGGTACATTTTCCAGGAAATGTCTAGCTATCTCAAACAAATCCCAAAATATGGTCCTCTATATGAATTAAAAATCTCTATTAGGAATTTTAATTGTTATTGTGAAATGTTGGGTATTACATCCCGGAATTATCTAAATGGATCTTAACTCTATTCTGGAAGTGTGCCCAAGGACTGCTTGACTCAAAAAATACAGATACCAATATAAGAGTCAAGGCCCAGTGTTGGTACTTTCTACATTTTCACTTTTGAAAGGAACTTGTTTAGAAATCAGAGGAGAGATGGGCATGAGGGAACTTTTGGGGGTGATGCATATATTCTAAGATTGGGTTGTGGTGATGGTTGCATGACTCTGTAAAATTATTAAGAATTGTGCACTTACACTTAAAATGGGTAGATTTTTATGGCATGTAAATTATATTTCAATAAAACTACTTAAAAAGAGAAAAGAAATATGAAGAAAAAAATTTGAATTTGTATGTATACCTCCCATATATACATACATTGCCTCTTTGCCTTTTTTTGTGCTTGCTCTATCTTGGTATCTCAGAGTTAAATTTAATTCAGTACTTGTTCTTTAATATTTGTAGGAAACCAATCCATAGTAATATATAGAGATATTCTTCATTTCTTTTTTTTTTTAACAGCTGCATAGTACTTCATGGTGTGTACTATATTTATTCACCAATCCTATATTAATTTTCTTTTGGGTTATTTCTAGTTTTTTTTGTTTTTTTTCCTGTAAATAAATACTGCCGTAAAGCAGTGGTTATCAAGTTTTAACATCAAAACTGATTCATAACCTCTACTTCCTCAACTTTGGATTCAGCGGATCTTTATTCAACATTATTATGTTGAATTGATAGTTTGTCCAAGTGTCAATATTGTGTGTATAAACTTTATTATGAAAAATTTAATCACATGAATTGTGACATGATAGCAACAAGCCCTTCTGTGTCCATCACCTAATTTCAACAGTCATCAGTTCAGAGCCAATTTTGTTTTATCTGCATCCCCACTCATTTTCCCTTTCTCTACTGGATTGTTTTGAAGCAATTCTTAGCCTTGAATTTTGTCGTCTTGGTCAAATCACTTAATCTTGCTAAGTGTTAGTTGCCTTCTCTATAGCATGGGAATAATCATACCTGTCTCTAGTACTGTGCTGGTAAATGTTTAAGAATTGCTCTCCAGGGGAAAAATAAGCCCTGATTTGTGGTGTTCTTCCAATTTCTGTGGTGTAAATACTTTCACCATGGCCAATTTGAAGCCACCAATGTGGTGCCACTGAATTCAGAGTTGGGAGGTAATGAGTACCATCAGCTTTCTCTAGCTACCATAAACCAGTTCTGCCATACCACTGCTGCTACTTCACAGGTCTGTAGTGAGAATTTTTTTATAGTTCATGTTATAATATAGTAAGCATCAATAAATGTACATCTTACTATTTTTATTATTTTTATCCTAATGAAACTCCTTCCTCATTTGAGAGAGTTCTTCAACAAGTTCTTCCTCATTATGTGTTTTCCTGCATCTAAACATTCAGTGTTTCAGTACTATCAAAGGACCCGTAAAGCAATGTTATCCCATTTACTGCCTTACTCCATACAATAATTGGCTTCCTACACATTATAATTAAAATAAAAACTTAATACCTCGATCCCTTAGGGAATATAGTAAAGAAGTGTTAATGTATTGCTTCACAGAATTCATGATATGATGAATATTAACTGTTTTGAGAGTTGAGTATAAAGTTATTTTGGAGGTTTTTTTTTTAAAGTCTTGTCATCATTAATTACCAAGAAACAGCTGGGAAATATTAAAAATTTCCATTTATAGTTATGATACAATGAACAATGTATGCCTGATTCAGTTTATCGTGGCTGGACCTGCCTGGTTAAAGCCAATAAAACAAGAAATTGTACTAATGCCTTTAGAGGATAGGGCTTAATGGTTTACTTACATAGAATTGACATTTTGTGCATGAGGATTTGAGGAATGTTAATTGTTGTCATTGTGCACATTTAAAAAAAAATTGAAGTGGTGTTAATGTTTTACATTGGATATCTTCTCTTCTCTATGTAATCTTTCTCAGTAATGGCAAATCAGACAAATCCCAAAACCCTTTCACTATATTCTGTGCTCCATTTATTCACATTTTTTAAAACTTGCTAAAGATTTGATCCAAAAACAAAGTCAGGCATATAGATCTCTAGGTTTTGTAGAGAAAAGTGCAAATTCCATAAAATCGTTTCACCATGGGGAATGAAATGATACTGGATTACCTTGTGCCATTTTGTTAAAAATCCAATTAATATTTTACTTACATAGTATTTAACATGTGTAAGCTTAAATATGAAACCTTTAAAGATGCCAAATGTGCCGAACATTATTATAGTGAAACTGAAGTGGTAATTCTTTGAATGGTATTAATGTCAGAGTCACGCACACACTTGAAAAGTACACAAAACATGCATTGTTTTCCCACTGAAGCTAATCTGATAATTTCTGTAATCTTCTCTACTTCTTTCTCCCTGACTTACCTGACTTACCTGACTAGTTTATCTTTACCCCTTCAGTTTTAAAGCTGAAAGGAACAAGTATTTGCTACATTCTCCAATGACTGCCCACAGTCATGAAGAGTTGAAAATATGGACTTGAGGTTTTTTGCCTCGAGTATTCTTCTTTCTCTGTCCTCTAAGCTAGCCATGCTCCTATCATCATTATGTGAAATAAAATATGTAGGGATTTTTTCCTACAGGTCTAGCACTCGTTCCTAAGGCCAGCTAGATATAATAGGACCAATTAATTAGTAAATAAAATTTGCATCACATTGTCAGTGTTTGTTGTAAGAAAGAATACAAGCTATGGAGCACCATTACTACATTGTGCGAGTGTCTTTTGTATTTGAGTGTGACTAATCAAGGCAATGAAATAAGGAGGTATAAGTAATGACTAATGACAGGGTTGGTGCAGGTCAGAGAGGCTCATGTGAATAAGCTAAGTATAATATAATCATATACTATATTTTTTAGTGATGTTTAAGATTTGTAATTATATACTTACAACAGCCAAAAAAAAAAGCAAAACCTCCAATACTTCCATGAAAATTATCTTATTTCTGAATATTTCTAACTCCTAGCTTCTATTACAAGCCATCAAAATATTTGGCTTGATTACTTACATTTTAAAATGTTATATTTATTAGGAATACAACTATCATGGCAAAGGTGAACAGACAGTATATTGAATTACAGCTGCTAACTTTCACTGAGCACTTACTATGTGCCAGGTACTATTCTGAGAGTTTTGCTTATATTGTTCAATTCTCCCAACAATACTAATATATAATACTATTATAATCCCATTTTGTAGATGAGATAGTGGAAACCTAGAGAGTGTAGAGTATAACTCGGCCAAGGCCACACGGCTATTAAATGGCAGAGGTAGGATTTGAGCCCAGGCTACCTAGTGCCAGCCCAGTTGTACTTAACCATTACACTGTACTGCATCCTATGGAAAATACTGAAAACAAGCTGGACATGATCTATATATTTTTAAATGCCATAGTTAACTTCAGGTGTCATAGAAAGGGATTTGAAGATTTCTAAAAAGCCTGCTGAAGAGGGTGGTTATATGAAACATTATTATATTGTAAATGGGATAAAAATATCAGGGACAACATAGCTAGAGATAAATGTAAAAAATTAACCAAAAACCTCTGCAAAGCCTTAAGGATGTGGCTTTTTTCCCCCAACTCCTTCCCTGGTGACTTGTTTTCCTGGAGTAGAACAGCTGATTAGCATATTTTATTTCTGTTGTTCATGCCAAGCCTGTTTACCACGACTGGATTTGCCTGATTGGTGGTGTTTAGTGCAGTGCCTGGCAGTTCTCTAAGGAGTGCTTAGATGTCAGCTGTAAATCATCTGCTCAGCCTCCCTGACTGTGAGCTCCATACCTCCCACCTGGTGCACGGGGCACAGGCATCCACATACCCGCCATATGCGGGCAGAATCACGCTCAGCCTCTGGGGGCAACGCTGCAAATTAGAAGGTGAATTCGCAGCTCTCTGGGCAGGCCCTTACGTGTGCACATCCTGTTCCTTGTAATTGGAATTGTGTTCGCAAATCCCTATACACCCAGGTGAGGTTGTATTACACCCCCGTATGTTGGATGGGGGAAAGAAAAGACAATCTGCTTAAAAGAGGCCAATTTAACTTCCTCTAAAAACTGGACAGTGTGGGTGAGCTTTTTGCAACCACAGCCTTTCATGGCATGTAATTGCAACCACAGTCTTTCAATGGAGCTCTCCTTATTTTTTAAAAAAAATTCATGAAATCTACATTCAAGGATAGCTTAAATAATGGTCTCTACTAGCTATGCAGTCAGTCTTTAGAAAGAGATCTTGATGTCACAGAAGGTGACATCTTTATAAGGGACCATATGATTATAATGTAAGCCCAAATTCTGCTTGGCATATAAGAAGGTAATACAAGCAGACAATAACATGTTGTGTGGGGGCAGGAAGAGTCGTTAATTGAGTTAGAAAGTAACCAACTTGGATAGTTTTTACTAATAACTTTTGCTAGGTACAATTACTTTCTCCTATTTGAAAGTCTTTAAGTGACAAATTTAATGATCATCATACTATAAATATTTGTGTGTTCTTTCAGAATTTACATTAGCTAGTGATTTTTAATATTAAAAAGAAGTATGGGTAATGATGGATTGCCTCTCTTTAAAGGAGCATATTAATTTCAAAAGCTCATGCTGACTCATGCATGCAATTTCCAATTGCAAAGTTAGAATTTTCTCTAGACATTTTTGTCAACATATTTACTTTTTGATGTAAATTTCCCTCCCGCTCCTGCTGTTCACCCTTCTAACTAGCCACCCCTCCCCCATTTTGTGTGGGATTGTATTCTATTATACTTTGTATTTTACAATTCAAATAATATTTAGAAAATGAGTTATTCTTATTTGATAGCATCTTAATAAAGAATAGCCCTTCCACCTAACTCTGATTGACAGAACAGTGTCCACGTTTTCATTATTGAAAATATATTTTTTTGAATGAGAAGGCTGCAGCTCCTCGTGTTTCTCTTTATTCCCTTGTGGGTTGAATTGTGTCCCCCCAAAAAAGATGTGTTGAAGTCCTCACCCCCAGTACCTCAGAATGAGAACTTATTTGAAAATAGGGTGATTGCATATATAATTAGAGTTAAGTGAAGAGGGGGGTCATACTGGAGTAGTGTGTGCTCCTTATCCAGTATGACTAGTGCCATATTGTCATACTGGACACAGAGACACAGGGAGAATGCCATGTGAAGACGGAGGAGTGGAGTGGTATACCTCCCAGCCAAGGAATGCCTGGGCCTACCAGAAGCTTGGAGGAAAGCATGGAACAGATTCTCCCTCAGAGCCTGCAGAAGGAACTAACCCTGTTGACAGCTTGATTTCGGACTTGTAGTCTTTGGAACTGTGAGACAATAAATTGCTGTTGCTTTAAGCCACCCACTTTGTGATATTTTGTTATGGCAAACTCATACAAGGCATAAAGCAATGAATTCAAATCAAAAACCTTTCTGTTTCCCTTCCTAACAGTAGAATTCTGACCCTTCTCACGCCTTGCCTGGTCTCTTGTGGTAACATTCCAGGCATGGTCCTTGATGCTCTTTTGGTCTATGCCCATCCATTTTACGCGTTGTTACTATTTTGCTATTTTTCTTCTGTGAACACAAATTTCCAGTGGTCGCTCCCCATTGTGTCTGCAGCAGTATATGTTGTTTAGAGACACCTCTGATGGTCTATCATTCTGGTCTCACTTGCCTTTCCAGCCCTTTTCCACACTGTGCCTCCTTTGTACGTCACCGTATTTCAGCCACATCACACTACTTCTTAGTTCTCTGAATGTGACCAGCACTTTTCCACTTCAATCATGCTGTTCCTTTTGCAGCATACCCCCTTGAGAGAATTTTACTCTTTCAAGACCTGTCTCAGATGCTGCTGTAATAGTTTTTTGATTCTCCCTCTTAACTAGATGTAATTGCTCTTTCCCTCTTTGGGCTCACAAAATAATTCATACTCCTTTTATGATACTTACAGTAATTTGCTTTGCATTATCAATATTTGTGCACTGGTTTTTCATTGTATTAAGCCTTCAAGGCATCTCTAGGCCTTGTTGCCAGAATTCACGCATCCTCAAGCTAGATCATAATTCCACAGCAGACCAACCAGAAGCACACTCTGCCAATTTCAAGCTTCTGTGGTATTCCTCCTGGCATGTTCCCCTTCATTCCCTTTAAGGGTGGATACAGCAATGGACTCAAATCAAAGCCTTTTCTCTTATTTCCATCACTGTTATGTTTGGTATCTCCTTTCTGACCACAGGAGGATAAGTGAAAAATCTGACAATTCCCTCATCTCAGAAAGTCACAAGGGAGATGATTTTTCACACTAAATCTCTCAATCCACTAATTTATTCATGACCTGGTGAAGTCTCTAAATGAATTGTAGCCATACTTTGTTTCCCCAAGATTTTGTGCACTTCATTATATGTAATTATACCTCAATAAAAATACTTTCTTTAAAAAGCAATCAGAAAAAAAAAAAACAACCTACAAAGAGATGACAGCTAGATTAGCAACCCACTTTTGGGTTTGGGAATATTCATTTTAACAAGAATAAAATAAACAAAATAAATAAAATAAACAAAGTCTAGGATATAATCAAATAGTGACTTTGAAGTGCCAGGGAAAATAAACATCAACTTAGAGTCCTTTACCTAACAGAACTTTTACTAATGAATGATGGTGACTAAAGACATTTTCAGACGAAGACTAAAACACCCAAAATACGTGCTTGAGCAAGGAATGTGATGGATGAATCAATAATAGCAAACAGGTTGGTAAATATACATGAACAAATAATGATTTATTTTATTTTATTTTTAGTTGGCATGTATTAACTGTGTATACTTACAAGATATAGAGTGATATTTTGATACATGTATGAAATGTGGAATAATCTTCGAGTGTATCAATTGCCTCGAAGATTTATCATTTCTTTGTGTTGTGAACATTCAAAATCTTCTAGCTTTTTGAAAACATACACTAAATTGTTAACCACATTCACCCTACAGTGCTATAGAACAGTTATTCCTCCTGTCTAGCTATAACTTGGTATCCAGTAGCCAAACTTTTTTTACTGAGTTCCTGTTAGTAAAATTTTTTTATCATGCATATATAATTATATATTTGTCTATTTATTTACTTTTAATTTACAAATTATATAACATACTCCTGTTCCAACATGGTTTGTATATTATGGGACATATAAATTTGACATTAAAATATAAACATTTTAATATTTTATTCCCAACTATAAATAGAGGTATACAGATGAATTCTTTTTAAAAAAAATGTTTGGGTAATAGCCTTTTTGGTTAGTAACTGTAGGCAAAATAATTCCAAATTTAAAAGTAAATTTATTTCTCTCAAAGAATAAAAACTGGAAATGGTGTTAGCTCTGCCAATAATATAAAAAGCAATATATGATTATAAATTCACATTAAAGATAGTATCTTATACATAAAGCCCAAAAGAAACTATTCAGTAGAAATATCATTCAGAATGATCCTTGGAATGATAGAATTTGAATGAAAAAGAAACTTTGAAGGGTTCACATAGTCATAAATGAATTTGTATGTAAATTCATAAATTTATTATAAATGAATGAAAGCTATAGGGGAGAAACAAAATTAAATTTACCTTTAACAAATAACCTGCCTTTTAAAGAATCTATTTTTTGTAATCTTTCAAGTCATTGTATATTCATTTGAATATAATCCCAGTATCACTGATTTTAGTCAGACCAATATGCTCTGCCTAACTTCAAGTTAACATATTATGGCAATTTTAAAAGATCTTGGCAGTGGCTCGTGCCTATGATCCTAGCACTTTGGGAGAGACCGAGGTGGGAAGATTGCTTGAGGCCAGGAGTTTGAAATTAGCCTGAGCAAGAACAAGACCCCATCACTACAAAAAAAAAAAATAGGAAAACTAGCCGAGCGTGGTGACACATGCCTGTAATCCCAGCTTACTTGGGAGGCAGAGGCAGGAGGATTGCTTGAGCCCAGGAGTTTGAGGTTGCAGTGAGCTATGATGATGCCACTGCACTCTAGCCTGGGCAACAGAGCAAGATCCTGTCTCAAAAAAAAAAAAAAAAAAAAGACCTGTACTATGTCTGTTTTTTCCTCTAATCTATTTTAAATATGAAGGGACCTTCAGAATTTCTAAGACTACATTTGTAATCATTTAGCCTCAAGGGGTGTGAAATACTCAGTTTTCTGACCCAAATTATTCAAATTACTGCCTCAGTGGAGGGTGAATTTTAATAAAACCTAAATGGAAGTATTATACACATCATTGAAAAGTCATTTTTCCTGTGATTTGTCTTGTTGAAAATGTATTTTTTATCTTATCCAAGCACTATGTGGAATCAGAAGAACTGCAAACATGAAATATATTTCATCATCAGAATTCATTAAGTATTAATGCCTTCCAATGTACATCATCTGCTAACATGTAAATAAAGTGCTTATAATAATTGTAATATGATACATGTTTAAGCTGTGATTTTTTGGTATTATATGTGATTTAATATTCTTTAACTTACTAATTCTATAAGAAAACAAAGATGAGTTACTGAATGAAGCGCCTTTACCAGAAAAAGTGTATTGATTTTGTCAGTCATTAAGGACATGAATAGAAATTTAGGGCTCCTAAAAAGAAGTTTTAGTGATTATTAATAGCCAACATTTAAGTGCTATATAAATACAGTGTATATAGTTTATAGTACTTACTATGTGGTAAGCATTGTTCTAAACACTCTATATACATTAACTGTGAAGTGGCTACTGTTGTCTTCTGTGTCTCACGTGTGAGGAAACTGTGGCACAGAGAGCTTGCATATAATTTACCAAGGACATAGCTAGTATATGGCAGAACTGGGATCTGAAGTCAGGCAGTCTGGCTCTAGAGTCTTTGTTCTTGACTATTAATAAACAGCTCACACTCATCACAGTTTTTCTTTGACTGCTGTAAAACAGTTTGTTCTTTTTGAGAATAAGAAATATGGAGAAAACAAAAGCCAACTTGGAAGTCTGGTCATTTGTTTAGCAACCAATTATTGAATGATGCTCTTCAGAATCAATAAGACCAAATCGCTTCTCCGAAGAAACTTATAATCTAGTAAAGGAAATAGAAGTAAATGAACAGTGATGAGTGTTATATTAAAAGGATGTATTAATCAGGTGAGTCCAGTTTTGCTGTGGTAAAAAGTTAAATCCCAAATATCAGCTTAACTCAGTGGTCTGACGTGAATCAGAGGACTGACTCTTCAGGGTAGTTGTCTTCTGTGGCAGGGACTCAGCAGTGTAGGCTGTTTCCGTATGGTGGCTGTGCCATCTCAGCATGTGGCCTCCATTATCATCAAGGCAAGGGAATAAAGGAACATAGAGGACTCACGTCGTCTATTCTGTGCTTCAACTAGGAAATAGTATACTTCATTTCTGCTCATATTCTATTGTTTCATGGCCTATTTGAACTGCAAAGGGGCCAGAAAATGTGTGGGAGCATATGGCTGTTTGGTGAGCAAATAAATGCCTGACCAAAAGATATGTATTGTCAATTGGAGCAGAATGGGGATTGGGCCAAGAGTTAGTTAGGATTCTACAGGAAGTTGACTGAAAAGTGGCAGAAAAACTCTTGATGGAGGTGGGTGTATGTAATTGAGGAATGCAAAACATAAGGTTCTGGGCATCCCACAGGAAGGAGCTGTAGCTGTAGCAGGAACTCTTCAGTACCATGGAGAGCTCCTGCCATTTAAATTGCTTCATAGCATATGATGTGAATTGTAATACCTTTTAAAAAAATAATTTATTCCACAAACATTTGTTACGTGCCTATGATTTTGTGGATAGAAAAATTCACAACAAATACCTAACAGTCTAAATGGGAAGACAACTCTCTGTAATGCAATGTGTATAAGTTCAATGACAGAACTATTCACATGGTGATGTTCCTAACATTAATCTTGGGTACAGGAAGGAGTTGTGTAGGAAAGTTTCTTGAAGGGGGATTATTTATGATCTTATATGTATATTAAGTGATAAGTAGGGGTTTAGCCAAGCCAGAGGGAGAAAGGACAGTTTAGGCCATGGGTCAACAAACTTTTTCTGTAAGTGGTCAGGTAGTAAATATTTTAGGCTTTTAAGGTTATATATGGTAGGTCTCTGTTGCATATTCTTCTTTGTGTTTTACAACTTTTCAAAATGTAAAACTATCTTTAGCTCAAGCGTTGTAAAATATAGGTCATGGTCCAGATTTGACCTGTGGGTCATAGTTTGCTGACCTCTCATCTGGACAGAGAGAACAAGAACAAAAACAGATGTGTACGTACAACTGTGTACAGTGTGGTCTTGATGGAGTATAAAGTTTGAAGAAGGGTCATGACAAATGAGCCCATAGAGTTAGTTAGGGGACAGTATGTCACGTTGAGGAACTTAGACGTAATTCTGTAAGTATGGGTTGCTGCTGAAGTATTTAAATCAGTGCTATAATCACATTTACATTTTAGAAAGATAGCAGTGTCAAGAATTTTCCTGAGGAGGCAAAAGTGAACTCAGAGATACCAGTGAGGGAGCTGTTGGCAGTGGAGATAATGAAAGCCTAGAACAAGGCAGCAGTGGAAAAGGTAGGCAAGAGCAGGCGCCGTTGACAACATCTTGAGGTAACATCAGGAATGCTTGATGATTGACTGGAGTGGGGAACGTGGTCAATAATGACTCCCAGACAAGATAGCATTGCTTCCTCTGAGATTATAAATATTATTCTAACTCATTTACATTCATTCTTTAGCAGGAACTCTGATTATTAAAAGGATCTCTGCCATTTACTCCAGAAGCACGCGATCTGGGGTGTGAGCATAGGCACATCTTTTGACCTGATGTGATTCCTTGGGAAGTTTGTTAGGCTGTCCAGGAAGGGTACGGGGAGATTTTGCTACCATTCATCAAGTAGATTGACTGTGATAAGCAATATCTTTCCTGTGGCAGAATGTTCATTCAAGGTAAGGGATAAGGAACTCAATGTATAGGTGCATGAAAATAGTCCAAAAGGCCATGGCCTTTTGAAACTATCAGTTATTTTAGCTACTTTTGGATCAAGAAATCCAGAATGTTATAGACTTTGAACTTGCCCTCTGTGATGGGCATATACCATCCATGATTGCCCAACATTTTTATATAGTTTCCCACATTGTGAGTACAACTTTCCCAAAATAGAATTTCCACACTTTCTTCCTTTCTAGAGGGAAGGCATGTAACCTAGTTTCCACCTATCAGACCCATTCTCATGAGACTTGTATGTAGAAGAGTGCAATATGAGGTGGGAAGCCAGTATGGGGAGGTCAATATTCTATCAAGTGAAGTAGTGGAAGTTTCTTATTTTGGGAGAATAGCTGAGGTGAAGGTGCTGTTATTTCAGTCCAACTATGGTTGGTGTCAAGGAGTGGGCAGTAGCAGCTGTTGTTTTTATGTTGGACCAGGCCCATGGTATGGTGGACATTGCTCTTTGCTGTGCAGCATTCAAGTTTACTTCTGTAGCCCTCCCTGAGAAGCTACATAGTATCTGTAAAAATCCCTTCAATTAGTTAGATTGTATTCCATGGCTTGCAACTGAAAATGTCAATAGATATACCCAGGCCTTCAATTATATAATATTATATATTATATAAAAATTCATGGGAACAATTAGAAAAAATGTCTACAAAGGCTTTTTAGAGGGACAGTAATGAAAAAAAAAAGGTTGAGAAACACTGTCATAGACTAAATGGGCAACAGGTCAATTCACAGATATGACAGCAGCAGTATGGTCTATAATGGTCAAGGCAGGGAGAAAGGAAAACTCACTGTGCCTTTAAGATGTTGGGATTGAAGACCATGGAAATATTCATTTTAACAAGAATAAAATATATGATAAAATGGTTTTACCTGGAGCTGTTTTTATATGCCTTCAAATCAATGCTTTAAAATATAAACACACACAATGTATATGTGTGAGTGTGTGTGCACGTACCATTCAATATTTTGTAGCACTGCTTGAGAGCTATTCTTTTCATACCCATTTTCATCAGGCTGGTACTTGACAGATAAGCTGCAATAAGAGTGTTTTCAGGAAATGCTGTGATTACTTTTCAGCATACAAAATCATGTTTGGCTTTGTTGAAATGTTTGAGTACATTGACCTGGCAAAGAAGGCAAATAATAGACAAGCCAAATTCTGTAAGTAGACAGTTATTCATATTTGAATTAACAGATTAAAGACTGACAAAATGAACAAGTTAAAGAATGACAAAAAGGAACTCTATAATTCATTTTCTCTTTTTCATTTACAATATAACACTAACTTTCAAAACTAGGTTTTCAGAACAGTTTATTTTTTATTAACTGATGGAAGCCTTTATATATCCCTTTTAAAGGAAGAACAAATGATGAAAATAAAAGGAAATAGAAATTATCTTAAATATTTGTGCCATTTTAATCTTATACTTCTTATGTAGACATAAGGTAATAGTTTTACTAAATTTCCTGACAATACATTCTACCAAGCTTTCTGAAAGTGTTCGAAATAATAAAATATTATTTCATTTAAGATTTCATGAGTTTTATATGTGGCTGTAACATTTTTATATATGGAGGTTACATTTTTCACATAACAAAAATCCGTGGTTTTAATGTACTTGCCCTTTGTTTGGTGATATCCCATCTACAGATGTCTTTGTTCTTGAAACACATGAAAAATAAATGAGGACATGTTTCTACCCACTTTAACACTAACCATGGCAAAGTTCAAATTAAACAGATTTGAGCAATCCGTGCCTTTAATCTACAAAATATAAAATAAACCCAACATGAATGGTAATTTTCCCACTAGGTTGGTTATTTTTGGTAATACAGTCTTCAGTGTGTTTCTTGGAAGTGAATAGCCTACCTTTTTATGACAGTATGAAGATTTTGTTTTAGAGATGGGGGATCATAGAACTTCTAGTTATAGTTCTGAAGACCCAAAGTACACACATTAAAAGCATAGAAAGGTATTCCTGGGGGGAAATGGGGTTCACACAAGGTTTAGTCACAAACTTAAAATAACTGAAGACTTGTCAAGGAAAATGACATCCCGGAAGGCACAGAAATGTGTGTCACTGTCTCAAAAGGGAGTGTGGAGGCAACTTTAGAATAATTAAAGACATTGTGAGTTGAATCTTGCTGAAGTATGATGTGGATAAAGGAAACTCTGCTGTTTGTTCTGATCCTTCAACCACAACTTTGGTAAAGAAGACAAATACTGGCTATTTGTAAACTAGATGTCCAGTGGTTTGTATGACAGTGAATTTTAAACACCCATTACTTTGCGAAAGGAATAATGGCTTCAAAGAGTTATAGTGATTGTTAATATAGAAATTACAGAAAGGTTATATATATTTTATTTTTCAGATGTGTGTACACAATATTCAAAAGGAAAATGTTTTCATAACATAGAAGCTTTTAAGTCTTGCTAAAATCAAAACAGTTACCAGTTGTGTAGAACTTCAGAGTTTGAAGGATAAACTCTACTTTCTTTGCTTGAAGCTGTATCAGGAGAGCTACATTTGAAGTTTTTACTTTCTCTCATAGCTCAGTCCTTTTGGAAAAGTATAGCCTCTTTGGGGGAGAAATTCCATATGAAAATTTTTTTTGTGTGACAGTTTATGCATAACCACAACAAAAAAATAAAATATTATAACTATTATACACATATATATTAATAAAACTCAGTATGTATCCTATTATCCAGCATGCAGCGGGGAAAGCAACATCAATTTAAATTCATTATCAAATTCAAATTTCAGTTATCCCAAGAATAGGTTTCCAAATCACGTGTATTAATTAGATGGCATATGTCTTTCATGACACAAAAGGCATTAAAAACATCACTGTGGTGGACGCAGCAAATCGTGTCTCATAGAACACTGGACGCTGATTCTGACTTTCATTCTCCTAATTCTCATTTTATGTGTGCACCCCTGCTCGTTATGTCCATGTTTGTGGAACGTCTTCCCGTCTTTCTTCCATTCATTTACATTGTACTGAGAGCTATGGAGCTGAAAGGGCTCTTAGCATTTTACAGATGTCAGAATGAAGCTGGAGAGGAGCATCCTGACGAAGGTGATGCAGCAGTGGGTGGCAGAGCTGAGGGGACCATCTCTGGATTATATCCTGCTGCTTCATGTAAATGAAAACAAATATGGGAAATCTTAGCTTGTCCTTCGATATGCAGTTCCAGTCTCAGACTTCAATAGAGCTATTTTTGACTATGTAGCAACCCAGGCTACTCTGCTCACTTGCTGTATGACCGTGAGCAAGTTCTTTTGTCTGTATTTTCTCAGTGTCCTAGTCAGTAAAGTAGAGAGCATAACCACTTCTACCTCATAGGGTTGTTAAGGGCCTTACATAAGTTAATATTCATGAAGCACTTAGAATAATGACAGGTCATAGTAAGTGCTCAATAAGCATTAGTTGTCATTATTATAATTATACATATTAATCACTTTTTCACTCCTATTTTGTATTTTTCATCAATACCATTCACTTAGCACTTACTTATTTTCTATCTGCTTTATTTAGAATGTTAGTTTATTCCAGTTTTCTCCTCCAGCTCAAGTCATTTCAGGGCAAATGTCCTATATTTCTTTTATATACCTCCGTAGGGCCTTACACAATGTTTGATGCAAAACAGGGATACTGAGGGTTTTTTTTTTCTTCCTTCTGGCTGATATTCAGATAAATAGATTTCCAATAGTTACAACTGTGGCTGACTTTTAGATGTTCTCAAAGAAAAGCCAATTACAATGTGGTAGCAGTGTAATATACCAGTGCTCTGTGTTAAAAAAGCAAAGAGTGCTGTATACTCATAGTGTTTGAAAGTACATAAAAAGGTCCAGAGAATACATGTTTGGAACAGTTTTAGAAGTAGTGGGTAAGAGGACAGGATATTTTGTGTTACTACCAAGGCCACTGCGTAAAAGATTGTTGAATACCTTCAAAGTATATATTGATACTTCAGTAACATGAATAGTATTACTCTAACCTCTGAGTTCTAGACAACATTTTCCTAAGGCACATTTTAATGCAAGTTCTTGGCTATACATTAGAATTGCTTGGTGAGATTTTTAAAATCCCAATACCAAGCTATCCTCCAGACCAGTTAACTCAGAATCTCTGGGTACTAGAGATTATATCTCTTCTGGTGGTGCCTCTGTGTAGCCAAGTTGGAGAACTACTATGCTAGACTGTTGGATTGCAAGAATGTTGTTCTATGGCATGTTCACCCAGACTAGGGCATGAGGTACTTACTTTATAAAATTATGTCTAGTAATAAGTGGCCCAGACATTGACTCACTTTCTAAGAGGGGTTTTGAGGAATGGCGACATATTTGCCTGTGAATCCTGTTACCAAGGATACTGGTTTCTATAATACTGAAACATTATTTTGTTTGATTCGTTTCCCTTCCCACAAGACTCTGGCTGGAACTTTGTTTTCCCTTTTGGCCAGGCAGACTTCTGCAGACTTATCATTTTCCACACACTGGATCCCTGCTTTATGCCTGGCCAGAGGAAAGTGGCAATTCCTGAGTCATGGCTACTGATTGTCCTTTGGCACTCTGTGATTTCCCTGGGAGTCTCTTATCCTCCCTAACCTTGTGGTTTCTCCAGCTTGATGAATTTTTTCATGAATGAGAAAAAGAGCATCATTTGGATATGTTAAAATATAGACTTGTTTTTCTATTGCTTAGGCCAGTTATGATTTATGCTGAACAACTTTCTATTGTAGAAGATTCTATTTCACTAGTTAGTACAACATAGGAGTTATAATTTCTGTTGTCTTTCATTAAATATTTTTAAAGTTATTGTATTTATTTAGAAAATATTTCTTGAGTATCTGTGATATATCAGACATTGTGACAGGTGCTTAGGATATGAAATTTAAAGGCAGAGTCCCTCAGAGACTGCCTGGGGAGACAGCCAAGTGCTATGATGGAGGGATGTATGAACTGCTGTGATGACACGTAGGGAGGGCACCTATCCAAACACGGGGCAGGGGCAGTGAGTGGGGAGGGAGGTCTCTGAGGGCCGGGCCATGTCTGATGTGTCTTTGTATCATTAGGCCCGGGACAGTAAGTGAATTCTCCTAATGCTTGATGTTAAACACAGGCTACATTAAGCCTTGCCTTGAAAGCATGTACAAGTTAGCCTTGCAGAGAAGAAGGATGGGTGGGAGGAGAGCAGAAGTCTGGGGCCTGCTGTGTCTGAAGGAGAGCATATGCTTAGAGGCGTGGGTGAGGGTGGCTCAGCCACCAGTGCTGGAGAATGACTGCAGAGCTGGTTCACAGAGGTGGCGGGGGAGTGTGGGGAGAGTGGGCAGGGGTCAGATCGTGCCAGACTGTATAACTGATGCTAAGGAGTTTGAACTTCTCTGGAATCTGATGGGGTGCCAAGGAATTGACATCATATATGCCTTTCAGAGAAATCATTTTGGTAGAATTGAGGAGTGAGACAGTGGCAGAGAAGCCTGTGAGGAGTGATCATGACATCCCGGGGAGGAATGATGGGAACCTAGAACCATTTAGAAAAAAAAGAAACCCAAATGCTTACCTTGTACTACACAACAAAATAAAATTTAGAAGCATTAAAGATACCAATGTAAAAATAGTAGAGAGAAAATATGGGAGAGTTTTTTTAAAATCTTGGGGATTGAGAAGACTTTTTTTTTTTTTTTTTTTTTTTTTGAGACAGTGTCTCACACTGTCAACCAGGCTGGAGTGCGGTGGCTTAATCATAGCTCACCTGCAGCCTCAAACTCCTGGGCTCCAGGGATCCTCCTGCCTCAGCCTCCCTAGTAGCTGGGACTATGGGCGCACGCCACCATGCCCCGCTAATTTTTAAAAAAATTTTTTGTAGAGGCGAGGTCGTGCTGTTTTGCCCAGGCTAGTCACGAACTTGAGAAGACCTTTTTAAGCATGAGATCAAAGGCCTAAATATAACAAAAATTAGTATTTGTGCATACTGTGATAGGTGCTTACGAAATGTGGATTAGTAGACCCGATTTGTCTTTTAAGAGCTTAAGATATAGAGAAAGATAAGGAAACAAAATATTCCAAATGCCTTGGGGTAAGAGCTATGTTGGAGTTAAGGAAATAGTTCACCTGGAACCTATAGGAGGAACTGCCAGGGTTTGCTTGGAAGTAGACAGGAGAGACGTGGCAAGGCAGAAAATGAGCTAAATCTTGATGTGGGATCTGTCAGGTGGTTGAAGCAAATTGGGGAGAGAAAGCATTTTAGATAGAGGGCACAGCTTGTGCAAAGGTGGAAGAGGATTCATTTGGTACTTTTGTGTGTAAAGTGCAAGGGGATGGGTGAGACATGGGAGCAGGAAGTGCTGAAGCTGAGGTTGGAGACGGAGATGAGAGGCAGATAAAAAGGGTCTTAATTTTATCCTGTAGACCAGTGCCATCCAGTAGAACTTTCTGGGGTGATGAAATGCTCTGTTCTGTGCTGTCCAATATGGCAACCACTATTGAGCATGTGAAATGTGCCTAGTGCAACTGAAGAGCTGAATTTTTAATTTGTATCTAATATTAATTAAACTTAAATAACCACTGTGGCTAGTGGCTACCATATTGGACAGTGAAGCTATGGACAATATGGGGTCATTGACAATTTCTTTGTAGGGAAATAGTATAAATATAATCATATTTTAGAAAGGCAGGAAGAAAATCAAGATTTATCAAGAGCCCACTGCTTTAGATACTGTACTGGGTACTGTCCTATGTATTGAATCATTTAATTCTCACAACTTTAAGATATAGGGAGCATGGTATTTCCATTTTACAAACAAGAAAACTGAACCTCAGAAAGAATAAGTCATTTGTCCAAGGTCACAAAGCCAGTAAATGAGGGAATTTTAAAATTTAACTTCCCACTCCTGGCAATGTTTTTATTAAATTTTTTATTAATAAATTTTATTTTTTAGAGAATGTTTAGGTTCCCAGCAAAATTGAGTGAAAAGTACAGGGAGTTCCCATATACCCTGTGTCCCCACACATGAGGAATCTCCCCTATGCTCAACATCCTGACCCACATTGGTGTATAAGTTAAAGTTGATGAACCTACAATGACATACCATTATCACCCAAAGTTTATAGTTTATATTAGGGTTCACTCTTAGTGCTACACATTCTATGGGTTTAAAAAATTTGCATAATGATGTGTATCCACCATTGTAGTATTATACAGAAGAGTTAGTTTCACTGCCCTGAAAATCCTCTGTGCTCTCCCTATTCATCCCTCTCCATCCCCCAAACCCTGGCAAGCACTCATCTTTTTACTGTCTCCATAGTTTTGCCTTTTCCAGAATGTCACATAGTTGGAATCATATCATATGTAGCCTTTCACATTGGCTTCTTTCACTAAGTAATATGCATATTTAAGTTTCCTTCATGTCTTTTCATGGCTTGATATTAAATAGTTTATTTTTTTTAGTGCTGAATAATATTCCATTGTCTAGATGTACCACAGTTTATTTATCCATTCACCTACTGAAGAACATCTTCGTTGCTTCCAAGTTTTGGCAGTTATGAATAAAGCTGCTATGAATAGCCATGTGCAGGTTTTTGTGTGGACATAAGTTTTTAATTCATTTGGGTAAATACCAAGGAGTACAATTGCTGGATTGTATGGTTAGAGCAGCGGGCCCAACCTTTTTGGCCCCAGGGACTGGTTTCATGGAAGACAATTTTTCCACAGACTGGGAGAGGGGGTGGGGGGGAGGCAGAGCTCAGGCAGTGATGTGAGCGATAGGGAGTGGCTGTAAATACAGATGAAGCTTTGCTAGGCTCACCACTCACCTCCTGCTGTGCAGCCCCCCAGTTCCTAAGTTTCATGGAAGACAGTTTGGTCCCCCGGTTCCTAAGTTTCATGGAAGGCAATTTTTCCACAGACAGGGAGCAGGGGGAGGTGGTGCTGGCGGGGAGATGGAGCTTTGTGGCCTGGTTCCTAACAGGCCATGGACCGATACCAGTATGTGGCCCTGGGGTTGGGGACTGCAGGGTTAGAGTATGTTTAGTTTTGTAAAAAGCTGCCGCACCGTCTTCCAAAGAGGTTATACCATTTCACATTCCCACCAGCAATGAATGAAAGTTCCTATTTCTGCACACACTTACCAGTATTTGTCAGTGTTTTGGATTTTGGTTATTAATATAACAGATTTAAGTGATATCTCATTGTTGTCTTAATTTGCAATTCCCTAATGACAAATGGTGCTAAACATCTTTTCATATGCTTATTTGCCATCTATTTATCTTTTTTGGTGAGGTGTCTGTTCAGGTGTTTTGCCCATTTTTAAATTGGGTTGTTTGTTTTCTTATTGTTGAGTTATTTATTCATATTTTATATCCAAGGTAAACCTAAAAGGATCACCTTATCAGAAAAGAAAAAAAGTATCTCTTGATAGCCAAGCTGGGAGCTGAACTGCTCACAGCTAGGCCATGGTGTTCTCACATTGAACATAAGCAATTTTACCAAACATGAACGTTAGACAAGGCCACTGTATGACTGTGATAATACGAGGCAAAAACAAGACCACTCTGTAATCATGCCTCAACATGGACAAAAGCAAGAACATGGTACAAATCACAAAAATGACCAACATCCCCCTCTCCATGCAAACATGACTGCTGTTGCTTTTTTACCAATTGTAGATTTAGCCTCACTCCATTCCTAATGCCTCCTGGATAAAAATTAAGATACTTAGTGATAAAATTGGCTCCATTTTTTGATAGTCCCAAATCCAGAAGCAAAACCACCTTTTTCTGAAACCTCCCAAATAGGACTGGGGGTTTCCCAGAATGCAGAGCTTTCAGTACTAAAATTGGGAAATTGCTGGGCAAACCTGATCACCCTGCTCTCTGAAATAACATAACACAAGCCTAAATATTGTAACTACCTCCTCCCAACGCCCTGTCACTGAGGTGCCTCCCAGTTCCCCATGGTGTTTGGTCTCCCTTGTTGCAGATGGTTCCAATAAACCTAAACTTGTTTAACTGTAGGTTGGTCCTGGTGGTCTTTGATGATGGGTAAAGATCAATCAACAAAATCAAAGCAGAACAAATACTATGGCAATCATTTTAGTAGGTGACTCCTTAAAAATAAGGTTTTAAATGATTAATTTACCTCTAGCAATGAAAAGTAAAAAAAATTACATAACTTGTGGGGAAGCCAAATAGCATAATGAATCTTACCATAAAAGAAAAATGTCCAGAAAATATTGTGATGCCATGATAGGAAGGACTTTCTTTTGTTGTCTTTATAACAATTTCCCTTCCTTTTTGTCTCTCAGGCATTATGTCTGACCACCAGTTTGGTAACCAGTTTATGTGCAGTGTGGTGGCTTCTCACGTGAGTCACCTGCCCACAACCAACCTCAGCTTCATCTGGATTGCTCCCCCTGCGGGCACAGGCTGTGTGAATTTCATGTAAGTACCCAAGCATCTGTGACACATACAGAAGGCAAATGTTTACAACCTCTCATGGGGTTACATATAGGGTAACTGCTTAAATGTATTATTTTGACAGGTTTGACCTTAATTAAAGCCACAAATTTGGTGTCAAAAGGTCAAAACTGTTTTTTTTTTTAAATTTTTATTTCTTAATTTTAATTTTTTTTTTTTTTTTTGAGGCAGAGTCTCGCTCTTTCACCCTGGGTAGAGTGTAGTGGCATCATTGTAGCTCACTGCAACCTGAAACTCCTGAGCTGAAGCAATTCTTCTGCCTCAGACTCTGGAGTAGCTGGGACAACAGGTGCGTGCCACAACGCTGGCTAATTTTTTTTTTTTTTTTTAGTAAAGGCTGGGTCTCACTCTTGCTCAGGCTGGTCTCAAACTCCTGAGCTCAAGCAATCCTCCTGCCTTGGCCTCCCTTACAGGCGTGAGCCACTGCACCTGGCCAAAACTGGTTTGTTTTTTTTTTTAAAGTAACTTACTTTTGCATATTGATCTATACCTCCAAAGTTATGAATTGGATTTTAGCTGACAAAAAACCCAACAAGATAAAAGTAAGTTAATTTGGGCTGGGGTGGGGGGCTCGGAGGGGTGGAGAATGGAGAGAAGTTATTCAAAGGGGGTAGCAAGTTTCAGTTAGGAGAAGTAAGTTTGGAGATCTGTTGCACAGCATGGTAACTATAGTTAATAATAATGTATATTTGAAACTTGCTAAAAGAGTAGATTTTAAACATTCTCATCATAAAAAATGGTAGGTATGTGAAATGATGTATATGCTAATTTGCTTGATTTAATCATTCCACAATGTAAACATACATCAAAACATCCCATTGTACTCCATAAACATATCTATAATTATTATTTGTCAATTTTAAAAGATACAAATAATTGAAGAAATCAGGGCAATTGTAAAATGAATGTTCAGAAAATAAGATGAAAACAGGTACAAAAAATGCTATAAGGTTCCATCCACTTTTTGAAAGAAGACCACAAATTTAGCTTGGAGCTTTCCGGCCATTAGTACCAATTGGGAAATGTGACTGGTTAGGAGATTCATGGTGATCAGAAGTCAGGTGCTCTGTAGAAACCTAACGACTATCTCATGTGCTTCATTAAGAGGAAACTGGTGGGTGTAGTGATTGATGCCCTCAACAGCATCTTTAGATGAACACTGCAGTATGGCTGCAAGGCTGTGACTTGTGACGTCTCTCAGTATAGACTATACCCCACCCCTGCCCCAGAGTCACCACTCCTCATTCTTATTCAGCACTTTTTCCATAACATTTTTTTTTTTTTACTTCTAGCACATGATATCCTTCACTTATTTAATTACATGCATTGTTAATCATTTGTTTCTTTCCATTAAAATGCAAGCTCCTTGAAGGCAAGAATTTTTTCTGTTTTGTTCACTGATTTGCCTCAACTGTCTAGAACAGTCCCTGGCACACAGTAAGCACTTACTAAATATTTGTTCAATGGAGGAGTAGGCCAGTGGTAGAAAGTCTAAGGCAGTTCAGAAACATCTGTTCTATGGGCAGTCAAGCAAAATAGAACTGGAAGGCATCTTGAATGGTTTTTTCTTCCAACCTCCTGCTCAGACAACAAAATCTTACAAAGCCTGTGTAGTCCAAAATTTACCACTGCCTTTTCTTCCCTCTTGATAACACATAGTTCAGTGCCAGGGGTTTTTATGGCTCCCACATCACTGATTATATACTCTTTCTGCCTAGCCTCTGGGTTACCCAGGCTGCCAACATCCGATTCATCCCACATAGCTGGGTGACATTTAATCCCATCATTTTCTCCCTCAGAAAGTTTTTTATATCTGAACCTTTTCTTTCCAGTACCTCTTGCTAAGATGAGCACAGTAGCTTTCTAACTGATCTGCTCACCTCCAGCCTATTTTTCCTCTAGTCCATCCTACATATTTGTTGTTCAGGTAATCTTCTGAAGGTACAACCTTGATCTCTCAAAATTTGGCTAAGCCTAAAACTCCCTTTTGAAGACCAGACCTTTGGCATGGGTTTGAAGGCTCTTCCCAATATTGCTGTTTGTCATCTTCTCTCTTATCCCCCATAGCATACACCTCCTGATAAAGCACAAATTGGCAGCACTTCCCACAATTCCCTAAACCGTCTATGACTTTCTCTCTTTCTCCCTGTGTTTCCCTTGGCTTGGAATGCTTTTTTCTGTCAATTCCAATTGTTAAAATCTCACCTATTCTTTAAGACCTGTTTAAAATACCAACTCTTCTATAAAACTTGCCATGGTATCAATGACAAAAGTGATGCGTATGGTCACATTTTGCTTGTTACCCTATTATAGTGCTGATAGTATTTTACTATATACTTGAGTCAATTTCTTGCCTTTTCAATTAGGTTAGATTGGACAGGGACAAATTCTTATTTCTTGTTTTTTTAACTGGTCTCAACCTATTTTGTCACTCCTCTTCTTTATGTAATTTTAACTGAACAGATGAAGTTTTGGATTAAATTCCAAAAATGTTATGTATATGATCCTAGTATTTTTATTTTAATGGGCAAATTTTTTCCTTCAGAATGGCTATGAAATTCCATCACTTTCCCATGAGCCTTACTCCCGTGCTTTCCTCTTCTTCTTCTGACCCCAAGTCAAGGTACAACACTACTCTTCACAAAACAGCAGACCGTGGTTCCTTTCTGCTGGACACCACTGCAAGTCTTCTTGATGAAAAAAGGGTGTGTCTCTTATTTCTTTTTGAATCTCCCATAGTTGGTACAGTGTCTCATACATAGATACCAGGGAAAATGTCCTCTGAATTAAATGATATTCAGTGTTGTTATTCCTTTAGTTTAATAGTGATCCCTGACTCTTTTGGCATGCTTTTTTTTTTTTTACACATATTGGCACTTGCACAGATAATTTAAATTCTTGCCATATATAACTTCTGAATTTAAAATAAGAATGACTTTTCTGAAAGACATAACACAAAGTAAATCTATGTCAGCAATATAGAACTGCCTCCTTCCAAATAGATGTAGGTGTTTAGTTAAATCTGTTAAAAAATGATATTTGATGGCTTATGATCTCACTGTTTCTGGCATATGAAACTCTTTTTTCTCAGGAATAACTTAGGTATTTTAAGTCTTACTCTAGTGTTTTCTTAGTAGTTGGTCAGAAAAATGCAGTTTGGTCAGAAGTAATTTTTATTGACTGCAAAGAAGTTTACATACCCTCACTTGTATTTCCCAATACAATTTTGATGATACAATTTGCATTTTTTAATATTCTTGACAAACAGGTTTAAGTCTATTTATTGTAAGCCATGGTAATGTTGAATGGTAAGCTGCTTCCTACCTGGACAAGATGCTTTTGTTGATCTCTTTTCCTAATCAGTTTGTGCAAGAGTGCAAGAAAAGTGAGGATTGAACATGGACCACTGAAGCAATTTATCTGAAATATTCTCAATTAAAGTCTTGCAATTTCTTACCTTTATTCCTATTCAGTATTTATTGTGTGTTGAGTAGAGTTACATATAAGAGTTAGTATTTGTAATTAGTAAGTGCCCAGCAATATTTGAAAAGGATTGCTAATATTTAACATTAACTTTAAGTATTAAAGAAAAACAAAATAACACAAAAACCTATGGCATTTGAAGGTAAATATACCATGATTCTCTTTTCTTATTAACCTCAGAAATTAAATTGTTCACTTTTTAAGGGGGGAACTTTTTCATATCATTTGTTAATTCAGTGTTATTAAATTTTAAACATACTTGTTTTCTTTTTCTAATTGTATTTTAAATCCCCCAAAGCCAGAGACTGTGTGTAGTATTTTTATATACCTAACAGTTCCTGACACTGAACTATAGACAATAAAAGGCTCTCAGTAAATATTTTTTAATAGCTAATGATGATATTATACTTCGTTGATTCTAAGATACAGATTTTCTTTTTTACACTATGGGATATCAGAAGTAGTGTTGCATTTTACATTTGATGGCATCCTACAGTTATAATTGGCAGCATTTGCATTATCTCTTAATATCTTATGGTTGATGGTGTGTTGTATTTGAAAAAATCCAGCAACTAACATTTAGCATTTACTCAGGTACATGGTCTCTCTAAAGGTGGTAATAGAATTGACACTATACCCAATTCTATAATCTCATATTAGTAAGTTAATGTATGATGCAAACTCTGATTTTAAAACCCAGTTACCTATTCAAAACCCCTTTTTAAAAAAAAAAAAGCCTATACCAAGAATTATGGAACATTTGAACTGAAATTCAAGACAATTATATATGTGCTGTGTATGCCTTTCCCAGTGAAGAGTAAGTGGCATGCTGTCTGAATAAACCATGTTTTGTTGGTAAACCACTTAGCCACATGGTCATTTGGGCTGTCTGTTTACTGACTTTCTGGTTAAAAATAATCAAGTAAGAAACATAGAGGAGAGGATGCCCTATGGATAAAATGCTGGCTGTACTGGTACAGATGTAGAATTGGGCTAGAGTCATTTTATCATTTTTATGACACCTGTTGATAACTTTTACATTTTAAATGATAATTTTACTTCAAGATGCTTAGTATCCAGATCTTATGGAAGGATAGTTTGTCTTTACTTTTATATTTGATTGCAGTCTTTAGTGACTAGTAAACCTCAAGTTAAAAGAGGCACTTAATTATCCAAACTTCTTTGCTATAAATCCCCTCCCCAAAAAAAATCCTAAGGAGGGGAGAGAGTGAGAGGGAGGGAGGGAGAGGGAAAAAGAGGAAGAGGAGGAGAGGAGAGGGGCAAAGGTAGGGGCAGAGGAAAGGACAGAAGGAAGGAAGAAGGAAGGAAAGAAGGAATTCTCCAAGTCATCTAACTCTAAAAGTTAGTGAGAAACTACCAGGGAAAGGGAGTTGTAGGATAACCACTACAATATTAATAATGTTTTTGAAAACTTATATTGTGCCAGCTACTATTCTAAGTAGTTTACCTCTCTTAATCCATTTAATTCTCACAGTGATTCTGTAAGGTAGGTACTGTTGTTATCTCAGTTTACAGATGAGGAAATTGAAGGACAGAGATGTTAAATAACTTGCTTGAGGTAATTTACCTAGTGAGTGACACAATCTGGTTTCAAAGCAGGTGATTTTTGCCGCTTCACTATAGTTGCCCTTAAAATGATGACTTGTCTATTTTATTGTGATAAAATATACACAATATTGATAAAATGAAAATTAAACAGAGTTTACAGTGTCACATCAGAATCTCTAACTTTTTTAAGTGGTCAACATGTGTCTTCTATCTACACTTTGAAATATGTCTCTGTATGGGATAAACTACTACTACCTAATTCATTCGAGTATCGAATGGCACCGCTGTAGAATTCTGAAATGTGGAGAACACATTGGACTAATGTGTCAAACATGAGTTTCATCTTGATATGTATGATTTAGGTCCATTCTTTGGATGTTGATTATATGCTATCCTTTGTCACAAGGGTACTTCATATAGGTAATATGTGAATTAGAGGCAAAATTCATCACAATTAGTTTTAGGTTTAACTGGACAGAGGTGTTGTCATAATATTAGAATAAAAATGCAACATTAAAGAGGATCAGATTTGTGCCTAAATTAGTGCTGATTTAGCCTTATTTGAATTTCCTCAAAACTGAAAACAGGATGAACCAAGCAGTATTGTATTTAAGATACAGAGCATTGACAAAGAATGAACTCAGGTTAGCAAAGACGAACCCAGGAGGACTATGTTTGAACATTTGATATTTTAAAGGAAGTATTTCCTAGAGGGATCGTTTTCTTCAAGTACACTAAACAAGAAGACCAAAAAAAAATCATTTTAAAAATTTGAAGACACGAGCAGTTTCTGAACACTTTACAGACTCAAAATAATACAGATCCAGTGATTTGAAGTGCTATTTTGAGTGTATCTCAGATGCCTTTAATTTTTGGTGAGAGCCATTCCAGTCTATCTGGAGGGTTTTTCAGAAAACATAGTGTGGTTGCCCACTTATTTCTATTAGAAGGAAACATTGCTGATGTATTTGCCTCGTTACTTAAACATTTGAAGTAAGATTGGGGACTCACCCATCTTACTTACCCAAGATTTGTTGGGAGTGCATTCACACCTATAGATAGAGATGCAAATAACTGATACATACAAATGTTATTTTACTTTCTGGATTATACATAGCTTACTACAAAAATAAATTACTTCTCATGTAAGCCTGAAATGATTGTATCCATACTGTAAGATAAAACCAGATGTGCTATATTCTAAAACTAGAATTTCATCTGTCTCTTAAATAAGAAGCCTGTTTTTTTTTTTTTCTGATGGTCTAGTCTTCTTTTTTTAAACAAACATTTCCAAACTTGAAACCATTATTTCAGGGCTGCTGAAAAATGTACCTCTGAATGACAGGATTAAAAAAAAAATTATCTATCCTTAAAGGTAAATAGCCAGGAGCCTAACTGATAGTTCTCACTTCCCCTTAGGTCCCTGCTCTTCATCAAAGTTAATTAGGCTTGAACAAGGAGACAGTCTAAGTTCAGGGCTAATGGGTGTTCTTATGTATCAACACTTTGGCAAAAGAGGTCAGGATGCTTCCTGGGGATTTATTTTTAATTTCAGGGCATGTGGTTGAGATAAAATATGTCCATAAATCTCCAAGAAGACTTGAAGAAATTATTTTTGTTATATTAATTAAACAACATACATATTTTAATTTAACAGATATTCAAAAGGCAAAACTACTCCCTTCGTTTTCCCCTCTCTCTTTTCTCCCTTCTTGTGTCTCCTCCTTCTGGGAAGTCACAGTGTAAACACCACTGGTTATATTAGGGCAATCTGCTGGAATCCCTACTAGAAAATTTCTTTGCACCAAAATCATAAGGCCATAAGAGAAGTTGAACTGCTTTACAGTGGGAAAATTTTCTGTTCCAGTAATAAACTATTTTTAACCAGGTTCCCAAGATGAACCTGCAGAGAAGCAGGAATTCTGTCCCATAGCAAATAGTCGTATTAGTGAATTCATTCTTTTTTTTTAATCTCTGCTTTTTTTTCCTTTTTAGACAAATGTTAGTTTTTCCTAATGTTGATTCTAGAAGAAAAAAAAAATCCTATGGCAAAACCACCTCTTCCCTTCTTTTCCTTTCATGTAATGGTGTGAAAACTCAAGGAGGGCACTCAAGTAAATGAACTGAAGTTTAGGATCCACAAAATGCTTCTTATTATAAGGCCTTGTGGTCTAGATGGGATTACTACTGTACTTGGCACTTTTTATTTGAAACCACATGGAACATTTGTGAGAGCAAAAAACCAAAGTCAGTAAATTTAAAAGCTTTATGTGTACAAATATTAGAAGTTCTCTAAATCCAATAGAAATTTTCTAAATGAGATATGGGCAGTGGTTTGGGTTATTTTTCTATTACTGGAATTGATTAAACTGGTTTTAGAAGCCCTAAGTGTGAAATTTCATTTTTCCAAACTGCCCACACAGTCAAAAATAGTGATGACAAAGATGTCTGAGAAATAGGTAAATAAGTTTTTCCCATGGCAGCAACAACTCCATGGTTTGCCAGTATAATTACTTGGATAATATATACTAGCAGCAGCATATTATTAAGCTCTGATTTTAGTAAATCTTTGAATATTAAGACATTATTACAAACGTGAAATAAAATTTTGTTTCTTCCAGATAAGAATTTTTTAAAGAACTTTTGTCCTCTATGACTTATTTGGATATATACATACGTATGTACACACACACTCACATGCACACACATACTCATGTGTATATACACACACATACACATTGTCTTAGTCCATTTTGTGCTGCTATTATGGAATACCTGAGACTGGATAATTTGTAAACAATAGAAGTTTATTTGTCTCATGGTTCTGGAGACTGGGAAGTCCAAGATTGAGGGGCCGCATCTGGTGAGGGCCTTCTTACTGTGTTATAACATGGCAGAAGGCATCACATGGCAGAGCATGTGTGCCCAAGAGTGGAAGGGGGCCAAACTCATCGTTTTACCAGGAATCTACTCCCAAGTTACCTAGCCCACTCCCACAATTATGGCACTAATCCATTCTTGAGGGCAGAGTCCTCATGACCTAATCACCTTAAAGATCCCACCTCTCAACACTGCTGCATTGAGGATTAAGTTTCGAACACATGAACTTTGAGGGACACCTTCAAACAAATACGCATATGCACACACATATTGTGAAATTTGTTTAGAGCTGTTCTTTGTAACATAGTAGCTACAAGCCATGTGTGGCTATTTAAGTTTAAATTAATTAAAATTAAATTAAATAAAAAATTCATTTCCTCAGTTGTACCAGCCACATTTCAAGTTCTCAATAGCCACATAGGGCTAATGACTATTATATTGGATAGCACAGATGTAGAACATTTTCATCCTTACTGAAAGTTTTATTGTGCAACATGGGTTTAAAGAATCTGTTGAATTATCTTTTCCTCTAATGTTACCGTGACATTTACAGAAAGTAACCAATGCACTTCAAAGGACATACAGAAACAGTAAAGAAAAACTAAGGTTTGAAATTATCATGTGAACTTGAACCATCATAACTTCTAACCTCACCAAATAAGACAGTTTTATGTAAAGAGCTGGTTACCTCATGTTCATCTTAGTTTTATTTGACACTGAATCAGTTTCTATGGTCTTTAACTTTACAGGCAGTGGTAAGCCAAGTATGACAGGTGAGAATTGCCTCTGGTTACCATGTCTTACAGTGCTCAGGGCTTATTACTGCTCATTGGCTGCCTTGGGCCAAGGAACATCTCCTTTCCCTGCCCCATCCCTGGATCTCAGTCCCTGTTCCCACCCTACCAATCCCCTCCTACCTCCGCCACAAGGTTTTAGATTCTGTACCCTTTCATATGTGTCCTTACCTCATGAAAACTTTGTCTTGTGCCTAATATTTAAAATTAGCTGATCTGGAGGGCTGATCATTATTAATGTAAAAATGAGCAGTAATGGAATTTGAAATACCACTTTATGGTGGTGATGATAATAACAATAGCAAAAACAGCAACCTCCATTTATTGAGAACCTGTGTACCAGGAAGCCCACTAAGTTCTTTACTCTCCCAAAACCACCTACTACTGAAGGGAGAGCTTGAAGAGCTCATAGAGATAGGTCTGTTTTGGTTCAAAATTGTCATTTAACCACCATCCTATACTCCCACTCTATATCATTTTAAAAAATGGTATTTATGAAGATAGTATTACATCTTGGGAGATGCTTGGAATATTAAGGGACAAAGCATAAAATATTTGTTTCTGTGATACAATTTCAAACACATTTAAATTTTGTAGATGCCATGATTTCTGGCATCATGGAAGACTGAGCTGGCATGGCAGAACCTCTTCCCACTAAAGTCATACAGAAACTCTAGCTAAAATAGAGAAAACATTTAAAAAAATATGTAAAACTAGCTTGAAAGAAAGTGAAAACACCAGTTACCCAAAGAAAGGAGAGATATCAAAGCTGGACCAAGAAGTAGGAGCTGACATTATTGTGGCCTACAAGTATTTTAAACCTGAATTTAGGTCCTGGGCCTGAGATTTTAATCTATGTGGGGCCTGGAGCAGTAGTCATGATCCCCTTCCAAGACTGAAGGAGATAGGAAAGGAGAAGGAGCTGGAACTGGGCTTACTGCAGGAAGCTTGGAGCCTCATAGTGTTATCCAGCTCTACCTGGGAACACAGCAAAGAAGCTTGTCATCTGGCTGGAGACTTTGGTAAAGATAAGTCACTTACAAGAAACTAAAACTGTCAATGTGTGAGAAGTGTGGCTTTACGTTATTAACATGTGCAGAACACCAAGTTAAGAAATTAACATCTAATAGACATTTTAGAAAGAGAATAGGAGAATAAGAAGAAGCAAATGTGAAGAGATAATGGTGGAGAAATTTTTAGAACTAAAGAAGATGTCTTTTCTATCTAAGCAAGATAAATAAAATAGCACTGATATAGATCATGGTGAACTGTCAGAATATCAAAGAGAAAATGTCAAAGGCAGCCACAGAAAAAAAATTGCCTATAAATTTAGTCTGGCAGTGGTCTTCTCATCAGCAATAAGAGATGCCAGAAGACAATGGAAGAGTATCTTCAAAGTGGTAAAGGAAAATAATTGTCATCCTAGAATTCTGTACCTACATAAAATATTAGTCAAGTGTGAAAACAAAATAAAAATATTAAAAAAAAAAAGTTTGATATTTTTACCACACATAGACCATGTTAAAGCTAGTTTTTAAAGGATATGTTTCAGTAAAAAAAACTCAGAAGAAAGGTAAAAGGTGTAGGGTACAAGAAATTATGGTGCGATGCAATAATTAATGGTGAGCAAAGAAATTAGTATCTTAGAAACTCTAATAAACATTGAATATGCAAATTAACTTACATATAAAATATACACCAATAACTATATTAGGATGAATTTAAAGGCAATGATTAAAATTCTAAGCAACATTTGTGTATAAGTTGGGGGAAGGAAGAATCAGTATTAAGGTTTTCTAATGTCTTCAAATTCTTTTGCAAGAAGGTTGTAAGCTTAGTTAAGGATAAGTGTTAAAGACATAAATGTAAAGAGCAGAAATAACAACATAACTTCCAAATTAGGGAGGGGATGAGGAAAGGATTACAGAACATTCAATTAATCCCTCAGAAGAAAGGAAAAAGGCAAATTTTAAAACCATAGAAATACAAAATATAATATAATAATAGTAATCTAAATAAATCAGTAATTACAATAAATGTAAACAGATTAAATTCAGTTGAAACACTTACTTTCAGAATGCAGTTTCAAAAATCCGGCAATATACTGCTTCCAAGAGACAAACCTAAACATAATGTCACAAAAATATTGAAAGTAAACAGATGGAAAAAGACATACCAGGCAAGTGCTAACCAAAAGTAAGTTGGTGTCACTATATTAATATCAGACAAATAAGTAAAACTTAATAGTATTAAGGATAAAAGGATATTTACCTAAGAACAGAATAACTTGCATATAGGCAAAGCTGAAGGAAACATGCAAAATTGAAAACTGCCTTTGAGGTGGCAGAATACTGAGTATATGCTTCTAATATTAATATTTCAATTGCAGGTAGTAGTATAAAATTGTTTAGACAAAGAAATTCTTTAAAAGTTATTTGTTGAATAGATGAATGAATGTGTGCAAACCTCAATGAAAAAACACATGAATACATGAATATGCCAGAAGATTATATTAGAGAATTAGGGTTTAAACTCTGCTGTTTATACTTCAGGCATGCACTGGCTTTATATTTCAGTATCCTAGGTGCTCCAGAAATACAAATTTGGTCATTTAACAAAACTTAATAATTTAAAATTTTGATTTGCAGTTAGTTTTTCCCTAATAGTTCAAGCAACATTACATAAATTTCTCTTCTAAATATTAACTCTAAAGGCTTAAATATGCTGGAATGCAAATATTTCTATTGTTTATTAAGTTAACTTAGATTTTTCCTGTTTTTGAATGCTATTTATACTAACATAAAATTTAAAGGTAAATATTAACAATGTTTTTAAATTGAAAGGCCAAGTCCACGTAAAACTTCATTGTTAGAAATTTTTTTTTTAAATTTGAGGAAATAAAAAAATTAAAACCACATATTTTCTGGAATTATAAGATAATCTCTTTAAAATTAAATCAGCACATATTGATAAATCATCTTATTTAGCACTGAGAAATAAATAAACAAAATTAATTATTTCCATCTCCATTTTAGCACCTCACATTATTGAAGTCAGATTTTGGTTACCCACATTGACAAGTCCTAAGCTGGGAACAAGAATGTGTTAGTTAAATCTCCTCCCTTTATTTCCACTGTTAGTATTTATGGAAGGGATTATGCATAACATGAGCATTTTAGTTATCTGGGCGGACATATATTTCAAAGAGCAATGTCCTAAATTTTACAGGAAAGATAAACAGTGAAAAGGCTTCTAATTAAAAATGTACACTGTAGTTGCAAAGGAGCTAAGATGGTAGGTCCCTTAATCAACCCCTGGTTTTAACTTAAGCAAATACATTGAAAGTATGGCTGTAAAGCTAAGCTACATAAGCCTTTCTTCTAAATCCGCCTGCAGGCATTAATGCTCAGATTTGAGATGGCATCCTTATTTGCTAAGTGCAAAGATGGTTACAGAAGAGCTTTTCTCACTTTGAGGATAAAAGCTAAAGTATTCTTTAATTTTGGTTACTGCCTGGCTCATCTCGGTACCATAATAGTTATTTGGCTCAAAACCAAAAAGTAGCAATACAGTACTTACATGTCTGTGGATCAAAATTAGATGAAAAATTGCTGTTTCTCATCTCCAAAGCTATTTGCTGCACATTTTATAACCCTCAAGATGCCTTTTGTAATATGTGATAACAGAGCCAACTGCAGCATCTGCCTGGAAAGAGATTACTTTAATTATGGACTCAATGTCCTATTTTCTGCAAGTGATCCCCAGAGACAGGCTTCCTGCCGAAAGAGAGGTGCAAGGATACACATTAAAGCCTATACATCAGCCACGAAGAGGTGGATACAGTGAGACAAGGACACCCATAAACCACCTTCATTTTCCTAGTCTGTGGTGTGAGGGAAGAGTATATAGTGATAGGTTGTTAATTATTCTAGCGTCTGCTGTTATGGACTTCTGATGGTAAGGGCAAGATGAGCTTACAAAAGAGCAAAATCTAAGTCAAATCTATACAGGAAACATACTACATTAAAAATGTTTGGCGTTGTTCAAACTACTCTTGATACAATTTTTTTTACAAAGAAATAAAACACTTTAATTTCTAAGAAAAAATTAATAATAATAAAAAAACGTTTGTTAAACATTCTTTTTTTTAAAGTTTTCCTTCCAAGTTTAAAAACACATGTGCTTTATCAGTTACTTGCTGTAATATTATTAGAAAGTGAAGCTAAGTGGTTTTCTTGTCAACCCCAGTTCTGGATTAACACATCAAGTGCCTCATTATTAAGAATTCATTTGCCATTCAGTATAATAGAGCTGCTCATAATGAATTTCATTTAGAATCAATGTGGATGCCTTGTGTATTTCCATGGAAATTCTTTATAATTTAACACTGATTTAACATTATGAATGGACATTTAAAGCAAATTGTTACCTTGTTCTTATTAACTATAGAATAAGACTCCTTGATTTTTTTAAAAGAATGAGTGTAGATTTTTCTTTTTAAAAGCATTGCACATACATAGGATATTTAGGATTTCATCTGATTTCTCAAAAAGTATAAGCATATTTTGCATTTTTTAAAAGATGGAGGATTATAGAAGAGTAACCATGGAAATTAATTTTAAACTTCAAAAGAGGAATTTAAGGGATTTGCCATGGAATGATTTTGTGTGTGGGAGGGAAAGATGGAACAGAAAAGTGTACCTACAATCATATTAAGTGAAAATATGAAGTCTTTTCAATATCATACCAACCATGGCATTCATTATTTTCTGGTGTTAAAATGAAATGCTATTCCTATTTTTATACTTTGACAAAGAATTCTAAATAAATATATCTTAGGGAATTTTAAATAGTAGTATTTAACTCTAAAGCATTAAAATGAAAAATTTGGTATTTTTTAGACATTTTCATTTATAATAAATGCCACGAGAACTTTTTTGAAAATATGTTGAAATGGATAGTTTTACAGAGATTTTTGTATTGTGTATCTTATAAATGAACAGTTAAATCTGTATTAGCCATATGTCACCAGATAAATACCAGATACATCATGTATAAATAGGAGAAAGGGGCTTAGAGTTCATTTCTGTTTAAAGGTCTCAGATATTAGGAGTTAAAACAGTATTTATGCACTTAAGGAAAAATAAAAACTTATTAAAAGAAACTGAGAACATAAATAACTGCACTAAGTCTTCAGTGAAGGAAAAATAACTTTTGATTTTTAAATTTTATATTTCACTTTTAAAACACAGGTTTCTTTATTTTATACAATGAATCTCAGATTTGTTGTACAATCAGATACTCTATACAAATAAATAGCAGGGGAAGATTTCTGAATGGCTCATTTGGAGCATGAGGAGATGACCTCTTCAAAGATCAAAGGGAACTAGAGTTTTCTCTCAAAGAGTATTTATTCTCTAATTTTAATATGGTATTGTACTTTGGTAACTCCCAATCAAGTTTTTTTAAATTAAGTTTTTAATCTAAGGCTTATATCTGAAATATATAGTTCCCCCCCGCAGCGGTTTGTTTCAGACCTTGTGTCTTTCTGACTTTTGTGTGTGTGTGTTTGCAAGTGTCAAGTTAATTTTTTTTGTTTGTTTCTGTATTTCATGTTTGGGTCAGAGTGCAAAATGCCTAAATTTAGACGTATAACTTAAAAAGAATGACAGTAAACCAATATATACTGCAAACAGACTTTGTTTTTCACACTGAAACTTCACAGTGAATAATATTTCTTTTTAAATGAGTTTAAAAATCATTTTACTTTCTGATTATGAAAGCAATCCTTATATATTAAAAATATAGCTAAGTGAAGAGAAAAATGGCAGTCTGGTAGAGGCCTCCTACCTCACCGCTCCCAGGGAAGGAGGTGAGGAGCACGGACGGCTGCCTATGCATGGATCGCTCATACCAAAAACAGTGTTGTGAATTTGCAGAGAAGCAGCATGGGACACTCAGCGCAAGAAAAAAGGTGACAGGGAGATACATTCACAAAGATCGGAGAGCACGGGAAATACAATAGAGATCAGAGTGTGGGAAGGACGTGCTCGCCAGGTCCGTGCAGTGCAACCTGACCTGCAGGTAGACATGCACCATCCCCACAGACTTCCCATCCACTCAGTCAGGGACAAGCCCAAAGTTGGTACAAAGTCATTGCACAGGACAGCAGGCTCTGTGGAGAGGAAGCAATTGTGGGAACCATACGGAACTCTTGGGTGCACTGTGCAGAGACTGTACCAGGCTGGGGAGAGACTGGGCTGATATACAGCTTCCTGGGACAGTATGCTGGAATTTGGAGACAGGCATCTCACCCCTGGAAGTCAGTGGGACCAGGGCAGACGTGTTGAACAGAGAACAACGGGCTAAGCCCTTGGTGGCTGCCAGCAATTGCCTCTGTGGGATCCAGGCGGGTCGAGGAGAGCTGCATTCACAGCGTGGCTGGCCTGAACCAGCGGGACCCTGTTGTATGTCCACTTAGCAGTCAGAAGCCATTTTAAGGTCCCCCACCTGGAGCTGACTGTTAGCTAGGTCTCTACCTTCACTCCACCCCCCACCCAGGGTCTCTCCTGCCTGGGCATGACAGACTACGCCCTTGGAGGCTGCGGACAACTGCCTCTGTGGGCTCCAGGTAGGACGAGGAGAGCTGCATTCACTGCGCGGCTGACCTGTATTGGCAGGACCTTTATGTATTGGAAACAGTTCGCGGCCCATCCATCCAATGCTGCCTCCCCGGCTCTGGCCATCTCCTACGTGATTGGCCCTAGTGTCCGCTCTCCATGTCCCCATGCCCCCCTACCCCGGAGAACGGTCATATTGAAGGTTGCTGTTCCGTAGTGACTCAATTTGTATAAGTACTGGTTCCCATGGCAACCGAATGCCTCAGGTGTCACAGGCTGAACCAGAGCAGCTACTCCTAACCTTACTCACTTTAATAGGGGGTTCTGCTTGATCCAAGAGTACCTTCAGCTGCCACTATTTCCCCTGATGGGAGTATCCCCCTGGCAGAGACTTCTGGGGATAGAGAGGCCCGCCTGCCTTGCCTTGGGGTCTAGTGGCAGAAAAGGGGTACACAATTGGGGATCCCCCTATCAGCCAGTGACATGCAGAGATGCATGTCAGCAGGCCAGACACACGAATTGTGGGGAAGCTCTAGAGCCCATGTTGGGTGGAGAGGAAACACAAGTGGTCTGATCAGAGGGGAAAGCGCCTGAGCTTCTGGACAGAGAAGAAAAAACCTGGCTGGAGACCTCAGCAATTGCACCAGTTGGTCCCTGCCATCAGTAGCAGCCCTCCAAGCTCGGAGAGAGAGAGCTCTGAACTCCATAACAGCACCCCACCCCCCAGCAGCTGGATAAGCAACTTCTGAACTACATAGAAGGTCACTCACCCTAGCTCTCACAATGCAGGTGCAAACTGTCTTGCTCCTCCCCACACCTCAGGGGGAGCAGGGTCAAAGTAACCCCTGGGAGCTACAAGCTCCTACCAAGTGTTGGGACTTTTGTATACCCCACCTGGGGGACCAGAGCCTACCACGGGCACAACAGTTTACCTAGGTAGCTGGCTATTCCATGTAAACTATGATCAACGACAGCAGGAGCAACCCCATAGCTAAAAAATATTGCCTTCTATCACAAGCTATTAGGGAGCAGTGGATTCGTACTCTCAAGTATAATCCACCAGCTTGGAGCTTAAGCTTGGGGAAAAAATTCACTACACTCCGCTGGGAAGAGGTGAAGACAACAGGTCAGAGGTAACCCAAGAGTTCAATCAAACTTGTTATTTTATTTTATTTCTTTTATTTCAGAATATTTTGGGGGTACAACACTTTGGCTATATATATTGCCCATGCGCTGCCCGTGTCAGAGCTACAATTGTGGTCATCCCCCAAACTGTGCTCCCCGCATCCATTCAGTGAGAGTTGTCCCATCCCCTCCGCCCCCTTCCCGCCTGCCCGCCCGCTGATGAATATTATTGCCCTGTATGATGGAAGTGTCAATCAAACTTGTTAAAATACACCTAATGCAATATAGGACCAGTGCTCCTCTCCCCGGCTCTGTCAGGGAACAATCCTTGGGGTCTTGGAGACAGGGCCACAAACTACCCCTAGCACCCCCAGCTCTCAACCAAGAGGCCAGATGAGAAAGAATTAGCAAAAGAACACAGGAATCATGAAAAAGAGCAAAAAGTCACCCCCAAAAGAAATCATTAGTTCTTCAGCAGTGGATACCAGCTTAAATGAAATGGGTAAAATGACAGAGTAAGAATTTCGATTATGGATTATAAGAAAGCTCCATGAAATTCAAGAGAAATTAGAAACCCAAAACAAAGAAGCCACAAGAACAATGCAAGAAATGAATGAAAAATTCTCTAAAGAAATGCAAGTATTATGGAAAAACCAAACAGAAATACTGGAAATGAAAGAGGCATACAAGGATCTACAAAACACAGTGGAAAGCCTTAAGAATGGGCTGGATCACGTAGAGGAAAGAATCTCAGAGCTGGAAGATAACTCTTATGTGCTGAACAAATGACTAAAAGAGAAAGAACACAGAAGCAAGAGGCATGAACAAAGCATACAAGAAATGTGGGATTATGTAAAGAGGCCAAAGAAGAATCATAGGCATCCCTGAGGGTGAAGAAGAAAATACACAAGGGCTGGAAAATCTATTTGAAGGAATAATAGAGTAAAATTTCCATGGCCTAGCTGGAAATCTTGATATCCAGGTACAAGAAGCACACAGGACTCCTGGGAGACTCAATGTGAAAAGGCAGTCACCACGCCACGTAGTTATTAGGCTGGCCAAAGTAAACACAAAAGAGGCACTCCTTCGAGCACTAAGGTAAAAACAGCAGGTAACTATAAAGGAAAACCTATCAGACTCACTGAAGATTTCTCAACTGAAACCTTACAAGCCAGGAGGGACTGGGGACCCATCCTCAGTCTTCTAAAATAGAATAATGGCCAACCCAGAATTCTTTACCCTGCTAAACTAAGCTGCTTATATGAGGGAGAGATAAAGACTTTCCCAGACAAGCAATCACTGATGGAATTTGTGAAGACTAGACCTGCCCTGCAGGAAGTACTCAGACCTGCTTTGTACACTAACCAGCACAATAGACACCCATCAGTGTAAAATTACCCAAAAGGTAAAGTCCAGAACTCTGATTCCCCAATTGCTTGAGAGGTAAAACAAAACAATAAGTGTCTACCCAACAGAATAAACAGAAATCCACCCCAAATATCAACTCTCAATAAATGTGAATGGCTTGAATTGCCTGTTGAAGAGACATAGGCTGGCTGAATGGATAAAAAAATACAAGCCAAATATCTGCTGTCTCCAGGAAACGCATCTTACACAAAAGGATTCATTCAGACTCAAGGTGAAGGGATGGCATACAATTTTCCAGGCGAATGGAAACCAAAAGAAAGCTGGGGTAGCCATTCTTACATCAGATATCATAAACTTTAAAGCAACAAAAGTAAAGAAAGACAAAGATGGTCACTATGTAGTGGTGAAGGGAAAAATCCAACAAGAAGACTTAACAATCCTAAATATTTATGCACCCAACACAAGAGCGCCCAGATACATAAACCAAATACTGCTAGATCTAGACAACATAATAAAAAGCAATGCCATAATAGCCAGGGACTTCAATACCCCACTGACAGAACTGGACAGATCCTCCAAGCAGAAAATAAGTAAGAACCAATGGACCTAAACAGGACTCCAGAACATTTGGGCCAAAAAGACATCTACAGAACATTCCACCCAAATAACACTGAATATACATTCTTCTCATCAGCTCATTGAACTTTCTGTAAAATTGATCCCATCCTAGGCCAGAAAACAGATCTCAACAAATTTTAAAAAATATAAATCATACCATGTATCTTTTCAGACTGCACTAGAATAAAATTAGAAATCAATTCCAACAGAAACACACATCTCTATCCAAAAACATGTAAATTAAACAATCTATTGCTGAATGACTATTGGGTCAAGGAGGAGATTCAGATGGAAATCAAAAGATTCTTTGAACTGAATGATAATGGGGACACAAGTTATCAAAATCTGTGGGATACAGCAAAAGCAGTCCTGAGAGGAAAACTTATCGCCTTAAATGTCCACATCCAAAAGACAGAAAGATCACAAATCAGCAAATTAATGAAGAATCTCAAGGAACTGGAAAAGGAAGAGCAAACCAACCCTAAACCCAGCAGAACAAAAGAAATAACCAAGATCAGAGCAGAACTAAATGAAATCAAAAGCAAAGGAACTATACAGAAAATTAATAAAACAAAAAGTTGGTTCTTTGAAAAGATGAACATAATAGGCCTCTTGCTAGATTGACCAGAAGCAGAAAGAAAAGGACTCTAATAAGCTCAATTAGAAATGAAAAAGGAGAGGTCACAACTGATATCATGGAAATACAAAACACCATCTTTGAATGCTACAAAAATCTCTATGCCCCAAAACATGAAAACGTGGAGGAAGTGGACAAATTCTTAGAAACATACAACCTCCCTAGGCTCAATCAGGAAGAAATAGAATTCCTGAACAGACCAATATCAAGCACCAAAATTAAAGCAGCAATAAAAATCTTCCAACACAAAAAAGTCCCAGACTAGATGGGTTCACACTCGAATTCTACCAAGCCTACAAAGAAGAACTGGTACCTATACTGCAGAAACTGTTCCACAACATGTAGAAGGATGGAATCCTGCCAAACTCATTCTGTGAAGCCAGTATCACCTTGGTACCAAAGCCAGGAAAGGACACAACAAAAAGAGAAAACTACAGACCGATATCCCTTATGAATATAGATGCAAAAATTCTCAATAAAATCCTAGCAAACCGAATTCAACTGCACATCAAAAAAATAATTCATCACAATCAGGTGGGCTTTGTCCCCGAGATGCAGGGATGGTTCAATATACACAAATATATAAATGTAATTCACCATATAAATAAAAGCAAGAACAAAGGCTATATGGTCCTCTCAACAGATGCAGAAAAGGCTTTTGACAAAATTTAGCACCCTCTTATAAGAACTCTTAACAATATAGGCATAGATGGTTCATACCTCAAAATTATTAAAGCCATATATGATAAACCCACAGCCCAATCATACTGAATGGGGAAAAATTGAAAGCATTCCCACTTAAAACTGCAACCAAAGTCACCATCTCCACTTGTATTCAACATAGTGCTACATGCACTTGCCAGAGGAATCAGGGGTGTCCAAATGGGGGCAGAAGAGATCCAACTTTCACTCTTTGCTGATGATGTGATATTATATCTAGAAAACCCCGAAGATTCAACCAAGAGACTCCTGGAATTGAATTCAGCAAAGTCTCAGGATATAAAATCAATGCACACAAATCAGTAGCCTTCATATATGCCAATAACAGTTGAGCCAAGAAACAAATCAAAGACACAATACCTTTCACAATAGCACCAAAGGAAATTAAATATTTAGGAACATATCTAAGAAGGTGAAAGACCTATATAGAGAGAATTACGAAACACTGAGAAAAGAAATTGCAGAGGATGTAAACAGATGGAAAACCCTACCATGCTCTTGGGTAGGTAGAATCAACATTCTTAAAATGTCTTTACTACCTGAAGTGATTTACAGAATCAGTGCAGTCCCTATCAAAATACCAACATCATTTTTTTGCAGATCTAGAAAAAATAATTCTACGCTTCGTGTGGAACCAGAGAAGACCCCATCTAGCCAAAGCAATCTTAAGCAAAAAGAACAAATTGGGAGGCATCTGTCTACCAGACTTCAAACTATACTGCAAAGCTATAGTAACCAAAACTGCATGGTATTGGCACAAGAACAGAGACGTAGACCAATGGAACAGGACCGAGAACCCAAATATAAAACCAACCTCATACAGTCACCTGATCTTTGACAAATTCCAGAAAAACATACACTGGGGAAAAGATTCCCTATTCGATAAATGGTGCTGGGAAAACTGGATGGCCATATGTAGAAGACTGAAACTGGACCCCCACCTCTCACCTCTCACAAAAATCTACTCACGATGGATAACAGACTTAAACCTAAGATGTGAACCATAAGAATTCTAGAAGAAAACATTGGAAAAACTCTTATAGACATTGGCCTTGGCAAAAAATTTATGAAGAAGACCCCCAAAGCAATCCAGCAGCAACAAAAGTAAATAAATGGGACCAGATCAAATTTAAAGTCTTCTGCACAGCCAAGGAAATTATCATTAGAGTGAACAGACAACCTACAGAATGGGAGAAAATATTTGCATCTGATAAAGGACTGTGATAACCAGAATCTATACAGAACTTAGGAAAGTCAATAAGAAAAAATCAAACAACCCCTTTAAGAAGTGAGCAAAGGACATGAACAGAAACTTTTCAAAAGAAGACAGAATAATGGCCAATAAATATATAAAAAATTGCTCAACTTCTCTAATCATCAGGGAAATGCAAATCAAAACCACAGTGAGATATCACTGAACTCCAGTGAGATTGGTTTCTATCAAAAAGTCCCAAAACAGCAAATGTTGGTGGGGATGCGGAGAGGTAGGAACACTCATACACTGCTGGTGGGACTGCAAATTAGTACAACCTCTATGGAAAGTAATATGGAGATACCTCAAAGAACTAAAAGTAGAATGACCATTTGATCCAGCAATCCCCCTACTGGGTATTTACCCAAAGGAAAAAAAGACAGACATCTGCACTTGAATGTTTATAGCAGCACAATTCACAATTGCAAAGATGTGGAAACAACCCAAGTGCCTGTCAATACAAGAGTGGATTAATAAAATGTGGTATATGTATACCATGGAGTACTACTCAGCCATAAAAAGCCATGGTGAATTAATTCCTCTGGTATTATCTTCGATGAAGCTAGGGCCCGTTCTTCAAAGTGAAGTATCATAAGAATGGAAAAACAAGCACTGCTGGTACTCACCATCAAATTGGTACTAATTGATCAATACTTATGTGTACACATGGAAATAATATTCATCGGGGGTTGAGCAGTGGGAGGGGGGTGGAGAGTATGGGTAAACTCACACCTAATGGGTGCAGTGCACACTTTCTGGGGATGGGTATGATTGTAGCTATGGCTTGGGCAGTGCATACGCAATATATATAACCAAAGTGTTGTACCCCCATAATATTCTAAAATTAAAAAAAAAATAGCTAAGCAGGTACCCTATTTATGTGCAGATACACACTTTCACACTGACACATGCATACACACACATTCATATTTATGCTATCCCAGAAATAAGAACAGTAAGTATCTTGGGGTATATATTTCTAGACATATGTATGTGTTCAATTTTAGTTTTTACAAAATTAGGGATCTATTATACATTCTGTTTTCTTACCTAGCTTTTTTAAAACCTAAAATTACATTATGAATGTTTTCCCAATAAATATATATCTATAACATCATCTGACTCATATTCTATTACGTGGATGTATTATAATATATTTAATCATCCCTTATTTATGGACATTTTGTTTCCTGCATTCACTGCTGTACAGTTTTATGATAACCTGTAGCTAATGCTCTTTGAACACTCCTAATTATGAAAGTATATTATTTTGATATTACAATTAACTATGAGGTCAGTCTGATAAAATGAATTGTTAAGACATATGCATAAAACCATATTTTGATTTTGTACAAAGACTAATGGTAGTTAACTTTCTGACTTTTAACAGTAATAGTTCTGTATAATAATATTTGATAATTATTCATAGATTAAAATAAATGTCAGTTTCCTTATCACTATTCTAATTACCTAGACATCACCTTAATTAAGAAAACATTGTCTCTCATTTTGTAATATTTTCTGTTCCACTGTTGAATTTCAATAAAATGGGGATGGTTAATAGGTATAAAAAAATAGATAGATAGAATGAACAATATTTGATAGCACAACAAAGTGACTATAATTAACAATAAGTTAGGGTGTACTTTTTCTGAAAGTGGAATTGGAATGTTCTTAACACAAACAAATGTTAAATGTCTGAGGTGATGGATACTCCAATTTCCCTGATTTGATTAATTTACATTGTATGCCTGTATCAAAACATCATACATACCCTATAAAGACATAAAACTATTATGTACCCATAATAATTGGAAATAAGAAATTTTAAAAAATAAAAAATAAATGATTGTTTTATAAGGCAAACTAATTCATTTGAAAAGCAACACATTCTGTCTCCTTTCCAAAGCTCACTGGAATGCATAGCATTGCAACTAACTAGTCACTAGTGGATGAGCCTCTTAGTTTGATGTTTATGTTTTAAAAAATATCTTTGTTATTTTAACTGTGTGATTTGAATATAACATTCCCATTTTTTCTTTTGTAAGGAAAACATAAGAGAATGTAAATTCTAACAGCCAATGAGAGTTGGCTTTATTATATTATGTAAACATTCACTTTCTAAATTCCCCATTACAGTATTTAATGATGCAGGCCCATAGTAGAGCCTTTAAAATTGTCACGGGTAATGGTATACATTTTTCTACGTATTAGTGTTATTTTATTATAACATTATTTTTGCCTATCTTTTCTTCCATATTCTATGTAGTCTTCACTGTGAAAGTAATTTTTTTTCTTTTTTTCAATTTCAAAATATTAAGGGAGGTACAGATGTTTTTGTTACATGGATACATTGTATAATGCTTAAGTCAGGGCTTTTAGTGTGCCCATCACCAGAATAGTGTTCATTGTACCCAATAGGTAAGTTTTTCATCCCCTCCCTCTTGATTTCCAATGTCCATTACATCTCTTTGTGCGTTTGTGTACCCCTCGTTTAGCTCCCACTTATTAGTGAGAACATGAAAGTAACTTTAAAATGTAAATATTCTTGAGCTTTTCCCAAAGAAAATCCTGTAGACTTATTCTTAGACATCATGGTTTATTGTACAAACACAAATGTGAGAATAATTAATATTAACCATTTTTACCATTTAGAAGAAACTTTAAACTAAAGTCTTTCACCTGGGTAGGTCTTTTTCACCTTCTCTGCTTTTCCTAAATTAAAAGCAGAGCATTACCTCATGTAGAGGGAGCCTGAGCACATATTTATTTATTCATATTTTATTTTTAATTTTTTAAATTTAGTTTTTATTTTAATTAAAATTATATATGTACATGAAAGTCAAATGGGTTAGTAAGACTTATACAGTCCCCTAACAATTCCAGCTCTTTTAGCTGTTTCTTTTGTTAACCTCCATAACTCTTTTTAAAAACATTTTTAAAAAATTATTATGGGTACATAATAGTTGTGTATGTTTTTAGGGTACATGTGATGTTTTGATACAGGCATACAGTGTGAATTAATCAAACTGGGGTAATTGGGGTATACATCACCGTTAGCATTTATCATATCTTTGTGTTAGGGACATTTCAATTATACTCTTTTAGTTATTTTAACTTACTACTGACTGTAGCCACTTTGTTCTATCAAATATTGTTCATCCTGTCTAACTATCGAACTAACTATACTTTTGTACCCATTAACCATCCCTACTCTATCCCCACCTCCTCCCTGCTACTCTTCCCAGCCTCTGGTAACCATAGTTCTACTCTCTGTCTCCATGAGATCCATTGTTTTAATGTTTAGCTCCCACATAGGAGTGAGAACATGCGAGATTTGTCTTTCTGTGCTTGGCTTATTTCACTTAACACAGTGTTCTCCAGTTCCATCCATGTTGTTGCAAATGGCAGGATTTCATTCTTTTTTGTGGCTATATAATATCCATTGTGTACATGTACCACAGGTTTTTTTTTAATCATTCATCTGTTGGTGGACACTTAGGTTGATTCTAATCCTGGCTATCGTGAATAGTGCTGCAATGAACATGGGAGTGCAGATATCTTTTCAATATACTGATTTCCCCGTTTGGGATATATACCCAGCAGTGGGATTGCTGGATCATGTGGTAGTTCTATTTTCAGTTTCTTGAGGAACCTCCATATTGTTCTTCTTAGTGGTTGCACTAACTTACATTCCCACCAACACTGTATGAGGGTCTCCCTTTCTCCACATCCTCGCCAGCATTCGTTATTGCCTGTCTTTTTGATAAAAGCCGTCTTAACTGGTGTAAGATGATATCTCATCATAGTTTAGATTTGCATTTCTCTGCTGATTAATGATGTGTTGAGCATTTTTTCATATACCTGTTGACCATCTGTATGTCTTCTTTTGAGAAGTGTCTATTCAGATACTTTGCCTACTTTTTAATCAGAGTACTTGATTTTTTTCCTATTGAGTTCTTGGAGCTCCTTATATATTCTAGTTATTATTGCCTTGTCAGATGCGTAGTTTGCAAATATTTTCTCCCATTCTGTGGGTTGACTCTTCCCTTTGTTGATTGTTTCCTTTGTTGTGCAGGAGCTTTTTAGCTTGGTGGGATCCTATTTGTCCAATTTTGTTTTGGTTGCCTTTGATTTGGGGATTTTACTCAAGAAGTCCTTGCCCAGACCAATGTATGTTTCCTCAATGCGTTCTTTTAGTAATTTCATAATTTCAGGTCTTAGATTTAAGTTTTCAATCCATTTTGATTTGATTTTTATATATGGCAAGAAATAATGTTCTTCCATTCTTCTGCATATGGATATCCAGTTTTCCCAGCATCATTTATTAAACTGTGTGTTCTTGACACCTTTGTTGAGGATAAGTTCATTATAGATGTGTGGATTTATTTATGGGTTGTCTGTGTTGTTCAGTTGGTCTTTGTGTCTGTTTTTATGCCAGTACCATGCTGTTTTGGTTGGTTCAGCTCTGTAGTATAATCTGAAGTCAGGTAATGTGATTCTTCCAGTTTTGTTCAGGATAGCTTTGGATATTCTGGGTCTTTTTTGGTTCCATATAAATGTTAGGATTATTTTTTCTATTTCTATGGAGAATGTCATTGGTAGTTTGATGGGGATTGTATTGAATCTGTAGATTGCTTTGGGTAGTACGGACATTTTAACAATATTGATTCTTCCAATCTATGAGCCTGGAACATCTTTCCATTTTTTTGTGTCATCTTCAATTTCTTTCATCAGTGTTTTATAGTTTTCATTACAGAGATCTTTCACTTTTTTGGTAAGTTTATTCCTAGGTATTTTATTTTATTTGTAGCTATTGTAGATGGGATTACTTTCATGGTTTCTTTTTCAGATTATTTATTCTTGGCATATAGAAATGCTACTGATTTTTGTATGTTGATTTTGTGTCTTGCTGAATCTGTTTATCAGTTCTAATAACTTTTTTGTGGAGTCTTTATATTTCTCCAGATATAAGATCATATCATCTGCAATCAAGGATAATTTGACTTCTTCCTTTCCAAATTGGATGCTTTTTATTTCTTACTGTTGTCTGATTGGTTTAGCTAGAACTTCCAGTACTATGTTGAATAACAGTGGTGAAAGTAGGCATCCTTGTCTTCTTTAAGATCTTAGAGGAAAGGCTTTCGGTTTTTCCCCATTCGGTATGACTAGCTGTGGGTCAGTATATATGGCTTTCATCATGTTGAGATAAGTTCCCAGTTTTTTTGACAGTTTTTATTATGAAGGGATGTTGAATTTTATCAAATGCTTTTTCAGCATCGATTGAAATGATCATATGGCTTTTTCCTTTGTTCTATTGATATGATATATCACATTCATTGATTTGCATATGGTGAACCATCCTTGCATCCCTGGGATAAATCCCACTTGATCATGGTAAGTAATCTTTTGAATGTGTTGTTGAACTCGGTTTGCTGGTGTTTTGTTGAGGATTTTTGCATCTATGTTCATCAGAGATGTTGGCCTATAGTTTTCTTTTTTGCTGTGTCTTTGTCTGGTTTTGGTATCAGAGTGATACCGGCCTCATAGAGTGAGCTTGGGAGTATTCCCTCCTTCTCAATTTTTTGGAATAGTTTAAGTAGGGTTGGTGTTAGTTCTTCTCTGAATGCTTGGTAGAATTCAGCAGTGAATTCTGGGTCCTGGGCTTTTCTTTGACGGGAGACTTTTTATTACTGCTTCTATCTCGTTACTTGTCATTGGTTTATTCAGGTTTTGGATTTCTTCCTGGTTCAGTCTTGGTAGGTTGTATGTGTCTAGGAATTTATCCATTTTCTCTAGGTTTTCCAATTTATTGGCATGTAGTTGCTCATAGTAGTCTCTAATGGTCCTGTGGACTTCTGCAGTATCAGTTGTAATGTCACTTTTTTCATCTCTGATTTTATTTATTTGGGCCTTTCTTCTTTTTTTCTTAGTCTGACTGAAGGTGTGTCAATTTTGTTTATCTTTTCAAAACACCAACATTTTGATTTGTTGGTCTTTCGTATTTTTTTGTTACAATTTCATTTATTTTTGCTCTGATCTGTAGTAGTTCTTTTTTTTTGTACAAATTTTGGGTTTGGTTTGCTCTTGTTTGTCTAGTTCTTTGAGGTGTATGTTTAGGTTGTTTATTTGAAGCTTTTCTACTTTTTTGATGTAGGTACTTATTGCTATAAACTTTTCTCTTATTACTGCTTTTTCTGTATCCCATAGGTTTTGATATGTTGTCCTTTCATTTTTGTTTGTTTTGAAATTTTAAAAAATTTCTTTCTTAATCTCTTCATTGACCCACTGATCATTCAGGAGCATATTATTTAATTTCTATGTGTTTGTATATTTTCCAATGTTCTTCTTGTTATTGATTTCTAATTTTATTCCAATGTAGTCAGAGAAAATACTTGGTAAGATTTCAGTTTCCTGGAATTTTTTAAGACTTTTTTTGTGGCCTAATATATGGTCTATCCTTGAGAATGATCCATGAGCTGAGGAGAAGAACATGTATTCTCTAGCTGTTGGATGAAATGTTCTGTAAATATCTATTAGGTCCATTTGGTCTATAATGCAGATTAAGTCCAATGTTTCTTTGATGATTTTCTGTCTGGATGATCTGTCCAGTGCTGAAAGTGGAGTGTTGAGGTCTCCAGTGATTATTGAATTGTAGTCTGTCTCTTTGGCTCTGATAATATTTGCTTTGTATTTGGGTGTTCCAGTGTTGAGTGCATGTATATTTAGAATTATTATATCCTCTTAGTGAATTGACCCCTTTATCATTATATAATGACCTCCTTTTTCTGTTTTTATAATTTTTGTCTTGATATCTATTTTATCTGATAGCAGTATAGCTACTCCTGCTTTTTTTGTCTGGTTTCCATTTGCATGGAATATTTTTTTCCATCTATGTATTTTCAGTCTGTGTGTGTCCTTATATGTGAAGTGGGTTTCTTGAAGACGACATATACTTGGCTCTTGTTTTTTTTAATCCATTCTACCACTCTGTGTCTTTTGATTGGAGAGTTTAGTCCATTCACATTCAGTGTTGTTATTGACAAGTAAGGACTAATTACTGCTATGTTGTTATTCAATTTCTGGTTGTTTTATGGTCCTCTTTTCTTTCTTCCTTCCTGTTTTTCTTTGTTAAAAGTGATTTTCTCTTGTAGTGAGTTTTAATTTCTTGTTTTTTATTTTTTGTGTATCTGTTGTACATTTCTTGATTTGAGGTTACCATGAGGTTTGAAAAAAATATTTTATTACCACTTATTTTAGACATATGATAACTCTGCTTACAAACAAATAAGCAAAGAGAAATCTAACAGAAAGTCTACCCTTTAACTCTATCCCTGTCCCCCCTGCTTTTTAACTTTTTATTGTTTCCATCCATATCTTTTTATACTATCTATCTCTCAAAAAATTGTGGTAGTTATTTTTGGTAGGTTTGTCTTTTAGTCTTCCTACTCAAGATATAAGTGGTTTATACACAATTACAGTGATAGAGTATTCTGTATTTGTGTCCTTACTGTTACTAATTACTTATATACCTTCAGATGACTTCTTATTGTTCCTTAACACCCTTTTCTTTCAGATTGAAGGACTCCTTTTAGCATTTCTTGTAGGACAGGTCTGGTATTGATGAGATCCCTCAGCTTTTGTTTGTCTGGGAAAGTCTTTATTTCTCCTTCATGTTTGAAGGATATTTTGTAGGATATAATATTCTAGGGTTAAGGTTCTTTTCCTTCAGCACTTTGATTATGTCATGCCACTCTCTCCTGGCCTATAAGGTTTCCACTGAGAAGTCTGCTGCCAGACATATTGGAGCTCCTTTATATGTTATTTTTTTCTTTTTTCTTGCTTCCCTTAGGACCTTTTCTTTATCCATGACCTTTGGGAGCTTGATTATTAAATGCATTGAGGTACCTTGTTTAGGTTAAATCTACTTGGTGTTCTGTGACCTTCTTATATCTGAATATTGATATCTTTCTCTTGGTTTGGAAAGTTCTCTGTTATTATTTCCTTGAATAAACTTTTACCCCGATCTTGACTCTTCTTTAAGGCCGATAACTCTCAGATTTACCCTTTTGAGGGGATTTTATAGATCTTGTAGGTGTGCTTCATTCTCTTTTATTTTTTATTTTTTCTGCTCTGACTGTATATTTTCAAATAGCCTGTCAAGCACTAATTCTTTCTTCTGCTTGGTCAATTCTGCTATTTAGAGACTCTGCTGCATTTCTCAGTTTGTCAATTGAATTCTTAAACTCCAGAATTTCTGCTTGATTTTTAAAAACTTATTTCAATCTGTTTGCTAAATTTCTCTGATAGGCTTCTGAATATTGTCTCTATATTGTCTTAAAGTTCATTGAGCTTCTTCAGGACAGCTATTTTGAATTCTTTGTCTGAAAGGTCACCTATCTCCATCACTCCAGGATTGGTCGCTGGTACCTAAGTAGTTTGTTTAGTGAGGTCACATTTTCCTGGACATTCTTGATGCTTGTGGATGTTTGTCAATGTCTGGGCATTGGAGAGTTAGGTATTCATTTAAATCTTCACTTTCTGGGCTTGTTTGAACCCATCCTTCTTGAGAAGGCTTTCCAGATATTTAAAGGGAATTGAGTGCTGTGTGCTAAGTCTTTGGTCATTGCAGCCATATTATCACTGGGGATGCCTCAAACCCAGTAATGCTGTGATTCTTGTAGACTCCTGGTGGTACCACCTTGGTAAGCTTGTTTAAGATATAAGAGAATTTCCTGGATTACCAGGCAAAGTCTCTCACTCTCTTCCCTCACTTTCTATGCTGGGCTGCTGGAGTTGGAGGAGGAGTGATGTAGGCACTCGCTTGTGGCCATTTGTGCCGGGTCACACCTGAAGCCAGCCCAGTCTTACCTAAAGCCCATGGTGACTGTTGCCTGGCTACCTCTGATGTTTATTCAAAGCTCAAGGGCTATTTATTCAGCAGGTGGTGAATCCTGCCAGGACTGGGTCTTCCCTTCAAGACAGCATGTTTCCTTCTGGCCCAGAGTGGATCCAGTAATGCCATCTAGGAACTAAGGCCTAGACTCAGGGGCCTCAGGAGTCTGATTGGTACTTTATTTTACTGTGGCTGAGCTGGTATCCAAGTTGCAAAACAAAGTCCTCTGAGTTCTTCTTTTTCCTTTCCTCAAATAGAAGAAGGCTCTGTCTGAGCCGGGCTGTCTGTGGTTAACGTAGGGGTGACATAGGCACTGGCTTAGCTGCAGCTGCTGGTGTCTCATTGCATCATGTACACCCCAAGTCTACTGGCTTCAAGCCAGCACAACCATAGGAATTGCCCGAGGACTGTAGCCTTTCTGGCCTGACTGCCTTTCAAATTTAGTCTAGGCCACAGGCTGCTTTTTGTCAGCTGGGGATGGGGCTACTGGGAACTTGGTATTTCAGGGTGGGGGAATTCCCTCTGGCTGGTCTGGTCTAAACGCTCCTTCCATAGGCACCAGCAGAATTCTGCCCTGTGCTGGTTCCTCTGTGCCAGGGCAGCCCTGAGTTTCGATGCAAAACCCCACAATCACTTCACTCTCCCTCCGTCGGCACACAGATTCTCTCTCCAGTCAGTGCATGTGGCACTGCTGGGGGATGGAAGAAGGGTGGTGTAGGCAATGCAAGATTATCTTTTCTGCCCTTCTCAGTGCCTCTTTCCTTGATATAATGTCAAAACCAGGTGGTATGATCACTCACTTGATTTTAGGTTCTTCTGAAGGTGCGTGCTTGTGTGGGTAGCTGTTGAATTAGGTGTTTGTGCGGAGGGAGGATGACTAGAGGTTTCTTTTCCTTCATCTTGCTCCTGGCCACATATTTAGATTCTTGTCCTGCTGCTTTGGATATTTGCCTGCCCTTGGTCTCAATTTCGGACTCATAAACCCCTGGAAGTGAGAATTCACAGTGAAATATTCAAGTTTTTGGGTGACACTAGACTTTCCCAGGGACTGAAATGGTAACTTGATTTGAATAAATTGTAGGATGATATTATAAACATGAGTGAGCAGGAGAGTGGCAAAATCAGTGTCAATATGTAGATAAATATAAAGAAATGTAAGGAAGGAAAAATAATCTGAGCTGTAATACAAAATAACAGTCTGTGAGTTATCAGTTCTGTTCCAAGAGGAAGACTATTCCAAGCAATTATGGGCTGCATCTTGAAGACATCAGCGTTGTTGTGGCTTACATGATCCCCAAATCTGGGATGCCTCTCGAGGACCACTGCAGTGAGGACAGAGAATGTTGGTCGAGGACAGAGAATGTTGGTCTTACAGGCAGCAGTTCCTGATTTTGGTTGCAATGTTAGATAAAATTATTTTTGTGTAGGGTCCATATTATATTAGTCCTGAAGGAAAATCTTGGAAAGTGTGTGTGTGTTTTGTGAATGCACACACACACATGTGTGCGTTTCCAAAGATGGCTCTGGATAACCACTACAAATCATACTGTTTTCTTTCGGGAGATAACTTCCTGCACGTTGACCTTCTTATATTTTTATGCAAATTAAAAGATAATTTTACATTTTTAATATTATGAAACCTATCTTGAAAGCTATATTCCCATTTTGCTAATTCTATATTGAGAAAATGAAGAGAAAACCCTAGAAAAAAAGGAAATGCCTTTTTGTCTGTTTTAGAGGACTTGACATATAACAGGTTAACTTATAGGACATTATACATGATAGAACTTAAAAAATAAGTGTTTTTATGGCATATTTAATCAGGGGATTTAAATATCAAATACCTTTGAAATACATTTTTGTTGGTTCAAATCTATTTGCGTAGACCTTTCAGCACAGCAATGTTGGGAATGGACACAGCCTGGGACAATTAGCATCTGTAAGAAGTGCTTCTGAGATTTTCAAAGCAACATAGTTTGGTGTGCCAATTTTAAAAGGTCTTTGGGGATAAATATTTGAGTTACAAAGGGAGTACCAAAGCTGTCATTATAACACGTTAGCACACCACTACCAGTTCATAAGAATGGCTTTCCATAACTCATAAAGCTAATCCACAAGTAGAAGTTTTATTTTTAAGTGTGAAATTGTCACAGTGTCCAATAATATTTGGCCAAGAAGTATGAGTCACTGGCAAATCAAATGTTTAAATTAATAAAATTGCAGAAAATATAATATTTTAATAATTATAGTAATATACTCATAGATTTAAATTTTTATAGATAAATTAATTTTTGCTTGATGTATCAAGTTGAACTTACGAGTTTACATTAAATCTGAGTAAAATTACATCTTAAAGACATCCACCCAGCTGCCTGTCTTAGAAACTTCAACTCATGGGTAAAGATTTATTTGCCTGGAAAGAATAAAACTTTTATAAATCATTATGTGTAAAACTTTATAAGGTCAAATATTAACCAACATATGATTATATGGCTGAGAGCTGAATTTCTCAAATAAATACTTGAAAATGGAAAAAAATTCCATAGCCAGATTAACTCAAGAAATAGCTCTACAATAGCTTATAATAATACTTATCTGCCTTTCTACAAATTCAATCACTTTCACGAATGAATATTTTCAGCGTATAAAGTTGCTTGAATGATAGTTGGACAGCTGAAAGTTGACAATCAGAAAATCATACAGCACAGATTCCAACATATCTCTATATTATCTTAAAGATTGCCAATATTTCTTTCTGTACCTTCTTCCATCCCTAATTGACTTTGTTACTGTCCATTCCTTTGGACAAAGGTGTATAAATTAACTTGGATAATGTTATCTTTTTAGAAACATTGCCAAATTGGTGTACTGATAAGAGCAAAGTTCTCTTGGCCTCGCATAACTTCAGGTTACAGTGGTGGCTAGAAAGACCTAAACTCTCATTTTAAAGATGAGGAAATGGAGGCCCAGAGAGGTGAGCTAAGTGTCACAGAGCTATTTGGTGACAGCCTGCAGTGGAACCTGAGGCTTCTACTTCCCTGTTCACCACACTGCGCTGGTTCTTCACTGATCCTTGACCCTTGGGGCCCTCAGAGGAGATTGCAGGTGAGAACCTTCCTTCCCGTCTCTGTCTCTCCCTCATGTGTTAATAACATGGCGAAGTCAGTGAAGCATAACACTTAAACACCACAACACTGATCCTTGATTACTGATGAAAACGGAGATGTTTCATTTGGATTTATTGATCAGTATAAACCATGACTTCATATTCTGGGTTTTCTGGAACAGGCTCAATTTCAGATAACTGTATTCTTTCCAATAAGGGCATTTGTTAAGTGTATAAAACTAAATAGAATTTAATATTCATTAATTTGTAAGTGAATCAGAATAAACTTCCAAATCAGAACAAATCTTCTGTCAGGTTATCCATCTTTATTTTTGTGTAAGCGTATGTGACTTTCTAAACACCCTCTGTGTGCCATCCACTATGCTAGGCTCTTCACCTCATTCTCCTTACTTAGTCTTCACAACCATCTTACCAAATAAGCAGTATTACTATCCCCATTTTACAGATGAGGAATCAGAGGTTTGGAATGCCCACATAGCTTTCTTACTACACAGCTAGTTTATATAGCTAGTAAGATGCAGGATTGCAGCTCAGGTTTAGCCTAGGTCAATTTGAGCCCTTACCCATGCTCTTCCTATGACCACACAAAGTTGATTATTAGTATATGTAAAGATAGAAAAAGAAAACAAGAAAATAAAAGAAACCTTTACTTAAAAATACTGTCTTCTGGGGTCTGCTTGTATGGAAATTGTTAATAAATTGATTAATAAGTATAGATTTGAGAGTTTAGGAAAACCATTGTTTGGGGGAAAAAGAAAAGAAAAATTTACACTTTATGTTTTAAAATGTATTTAATTTTTAATTTTTATGGGTACATAATAGTTGTATATATTTATAGGGTACATGTGATGTTTTGATACAGGCATATAATGTGTATTAATCAAATCAGTGTAATTGGGGTATCCATCACCTCAAGCATTTATCATTTCTTTGTGTTAGGGACATTTCAATTCCACTCTATTAGTTATTTTAAAGTATGTCATAACTTACTGCTAACTGTAGTCACTTTGTTGTGCTATCAAATATTGTTCATTCTATCTAACTATCTAACTATATTTTTGTATCCATTAACCATCCCCACTCTATCCCCACCTCCTAACTACCCTTCCCAGCCTCTTGTAAATATCATTCTACTCTGTTTATGAGATCAATTGTTTCAATATTTAGCTCCCACATATGAGTGAGAACTTGAAAGATTTGTCTTTCTGTACTTGGCTTATTTCACTTAACATAATGTTCTCCAGTTCCATTCATATTGTTGCAAATGACAGGATTTATTCCTTTTTATGGCTGAGTAATATTCCATTGTGCATATGTACCACAATTTCTTTATCCATTCATCCATTAGTAGACACTTAGGTTGATTCCAAATCTTGGCTATTATGAATAATGCTGCAATAAACATGGGGGTGCAGATATCTGAGAAAATAAAAATTATTTAAAAGAGAAAGAAGACATGGTCTTATGATCCATTGAAGGAGTCAAAATGGCATGTTACATTAGAAAAATAGAGAAAAAGAAGACAAAAATAGAGAAAAAGGTCTTCAAGCCTTCCTCCTTTTCTCAAAGACCTTCCTCCTGATACAATATTACTTGTACCCCATGTTTAAGATTTTCTTGCTGTGCTCATGGCATAAGATACCATTTTTTTGGACTCATCTGGTTCTCCAGCTATGTCCAAATAATGGAGCATTATTGTACATATATATACACTGACTTAAAAATAATAAGTATCCTCCCCTTAAAATAAGTATAAGACAAAAGTGGTCAGACTGACTTGTTAAAGTTCTGATGTGATTGATTTTTCTGCCTCAGTTTCTCCATCTGAAAATAAAGTTACTTTTCTTTAGCATTTTTCTAATTTATTTCGGAGAAAATCATGAAGAATTGCCAAAGTATATGCCACCTTTTGATGCTCCTGGGTGTGAGGAATTGTAAAGATACAAAGTGTTGTCACTTGGCTGTATCTTTTCTCAATTCCCATGCAGAATTACTGAGAAACTTCAAATTGACAAGGATGTGGGTGTTACCACATCATGGTGGGTGGTGGTGGTGGGGGAACTGGCCAGAGGATCATAAAAGAAAATAAGCCATGTATGTAGAAAGAGAAAATGTTTCCAGTGACTTTCCAGGGAAACTAATGTCACATCTACATTAACATCTTCATCATTAACCTGAAACAGAGGGAAAAGAGCGAGTTAATTAAATTCTTAGATGATGCTAAATGGAGAGGTATTGGATACAAAATACCAATGAGGAATAAGACGAAATTCAAAAGGTCCCTAGAGATTGTTAGAAACGGGAAATAGCAAAAAACAATTAAGCTTAAAAATCCAAGCAAATGTATCTGGAGAAGGAGCAATTTTAAACACTGATATTAGATAAGCTAGAATTAGAATACAATATTAATAAAATAGGCCTAAGGTGATATTAAGCAGAAAATTAGATATAAGCTTGAAATATAATATAGGTAAAATGCTATTGTATTTGGGACCCTTCTATTCAGATTCTGCATAAAGGATCAGATAAGCACTCTTTGCTGATGAGAGCTCATTTTTGATTACAGATTAATTCAGAGAAGACTTAAACCTAAATAAAACAAAGTAGTAAGAAAAAGATTGGTCTTGGTCATATGTGTGCAAATACCCTTACAGCCTAGGGAAATCCAGTGCTAGCCAGCAACAAGCTACAGCAGAAGGCCCTTTCCCTTAAAATGTCTACCTTACCTGTTTGAAGATCACAGGGTTCTTACCTTTAGAGTCACCACTTTCAGTGAGGTTGCTCTTCCAACATTCCCATTCAATTGCCCACTGATCACCTGGGAAGAAGAATGAATCTGGAAATGAATTTGTTTGAAAAACGTTAGCAGCCATGTGGCAGAAAGCAGGACTCTGAGTGGAGGGGGCAGGACAGCGTAGCTGTGGGCAGCTTGAGGGCCTGGGGAGAAAGGGTGCCTAGGGGGACTAGAAGGTATGTGACTGGGGAGGAGGAGGTTAGTGAAAATCACCCAAAGGCAAATGTTTTCTGATTCACGTAAGAAAACAAAGTGACTTAGCCACAGTTACCTATTTTGTACAGGTCCTATGGATGCAGCAAAGCAAAACCACTTGAGTAACTAGCTTCATTCTCACCCGCTTATTCCTTACATAAATGCTATTAGCTTATCCAAGGGCTTTATGTCAGGACCAGTATATCACTCACTGGATAGATTCATAATTTCGGCACTAAAAAAGGTTGCATTGGACTTAATACCTGACATGTGTTTCCCTCTGGATGAAAAGAAGTGTTGGGGGTTGATTTAAAAAATCTTGTGTTGGTTTATGTCTGCCAAGGGAAATTCATAATTAATTAATTCTGCTCAATGAATTTTTGCCCTTAAAACATTGCTTTAACGCCGAACATTGCCTGTTTCTAATATTGTACCAGAGGTATTTATTTCCAATCGGTACATATGTAGTTTGAGCTTCTTAGCATAACTTACAGTGAATAAATGACTTGTTATTTATTGCTTAGCCACTCTGCAAAAGTGATTTATAGGGCCATGGTATGCTTGGGTGGTTACTTTGCAGTCTCTGTGCAGGCTGTCTCATCAATATCATTAAATGAATTCACGATGACACAGCTCAGCTACTGTAGTTTTTGATATGAGGGATAACCGAACATAAATCAGGAGTTATGTTTAATTCATAAGATGTACCAATCTCTCATGTAGGCACAAGTTAGGTTAGAGATGTCACAAATGTGTTTTACAGTACCTCTTGTGATTAAACCCACGCCCTTCCCTGTGACTTTATGCACCAGGTGGAAATAATAGGTTGCTCTACACTATGCCATTTTTCAGATTCATGCAATTTATTTTTATTTACATATGATTGGCTTCTATTGTTGCCCCGCAAGTGGGGTGTATTTTGGAAAGTAACACCGAGAGAGATATAATGAAAGAACAGATACGCAAAATTTGTAATTCTCATGTATTCTTTAAGTAGTTAAATAAGAATCAATAACGACTATTTTTGAAAGTACTTTTTGCATAAGATTTTTTAAAATTGAATAATTGAACATTAATGCTGAGCCAAAATAATTTTTATTTTAAGCCTTAAAATTTCTTTTTAGTAATAACTCTGAAAGTGCTTAAGTAACTATGGGAGAATGGACCTGGTTATCTTTCCTTGTTTGTCCAGTCCAAAAAATAGGAAAATATTACAGCTTAATATGCAGCAAGAAAAGTTCCTTGCTTGTTTGGAAGCAAACAACTATACAGAAAAAGAAATCAAGATATATTTATATGCCAGTTTCCTAAAAAAGGGGGAGAAAAAAATAAACTCTTCTAGCATCAAGAGAATTTTTCTGGCATTATTGTTCTCATTGCTACAATGACCAGTATTTATTCTTTGAACCAAACAGTGTGCAAGTGCACCGTAATCCATGCAGAAGAGGTGAGGTTTTTTTTTTTCCTGGAGGGAAGGGTAATCTGCCTCCAGCAGTGCAGCGACCAGGGGCACTTAGATAATAGCAAGATTGCTAGGTTGTCGTGCCTTGTCACTGGCCCGCTGTGTAGCCCTGTGATCGGCTCTGCTGACTGTCACAAAGAAAGAATGTGACATGTTTCTGCCAAAGAAAATAATTCCAGCATATGCAAGAAACTGACACAAATGTCTTCTCCTTCCTCTGGTTCCAGTTGATTAGACCTAGCTTTAGGTCGTGATGATTGTAAAACCCAGTTATTTGGGCCTTGCACTGAAAAGAAGATGGATGAGCTATTGCTTGCAAGGCCCAAGTGACAAAAGGATGAGGGGAAATGACATTACTTAGTAGCTTAATAAGTAATTGATTTCATAATGCTTGGGGCAAGGGGCAGAGTAAATGCACACATGAGAGCAGAGGATGCCCCGGGCATGTCAGCAGAAGGGAAAGAGTGTAAGCACACAAGAATGAGGGAATGGGGTGCCTTGGAGGGGAAAAATGACTACAGAAGGGCAGTGGTAACAGCAGGATAATTGAAGTAGTTCCTTTTGGTATGAACTGTGAGATTAATTATAAGTAGGGAATTTATTAAAAGAGAATTTCTGTAAACAATATCAACCAGAAAATCTACTTCCTGGAATTTGTATCATAGGAATAGGTTCCATTACACACAGAAGAAAACCTGACTTTTAGTAGGGCAAAAAAAAAAAAAAAAACAGTCTCTTTTTGTTCACTGGAGAAGTCATTAAAGTCGCAAGGCCCCTATTGTGTGTGTCTCTGACGCTCATGATCAGTACAGGGCTCTTCTTTTAACTGATTGTTTCAGAATTTTCCTCTGTATCTCTAAATAATATGCTTTTTTTTTTCTTTCCAATTCTTGGTTTTTCTGGTCTAGGTATTATCTATTGACTTTCCACAATGGACGATTAGATTGCCATTTTATCATTTTAGTTGGGCTGATATTAATGATGTACAATGTTGATTATATAAATACCATTCACAGCTGAGCCATATACTGCATTGTAATTTCTTTTCCTTTCCAGCCCAAGTTTTTGTTTTCCCTGGAATTAGTAATTGCCTTACTTTTTCACTTGCTTTGTTTTCTAAGTATTTGTTCCTTCCCTAATTGTATAAACTTTCTCTCAGCACACTCAAAGCCATTAGGGTTTCCATCGGTTTAAACCTCTTGAGGAACTCTTTCCTGGGGGCTTCTGGCTGGTTCCAGTCGGAACTGGCTGCTCTCTAGGCCTGTGGCACCAGATGGCACGCTGGGATCTCCTCCCTCTGCTTCTCCCTCTCCCCTGCTTTGGATCTTCATTTCTTGTACATGTTTTTCCTTCTTGCTAGGCACCCTGCACTCTCACCCCTGCTTTTGTCATCATTGTTGTTATGTGGAGAACATCCTCCAGTACTCTCCTGAGTAGACAAAAAAAGTTTTAAGACTTTGTTCATCTAAAAATGTCTTAGTTCTACCCTCTTGAAGGATACATTGATTGTGTATAGAATTCTAAGGTGGAAATGTATCCCTCAGAATTAGAAGGCAAAGCTGCACTGCTTTCTACCTCCCACTGTATCTTGAGAAGACAAAGACTGTTCTGATTCTCTTTTTTTGTAATAGTGATGTTATTTATAATACATTCACCAAATAGAATTCAGAGCCTTACAGTAGAGTTAATGCTTTGCCTATTCCAAAAAGAGAGATATTGACATGTTTTCTTTGTAATGCCATGTGATTAAAAGCATAATATTGAAAATCACCTGATCTGCTATTTTTAGCTATTGCAGCAACCTAACGGTCTGAATATTACAATTGATTATAAACAAGTTGATAAAATGGATTAGACATATTCTCCTCAAAACTGGTCAATTTAGAAATCATAAGTAGACAAAGCCTCTATCTAGATATAGTGGATCTTATGACTCAGTATTTTTACAAACAAAAATCAAAGTATCCTGGAATCCCAGGGCCTATGGCCCTTTCTAGGAAAACTTTTGTTCCTTACCAATGTGTAGGATCTTCTTTTTGATCTCAGAAACCTGGAATTTCCTGACGATGCACCTTATTATGGTTCTGCTTTTATCCATTGTGCTAGAAACGCAGTGGGCCTCTCTGTCTGCAAACTCATGTTCTTCAGGACCAGGACATTTTATAGAGTTATTCATTGAGTATTTACCTCATTTTTGTCCCCATTTTCTCCTTTTCTGGAATGTCTCTATCATGACCTTAGACATTCTGGACAGATCCTCTACTTTTCTTTTTCTCCTGTTTCTATCTTTGTTTTTTTACTCTACTTTCTGAGTCATTTCCTTAGCTAGATTTCCCAAATCCTCTATTGGTCTTTCAGCTATGCTATAATATTTCAAATTTCCAGTAGATGTTTTCTTCCTGGATATTCCCATTTTTATATAAATATTTAATTTCTATAAAATATTTTTCTTTGTATCCCTGTGTATTCTCTATTTTCTTTAAGTTATACTTTCCACCTTGCTGTCTGTATTGGTCTCTCTTTCATAATAGAGAGTTTTCTCAAAAGTCTAATGATCCTTGGCTGTGGGACATTACAAAACCACCTGGCGGTTCTGTGGCGGGGAGTGCAGGGATTGATGGAACAGGTTTTTGATGGTTGTCTTCCTTGTAGGTTGATCTGGCTTGGCTGATTCCCTGGAGAGTCTCATATTTTATAATAGTATCTTTAGGTTTTTCCTTTAGGCCAGAGTCTCCAAAACAGACTTGCCAATTTCTTGAAGGAGGATGTACACTTAGTTTCCAGCCTTATGAGATCCAAGAGGAGGAAGAAAGCTGGGAGTCTCATTCAGCATGTAAACTTTCACTTATCCTTGTTTTCGGAATGGGGCCCCACCCTTAATTATGTCCGGTGTCTCTGGAGAATAAACCTCCAGTCATCTGCTGGTGTGATAAAGGTCCATTACTGGGCTGCATAGAATTGCAGAGAGTAGCTCCTTGAAGAAAAGCTTCATACACAGACTTTCAGCAAATAGTCTGTGTTTCAGTCTCATCTCCGTCCTAACTTCAGAAGAGGTCTAGTGCCACCAATTTCTGAGTCTCTTTCAGCTTACCCCACTGCTGGCTTCGGATTCAGTGTTTGGTGTGTGCTAAGTTAGTTGCAACTTGTCTATCTGCTGTCTAGTTTCCCAAATTTTGATGTTGTTGTCATCTCTCCTGTCTTATTGGCTCTTACTGGTTTATTGCTTTTAAAAAACTCTTTCCTGTATTTTAGTGAGGTTTCAGGAAGCATTAGAAGTTAATGTTTGCATAAAATCCACCATCTTTAAAACCTGGCAAACTCTCAGTTACCATTTAAAACTCAGCTCAGATACTGCCTCTCAGTCTCCCCATCCAGATTAGGAATCTTTTTTTTTTTGCAGCCATTGCACTTACCACATTCCGTTATAATTGTCATTTCATGTGTCTTTCTACGTTGGTCTGTAAAGTCATTGACTCGAAAGCTGTATATTATATCTCTTCCTCTCTTGTGCTTTCATGGAGCCTGTAACACACTAGGTGCCAAGAAATACTTGTTGAATGATTAAGTATGGATATTAGGATACTAAGGAAAAGACAGTTTCCCTGGCTTAATCTATCCTGAAAAGATTATACTGACTCTAATGGATTTAGTTGCAGTAGTACTTGATTTTTAAGGCCAAAGAAGAAGAAGGTAAATTGATGTTTTAAAAGAGATAACAATTCATTTTTCAGGTTTTCTTACTGGTTGCTCAATTCACTGTTTTCCTCCTTTTGTAGAATGTGTGAGGGAGATAAATTATATTTTATAATTTTCTATAAGAAAATGCTTACAAGGAGCTCCATTTTCCCTCAATACCAAAGATAATAATTACTTTAACCAGTGGACTAGACTGAAATTCCCTCTGCCCTCTGCCCAATAATTATAAATAGATATACAGCAGTTATCTGGCACTTACGTCAAAAGTTAGTGAAAGGCTTGGCTGTTTCTTCTTGAATATATTTTGTAATATTATGTCCTTCTAATCTGAAAATTTAAGCATAACTTTATGTAGACTTCTCTAAAAATGCATACTATATTTTCCTTACCAATCCTTAGAGCATTTTTTTCGAAGATGGGTAAAAACTCCCCACAGTTGTAAAACCTTGAATCCTCCTAACTTAGCAACTCAAAATCCACATGTTCCCTTCTACATACTTTCTCTTTTGACCTAAAAAATACATTCTGTAAACCATGGTGAGTCAATGTTCATCTCCATTAAATATCTGGGAAGAAAGGCCCTTTTGTTTAACCCTGTGGTCCCCCACCCCCAGGCCGAGCACTGGTCCCAGTCCATGGCCTGTTAGGAACCAGGCCGTACAGCAGGAGGTGAGCTGTGGGCAAGCGAGCAAAGCTTCATCTGTATTTACAGCTGCTCCTCATCGCTCACATCACTGCATAAGCTCTGCCTCCTGTCAGATCAGCAGCAGCATTAGAATCTCATAGGAGCAAGAACCCTACTGTATACTGCTCATGTGAGGGATCTAGGTTGCATGTTCCTTATGAGAATCTAATGCCTGATGATCTGAGGTGGAGCTGAGGCAGTGATGCTAGCGCTGGGGAGCAGCTGCAAATAGATTATCATTAGCAGAGAGGTTTGACTGCACAATAAATGTAATGTGCTTGAATCATCCTGAAACCATCTCCCTGCCCCAATCTGTGGAAAAATTGTCTTCCATGAAACCGAACCCTGGTGACAAAAAGGTTGGGGACTGCTGGTTTAAACCCATTCAGTGTCCCTTCTAGCCCCTCCTTCCTATTCCAGCATTATTCTAGATACCTCTGTGACCATATTCTGCATGTCCCTTAAGTAAAAGCGAACCAATTGGGCTTATACTTCATTTTAAAAATGACAAAATTACCAATCATAGCACACTTTGATAAGTTAAAAGAGCCTATGACCCAGGAAAATGTGAACAATCCTCCACACCTCCAAGATTAAGTGAGCCCCAGACCAATGGCTAAGCAAAGAACTCTTTGAATAAAATCCAAATAGCTAGAAGTTGGCTGGAGTATTCAGGAGGATTTTGGAGTGAACCCACTCCTTTCTCTGACACATACTCTAGTACATTGTTTTAAATATTTAGGCCAGAGTACTAGAACATTGCAAATAGGGTCAAAGTTCAAATGATGATGACAGTTTTACAAATCTGAAAGTTGGCAACACATATTGTTGTCTTTTGCATATTTTTATGTGTGGATGTGTCTACACATGTGAACTCGTGTCATGCATATTCATATATCTAAAATTGGTTAAAAAGGCTCTTTAGAAATTAGATTTTAATTCTCTACATGCATTGAATCTTTTACTGTTTACAAAGCACTTTTATATCTGTTGCCTTATTTGATACTCATAGTAGCAACCTGTGAGACAGGCAGGCCAGCTATAGTTCCCATTTTAAAGATGAAGAATCTGGTGCTTAGGTTATACCACTTGCCCAAGTTCACTAAACCAGACGGTTAGTGGCAAAACCAAGAGGAGAATCTAGTTTTCCTTTGAATTGCTTGTTAGCACTGAGACTATTTTTTTACTCAACCTGAAGGAGTATGTATTACATACCTGTTTTTTATATATGTTATATGTGTTTTTTATATATATGTGTCTTTTTATATATATATTACGTGCCTGGTTAGGTATTAAATTCTTTCATGAAAGGCAAGTCCCTGCTATACCTCCTAATCAGCAACAATTGCTCATCATTCATTCATGATAATTTGTTCACTTCCCCACATTAAAAATACCTTGGCTGGATATGATGTTTAACAAAAGAATGGAGAGAAAATACATCATGAAAAGCCACTTTGCACTGAATAACATGGGCAAGCTGTTTTCTAACTTATTTTTGCAGCTAATATTTAAGATTTAGGAGTTTAATTTGTTACTAAGAAATAACCTATTACTATTTTCCACATTATTTCTTAGTGATAACATACATTAGTTTACTAGATCTGTCTAAAAGATCTTGCTTCTTATTTCTTATAAATAATTTGTGGATACCCAGACAGTATAGAATCAGATTAGGTGTTATTGCACATTGTTTATGACCATAGTTCTTCAAACATATTCTAACCTGGAAGCTGTGTGTAGATTTCACATTTACATAGCTAATATATGCGTTGTCGCTGCTACACAGTAAGAAATGCTTACCTGACAGGCTGTGACCTGCATAGTATAATAGGCATTATTCCTAATTTGTCAGCCATTCAGAGCATAAGTGATGGGCTTCTTTTCAGACCACTACTTAGTGCCATTCTATTTGAAATAGAAAAAATTTCCAGCAACTTCAGATGAAATTTGAGATTTCTTCTCATTAATATTTTGGTTTGTTATCAATCATGCAGGTAAATTAGACATAATTTAGAAAAATTCTCATATTTACTTGAAATAACCTTTTCTTTAACCCCAAACTGCATCAACTTTTGTGAAATTTTCAATAAACAAATACAAGTCTCAAATATAAAGATATGAACACTTTAAAAATATTCCAGTGGTAGGAATTTTTTTCTCCTACATGACAAGGAAATGAATGGATGTGATAAAGACTCTGTCTCTCTCAGAAGTAGTGAAGGTGAAGCTAATTACATGATGGAGATCTCCTTTCCAATGACACATTATTTGAAGATCTTAAACACAGAACTCAAAGATTCTCAGTGGTTTTCATAGCCTTGAGATATTTTTGGGTGCATTTTTCACCCTTTATAAAGATTTCCATCTTTTAAAATATCTAGTGAACCCCGATTTCTAAAGCATTTCCTATAACTGCATCTGTTGCTAGGAGAGGAGCAGAAGGAAAAATGACAGCATCCTGGGATCTATGACCTTGCCAGTTGCTGTTGTCCTGGAAGTGTAGTAGTCAAGGTTGTCATCAAGTCTCATAATGATCTTCACTCATTATAATTTGCAGGAGTGCCTGGGAAATTTTATAAGTCTCTAAGTTCCTTCCAGCCTTGGAAGCTGAATATCTAACCGCAATCTTTAAGCAATTTGATAACAAGGTTTGAGCATCTACACCCCACAGAGCATAATAGCATAAAGCCTTATACTTAGAAGGTGCCAAAGAGTATTTATTGAATCAACTGTTGGAGCACTAGGCAAAGTAATAGAGTTAGTGTCATAATTTTCAATTATCATCACTCCAGTCAGGTGTCTTTTGTCTAATACTGTGTTAATTACCCAATCTCTGATCTTTAAGAGTTTATTATGTAAGGAAAGAACATTAAGTATATTAAAGACATCTAGCATATGAAGAAGCAGTAAGTGAAGTCAGTGATTTAAATAAGCAAGTAACGAGTTAAGATATATTTAAAAGCACTAGATATATTAAAGCATTTTAATCATCATCATGGTGAATACAACAGTATGAACAAAAGATAAATACCTTTAGTGAAATGGCAGGTGAAGAAGCAGCCATTGTAAATGCCTTTATAAAGTGTGAGTTTGAGTGGGAAATAAAGAATGGAGTATTTTTAATGTTGCAGTCACTTGCTAGGAAAGAGTTTTAGGGAAAAAGTGAGCTTATTTTTGGCCCATGAGGCAGACTCAACACTCTGGTTTTCATGTACCTATGTGGGTGATTCTATTTTGTCCCAAATTTAAATTCACTTGGACACAGGGCATGCAAATGTTCATCCTACATACTGATTAGAAATACGAAAATAACACATTACAGGATATATTATTTTGTGAAACAATATTGTTGGTTTACTTCATGTTAAAAAATGCTGTCATTCTTCATGTAGTTTTACTTAGAGGCTCTGTTTTTGTCTTAGGAAAATAAGCATTGCAGGAATTCTTATATCTGCATTTTATATGACAGGTACACTTTTTAAATCCCTGCTTAGATATTTCAGATGTAGTTATATATCTATCCCTGAAGTCAATCTGAGCCTTTAAATGAGACTGGTACTCTGATTTCATAAGGAGACTTGCAATTATATTGGTACTTAGAAGTCTAGTTTATTTTCTTAGGGATTTAATGCACAGTGCTAATATTATCCTTTGCTACTAAACAAAATGCTTCTTGAAATTTCACGTTTGGGTATCTTGAACTTAGTGACTTCTACAGTACTTTTATACTTAAATTAATTTAAATTCTGGTGAACCTTGGTCTAAGAGTAAATCCAATATATGAAAATCCAAATACACAGAAAAATGCCAATTACAGGATTGTGATTTGTTTTCCACTAGCAATCCTTTTAACTAGCAATCTCCCCTTGTGCACTTAACATTTGAATGCCCTAATATAACTTTTCGGGAACATATGCATTGCATCATATGAAGTAAATACCAGTTTTACTTCTGTTTATTTGGTCATATCTTAATTATATTTTGTTATTGAAATGATAATTTTAGCACTTGATTATTTTTCTTTGTTCTCTCCATAGAGTTTTTCAAAAACCTGTGACTAAATTTTGAATGTTATAAAACTGTTTCCTTTATTTTTTCCTCCTGAGTTTGTAAAACTTACTGATCTTTCATGTTGCTCTTGCTTTTGTTTTCTTATTTTCATGCACAAACCAACTCCCTCCCCCGTCTAAAGAGTAAACACTGACCAAGAAGGAACCTGATTTGTATTTATTTTGTTTCTTATTCATTCAGTAATTGGGGAAATATTAATTGACCATTCAGTATGTGCCATAGATTATGCCAAGCCCTAGCAATATGCAGCAGTGTGTCAGTAAACAAATAGAAGTAGCCTCTGCCCTTGTAGAACTTGTATTATTACTAATACTACTATTATTGTTATATTAAATCATGATTATTATTGTGACTAACATTTACTTGGAGCTTACTATATGCCAGACAAAGTGTTTTATGTGAATAATTTCTTTAAATCTTTACCATAACCCTATGAGGTGGGTATACTATAACTGGTGAGGCACAGAAAAGTTAAGTCATTTATTCACATGATTTACCTCAGTAAGTACTAAAATCAGATTCAGACTGAGATTCTAGGGCCTATGCTCTTGACCACTGTACTATACTTTACACAATAGAATACTTAATTATAATTGTGACAAATACCATGAAGGAGGAGTCAAAGGTACCGTAAGCAGCTCTAATAAGGGATTTGATTTAGTCTGAGAGGTAATGAAGGCCTCTCTGAAGAAGACATTTAAGATGAGACCTCAGGGATGACTAGGAGATGGCCAGGGGAAGAGGATTTCCCCAAATGTAATTGCACAGCACATGCAAATGTCCTGAAGTAGGAGATGGGTAGGTGGTTAGAGGAACTGAGAGCACACACGGGGCCGTGAATGTCATAGGAGATGCAAGAATACTAACAAATAGAGGAACATGGGCTACAGGAGCACTGTTCTCTTCCTACAGAGCCACAATTTGTTGAACAATACAACTTTGCCATGGTTCTAATTACAGTAGCATCCTATGTAAACAGATTATTCATATAAAAATGCAAACTACTGGTAGATAATGCATGATGTGAAACTAGATATGTCATAGCTGTGTGATTTTTTGAGTGTTTCCCACTTAAGGTTGAAAAGACGTGGAAGTACAAAGTACGTGAATCTATAAACCAGCTACTTAATGTAGATAATTCTGGCACCATTTCAATGTATTATTCCTAGCAAAGTTGTAACTCCATGGATGTTTTTATTGTTGTTATAAATTGCACTTTGTTACTAGGTGTAGTGTTCATAGCAACATGTGGAGTGGATAGGTCTGATACCAGTGCTTGGGAAACTGTCACTACTGCAGAGAATGGCTAGATGCCCTGGGCCAGGCAGAGGACTACACAGATCAAGGAACACTGATGTTGGAGTTTCCCTTGGTTGGCACCCAGCAATAAGAAATCTCAATAGACAACACTGGGAACCTAGAGGAAGGGTGGTTTGCATCTGAAGTTCTAGCTGTGGGGGACTGTGGTGTACACTTATCTTGAAAGCACAAAACATCTTTTGTTCATTGTTTTATCCCCAGTGCCTGGAATAGTGCCTGGCATTATAACCCGGAGGTCTTAGGAGCAGGTGCCTAGGTAGAAGTCCTAAGCACTGAGACAACATGAAAGGAGGAAAAGGAGTGCCCTAGGATGTCCTTGTGGGGAAAGGGTCCGGGATCCCCCTGGCAGAGAAGGAGATATGTAAAAAATAACACGGGCTCTCAGGAATTGTGACTGGTCCCCAAGATCCTATATCTGAGGAGGCAGGTAAATTCTAAACCGTACTGGATGACAGGACTAAAGCACTATTGTTTCATTTCTCCCTTTAGAATTGGTTTAGACTGAACTTTTGGGTGGCAGGGATGAGTAATGTGCCAAGCACGTATTCAGGGGATAAGCTCATTTAATCCTCCCGACAATAACAGCCCCCATTTTAAAGATGAATAAGCTGAGGCTTAGAGACATTGCTTATTATAGTTTGCACAAGATCTCAATACTCTGAAGTGCTATAGCTAAGATCTGCACCCAGATTTGATTGCAGAGCTCATGTTCTTAATCACAGTACTTTGCTGCTTCCTAAAATACACCTTTGCCTTCAAGTTGCTCTCAGAACAAGACTGAAGCTAGTAAGGGCTCACAAGGAGGTACACTTAATAACAGAATTGCTTCAGAATTTGTCCTGCAAAGGCAGTGAGTAGCGCTGTCCAAGGATGGACAGTCAGAGATGTCTCCATGCAGAACTAACTCCCAGGAGTGAGGAGCTAGAAAAGGCTGAAGAAGCAAAATGATGGCTGACCAAGGGCACAAGTCACAGTGCATGTAGCATCCACATTACAAAGATTTTAATCCGTGACTTATTACCATAATTAATGATTTGTTGTTTTCTCTCAAATGAAAATTAGTTTGTCAGATATAGTAATTGAGGAAGCTAATTACACGTAGCTGCACAGGGCCTGCCCTAGGCAAAACTGAATGTCTTTTGGCTTTGATTTGTTACCTCCTTTCTTGGCAGCATTTCCTTCCCTTCACAATTCCTTTATATACCCCCACATGCCCAGGATTTTCATGCTGCCCTTATCTTTTCCTTCCAGAAGAAAATTGATGTAATAAATGAGTTCATCATAGGGTTGGTTGGTAATTTAATAAATTACATGGCCTGGAAATTTTTGTGTTTACAAAAGGGATCTCACTAAATGTGATGTGGTATCCTGGATGGCATACTGGGGGGATAAAGGACGTTATCAGTAAAACTGGTAAAATCTCAATGTTAATTTCTTAATATTAACAAATGAACCATGGATATATAAGGAGTTAACATTAGGGGAAGTTGGGTAAAAGGTACATGGGAACTCTCTTGTACTATCTTGGCAACTTGTCCATAAATCTAAAGTCATTCCAAAATAAAACATTAAAAGTAGTAAAAGGGAATTTATAGAGAGATCAATTAATATTCAAAAGAATAAATCTCTAGTTAAGAAATTTTAGGCATGCAGGTCATACCACATAAATATGTAAGGATGTTTCTGTAGCTATGTACCTGTTTACTTTCTACAGACCTTTAGTTTAGTTAACTAGTGACTGTTTCTTTCATAAATTTTGCATGCTATGAATTGTAGCCAGGGTAAGATTATATCTGTTCTTCTCACTACAATAAATGATGCTGAAAGCCAAAAACTAAACTGCAAATTAAAATTTCAAAACAAGAATTACAGACATTTTTTTCCTCTTTAGGGAAGGGTGATTGATTCTAGAAATCAACATTAATTGATAGTCTGGGAGATGAGTAATTTAGAAGAACCAAGGTCACTGAATTTCTACGGTCTTAAAATATTAATATAAGAAGAATAACAAACTCATTTGGGCTTTCAAATACTCACATAGGGTTTCTTCTTTGTCTGATGGTAGCATGGAAATCAGTGTTCTTCATATGACCTAATTTAAAGGGCTAAGTGCTTGAGTACATACACTCAGTTCAGTGTTCTAAAAGAGTTTACTGTGTATAACTCCAGGGATATTAAAATTATATAAAGAGCTTAAAAACATGATTTCCCTATTGAAATCGGTAGACCAACTAGTTGGCACTGTGTCAGATAAGAGACAATAGAAGGTTGTTCTATTATTTATACAAATTGACTAGTTTGGCAGTTGCTACAGCAATGAGCCATAATGAACTACAGAAAAATGAAAATGTGATTTCTTTACCATTACACAAAAATGGAATATTTACAGGAAGGCGAGGAATGACATTACAAGAACCCAAGCCGTGTCAAAATGATCTCCCTCGTTGCTACTTTATCCGGAATGTTATTCAAATAGTGTATGTTTACTGGGGCAAAATTATAATGATGGGCCACCATTTTCCAGCTAGTAGTAAGGGACTGTGCTTTGTAGTTCCAAAGGAATTTAAAATACTCATTTTCCATGACTTACTTTTCACTTTTAACTATACCTTTAACCTGCCTTTGTTTGCGATCAAGGCTTTCTTTTGGCTAAGTAGTTTCTGAAATTGGATAATTTGTTCATGTCTTCCCAGGAAAGGGAGGAAAAAAAATCATGAAGCATATAATTCAACTCTAAAATATTTAATTTTCTGATTAATTGACTCAATCTCTTTTGCTCTGTTAGGATCCCTGGCCTTTGTGTTATGATACTGACTTTGATCTTTGATATTTATACCTTATATTTTCATCAACTCCCATTTATCCACACTGGCTTTTCTCTAACAGTATTGTGTTCAGTTCTAGGAAAGGCCTTTTCAACAACAGCACTACACACTTTAACTTTCCCAACCCTAAGTGTTGTGTTAGTCAAAGAGTAAACAAACAGAAAATGAGTCAGGCAAGACACCTTTCTAAAGCTGATACTTAGCTTGAGCCTGTGAGGACTATTTACACAGTTATCGACTGTAGAGTGTGTGTGTCAAATCTTTCTTTTCTCTTTTGCCTAAAGCAATGCAGATTGACTTCAATAGAAGATGCTAGTTGGCATTTAGAGGATATTATATATAGTTAATCTCTTAGGCACGAGCCAAATTTGAAATATTTCTTATACTATAAATGTCAACATGCATGATATTCAATGTGGTAAACAGTAGGATCCTTGTAAATACTGTAATTTTGATATGAGCTGAGTTTTTACAAACCTATACACTAGTAATTCTTAGTCAAAGGTGATTTTGCCTATGCTCTCAGGGGACATTTGGTAGTATCTGGAGACGTTTTTTGTTGTCATACCTAGCATCTAATAGTTAGAGACCAGGGGTGCTACTAAATATTCCACAGTGCACAGAACAGCCCCCTATAGCAAAGAATTACCCATTTAAATGTCCATTAGTGCTGAGGTTGAGAAACCCTGCCTATACACCAGCTTGTAAATGACTTTACCAGAGACAACTTTGAAAATGCATCATTTCATACAGTGTCCTTTTTGGCCCATAGGAGAATGCCATTTCACTGAAAAAGTATACTTGTTGGCTGTTGTCATGAGTTAGATATACATGTGATTTGCATCTACCAAGGAAAGTGAAAAATCAAATGGGGGTAATAGGGGATAATCCCCTGCCACAGCCAACGAGATAAATTTTAATCTTTACCAAATGGTCTTTGGTTGGGGAAAGAAAGAATTAAACAACTTACTGATAATGATGGTTGTTACAAGAATGGAAGATGTTATTAAGAGGGAGCATGAAATATTTCTAACTCATAGGGAAAAATGTGTAGCAGTTTTCCTCTTCAGACCAGTAGTTTTCAAGCCTGGCTACAATTAGAATCATGTGTGCCTGAGCCCTGAGCCCAGAGATTCTGAATTAATTGGCCAAGGATGGGGCCTGGCAATGTGTGTATTTTTAGAGCTTCCCATTTCTAGAATCACTAGTCTTGATGGTTTAGAATCACCCTCTTAAACACTTATTTAAAATAAAAATATCTATGAAATAAGAAATCATTCTAACAAAATGTTCACTTGTCCTACCCATGACAGCCACTGCCACTGTGACTGTCCTTTCCCATCTCCTGTTCCTTTTGCTTTCCCTGAAAATGCACCTGCCTGAGCATTACGCATAGAGGAATTTTATATTTCTCACTGGGGCCACTGTCTGTTTTTCTCTAGGCTACTAGACAGTTCTTATTAGGCTTGTGCTGGAACATGTATTCTTAACGAAATTGGACTCACTACTGACAGAACTGGTGATATAACCAGGAATCCCACCTGGACGCTTAGCAACATGGCAACACTGGGATTTGCGTGACACACGAAGGAAATTCATTCCAATTCTGGTTCTGTATAGACCTAAGGGTTTATATTTCCAGGTGAGGAGGGCACAGAAAAAAAATCAGCCTTTATCCAGAAAACATCCTAAGCATCCATTTTAGTGACTTCAATTCTGTAATTTATCAAAAAATGGTAAATATGACTGCTTTTGAATGTACTTGTTAGAGTTGTAGTTTTGCCTGAGTAGGGCCAAAGGGCTTTGCTATAAGTATGCTAGATAATTTAAGGAGACTTTCAATTAATCATTACATCAATAATTTAATGTGTTTTCTTTCATCTAAATGTGTCCTGAGGCAGGTAAAAGAAGAACTACTTGTACATTGCAAAAGAAAAATTATTCTCTCCCTGGGCTCAAAGTTGCATATAATGTGTAGAAATTAAACTTTGGTTTAATTGAAATTTGGTTGTGATTTGAGGCTTTATAGTTTCCTTGGGCCACCTACTGCATTCTTTTTAATGAAGCATTGAAGGATAGCAACATTAAAAAAATACTAATTTAGTTTTATTTTCTGGTTGTTTAAAGCAACAAAAACACTTCTTTTGTTCATTATAACATCAGCCTCAAGGAAATAGAGATGTCCTCAAAACACACCTGACTGTCCTTAGTAATATTATGCATAGATCTAATTATAGTCTACATTAGCTTATACACAGCCTTCCACAATATAATTCAATTTTTATTTTTTTAATAACAGCTTTGAGATATAATTCATATACCATAAAATTCACCCCTTTGAAATATACAATTAAATGGTTTTTAGTATATCCACAGAGTTGTCTATTATTATCAAAAATTTCAGAACATTTTCATCACCCCAAAAAGATACCCTGCCCCCATTAGCAGTCACTTTCCATTTCCTCATCCCCCTAATCCCCTGGAAGTCACTACTCTACTTTCTGTCTCTATGGATTTGCCTATTCTGGACATTTCATATAAATGGAATCATACAATATGTAGCATTTTCTGACTAGCTTTTTTCACTTAGCATGTTCTCAAGGTTCATCCATGTTATAGCATGAAAAGTGCTGCATTCCTATTTATGATTGAGTAATAGTCCATTGTATGGGTATACCACATTTTATTTAGCCATTCATCTGTTGACAGACATTTGGGTTGTTTCCACTTTTGTGTATTATGAGTAATGCTCTTAAGAACATTTGCATACATATTTTTTTCAATTTTCTTGAGTATATAACTGCAAGTGGAATTGCTGGGTCATAAAGTAACTCAGTTTTTAACATTTTTAGGCATTGCCAAATGTTTTTCCAAAGTAGCTATATCATTTTACATGCCTACCAGCAATATATGAGGGTTCCAGTTTCTCCACAACCTCACCAACATTTACTGTTGTCTGTCTTTTTTATTTCACCTTGTGGGGGTGGAATAGTATTTCATTGTGGTTTCAATTTGCATTTCCCTAAGGACTAATGATATTGTGCATCTTTTCATGTGCTTATTGGCCATTTGTATTTTTTAGGGGCGGTAAGTGTCTATTCAAATTCTTTGCCCATTTTTAAATTGGGTTATTTGTCTTTTATTGAGTTGTAAAAAGTTCTTCATATATACTGGATACAAGTCCTTTATCAGATACATGATTTGCAAATATTTTCTCCCATTCTGTTGGTCATCTTTTTACTTTCTTTTAAAGTAAACCTTTGTGGCAGAGTTTTTAATTTTGATAAAGTCCTGTTTATCTATTTTTTCTTTTTTTCTTGTGTTTTTCATGTTATATATAAGAAACAATTGCAAAATCACAGGTCTTGAAGATTTACCCCTATATCTTCTTTTCAGAGTTTTATAGTTATTACATTTAAATCTATGATCATTTTGAGTTAATTTTTGTATATGGTGTGAGGGTCCAACTTCATTCTTTTACAGTGGATATCCAGTTGATTGAACACTGTTTGAAAAGACCTCTTTCCTCATGGAATTGTCCTGGCTCCCTTGTCAAAAATTAATTGACTATAAATGTAAAAGTTTATTTCTGGACTCTCAATTCTATTCCATTGATCTATTTCTTAATATTGCATTGTCTTGATTACTGTAACTTTATGGTAAGTTTTGAAATCAAGAAGCGCAAGTCTTCCAACTTTCTTCTTTATCAAGATTATTTTGACTCTTCTGAGTCCCTTTTGTTTCCATTTGTATTTTAGAATTAGCTTGTCAATTTCTGGAAAATGACCAGCTGGGATTTTGAGAAGTACTGTGCTAAATCTATAGATCCATTGGGTACTATTACCATGGTAACAATTAAGTCTTCTAATTCATGAACATGAGATGTTTTTCCATTTATTTAGATCTTTCATTTTTTTTCCAACAGTGTTTTGTAGTTTGTTATGTACAAATTTTGTAATTCTTTGATAAATTTATTCCTAAGTATTTTATTATTTTTGATGCTATTTATAATAAATGTTGTTTTCTTAATTTTATTTCTGGGTTATTCATTGATAGTATGTAGAAAAATAACTTATTCTTCTATATTTATCTTGTATTCTACAGCCTTGCTGGACTAACTTATAAATTCTAATAGTTTTTTTGTGGATTCATTAATATTTTTTATATTCAAGATCATACTATCTGCAAATAGAAATATTTTTACTTCCTCTTTTTCAATCTGTATGCTTTCTATTTACTTTTCTTGCCTGACAACCCTGGCTAGATCCAGAAAAATGTTGAATAAAAGTGGCAAGAACAGAATCCTTGTCTTATTCATGAACTTTGAGGGAAAGATTTTAGTCCTTCACCAGTAAGTGTGATGTTAGTTATCTTTTTTTTTTTTTGTATTAATAGATAGCATTTATGAGGTTGAAGATGTTTCCTTTTATTCCTAGTTTGTTGAGTGATTTTATCATGAAAGGGCATCGGAGGTTGTCAAATGTTTGAACTCCATCTATTGAAGTGCTCATATGCTTTTGACCTTTATTCTATGAATATGGTGTATTACATTGATAAATTTTTGTATATTGAACCAACTTTGCAGTCCTGGGATGAATCCCACTTGGTCATAGTATATAATCTTTTTGTATGTTGCTGGATTCAATTTGCTCATATTCTGTTGATGATTTTTGTGTCTTTACACATAAGGAATATTTGTGTAGTTTTCTTATGGTGCCTTTGTCTGGTTTTTGTATACTGGCCTCACAGAATGCATTGGAAAGTGTTCCCCTCTCTTCTGTTTTTTGGAAGTTTGTGAACAGTTGGTGTCCTTAATTGTGAAGGATTAATCCTTTAAACATTTTGTGGAATTGACCAGTGAAGACATCTTGGTCTGGGATTTTCTTTGTGGGAAGCTTTTTATTACTAATTCAATCTCCTTACTTATAGGCCTATTCAGATTTTCAATTTCTTCTTGAGTCAGTTTCAGTACTTTATGTCTCACTAGGAATTTGTCCATTTCATCTTGTCTATCTAATTTGTTGGCATATAATTGTTCATAGTATTTTCTTATAAACCTTTTTATTCTTGTAAAGTCCATAGTAATGTCCTTCCTTCTGCTTGCTTTGGCATTCATTTCTTTTTAAATAAATTTTATTTTTGGAAAAAAATTTTTTAAATCCTAAAATAGAAAAAGGCTTATAATATAATAAAAAGGAAGACTTTTCTTCTCCACCCCCCCCAGTAAACATTCCCAGAGTAAGCCACTGTCCACTGTCATCATTTTTAGCTGCTGCTTCTAGTATTGATTTCCATATTTTTAAATAATTGCTTAAATCAGTTACTTTATATTGAGGTAGGAGAAGATATACCTCTCTCACACCATTCCTCCCTCTCAACACACAACTTCAACCCCCATATCCTTCCAATATATTATATCACATTTTTTATAAAACCAATCATTAGTGTTTCAATTAATGATTATATAAATATGTTTCCCTGCAAAACCAAATGGTGTATTATGATTCTTTTTATTTCTTGAGCAACTTTTTTTTTTCTGGAATTAATGATTGCTTCTTTTTTTTTAATTTATGCCTTCATTTTTCTTGGAGCCCTTTCTGGATTGCTTCCTGGGAAAGTGTACATGGGAAGTAAAATGTTTGATTCCTTACATTCAAATAATTGGCTAGAGATAGAACTCCATATTAAAAATAATATTCTCTGAAAAATCTGAAGGCCTCAAGTGTTGTAATTGAGAAGCTGATTGATAGCATTTTATTTTTATTTAAAAGTTATTGTTTTTTCTTTTACTGGAAACTTTCAGGATTTTCTCTTTATCCTTGTTGGTTTTCAATTTCTTGAGAATATGTATAAAGAATAGGAAGTGTGTGGCTGCCCCACTTTTTCTTCTTCTTCCTGTTTTCAGCTCACTATATTATGCCTAATATGTCAATTCCAGACCCTCTCTGATTCAGTATTTCTAGAGAAGGCAGCTCAGGTTTATCATATTTTTCTAAAATTTATTCCATTTTACCCACATAAATGTTCAACTGACAAGTCTGTATTCTTAGACTGCCATAAGGAATTATTCCCTGAAATTTCTGAACCAACTGCTGTTTAACAACTAGAAATAAGCATATATATGGATTTGAAAGTTTCACTGGGCATTTTCACTTCTTGATTATAATTTAATTATGGCTAACATAAGCACTGTTTATTTCCTCTCAAGTTAGAATCATGAGAAAACATTATTCCCAATTCCACAATCACTCTGTTCATATAATTGATTTTAGTATGGAAATTTGTCAAAGGCTTTCACATCAATGGAACTGTATAGATATTTCAGAAAATAACTCTGATGGCTATTAAAAATATAATATAGAAAATGTTCCATAATAAATAAGTTGACAAAAGATTATTCAATAAAATATGCTAGAATATTTCTTAAATAAATGGAAAAAATAAGTTTAAATCCCCACTGAATGCCTATAAACCAAAATAAATTCCAGATGATAGAAAAAAATTCCCCTAAGAAAATGCATTCAAATATCTATTTAGTTGAGTTTCTAAACTAAAGAGCTTCTAAGCATGAAAGCCCTGGAAAAAAATTAGAAGGGAATAGATTAAAAGATTTGATTACATGAACATTTAAAACTTTTTGAAATAACCCATAAAGATAATAAAAGACCACTTATAAACTGCATTAAAATTATTGACAACAAATATAGCAGGGAGTTAATAGTCTTAACATTTAAGGAGTTCATTGTAATCAATTAGAAAAACACTAAAATCCATAGCAAAATTGGCAAAGACATGAATAGATAGTTCCCAAAGCTAAAAAATGTAACCAATAAACAATAAACATGCAAAATATCCCCACTAATAATCAATGGGATGAAAATTAAAAGTAACACAGCACCCTTAAAAAGAAAACTGATAGGCTGATAATGCTTGGTGCCAGCAGGGATATACTAGTACACTGATAGAGAAGGAAATTGGCATGCCTTTCCCAAAATGCTGTTTGGAATTATGGATCAAAGTTATCTTAGTCTGCTTAGACTACTATGACAAAATACCGCAGACTTGGAGGCTCAAAGAATAATAATGTATTTCTCACATTTCTGGAGCCGGAATGTGCGAGTCAAGGTGCTGGCAGATTTCGTTCCTAGTGAAGATCTCCTTCCTGCCTTGCAAACAGCTGCCATCTCACCATTTGCTCACATGACCTCTTCTTTGTGTGCATGTGGGGGGAGAGAGTTCTGGTGTCTCTTCCTCTTCTTATAAGGACACTAGTCTTATTTCAGGGGCTCCACCCTCATGACCTCATCTAAACCTAATTACCTCCCAAAGACCCCACTTCCAAATATCATCATATTGAGGGTTAAGGAATCAACATATGAATTTGCAGGGGGACACAAACATTCAGTCCATAACAAAAGTTTTGAATGGCTAAAGCCTTAATTCAGTTACCCCAGTCCTGGAAGTCCATCCTAAATTGCAAGAGATATGGTCAAAAGTTTATATACTTCATTATGTAAAATATTGTAAACAATTAAAATTCCAACAATATTACAATAGTTGAAGAAACTATGATATAGCTGTCATGTATTATCATATAGTGGAATATTATTTAGCCTTTAAAAATCTTGTTTTAAACTTTTTCAAAGAAGACAGAATGATGGCCAGCAAACATATAAAAAAGGGCTCAACTTCTCTAATCATCAGGGAAATGCAAATCAAAACCACAATGAGATATCACTTAACTCCAGTGAGATTGGCTCATATCAAAAAATCCCCAAATAACAAATGTTGGCGGGGATGTGGACAGGTAGGAACACTCATACACTGCTGGTGGGACTGCAAATTAGTACAACCTCTATGGAAAAGAATATGGAGATACCTCAAAGAATTAAAAGTAGAATTACCATTTGACCCAGCAATCCCACTACTGGGTATTTATCCAAAAGAAAAAAAGACATTTTATAATAAAGACATCTGCTCTCGAATGTTCATAGCAGCACAATTCACAATTGCAAAGTTGTGGAAACAACCCAGGTGCCCATCAATACACGAGTGGATCAATAAAATGTGGTATATGTATACCATGGAGTATTACTCAGCAATAAGGAACAACAGTGAATTAACACATCTGGTATTATCCCGGTTGGAGCTAGAACCCATTCTTCGAAGCGAAGTGTCACAGGATTGGAAAAACAAGCACCACTGGTACTCACCATCAAACTGGTACTAACTGATGAACACCTACATCACACAGGGCAATAACATTCATCAGGGGGCGGGCGGGCGGGAGGGGGGTGGAAGGGATGGGAAAAACTCTCACTGAATGGATGCGGGGAGCACAGTTTGGGAGACGACCACGATTGTGGCTCTGACACGGGCAGAACAGGGGCAATGTGTATGGCCAAAGTGTTGTACCCCCATGATATTCTGAAATTAAAAAAATAAATTAAAAAAAAAATCTTGTTTTAAAAATATTTAATGATATAGGAACTATTTATAATAAATATTAAATATAAAGATACAGAAACCTGCTTTTTAGGCAAGGCATTTTCAAAACAACTTTATGAATTATTTTTTAAAAACTACAAGGGTATACAGTTTACTAATATGTTAATAGTGATTATCTTTCCTTGGTATGAATGTAAGCAATTTTAATTTCTCATTAATACTTTTCTATATTTTAAATATTTATAATACAAATTATTTTTATAACAGAAAAAATGTTAACTATTATATCCTACAGTAGAAGTTTGCTTTATAACTTATTTCCTCCAGAGTGACAGTTGTATGTACTTTGGCAGGATTTTTTTGCAAGAATATAATAATATTGTCCTAATTTGTTATGATTAACTGGGTTAGAAATCCTGTCCTTTACTGGAGCTTTCATCAGCTTTGTCACAGTCATAAAACATTTTAAGGTTTACAGTCTTCCTTTTTTTCCCCCTTTTGAGATCAAAAGTAGCTTTTAGTCTTAAATCCTATAGAATATGCTCCTCTAATTCCCTTTCAATTTTCCATCAATACTTTCTGAAATGACCAGCCAGAACATTGTCATCACAATTCCTTACATTTTTTACAATGTTTTCACGCACTTGATCTCAGTGGATTTTCACCACAGCCCTGAAAATAAGTAGCACAAGTTTTCTAGTCCTGTCTCAAAAAACAAATACTCATCTAAGGTCAACATAAATCATTGAGCCATGGTGCAAACCCATGTCTTCTAATTCTGGATCTGCTATTTGGTCAAGGAATCATCCAGTCCAAGCAGTTTATTGATTAAGAAAATGAAACACGCAGAAGTTAAGTGACACAACCTAAATCACGGAGGTGATGCATGCCGGACTCAGAGCAAAAACCCTCATTCTTCCGTCTCAGAAACTAGTACTCTTTTAGTCCGCTCAGTGGTGAGACCTAAATGTTTTGCATGGGTGTTTCAGCAAATACACAGACTCTTTAATTTGCTATGCTGTGGATGACATCATTTTCACTGAGGTTACCTTTGGAAAGGACATGCTATTTTACATGTTTTTTCCTTGCCTTGCCTAAGGATGCCTCTGAGGCAAGTTGACATAGTCTTACTTAGTTAAGAGGTATTTAAAACAGAAGAGCCACTCCGTTTTTTTTTCTTTATGAATTTTAATTATTTTAAAGGGTGGTATGAAAAAGCATTTATTTTGAAGTTTGGGAAAGCATTTCTGGAATACAATTTGTTTAAGAATACTGTGAAAAATGTTAAGTGATGAAAGCATGTTGCAATAGTAAAGAAAATACATCAGCTTAATTACTTTTATTGTTCTTACTGTTAACTGATTTCCAATATTAAATCCTACTTATAATAATGTTTATCTTGACCATCTATTATTATCTAACCATCTTTTTCATAGTGTTTCTTATGCAGTAATTTGCTGGTTACTTATTAAAGCACTTAACATTCTATGTTAAGTGTAACACCTATTCCACAAACATTTACTGCATGGCTACTATATGTCAATCATTGAGTAAAATATAAAAAAAGAAATAGACAAAATCCCTGTGCCTAGGGTATACATAGCCTAGTATAGAAGACACAATTCAAATTAATTCAAAAAATTTTTGCTGAGAACCTATCGTGTGCCAACAGGACCAGACTAAGAAATGTGAGCCCCTACAGCAGACTAATAATTTAGCACTCCATCAGATTCATAATCCTTTATGGTCTGTTGAATAATTATTTAGTGGAGACAGAGAGAACATCATCTTTTTATTAACAAAAAATTGTATATCTTTCTTGCTGTTGTTCATAAACAAGGATCTGCTACTATGGTTTTCTAATCCAGAAAATTTCCTGATAAAACCCATATAAAGCCACTTAGAATTTAGACAGTGAAAAGTCACTCATTCTTGGTAGACAGCACTCCACATGCCTGGGACAGACACCATTAGCTGGGCTGCTCTGAGGACTGAAGACATTGCCAGGCCTGTAGTTGCGCCTGTTACTGAGGTAGGTGAGGCACCGAGGGGTTTTTTAATCTGCCTTTCTCACTTGGCTTAAGTCATGACTTTGTTTTCTCCTTAAAGAAATCACATATTCTTGGAAATTAAAGTTTCTCCTAGGTGTGAGTTGAGAGCTTTTGACAGATGTTTGATACCCTAGTGATGATCCTTCTTGATTCTTGGTCCTTCGTGAATCAATCTAATCACATTTTGTGATAATCCTGAGAAATGTGGCATTTCTGCTTCCTTTTATAGGGAAAGCCATCCTTTTGCACATGGACAAAATGAAACATGGTTTTATCTCCCTGGGCGTATCTTCCCTCTGTAGATCCACTTTGTTGTTGATTTACAAAGGATAAAACTGCCAGTGATAAATGTTTGCTTCTCTTTAGTGTTATATATCTTGCAACTATCAAGTGTTTTTTCCCCAAAATTATTCTTTATTTCAATACAGCATCACTTAGTGATGTTGTTGAAAATACTTTAAGTGAAAGTCAGCATTCTAACTACCTGTGGCTGAATGCATGTAATACACTGGATAAACATGTACTGTCAGATGAACTTAAACCCTGCATCTCAATTTCAGTAGTTAACTTTGCTGAATCGCTTTGCTGAATTGCTATGGCTTAGGAATAAAAGATGTAATTATAAAAACGAGAGCAGTAAAGCTTTAAAAAGCAAAAGCATTGTGAAAACACAAAAATTTTTACTCGTTTTATAACAGCCTTGAGATAGTGGAAGTCAAGAGAGTAATATAAAAATAATTTCTTCCTGAAGTTATTCATTACTCCTTTTTATGTTTTAAAGCATTTGGGTTTTTTTTTTCTTGTTTTAATAAATGTCAATATATATTCCTAAATTAGCAAGTACTGTAATTTCCTTATGTAAAGGGGGCAAGAATCTTGTAAGTGAATCGATTACTTTGAAGGCCAAATTTACCAAATTCAGACCAACTCTTTCTTTTCCCGTGTTCCACATATTTAGTTACATTTCCTGGAGGGCAGCTTGGCACAGGCACGCTAACATTACACTAGATTAACTTCAGATTGCTGGTTAATGAATCCCCTTCCAGATGTGATTGGACAAGACACTCTAGCATACCAGGCCTAACTGGTAAAGCAGTAAAGAGAGATGGGAAAAGTCACTCAGCCCTAGGGGTAAAGCATATTTTCCTAGGTTTAAAAATGAAACGGCTTATATGATTCTTTATGTTAATCTGTGAGCAAATTGATTCATGAAATCAACAAGCAATGCTCTTGGGAATTTATGCATTGTAACAACTATATTAAAAACCCTTTGTATTCCTTTGGAAACTGGATGATAGTATTGTACATTGGAAGCAAATTGTGAACTGAAAAATATAAATAGTTCAAGTCATTATGTCAGGTGCCTTATGGGGGATAATTTCCTTTTAATTAATGTTTCCTACTATTCCAGAAGCTTGAAATCTTTTTAGGTTGAGAGACTGTAAGGATCTGAAGAGTGAATAGTAATATCTTTAAGTGATAGTTATTATTTCAAGTTATCCCTACCCTCTGATAGGGAATCTGAGGCCTAGAGTGATTAAAGAAGAAGTTGTCCAAAGTCATATAGCTCATAAGTGGCACCTCACTGTGTTCTAGTACTGGTCTTTCTGATTGCAGAGACTGTGAACTTCAACACTATGCTACAGCAAAATGCACACTTAATTCTTAAATGCCTTGGGCAGACAGTTGCTCTGGGTGTTCAGTTAAGACGAAAATATCATATGCTCTTTTAAAATCATAACAACAAAGGCTATTCAAGCATTGAATTATGGTGATTGGAATAAACTTCCTTCATTTGGGAGAATCTATAGAGCTTTTCAAATGATGGGTTATAACAGCCCAAAGGATTTTAAAATTACTTAGTTAATAGGGTCTCTTGTTGGCAAGTATGCTTTAGAGATCTGTGCATCGCCCAAGAAGATGATAAGTACTTATTAGAAACTTGTTTAAGAAATTTGGTCTACTCCCCAGAACAGTGAACAATGAAGATATTTTCTGAACTCTTCTGAAAAACTATTGCTAATTATGGAAAATTAAGTGCAAATAATACCAACATAGTTATTAGCACCATAAATTTGAGGGACCTCCCCAAAAAGAGAGCTATAAATTACAAAAAATAATGGTTATGAAAATGAATAAGGCCTGTCACCATATACCATAGCTGTATATTCTTATAAAAAATATATTGTGAGTTGCAAATTAGAGGACTTGGTGAAATCTAAAAAAGTTGATCTCGTAGAATTAGAGAGTAGAATAGTGGTTACCAGGGACTGGGGTGGTTGAGGAGATGTTGGTCAAAGGATACAAAATCTCAGTTAGGAGGAATAAAATAATGAGATCTATCGTACAGCATGGTGACTATAGTTAGTAATATGTTGTATTCTTTAAAAGTGTTAAGAGAGTAGATGTAAAGTGTTTTCACCACAAAAATGGTAACTATGTGAGGTAATGCATATGTTAATTAGCCAGATTTAGTCACTCCACAATGTATATATACTTCAAAACATCATATTATACACAGCATTACATACAGTTTTATCAATGTAAAAAAATAAAATTTAAAGACCTCTAGAGTCTTTTAATTTTGTTACTGTGCTTTTAGCAACTTATATATATATACACACACACACAGGGTGTCCCAAAAGTTGCCATACATAGGGGAAATGGGAAATTGTAGCTAAATATACCTTTATTTACAAAATATTCATTTAAAAATTTTATAAAATTTTTCCTTTGTATGCAGACTTTTGGGACACCCTGTATTATATTTATATCATATAATAGAATATATATTTCCATAAAAGATTTTAAATAAATGCTGTGATTCTGTAGGTAAACCACCATGAAATATTTCATAGCTCTAAATATGTTCAAAGAAGGCTTGTGATTATTGACACTAGCCACATGCTAAGGAGAGTAGGGCAGATGTCTCATGAGATGAAGCAATGAAGCCTAAGTTCTTACTGGTCCCTTGGGCTTCTGCTCTTTCTTCTCCCCAAAATAAGATGCCAATATGCAGACCTTTAAAACTACAAACCATGCACCTACTATAGGGTGGGACATTTCTATATTAAAATATTATCTGAGGGTTTTAAAGGTTTGGGAGGATGGTGGTACACATGCTGGTCGTTAACATGTTTCTGGATCCTGGGTATCCCCCAGGGTTCAGGCAGCAGTGTGGCTGAGAAGGGCTTCCAGTGCTCTCGTGTCTGGTAGAGAACAGGATAGATGCGAGGGGTCCTGGGCTCTTGGAGGAAATGTGACAATGAGTTGAAAGGGGACTACGGGGAGCTGATAGAAGTCGAGGGACTCACAGAGCACTGTGAGAGAGGGGGTTGAGAGAAATGGTATTTTAAAAGACAGATTCCATGGACTTGCTGGCCAAGTGGCCAAGGTTCCAACAGAAACAGAAAAGAAGTAAGTTTGTCCAAAAGGATGTTAAATAAAAGGGCTTAGCTATAGCCTGGGGGGTTGGAGTAGAGAGCAGAAGCCAGAGAAGACATGACTTTAAAGATCAGGACCTGAAAGCAGGCTCTCCCTCTGACAAGAGATTGAAAGCTACCCTCTTTGAACCAGACTAATGAAATTTTGATGTAATGCTTAAAAGCAAGGATTCTATACTCAGACTGCCTGGGTTTGAATCTTGGCTATACCAGTAGTTGGGTGACATTTGTAAATCATGCAATAGTTGTGTGTACCAGGAAAATAGAGATAATAGTTTCTACCTCATAGGGCTGTTGTCAGGATGAATTGAGTCAATTTATGCAAAAGCTTACAACAGTGCCTAGTAAGGGGTAAATTTCAATTCATAATAGGTATTATAATAATAATAATTACATATACCAGCCACATTATCATCATTATTCCTTCTACCTTTCCCAAGCAAAGGACTTCAGGTAATGGCATTAAGCACATGGTGTGCAGTGCTCCTCAAGTCAGCTTTTAATAGCTGAGCCCTTTCTTCAAACAAAATTAAATAATTAGAACATATAAAGCCCAGCTGCTCTGGTAGAACTGCTTGGTGCCTGAAGCACTCCCTGCCCCCTCCCTCTCTCAACTCCCAGGGATACCCCTAGGCCACCACTGTGGAGTACATTTGGAAAACTGATGCAATGGAAAGTATCCAAGACCCAGAATCAAAGACCTGGAATCAGGTCCCATCTACCACTTACAGGCTGTGTGACCTTCAGCTGGTTAGTATCCTCCCTGGGCCCTCAGGTTCCTGATCCATATACTGTAAGAGTTAGACTAGTACTAGTTCAGTGGTTTTCAAAGTCTGCTCCCTCCAAGCCTAAGAATTCCAGAGAAGTGCACCAGGCAGATTTGGGGAAGGGGTAGTGGGGAGCATGCTGGATGAGGAGAGGGAACCCCACAACTTCAAAAGCCAGGGCTCCTCTGTTTTATATATTGAAATTTCATATTTGTTTGAAGAACGAGTACCACTGCTAAAGAAATTTTGACTAGATGATCTTCAGTTTCAGTTACTCTATTGCTCCTCAGAAATTTACAGAATTTCTTTATTGCACCAAAGTAGCAGAAGTAAGAATGTGAATGAAAGCAACAAATACTGAATATGAGGAAACTGAGTGATGGGGAAAAACAGTGTGGGTATTCGCGAGGCACTGTGCAGTGCCTAAGATATTTCACTATCTCTACTATCCAGAGAAAAGGGAAACCTCTGTTATGTGAATCTTAGTTCGACAATTTGACTCATCATGTTCATGGGAGCATAGGCTGGACACAATGATAATGATGCTTGTGGACCACCAAAAATATATTACATACTTACCACCAGAAGACAACCAAAATGAACAATTATTTAAACACTGTATGTTGTAGGACTTTTCTTGGTGGTTAGTGATTTCAGAAAATGTGTCCCTTCCAAAGCAGATGTCAGATTAAAATTCTACATTTATGATCACTGTGTTGCTATTAGAAGTGTATGTGAACTCAGATGCTCTTGGCTTGATTGATTTGAACAATGTATTTGGGTAGATTAAGTTACTATGTTCTCTCTGGACATAAAACCTGCACTGAGTAGCGAGTCTGTAGGCCATGCTTGTGGCTTGGACTGGCCCTGTGTTTAGTCCTCCTTGTTTTCATCTTGCTGAAAGCAAAGGAAAACCTATAAACATATGTGAATATATAGAGAGAATGCTGGCATCTGTTTATGTGTTATTTTGATAATGATTAACATGCAACAAGGGCTGACTTCCCTTAAAGGCTTCACATATGGTGTGAGTTGAAGGCCACCCAATGATCTTTCTCTCTAATTATACATTCCCTTCCTCCATTCAGAACTGTCACTATTGTGCCATTGTGTGTGTGTGTGTATGTGCACGCACGTGCTTTAAGGCATAATATTTTCACAGTTTCACTGCTAAAATATGTTAGCTTGGAGCAGCATCATCCATTAACACTTTGGCATGGATTGGTTTATCAGATTACTTTTGGAGAGTTGGGTCCTGGGGGACTGACACTAGGGTGTGGTAACAATTCCACCAGGATGGAATTCAGAATTTTCTTCAGTAGAGAGGGGAAAGATTCATCCATATGGGGGCCAGAGCAAGGAATGTTGGGAGCCAGGAAACCCTACTGGGCCCAGCAAAGGAAAAGATGTGGACTGAAGGGTACCCATATTGACGGGAAATACAAAGGCCTCTCGTGAGCTAGCACAGTGCCTTGTACATATTCCATCTTCAGCAGATTATGGCTGAATCAAATTATTTCTGTCCTAGGGTGGTTTTGGCTAAAACTAAAGTCAAGATTTAATGTTAATTTTTTGTTATTAAAATGGTTTTGTATGGCTTACTTTCTAAAATCAAGTTTCTTAAAGAGACATGATTTTCTGCTTTAAATTTGTTTAAATAATACATTTTGTGCCAGAAAAATTCTTTTTAAGAGAAAACACTTCATGTATAAAGCATAAATAATTCTTCCTTTAATAAGACATTTCCTATTATAGCCATTGAAGAACACATCTGCTGCAAGGATGTTATTTTTTTTCACCAATCCATGTGCACAGCTCTGATTAGAAGAGGTAAAAGATGCACATCTCCTTCAAATGGTGAATTGCCTTCAAATGGGTGTGTTTTATTATGACAGATTTTGTTATGAAAGCTTTGAATAGCCCTCTTTTGTTGACAATACTTTTTAAAAATGTAATTCTCTGTCTCAACCCTCTTTGTGTTATGGGCGACTATTGATTTCAGAGCAAAGTACCTTAAGAGCATCTTTCTCCAGTACTAATATCAATATTGCTTCACAAAATATTTTATATCAAGGTCTCCTGAGAAAGAAATTTTAATAAGCATCCTTTCCATACTTTTTCTTCTATCCAGGCTTTATTTGCATCTGTTTTCAGAATAAGCCCACAAAAGTTACAATATCTTTAAAAAGTAAAACCAGAAGACAATTCTCAACCCAGGTGCCTTGAGCTTTCACTCCATGTATATCACTGTTCAGATGCACTCATTTTTAAAAATCATACCCCACAATAAAGTTTAAGAATAAGGTTTTTAAAACAAGCTTAACAAATACTTTGTCACCAAATATATTACAAGATTTGAATTAACATTTTTCTATTTATTTCCAGGGCTACAGCAACACACAGGGGCCAGGTTATTTTCAAAGATGCTTTAGCCCAGCAGTTGTGTGAACAAGGAGGTAAGAGTCATATTGGATTTGTTCGTGTTGAGTATGTCCAAATTATTCATGGTAGGTCCTATGTTCTCTGTAGAAAGAAAGCATTTCATTACTATTACTTGATCATGATGGTTTAAAAATTGAAGTATTGACCCCTTCACATCCTTAATAATTATTTATTTAGTAATTATTGATAAAGGTCTATAGACTTCTGAAAATACTAAGTGTGAGCAAACCAAACCAAAAGAATTTATCTTATTTTCATAATTTTTTCTAACAAATTACCTTTAGTTACCCTGGAAATACAAATCTTAGTAGTAATTTTAGAATTCTACAAAAATGCATCTGCTCAATTTACTACTTAAATTTTTTGCCAACTTTGTTGAAAATGTTTCTGATTATTGCTTTTAATATTTGATCATGTTATACATGATCATGTGTATAGTATCTATGGTCTTGTTTCAACTATGTGTACTATTTTAGACTTGTGGATAGATACTGTATCAGTTTAGATGAAATTTTACATAATATTAGATATGTATGATGGGGGCTTAAGAAACTTGAAGTGATTTCTGGTTTTTGCCTACCACATATATATCCAGATTCTCATCCATACCAGACTGTTACTCACACATGCACACACAAACACACCACAATGAACAGGTAAAAACTAGGATTCTTGCTCCCATGCAATTTGTTCCTCCTACCCCTTGAGTTTCCACCCAAATTTGTGTCTCCATGGTGGATGCTACCCTTGAGAGACTGAGCTTCTCAAGTATAAGGACTATGCCTTAAGGATCTTTGGTTTCCCAGAAGCTGACATAGTGCCTGGCATATAACAGCATCCCAAATATGTTGACAGATTGAATACAAGTTTGTCTCAGCCATACATACATTCCTTGATTTAAGCATCTTAATGATGAAAACATTTAATATCAATCTTTGTAAATGTCATGCCATTTTCATTGATCATCGTAGGCATATCATTAATTTTTGTTTAGAATGATATTTGGGGGGAATTTGTTAACTTACGAATTACATTATTAAATTTAAAGGAAATTTCTACTAATTATCTCTTTGCTAAAGAAAATCTAATGGGCTTAAGAGAGAGAGAAATAGGAAAAATTATATTGGTTTTTGAAAGGCCTAAGAAAGTATCATTTATTATTAGTTATAAACATTACAATATTGCTATAATGTGATGCTTAATGATTATTAGTGGCAAACTTCTGACTGGTTATATACATAATTCTTAAATCAGAAAACTCCATTCTAATTATAATTTCAAACATATTTTCAGTATTCTTGGGTTAAAGAGATTTTTATTCCATGGCTTTTGAGAATGCAAATATTAAAATGTGCCTTTGTAGGTAGGCTCAGGAATTTTGTCATAATGAAAATCTTTTCCCAGACTATGAAAACATTCACATTACTGAAAATATAGAACACCATATAGCAGTGAATATTTATATCCTGAAAAATGCATAGTGTCAGAAAAAGATATGTCTAATTTTATTGACATTTACCAACTGTCTAAAAACTGATTTCTTTTAAGCCTTGAATTTTTGAGTCTTTTCCATTGTAAATGAATTATTGGCATTGAGTTCATTTAAAATGAAAAGGAAAAGCCAAGAAAAACCAGTGGGAAAAAAATTCTCAACCAGTGAGGAAAAAAAAATGCCTTCTACAGTATTATTGCATGTGAATATGATTTACATGATGGTAAATGTGGAAGTTATTAAAAATACAGTACAGTCACAGCCCAGGACCAGAAGAAGAACCTTGAGCTTTTCAACAGTACCTAATTCATTGAAATCATATCAGTCCATCCAATATAAGATGAAAAAGAATGCCAACAAAAGTGATGGCTTACTGCTGTCAGGAAATAATAAGGAAAATAATTGGTGCTATAAACTATATTTATTTTGGCCCTATCTACTTTTAATTAAAACATTAATTATTTCCTCAAATAAAATAATTTTAACATGTAATGATTTTTATGTATTGGATGAGGAATATCTAATATATTTAGTAGAGGAAAAAATTAAATCACTATATACCACAGCACAGTGCCTTTCAGGTATAACGTACTCAATAGGTTTGTTGATTTTAATTAAATTAAACAATTCAAAAAAATAAAATTTTGTTTTGTGGAGCTTGAGGGCGGCTATTATTACAAGACTGTATAGCTGGCTAAACATACTGAAAAAGTAAAAGGATTAGAAAATATACTAGTTATGTCTTAGTCTGTGATCTTGATCTGTTTCCTTACAACACGTTCATTGCAAGACTTTATTCTGCAAACATGTATCCAGCACCTGGGAGACCTCTGTCCTAGCTCACTGTGCTAAATATGGATATGAAAGTGAAAAGGACCCATTTCCTATTCTTGAGGAACTCACAGGCTGGGATGTAAGTGACAGATCAGCGGATCACAGAGGTGGCTACGTTTGCCTGGGGGTGTTAGGAAGGGCATCTCAGGGAGCTGGAGAGGAGATTCCACCTATCTCCTCCTTCCCATTCCACTGGGGCCCGTCTTAGATCAGGCCCCATCGCCTCCTTTGGGAATTGCTTAATAGCCTCCTTGGTCGTTTTTCTGCTCTCATTTTCATGGTGCCTATACGGAGCTGCTGTAATGAGCTTTCTAAAATGGAACTATGATTCTATCATTTTCCTCCTTAAAACCTTCGATATCTCAATTGGAAGCAATAGTGTATCTTCAGAGTAAAATCCGTACTGCTTATCATGGCACGCAAGGAAAATCCTTTGAGATCTGGCTTCAGTTTCTCTCCCCCACCTCATTTCTTGCCATTCTCTCATTTTCACCTTAAAATTCCCTGAATGCACCTCACTCTGTCCCCCCGTTGTTGTCTGCACCCTATACTTTCCCAGTTTTCTTTGCCTGGACTACCCTTTTACGTCTTTTGGTTCTGTCTAACTCAGGCTTTCAGATCCTGCTTAGGTATTACCTCCTCTGGAGAAAACATCTCTGAGCCCCTCCCCCTTCCCCTCAGGCAGGGCAGGCAACTCTCATACATAACTCTCTATACACAGTGCTCATGGCACAGTGGTAATATAAATGGGAACACTCTCGGCACTACTTGCCAGAAACTACTCTAAGCATTTTACAAACATTAGCTCATTTAATCTTTATAGCAACCCTCTGGGAATAAAAAACCATTATTATCTACATTTTAAAGATGAGGAAACAAAGGCAGAGTGAGAGTAACTTGAGCATTCATTCATTCAACAACTATTAATATCTATTGCATATTGTGATAAGAACATTATCACAATGCCTTGTCTGCCATTAGTTATAAGCTCCTTGAGGGTAGGGATAGTGCTTTTTATTGCAGAATCTCTAAAGCCTCTCACAGTATCTGGTCACAGTATGCACCTAATAAATGTTTATTGAATGAATGAGTGAACAGGTGAAGTACAATGGTCTGATAGAGGTGGCAAAGAGAAAGCTACCCAGAAATTTATTGCAGCTAAGCCATGAGGCCCGGAAGGGTAAGCAAGTGTTGCAGATGATAGAACCCCTGTTACACGTAGCTCAGGGGCTTAAACATTATTCTGTAGGCAGTGGGAAACAGGTGAGTGATAGGAACAATTTATGTTTGAGAAAGAAAATGTAATGGGGGTTGGGGGTGGAATGCATTGCAGGGGTTAGGAAGTTGAGGGGGTCCTAACGTAGGTCTTGGAGACTGGGAAGAAGGGTATGTTAGAGAGACCTGAGGAAGGGATGAGGGGGAGCAAGGGCAGAGAGGGGATCCAGGGCGACTCTGTGGTTTCTGCCCTGGGTGACCTGGCGGTTGGTGATGCCAAGAACAGAGAAAGTAACTTGAGCATTCATTCATTCATTTGAATAAATGAAGAAATGTTACAGGTGTTTGGAAGAGAAGATGAGAAACTGGACTTTCACATGCTGGCTCTGAGGAAATGACAGGGCTCTCCAGCAGCCGACTGGGGTGGCGAGGGAGATTTGAGAGCCACTGGCATGTTGGTGCTGGGGAGGCCGTGTGTTCACCCATTGAGTAGTTGAGCCGGGTGGGAAGACGAGGGGACTCTGGAGAGGAGGCAGCTTCAGAGTTGGGGGGAGCTCAGGGAAGAACTTTTACCACGGTAAAGGAGTTCAACAGGAACACCTGCTTCTGAGAGAATGGAGCAATGTGGAGAGGGGCCTTAGGGGGTTTTGCAATTAGCAGGGCATTGGCAATTTGGCTATAAAAGAGGGTGGTTTTCAGAGAGGCCAGACCACCTGAGGCAGCCTTATAGTGTGGAAAGTTTCTCACTCGAGCTTTGTAGTCATACAGTCAAGGGAGACAGATAATTATGAGATGAGAAGTAAATGTGAGGCAGAGTTTGAAGTTGAGGCTTTGAAAAAATCTAGGATTAAAGGGAAGGAGAGAGAGAGGGCAACCAGAGGGGAAAGGGGGAAAGCAGGCTCAAGGGAAGGATGGGTTCTCCCTCTCCCCCTCTCCCCCTCTCCCCCCTCTCCCCCTCTCCCCCCCTCCCCCCTCCCCCTCTCCCCCTCCCCCTCTCCTCCTCTCTCTCAGCATAAGCTTACAGTGCCTTGCAGCCACATACTACCAGGAACACACCTATAGTTGAACAGGTTGGGTTTAGTGATTGTCCCAGTGTCGGAGAAGGCACACCATGAAAAACCATGGGGCATCTCAGTAACAGGATGTCACACAAGGAATTATTATAAGATTCAGGCTATATTTGGTAATTTGGGCTAGGATTTAAAGAAGTAGGGTTTTGCTCCAGATTAATGCTGTCAGGCAATTCTATGGTTAGGTATCTCAAATCCGTCTATAGGAAGGACAGACTAGAGCGAGGCTAAAGCTGTAATTGGTAGACAAGCAGCAGTCACTCCTACTAGCCAGGAGAAGGGAACGTTTGTGACTTGGACAATGTTAAAGTCGTATCTGTGTTTAGACACAGTTAAGAAATAGACGTGTTTCTATCTTGATCTATCGCCGTCACAGAGTAGCCTTGTCTAGGTTGGTGTTCTGTGAAATTGTTTATGTTCGGCAGGACAACTCCAAGGCCCAGCTGGGATTGCCAGGCCAGCTCCTGGATGGCAGAGGCTACTTTCTCTTAATTGAGGCTGAGGAGAGAATGCCAGTGGGCAGTGATTTACTTTTGGGTTTTAGACTTTACAAGGGCTTTAAAAGCATAGAAAAATGGATTCTCTTATTTGTGCTACTATAACAGAATACCACAGACTGGGCAATTTGTAAAGAACAGAAATTTATTTCTCACAGTTCTGAAGGCTGGGAAGTCCAAGCTCAAGGTGCTGGCAGGTCGGGTTGTCTGGTGAGGGCTGAGGGCTGCTTTCAGCTTCCAAGGTGGTACCTTGATGCTGCAGCCTCCAAAGAGGGGGAATGCTGTGTCCTCACACATTGCAAAATGTATGTTCCATCATATTAAAAAATCTGAAAATTGTTCATGGATTTCCATTTGAACTCTAGTGAGTCCCCTTAATGCTCTTGGAACAGAGACCAGGTTTAGGGAATTTTACATCTCTACCTTGAACTGAGATTCTAAGTAAGTGTAAATTTATCTCCGGCTGAGTTCTGCCAACATGTCACAAGGCAGACAAGCAGCCAGCATTTTTTCATCTCTAATCCAGGGCCGGTGGGTGGGAAGGAGTGCTAGGCTGTTTATTCTCAATTGTTTTGAAGTAGAAGATGCTTAGGTTTACTCACTAGCAGTAAGAAATAAAGTACTGAAATTATTCAACATTTAGTACTCAACAAGGATTATTGAGTATCTACCATGGGCCAGGCTCTGTTCTATGCTAGGTCTTGGGATACATCAGTGAACAGAGCAAAGATCCCTGCTCTCATGGAGCCTATATTCCGGTGGAGAGAAGACAGGCAATAAATATGAGACATAATAAATGAGTAAATATGGTACTGCCTTAGAGGGTGGCAGGTGGCAAGTGTTGTAGGGAAAAAAAACAACTAAAAATGTGTCAGGGTAAGAGCATACAATTGGGTGGAGGGGGAAGAGACAGATGGCAAGTTTAAATAAGGTGGCAGGTAAGTCAGGTAGGCCTCACTGAGAAGGTGAGAAGAGACCAAGAATCTGGTAAAGGAGTTAGCTAAGTGTGAGTATCTGGAGGATTGTCCAAATTGTCACTAAGTGATTTTAAAGTTAAGCATGGTAGTGTTTGGTGAAGTACTATTAGAGATGATCAAAGCAAAGAATAGAGGCAATTTCAGGATAGACTAAAAACTTGAAAGGAACTAGGAGACGCCAGTTTTTCGCAGGAATTATTATTGAATAATCTAAAGAGAGCTGCAGACCTAATATATATTTCTGTGAATCACATGAGTACTATTGAATATGTTACTATGAGTGTGGTATATATAGACTGAGGATGAGGAATAATATTTGAATTTATGCTATGATCATGAACTGTGGGTTCTGTATCTGTGGATTAGCAAAGAAGCCAAGAAAGTTAACTTGATGCAATGTACACTTCTCACAAATTGCAGGCCTAGAATCCAAATCTCTGGACTCACAGCCCAGTGTTGATTCCATTATACCCAGTAGATTCTTAAATTAAAAAATTAAACATTAAAAATCCTCAGGAACCACAACCTCAGTAAACAAGATCATCACTACTGCCTAAATTCCCTCAAAGACCAGGAGAGAATACACTCTCTTTGGAGCCCTCATAAATCCACATGATTAAGGCGAAAGTGATGTGAGCGTGTCAGCATGGCGGCTGCAGGTCCAGCAGTGTGCACAAATCACGGCCGAGGACAGGCAGGGAGAATAATGGTGTGTGTATACACATTGGCCTGTGGGCTTCTTGGCATACCTTCTTCAAACACACACATTGATTATTTAGCAAGGCCAGATGGCAGGCTTAGTGGCCTGGCCCGACAGCAGTCATGCCCTGTAGTGCCCCCAAAGGGTGCATGCCATTTATAAACCACCGTGGAATTCTCTGTTGTTGGGTTGATGGAAGTGGCTATGACCAAAGGCAAATGTTTTATGTCAGGAGGAAAGAGGTCAGGCTTACAGCTGGTGCAGAAAACCTTGGCTGCTCTCTGCCAGGCGCAGCAGTTTTTCTGCTATTCATCACCCTCAGAACAGTGAGTGGTAGAAAGGGTGGGTATGTTCTCTAAGGGCCATTGGATCATGGTGGTAGGCAGTGCGTATACTTCATTCAGGCCTCAAACTCTGAAATTTTAAATCATTTATATTAAGGATTGGTGAAAGTTTTCTTAAGCTGTGAAATGGAGGGGGGCAGGGGAAAGTTTAATAAGCAAGGCCATAAAGTGAATGGGTTGTTTAACCTCCTTAGTTGTTTTGCAGCACTTTAAGAGTAATTTTTATACCCGAATATTATACAAATTATAGATCAGATGTAACAAAATCTTCTCTTGGATATCCTTGGTTATACAATAGCTTATATTACTAAATGTCTTTCGAATACCCTTAATAGTCAAAAAGTAGATGTAGTTTTGCCATATCTACTTTAATTGTTGAAAAGAAAAATAAATAATTATGTGTTTCACTTGAATTTGCCCAGCGTTAAACATTTGGTAGTCAAAGACATCTGTGTTCCCCATGGCTATTTTGTAGCTTCAATTTTAGTTTAGCTATTACAACTCCTGTTCATGACATCCTCAGGCTTTGTAATTTATAAAACAAAGAGAATTGAATTAAGAGGCTCAGGGAAAACCATCCAGGAACCCCCAGTCTTGCTTCAAGGTCTTGAAAACTACCCAACAAAGGAAGGAGCTAAAGCCTTCCTAGGGCTATGGCAGGCAAAAAGTGTCCCTCAGTGATTCTGAAGACAGACAGATTAAGGAGAATGACCAACTGCTGACTCACATGGCCATAGTAAAGTTTCTTGCTACTGGCTCTGGGTGAGTCTGATTACCGTTTTGATTTCCTAAAGAATGGTGTTTTGGACTGGTGCTGTTTATTACAAAGTGATTGAACATAGATTTAAACAGCCTTCTTTTTAGTTCTGAGGGCTATATACATTCCCACCTGACAGCTTTATGTAGTCCAAGGTCAAAACACCAAGATTTATGCCTGAGAAGAATTTTACATTGAGTTCTTTTGGATGCCCATACAATTACTCTTTCTACTCATGCTGCTATACAATCTGCTTGATTCCTCCATATTTTGAAGGACAAAGCTCTTGGACCTATATAATTACTTGGGGAAGGGGAGCAAAGCTGTTGTAAACATACATAAATCACAACTTTATTTTGGCTTGTGAAATATTATTTCCTCCAATTTACTAATCCAACTTTATTTTTAATGTACATTTGAAAATTCAGTTGTTTCATGTAATAATTAATATAGATCTTCACAATTGAGTTTGTAAGAGTTGGAATTCATTAATACTAATTAATACATATTGTACTATGTCCCCAGTGGGCATTTATGAAACATTGCACCAGACCTATGGGAGGTGTGTAGCAATATATGGCAGTCTCATATCCTGTTCTTAAAGAGCTTATTATATAGATAGACTAGTACAAACCCAGAAGAGAAAAAAGAGATTTACAGAAAAACATAAACTCAGTGGAATGGCATTCCTCCTGTCTCCTCTGAGGCCTTGCTCCAACAATCTTGCCCTTTCTTTCTCCTAGTTTCAATGTCTTCCTTTTCAGTGGCCACTTCCTCCTCAGTGCTTAAACCTGCCAAAGCCACTGCTACTTTGACTTTGACTGCATGCACCCCTCTGACCATGTTTCTCCCTCACACTCAAGCTTCCTGAAGGAGCAGTGCATGCTCCAGGGCTTCCCTCTTAACCCTGCCATCTGGCCTCTACCACCAACCACCATCATCCTCAAGGTCACCAATTATCTACTAGGGGTGCCAATCAATCTAAAGGGCTCTGGTCCTCACCCTGTGTGACTTCCCTGCCCTTTCTCAGTTTCCTTAATGAGCTCCTCCTCTTCCCACATGGTACATTCTGGGGTTGGCAGTGATTCTGTCCTTGTGCTTCTTTTCATACTTTACACTGTCCCTGGTGATCTGACTCACACCTATGATCTTCATCTCCTTAACTCCATTTTCTTGGTGCTTACTCCGAGAGTAAATAAGGCAGAGTGGTTGAGAACATGAAGTTTGGAGCCATGTACCCCTGGGTTTTAATTTCTGCCCTGACACTCTGTAGCTATGTAATCTTTCTGAGTCCCAATTCCCTCATCTGTAAAATAGGGAAAAGAATAGTGCTGACCTTTTGAGCCATCTCATACCATTCCCAGGAGCCTGGCACAATAATCTATGCCCAGAAGGAGGATAATGAAATTGTGATGATTAAATGCCATAATGAAGCACATAGCATAGAGGCTAGCACATAAGCACTCTATAAATGCTGGCTATCGTTACTGTTACTAGATACTGCATTTGGATGTCATTTAGGTACCTTGAACTCAATATATTCTAAACTGAACTTTACTTTCCCCGATATCTGCACTCCTTTATTGCAGTTCTGGTCAGTGACTTCATAATCAACCCAGTCACTAAACAGAGACCTAGGTAACATATTTCTTTGCTCATTCCTTCCTGTCATCTGTACCTGTACCCAGTGTGTCTAAGACCAGTTCACTCAATCTTCCTAATATCTCTTAAACCACCCCTTTTCTTTCCAGGCCTACTGCCAGATTTTTTGGTTCAGGCCTTCCACACTTCTATCAAAATGCTCCTAGACATGAACCTTGTTTTGTTACTCCCAGCCTCAAACCTTGTAACTGCCTCCTTATTTGCCCCCCGTTTAGCTTGGTTTTTAAGGCCCTCCCTGATCTGTCCTCACCTCTCTCTCCAACCTCATCTCTGCATTTAGGCTCTCTCCAAACTCCCTACCCTCACCTAACATCGAACTCTCTATTTCAGCTGTAATAAGCACTCCCTTCATCAAACATGCCATCCTGACCCCTATCACTGTAGCTGGTACATGCCAGTTCCTCTCCCTGGAATACCCTCCTCATTACTTCCCCCTCTGTCTAACTGATGAAGTTGCACTCCTTAAAGACCCAGCTCAAGTCTGTCCTCCTTCATCATCTTTATTTTTATCACTCTTCCACCTTATACTTGCTAACTGAATTTAGTTCACTGAATTGCATTGTAACACATTGACTTCTGCACTTTGAGCTCCTTGATCCAGCAGAGACTGGATTGTTTTTATATTTCCAGAACTTGTCACAGTGCCTGACACTTAGCAGGCACTCAAATATTAGTGAATGGATCATATAAAGCAGGTATACCTTTCCAAAATTGTCTAATTACTATTATTTCTTTAATTGCCAGCCAATCTGCACCTCCCACGCTCCCAGAAATGTTTTTCCATCTGCATTTAGGCATTATGCACTCCTTCATTGATGGGCTTTGTTATGAGCAGCCCTTGAAACTCCCAGCTGGCCGGATGTTATTTGAGATGACGTTCACTACATTGTTCAGTGTCCTCTTTATAAGGACTTACAGGAGAAACTTCCATCAAGTCTTTGTACCTGAAATAACTGTTACAAACTCTTTAATTTCTGTGACTTTATGGCATGAGAAACAAACTGAAGACCTAGGGGCATCATCTTGCACACGTACCTCTCAGCGCGGGATGTGTTATTTTTCTACCCTCATTTGTCATCATCTTTGATTTCAGCACGTTATTGTCTTGTTCAGTTGTCTGCCTTTTTTTGTAAGCTGCCTTAAATCTACTTTAGAGCAAGACAAACTGTACAATTCATCCTTAGGTGTGTAAAGGAAAATGAAAAGAAATATGAAGGAAGGTAAAGGGAAGATGACACATGTATAAGAGACGAGGAAGGGAGGGAACAAAGGAGATCATTAGAATTTTCTAACAATGGTTTTAGCAATAATGCCTTGATGTTTCAATATCCATTCAGCTAATATTTTTGTAGCTACTTTGTGCCAGACATTGTGTTTGGCCTTGGGGGTGCAGAGATATATAATATAGAGTCTCTACCATAGGAACTCACTATCTGATCGGCTCTGATTTCTGCTCTGGCTTGTAAGATTGTGACTGAGATTAAGATAGGATACCATTCCCCAAAAGGGACCCTTTCCTCACCCATGGGAAATTAACTCTTTTAGTTAAAGTATTGACTAAGCTTCTGTGTATTTGAGGTACTAAGCAAAGTACCTCAAACTATGGGTGGCTTAAATGGCTAGAAGTTTATTTCTTAGTCATAAACCAGTGTAGTGGTAGGTGGTCCAGGGCTGGTAGGTGTCTCTACTGTGCACAGCACAGAACTTCAGTACCTGGGACTGAGCTGGCTGCTCCAGCACTCACCATCTCTCAGCAGCAGAGAGGGGGATGGGCCAGGGAAGCATGTCCATTCCTTTAGGGCATGATGTAGCCCTGAAAGTGGCAGGTCACCTCTGCTCACATCATATAGGCAGGACTTAATTCCCTTGTCACAGGAAGATGCAGGGACGGCTGATAAATAGACCTCTAACTGGGAGCTGCAAGTTCAGTTAAAATAGAGAAGAGGAGAATAGACATTGGTAAATCTCTAGCAATTTCTGCAAAAAGGTTTCTTCTTTCTCGTCCTCCTCCTGCTCCTCCGCCTCCTTTTTCTTTTGATCCTAATGATTTTCCTTCTGACCTCTGAATGTTATTTAGAAGCCATGTGTGCTCAGGTTGCGGGTCAGTTTATAGCTGCACTTCCTCTCATCTGCTTCATCTGTGAACTTCATCTCTTCAAGTTCTCAAAGGTCTAGGAATTCACCAATTCACATGGTATTGTTTTCTATTCTGATTTTTCACTTAAAACTTTTATTTATATCATAGGCAAAGTTTTAGAAAATGTATAGATACCTCCCCAGAAAAGGTGAGGACATGGGCATGGTAAGACAATGAGTCATAAGTTCTAGTGTTTAATGTCCCATGATTGACAGCACATAGTAGAATAAACCTTATCTGAAAGATGTCTCTGTCCCCCAATCGTAGGTTATAAAGATGTACTTTCGCTTTGCTCCTTTTCCATGTATTTTAAAATATGAAAGATGATAAGTTGTTATGAGACACAAATCAAATCAAGGTGGAAAACGAGAGGGAGAGAGGGAAGAGAAAAATAATTCTTAATATTGCTGGTTCTGTGTATAATCTAGCTGTGTTTAAATATTAGGTAATTTTTATACTGATAATAAGTATATTCCTGAACACAGGGAGAACTATTTTCACTCCAAATTTATAACATTTTTGGAAGCTTAATTATCATACTTGAAGGTCAAATGGTGCTTTATTGCAATAAAATACAAAAAGTAATAAAGAAATTATTCCTGGGGAGATGAAAGTCTAGGTTCATAGCTCATTAAATGCTAACTTCACAGACCATGTCTAATTTGTCATATTTAGCTTTGGAAGTTTAATACATTTGAATTTCAAATTAGGCAAAGAGATACCTGAGGCAAAACTGCCTAGAGCCTTTGAATTCCAAAATGATTCAGGAGATATAGTTACTGGAACATAATACTTGTATTCGTAAGAATTTCCTATCATTCATATATATATATGTATATGTATATAGTACTTATATATATATAAATATAAATATATACATAAATATATATATATAGTGCTTACCTGAATCAAACGCTTTTTTTTTTAAAGCAATCAATAATACTAAAACAAAGCTCATTTACTATCCCCTCAATTCATTTTTAGGCATCCTTTCCTTTTTCCGCCCAGCATATTGAAATCTCCATCCTTTACACTGAATAATTTGTTCAACAAGTTGACTGAAATTTATTAGTACTACTATATTTTGGAGTCACAGACTACTTAAAAGTTTCTTTCCAAAATAAGTCAGTTGAAAGAAAAAAATGCATTTGTCAAGAGAATAACCTTTGGGGGAATTAAACATGACCTCATTCTTTCTAATGTGCCTGTTCCAGGCTGCTGTGATCTATGAGATTCTCGTGGACTCAACTTTTGAAAGAGCATAAATATAGAAATGTTTTTTAAGAAATGAAGCTTTTCTTTACTCTTAGCATGTAATTTGTCTCCTGGAAAAGTTAAAGTGATGATGGGAAGGATTTAGGCTTCAATTTAATATTGAGATACCATACAGTGATTGAAGTTTATGATATTTATTTTAAAAAGCTCAACAGTTTAAGTTATTAAAATGTGATTAAAAGTATGATTCTGAGCACCAAGATACAAATGCAATCATAGAAACTAATCTGGAATTGGGGGTGTTTGCTTCCTATTTCAGTTTACAGAGACGTTCTAACTTCCATTTCTATCTGCAGAGCTCAGCTAGTGCTCTCTTGCCTAATGCCAGTGTCAGAAGGATAAATTATTCGTTATAATCTGTGAGATGCTCTAAATAATTGGAGATAATAGATAAAATATATTTAGTAAATAAATGAAAGGTAATGTTCACAGAGTAATTCTATCTAATGACAAGCAATACATTAGGTGTGCTTAAAAGTTTGGGAAGGGAGCAATAAGCGGTTCTTACACTACAGTGAAGGTCAGGTTAATTCATACTGAGTGGAAAATAGTGGGCTTGTAAAGAAAAATTTCCACCCTCTCCCCCAAAATAAACTTTTTTTTAGGAAAAGACCTCCAACTCTTGTGACTCTAGAACCAGTACCAACACACAGGTGTGTTAACATGTATGGGCTATCTTTTCATCATTTACTCAAGAATGTGTCAGTATGTACTTTTTTCTGTTTTCATTTTAAACAAATAAAAAGTAACCTTGTTTAAAGAGACCAAGGAGCATGAATTCCTTTGAAAATTTTGGTACTGAATTCACTTATTGTCATGTTAGGCCCACTCCATCCTTATGATGTGAATTTCTTGTCTTGATGTGAATTGGGTCTTTTCATGGCTATTTCATATAATATTCATTCACCTCCACTATTTTTTTGCATAATTGTCTTTATCAAACCTGCATTAGTACAAAGTTCTTTTATTCATTCAAGGCAGTTCCAGTTTCTTTCTCATGCTAGTTGATGGTGATTAATAAATCATTTAAAGAATAGCACAGCTGAATAGAAAGGAAGTTCTATAAGCAATATATTTTTTCCAGTAAAATATTTAAAATATATTTTAAAGTACCTTCTACAAACACTGTTTCAGGTTTCTTTTATTCTCAACATATTAGCTTATTAATTTAAAAAATCCATTCCTGTCCTATTTGCACAGTCTGTGAAATCTTAGTAAAACATATACTTACTTTTCAGGTTACTTAATAGTACTCCAGCATCTAGGAAAATGCCCAGCCAAGGAAAGACTTAGAATGTCACTAAAGCATTTCATTACTGACCTGAATCTTAGTATTTTGCCAAAACAAATAATCTGGGTAGTTCCCACTGGAGAGAGAATTTTGAGGACAAATAATTTTTAAGATGCACTGCCACAAACATTAAAAAGAGTCTGGAAAAAGCAATACTAAGTGCATATTTATGAACAATTTTGACACTCATAAGAACATTTATTTACCTGTGTAATATTAAGAGATAGCTTTATGCTTGACATTTTAAAAGTTTCCATTTTTTTCTCACTTAACTGCTCTCAGGAGAGATTTGACTAATGAAATTAAGTAGATTTTCATTTATCAATACTTTCCTAGTAAAAATTGCTACCAATATGTATTGATAGTTTTGAGGTTTTAAATGAGTTTGGCTTTTTCATCTAAAATCAAGTCAAAGTATGCCATGCTTTCATTCTTTCTTTTTAAATTTTTTTAAATTTCAAAATATTAAGGGGGTACGAATGCTTTCATTCTTAATCTTTTGCTGGAAACAGGCTTTTGAAAAGGATGGTGGCTTCAGTGAGATTCTATCATAATTCCTACATTCAATTGGCTTGCTTTTACTTTTTTTTTTATCATTTCAAAATATTATGGGGGTACAAATGTTTTAGGTTACATGGATCACTTTTGTTATGCTTGAGTCAAGGTTATAAGTGTGCCCATCGCCTAGATAGCATTCATTGTACCTGTTAGGTAGGTTTTCACCCATATCCTCCTCCCCCTGCCCTCTGCTTGATTTCCACTGGGTATTACTTCCCTCTGTGCACATGTGTGCTCATCGGTTAGTTCCCATTTAATAGTGAGTACATGTGGTGTTTGTTTTTCCATTCTTTAGGTACTTCACTTAGGAAAATGGTCTCCAGTTCCATCCAAATTGTTGCAAAAAGCATGAATTCATCCTTCTTCATGGCTGAGTAGCATTCCATAGTATACATATACCACATTTTGTTAATCCATTCATGAATTGATGGGCACTTGGGTTGTTGATTCCACATCTTTTCAATTGTGAATTGTGCTGCAGTAAACATTCGAGTTTACTGCATGTCTTTTTGATAAAATGACTTCTTTTCCTTTGGGTAAATACCCAGTAGTGGGATTGCTGGATCAAATGGTAGGTCTACTTTTAGTTCTTTGAGGAATCGCCATACTGTTTGCCATAGAGGTTGTACTAATTTGCAGTCCCACCAACAGTGTGTAAGTGTTCCTTTCTCTATGCATCCATGCCAGCATCTATTGTGTTTACACTTTTTAATAAAAGCCATTCTGATTGGGGTAAGGTGATATCTCATTGTGGTTATAATTTGCATTTCCCTGGTGATTAGTGACATTGAGCATTTTTTCATATGTTTATTGGCCATTTGTCTATCTTCTTTTGAAAAGCTTTTGTTCATGTCTTTTGCCTACTTCTCAGTGGGGTTGTTTATTTTCTTCTTGCTGCTTTGTTTGAGTTCTTTGTAGATTCTGGTTATTAACCCTTTATCAGATATATAGCTTGTGAATATTTTAAGATTGTCTATTTGCTCTGTTGATTATTTCCTTAGCTGTGCAGAAGCTTGCTAATTTAATCCGGTCCCATTTATTTATTTATTTGTTGTTGCTGGGATTGCCATTGGGGTCTTCTTTATAAATTCATAAATTCTTTGCCTAGGCTGATATCTAGAAGAGTTTTTCCAACATTTTCTTCTGGCATTCTTATGGTTTCATGCCTTACATTTAAGTCTTTTATCCATCTTGAATTAATTTTTGTGAGTGGTGAGAGATATGGATCCTGTTTCGTTCCTCTGCATATGGCTATCCAATTTTCCCAGCACCACTTAGTGAATAGGGGTTCTTTTCCCCAGTGTATATTTTTGTCTCCTTTGTCAGAGATCAGTTGGCTGTATATGGATGGTTTTATGTCTGGGTTCTCTGTTCTCTTCCATTGGTCTCTATTTTTTGTGCCAATACCATGCTGTTTTGGTTATTATAGCCTTGTAGTATAGTTTGAAGTCTGGTAATGTAATGCCTCCAGATTTGTTCTTTTTGCTTAAGATTGCTTTGGCTATTTGGGCCTCTATTCTGCTTCCACACAAAGCGTAGAATTATTTTTTCTAGATCTGTGAAATATGACATTGGTATTTTGATGGGGATTGCATTGAATATGTAAATCACTCTGGGTAGTATGGACATTTTAACAATGTTGATACTACCAATCCATGAGCATGATATCTTTTTCTGTTTGTGTCATCTGCAATTTCTTTCCTCAGTGTTTTGTAGTTCTCTTTGGAGAAATCTTTTTACATCCTTGGTTAATTCCTAGGTATTTTATTTTCTTTGTGGCTATTGTGAATGGTATTGAGTCTTTGAGTTGACTCTCAGCTTGACTGTTATTGGTGTATAGGAATGCTACTGATTTGTGTAAGTTGATTTTGTAACCTGAGACTTTGATGAATTTATTTATCAATTCCAGGAGTCTCTTTGTGGAGTCTTTGGGGTTTTCTAGATGTAAGATCATATCATCAGCAAAAAGTGATAATTTGATATCCTCTTTCCTAATTTGAATACGCTTTATTTCTTTCTTTTACCTGATTACTCTGGTTAGGAGTTCCAGCACTGTGGTGAATAGAAGTGGTGACAGTGGGCACGCTTATCTTATTCCAGTAGTTAGTGGGAATGCTTTCAACTACTCCCCATTAAGTATGATGTTGGCTGTGGATTTGTCATATGTGGCTTTTATAATTTTGGGATATGTTCCTTCTATGCCTAGTTTGTTGAGGGTTTTTATCATGAAAGGGTGCTGAATTTTGTCAAATGCTTTTTCTGCATCTATTGAGATGACCATATGGTCTTTGTTTTTGCCTCTGTTTATGTGGTGAATCACATTTATTGATTTCCATATGTTGAATTATCCTTGTATCCCTGGGATGAAGCCCACTTGGTCATGGTGGATTATTTTTTTGATGTACTGTTGAATTCGGTTTGCTAGTATTTTATTGAGGATTTTTGCTTCTATTTTCATAAGGGATATTGGTCTGTAGTTTTCTTTTTTTGTTGTGTCTTTTCCTGGCTTTGGTATCAAGGTGATACTGGCTTTGTAGAATGAGATGGGAAGGATTCACTCCTTCTCGATGGTATGGAATAATTTCTGCAGTTTGGGTACCAGCTGTTCTTTGTAGGTATGGTAAAAATTCAGCTGTGCATCCATCTGGTCTGGGGCTTTTTTTTTTGTTGGAAGCATTTTTATTAGTGCTTCAATCCCATTGCTTATTATTGGTCTGTTCAGGAGTTCTATTTCTTCCTGATTGAGTCTTCGGAGGTTGTGTGTTTCCAGGAATTTGTCCATTTCCTCTAGATTTCCAAGTTTATGCACATAAAAATTTTCATAGTGTTCACACATGGTATTTTGTATTTCTGTGGTATCGGTTGTAGTATCTCCTTTTTCATTTCTGATTGATTTTATTTGGGTCCTTTCTCTTCTATTCCTGGTTAATATAGCAAGAGGTCTATCAATGTTGTTTATCTTTTCAAAGAACCAATTTTTTGTTTCATTGATCCTTTCTATTGTTTTTATGTTTTCCATTTTGTTTAATCCTGCTCTGACCTTAGTTATTGCTTTTCTTCTCCTAGCTTTGAGTTTGGCTTACTCTTCTTTTTCTAGTTCCTTAGACATGTGATTAGATTGTTGATTTGTGATCTTTCTGTCTTTTTGATGTAGGCATTTAAGGCTATAAATTTTCCTCTTAGGACTGTTTTTGCTGGATCCCATAGATTTTGATAGCGTGTGTCCCCTTTGTAATTCAGTTTGAGGAATCTTTTGATTTCCATCTTAATTTCATTATTGACCCAATAATCAGTCAGCAGCAAGTTGTTTAATTTCCATGACTTTGCACAGAATTGAGTGTTTCTCTTGGGGTTGTTTTCTAATTGTATTCCACCATGGTCTGAGAAGACACATGGAATAATTTCAATTTTTTCAATTTGTTGAGACATGTTTTGTGGCCTATGATATGATCAGTCTTGGAGAATGTTCCATGTGCTGATGAGAAGAATGTATATTCAGTAGTTTTTGGGTAAAATTTTTTTTTTTTTTTTATTTCAGAATATTATGGGGGTACAACACTTTGGCTATATATATTGCCCATGCACTGCCCATGTCAGAGCTACAATCATGGTCATCCCCCAAACTGTGCTCCCCGCATCCATTCAGTGAGAGTATTTCCATCCCCTCCACCCCCCTCCCGCCTGCCTGCCCCCTGATGAATATTATTGTCCTGTGTGATGTAAGTGTTGATCAGTTAGTACCAATTTGATGGTGAGTACCAGTGGTGCTTGTTTTTCCATTCCTGTGACACTTCCCTTCGAAGAATGGGTTCTAGCTCCAACCAGGATAATACCAGATGTGTTAATTCACTATTGTTCCTTATTGCTGAGTAATACTCCATGGTATACATATACCACATTTTATTAATCCACTCGTATATTGATGGGCACCTGGGTTGTTTCCACATCTTTGCAATTGTGAATTGTGCTGTTATAAACATTCGTGTGCAGATGTCTTTATTATAAAATGTCTTTTTTTCCTTTGGATAAATACCCAGTAGTGGGATTGCTGGGTCAAATGGTAATTCTACTTTTAATTCTTTGAGGTATCTCCATATTACTTTCCATAGAGGTCGTACTAATTTGCAGTCCCACCAGCAGTGTATGAGTGTTCCTATCTGTCCATATCCCCACCAACATTTGTTGTTTGGGGATTTTTTGATATGAGCCAATCTCACTGGAGTTAAGTGATATCTCATTGTGGTTTTGATTTGCATTTCCCTCATGATTAGAGAAGTTGAGCACTTTTTTATATGTTTGCTGGCCATTATTCTGTCTTCTTTGGAAAAGTTTCTGTTCATGTCCTTTGCCCATTTTTTAATAGGGTTGTTTGATTTTTTCCTGTTGATTTTCCTAAGTTCTGAATAGATTCTGGTTATCAGCCCTTTATCAGAGGTGTAGCATGCAAATATTTTCTCCCATTCTGTAGGTTGTGTGTTCACTCTAGTGATAGTTTCCTTGGCTGTGCAGAAGCTTTTCAATTGGATCAGGTCCCATGTATTTATTTTTGTTGCTGCTGTGATTACTTTGGGGGTCTTCTTCCTAAATTCTTTGCCTAGGCCAATGTCCATAAGAGTTTTTCCAACGTTTCCTTCGAGAATTCTTATGGTTTCATGTCTTAGGTTTAGACCTGTTATCCATTGTGAATTGATTTTTGTGAGAGGTGAGAGGTGTGGGTCCACTTTCAGTCTTCTACATATGGCCATCCAGTTTTCCCAGCACCATTTGTTGAATAGGGAATCTTTTCCCCAGTGTACGTTTTTTTGGAATTTATCAAAGATCAGGTGACTGTATGAGGTTGGTTTTATATTTGGGTTCTCAGTCCTGTTCCATTGGTCCACGTCTCTGTTCTTGTGCCAATACCATGCAGTTTTGGTTACTATAGCCTTGTAGTATAGTTTGAAGTCTGGTAGATAGATGCCTCTTTTTGGGTAAAATGTTTTGTAAGTGTTAGTTAGGCCCATTTGTTCTAGACTCCTGTTTAAGTCCAGTGTTTCTTTATTTATTTTCTGCTTGGGTTATCTGTCTAGTTCTGTCAGTGAGGTGTTGAAGTTTCTGGCAATTAAGATGCTGCTGTTTATCTCTTTGCTTAGATCTAGTAGGGTTTGCTTTATGAGTCTGGGTGCTCCTGTGTTAGGTGCATGAATATTTAGAATTGTTATGTCTTCTTGTTGAATTGCTCCCTTTACCATTATGTAATGACCATCTCTGTCTTTCTTTGCTATTGTTGATTTAAAGACAATTTTATCTGATATGAGAATGGCTACACCTGCTTTCTTTTGATTTACATTTGCATGGAATATTTTTTTCCATCCCTTCACCCTGAGTCTACATAAATCCTTGTGGGTTAGATGTGTTTCTTGGAAACAGCAGATACTTGGGTTGTGTTTTTTCATCCGTTCACCCAACCTATGTCTCTTGAGTGGGGCATTCAAACTGTGCATGTTGATTGATAGAATTGATATGTGGGATGCTGTTCTGTTCATCTTGTTGGGTAGTACCTTATTGCTTTGTATTACCTCTTGTGCTATTGTTTTATATGAAGTCTGCGCTTTAGCTTTTGGGTGGTTTTCCAGTGGTGGGTGTCTATTGTGCTGATATATGTATAATGCGGCTCTAAGTATTTCCTGCAGGATAGGTGTGGTCTTGAGAAATTCCCTCAGTGTGTGTTTGTCTCAAAAAGTCTTCATTTCCCTATCATATGTGAAACTTAGCTTTGCAGGATAGAGAATTCTAGGCTGGCAGTTGTTCTGTTTAAGAAGACTGGTGATGGGGCCCTAATCCCTTTGGCTTGTAAGGTCTCATTTCAGAAGTCTGCAGTTAGCCTGGTGGGTATTCCTTTGTAAGTTCCTTAATGTTTTCGCCTCACGGCTTACAGGACTTCCTCCTCCCTGATGACTTTGGCCAGTCTGATGACTGTATGTCTTGGTGATTGCCTCTTTGTGATGAATCTCCCAGGTAGGTGTTCATTGAACTTTTTGCACCTGGGTGTCTAAATGTCTAGCAAGACGAGGGAAGTTTTCCTCAATTACTCCCTCAAGTAAATTTTCTAGCCCTTGTGTGTTTTCTTCTTCACCCTCAGTGATGTCTATGATTCTTATATTTGGCTGTTTCACATAATCCAATGTTTCTTGTAGGCTTTGTTCATTCCTCTTAATTCTCTGTTCTTTATTTTTGAGTGGTTTAATTTGAAAGAGTTGTCTTCAAGCTCTGAGATTCTTTCTTCTGCTTGGTCTAGTCTACTCTTAAAACTTTCCACTGTGTTTTGTACTTTCTTAAATGAATTTTTCATTTCCAGAAGTTCTATTTGGATTCTTTTTACTATGTCAATCTCTTTAGTGAATTTTTCATTCATTTCCTGAACTGTTTTTCTAGTTTCTTTGAGTTGGTTTCCATTTTCTCTTGGATTTCATTGAACTTCATTACAGTCCATATTTGGAATTCTTTATCTGTCATTTCAATATTTTCCTTTTGGTTGGTATTTATTGCTAGAGAGCTGGTGTTCCCTTTTGGCAGTGTCCTTTTGCTCTGATTTTTCTTACTTCTGAAGTTCTTTCTCTGATTCCTTTTCATCCAGGGCATCTGTCACTCCTTATTTTTGGATTTTCTTTTGTTTAGATGGAATTCCCCACACACATACTTACAAAGGAGTGTCTGTATCATATGTTTGGTTAGAACCTTTGGCTTTGATCATGGGTTTTTTGATGGCAGTCTAGGTTCTGGATGGATTCCTTGGTTATAGATATCCTTAGTGTGGTGGTTTTATTAGTTGTTAGTTGTTTTTAGGCTGTAGCAGTGGTGAGCTATGTGTGTGGGCAAATTTTCTGTCTTGCTTTGATGAGGAAGGATGGAGGTCTTTGAAATCCTCTCTCTTTCCCCAGCCTTTTGGTCTGCTTAACAGTGTGAGTTGTATTGGCACACTCCGTTTAGTCTCTGAGACAGTAGGTGGTGCTTGTGGGTAATAATCAACCATACCCTGTATGACGGGAGTCAGTAAATGTCCTAAAGGGCTGTGCAAATTGACTTCCCTGTCAATAGGTGTTGCTGGCCAGAAGGAACAAGCGGCATTGTTGTTTGTGGGACCTGTGACTGGGTCTAGCCCTTCAGGAGAAGCACTTGAATGCCCCACGTGGTGGATGGGACCCTGGTACTTCCAGGTGAATCCTTATTCTCTGCCACAGCAGAGGTGGGTGGGGGGAGTGAGGCTGTGCAATGCTGGGTTGGGTGACCTTGCCCTTGGGCTCCACAAAAGCTGGTGAGGTAGCTATCTCAACAGGGGTCAAATGTCTACTCTCAGCTTCTGTGGAAAGCTGCTAGGGAGGGGCTGAGGTGGCCCCACCTAGCCAGAAAGTCTGTTTGTGGAGGTGGTGTTGTCTGAGGTTACAATCTGGCTGTCAGGAGTGGGTTTTGCTCTTCTCCCCGCCGCCTGCTTTGTGGTTTTCCTTTGGCATCTGCCGGCAGGCAGGAGCTCAAACTAGCTGAGCTCCCAGACAATGATGCTGCAGGCTGGGAGCTTTGCTGTCCAGGATCCCACCCTGGGCCGAGAGCGTAGCCTTCTCATGGGGGTAGGGGTGCTCTGCAAGTGCACTGCAGCTGGGACCCACACTGCATTGTCTTTTCAGTTCTGCCCACTCTGGCTCCCTCGCCTCTCAAGAGTAGTTCACAAATTTCTCCTGCATGCCCCCAAGCAACACGATCAAGTCCTGGGGGTACGGGATCTGGCCTGTGGCCCTCTCCCCCAGTTCCTGAAGATCAATCCCTGACCATGCCAGCAAGAAGCATGCTGGTCCCGAGTTGGCTATGTGGTGCTTAAGTAGGTTTGATGTCTCTCTGCTTCAGGGTGTGCCCTCTGATGGAGCAGCCAGGCAGGCAGCACTGAGTAGTGCTGGTGAGTAGGGACCTCATGGTACGAGCACCCCTTAGTTCTCTGCAGGTCTTTAAGAGGAACAGTTTGAGCCCCTCTCTCTGCAGAAGCCCTGGTGTGGTGTATGCACCAACAGGGGGAAAGCAACAGCTCCTGAGAGCCCTGGCTGAAGCGTCTCTCTTGATACCTGCCGGCGTGGGAGGTGAAAGCAAGGAATAGTGTCTGGATGGAGGAAAGCTAGGGCTCTGGCTGCCTCTGTCCCTCTCTCCAGAAGACAGCCCATCCAGAATGTCCAGGCTCTGGGATCGCACAGATCCCCCCAGGTCCCACTGGCTTCCTGTGGCTCCCATAGTCTGGTCTGGAGTTGGGAAATGTTTGTGTGGGAACAAGCAAGACTAAAACTGAGGGGCTGAAGCCCTCTGGGGAGGACAAAGGCACATGATGGATGGAGGGGCAATATGGTGCCTGCTGTCTTGGCTCAGGTCTGTGGTGATGGGGAATGCCCCAAGTGGGCTGGCAGGCTGGTGCTATGTCCTCAAGAAGCTCCCAGTTCACTGGCAGCAGCAGCTTTTGGGCTCATGAGGGTAGAAAGGCTCTCCAGCAGCTCAGGAGCCTGCTGACTGACGAAGATATGAGGGAGGGAGAAATAAACTTCTCCCCTTACCCTTTTCACTGGACTCCAAGTCTCTTGGGGGTTGACCTCTGCTAATATCTTGTTCCTTCTTGTTCTGCCCCTCAACTTCTTCCCATGGAAGCTCTTGTAGGTTCTGGCACTTTTCCCTCAGATTTACACCTGATCTGTGATTGTTTTTTTGTTTTTTCTTTTTCATCTAAAAGTTTTCCTCCTTTCTGAGGCAATCTGGCATCTTGTGTCTCTGGTCAGCCATCTTGTCTCTCCCCTTGACAGAAAGGGGTAGTAACTGGAACGGGAACATGAGGGTTTCTGAAATGTTGGTAATGTTCTACTTTTTCTTTTTTAAAGCAAAGTAGAATCTTCATTTTAACTTACCTCTGTAACATTTTATATTTTATGTGTTGTTTTGGATAAGTTGGTTCATTTTGAGGACATTTGGCCTACTCCTTAAATTATGATATATCTTAATGTCAATTTCCAATTCAGTCCAGTTACTTGAACTTGATCAAGTTTTATAAAGGACATAGTTTCTGTAATTTTCATGGATCTCAGTGACATTAAGTTTGTGGATAAAGATTACAGACGTGTGATTATTCTAAATGAGATCCACAGTTCATTAAAAACTAGTTCATTTACCCTTTCTGTGTTCTTGTAATGCAGATGGTGATGTTGCTGTCTTGCCTAGGATTATTAACAAATTAATAGATACTCAGAATTAAGAGTTGGGTTTATTTATCCATTGCCAATGCTCATGGTTCACCTTGGAGTGACCCATGAAATCCAACTGCAGGGTGTGGTGTCCCATGATAATTTTACTTTAATTCTAAAATGCCATTGTAAGTTTGGCCTCTAACCATTGCGCTGATTACAAGAGTTTATAAGTTACTGGTAGAAATTTCATGTTAAGCTGAACTGCCCCCAAGACTTATTGAAATATAAATAATTTAGTGAGTAATCAAGTGTCTGTATAAATCAAAGTGAGCTTCTATATTTTCTTCAGAAATGAATTTTTATCTGTAGGATAGGATGTTCAACTAGGAATGAATGTTCAACTAGGATGAATCTAGGAATTTCCAAATCTGTTAACAGCTCCATGTTAGGATAAAAAATGAGTTCCTTACAGTGTAAAGTTCTGTCCAGGCTCTATTATGGTCTTATGGGTCTCACCAATGAAACTAAATCAGGATCCTTTTATGAAGCTTCCCCACAGTGATCTCTCTGGGTACAGAACCACTCCAGCCTATCTTCCCCTCTCGCCAATCTGGTATCGTCTGACAACTAGCCAGGTTCCACCCTCCGTGCATCCTCCTCTGTACATACCTATGGTCATCTGACCTGGTCTTCTTATCACTACCACAGAACACCTGGAAGAAACTGGGATGTCTTTTACACTTCTGTTAAAGGTGTGTTCTATCCTGTTTTTTCTCCAATGCCCACTTCTGTAAGACCATTTTTGTTCTCTCTCATTCTCAGAAACCCAAACTCCCCAGTTTAAGCCATTTGGCAATTTTATGTGGTAGCTAGAAATGCAATGTCAGATTCAAAAGAGCCAAGAAACTGGGCAAGGTACAAGGCAGGGTGGGACAAGTCTAGGGTCCTGGGAGAGGCAGAGAATCAGTAACAGATCAACAAAATGTAGAGATAAAAATGTTCAAGCAATCTAGAAAGATTCAGTTATTTAATCTAGAACTAGTTCAATGTACAAGGATTAGGAATGGTAGACTTGGAGATATGTCACTAAGTAAGCACTTGGAAAGTTGACAAATTAGGACCTCTCTAGCAAGCACACATTTTACACTTCATAAAGGAAAGAATAAAGATCTTTATGCCAAGTTCACATAATATAGGAACTTAGTAATTCACTCATGTTCACTAGTATAAGGCAAGGCAGGTAGTATCCATGTGGGAGTACAGTAAATGATATTATCATACTTGTATCATACTTATTTAGGCTACTTTGATTTTTCTGTGGTGCCTTTACCCTGTTAAATATGGAAAAGATTGTGAACTTCCTATATGACTTAGAAAATGTGTTGAGACTACATAAAAGTAGATCGATAGGGGCACTTAGTGAGAAATGATTAAAATAAGCTTCCAGGCTCAGTACTTTAGTAGGTTTTGGACCATTTTTACACCATACATGTGTGGATATTTTCCAAGGAATTTGTACTTTTCCTTTCATGAAGTTTAATGCAGTATACTAAATATGTTCCTCTATTTGAGGAAATAATGTTTAGTTATCTCAGACAGTGGATATTTTTGTTAAAATATATCAAAAGAAATCTTCCTAACTAGTGAGTTAAAATATGATTTAAATTTTTTGAGTTAAATTAAATTGAGGTGGACACTTTCTGGGTGTTTAATCTACCTAGACCACCTATACTAAAGGACTTTTTGACAATGTTGTGGATATATTTTGGCTTTTCTCAAAGGTTTGGATTTTCAATTAGTTATTTTCCAAAATATTATAAAATATATTATAACTAAGCAGTAGCTTTCAATTCAATTCATTATTTATTAAACAATTACCAGCTTTGTCTGGTGTCTTGGGTGGGCATATTTTCTGCCTTTGAGGAACCTATTTCTTGGGAGAGATGATAAATACTTAACCTAATACAGAGAACAATTCAGCGTGCTATAAAAATAAGGGCTGGATTGTGTGAATAAAACCAGTAAATTTTGAATCTGGATTTATATCAGAATCAGCCTGGGAGGTTTTTAAAAATACAACTACTTCCAGGCTTCCACCCTCAGAGATTCTGATTCAGTGGGTCTTTTTTAAATCGTCCTCTACTTACGACTAGGATGAAGGTGGTTCAGTGAAAGATTCCATGTGCTAGAGTAATTTAGAAAAGGTAGATATCAGTTTGGATTAATAATTTAAAGTAGAGTAAAACATTTTATAATTTATTCTCTTTTTTGGGTCTAGGCCTTAGTCACCAAAGTCATTTAATGATATAAAGTAGATAACTTAATATTTCTGAAGATATTTTGTTACACTTGTCTAACCATTGTACTAATGAATAAATATTTCTAATAATTGTCATAACTTTTCCTACATTTAATTTAACTAATTTATTTCCCAGGTTTTTTTTTTTTGATGTTCCATATTTTATAGATAGGTGTTTCCTCCTCCTTCTTAACACTTTAACATGAATATGGAGAATCCTTTTTGCAATGTAGCTCATGTTGGGCATAGTAAACTACCATAATATCTTAAGAAACAAAGCAAACAACAAAAAAAATCCCTTGGGTCCTAGTCCCTCATCACGTGCTACAAAGTCTCATTTCTTGGCTTTGCAGCTAATCTTCTCAGAAGAGCAGTCTGCACTGTCCTTAAGAGTGTAGCCTTTGAGGCCAGATTCCTTGGGTACATCTATAGACTCTGCTTAGCACAGTGCCTTGGTAGCAGGATGTTCTTGATAGAGATTAGGCTTATTAAGATTACTTAGGCCTCTCCTCCGACTGTCTTAGCTCTTAAAACTCTCTTTTCTTAATTTCCATGACGGAATGCATTCTTTCTTGGTCTCCTTTGCTAGCTCCTCTTTCTCCACCTGCCCTTTAAATGTGCATCATCTTCTCATTTCATTTCTCTTTTTACACCCTACGTGGTCTCTGAATGACTGGGTCTCCTTCCCTGACTCTACCACCCACTGTGGGGTAATGACTCCCTAAATGATACCCAGTACCGATCTCCCTCCTAGCTCTAGTTCAGCATTGTCTAATAGAAGTATAATGCGAGCCCCATGTGTAATTTTAAATAGTAGCTACATTTAAAAAACAAAAAGTAATGGATGAACTTATTTTAATAATGTATTTTATTTAACAGAGTATGTAAAATATTAAACATTTCAATATAATGTAGTCAGTTTAAAATTATTAATGAGATATTTTACATTCCTTTTCATTCTTGTGCTAAGTCTCCAAAATCTTTTATACTTATAGCACATCTTAAGTTTTGGAATACTTGGTCCATATTAAGAGTTCATAAAATTGACAGTTGAAAAGTAGATTCACATACCCAAGTATTCCATACCTACTTAAAGGTCTTCTAGTAACTGAAGTGAATATCAAAAAGTCATTTGCCCTTAATATCCACATCCTCCTTGACAAAATTTGTCCATTTCTTTTAGTAGAACTGATTTATTTTGACTCAAAAACATACCAGTTTCACACTATATCTGTCCAAGTATTATTCTTGTTTCAACCTAGTGTTATTAACATGGAATTCACAGAGATATTGCACAAATTGAAAAGCAACTCTCTAAAATTATTATATTAACATCAACAAGATATTCTTCAAATATTTCTTGTAGATTTTTTTTGCAGACAATTTATAAAATGCTGGGAATTACAGTTAAAATCTTCTGGATATTGAGTCATGTTAGGAAAATGTATAAAATCATTATTAATTTGTATTTTCAAAGTTTCAATTTCAGCATAAATTCTCTCACTTTTCCGGCTAGTTCGCAAATAAATTCTTGCTTTCCTTGATGCTTAAAATTTAGCTTGTTCATATACATTGTGATATTGGTGTGAGAACATATATCATTATGCCAGGTTTTTGTCATTGATTATTGGATAATTGGGAAGTATTTCTTTTGTGTTAAGAAAATCTTCAATTAGAGTTAACAGTTCAGTAAATCTTTGTAAAACTCTTCTATGACTTAATAAGTATTGGCACAAAATATAAAATTGTTAAATTTATTGTCTTCTATTTTTTTCAAGAATTCCTTAAACTGATGATGATTCGGAGCATTTGTGTGCACGTACTAAAAGATTTTAACACTGTATCCATGACACTTTCCGTAGAGTCAGCTTCAAAAAACCGACACTGTTTTTTATTGACAAATATCAGTCTCTTTTTTTAAAATGCTAAGTCTAGATTTTTAATCTAAAATAGCTGAAGCACTGCTATTGATAGAACTAAATTTTTCATATCTAGCTGAAATTCTTCTTTGGAAGATATAAAATATTTAAAAATATCTGTCTTGAATTCTGTTTTTTAGATATTGAATTGACATCTCTTCATATATTTAGAAATCCTCTGGGGAAAAAACCTAACCAGAGTATTAATTGGGCAGTGTCCCTTATCTCTGTACTCTTTCACAGTGCCCTTTTTAAAAACACATATTTGAACATGCCACTCCTTTGCTCATATATGTTCAGGAGATCATCATACTTTCATGGTAAAGTCCAAATGCCTTAGCATTCAATTCCGTGATCTCGTCCTCCTATTTCCAACTTCACCTTTTCTACTCTGTCCTCCTGAACATTCATCCAGTCATGCCGAACTTGTTGTGGCTCTCCCAAAAGGCCATTCTCTCTTACTTCTCTGTGCCATTCCACTTTCACTGCAGAAGGAAGCATCTCTCCCTCCCCCACCTCCACCTGTCTTCCTCCTGCTATTCTTTCAAAATTCAGCAGAGAAATCATCTTCTCTGGAAACCTCCCTTGACACCTCCAGTCAGCCTGGATTTAGCATCCTTCCTTTGCCCCCTAGCTCACCCCAGCACACTCTGAACATGATCATAACACTTACTACCCCATATTGTAATTGTCTGCACCAGCTCCTTGAGGGCATGGACCATGCTTTTTGTCTATTTCCCTAATGCCAGGCACAGTTCCTGGCATGTAATGGGTGCTCAGAAAGGGTTTTGGCATATCCATTAACTATCTCATTACATTTATATTGCATGCTGCAAGGGATATCTAACTAAACCTGTATAATAAATAACTGTCCCACGTGTAAGTGGTTCTACTGTTCATTCTAGGAGAAATCCATTATTTTAACTAAATAGAGAGTTGGCTGTCATATTTTAGGATGTTTATTAGCGTTTTTTTTCTTACTCCTGAAAAACTAAAAAGTCTCTACCATTTTATTTGTTTAGTGTGACCTAAGTTTTATAACTATATTTGTGATTGTTTATTACTGGACTTAGCTTTTGTTGCTAATCAATCATCTTTCCCCTTTCCTCTCTTGGTTCAGCTCCAACAGAGGCCACTACACACCCACATCTAGGTAAGTGTTTAAGATTCTGATGTCATTAACCTTAGTACTTGATCTCCTTGTTTCACTGTTCTGGCTATGTGAGCAGATGTTATAGAGATGAGAAATGTCTTTGTCCTCTCTGATTCGCCGATCATTCGCTGAAATTAGACTCAGGTACAGATTGTGCTTGAACACAGAACCTCCCTGAGGAAGTGATCATGCTGCCCAGCTGGGGGCCTATGCAGGGACTTTTGCACCTGTTGGGACCCTCATCCCTGGGATCCTGTTGAGTGTGACCTTTTGTGTTCTAATGCTGAATTTTCCTCAGAGCTTCTACCTATCATAAAAACTAGAGCATAGAGGTACTGGATAAGGAACTGTGAATGTGGAAGAATTGAGGTCACTTCAGATTTGAATTCTCTGCTCAAAGTAGTACTCAGTTGTAAAAAGGGGTACAATTTGGTTATCTCTTTAAAACTTGGAATGAGACTCTTTAAATCTGCTTTTTAAAATGGCACCATGATTTTTTCATGGTGTCAGGTACTTAGTGGTCCACGGTTCTTGAGGCAGGGTTGTGTAGTGGTTAAGAGTACAGATTCTGGAGCCAAACTCCCTGGGTTTATCTCACCCTCACTACTTGCTAGTTACATGACACTGAGCAAGTTACTTAACCCCTCTGTGCCTCAGTTTCCTCATTTGTAAAATAGAATTAATAATAGTACCTACCTCATAGGGTTGATATGAGGATTAAATGAATTTGTATTTGTAAAATATATGGCAAATGATATAGTAGTCTTTGGAAATAAATAAATACATGAACAAATAACCAGTGAGGCTTACCCATTGCTTTTGTTTAAAAAAAAAAAGAGTCTCTAGGAAACAAGTGATCTCTAAGAGTTAAGTTTCTCATTTGTCTCAGTGAAGACCAATTATAAAAGCAGTTTCCTGTTTTATTTAATAAAAACGAAAAGAAATCATCCTAGCTGGTTGCAGTCTTTTCAGATGTCTCTCACTGAGGGACTTCCAGATAGGTCAGTTATTTGTCTCTTGGGTTTTTCCTTTCAACCTAAACCCAATTAATTTATTTTTCTCTTTGGAAAATTTGCCTTGAGAAGCTCTACTTTTATGTAAGCTACAGCTTGGGGCTCCTCTTATTTGGCAGACGAACGTAAGCGCTTAGAAGCATGCCTTCTGGCAGCCAAGACAGGCTGGTGACCCGCAGTGGCCCAGCCAAGTCTCAGCCAGACTGGGTAACTGAGAGAGCTGTACCCTGTAGGCATTTCAGGCACTGCATCTAATCACTCAGAGGAATCATTAAAATCACTCGCATGCACAGAATACATCACAGCGTTCTCTCCGGTGTATACCCATATTTTCCCTGTTCTCGTGCCTAAGGCTTCCAGTCTGAGCAACCAGTCCTCTCAATATATGCCGATTCACTGGTTTTCATGATTCATTATGTGCTTGCCTGCTGGCATACCTGGTATAAAGGGGGCAAGGACTGCCATAGGTGGGGATGTCACCAAAGAGAATTTGAAAGTATGCTTCCTCGTATTTGGAAGTGATTTTAATTACCCAGTGAGTTCAGAGAATTATATTTGAGTGAGCCCAGAAAACATGAAATATCCTAAATATCCTACCACTTTTTAAAAACATCATGGCTTTTTTTGTTGTTAATCAGATAATATGATTTTAATTTTTCCAGAAGGCATCTGTTAGCTAGTTTAAACAAAATTATAAAGGTCCAAAGAGTTTATATTAGCTGAAACAAACTTCCTAAGCAAACCATAGGAATCAGATGAGAGGGTTTTTTATAAAGTACTAAATTAATTTTTACAACTTGAATAGAAATAATTATTGTTTCTCACACAACTTTAAAAGTGAGCACACATACATTGTAGCTGGCCATGAAATTGTTTTTACTTGTCTACCCTCTATTCCGTAGAAATATGTACTGTACAGTTAATGAAAATGTTTTTTGCTCTTGACATGCCCAGAGTTCTTTTAGTGCTTAAAAATAGGTATTTCATATAATCTCAAGTGTATTGATAATATATTTAAAACCCTGGCATTCCTCCTGACTTCTAAATTGACTTTATTTGGCAATTTTAGTTACTCATATAATTTCTCCTATGCACTTCTGAGAGGAAAAAAAAAGTTAACAATTTGAAACACATTAAATAAAAAATGAGTGAATGTAGGGAATGAGAGAAAGCAAGCCAGGGCAAGAGGGATGGGAGGAAAGAGAAGAAAAAATGGGTCAGTAAATTACAGCAACTTTAGCTAACAACAAATAGCCAGAAGGTTCCATCCACTTCCATGCTCTAAAGTGAGTTAGACACTGGGTCTGTCTGGGCAGTCTGTTGGAAGCCGTGGATGAGTATGTGCTGAAATGCGAGAGACAAGTCCTGTGTGGCCTATCCTTGTAGGTTGGCGCCGACCTTGGCCTTCCTGCTTCTCCTGCCTGGTGACAGTGTCATAGGCCTCTCTTGGGGCGCTCTGGTTTTCAGACTTCTAGGTGTCTAAACAGCAGAGCCTTTACCCTTGTCCCTTAGTAGTTTAGGGACAAAACAAATATAATCAACTGCTCATTTAAAATTCAGTTTTAATTTAAAATACTGTGATTATTCATAAATGCAGAATGTTGACACTTTTGTTTGGCTAAATTTGTTGTTGTAGTATAATTCCTTCCTAAATGCTTTCCTTTTCTTTTAGCTGAAATACATAGTGACAGCATCATCCTACGAGATGACTTTGACTCCTATCACCAACTGGAATTAAATCCAAATATGTGGTAAGTTATAGGACTACGTCTTACTTTGGTTTGTTTAAATGCAAAGGATGAAGTTGAAGATAACATATAGATAGAGTGTTGGGGCTTTAATACTAGGCTTTTATATCTTTTATATCTTTTCTAGGAAGAAATATAGATCTAGATAGTATAAATATAGAAAAAAATATTATCAGGCTAGACAGAAAGTCTAGTCATAAAATTTCATAAATTATATGCCATTTACAGAAACAATTTATCAACAGAACTCTACTTCTCTGTGAATATGCCCTAAATATACATTTCCTAAAATAAATTGAAAATCTTTATTAAGAAAAGGCAAAAAAAAAAAAACTTTCTAAGGAATACTTTCACCCAGGAAAAATTCTCTACTTCTCCTGACATTTGGCATTTTTATATACCATTAATATAGATGCTATTAGGTGATTTGTTTCTTTCAAGGCAAGTTCATTTCTGTCAAGATAATTCATTTCCTTCAGTGAGCTTTCTTGACAAATACAAAATGTGACTTTTATGTGGTTCAAATTCTCTTGTTTTTAAAATCAATAAAATGTGATTGATTTTGCTTCACCCATTTTCATGACTGATCTGATATGTGCTTTCTTGACCAAAGATATGGATTTTATGTCCCTTTTACTTAAACTATGGTTTTTCCTACTTTAAAAAAAAAAACTTTTTTACCTTAAAAAGTCAAGCACTTCTGTCTTCTATCAAATATGCTTCAGAGTAATTTTACTTTATCCCTTATTGCCCAAAATCTCCTTCACTGAGCCTCTTTAAGATTTTTTTAAAAAGAGAGAAAAAAGAAAAAAAAAATCCCTATGAAACTCTCATTATTTGAGAGATTTACTTTGTTGAACAAGAGGTAGCAGAGGCTCTGAGATCAGGCCAGTCTGGTTTGACTCTTGAGCAAGCCACTTGCCAACTGGGTACCTTGAGAAAAACAAAAAGCTGCTTCACTTCTCTGAGCTCCATTTCCTTTCAGTAAAAGTGAGGCAAATACTGTCCTTACCCCATAGTTTTAAAGTTTGATGAGTATGAAAGGGTCTGGCTCCATGCTTGGTGTATTGTAGGTGCTCAATACCAGTTAGTTCTTTTTTATACATTGGACTATTTGTCTCTTCTATGCCCAAATATAATCAAAAAATCATTAATATTAAATTAGTTTTCCGCTAATTTATTTAACTGAGTCCCCAAGTTTTCCTTCATTGCATTTGAATGATAAATACCAAATTAAATATATATGTATTATATAATCTATGGAACATATATTAATGAAAATAGCATTATAACAGAATCATAGAGGAGAAACTAAAGAGGGTATTAGATGCCTTGACCCCCTTAGAAATAAACATAAGCTTCCTAAAGCCAGAAACCAACACCCAGTAAAATCAGATATCCCAGTGAAATATTTTCAATAAAATAACAAAGCCCCACTTTGTTTTGGAAACTTATAGGCAGTTTTCACCCTCCTGAAGTCTCCACTTTCTTGGTACACGTTTTGTCACATGAATTTTGTCCCTTGTAATATTGTCTTTGATTCTCTTTACCCCAGAGAAAAATCAGAAACCCACTGCAGCTTTGTGGCAATGTGGAAAAGAGAATCCTTGCTGCCAACTCTGTCTCTACCCCACTGCCACATACCCCCAGATAGAAACAAAGTACCTGGGTGTGCCGCTTTGGGCCAAATTCTCATGGCTCAAGATATCACCAAATAATTTGCCTGAAGAGAAAAAGGTGTTACTTATATGAGCATGTTTCTCCCATGGGGTTCTAAAAGCTTCATATGTGTTATTTAATTTGTAATTTTTATGGAAAAGCAAGGGGAGAAATTAAGAAACTAAAGTTATGTCTGCGCAATGTTGGGGAGGTAGATCAGTTTAAAAGTTAAATCACTCACGATTTCTTTACCAATGAAATCAACTTTTCTTTTATATTTCATGTGATTCTTTAATATCCAGGATTGCTATCTCATATACAAATGACTGTACATAAAAAAACAAAGAACAGAAAACAATATTACTATTATTATGAATGAAGGTATCAGCTAAGCTACAATTCCAAGTGTTTGATGGCTGTTGGAATAGAAACAAGAAACTTTTTTACATCAACTCAGTATTGAATGTATTATCTACTCAGTTAAGTATTTGAATTGATTTAAAAATTAAGAAATTTACTTGCTGAAAAGTTCAAGTAATCAAAAATTATGAACAATAAAAATAAACCTTCTGCCCACATTGGACCTTTATTCTCTTTCTCCAGAAGCAGCAACTGGGGTAACAGTTTTTTGTGAGTCCTTCTGGAAATTGTTTATGGTTATGCAAGTATAGCAGTTATGAATTCTGTCCATAAACATGGGTATCAGAGAAATAAAACTTTCTTTATTTCTTCATAACCCAACTTAATTTCTTTTTATTGTTCCCCTTCTACCAGGTTGGTGGCAACTTAATTTTGGTCCACTCTGGCTTGTCCTCTTCTATTTTCTTATTGTTTAGCTAAGTTTCAGGGGGTTTATTAGTGCAAAAGCGGGGGGGGGGGGCAGTGAGGGTGCACCTCTGTTCTCCAGTAATCTGTTCCTGCAGATATTCACTGAGTCCTCCATTATCTCATCTAGTCCTTGGTGACTAGTCCATACAGACAGCCTTCATCCCTGTCCTAAGCACTCCTTCAGGGCAGTGGCTCTGTTTTGAACCCGGCTTGAGGGCATGGAAAATGTTCTGCTGGTCCTGGACTTGAGCCATAGGCATGTTTGCGATGCTGTCCACTGGTGCGTAATTGCACAACTCTGATCCTTCTGTCTCCCTTGAGATGCACAGCATAGATTCCTTCTACACTTTGCCCCCTAGATCTCTCTAGGGCTCTGCTAAGGAACTGGCCCTTTATTGCCCCACTCGCCTAGCTGCTTCTGATTGCCTTGTTTAAATAAGAGATGAGAAGTAAAGTTACAGGTGAAGAAAACAACACTACCCCTTCATGTGAGTATAGTGGCAGTTCAGGCATGATGAGGGTGGGGTTTCTCCACTTTGATTTTGCCATGATGTTGGACCACACACACTAACCTCATCAATTCCAATGTGCCATTGAACCCAAGGGCATGAGAAAAAGCACTGCTCACAATTCCCCATTGCCAAGTGTGTCCAGTGTGAATGTGCCACTGATGATGGAGGAGTCAGTAGTGTCTTACTTTTGTATAGCAACAACCCTCCAACCTCCCCAACAAAAAATGGGAAGAAAAACCTCATATAACTAAATTTAGAAGAATGTAAGGAACCACAAATATGTTTTATCTCATTAACATTTTATTTAAGCAGCTACTGCTTATATATCAACTACACTTTCATAGTCCCTTTTTATGAAGTAAACTATTTTAGTATGATATAAACACTGTCAATATTTCATATGAATGGAGAGAAATCTTGATTTTTTTTGAAAAAGAAATATACCTAAGAGCCAAAAACTGGAACCATCCCAGGTGTTCATCAACAGAAGGAGATGGATAAACAGTGATACATCCACACAATGGATACTACTCAGCAATAAAAAGGAACAGGTTATTGATAGTTACAACATGGATGAATCTCAAATATGTTATGTTGTATGAAAGAAGCCAGACCCAAAAGAATTCATTCCACTTACATGAAATCCAGAATAGGCAAAATTATTTAAAGTGATATAAATTAGATCGGTAATTGTTTCAGGGATAGAGAATTGACTGGGAAGGGGCACATAGCACCTTTCTGGGGTGATGATTATGTTATATATCTTGAGGGAGAGGGGGTTACATAGATGTGTGCATTTTCAAAACGTGAGATCTGTGTATTCCACTGAATATAAATTTACCTCAAAAAATTTCAACAGTAACAAGAAAAGCAATGAGAAAAAATAAGAAATAAGAGATATTTCTGATTCATAACTTGAAAGAGCAAGAGCTAAAGGAACTAAAATGTGAATGGATTCTTAAAAAGGATTAAGTTTTCTTAAGGAGTATCTTTACCTTCCAAGCAATTACAAAGACAGGGAGGATCTTTGTTTTGCTTAATTATCCCTTTAATGCTTGTTTGCTGAAGATCACAGAAGGCATCCAGAGCTGTAATACACTGGGCTCTGATGTTCCAGTGGGAAACGAACTATTAAAAAGAATGATAAACGGTAACTAGATGACAACAGATGTTTCCCCTCCAGCACAATGATAGAAGAATAATAATAGCAAAGATGTCCTATTCAGCAGAGATGAGGAAAGAACAGGAGTTCCTCCTCAGAAGGAACATCTTAGATGAGTGAGTTGTGATGCCAGTGGGGATATGAGACATCAAGAAGAAAGATACAAATGAAGTTGTCTCAGCTCCTCTGGAACATGAAGACCTCCATCAATTGGTTTCTGATACAGAAAGCCTCACAATTTACAGCTAAGGAAGTTATGGCCATGGTTGGCATTGCATAGGATTGGTAGAATCAAGAAAAGACTAGAACATTTCCATTTTTATATGTGTTAAACAGTCATATTACAGGACTAGGGAAATAGAGATCACAGACTCTGCTGCATCTGGTATTCTCTTGAAAATATTAATTTTTAGAACAATTAATATGAAATAGAGCAAAAAGATTGGTGATTTGGCTTACTGACATTCATTTCCTTTGAGAAAAATAATTGTCTGAACAAAGAATATAAAAATACTGAGATTTTAGGATGAGGGGTGAGTTATTCTAGCTGGAGCTTTATTTAATGATAGCTTATCCCATAAAAGAAAAGAAATCAAGCAAGCAGGAAAGCCACTTTGTAGTTCGTTAGTATCTTGGCTTCCCCCACACCCCATAAATAGCAAAAACAAAGAGGATGCTTCCATTTAGTAGCCACATGTGAGAACCACAATGTAAGTAGAGTTTCTAGGTAATCAGGAAGAAGTAAGACTGATGAACAGATAACTGAGAAAGAAATTGGATAAAAGCATCTCCACTTTGCTCAATGTCCCGCAGGCCCACAGGCAGTAAGCCTGGAAGACAGTGCTGGTGAGAGAGGAGCATGAACCTTACATTTTTTTCGAGAACAAGTGACTGTAGGAGATTCAGAATAGATGAAAAAAATCAGGCAAAATAAATATTTTGTCTGATGACCTACTCTTGTCAGAACCTTTAATATATCAATGTGTTTTCAGGTTGTGGAATTGTAATTTGATTTTTGGAATTTAATAGTTCAGTATTCTGATCTTATGTGCATCTTTCTCTATGTTTTCTCTTACCTCCTCCCTCTTGATTTCTTCACCTGTTTCTACTCTCTCTCACTCTCTTCTCTTTTGTTAATAACTTTTTCTCTTATTACAAAACTCTCCTCTAACTTTCCTCTCTAGCTTCCTCCCCCTCCTTCCTCCTCTTTTCCTACCATGATGTAATTGCCCTGGGGAATAGCTTCATCTACAATAGAAAGATTAACCAGGAGGTGTCCCACTAATAAAATAAGGAGTGAATCTAGAGGCTTATTACTTCCTTAATTTCTGTTTTAGATGACAAAAACTAGAGCTCACTCAATGGAATTAAATGTCAAGTACATTTGAAACAAGTGAGAAAATATATCTTCAAGCAGCATGTAATGGAATTCACCATAGTAGGAGGCCAGAATATTGTGTGCAGTAGTAGGATTTTAGATGGGTTATTTTTAACCCAAATAACATTTGTCATTGTACCTGTTAACGAAGAAGAGATCAAATTTTTAAACTCCCTAGTGAAATAAGAAGAGTTCTCTTACCTTCCTCAGTGAGAAGTAATGAGAAAGAATGAGCTATAAATGGAGCTTGTCATTTTCACTTTTAGAGCATGTGTTAGCTCCTTAGAAAAAAGGCATGACATAGTTGAAGGTAATATTATTTTCAGTATTATACAGTGAACTTTCCTTCTTGTTTTTCTAAAGATATTCCACATTTACAAAGAGACTAGGATATTCTGAAATTTATTTTTTTAAGCTTGATCTTTCACTTCTTGAAAATCATCGTGTAAATTTCTTATAAGTAAATACTCATGCCTTCTTTGTTATAAAACATTGTCTCCTATAAAATATGGTCAAAAGTTGAGTATTCTGGTTGTTGAGGTTTGAATGGAAGGTACAAGGAGCTCTGGTGTCTCTGAAGAAGTCAGCTGACTGCCCAGCAACCAAATGGCCTGCAAGGTCTCATTTTCTTTGGTGGACTCACCAGTCCCTGATCTGGACCCGCTTTGCAAGCTCACATGTCAGAATTTTGTCAGCACACAGAGTGTGATCTGTACCTGGGGGCAGACACACGTTACCTTTGGGTCAGGAAATTACAGGACATTTTCCTTTTTTTTTTCTTTTTCTAGTTTTGAAGAACTTTTTAGTAATCAGAACAAACATTCTTAAGGTTATTTTAATATCTCCATTCAGAAATGCTGGTGAATATGGCTCAGAAATGCAGGCTAATAGAATGCCATATTGCTTCTTGTGGGGCTGAGCGCCAGACAATGACCCCTTCAGAGGCAATAAATTATGGATAGATAATACGATATCCTCGGTCTTGGGGACAAATGGCATGTATCTCAAATGAGAATTTGATGGTAACTGATTGTGAGTCTCCAGGTGATTAACTTGTTTCAGTAGAGTGCCCAACTAATGGCTGACAGATTTCACTCTGATCCAAAAAAAATGAGTCATGTCATTAGACTGCTCTTGAGAAAATAATATTTCGGTTATTTATTTATTGTTGTCGGGATGATGTCACCACTAACCATTCATAAATCTCCAGTAGTGTAAAGGAGCTTAATTTTCTCATTAATCCTTCTCCTCTTTCCTGCATCCTGCAAGCCCTTCTTAGTCACTGCAGTGTGTGGGGACCCCCAGACTCCAGGGACATCTCACTTCAGGTTCCTCTGTGCCTGCTGGACGTATTTTCTCATACCTAATAATAGTAAAGTCAGGATAAAAAGCACAATTACACCTTCAGAAGCATGCTCTCTACTGCTCAAATGTACATCACGTATAATTCTTTGCCCCAAGACAAAAACAGCCACCTGAATAATAAAAAAACAAAAAATAAAGAGGTAACACTAAAATAACAAGCTTGCAAACTGCCAACGAGCTTGTTACAGTGAAAAACAAAACCCTGGTTCAAAGCATTTCTTTTTCTTTTATGTTTATGGCTTGATCGTAGTTTTGTTGGTCAGCAAGTACCAGCCTTTATATTTATTGATTGTTTTATGTTTTTGTTAGGAAAAAAAAAAATACTACAGTGTACATGTAAAATAGATTGTGATAAATTATCTAGGGGTGTGTATAGCCCAAGGGGTATGGAATTTGAGTGTTATGTACTTCAGTCCAGTGAATTCACTCTTAATGTTTTCTGGGAAGTCCATGTCATTTCTCTTGTTTTTGTACATTTTTATTGGCAAAACAAAATCCTTTTATCCTATAAATGAAAAAAACAACTTTTAAAAGAAGTCATTGTAAATTTCCAAAATAAACTTTGACAGTAAAAATGACAAACATTCTTTGAAATGCACATTGTTTTTATAAAATTGGAATTTTTTTTTCTTACTGGCTGCATCAGGGTGGAGTGGGAAGAATATTGGACAAGGAATCAGGGAACCTGAGCTCTAGCCTTGTTTCATCATTTGTAAAATGAGGAGGGTGATGAAATACAATGCTATTTCAGGTCCTCTCTAACTTAATGATCTGTGAACTCGAGTACTAGATAAGCTTCACGTGGAACCTAAGCATGTGATGCGCAGGTTCAGAGAGGGGTTAATAAATTCAGGTTTTCAATGGTCTTTGAGGATTGTTAGCGTTTCCCTTTAAATGTCTTTTAATCATATTGTTCATGGCAGAATATATATATATGTGTGTGTGTGTGTGTGTGTATGTATATATATATATATATTTTTTAACCATTAATCTTCGTTTGTTTCAGCACTACATCTTTAGCAGTTGAAGGCGGGGGGCAAAAAGAAAAAGACTTTCTCCTAGCTTATAACCTGAGTGCTAAAACTGATGTCCTTCCCATTAGGGCCTGTAAACTCATCAGCACATGGCAATTTATCTTCTTTTTTTTTAAATTTTTTTAATTTTTTAAATTTCAGAATATTATGGGGGTACAACGCTTTCATTATATATATTGCCTATGCACTGCCCAAGTCAGAGCTACAATCATGGACATTTATATATTCTGAGGTGGGCAATTCATGTGATGTGCCATGGTATTTGTTAGATTCTTATATTCTGTTTTTCATATTGGGAAATAGAAAAAAAGGGGAAAATATTTCTTAGATTAGAGAAACATTCAGTACTACTTTTACTATTAGGCAGAGAAGCAATTTATTTCTAATCCTTAGCCTGGGAGGTCACATTCCTTTTAAAACTGAAAAACAAAAGTTTGCTTAACTGGGATTATTAAAAACATCCTTCTTCCCACAAATCTCTAAAGAATATGTTACCTAGTTTTATAAAGCCCATCATTTTCCTGAGAGAATAAGAAAGTAGAAAAAATTCAGCTGTGAGTCCACAGGTTTAAATGTCAGCAAAAACCGCAGCATTCTGTTTTTGTTTTTGTTTTTGTTTTTTTGCTCTGAGCCTAAAGAAAATTGAATCACTCATCATCCAGCAAAGTAAGCCCTAGTTCTTAGGGACTCAAAGAACTTTTCCGTAAAGGAAGAGTAGAATTTCACAGAGACCATGCTTTGGGGTTAAATATCTAATCCTACTCAACGCAGTTAAATTGTTAGACGTAGATGCATTCTGAGAAAGTGAGAAGGATAGGACTGGTAGAGCACTTGGGCATTTAAGTATTGTTTCAAATTCTGGGGTGATACGGGAATTACTTTTCTTGGAATTGGGATGTTTATTTACATCTGTAGGTTTTTAAAATTAACCTTGTTTTTCTGACATGGATCACTGTTTTCTTCTGGGAAGCCATGACCACCGGTTGCTGTCTGTGTTGTCTTGTCTGGTCTCCATTGGGATCATTGTGTTCATTATAAAATCATGATTTACCTTTCCCTTTATGATAATGGCATTCATATGTGGGTTGTACAATGCTGAACTTCAATGATAGAAAAAATATTGGTAAGCTCAGTTTGATGGGCAGCACGGGTTGGTTAGGAACATGTATAGAAGTGAACCCCAGTGCCAATAATCATGGAAGAGTAAATGGAGATGGGCTTGGATTGATACACACTGAGGAGTTGTGATGGTGGTTAGAGCTTTCCAGAAACCAGACCAAGGGCAATCTGATTGCTCCCTAGGGATCCATTCTTAGACCTCTTCTCTTTTTTGTATACCCTCCCTTCTCCCCCAACCCTTAAAATATATACTTCCATGATTTCAACCAGATCTTAACCTGTCATGTTGGTCCCAATCTCTTATCACTGAAGTTCTGAAAGTTCAGCTGGTCATCTCCACTTGTCAGCAGAACCAGAGAGCAGGCAGTTTCCAAGTCCTGTAATTCTCTAGAGTTACGCTGAATAATATGGTAGGTGCTAGTCACATATGGCTGTGGGACACGTGAAATGGCTTTTCCGCTTTGCTTCATCTCCACCTGATTTCAAAGCATTATTGTATCTTACTTGGGTTATGTCTGTAGCCCCAGTCTTTTCTACCTCCAGTCCATCATTTGCTATAGCATTAATAATTTTCCTAAAAGTTGGATTTGCATCATGACTTTGGAAACCAAATAATGGGAATTTGAGTCGCAGTTCTGCAATTTACTAGCTGTGAAAGCTTGGACAATAATGTCTCTAAATCTCAGTTGTAGCCTCTAAATGAGGGTAAAAAATAGAGGGACAGGGTTTTATATGAATTAATTGAGGCATTGTTGGTGGAGCTTCTATCAGTACCTGTCGCTTGGCAAATGGTGCATGAAGCCTTCTGTGAACTGGTCCCCACTTCCTAGCCCCATCCTTTGTGGTCCTTCTACATGTACCAGTGTGGTTCCAGCCATACTGACCCACTGAACTAACAGTTCGTCTAGTGTCTCATGATTTCTACATTCCCTGTGCCCTATCACATGCTCACCTTTTTTCCTTGTTTGAGTAACTCCTATTTCTCATTCAGGACCGGTTCTGGGGCCACCTCCTTTGGAAGCTTTCGCTTACTTCCCAGTCTGGATTAGGTACCATCACAACCAGTGTGTACTCCTGTTATAAGGAGTGAGGAGCAATGAAGTGTCGTGAGTGCTGGAGTTAGCAAGCTCTAGGTCTGAACTGCAAACTCTGGGCTCAGGTTCCAGGGGTGGGGAACCTGCAGCCTTGGGGCAACACGTGGCCTTCTGATCCTTGAGTGTGGCCTTTTGACTGAAGGCAAATTTTGCAGAACAAATCCTTTTAATAAAGGGATTTGTTCTGTGAAGTTTGGATTCAGTTGAGGGGCCACACTCGGAGATCTGGAGGGCCACATGTGGTCTTGAGGCTGCAGGTTCCCCACCCCTGCCAGATCTGGCACATGATAGAATGCAATAAATAGCTATCATTGCCTTGACATCCTTTATTGTAATTGTTTGTTTACTTCTCTGCCTTTCCATTTGTAATGTAAGCTCCTGGAAGAAAATGACAGTGTTTTATTGGTCTTTGTGCCACTTAAGCTTAGCACAGGGCCTACAAGTCCTCAACATAAGTTTATTAAATACAAGAATGAATTAATAAATGATGAATGAATAAATGGCACCACTGGCAGCTAAGAGAGGGTTGGATTTGACCACCTAGAGGGATGGGCATTCAGGGTAAATTAAAATAAATTACATTGACAAACCCAGACTGTGAGAAATTCAAGCAAAGGACATTTAAAAGACCTTGGCAGGGATGTGACAGATTTGTCCCATCAGTCCTTGGTGTAGCCATTGTTTTTCCAAATTGCAGCAACCCAGTAGGTAATATCTGATAATTATAAATGTTTTAGTTCCTTCAATAGGGTACCAATTCCCTTTTAAATTTTATTTTAAATTTCTGGAAATAGAAAGCACAATGAAGAAGAAAAAGGTCTGGAGGAGTTGTTGAGTCAAATGGGAAGAATAGCTGTATATGTTTGCTCTATTCTTGTGTTTATTGTTTTTTTAACATTTGTTATTCCACAAAATAGAAGTGATTTTCCAAACACATCAAACATCTATCATCTATTCAGTGGTTCTCTAATTCCGGACTTTAGGCTATCACCTTTAAACAATATACAGTTATCCAGGTTCTACCTAAATTCTATTTAATCAAAACTATGGAAGAAGGGGGCCTGTAATATATAAATCATATATCCATTTTTTGATATGTGGTTGATTTGGAAACTGCTGATCAATATTTATAGATAGAATGATTGCTATAGAAATTAAAAAAGCAGGCCCCAAATTTCACATCAACAATGACACTTTTAGTTTAGAGTCAGTTACTAGAGGCAATGGCAGAGAGACATTGCAAGATTTGTACATTCTTTTACTTCTTTCTTTGTCAAAGTTGATGTTTCTCTCAAGCCATTTCACAATGACTTGGAAGCAAAATAATCCTCTTCTATCACTAATGAAGCCCACTATAAGTTTTGTACTACTTCTCTGTACTTTTATCACAATCATAATCAGTTTAAAGAATTAGAAAAATAGTAGTAAGTTGCTCATGTAATAATAGGTTCTCTATGGGGGAAAAAACCCTAACATTCCAGTTCTGGAGTAGATGAAAATGGTGAAAATCCATGAGAAATTAATAATAATAACAATAATAGCTAACACTTACATCGTGCTTACTATGTACCAGGCACTATTCTAAGTTCTTTAGACCTCAGACCTTAAAAATAGTTGTATTTATGAAGTTGTCTTATATTCATTTATTCATTCAACAAGTATTTATGGAATACAACATGCCATAAAGGAACATGCCGTGAATGGTGTACAAGAGACAGGTTTGTTGTCCTTATGAAGCTACTACTATGTCTCTCCTCTAATGTCAAGGACGTTTTATTATAATCTTGCTCCGCAGTAATCAAGAGAAGAGTTTAATCTCCCACTAAGATTTGTGATGCTATGAGATACTAACATTTCAACATACCAAAAATTCTTTTTTGTTTTTTCTAAAAAAAAGTTAAAGTTCCTTGGCATTGCTGATCTCCTTGTGTGGAAACACAGCTCAAAATATTAGAATAATACCAATCATTTATTCCATACATTAAACATATAGGAAGTACATTTATTTGCCAAATTTTCACTTATTTATTGTGCTTCTGCCTCTTGGCTTCATGGGCTCCACTTTTGTCTTCTTCCTACTTGGATGGGAGTTCCTACGCCTTCTTTCTGAAATTAACAAACAGCTGAACAGGCATAATACAATAATCTCTGAAACAAAGGGCATAGTGCCCTTTCCACAACATTTGGCACCTGGAATGTGGAAATGTTTGAAAATGTTCTTCCTGCATGAAATACAGCCCTCATGTGGTTTGAGGTTCAGACAGGGGAAACATAGCTCTTTCTTTCTACATGTTAGGCACATAATGATTGTAGGTTGAAATGTCACAATGCAGAGCATTGTAAATGTAACTGTAAATATACAAGGTCAAATCCAGACTATGCATATCTTCAACTTCTACTAGATAAAGACATGAATAAATTTATTTTTTAGATCCTGTCCTAAGGTTTTATTAACCACTTCATTTTATGGTAATAAAGATAGCAGCTTTACATTACGTGCAAGGTTAACATAATAACTCAGTGTCCAAAATTTGCTTGAATTAGAATTTGTACATATTTCATACTAATATGTAGATTAAATGTAGTCCTTTTTTTTTGCTATTAGCATTATTTATTTGGAGATACATTTAATAGTTTTTAAAAATCCTATTTTTCTCATAGAACAAATTAGGCAGATTATCACATTTTTGTCTATGACATGAACAGATAATAAAATATGGTTAAAAGTTTGAACAAATTTGCAAATCACTAAAAAAGGACTTGCCTTCTTTGATGGAAAGAGTGAATAGTTTTCTTAATTATTGCATTATGCTAATATCAAAAATCATACATTTCATTGAAGTTTTTTACTTTATTATCACATAATTAAACTTTTAAAGTATTTGATTATTTTTTTCCTTTTTTTATTTCAAAATATTACGGGGTACAAATGTTTTTGGTTACATGCATCAATTTTGTTATGCTTGAATCAGGGTTATAAGTGTGCCCATCACCCAGATAGTGTTCATTGTACCCTTTAGGTAGGTTTTCACCCATCCCCTCCCCACCCCTCCACTTGATTTCCACTGAGTTTTACTTATCTCTGTGCACATGTGTGCTCACTGGTTAGTTCCAGTTTAATAGTGAGTACATGTGGTGTTTGTTTTTCCATTCTTTAGATACTTCACTTAGGATAATGTAGTCTATTTTCATTATTTTTAGCATGGTGGAATGTATACATACAAATTTGTTTGATGACAGTTATTTTAAACATTTGTACTGACCATAGCTCAAAAGAAAAAGATTTAAAATTTGTCAAACATCTTTTGATTTCAGAGATACAGGTTTTTAGTGTGTTATATAAGTGGGTATTACTTTGTTTATTTTTAATACTTGCAAACATCCTTGTATCAGCCATACATAGATGTAATTATTGATAATAATACCGTCTTGCATTATTAACTGCCTAGTATGAGATTCGTTCTCTATTCTGTGTTTTATATACAGTCTCTCATTTTCTCCTCACAATAGCTATGTGAGATTTAGGTCGGTATTGTTATCCTCATTTTATAGGTGAGGAAACTGAAACTTTGGGAGATTAAGTAACTTGCCCACCACAATGAGTAACTGAAAGAATTGGGATTTACATATAAGTCTTTCTGGTTTCAGGTCTTTTTAATCTTGTCATGATACAAAATACCATTACCTTCCTCAAAATGGTGATTTGAACTGAGTAACAATAACTGTTACATCTTTTCTTACCTGAGCAATGAACCACTTTGTGCTGCTTAGTTCTCAGACTGGGAATGCGCTCTGTGTTCCCACAGGGTTGAATGTAACAACTGTGAGACCGGAGAACAGTGTGGTGCAATTATGCATGGCAATGCTGTCACCTTCTGCGAGCCATATGGTCCACGAGAACTGGTAAGTATATGCTATTTATGTACATTATTCTATTCTAGTGTTTACTGAGCTTTTTGCCTACAGAAGTTTCTCTTATGCTCTTATAGTTCAGATGAAAATTTGAAGTATTGTTTCCATTACGAGTCCTATCACAAACATCTCAAAATTGGGAGGGGAGATTTTATGGTCTGTTTTCAAATGTAAAAATAAATTATTCAGTAATAAAATTGGCAGCATCAATGGGTCTCATTAAACATGGGTGCATCACTATTATTAGATGGCTTTTTAAAAATATGGGTATTTTATATAATACTTGTGATAAATAATTTTTGACTTTCTAAGTTCTTGTATAAAGGCTGCTCTTCAAATTGTCCTTATTTTCTCCTTCCAAGTAAAAAATGTTACAGGTTCAATTTTATCACATTATTTTTAAAGTATGGTTCCTGACAACGGAGGAACTTTGTTGGATTTTTTTTAAGTAAAAGAGCACATCGAATAAACCAGTTTTTAAAATCTTTGGTTCATGCCAAATTATTTAGAAGCAAGTTATTTTCCTTTCATTTAGACTGATCATTAGCCTTTGCTTGCCAAATCATATGTAAAATTTTCATTTTACATGAGCATCCTAAATTGAAAGCAGTGAAACCACTAGCCACCAACATTAGCCAATGAGCCTTTTGTTGTTATTTGGTACTTCTTTCTGGCATGAAGACTACGTTCATTTTCCCCTTCTTGAAAAAGGACATAAATATCCTGGCTCAATTCCTCCCCCCCATGCCCTCCTGGTAGCGTCTCTTACGCTTTGCTTTTCTGCTTTTCAACTGGGGCTTCGATGCTCATTGTCTTTTTTTCTCTGGCATCTTCCTTTTCAGGGGGCTTTTAGAAACAGGTTGAATATTTTACCCCTGTGTCACACATTGTATTTCAAAATCATTAACTTTAAAAGTTGCCAAAAGACTGGCTTCCAAAGTAAAGGGGGAAAAAAGCCTAGGTAGGCAATTAAAAGAAGACTTAGTTATCAAAATGTGAAAGCCAATTAATTTTTGTAACATGGTTCTTACTTTATGCTGCTTGAATACCCCTTTCATGGCAATAGATACGTTTAATTTATTAAAGATACAAGCTTCAGAACATTGATGAATTGAAGGGATTTTAGTTGAAATTAGAACACAAACAGAATTAATTGGATGCAAATTAAAATAATAGGTGCTCATAATTCAAGTCTCACAAGGTGTTATAATATTCCTGCAGACAAGTGTGACTCTGGTAGTGAAGTTTTTCTTGAAAAAATAGGTCTGCTAGTACATTTTAAATAGTGTACCGTGACTGAATTAATTATCTATAAACCTTAAAACAAAGTTAAATTTTTACCGTAGTTAATTGAGCTCAGAATAAATGCCTATTTTAGAAGGTGCCCCCATTCAGTAATATTTCTGGAAATGCTTGGTAAATTCTTTTTGTTTCTACTGGTTAATAGGAAATAAAAATATCTGAGAATATAATGCCAAAATTTATATTTCCATAGCATAAAACTGAAGTATCTAGTTTATTTGACCCCGTGTATATTTTATCCTGATGGTTTCACTAAATCCCAGTCTATTTAGCATTAGCATTGATATATCTGATAGGCTAATTTTGAATAGTATTACATAATTAATGTGAGATTAGCCTTTCAACTAAAAAGGTAAATATTCAAAATAATTATCTTCATCTGAGAAATAAAAGAGTACGCAGTTTTATATTTCCATCATGGGTATTTCCCTGAGATGAATCTGTATTATAGATCCAAAGGGAACAGAATGAGATGGAGTCAGAATGATGGGATGATGTCCGCATTTTACACTAGCAACTTCTAGCATTCAGTAATTTTCATATTGTGTTAATGTCCCAGAACAAAAATGTATATTGTACCCAAGTTGTGTTTATAGAAGACAGATCAATCAAATGAAAAGTGAGGAATTCAGTTGTCAGTTAACATTATGTTTACTAAAATCCAGACATTTGCATGATACTTCAAAACTGAACCAGTCAAAATTGTTGTGCATGAGAACTGATGAAATTTATCAGCCCCCAAACATCTCTTTTTAAACAATATGCCTTCTTATTTTTCATAAATCCAATTCTTACTGAAGTTTTGAGACAAAGAACCTCAGACAAAGAACCTTAGTAGACTAACACTTTATCTTTTAAAATGCCAAAAAGAGCATCTCCATTTTGTGAATTTAGTTAATTAGCCATTTCATTTCAATAGAAGTCAAAGTCAGTAAGAGCTAGCACGTGCTGTTACCTGAACATACCACAAGTTTGTATTTCTGCTACTACTGTGCTATGCAATCCTCAAATATTTTATTTAACCCAATGAAGTCTCTATATTTCAGGTGGTGACACTGAACTTTACCTTCATTTTACACTAGCAAAATGAATAAAGAGGAATTCATTTACCCACTCTTTTAAGGGAAAATGGGCTCTCAGAATTTAAAAAGAAATGACTTATGTTACCCTCCATTTTTTAAAAGAAATTATTTTCTAAATTATTTCCCCATATTTGGAAATGCATTGTAATTACAAGGATGAGTTTGGGCTAAAATAGTATCAAACCCAATAAAAGTTTGCAGGGAAGAGGTGCAGAATGAACAGCTCCCCTTACAGTGAATTCTTCAGATTTTCTATAGTTTGGAGTGTATTTGATAATTTAAGAGCACTGAGATTTGGTAGGAAAAAAGTTCTCTAGCAGACATTCATAACTGCTATATTATTTATCAAAAGCCCTTTAAGAGGCCCTTTTGTTTTCAGAATGTCAGATATAAAGGCTTAATAGCTTTACAGACTAAAATTACATATTTGAACTCAAGATTAATAAATAATTTATAATACCCTATTATAAATATAGGTGAATCGATTTTAAAGGCAATGCTTCTTTTTTCTCTTTCTTCATCTTTTCTAATCTTTCTTGTAGCTGACAATTTTACTAATAAAATAAATGGGTAAAGGTAAAGAAATGACAGTCAACCATTCTACAAGTCCTTAGGCTCCCTAGTGAAAAAAGAAAATGTAGAATCAATGACTAATCAAAGTTTAGGGTCACCCTCAGCACATATAATTTGAAGTTTGGCAATATTTCATGCAACTTGCTGTTCGCTAGCAGAGGTCATGGCTGATCATACAGTTGACACAAGCATCATTTATTGTATTACACCACCGGGATAAGTATCTAAGACTCTTTAATACATTTAATGCACTAGCAGTAACCATAACCATGGTGCTTTTAACTTACAAAATACTATTGTTTTAAATAACCTATATCTAGAAGTATTTCATAATTCACCTGGGAATCTATCCAGTTACATAAAATTGGAGGGAAAAAGAATGTTCATTCAATTTATGTGCAAATTTTTAAAATTTCTCTATTGGTGTTGGGTCTCTTTGGATTTTAAGATTAAATTATCTAAGTGGAAGCCCATGAGGACAAATAAAAGCTCTGAAGAAAACGGATTTCTATTAAAGGAAATTTTATTTGTGTATTTTTGTCTGATGACTCTGGTGGGGGGAAGGGGACAGGAAACAGAGTTATGGCCATGGTGGGCCAGTTGTCTTTTAGATGATGATCCGTAATAATGAGGGATTCAAATTAAATATAGAGAGAATTTCCTCCATCACTCTGACACTAGTGATTTTTGCTGTTGTTAAAATAAATTAGAAACTGATACTGATACTTTTAGCTGGACAATTTATAAAATGTCTCTCTTGCCCTCCCCTCTATTACCTTTCTTGCTTCTTCATTGAATTTTAAAGCCAGGTAGTTAAAGCACATGTTCAGTCATCTTTCCAAATCATGATGTAGATCTTTTGATATTCACACGCATCCCATCTTTTGATATTCACATCTCAACTGAATTCTGGCAGAACAAGAGGCTTGCTCACGCATTTCCTAAGGCTATTCATGAACTGTCTAGCACTGACCTCTCTGCAGTTGTGGACTCTATCACATGGGGCCTAAAAAGTGCAGGATTTGTCTAAAGATGTTATTAAGACGTATAAGAAGCAAAAGCAAGACATCCCACTTCTGCCACAGTGGAAACACAGTTATACACTTCCTATTTTATAGAGTGGAGTCATGTGAAGCATCGCATACTTTAGCAGAGAGGGTTTGGGAACCCAGCAAAATGAGAACCTTAATTCTCATCTCATTTGGAGCTGCTATGGGTCAAAGCCACTGCTCTAAAGAATGAATAAGTAAAATTTTAAAAATAAAATAAATAAGGTGCCATTCTCTTTGAGAAGGGGGAAGATTTGTTTAAGCATGCTTCTTCATGAAACTAAAGAAAAAGAACAGAACTGTGTTTGAAGGATATTTCTATGTCCGTAATTCTATTTTTTTCTTTTTTGGGGGGTATATTTTATCAAGAAATAATCCACAGATTCTGCATTCATTAATTTGAAGTGTACAATTCAGGGTTTTTGGTTTATTCCCAAAGTTATGCAACCATTATTATAACCAATTTTAGACCATTTTTATCACCCCCCCAAAAAAAAATCCTGCACCCTTTAGATGTTGTAGTTCTGTTTCCTTTCAAAATAATCTTATTGTACTCATTTGCTTTTAATTTACCTCCCAGTTTTTGTTTGGTAGCCTTTTTATGACATTCTCTTTGGGTCCCCGATCTGTTGATGTGGTAGGATGGAGGGGAGGTGGTGGAGAGGACATATGTTAAATGCCTTCAAAGGTGGCCTGGAAGATTCCATTAAAAGCAGTTTTCAACAGGACCCTGGGAAATTTACTAAGGCAGGATCTCACCACTTTGTTCCTCATTGAGGAACAGGAAATATTAATATATCTATGTTCAGACACATTGGTAAAAATGAACTAACAACTGGATAAATACAACCTCTGTTAATGAATCCTGTCTTTCCTCTTTTTTCTTGTCTTCTCTTTCTATCTTGTCTTATTTTTGTATATATATTTTTTCTAGATTACCACAGGCCTTAATACAACAACAGCCTCTGTCCTCCAATTTTCCATTGGTAAGTGTTTTTAGCAATTATAGCAATTTAACTCAGAAATGTTTGTTTTAATCATAGTGTACAATCAGGATTATAATGCCAAATGCTTTTAGATTTAGGATGAGTAAGTCTTAACTTTGCAGTAAATAGTGTAAAACATTTTTTAAAGTGAAATAAATAATTTAAAATGCTACATTCTGTTCTCACTTCTCTCCAGCAGTGAGTGGTATTAAAAATGCTACAGATAATCCAAAACATCTTAAAATGATTTACCTATGGATTTTGAATGCATTGAGTTATTCTATTACAGCAGAATTATCTTACTAGTTATGTTTTGCTCAGATTAAGATTGAAATCTGTTCAGTTTCCTGAGCTCTGAGACTAACTGGTAGTGAGAGAGAGAATTATTGGTGGCTAAAAGAAACCAATTAAGGCTTCATGTTTGACATAAATAATCTATGTTTAATTCAGGCACAGATAATGAAAAAATAACTGTATCTGGCACTATTTCTTTTAAGTGTTTTTGTATTAGAGCCAAAAGTCCCTACCCAAAGCATTCAATATAATAAGGTCCCATGTGATCAAGTGTTTGCAGTTTTGCTGTCTATTCTATTACTTTTCATTTTAATTTTCAAAGCTATATATTTATAAATAACTTGTACAAATTCATAAAGGAAATATTCTAGGGGAAGAAAGATTCTATCCTCTAGATGGGGTCTAGCTTTATTGATATTGGTCCCATAACAGGGAAACCTCCTTCTGGCCTCTCCCCTATGGCATGAGAGTTGCCGGTGTCTGGCACACATGCCCCGGGCAGCATCCGCCAGCCTCCTCCACCTCTTGGGAGAGTCACCATTAGTGAAAGGACTGTGTCCCTCAGTAGCCTTCTATTCCAAATTGCAAATCAGCGTTCTACAGCCAGCAGTTCATTGTGCTTGATTGTGCCGAAGAGTAGATTTCCTCAAGTCATACATTTGTCACTTTTTCATCAATGTGCCATGTTTCAGCCTGTGTAGGAGGAATTATGTGAAATCACCCAATTACATTTCGGCTTATTTTCTTCTCAAATTGATAGTATTACCTACAACAATGTACAGACAATTCAGAAGTCCATATGTGGTCATAAGAAGTGTTAGCAAAAACAAAAAGAATGGGTTTTTTAATGAGTTTTCTTTGATACACTTATTAGCAAGTGTATCATAACTTTTCTATTATGTAATGAGCATGTAATGCCTTTATAGTCAGAAAAATATAAATTTCATTTTCTTAAAGTTGTGGTTCTATAGAAACAAATTTTTTAAATTGTAGCATGACAGGTAACTTAGAGGTTCTATATATTATGTTATTAATATATAAAAATAAGCTAAATAATGGTAACCAATTTATCAGTATTCTGAGTGTTTATTCTTGCTTTTTGTTAAAGCATTGATCATTAATTTCAGATATTATCTTTAAGCAATTAAAGAACCTGAGAGAATCCACTTTAAAATATATGTGTCACAATACTACTTAGTATTTGCACCTTATTCGAGGGAGGAGAGATCCAGCATCAATTAAATTATCCTTCATTAAAGGGGAAAAGAGTCTTTTTGTGAATGGTAAAGAGTATATTGCTAATCTGGCAGAGATTCTCTATTTCCTTGCCTTTCGTTTGTACCAATTACAATACCAGTTGCAATAGAATTGATGAAAAAGGACCAAGAAGAGGAGTGAATCAGAGAATGCAGGGTTTAATACCTGAGACTCAAAACCTAGAACAAGTATCAGGCCAAGGGTCTTGGGACTAGACCTAGACACGTGACTTAGCAAGAGCCCTTGATTCCCCACAAGCCAGAGGGCTACAGCCCAGCAGGCCAGTCTGTGTTATTTAAAGCATGGATTTGATACAACCCCCCACTGCTGAATTTGACTGGCTTAAAAAAATAAAAAATAAAAATAAAGCATGGATTTGAATCCTGGGTTAGGAGACTGAAAGAGTAATAGAACAGGGAAGTTAGAAAGATTGGATAGATAGATGGATAGATGGATAGATAGATAGATGGCAAGGAGGGAAGGGAGGAAAGGAGGGAGGAAGGGAGAGAGAGGGAGAGAGAGAGATCTCAACTTTATAACTAAAAAATACTTTTAAAAATCTTGTTGGGTGACAGTTTTAGAATCAAAAGTGAAATTTTAATATTCCATTAGGAATGAAACAACATATCTAACAAAATAAATTATAAATTATTGTTTAGAAACCTCATTGGGGAATTTACTTACTGCATTTTGAGAGTAAAAGTTTGGAGGAACCAAGAAGAGTTAGGGTGACAGAGAAACAATACAGTAGCAAATGATTTATTGTATGGTGTATGGTGTTGCATGGTGAATATAGTATAGTGGGCAGAACTTTCCAGAAATGGTTCTGTGCTCTCATTATCATTTGTTTATATGGATGTTTATCAGGTATGAGGGTGAAACATCAATCTGTTTACATGGATGGTGTGAGGGCCAGACTGAGGCACACACAAATTCTAGAGATGTCATAATTGTGTGTATTCATCCTGTGCTTTACAAGCCCATAACCACACACCAAAATAGCAACTGCAGTTTAGTAGCCATCTCATCTATACTCAGTTCAAAAATTATATCGAGTGTGTTATAAATAAACTGTAAGTTGACATTTCAACATTTATATTTCTTTGTGTATTGTAGAATTCTCCAAATGTATGCTAACAGTGTGGGTAAATATGGACAGTTTTAGTGTCACTCCTTAGGAAGTCCTTTAGGATGTTAAATGTTCATTGTGTAGCACAATGATTCAGGTAATCCTCCATCATTATTTATGGCCTCAGTGGTAAATTATGTTCATAATTAGGCATATATAACCACAGTTGGGGAAATTATGTTGATTTTTCATATTGCTCTTGTAAACATTTTCAGTTACATGATAAATGTTATCCAAGAGTCCCAAGTACCTCATACAGAAATTGCTTGAATTACTAAGGGATGTCTCAAATAAACTCTATCATGCCGATGTTTAGCAGCAATGCTCTCCCATATATACACACACACACACATTATATATGTGTATATACATATATGTATATAGATAATATATACATTACTACATTATGTATATACACATATATAAAGTATGTATATATAATTATATATAATGAATAGATATACATATATACATAAATATGCAGGCTATCTTAGCCAAATGATTTTTAAAGTTAAAGCATCCTGAAAATGCAGTTCTGCAAGCTAAAACTCATGATGTTATCAACAGCTAATTCGTCTTGAAAACTGTCCTGAAATATTCTTAGAAGAACCTTTCATTTTTCCATTCCAATGAAAGATCTCGTATCCATTTCTGTGCTGAGACATCGATTTGCTACAATCCTCTCTTGACTCATTAGATTCAACTTGTAGAATTTATGGTTGTAGCCTCACAGGTATTTACCCATTTCCTTTAGATTTCCCCTGGGATAGGAGGAAAAATTTGAAATGATGCCCTTGTAAACCATTATCTTACAGATACCTACAAACTCTTTTTTCCCAGGCAGGGTTGTGAGTCCAAAGGAAATGCTGGTAGTACTTTGCATCTATCATTCATTTAACAAAATTTCACTGAATAGTTGCTGTGTGCCAGGCTTTGTCTTGAGCTAACTTTAACTATGAAGACAAAAAAGTGAGAAGGCAGAACATTTTTACAGCACTTAATGGTGTAGTAGAAGGCACCAGATACATACTGAATATGAAACCTCTAGAAAATGCCAGATTGTTGTAGACAGAGGTGGATCTGTATATAGGTGCCTGTGGTGGCAGGGCCTAAGTAAGTCCTTTAGGGAGGCTTCTTAGAGAGGAGAATCCCTGAAAGCCAACAACATGAGTCACTTGAAAGGAAGGTTTTCCGGGTGAGGAGATGGAGTGAACATAATAAGCAAGGTATTGTGGCAGAGGAGACATGAGCGCCCTCCTAGAGCAGAAGGACTGGCCCAGGTGGCTATGGGAGCAATGTCAAATAAAATTGTGTCTATCTGAAAAGCTAATCTATATCAGCTTGGAGTTTTAACTTATTTAATAGGGAATTAAATGGAGGGCTTTAACTCATTTAATTTGTTTAAATTGAAATAATTTTGTTTATTTATTTGACTTATTTAATAAAGGTCTGCAGAGAGTCTCTTTATCTCTTGAGCATTAAAGAAATATAATGAAATTAATTCTTAAGAAAAATTATTTGGGTAGTTGTGTTAAGGATAGGCTTGTTACTTCCTTGCTATAAACCTGCATTGAGTCACTCTGCAAGAATTTACCAAGTAATATGCTTATTCACTTTAGCCCAGCTCTTTCTTCAGATTAATAGGATTCATTAGCCAAATGAGGAATAAAGGTAAAGCATTTTTTAAAAGGCTGTGAAGAACAAATAGTTTGGGTTGGGAGGCAAATCTGTCTTGTCCATCATGGTATCTTCAGCCCCTAGCCCAGGGACTCACAGTAAGTAAATGCTCATAAATATTTCTTGCCTGAGTGACAAGTAGCCATTATAGAGACATCTGTAATAGTATGTAACCAAGTGCTAAATTGGTGTGATGCAGACATTTCGTGCCAAGAGGGGATTTAGAGGAGGTGATCTGAGGACCTCAATCAATAGAAAAGATGATCCAGAAAGAAGCTAAGAATCACCAATAAACTGTATTTTTAGTGAAGCAAGTAGACAGAAATATATATCCATGTGTTTATCAGTATGTAATTATTAAACTAACTAGAATCTATTATTCATAATTTATAGAATTAGTACCTTTTTTCTTTGGTTTTACTTATGGATATCCTAAAAATTTGGGTTTTATTTCTTTCCTGTTTTTTCATTTGTTTGTTTTTACATTTCAAGACAGGAAAGTTATTAAATCATAAATATTTTATATTTACATATTAAGACATGAACATGTTCTTAGGCCTGTGTTGTTCTCTTTCTGTACTCTACATGCTATGGAGTCTCTGAGATATATGAGAGCCACTCTGTTTATATGAGTGTATTTTGAAAAATAAAAACTAGAAAATTACAAAAATTAGAGGTACTCTTAGATGAATGGAATATTACTTTGTAAAAGAAAAGAGATCTGCTATTATTTTATCTTCAATAGATATAAGGAATAAAAATGTCACTCGTAAGAGGTATTATTTTTCATTCAGTATAAAGAAGCAGTTTTTCCCTTGAGCCTAATTCATAAACATCTTAATTATGCAGAATTTGATTCAGTAGAGAAACTCTGTCTCAGCTCTTTTAGAATAGGTAATTCAGGAGGAGGAGAAATTGAGCTCTCCATACCTTGGTGTGAATTATTGCTTATATCCTCCATGAACTTCCTGAAATATATTTCAAATTAGATTCTCATTTTCTTCCAAGAGTAATTCTCCTTGTGCTTAAGACTTTGGAGAATTTATTATGAAAGAGTGAAAACCTCTTCTGAATCATATAAATCTGTACGTATGAGACTAACAAAATCTCTAGTGACCTAAGCTCAAAACAAAAATAAAAAACCAGACATTTAGAAAATTTTAATGGCAAAATTAACTCAATAATATGCTTTATAAGGCTAAATACATGTTTTATTTGAATGTAAGATTCTTGAATATAAAATATATTAAACTAAGATTTAAGACTTGATTTTCAGATCTTCAAAGATCTATATTAAAACAAAAAAATGAAATATTTATATATGGAACACGTCTATGTTATCTAAATTTAATTTTAAAAAGTATGAACTGATTATGATTCAGGGTATCCTGCTTCATCATCCCCAAGTTGACTTATTCCTTTTCAGGGAATGTATATTTAAAGAAACTACTTTAAATGAACATTATATATATTTCAAATCCGCCTTACTCCAAACTCTTAAGTTCTATTTTAAGGAATAAAAGAGAATATTCTGAAATGCTGTAAAATTCTAAGTATAAAGTTCTGGCAAAGATTGATGAGATTAATTATAAGTGTTTTTGAATTATTAGAACTGATAACTAAATAAACTATTATTTTATGTGAATTAAAATGCACAATTTGAAAGTAGATACTACACCCTTTTTTGAAATATTTAATTCGTCACTCACCTGATGAAGCTTAAAAAATAAATATCAGTAATTCATTCATAAAAATGTTCTGTTAATATTTATCGGGGCTGCTCTAGTAGAAGGGATACAGCAGTGAAGTACAGGATGAGAAGAAATTGATCATTGTTATAGACCAAATAGTCTCTCTCAAGCACCATTCCTCCCTGAAAACTCATCCCATTGCCCCAGCCTGATATCTCTGAACCCCCACTTCCTCTGAATTTATTTTATGATACCAAGTTCACTCTGCTTTGATTTATACACTGGTCATTTCACTTTCACCCTTTATAGTTTAGATATTCCTTGAGGGCTAAGGAATGTACAAGGATCCCTTTCTGTACTTAGGACAGAATTTTGCTCACAACTAGAACTAAAAAAAAAAAATGAACTAAACTGAATTCATAGGTCAGAATAGGGATTTAGTGCTGTTCCACATTGGTGCTCAATACTATACCATTCTTGATTTCTGAGGCAAGGGAGTATGCTGAAGGAAATCCATGGGCAATATTAAAACTTAATCTGAGCCTGCAGTTTCTACTTTCTTATCCATTAATCGAGGACTTTTCCGTCAGAGAGAAGATCTTTAGGATGTGTATTACATATATCATGATGTGTACACTCTTTCCCTACACTCACTGTGGGGAAAGCAGCACCTGAGACACTGTCCCAGCCTTCAAGAAGTTTATTATCAGATAGGTGGGGGAGGGGGAGGAGTCTAGGAAAATGAGTAAGACAGTGTGCTTGGATTGCTAATTCAGGGGTGCAGACCACAGAGGGGAGTGAGTGCAACTTGCTGGAGAGTCCAGGAAAGAAGGAGATCCAGAGGCAAGACTTTATCATTTGGGAGGGAGGCAGACTTAGAGCAGGCCTGGTACCACCCCAGAGGGTCAGTGTCACAGTGAAGTTTAGGGGAATGGCCCCCTGCAGGGCGAACCCTTACCAAGGACTGGAGACCAAGGTCAGAGCCAGAGGGCAACAAGGATAGTAATGCTGAGTCTCCAGATAGCTGTGGGTGGAGGAGGGGAGGTACTTAACACTCGCTGCCCAAGGTGGGGATTAGTCCTCCTAGAAAATGGGCCAGGCATGAGCACTCAGGCGTGGGTTATAGGGGCCCTGGGGAAAGGAGGACTGCCTGGCAGGGAACCTGGCAAAGCCTGACGCATCTTGCATTTCTCTTCCTTGTGTTTCCCCCAACACAGGCTCAGCTGAAAGGTCTGTAATGTGGGTTTGAGAGAAACTTGCAAAGGATGGGCACCTGGACGTGGTTGGAAGGTGGCATAGCATTCAAAAATTGGGAGAGAATTGATCCCTCTCTCCCGTATGATAGGAGCGGCAGTGACAGTGAAGAAATATGAATGTTTTGGAAGCAAGGGAACGGGATGGGACTGGAAGGGAGAAGGCACAGACGGGAAGGAGGACAGCTGTTCATTTTATATCCTGTGGTCATTGCCCATCTGCTGTGAACTGGAAGAAGTCCCCTAATGAGGTTTGGGAATTTCAGCCAGGGAAGTGACTAAGGGACAAAATATTAAGTACAATAAATCACGTAATGTCACATTTCTCCAGAAAGAAAGGTTAGCAAATCCAATAGCTGTTCACAAATAAAGTCAGTCAAAACAGAAATTATTACTAGTAGCTTCGTTTTAAAAATAAACAAATACAAAGGTGGAGAACAGTTGCTTTTAAAACTTGGTTCTTCTATATTTTATGGAAAAAGTCTATCAAGTTTAAAGGAAGCATGTTTTTCGTGGAAGTACAGAATATTTTTTAGAGTTTTTATTGATTTTACTGTTCTACTTTATTTGACCTCTCTTAATCATTACTGTCAGTTTTTAATAGATGCATAAAATGGAAATTTTGCTTACATACAGTCTTCCTTCTTACAATACTGTCCTTGAAATATGTTTCCTCAGTTAAAAATATACTAAATTTCCCCAGGGGTACTTTTTGGTGGGCAAAACAGAGTTATAGACATAAACTCCAAATTTCCATATTCAAATAATTGTTTAAATGATCAATCAGGCTGACCAAAGATTTTGGACATATCTCTTTAAATTGACAATTTCTATTGATTTATCTCAACTTTGGTTGTCATATTTTATCGAAATTGAATTCATTTGCTCTTGACAGATCCAAGAGTAATTTGAGGATTTCCTCGTGTGCAGAATGGAACTGTTCTTAATTAAAGTAATATCTGTGGGCACCTTTCTGTCACAATTCCCATCGCTGTCATTTGGGACTGAGAAGCCCCAGGACACTTCCCGCCTGAGCTGCCACAAAGCATTATCTGATACAGTAACCATTTTTTCCTGCCCTGCTTTTTACCCATGAGTCAAACTGCTGCCCATTTGGCTAAGGCTCCTGGACTTTATCAAGGCATGAGCTGCCATCTCTCTTTGCAGGCACAGGACAGGCAAATCCAGCCTGTATTTCATGAGAGCCAGAAGCCGCACTGCATGGTAGGATGTATACATACTACAGACATGAAGATGACAGCTAAGAGCATGCCTCCCAGGGTTGAGGGAGACTGTTGGCTCAACAGCATTCCTTATGTAGCTATTCCTCATGCATTTATTTTACCTGTGATCTGAGAATTGCTAAAATAGCACACTTAAGACCAAATTCATCTCTTCCCAGGTAGATTTTTTGCCCTTGCCTTGAATCTCCATTTCAAAGTACTCTGTGGATAATTGATGTCCAGTAAGGTAATAAGAGTAATAAAAACAATTCGTTTTGAACAATATCAGGCAAGAAGCTAGCTCACTACCAAAGAACAAACTTAGATTTTTAAAAAATTTTACAAATTAATGGGACAAATGTATATAGATATGTCACATTATAAAGCAAAATGCCCATATACGTAAAGTCTTATAAAGTATAGGTTTTTATCCAAGGAGAGGAATAAAACAGCATGAAAACTAAGAAACATATTAAACCAGCCATCCTGGAAATTTCAGCATTATATGCTTAAAACTACTAGCCGTATTTTAGGTATTGTTCATGAGTTAGTACTTTTAGACTTGCCATATTATCAAGATGTTGCTGTACTTACAGTAAATTATTTTGATGCCATGGGTCAAGAGAGCTAATGTTTTTAGAATTTTCCTGACAAACAGTAAAGAAGGAAATAAAAAGCTAAATGTGATATAATCATTGTTCTGCATCATTGTTACTGGAAGAATAAACATGAACAGCTGCCTCCAGTGAAATATTTGAAGAGAAGTTTGTAGAACTTTCAAACTATTGATAATCGGATAATAAGGGTCTTGTTTGGGGCGGAATTATTTTGAAGAAGAATAATTACAAAGTAGCAAATAAGCTTTTATACTATGTTTCCTGATGCTTTTGAGTAGAGTAAGAATATTTTCTCCCAGTGAATAGTATTATCCTCAAAAATCACTTTTAGCTTTAAAAAAAAAAAAAAAGGATAGGTAATTGCCAGAACTGTTTATTATACCAGTATTTTCATGTTGGTCATCACATTTTTCACATTTCAATGTAGAATGAGGCAAGTGTCTTTCTCAAAGGCCCTAGCCTAGACTAACGTGTAATATCCCTTGGGAGTGACAGTGTCTGGCCTTTTAAAAGCTCCCTAAGAATTCCCCATTCATCTCTTTCTCTCTTTCCACTCTCTGCAACCTTGAGTTAATGGTTCTGTCCTCCATTCATCTATCTGGAAAAGATGAAAGGATATGTTGATCCTGCTAAGATTTGTTCTCATTTGTAGCAGAGTGTTCTAAGTAACCAGATTGCATCCATTCCATAACTTTATGATATTTCTATATCAAATGCTATTGTTTGCATGCAGCTCCCGGAGCCCTGCTTGTCTCTGAGGTCTGAATTTTGAGTAATGGCAGCGGCAGCACTTGTGCTGCAAGAATCCTGAGCAGGGTTCTGTCCAGACACTCCTCTAGCCTTCAGTATTTATGGGCCCCACTGTGCTATGTAGAGGCATTATTTCTGGCAATGATTTCCCCATCTATAAATTCTGGGAGATCAATTCTGTCCTCCTTCTGTGGCCCTGTGCTGCATTTGAAAAGGCAGCTCATTTTTAAAGCAGAGCTTTGGGAAAAGAGGCTGCTCCCAGCAACCACTACCAATCCCCAAGAGGACAGTAGTTCCTTCTATTGTGTTCTGCTCTGATTTACTTTGAAAAGTCCTGGGATTGGTGGAGAATGGCATAACCAAATAAAAAAACTACCCAGGCCTCAAGAGACTAAACACCGATTGATTTTTTTTTCCTTCTACTATAAAACTAAAAAGAAATAGAGGGGACTCTTGGAGATACAGGCTCACAATCCCTAATCTGCAATTTCGTTTTACAAAAAATTTGGAAAAACGACAGACTAACTTTTTAAAAAATTTATGTGGTGGCAAAGCCTGACATGACCTGAATTCATTTGGCAGTAAGACCTGACTTGAAATCATGTAAACCTGTTTATAATCTTTATTTCTACTACTTATGTGAACCTTCATGCCTTTAACTGCAGAAATATTAATGTGTTTGATCATGGAGTTCTGCTCAGACTTTGCTAGGAATGTTGCAGAATATATGGTATATGCACCATATTATCTTTTTAAAATCTATAAATGGATTAAGTTATTTGAATTCTGGAATTCATCTAACCTCAAGGGATTACGGACCTGTATGGCTACTATTCCAGGGAAGGAAGTAACTCTTTAATTTTCAATAGAAGTTACTAATAGTTCTATTTTTAAGTGACCTTGATGTTAAATCAAATCAGGCTATTCTTTAAGTTGTTTGTTTTTATGCCAACTACCCAAGAGGGCTGGGAAGAAAGGATAAAGTTTATTTGTGAATTTTGGAAACTTCCTGGATCTAGAGTGTATTTGCAATCTCCTTTGTACATGTATGTTATGGTAAACAGTCTATTGCACACTAAACAGGTTTTTGATGTACTTAATATAGATTTCATTTGATTAGCACATAATTGCTGCTTGTTCATGTGCTTGTTTATTCTTGAGATTATAAATGCTAACAGCTCTTTAGGATTCTCCCAGCTGGCATGGCACTGGAAGCACTTCAGTAAGCAAGTCCTGGAAGTTAGTTACAGGTTGTCTCTGGCTTTATTGATCCCCCGAGGTTCATGACAGTCAATGTAGGCTTCATTCAAGTTCATTTCCAACACAGTAAAAAACGAATGGCATGTTTCTTGTGTAAGAAAACAGTTACCTAAAAGTCATTTCATCAATCCTGATCTAGTTGCAATGTGATTCATTTCCTTATGTGAATATTTTAATTGAGACAAACCTACCTTAAGTAATAGAGAAGAAAAGAATTTTAAAAATCATAAATTCTCATTATCTCTTTATTGTTGTCCTGTCATTAAAATACGTTTATTGCTTGATTGTGCCATGCTAAGCAAAGTGGAAACTGAACTTTGTAGTCTGGATTCCTGTGCTCTGGGACCTGTGATTTAAGACATTAGTGAAATGCAGGAACACACATGCAGTACATGCTCTGTACAGGGTCCAGGTTTTGTGGGTCCACCTTTGAAGCTTATACAATTTGCTTGAGGGCTGAGATCTAAGGAAAAAAATACAAAGTTATACATTCAAAATTAGGTACAAATGTGAATATTTATTTAGAATGAGAAGGAAACCACAATAGATTACAAATTTTTGGAAGCTGACAACACCACAAACATCACAAAATCAAGAAATATAACATTTTTAACTGCCTAAAATGCCCTGTAATACTTTCACTTACATTTTTTTGGCTGTATACTCTTAAATCACCTCTTCATATGACAACAATTTTGTAATATTTTCTAAAAAGACTAGAAAGATAACTCTGCTTCTAGCTTGGTGGATCAGAGTTTTTCTTTTTTGTGTTTAATATTTTACCTTCACAACTCCTTATTGATAATGTCATTTAGATTTTTGAGATCATTATCAAACTGGAAAAATGTCTATTTTATTTATATTTGAAGACATTTTAACTTTCTTTGTGCAGTGACTAATCTTAACTACTCTGAATTGACGTCACTCATTAAACAGTGTCATCATTGTCCTTGGGTCATGATGCTGAGTGAGTCAGCACAGTGGGCGGTAGGAGTTCCTGGAAACTCTTTTTCATATTGAGAATGACTGAACTATAAAATAGAAGTGAACTACATAACCATATCACACTAACCCAAAATGAATGTATTTCCAACTCAGCTTCTCCTTAGCTGAATCCAAAAAGCAGCCATGGCCACCCCAACACCACCTGACGTGAGGGGGACTTGATGAGGGTGCAGTCAAAATGCAAAACACTTGCAATCTTAACCAGTTGCCAGTGTTATAAAGCATGGTCATGTGGATACATTGCCAGAGGTTCTCCCAGGGCCTTGGAAGTGCACATTCAAGTGAGGCCCATGAAGCTTTTAAGCTTTGTCAGCTTCATGGTGAATCCTCTTCTGTCTACACCAAACATTAGAATTGAGTGTTACATTTACATATGTTGCATTGATAGATGTATGTTTCCATTCTGATAAAAAAACTTATTGTCACTTCCTTACTTCTTGCACATCCTCCTGTAGGTTGCCTCAGCTTTCCCTTACAAATTCCAATTATGTCTTATCACCTTCCCTTGATGTAATGTTCTGTTGCTTTTGCCTTATCCTATATAGGAACCATGGATATTTCTATATACTGCTGCAGCTAGTGTTCTGATTCCCAATAAGTAATAACCAGTAATGCAAAACAATATTTTTATTTAATATAGTATTTTAAGCCATGGATTTTTTTTTTTACATTGAGTTTTCTACAGCATGTGTACCTTTCATCGTGACGTGTATACTGACAAACAACTTTTACTGTAGGTATAAATAGGCAGAGGGAAAAGAGCACTGAGTTGGGAGTCAGGCCATATAGTCCTTTCTCTGCCAATTGAACTCCCCACATAATCTTGGGTAAGTGGTGAAGCCTATCTGGATTCCTAGCAACTTGTTTGTAAAGTAAGTGTGTTCATCTTCGTGATCTCTTAAATGTCTTACCACTGTGGTGCTAGGTCCTAGAACGGGGTGATGAGAATGAAACACGAGTTAACCAGGAATGTATTAATACTTTGTCTGAAAACATGGTTACTATGTTGTCTGTTTTAGCTAAGGCAGCCCCCACAAGAAATATCAAAGTAGTTGCCATTTCTTATTTAACCAATTATATTTAATTTATACTTGTAGCTTATTTTGTCACCAGGGAAAGATATTAAATAGAGGAACATAAATGCAGCATCGGTAGAACTATGAGATGTTGTTACCCAGACGATCCTTGGTGCCAGCCTGAGAGATGGGAACATGCTGTTCTCTGGCTCTTCCTAGAAGAGTGTCAGTCTCCATTGTGTTGAGCAGAAGCTATAAATCACCTCATCTCCTATCCTGCTGAAAAGAGGTGCTACAAAAAAGCCAGTAATGATAATACTATCATTGTATTTCCAAAAGACTCTCTTCCTAGAGTTTAACTAAGACTCTCTTCCTAGAGTTTATTGCATTCATTCATTCAACAAGTATTCATTGAGCACCTCTTCTATGTGAAGCAGTTCTCAAGGCACTTAGGACATACAGCATTTGTGAAACAAAATCTTTGCTCTGGTGGAGCTGACGTTCTGGTGGGAGGAGGCAACGATCAAACAAATGAATATGACAGGGAGTAATAAATGCAATGAAAAAAATAAATCAGGGGTCAGCAAGTGACGGGGGTAGCATTTTATTAAACGTGGCCAGGGTAAGGCCTCTGAGGGTGTAACTATGAACAGAGGCCTGAATTGTGTAAAACAGTTAGCCTGGCAGAAGGAATAGCCAGCCTAAGAGCCATGCAGACTGATGTTTGGGTTGCCACGAGAGCCTCATGTAAATGTCAGTAGTAAGTGATGTTTTCCTTCTTTAGTGAGAAGGGCTGTTCAGGGGGTCTGTTCTTCCTGGTTTTTCCTTACTGACAAGCGAAGTCAGGAGAAGTGAGCCTGAATCACAAGAAAGTAACTAGGCTTTTGAGTTCACATGTACCTCTGACATAAGTTACCTTTAATAGTTGGTTGACTCATTGATTAATTGATCGGTTGTTTCATCATCTTGGCCTGGCTTCTATGACAAAAGTGGAAAGGTACTTGTCTATTTTTTTTTAAATTATACTAGGGACAGTACTATTTAAATAGAACCAGGGGTAAAAGTTGATACCTATTTCAGTTGTAATTTTAAATTGAGTAAAGTGGTTCATAGATCAGACCAAGATTACAATAAAATATTTGTTAGAATTACAGTGATGTCTCTGTGACAGTAAAAGGAGCAACCATGTAGAAATAGTCTTTGTCACTTTTTTATTTCTTCATTTTTAAATAATGAGTACTGGATACTGTTTTACACTTGTGAATTTTAATTGTTTCTTTATGGTAAAATGGTTATTTTAGAAATAATTTTTTTTTGCTTATGTGGGAGGCCAAATTAAAAAAAAAAAAAAAGAAAAGAAATAGATTTGCAAGCCATTATGGAATTTGTTATTTAGGATACCAATGTATCCTAAATAGGATACTGGTATCTTAAACTTAGTCATGATTGCAATATTATAGCAGTTAACACTTTTCACATAATTAAAATTGTCTGAGTTGGGAAATATCTGGATATTGTTTTTTTGGAATGCAACTGTTTTTTAAAATCTCTTTAAAATGCCTTTCCATAGTTTTTTTTTTTTTTTTTTTTAAAGCAAATGACTAATAAATTCTTTAGAAGGTTAACCGTTGCATGTTTGTTCTGAGAGCCCAGTTAGGAGGTTATCACATTGATCTGGGTGAAAGATGGTCTGAGGAGGTGGTGGTGGAGGTAAAGGAAAGGTAGAATTAATAAATGTGTAGAAGGAGGGTTCACGGGTTTGGGTGACTGTCTGTAGGGGCAGGGAAGGAGGAGGAATGGCAGGGAGCGTGCAGAGAAAGTGATGCCCAAGTAAACATGGTATTTCTTCTTGGTACAGTTTTCCTGTGGTCTTCTCCTATGGTGAAATCTGAGAGCTGAGATGATGACTAGCAGAGTGTTTAAAGGATGCTCAGTCCTTTAGACTTCTCTGCCTTTATCAAGAACAAGGCCGTTATGGCCTTAAGTCATGAGCCTAAGTAGAAGCAGCAGCACAGAAACCTTTCCCAATGTGTTCTGACCATACAAAAATGAAACACTATTTTTAAAAAAATAAGAAGAAGAAGAAGAAGAAAAGGTGCTTTGTACACCAGAAGCAGTATAATGAAGTGGTCAAAAGCGTGGGTTCTGATCTGCCCAATTCTGAATCCCATTGTCGGTAGGTGTGGCCTGGAGTAAATTTGTTAACCTCTTTTCCTCAGTTTCCTTACTTAAAATGGAAATGCATGTAAGTAGTACCTACCTGTTCATAACACCTATGATTGTTCTCTTGAGTTACCAGAATTTTTTTTCCTGATGGGTACTATTAAAATTCTAACTAATCAGATTTTCTGTTTTCTTTGGACACTAGAAATTATATAATCAAATTTTTAACTCCACTCTAGCAATTGTATAAACCTTATGAAATGTGTCTCTTTATCCTGATTTGTCTTTCTGTCCTACTCTCAGAGCATCTTTTTTTTTTAAAAGGAGACTCTTCTCCTTCCCCACATTTACCAGTGATGCTACCAAACAGGTGGGTTACTCATTTGGGTCTCAGTTTTCATTTCCTTATTGAACTTATAGCATTTCCACTGAAGAGTAGGGCAATAGCCCAAAGTAAAAGAAACTATAGGGAAAAAAATGTAATTAAGTTCTTAAGCAGTAATTGAATTTAATATTTAGCCCATGAACAAATACTGTTAGGCATTTCTTCCTTTTTCTAGGATAAGTGAATTTATGAAATGAAATTAAAAATATTGAGTCATAGCTAAAATTTATTAAATCGTATGTACCAAGAACAGTTTTCTAGGCACTTTTCATGTGTTAACTCCTTAATCTTCTCAACAGTTCTATGAAGTAGTTGCTGTTATTACTCATATTTTACAGTTGTGGAAATTGGGACACAGAAAGAGTAAGTGTCCAAGTTCACACAGCTAAGAAATGTTAAAGCCCAGATTGCAACCTTGGCAGTCTGTCTCCTCTATTCACTCTCCTCACCCCTATTCATACTGCCTCTCTGGAAGATATCTTATATCAGAGGGAATTTCACTCTAAAAAGTAAAGTAAAAAATTTTATAGACTTATCAGTATTTCTGACAAACATTGAATTCATCATCATATAGACTTCCTGCATATGAGAAAAATTAAATATGATCTGTTTAAGGCTATATGATACATTATAAGATGCACATACCATCAAAGATTTTCTCATTAATCCATCACATTACAAATTAGACAAGTTTTTCTTGGTTGGTGGAAAACCAATGCTTCTAATTTTGGCTTATTAAGATTGGGATGTCCATTAGAGATGGTCAGTAGCAGTTGGATCTGTTAAGTGTGAATCTCATAAGAGATATAAACCTGAGTATTATCCGTCATAGATGTTATTTAAAGCCTTGAAAGGGGGTAAGATCACCAAATGGGGCAATGTAGATAAGAAAGGAGAATGGTATTAAAACAATTTGAATCCAGTAGAGAGTAGAATGGTGGTTACCAGAGGCTGGGGGTGGGGGACGATGGATGGGGAAATGGGAGATTGTGGTCAAAGGGTACAAAGTTCCCACTTAGGAGGAGTAAGTTCTAGTGATCTGTTGCACAGCATGGTGACTGTAGTTAATAATAATGAGTTGTGTATCTCAAAATTGCTAAAAGAGCAGATTTTAAAGGTCCTAGCCACAAAGAAATAAGTATGTGAGGTGATAGATATGTTAATTAGCCTGATTTAATCATTCCACAGTGCATACATATATCAACACATCTCCCTGTACTCCATAAATCTATGTGATTACTTGTCAATTAAAATTAAATTAATTTTAAAAAACAATTTGAGATCAAAAGGAAAAGGGCAACAAAGGAGACTGACAAGCAGTGGCCACTGAAGCAGGAGAAAAACCAAGAAGGTGGTGGAAGTCAAGAGAAGAAAACATCTAAGAAACACCAGATCAGCTAGGACAACTCCTGCTGAGAGGTCAAGTAACCCAAATTTGGGAAAGTGATCTATTGGTTTGGCCACATGGACTCCCCAGCAACCTGGGGACTAGCCAAGAGCAGTTTTGATGTAGTGCTTGAGAGCAGGAGCTTGGATGGAGTAGGGGAAAGAGACTAGGATGTGAGGAAGTAGAGGAAGTAGATTTGTCTCAAATCACTGGACAATCAACCTTTTGTAAGGGGGAGCAAAAATAGAAAGGGAGGGAGCAGAAGGAGGGGGTGTGACATCAAGAAAGTGTTTTTTTTTTAAGATGGGAGATGCTTTGCATAGTTGTATGATGTTTGTATGATGATAGGAGTTGTCCAGGAAATTCGTTGAAAGAAATTGATGATGCAGGAGAAAGAGAGGAGAAATCTTAAGAAGCAAGGTGAGATGGGATCTAGACCACATGAAGAGGTTAACCTTTGATTAGAACAGAAACACTTCATCCACTATAATAGGAGGAAGGCAGAAAACACTGGTGTGGGTGGATAGAGGACATAGTACATGTAGATTTGTGGGTGAATAGATGAGGGCATTATAATCTGCCTGTTTCTATTTTTCTTAATTATATGCATTGCATTGTTAACCTAATAAGAATGAACTTACACATATGATTTTACATTAAAATGCTGAGAAATTTTAAAATAACCCAGTGTTTTTATACTGAACTCAGTAATGCAAAGCAAGTTATTAAAATAGCACAAATTCATAGGTACAAAATCAGCACAAAATCAGGACATCATCAGTGAAAAATGAAGTGTTGTTTTGTTGCAAGATAGTTTCAGGGCATTATGTAGACATCTGCTTTAGCAGAGGAGTAGAAATGGCTAATATTTATATTGCAGTGTATATATGTCCTAAACCACAGGGCAAACTATAAGACAATAGACCAGAAATGTTGTAGATAAAAATATCCATCATTATGTACTATGGGGTTGACTAAGCACCAACAATTGTATAAATGACAGTTGCTACAAATGAATGGAAGCTTATCTTTATCATTTATCAGTTTATTTGTCAATTTAAAATCAAGAATTGACAACCAAGACCAACTGCAAACAACACTGATGAGATATCTTTCACACAGACTATCTTGTCCTCCCTCAAACTGTGGGCGTGGAAGTAATCTGTGTGCAGCACTACATGAGAGCCAAATTTCTTACACTGTGTGAGGTCTCAGTAAATTCTAGAAGTTCACTAATTTTATTTATGACTATCAAACTGTAGAAACCCTTAATCACTTGGTACCCTCATTGTAGGTAAAAATGGAAGTATGTAGACTTTCCTCATTTGCCTGTAAGAACCAAAGAAAGTGCTTGAATTTTTAGACTTAAACTGGTCTTTCAGACCGTACTTTGATAACCATGGTTCTCAATTATCTTCCCTTCTTCAACAACTCTAAATCCTTGCAAAATTGCTACTTTAGAGTGAAGGATTACATTGGAAGTGATCCGAAGAAGGGAAAACAGACAGGCAAATGAGAGGATATTTTGTATTTGACCTTTGGGATTGTCTTTCCTTTCTGGTTTTAAATTTCAGCTTTGGCAATTAAATATCTTTGATTTAAGAGGGGAGGTGAGGAGGTGCCTGCTACAGGTGGGTACCTGCTTACTCCTCACTCCATAAGAGGTGCCTTGAGGGATGTGATAACTCTAACACAGTGTCTTGGCTAGTTTTGTTTCTCGGGGTACACATTTGATCTCTAGGAACTGTGCACCTTTACCCCACTGAGGGTAGAAGTGCAGCTTTTTCCAGAAGGCATTGAGAAATTGTTGAAGGATTACAAGCAGGGAGATAACACAATTCAATTCACTTGCAGAAAGAGCACTGGCAATAGTGTAACTGGGTGAGGACAGGTGAGGCTGGGACAGGGAGACCAACCAGTCACTATTGCAGAGACCTGACGAAAGCTGGTGAGGGTCCCTTGGCAGTGGTTAAGAGGAATGGATTCAGAAAATACTAATATTTTAGATATGAGGAAACTGAATGACTAAGCAGCTGAGGAACAGTGGGTCACCTGCCAAATGTCTTTTTGTTTTATAGGTGCATTAAAAATTTAATCTCATAACATTGAAATGGTAGCATAAGAAAATAGACAGGAGTCTTATTTGTCATCAAGGCTGTATTTGGACACATTTTTATTTTGATGTGTATCACCTTTCCTTCTCTCTTGTCAACTTGTAAACAATTTGCAAGAAATTGCTTTCTATAAGGAACATGTTTGGTTATCATTTGTTCTGTCCTTTTTCATTTGCTTTTAACTATTTAGGGTGTATAAGACATAAAGGAAGCACATAAATAACATTTAAATTCTTTAGGCTAATTTCAGCTTTCCCTTGAAATAACAGATTCTCTGCCAGACCTCATGCTTGTTTGTGTTGAAGTTTGTCCCACATAATCCTGCCTGTCTCCGTTTCCAGCCGCACAGTTTGATATTTATTTTAAGCAGCTGCTCTTGAAAGGTAGAATTTAGCAATGATTAAATGCATAAGGTAGGTTTCCATCTGAAATCGGGGTTGCTGGGTAGCTTTGCTTTGAATACCTCTTTCTTTCAGGCTTTTTCACCTACATTTTGGCTCTGTGAGAATAAATCTAGGAAAACTGCTGTTTGGCCTTTTAGTACATTGCCAGCTTTGGCAGTTGCACACTAACTGGTTTTGTACTAAACACCACTGAAATAAAATGAATGAGTCTGATTAAGCTTGGAAGCCCTGAGCACTACCAATGTAAAACTGTCAACAGATGCCACTTGCTGAAACTGAGGCTCCTCTAGCAGATGGATGAAAGTTAAACATAAATTGCACTATTCCTTTTTCTTTTGGTTCATTTGCTTTTAATGTAGTATAAAAAATACTGCTACATCAGTTACAGTAAACTTCTGGCAAGTATTTCATAGCTGTTTTGGGTATTTTAAGATCTTTGAAATTATAGTCATACTATGCTTTGTTATATGAATTCATTGAACATATAGAAACAAAGTCTTATCAATTTTTAAACCTTTGGTGTTCGTATTTTCAATATTAAAAATAATAATGAGAAATAATCATCAAATATTCACAATGGGACATAGTACCTATTTTAAACTCTAATGTTGGGCTATAGTAGAGTAATATCTATCACCTCCATAACAGTTCTCATTCGTTTAGTACTTGAATTTTCTTTACAATATTTTAGTTCCTTGTATACAGTTTCATCATTTAGATCGGGGTCCTCAACCTATGGTAAGTTGTGTAATTATTTCATTATATATTACAATGTAATAATAGAAATAAAGTGCACAATAAATGTAATGCGTTTGACTCATCCTGAAACCATTCCCCCACTCCTTGGTCTGCAGAAAAATTGTCTTCCATGAAAATGGTCCCTGGTGCCAAAAAGGTTGGGGACCACTGAAAATATACACATAGAAAAAGAATAGTGTTTTTATTCCTCAATTTAATGATTTATGTACCATTTAATGTAATCACTAATAATTGGTATTAACTTGCAAGATCCATAATGGCATTATTAGTCATTCTATAATACTTAGGTATTTTTTGGCATAGAACTAAGCATTTATTTTACAGTTTAATTTAGTAGTTCATGTATCTCCAAAGAAATCTGCAGTTTACCTTTTTTAACCTTTTTCTCTGATTCCTAAGATTATTTATCAAATGATATTTGTTAGAACAGATCATAGGAAATTTCAGCATAGTTAGAAGATTGGGTAAATTACCAGATAAATATCTAAATAGTTTTAAATTATCTAAAATATTTATCAGGAAAGATAATATGTAATTTCACTGCTTTTTAACTTTGAAATGTATTGTTATTGCCATTTACAGGGTCAGGTTCATGTCGCTTTAGTTATTCAGACCCCAGCATCATTGTGTCATATGCCAAGAATAATTCTGCGGACTGGATTCAGCTTGAGAAAATTAGGTTTGTTGTAATTTAAAGTATTTCCATAAATTCTGACATGGATGGATTTTACTTCCCAATTTGCCTTTATTCTGTCACTGACTTTTTCTTTATGGTTAAAAATACTCTGGTTGTTAACTATGTTGAATTACATGGATACACATATTATGATCTACCTACTTGAAGAAGATATTGTTAAAAGTGTCATTTTCTGTTCAGAACTTCCCGTTGTCAGTAGTACTTATAACAAACTATTTTAGTAAAAGTACATTGGGATCATAACCTTTGTGATAGCATCTTCCACAAAGTAACATTACCACACATTGCTCTCAATGACCTGATTCTGGCCTGCCTTATAGGCCTGGGAATATATCAGATGACCACCTAAATCCCTTCCAATCTGTGATGATATTGAGTTAAAAAGCTGCTGGGTCTTTGACATCTAATCTCTAGTTCTGTCACTTCCCTTCTAACTTCCCTAAGGCCAGTACTAGAATTCTTTTGTCATAATTGTGATACAACTTCTAATCATATATTACATTTTCTTTATTAAAAACTCCCTCAATAGGAAAATGAGGTAGTATGCTTGAGGAAGAAGAAACTCACTCATGTTAGAAATATTTGGTTAAATTACCAAAACTCAAATTATGTTAACCACTTCTGCAGAGTTTAAATTATAAAATAAAATTCAAATTGGATGCTTAATTTCAAGTATAAGATATTTAAAGGGAAAAATACCTTGAACTTTTATAAAGTGATTATTATGATTGGGTTAGTTCTTAAATTAGGATAACTTAAGTAGAATGTTTTCTGTCAGTTGTGTTGCAGTTTTCTTTCTTCCACAAGCTGTTTTCCTTATTATATTTCTTATTATATTTCCTTATTATATTTCTTATTATTAAAAGAGCCATGATTTATTTAGCATAGCAGGATAAATATTAGGCTCTTAGTATAACCAATTTGTCCAAAGTTTCTACAGTAGTAGTATTTAAAAAAAAAAAAAAGAAGAAATAAAAACTTCACAAGCCTAAGCTCACTAGTCTAACCAAAAACTGAGAAAAGTGTTTCTAACTCATGGATTTTAATGGATTGTCTCTCTCTCTGGCAGGACAAACTATAATTTATTGGCACCTGGTACAAGCTGAGTTCTGACATGCTGTGCCAATTTTATAACAGAACATTTTGTTATTTCTAATTTCTAGTAGTTAGGAGAATGCACTAATATTAAATATTTATTTATATACATGACTTTAAGCCCAGCATAAATATTGGAAAATTTACTCGCATGTCTATTGTTTTCTCTTTCTAGTATGCTATATGTCATAGTTTAAGTAAATCATAGTACCTATTTCTTGCTGGAAAACAGCTACATGCTTTTGATATGATAAATAATGAAACTACGCATTTAATTACAACATATAAAGATCATGTTCAGTTGATCCCATTTATTTTTTCACTAAATGGGGCTTTCAATTTTAGACCATGTACCAAACCATCATACTCATTAATCCAAATTTCCCTTACCATTGGTGACCAGAGTGAAAGTGTTTCCAATCACTACCTAAAACCAAAATGTATTGTCTTCATCAGATTAAATTCCTTTTGAAACTAAAAGCATAGTCATCATGAAATATTTTAAAAGAAAAGAGAATTGATTACCCCCAAAGGTAAGGTACACCATCTATAACCTATACTGACAATTTTACGGATATATATATGCTTCATTGGTGAGTGAAAAATTTGGCTTTTCTCTAGTCCTTTCAAAACTGATTTATAGCAAGCCTAGGGTACTACTAGTTTGCATTTTAGTACCACTTTTAATCTTGGCAAAGGCAATCATTTTTACTATAGCAGCTTTCTGCTTTGGTAGAAGAAAATGTTTAATAAAAATATTTTATTATATGGCGGAAGGGCCTAGATTGTAACAGATGTAACATAAAAATCATGTCAAATTATATCATGTTTTTAAAGATTGATCTGCATGAAATTGTAAAGAATCATAAATGAGAACATTTCATTCTCACGGCAAATCTCACATTTCATACAGACTAAACATACAAAAAACATATCTGGTTACTAGAAATAAAATAATTATTACATAAAGGCTGATTATTAAACATATTGCATACAGTGGCCTCCAGTAGGTGCATAATTTCAAAGTAAAGAATCAAATTAAAATCACAATTTTATAGTTTTCCTCTTTTTTTCCTCATTATCACATAAGTTAAACTGTTTTGGATTGTATGTCTACCGTGTGCAAAAAAATGTGCTGGATATACTTTTCTTTTTTTGTATAAGCCATGCCAGTGTGTGCCATCCTCTTTTCTTAGTGCCTGCCTCATGTTACATGTAAACCTCTCAAAGGCGTTCAGTATTTAAACTGTCATCATCAATATGAAAATCTTAATAATCAGATATTAAAAGATGTAAGGGTTATGGGATTGCAAATATTTAATCTATAATAAATATAACATTTTTTAGTTCATGAAACTACAGTCTTAAGAAACAAAATTCATCTATAAGAAAGAAAAAGTTGACATTGTTGAACCCCCCATCTCACCGTGTGTTCCAGAGCCCCTTCCAATGTCAGTACAATCATCCACATCCTCTACCTTCCTGAAGACGCCAAAGGGGAGAACGTCCAGTTTCGGTGGAAGCAGGAGAATCTTCGTGTAGGTGAAGTGTATGAAGCCTGCTGGGCCTTAGATAACATCCTGGTCATCAATTCAGCTCACAGACAAGTCATTTTAGAAGATAGTCTTGACCCAGTGGACACAGGCAACTGGCTTTTCTTCCCAGGAGCTACAGTTAAGGTTTGAGCTCTCTCTTATTCCTTCTGCCTTCTAAAACCTAAAGCTTAGTAAACTAAATTATATAAAAATAACTATTTTACCAAAACCACTATTAAAGGAATAGGTAACATTCTTATTTACCTTACTCTACCTTTTAAGGATGGAAAATCATTAGTATAAAAACATTCATTTATTCGTTCATTTAACAAGTATTTTTGAAGACCCACCATGCCATGTACTGGGCTGAACCCAGAGAAAATATAACCCCAAAAAGGTAAATATGTTTCTGTCTATCATGTAGATGTCAGTTTAGTGGGGGCAGTTAGACATGTCAACGTGCAAATACAAAACAGCCTAACTGGTATGATTTGCTGGTAAAGTTTAGAGTGCTGAGGAAGTACAATAAACAGTACCAATCCAGACTTGAGGGGTCAGGAAGGCAATCCAAGAGACTAGGGAATCCAGGCAGAGACTGAAGGGTAATTTGGAGTTGACCAGGTAGGAGGAATAGTGTTTCTAGAATTGGAAATTACATACATTAAGGCTGTTTTATGGGCTGAATGTTTGTGTTCCCCCACCCCAAATTAATATTTAGAAATACTAAACCCAATAAAATGGGATCAGGAGGTGGGGCCCTTGCAAGGTAATTAAGTGATAAGGGTAGCGCCCTCATAAAAGAGACACCCCAGAGCACACTGAGAATGAGGAAGTGGGCCCTTACCAGACACTGACTGAATCTTCCAGCACTTTAGTCTTGGACTTCCCAGCCTTCAGAACTGTAAAAAATACGTTTGTTGTTTAAGCCACCCAATCTATGGCATTCCGTTACAGGCTGGAAGGTGAGAGCACAAAGCAAAAGTCTTGGACAAAGTTTGAAATAGCTGTCCAATACATTTTAAGTTGTGACTTGTGATAGAAAAGTCTGAAGATATGGCCAGTGACAAGATCTTGAACATCTTGAAAGCTGCTATAGAGTTCAAACTTTATCCTGAAGGTGATAGAAAGTCACTGAAAGTCTTATTTAAAGTGCTTTAAATAAGAGCCACTTAGATTTGAGTTTTGAAATATCTCTTTGAGGATAGAGGCCCAAATGGAAGGAAGAAAGAGTGCATGCAGAGAGACCAGATAGGAGGCCAGTCAGTCACAGGAGGTCAGTGGAGATCATGGTGGCCAGAATTAGGGGAGAGAGAATGGAAAAATGTGGATATACTTCAGAGATTTTTAGGAGAGGGAATGGAGAAGGTTGGGGACTGAGAAGATGAAGGAAGATGAAGTTTTGGCCAGCTGGGTGGACAGTGGTGCCATTCATTGAAAAAGGAAACCTAGGAGGAGGAGTATGCACACAGGAAGTTGGTGAGTTCACTTTGGACATACCGACCTTGATGATCTTGAGGGCAAGCAAGAAGGACTGTTTGGTGGGAGGTTAGATGTATGCGTCAGAAGCTCAGAGGAAGAGCCAAATTTGGCAATTATCAACCTTATGAATGGTAATTGAAATCATGGCCTCACCCGTCCAGTGAGTGTATGGAATAAGAAATTGTACTTAGGTGATAGGAAAAATGCTATTAGGCCCTCAACCAGACCCTCTCAAGTTTCTAATATACATAAATAAAATACAAACACAGCTTGAAGAATTTTTTTAAATGCACAAAACATCCTGGACTGGATGGGGATGAGATCACAGGAAGAGTATCAAGTAAAATATAAAAATCCAAAACGCTCACCTCCTTTTAATAATTTCAGTACCAGAAAAATAATTGCAAATTATTTGGCAAACCCTCAACACAGGAACTCCCCTGACACAAATAACTTCTCCCTTAACAAATCAAACCCTAGTCATTTTGCTTCAAGTTGAAATTACACCAGTTGACGGGCATTAGGAACAGGCATCATCTTTGCTCAATATAAGCAGTAAACCTTATGGAAATTTATCCTGAGAAAGAGTCTAAAGCCATGGCTCCTTTAAAGAGAGTCTGTGTTTGTATGAACATAGAAAAGGATGTTTGTCAGAATGGCTTATGTCATATCCTGTAAAACGTGATCAAAAAAGGGATTTCTGCTGTCATTGTTCTGTACTGGCAAGCAGATGCATAAACCCAGGAGACCTCAGGGCCTGGGATTCCCATCATGATCATTTATCATTTGGTCTCAGTACCCCTTACTGCATAAACAAACTTTTTCTGCCTCATTTTACAAGCCATTATACTAATCTAATTAGCTATTCAGTTTCTAAATGCATGTACTTTGGTACCACCCATGATAAAAATGCACGGAGTATGGTTTGCTTTGGTAGTAATTTTCATTAGATTAGAAATCTGTGTGGAATACACTTTTGCTTTGTGGTCCCTCGTTCTACTCATAATCTTACCAGTCACACATTTGAGACATACTAAGTGACCTACGTGGTAATGATTTATATCATTATCTTTGACTTGGATGTTGGATAGAAATTTTTCTGAATTTTTTTAAACTTCAAATAAATGCAATAATAAAATCTAAGAATTTGCCATTTTGACTCATTTGTATGACTACCTTTTACTTTTTGGTTCAAACATCTGCAAATGAAAGAATTGCTTTTGTGAAGTGATTTGAAGTTCTAGAAATAAATAATGTTTAATTCAACTGTATGCAGATTCATGCAACTTCTTTGTCAAATATTATTCCTTTACTTGGTGGCCTCTGAGATGAAAACTGAGTACAACTAATTAGAAAGCGTATCTCAGTGTTCCTATTGGTCACAAGACATGTTTTATTTATTTATTTATTTTTCTATTTTATTTTATTTTTAATCATTATGGGCTCATAATAGTTGTATATGTTTATAGGGCATATGTGATGTTTTGATACAGGCATACAATGTGAATCAAATCAGGGTAATTGGAGTATCCATCACCTCAGGCATTTATCATTTCTGTGTGTTAGGAACATTCTAATTCTACTTTTTTATTTATTTTAAAGTATACCCTAACTTACTGTTGATTATAGTCACTTTGTTGTGTTATCAAATAGTGTTCATTCTATCTAACTATCTAACTATATTTTTGCACCCATTAACCATCCCCAATTTATACCTGCCTCCCCACTACCTTTCCCAGACTCTGATAACCATCATTCTACTCTCTGCCTCCATGAGATCAATTGTTTCAATGTTTAGCTCCCACATATGAGTGAGAACATGTGAGATGTGTCTTTCTGTGCTTGGTTTATTTCACTTAACATAATGTTCTCCTGTTCTATCCATGTTGTTGCAAATGGCAGGATTTAATTCTTTTCTGTGGCTATATAATATTCCATTGTGTATATGTACCACAGTTTCTTTATCCATTCATCCATTGATGGACACTTAAGTTGACTCCAAATCTTGGCTATTGTGAATAGTGCTACAATAAACATGGGAGTGCAGATATCTTTCTGATATACTGATTTCCCCTCCTTTGGATACATACCCAGCGGTGGGATTGCTGGATCATATGGTAGTTCTAATTTTAGTTTTTTGGGGAACCTCCATACTGCTCTCCATAGTAGTTGCACTAATTTACATTCCTACTAACAGTGTACGAGGGGTCCCCTTTCTCCACATCCTCGCCAGCATTCGTTATTGCCTGTCTTTTTGATAAAAGCCATTTTAACTGGGGTGAGATGATATCTCATTGTAGTTTTTTTAATTTCAGAATATTATGGGGGTACAAACATTTTGGCTACATGAATTGCTTTTGTACAGTTTGAGTCAAAGTTATAAGTGTGTCCATCACCCAGATAGTGTGCATTGTACCTGTTAGGTATGAATTTACCCATCCCCTCCTCCCTCCTCCCACCTGCTTGATTTCCATTGAATTTTACTACCATATGTGTACATGAGAGTTGATCTATTAGTTCCAATTTAGTAGTGAGTACATGTGGTGTTTGTTTTTCCATTCTTGAGATACTTCACTTAAAAGGATGGTCGCCAGTTCCATCCAGGTTGTTACAAAAGGTATTAGTTCACCGTTTTTTTTTTATGGCTGAGTAATACTCCATGGTATATATATACCACATTTTATTAATTCACTCATGCATTGATGGACACTTGGGTTGTTTCCACATCTTTGCGATTGTGAATTGTGCTGTTATAAACATTCGAGTGCAAGTGTCTTTTTTATGAAATGTCTTTTTTTCCTTTGGGTAAATACCCAGTAGTGGGATTGCTGGATCAAATTGTAGGTCTACTTTTAGTTCTTTGAGGTATCTCCGTACTACTTTCCATAGAAGTTGTCCTAGTTTGCAGTCCCACCAACAGTGTATAAGTGTTCCTTTCTCTCTGCATCTGCACCAGTGTCTGTTGTTTTGGGACTTTTTGACAAAAGCCATTATCACTGGAGTGAGGTGATATCTCATTGTCGTTTTGATTTGCATTTCCCTGATGATTAGAGATGTTGAGCATTTTTTCATATGTTTATTGGCCAGTAGTGTATCTTCTTTTGAAAAGCCTCATTGTAGTTTTGATTTGCATTTCTCTGATGACTAATGATGTTGAGCATTTTTTCATATACCTGTTGGCCATTTGTATGTCTTCTTTTGAGAAATGTCTATTGAAATCCTTTGCCCATTTTTTAGTCAGATTATTTGATTTTTTCCTATTGAGTTGTTGGAGCTCCTTATATATTCTAGTTATTAGTCCCTTGTCAGATGGGTAGTTTGCAGATATTTTCTCCCATTCTGTGGGTTGTGTGTTCCCTTTGTTGATTGTTTCCTTTGTTGAGCAGAAGCTTTTTAGCTTGATGGGATCTTATTTGTCCAATTTTGCTTTGGTTGCCTGTGTTTTGGTGGTATTACTCAAGAAATCCTTGCCCAGACCAATATCCTGAAGAATTTCCCCAATGTTTTCTTTTAGTAGTTTCATATTTTTGGGTCTTAGATTTAAGTCTTTAATCCATTTTGATTTGATTTTTGTATATGGCAAGAGATAAGGCTGTATTTTCATTCTCTTGTATATGGATATCCAGTTTTCCCAGCACCATTTATTGAAGAGACTATCCTTTCTCCACTCTATGTTCTTGGCACTTTTGTCAAAGATAAATTCACTATAGGTGTGTGGATTTATTTCTGGGTTCTCTGTTTTGTTCCATTGGCATATGTGTCTGTTTTTATGCCAGTACCATGCTGTTTTGGTTACTTTTGGTTACTACAGTATAATTTGAAGTCAGGTAATGTGATTCCTCCAGTTTTGTTCTTTATGCTCAGGATGGCTTTGGATATTCTGGGTCTTTTGTGGTTCCATACAAATTTTAGGATTGTGTTTTCTATTTCTATGAAGAATGTCTTTGGTATTTTGATGGGGATTGCATTGAATCTGTAGATTGCTTTGGGGTAGTATGGACATTTTGACAATATTGATTCTTTTAATCCATGAGCATGGAATATCTTTCCATTTTTTGGTGTGTCCTCTTCAATTTGTTTCATCATTGTTTTATAGTTTGCATTATAGAGGTCTTTCATTCCTTTGGTTAAGTTTATTCCTAAGTATTTTATTTCATTTGTAGCTATTGTAAGTGGGATTACTTTCTTGGTTTATTTTTCAGATTGTTTACTGTTGGCATATAGAAATGCTGCTGATTTTTGTATGTTGATTTTGTATCCTGCAACTTAAGTGAATTTATCGGTTCTGATAGTTTTTTTGTGGAGTCTTTAAGTTTCTCTGGATATAAGATCATATCGTCTGTAAACAAGAATAATTAGACTTCTTTCTTTCCAATTTGGATGCCCTTTCTTTCTTTCTCTTGTCTGATTGCTCTAGCTAGAATTTCCAGTACTATGTTGAATAACAGTGGTGAAAGTGGGCATCCTTGACAAGACATGTTTTAAACATTGCTTTATTTTGGACTTTTGATTTTGGGGGTTGTATTTGTTTGTTCAACCTACTCATTAAAAGTTTCCAAGATGTTTCCATCTTAACTAAATCAAAGAATGAGTCTAACAGCAATTAAGAGCGTGTTCTTAATTACAAAGTAGATTTATTCAAGGAAAAATTTCTAAGCACAGATAAGATTATCTTTGGCCAAGTAATGACAGCTACTTTTTATTGAGCACTTGCTCTTCTGGGCACTTACTATTCCAGACACACACACACATACACACAGGTATATGTATTGTCTTAGCCAGTTTTCTGCTTCTGTAACAGAATACCACAGACTAGGTAATTTATAAAGACAAAGAGTTTGTTTGGCTCGTCGTTCTGGAGGTTGGGAAGTCCAAGGCCATGTCTCAGCCATCTGATGAGGGCCTTTGTGCCATTCCATGGCAGAAGGCAGAAGGGCACGTGAGAGAGAAGAAATTGGGTTGAACTCATCCTTTTGTCAGGAGCCCACCCAAGATAACTAATCCATTCCTGTGATAATGGCATTAATCCATTCATGAGGACAGAGCCCTCATGACCTCATCACCTCTTAAAGGTTTCACCTCTTAATACCATTACAATGGCCATTACAACGTGAGTTTTGGGGCGGACACTCAAATTATAGTATATGTCTACTGATAGAGACACACACACACACACACACATATATGGTATATCTGTTGTCTCATATAACTTGATCCTTATAAACCTGTAAAGAATGTGCTATGGCGCTATTTTAACCTCATTTTTCATATGTGGAAAGTGAAGCATAAGGGTGTTGAATACCTTGTCCAAAATACATTTCTCACCAGTGGCAGGATCAGGATTCAAATATAGACATCTGACTTCAGAACTCTTGCTGTCAGTTCCCATATAGCTTTGCTCTTATAAGTATTAAGTATAAACTGATAAGCTTCCTGATTTTCTTGTTTTCATCCACCTGTTCAATTATCTGCCCATTTTCTCCCCCATCACTCTGGCTATCGGTTAAAAGATTCTTGTTTTTCTCATATTTCTTGATCTTGCTCCAGCTTTGTTCCATGTGTACGACATGTTCCTTCTTCCAGATGACTGATTTTTTTGTATATTAGAGTTTAGCAAGTTCCGTGTTCCTCTCTTCCATGTTGTAATAGTGGATTTTGTTTTCAAAATTCTAGTTACTGGTCCATCTTAGGTATTGCCTGATGAACTAAAGTGAACTTAAGGAGGTATAAGTATTAAAATATTTCCCTTATGAAGGCAGGAGGCATTTTCAGTAACCCCATATGGGATGTGAAATGGAGTAGGGGCCGTGGAACTATAAAGAAAGATAAATCAACAATCTAATGTAGCCGACTACCTGACAAGGCTGTTAGAGCTGAGGGTCATCCAAAGACATGCCACTGACAAAAGCTCCAGCATCACTCCTTAACACAAATTACATTATGCTCCCTCCATACTCAAGACCTCTGATGGCTTCCTATGTAGGCCTTGAGGATACAAGCCAAAATCTCTGCCAGGTAATTCAAGGCCCTTTCCAGTCTTGGCCCAGCCTCACTTTTCATCCTCATCTCCTGCCCCACTGCTCCAGCATCACAAATACAACTGAGAATTTCCAACTTTCTTCCCTTTAGGTGTGGTTTTCCACCTTTCTTTTTTCTCTGCCTAGTAATTCTCCTCCATCCTTAGGGGCCCAGTTCAAATGCCATTGTCTCTGGGATTTTTGCATAGCTGATGTCTTCCTCCTTTCTGTGCTAGTGCGACCATTAGGTTAAACAAACAGGGCTTGGGGTGGGGACTGGCTACAGGAAACAATGCAATCAATTCCTTTTCCAGTGACCATTCAAATTTTCTCTGACAGCTCCTGTATCCCTGCCTTGCCAAAAAACTCACCCAGTCACTTTAGTCTCCCAAATATCTCAGTTCAGTATCAAATATGATCAGTTCATTCTAATAATGCAAACTCCAAGTTTTACCTACAGCTTCTCTCTTCCTCCAGCCTAGGTCTGTTGCAGTAGAAATGGAGATAGCAGTCAGCTCCTTCTCCCTTCCCACCACCCTCAACTAGTTTCAGCCTTTGAACCCTCCAGGGCTCGGTCTGGAGGACGAAGAAGAGGAAAGAGGCAGGTATGATTGTGAGCTGGTCGTATTGATTCCTGGGCCTGGCAAGTGATCAAAGCTGGCTCTCTTTTAAACCTACTGATAGGTCATTTGGAAATCCTTCCACTCCTCATCAAAGCTGGGGCTCTCTCACCTGCAGTTCCCCAAAGCGTCTCTCAGGCAGGTCATACGTGCTTCCTCTCTTAGCGTTGAACCCCTGACTAACAAATACAACTTCTTTGTGCTGGGAGCACCTTGCTCCTCCATGTAGCCCTTTGGGGCAGGATCTTAGACAATCTAGACTGGACTGCCTCTGTGTGCAGGAGCCTATGCCTAGTCTATAGTAAACACTTACCTGGAATCCATCAACAGGAGGAGACTTGTTACTTCTAGTGCAGCCTACTTTTTACTCAGCCACCTGCCAAGCAGCTCCAGGCACTGATCTACACACCCTGGGACACACAGCATGCCCTCCAAGTGGTGTCCTTGAGGTCCTGTGCACTGGACTTGAGAGGTGCTCTCCTTGTTCACATGAGCATAGGTGGGACTCACAGTTCACCAAAAACTTTCAAAAGAAATCTTCTTTCTTCTGTCCAATTGCTGTCCACTTCAACCTCAAGCTTGTACACCTTCAGTGTGAGGAAGTGATTAAGCCATTTTACCACCTTTTATGCTAGGTCTTTATGGTCCATCACCTCACTTTGGAATGTGGATTGGTTGTCACCTATTTCCTTGGGACCTCAACCAAAACCATGGCTAGACTAATTCCATTTCAGCATTCTACTACACTGGTCATATACCTTTATGACAACATTTACAACAATGCTTTATAGTTATTTATATTTTTGTCTCCCTGGTTAGAATGTTAGCTTGTTAATCTTAGGGACTGTTTCAACCATTTTTGAATCTCCAGTATTTAATGCATGATAGATTGTTATACATGGTAATTAAATGAAGGAAAAATTGGAAAAATATCAAGAAGATCTAGTTTGTAAGGAAAGAAGATTAATTTTCTATTCAGTGATGAGTTAAAGGCGCTGAAAATGTTGTGAATGGGACTGGATATAGCACAACTATTAAAACTGCCTGGGTTCACATCTTGGCTTAACCATTTATTAGCCATGTGGTCCCAGGTAAGCCATTTAACCTTTCAGTGTCCTCACCTATAACAGGAATAATGGTAGTATACACTTCTTGTTGTCATGATTAAATAAGAATATACAAGTAAAACCCTTAGAACAGTGCCTGGCACATAGAAAAGGCTTGATAAATGTGTATCCTCTTCGTTGAAAACTGAGAATAAACTCTACAAGGAAGTAAATGTAGGTTAAACAAACAGGACTTGGGGTGGGGACTGGCTACAGGAAACGTGATTGTCACAGAATTAATATATTCTTTCTATATAGCCATCTATGTTTCTCCTCCTTTCTCTTTCCAAGTCCACGGCCTTGCATGATTCATCTTTTAAGTTTTTTTCAGAGAACTTGCCCATGTGGAAGAAAATGGACACCATATTCTTATTGTGCTTCTAATTACTATAGTAATTTTTTATTTCCCACAAATCCCTAAGCAGCCATTTGTTCACTACCAAGTCGGTGGAGCTTTACATGCCAATAAATGGAGTGCTGCAAGCCCAAAAGCTCCCCAGAGCACCACCCTCATTAGTAATCTCCCAGAGTAAGCAGATCATGTGCTCAGCAAGGGCAGGAGCCTGAAACTCACTCAATATTAAATCACCTGTCTTAATTATTGGTTACAATGATTTTGCCTTCTTTTACAGAGTATTGTATCCTGTTTTTGTACTTTTGCATATGATTTCTACATAATCAAGTATTTTTTCAGTTGCTCTTATTTTAAAGATATATGGGGTATACTGTATCAGTTCATGTTGTAGCAGTTGCTAGAAGAGCTATTGCCACCACTGCAGTGCCTCTATCAGGTGGCTGTGGGTGTTTGCACCACATTTAAGAGTGAGAGTGGCCGGGTGTGGTGGCTCATGCCTGTAATCGCAGCACGTTGGGAGGCCGAGGCAGGAGGTCTGCTTGTGGCCAGGAGTTCAAGACCAGCCTGGGCACCATAGTGAGACCCCCCTCTCTACAATAAAATAATAATAATAATAATAATAATAACAATAATAAAGATAGCCTGTAGTCCTACCTGGGAGGCTGAGGCAGGAGGATCACTTGAACCAAGGCGTTCAGGGCTGCAGTGAGTTATAAGTGTGCCACTGCACTCCAGCCTAGGTGATAGAGCAAGACTCTATCTGGAAAGAAAGAAAGAAAGAAAGAGAAAGAGAGAGAGAGAGAGGAGAGAGAGAGAGAGAGAGAGAGAGAGAGAGAGAGAGAGAGAGGGAGAGAGAGAAAAGAAAGAGAGAGAGAGAGAGAGAGAGAGAAGGGGGAGGGAAGAGGGAAAATGAAGGAAGGAAAGGGAAGGGGGGAAGGAAAGGGGAAGGGGAAGAGAGGGGAAGAAAAGAAAGAAAAGAAAAGAAAGAAAGCGAGCCACATTCTTCCTACCTGAAGTGGGGGAATGATTAATCTCAAGAAACTTCTGGTGCACCAACTTGGTGAGAATGGTCTTGGTTTTGCCATCAAGGATTAAAGGATATGAACTGATTCTTTGTTTTTGGCTCCTTCCATTTAAGACATATAGTATCAGGATGCAGCATTTTACCTTGGGTAGAATTCTCATATCCAGGAGTGATACTTACAGTAGCAGGAACACTGCATAGATACTGGATGATAATAATAAATAGTAGTAACCATAGTTGTGATTAATAATAGTAATAACAATAGTGATAGTATTAGTATTGGTAGCATCTCATGAATGCTTTGTAGGTGCCAGCATTACAAGGAAGCCTTTGCAGTCAAGTTTTGTATCTATAGTAAATGAACACTGAGTGTCTGTAAAACCCTGCATTCTCAGTGTTCGAGTTTCCTTAGTCACTCTTGAAACATCTGGCAAGTCCATCAAAGTCATCTCTTTCCAACTTCTCAAACACACATCCTGCAATCTGAGAATATTCTTAATTCCAAGTGCAAAGAAAAACATTGAATGTAAGTTTTCAGGGGGTCTGCCTGGAGCTGCTGCAGCTGCCTGCTTTCCATAAGCCAGCATCAGAGAGCAGAGCTGCAAAGGGCAATGAAGCACTTCAAGGAGAACCCAGGGACAATTGATTTTGAAAGAGCTGTGAGCGGGATTTTTTGTTGTTACTTTTTGTTTTCCTCATCCTTTAATAGTACCCCATGAAACAGAATTTCCAAATGGATCAATATGCCATGGGGGTAAATATTGTCAGGTAGCTGCTTCATTTTGCTTGGTTGTTTACTCCCATCTTTGGTGGCAGCCAAAATTTTTATTTTGAAAGCATGAACCATCCATGACCACTTGATATCTCTGTGTGTGTATGAGTGTGTGGGAATGAGAGAGAGAGAGATGGAGAGAGAGGGTGCTTTGCTCACTCACTATTAATAAATGTTTATATCTGCCCAGCTAGGCTGGTTACCTTCACCTTGCAAAGGCATAAATCACTGGCTTCTGTCAACTCTGGAATTGACCCACAGATTAAATGCAGATCGCTGTGAGATAGGTGCTGCTCCACATAATTTTTATTTTTAAGAAATCTTCCTGCTCTGATTGTTGTGCCTGCACCTGCTAATCTTTTTCTATTTATTGCCTTGGTTCACTGTGTGAATAGCAAAAAATCCCAGATTACCTCTTCTACACGTTTATATCAACTTGTGTTGAGAAGTAAATCAGCGCTAAATGTCACAGAGTCTGTTATGAAGGTTTGTCCTTTAGAATAGGCTGTGATTTGATCACATGCATTTAAAAGAAATTCCCTTAGAAGTAATTTATTGAGTTTTGCATATTTATACCAAGGATTTGGAGTAACTAAGTTATGGAATTTAGAAGGATCATATCTTAATCTTTTCTCTACTACTACTTTGAGTTTGACGGCTTCCCCTTTACCACATTTACTATTGATAAATATCCAATAATGAAGGCAATTTTACTGTTTTAACAAACACCAAAAGGCCCTAATGAAGACAAGAGCCATTAGGTAAATCAACAACCCACTAAGGGGAAGCATTAAGTCTGAGCAGGAGTCTATTAATTTTCTTATTGCTCTTGTACATTAATGCATTTGCCATACTCATTGTCCCAGTAGATACTAGGCAAGTCTCCAGTCCTGAACAAGAATTGAAGCTTTCATTCTGGGCTTTTGCCGTCACCTAATACTATTATCACAAATTGCTGAAACATCAATGGAGAAAAAAGCTCATTATGTCCAAATTATGAAAAAGTGTAAATTAATGTGTCTGAAAATTTTTAAGTCTTAACACAAGTTAAGGCTAATGAAAAAGAATCTAAGATAAATGGTGAAAGCAAAGATCACACTCAAAGTAGAATTCATTTTTAAACCTACTTTTTGGGAATACAACCCCCTGGCAGAGCAATTCCTGCTATTCTAATGCTCAGTTTGTCTTCCACACAGTATTCCATTGGGCACCTCAGAAAAACGTTTCAACAATTCATTTGATGATTTTATTTCCTTAGAGTAAAGGCAAAATAGGAGAAAATCAGATTTGCTTTCCAGAAATGTGCTTTACAGATCACTGTACTGGAAACTATCTAGTCTGTAACTTGAGGGGTGGATTTGAGTACTGGCTTTCTAATGAGCATAAACCTGAGCTCAGTAAGACTTGTGGCTAGTCCATGTTCCCGTGTCTTTTTCCATTAAGAATCAGAACATTAACTATGATGATTTTCTGGCTGGATTCCAGCTTGGTTAATTGCATGCTGTCTACCTAAATTCCCTTTGCTTGGGGTGTTCTTCACTTTAGATTGTGTTGCACTTATTGTCATGTTTCCCCCAGAGGTGGGTACATGAAATTGTAGAATGAGCCAGAATATAATTTGTTAAGCTAATAAGAATACTTTGGGGATGAAGGGTTAAGTGTAAGTAGTGTGCTTTTCACAATTTCCCCCAATGAGGCCTATTTGTACAGTAATTAATGTGGAATAGCATTAGTGAAACATGGAAATGAGCCAGATCACCCTGACAAGAGTGGCAATAACACAGAAACAACTAATTTTGATAAATTATGCAGAAAATAATCATTTAAACAAATACCCAGAGCCTCCCTGCCTAATTAATGTACCTTTTGTTTTGTTTTGTTTTTTTGGTCTGAAGCTGCCACATTTAATCACTAATAGGGTTAACACAATATCCAGTAGGTGAACTTTATTTTATTCTATATGAACATTTAAAACACAGTAACATTTTCTGTCATCTTTGTACCTACCATAGCACCTAGCACAATAACTTGCATAGTGACATTCATTAAAGTAAGTTTTATTAAATGAGTGAATGAAGATTGGGGGCAAAAAATAGGAGGGAAATAGCATTTATAGATTTCCTAAGATTCAGCAGTCCCTAGGGTAGGCATGTTCCCTACAATATTTCATCTAATCCTTGCAATTATCCCCATTTCACAGACGAAAAAACAGAGGCTCAGGGGTGCCAAATGGTTTCCCCAAGATCAAACAGCTTTGAGTTTCAAAACCAAGTCTGTTTTACTATAAAACCTGACCTTTACTCCATGTTGTCTCGCAGCCTCCCTCGTCTGGCATCTTTGGCCTTAATTTGAGGAGGCAAGTCTGAAAATCTCAGACACTGTGAAAGTCAAGTTGATCCCCAAAGACAAGGTTAATAACTGCCCTATGGAATTTTACATTGTTATTCTTCCTCTCATTACTCCAATTCAAATCTGTCAGTATTGCCATTTTAGAGTTGTCATACCCATTGCCAAGTAATTATACACTTGTCACAAAATATACCATAAAATGAATCTTTGTAAATCTTAGTACAAAGCGGTTCAAATGTGAGTACTTAATGAATCCAGAAAATAATAAGAAAAAAACACTCTTTAAGCTCCCAAAAATTCACTTACCATGGTTGAATCTATTGTGTTGACTAGAGAAAATGCACTTTAGCCCTCCTGCACCTGGACTGTGTTCATAGCCAAGTTTTCAGTTTTTTAACTGGCATTAAACTACCTAGAAATTGAATGTGTGCAAAATGATAGAAATTCATTTTGCCTCATGAGAGAAATTATTTTCTCCCTATTTTAATTTTACTTTTTTAAAAAATAGCATGAAAGTCTGTACCTTTAAAGACCATTGAACCGGGATGTAGGTAATATGTATTTCTATATGATAATGTCTATAGCTCAGTAAAAGACTTAAGAAACACAATGATGTGTAGGCTATAAGTCAGTCCATTTCCAGCTACGCAAGCACACATCTCACTTTAATCTAGAAATTCCTATCCCAATATATTTTGTTTCCAGCCAGACAGTGGCTAATTTATGGCTCTGCCAACAATGCCATTTTAATTAATTTTATTCATCTTATTTCTCTTTCCTCGGTTCCTCATATCTCATCTGTTTGCATTGCCTAGATTTTAATTAAAAAACCTCTCCTCTCTAAGGAGCAATCTGAAGTGGCAAAAATAATCACTTAAAATATTACAGTCATTAAAAAATTGGCTGTAGTGGAAGCCATGCATTTTCAATTTTCCTACAAATGATGTTTTAGCTTCCTTTTAAAGCGCACTTTGTATCTGAATTGTCTGCCACCAGCCAGCTTGGCTATCAAAAATGGTCTTCCAGCTGGGTGGGCTGAGTGACAACTCCTTAATGGAGGAAATGGATGGCTCTCTGCTCGTGTGGAGGGGAAGGCATACCGGGCAGATTTCATTCCATCTGCCACCAGCTCTCTGCAAGCTGGCATTGCCCAAATGCCCAATATACTCATTCCAACAAAAAGGATATCGTCAAAAAATAAATTGTAAGGCTACAGATGCCTGAAAGAATCATCAGGGCCATTAGACCCCAGGGAGATAATATTAAGAGGTGCCTCAATGTTCATCTTTGATGAAAACCTAATAAAACAATGGTGGAAGCAATTGTAAGTACTTTTACAAGTACAAAGGTGAAGTCATTAACATTTTCAGCAGAGTAGAGGGAGCAACCTTAGAAAAATGCTATCCTGAATTGTGGCCAAGGACTTGTTATATTGAGGAATTTGCACTGATGTTTCCTGTTGATGATTTTCTGAATGGCAAATTCTTGTCACTTAGTTACACTGTGTTCTGTGTTCTGCTTGTCAAGTAAAGGAAATCCATTTAGCAGAAAAGTAGGAAAATATTTTTGATTGACAAAGAGAAACACATCAGGATTATACTTAAGGGATTTAAAAAATTGGAATTCTGCTAATACTTAGAAGGGTAAAGTGCATGTCATTGATCAGTGCTAAAATAATGAAGCAAGTACAAATTATAATTAAACTAATAATCAATATATGTTAGGAGGGCTAGAAATATAAAGGAAAATTTTAGAGTCATGTGGAGAATGTATAACTTTATTTTACCCAAAATGCTTATTATATGCTGATATATATTTACCATAAGTCAATCAAAAGCTATGACTCAGGAAGTCACATGTGTCTTATAATCATTTGCTCAAGAAAATCTGGTAGATTTTCATGATGCTCACAATAAAATAGTCCTGAGTTCCAAAATATTGTTGTTTTTATCATATCAAGAGCTCATGCATCTCACAAAGTTACACATTTGTTTTTGAAGTTGTTTAGATTTTAATTGTTATTGCATATAAATGATATGAGTTTGAATAGATGCTGAACAAAAATAGCTAGGTATTAAAATTGAGAGCAATTTCCTGAAATTCTTTTTATACTTTCAATGTACATTTCATTTGGCTTTTTAACACAGTAGATAGATGTTATACAATGCAAGTTCATTTGTAGGAAAAGTGGTATCAGGCATCTTGCATTAAGTTTTCCTGTTTTAGGAGAATATTTGGTAATCTGCCAAAATTTGAAGGAGGGCTTTTGAAGTTCTAATTGATGGTTACATCTGCCCTGAAAATAAATGAATGTTTTCAGTATTTTTACCACATTGTATTGTGGGACACATTCTTGTGCATTTTGCTAAAGGTTTTAAGTTGATCTGAAGAATTTTAATGACTATTCTGATAAGAAACAGTTAAAAATAGATTTAAATACTCTTTTTATTTTTCTGTCAATTCCTGCAAAGGGTATGGAATATATTATATAATATAAAAATTTTTGGAAAAAGTATATATTCAGAAGTAATTATTGTGTCATAGCACTTAGAAGTTTTAAAAAATACTTCCTCTTGTATTATTTGTGCTTCTAACAACATCTCTAGAGAATAGACATTACTGGTTCCATTCTACAGCCTAAGAAACTGAGGCCTAGAGGGGTTAAATGACTTGTGCAAAACCATGTAGCCATTAAGTAGAGAAAATGCATTTGAACATGTCGTGATTCTAATCCCCAAACTCCTTGAGGGATGGAGAGTAACAGTTTTCAGTCCTTATCATCTTGATTGTTTTTGGTTTCCAATTTTTGTTCTTTTCCAACCTTAATTTCTTCAATTTATGTAAGTGCTAAATTAATTAAGTTAGAGTTTAGGAGAAAGTTCAAGCAACACCTAACCAAGCAGGTCATGGATTCCCATTCAGAGACAGAGATACAGATTGAAAACAAGCAGAGGCCCAGGGGCTCTTACCTCAATCTGAAGGCATTCAGGTGCAAATTCTTAGTTTGGAGAGCATCTAGGAAACTAGGCTAATTCCAAGACACTGAGCACCCTGTAACCAATGCTAAAATAGAATTAACATGAAACTTTGACTTGCCTTGTAATAGATTTAGGAATCCTCAGAATGAGAATCCTAAACTGGCCCCCTACCCTGCCTAGCACTCCTAAATTCAAAGCCTGTATATAATCAACTTCTTAGAAAGGGGGATTCAGTAGGCCCATTGCCCTCAAAAAGCTCAGGAATTCACTGGTTTCACACAAACTATCCCTGATTTTATAGGCCCGGTATTACACTGCTGGCTTATATATCTTTAAAAGAGCATCTTACCATCACTCCAAACCTTGAAAACATTGGGTTTTACTCAGAATGGCAGAGGCAGAAATCATATCTTGATCCCCTTAGCATGGTGGGGAGCAGAACAAACCATCCGCAGCTGTGTGTGTGTTCTGTGCATCTCCAGATCCTGCTGCCTAGACAGTGACAGCCCCACCATGCTAAGGGTTAGGGAACATTGAACCACCTCCCGTCAAGTGGTGGCTGCTTACTTTGGGTGTGTTACAGCCTTTCTTTGGCAATGTGTCACTACTAAGACTATAAAGAAAGAATATTCAAAGAGCAATACTTTGCTTGCTTCTACACCCAAAAGAACATTAGGCTTATTTGGGAGGGGAGAATAGAGCTCACTGTGACTCTCCCCTTAAACTTGACAGACAGGATTAGGATGTTTTCAGTGCAAAGGCTAAAACTGACTGTATAAACCAGTGTCCTGTTTTTCGGATTTAGTTTTGGTATTGAGTATTGTTCATTAATTATAAATTGGTAAAGAACAGCTCTATAAAGGTTGTACAACTATGTCAAAAACTATACCATTCTTTCTTTCATGGAAACCTGTCAAAGACAGATCCCATGAGTTTTTAGATCCTACTGATATGGAAATTGGTTAACACTCAAAGTGAGTATTAGTTTTTTTCAGGTTGCTTTCTTTATACTTGCTATGGTAAATATTACTTGTTTTTCATATGGTAGTACTATTGTGGTTGTAGTGACAAAAATGTATATTTGATAACTAATTTTCAATAGTTGTACAATTGCAAATGGTCCATTCAACTGCGAAATGTATTTGGTAATAGCAAAATAACTACTGAAAAGATTATTTTTTATATTTATTTTTTATTTTTGAGACAAGGTCTCGCTCTATTGCCTGGGCTAGGTGGCAGTGGCATCATCATAGTTTACTGCAACCTCAAACTCCTGGGCTCAGCCTCTCAAGTAGCTGCCACCATGCCTGGCTAATTTTTTTTTTTTTAAATTATTTGTAGAGATGGGGTCTCTCTATCTTGCTCAAGCTGCTCAAACTCCTGGCCTCAAGCGATCCTTCCGCCTTGGCCTCCCAAAGTGCTATGATTATAGGTATGAGCCACTGCTCCTGGCTGAAAAGTTTCTTTAAAATATGCTTCCACTGTTCTCCTACATCAATACATGTTAATTTTATGAAACTAGTTTAACAATATGCTGCCCAGCTTTATAATGATTTGATTTTTTACATAAATTTTCTCTCAACTAAATTTAAAATGTGCTTCAGATATAATTTGTATTAATATAATTATTCATTTATAATTAAATTTTAATAATATAAAAATATATAATATATAAATCTTGGAAGGGTAGCAAAAATTATGTATAACATAGAGTTTTAAAATATTAACAAACAATTCTGAGGTAAATTGAACCAAAACTAAAATAATTAAATTGATGTTTAGCCAAACACAACCAAAGTTTCATGTTAGGTGAGTCATTCTTTTTATTATGCAAATATATCATTTAAATTCTAATATAAATTATTCTCTTTTCACATGAATAATTATTTTCATGTATACCACTTCCTTGGGCATTGTCATTTGCATTGATGTCTGAGTCTTTATTGTTAGAAATGCCAAGGGAGGAATGTACAAGGCTGACATGAAGGAAAAGATTTATTTTAACGTCTGACTGGCTAAGGCCAAAAATGGCGTCAGCACCCAAAGGGTGGGGGGGTGGGTCTAGGGTTTCTATGGGCGGGATTTTTGGCGGGGCCCTCAAAGGGGTGGAGTTTGGGCAGGTCCTCAAAGGAGGTGGGCGTCTTAAAGGTAAAGTCCCCATGGGACTTCCCGCTAGCCTCTGGGTTTGGCCTAACACTTACATTAATTCCAGGTAAACAGAGGCCACAGTTGATCAGGATTCCAGAATGTAAAGACAATGGTGAAGACTACTATTTAGAGCTCAATGGATTTGTTGTTAAGAAAGGAACCTTTGTTATTCTAGTTAGTATTCATTGTCTTTACAGCATACACAGTAGTAGATGATGACAAACATGTACTGGGTTTGTCATCACTGGACAGTTTCTATTTACTGTTAAATAAATGAAATCCTAGCTTTTGATTGGTGTGCGGGGGTTAAGGATTGCATATAGTGAATTCAGTTTTGCATCTACGGATAACCTGTATTCATCGTTCTGTGAAGAAGATTCTCAAGCAGCTGATGCATGATACATCTACAGTGTTATCTAAGATGAAGACAGGGTCCAGTGGATATGATTTGTGTCTCAGTGCTGTAAAAGGACTGCTTCAAGATCATATGCTCCTACCTTTTCAAACTTCTGGAAACTTGTACACTCTTCCAATCTAGTTAGTAGAGAGTCTGATTCCTCCCCAGTTGATTTTACCCCCCATAACCAGTTTAACTGTCGTAAAACATTTCTTTGCACACATCCCTCCCCTTTTCTAGAACACCACTGCCAATAGAATAGAGTAGAGATCCCTTAGACTGACATTTAAGATCCTTTACAGTCAGACTGCAGTCTAATTCTAAATTGTGCCTATTTATCACCTGTGTACTTCATTCATATGTGTCATCTAATTTGGATTTCTATGCTTTCTTTCTAATGTCAGTTGAAGACCTGTTCATCTGTGAAGATGGCTGGTGTAGACCAGCTGTGGACACAGAGATTCCTGTTCTCTCTCACTCGTTGGCACTTACCATATGCTGTCTGGCACTGGGCCTTGTCTTTGATATGTCTAAACTAGACTGGGATGTTTGAGAGCAAAGATTTTGTATTGTTACACTTCATTATAAACACCTCCCCCTCAGTACCTTACTAAATGTGTCCTACATAGTGAGAACAACATGATTATAGTTAATAATGGTGTATTGTATTCAGGATTTTTGCTAAATGAATAGATCATAGCTGCTATTATCACAGGGAGGAAAAATGGGTAACTATGTGAGATGATGGTTATGTTAATTTGTTTCACTGTAGTAACCATTTTGCTGTCTACAGTCATGCATCGCTTAATGAGGGGGATACATTCTAAGAAATGGGTCATTAGGCGATTTTGCCATAGAGTGTACTGACACATACCTAGATGGTACAGCCTACTACACATCTAGGCTATATTGTATAGACTGTTTCTCCTAGGCTACAAACCTGCACGGCGTGTTACTGTGCTGAATACTGTAGGCAGTTGTAACACACTGGTAAGTATTTGTGTATCTAAATATCTAAACATAGAAAAGGTAAAAACATGGTATAAAAGATAAAAAATGTATAGGGCACTTACCATGAATGGAACTTGCCAGACTGGAAGTTGCTCTAAGTGAGTGAGTGAGTGAGTGTGAGGGCCTAGGACGTTACTGGACACTAGTGTAGACTTTATAAACACTGTACACATAGGCTACACCAAATTTATTTAAAATTTTTTTCTTTCTTTATCCAAAAATAAATTAACCTTAGCTTACTGTAATTTTTTTACTTTATAAACTTAATTTTTTTAACTTTTTGACTCTTTTGTGGTAACACCTAGCTTAAAACACAAATGCAGTGTACAGCTGTACAAAAATATTCTTTATAACCTTATCTATAAGGTATTTTCTATTTTAAAAACTTTTTTTTTTTAACTTTTTTAACTTTTTTGTTAAAAACTAAGACACAACACACATGTTAGCCTAGGCCTACAGAGGGCCAGGATCATCAATGTCACTGTCTTCCACCTCTACATCTTGTCCTATTGGAAGGACTTCAGGAGCAATAACACGCATGGAGCTGTCATCTCCTAAGATGACAATGCCTTTTTCTGGAACACCTCGTGAACAACCCACCAAAGGCTGTTTTACAGTTAACTTTTTTTTAAAAAGTAGAAGGAGTAAACTCTAAAATAATGATAACAAGTATAGTATAGTAAATACATAAACCAGTGACAGTTATTTATCATTATCAAGTATTAGGTACTATTCATAACTATATGTACTATGGTTTTATGTGACTGGCAGAGCAGTAGGTTTGTTTACACCAGCATCACCACAAACACATGAGTAATGCATTGTGACTACTATATGCAGGCACTGTGCCAAGACCTGGTATACAGCAAGGAACAAAATGGACATGATCCTTGGCCTATTAAACTCACAGTTACTGGGCCTAACTGATGTTTTTTGTCCAATTGTTTTTCTTCATTTCTATTTCCATTTAAGAGCATATGAAACTTAAAGTAATGATCTTTCATTTATTAGCACTTCTCTATATATGACTTATTACCAAAAATGTTAATGCAAACTTATAATTTTTAAAAGTAAATAGTGTTTACTCAGTTTCAGAGTTTGATCTTGCCTTTGTTCACTTTAAGTGAAAAACTACAAGTTAAAAAAAGTATCACAAGACAGTCTTCTTATTTATTATTTTTAAGTGTTCTTTTGGGGAATAACAAAGCTTTTAATTTCCCAGCTTTTCATTGGGTATATCATGCAACTTCTTAGGTCTGGTCAGAAACTTTTACTCAAAAGCTGGCTGAGAATATATCTGGGTTTACTTTGACCTTTTCTGTATTCCATGTTTTGATTAGCTGGCTATTCTACTCATATCCCATTTACAGACAAATTGTGAAAGACTTGAATGGCAAGTCAGAAATATATGGAATATTGAAAAGGTCAATGCGATTTAGCCCATGACCACAGAATTTAAAATACATGACAAGTCATTATCAGACTTAATTCTCACAACAAGGACTGTGGTAAAGATGGGAAATTATTCCAATTAAAATATTCTCCTTTCATACTGAAGGCTGAGATGGCAAAGCTCAAATGCCCTCTTAACTCCTTTTTTTGTGATAACTTAATAAGTTAGAAAGAATTGTAATTGAATTAAACAAGGCAAAAAAGGAGGTAACAAGCTCTTTTGATTTGAGAGTCCACTGTAGGGGGAATAATATAATGACTTTTCCAAAAACTCTAATTATACATGAGTAAGACGGATACAGCCACAAAACCAATTCAACAGCTGCCCCATGCTCTCTTTTTATCTACAGCATAGCTGTCAGTCAGATGGGAACTCCATTTATTTCCATGGAAATGAAGGCAGTGAGTTCAATTTTGCCACCACCCGGGATGTAGATCTTTCCACAGAAGATATTCAAGAGCAATGGTCAGAAGAATTTGAGAGCCAGCCTACAGGGTAAGTAATTGCTATCTCCCATGCTGTGTACAGCACTTACTTTTATTCCACTAGACATATTTTAAATAGCAAAAGCATCAACACTGATGATTCTTATCATAGACAAACCAAAAGGGGTACACTTACCCTAAAGAATCTTTATTAACTAATCAACTGTTTTTATGCATATTAAAATTTTTTGATTGCAAATACCTTTTAACTTCACTTGAATCACTTATATCTCAGCTTATTCAGCTTTTGCTGGGAGAGAGTTTTTTTTTCAGTGTTTATAGAATATAAAATCTTTCTACTACTATTATGTTGAGATGTTCATTTGTCTTCCTGGGGTCTGAGATTTATGGATGCTGCTACCTGATCTTCATTGGAATGTGGCTTTGATCTACAAAAATTGTTTAGGGGATAAAATTTATCTTTGAGAGATTTATAAAGGAGGAATTTGAGACTGAGGTTGAAATAGAGGAGACCTGAGGCCGTGAGGATGGTTTGGTGGTTGCATTTTCTTGCTGTGCTGAGTTGTGTGCCTTCTCTTGGGTCCTAGGTCGCTAAGGTATCTCCTACTAATTGAGCAGCACTTTCAGAAGTCCAAGTTAAATAAAATTAATAGGTTCAGAGAATCAAAATCCATAAGGTAGTATGAGTTGGAGGCAAATGTTTGTTTTCTAACACTATGATAAGGATGAATGAAATTAACATAACATGTAATTTCATAATGAATATGAAAGAGTAATAATTTAACTGTTAACTGTGAGAAACTTTTCCAGATCATAACGTTGAAAGTATAGTCATGTCACTCTGATCTCAACAAATTAAATAAAAACTCATTAAACTTCTAAGTGTCTGAGTGGCAAGATGGCCAATATTGCTCATTTGGGCTCCCACCTCCTGTGCAGTGCCCAAGAACCTCCTTCAGACCCAGTGGCAGGGGAATCTGACCAGCAGCCTGAACCACCACTGCTGCTGTGAGCTTTTGCCGCCACATTGGGGTCTTTTGCTGTTGAACGCTGAATTTCTACTGTGGCAGATCCAGCCCTGCTCCTCCTTGCCTCAGGGAAGTTGCTCAGGTCTGCTGGGGTGAACCTCTAAAGGAGGCTGACACTGAGCGACTCCATCCCCCCAGGGCCTGCCATTAACCTCTCCAGGCCCGGCACCAATGCTCAGACCCTCCAGTCTACATGGTCCTTTTCTTCTGAGGCTGCTGTCACCCGTGGAGCTCCATGTCCAGTGTAGCTCCAGTGTCTCCCTGAGTGACCAGCAACCATTGTTCTTCTTTTTAGTCTCTAGGATCTCCCAGGACTTGGGCTGCTCTCCTTTGTAACCTTGGGACCCCATGAGGGCTCATGCCACTGCACTCACAGATCAAAGAGCTTTGATGGAATCCAGAGCTTTGACAATGCACAGAAGGCTTTTCACCTGTCTTCTGGAGATAAAGGACCCATCACCAGCATATCAGTTCTTGCTTTCTAACCCCTGATACAAAAGGCCAATCCAGCTCCCTTTCCTCATTATGGAGCTTGACCACCTATGAGGAGATCCAAAATGTTGAGGCACAAGAGACTCATTTACCCCTTCTCCGTCATCTCTCCAAGCTAATACCATCCATGTATCAGTGATGCGTCATCCTCTTCAGGGAGTCCCGTGTGGCCGGGGCACTCAGATGATTCCCTGGTGCCACGAGCCCCCAGCCCACTAAAGCAGAGCTAAAAAGACAAATTTCATCTCCAGGAGGATCATTCTGATACACAAATAAATCCCAATCTCTCTCTCTCTCTTTCTCTCTTTCTCCTTCCAGTAAAACTTGACATTTTAAATGTCACTTACTCTTACTGTTTTGGAGAAAGATAAAATTTATTTTTACCTTTGGCCTTCCTACCCAGCTATGGTATGAAGAGTACCTACCTCTTTTTTAGCTTGTTGTATCATCAAAGCTTGTCTATAAAAGAACACAAGAAATGCTTTAGTAGCAGGATGAATAGTCAGTCCGTCCAGCTCTCTGTTAGTAGCATTTGTGGAGACTTGGTACAGAAACATGGAAAACCCCTCCATGAATTAAGCTTAGAAAGGGATTGACTTGATATTAGAAGAAACCAAACATGTTTTAGAAAATTAATGTACTGGTCCAGATTCATAGCTGGCAAAATATATATATGCCCATTAACAGATCAGACATTCTGTTTTCAACAGAGCACTAACAATATAAAAGAATTTTTGGCTACAACCAAATCAATCCTCCCCCAAATAAATAAAGAACAAGTATTCATGCCTGAAAAAAGAGCTGAAGTCCATACGGACACAGAGGAACATCAGAGGAAATTCCATTCACTGAACGACTCAGGTGGTTTTAATTAGCTCTCTGGACATTTCTCAGGACTGAAGATTTACCAGGGTTTTGGTCACAGTTAAGAAGCTGGTACTTTCAAGCCATTGTCAGCAGGTTTCTATTCCAATAACATACATTAATAATAATGTGCTTGACAGAAGCACCTGTGCCATTCAAGTTGTTCTGCAATTAATTCATCTAAATTCTAAAAGTGATATAATTATACTAGCAACCACACCTCAAGTTTATTTGTGGCTTTTGCCCCATGATACCAGGCCACACCACCAGAATTATTAATACTTCACTTATGCTGTCATCTGGTGGCCCAGTTATGAGGTTGGCATTATGTTATCAAGGTATTCAAGGATAAGGAGAAGGCTTAATATTTTCTATGTTTTGAATTATAATAAAAAATGCTGGTTTAATCCATATTCTTTGTGTGGGTGTCTTCCCCACTCCCAACTAGTCTCAAATATTGCTTTATTGATCTAGGAAAGAATGCTGATATAACAATGTTTAATCATAGCTTCAGGAAAAAAAATTCTGTCACAAAATCAAATTAATGTGCAGCATTTTTACCTGGGGTAAGAACTGACAAAGAAAAACAGATCAAGAATTTGGTAGTAAAATTCTTGATGTATTCTGTTTTCTCTGCCCAGTTTATTGAATATTTGTCTCATTCTTCTCTTCAACCACCACTATGCATACAAACAATTTGTCATTATAAGCTCATCTGCTAAAATAGATAGAAAACATAGATGGTAAATCCTCACTCTATTCAAAAGTGACTAATTGAATTGATTGAATTCTGCAGCTTTGAATTCACTTTATTCACGGTAAAATTTCAAATGACACTTTAAAAAATTAAGTTATTAATATGGATATAATACTTTCATCTCCTTTATGTTTTCCTCCCATAAGAATTATGAGAGAGAAAAAAGAATATGCCATCCCCTGTAATATTTTCCAAATATTTAATATGAATGGCAAGAAAGAAAAGAAAGCCACTAAACCATTCTGGGTTTTTTTTTTTTTAGACACTTTCCATTATCGAATCCTTTCCCCATTGAAACAAATTTTGATCTTAATACAAGTATCAAAGTTGCCTTGCACATACTAGCTGTCCCAAATCCAATGTTGATAAGTTTATTTTTTAAGTGGTATTTGAAAGGTTTTTTAAATTTTTTTCTAGAGAAAACACATCTGTTACTTCAGCAAGGGAGAAACTTTAATAGATACACTGATAATTTATGTAAGTCTTTATGAACTTTGGCCTAACCTTACAAACACATCATTTAATTAGCAACTACCATATCTCACCTAGCTGAGGCTGTCTTTAGGTGGGAGGGGGCTTTGTATAACAGCACATTGCTATAATATGGAATATGTATACTTCCTTTTCATCCCAAATGCAAACATTGTATGTTTTTACTATTCAGACACCTTTTTAAAAATCTGTTTTATTGTTGTTACCAGAATATTCATGCTAAACAGCAACTCCACAAATGTAATTAATATTAAAAGATTGAATCAAGACAGCATGCTCTAGTCTTCCTTGCTTTCCCCAAATCCTTGGAAATGACAGAAAATGAGCAAAGAAATCTATAATGACACCATAAAATAAGAAAGTTGCCCCTAGTTGTTCCAGGAATTATGAAGGATTGGAGAGAGAGAGAGAAAGAGAGAGAAAGAGACCAAAATGAGTGTTGAATAAGACACAACAAAAGATGTCTCAGTATTGCTCCAGGTCATGGATGCTGAACTGGGGAATCAGGATGGGGCTGTAGGGTACTGTTGGAGGGAATGCTAAGTAGGTGAGTCCCTCACTACACTTACCTCCCAGCAGAGGCTTCTACCCCAGGAACAAACAATGAATGTGGACACTGGAATGAAGAAGCAAGGCAATGTGCCCCACACTAGTCCTCACCCAAGGGCACATCTGCCCCCAGTCAGTGGGCATTTTTACACTGAAACTAAGACAGAATAGCAGATACAGATTTAAGCAAATGATCTAGAATCACCAAATCTGAGAAAAATCACCTCCAACTTTTTTTTAAAAAATCAAACTAAAGAACTAAGAGCTGAGTAAATGGAAGTAACAGAATAAATAAATAGAGATTGTACAAGAAGTATAATTAATATCCTCAGGGGGATAAGAGAGCATACTGCATTTGTGAAATTAGAACAGATTTTATGAGGAAAAAACTATTAGAGATGTGAGAAATGAAAATATATGATTGGTGAAAAAATTTAATGGATTTTTTCCCCTGGATTTCAGTATAGGCAAAGCTGAAGAACAAATTAGCGAGCTAGAAATTTGGGTCTTGAGATCTTATATCATTAGATATAAGAAAAAGAGATGTTAAGTATGGGGAGAAAACTGGTACTTCTAACCTTAGAAATAATAAGAATTTCAGAAGTCAGAGAGAACATATGCAATGAAATAGTCAAATAAAAAATTGAAAAAAAGTTCCCAAGATTTAAAAAAGAGAAGAAGAAGATGACGACAACAACATAGTTGCTATGAATGAAAATGTTAGCAAGGTGAATGGACAAATACCCACTCCAGACCATCAGGGAGAAATTTCAGAACACCTATAAAAGAGGAAATTCTAAAAGTTTCTAAGTGAGATTCATTGTACTTTCCTTGGTAGCATTAAGCATAATTTTTTTAAAAGGAAGCAGTTATCTTAAAGTTCTGCAAGAAAATTATGTGGAGTGGAAAATTATTTTTCCAGCCATATATCATTAAGTGTTAGGAAAGAATAAAAAACCTTTCCAGACACACAGTGTTCAGAAAGTTTACCACCCCTGAACCCTCTCTGAAAAAAATCACTAGAACATAGTAATATATTCCTAGAACCTAATCCAAAAGGAAGATAAGATAAGCAAGCAAGAGTAGTGTACAAGTAAAAAAATAAAACTTGTAGTTCGGTCTAAATAAGTACTGATTATTTTAAGATTTTAATAAAAATTTGAAGTTAAAACCCAGAGGACCTCAGCATAACAAGTATAGAAGGTGGTTGACAAGAAGAGAAGCAGAATAAGGAAGGAAGATACTGCCAGAGTTCTTAACTTGCTTAGGATGAGGATACAGATGTTGGTTAAATCTTAATGTTAATAGAAAACTTCAAGTATAAATATAAATATGCATATTTTTAAAAATTAGATAAGCCTGATAGAGGCTACATAACTTCTAAAGTATTAGGTTAACATAGAACAAAAAAGACATAATCAATCCAGCAAATATTAGGAAAATGAAAAAAGTAAACGGTTAAAATATAGGCTAAATAGGAAATAGAAGGCAATTTGTCAGGAGCCAATCTAAACATGTCAGTAACATGATAAATTTGAGTGAGTTATATTCACTTATTAAATGAGATTCTCACAGTAAGTTTTTTAAAAATGGCTGTGTATTTGCCCTTTATAAGAGACTCAACCTGGAATAACACAAGAGATTGAAAGTCAAAGAGGAACTAACATACCAGGCAAATGCAACAGAAGCAGCAAGGAAGCATATAAAAATCAGATAAAATAGAATTCAAGTTTAAGCAATTAAAAGAGCCAAAAGGGATATTTCATGCATCAGTATATGTAGAGCACTTTGCACGATGCATGGTATATAATAAGCAATTAACAAGTTAAAAATTAGTTGTTATTCCAACCATAATTACTATTTGTAATGTGATATGTCCAAAGTGGTACTCAAAGGAAAATTATGCTAATATTAATTAATGAGATATAAAAGAAACACAAAGTTAAGTAGGCCAATGAAACCTAAATCGTTCTCTAAATAAACAAGTAAAATATGTCATCAAGAAAAAAAATTAGTTAAAATGATAATTGGGTATGTTTAAAAACCATGCAAGTGCTAAAATGCATCAGAGTAAAGTCATTGCAAGCTGTTAAAAGGTATATATTACTTCCTCCTTGTTCTGATTTTCTTTTGACGTAGGTTCTAATATTGCTTTCTTTTTAAGCTAATTGTTTTTATATTTTTAAAATAAAAACAGTAATTTTCAAATTACAAAAAAAAAAATATATGCTGAAGTTGTTCTGGAACTCCCTCATAGAAATTCTGAACCCTTCTTGAATTTACAGCACATTTACACACAATCTTTGCCCTTGGCACTGCCACTCTTGAGTTGGTTAATAGGCCTCCCATCCCCAAATCAGCTGTCCATGTGAGCATCCAGAATTCAGCAACTGACTCCCTGTCCTTATTCCAGGGAGAGAGCACCAATGAATCTTACATATAACCAGTGAAAACCAAACTTACATATAAAATAACAAGAACATTCTCCATTATAGACCCTTTTTTGTCTGTTTTTAATAAAAGTAAGTTGATACTTTTATTAAAAATAGGCTTTAAAATTATTTAAAACTCTTCAGAACAGTTTAAGCATCTTCTTGTTATTTTTCACAAATTATTCCCTCTGTCCTATCCAAAAGAATTGTTACCTCCGATTTAGAATACTTTTCACAAAACGCTTATAAGGTTATAGAGGGATTTCATTCACTTAAGCTTTATAATGCAGTGTAAGTGAATTGAAGGTAGACTGGCAGTCTAACTGTGAGTTAACATTATATTATGTGGAGGGTTTTTAACAGACATGTACACTTTTATTAAAGCAAAACTCACTTAACCATTTAATAACAAATAATAAATTTAGGAGCCCAGATAGATTGTAGCCGAAATCTTAAACAGTGCATTAGACCCACAGGAGATAAAGTACAGTTTTTCTTTCAGCTAAGTTTCTCCTTGTTAGGGGATTGTTCAAGCAATAACACTTTGTATACTGTGCTGCAACTTCATCTGAGATTGTTGCTCTATTCTAGTATAAAAAAATATTCATTATAATTTAGAAATTCATTCAAATTGCCACTTTGACTTATTGTAAAATAAAAATAGCACTACATTTTACAGGGGGAGAAAAGGAAACTAACATTTATGGAGCCTCTGTAATGTCCCAGGCAATACATTATTTTCTCTAAACAATCTCCAGTCTGTTATATTACTGTCTTATCAATGAGAAAGTTGTGTGTCTTCTAACCATTCTGAAGCCAGTATTTTTATTAGTGTTATTCCAACAAGAGTATAAATAAACATGACGCAAGTAATGAAAACCTAAAACAAAATTGAATTTGAGTGAAATACAGGGGAACCAATTGAAGAGAAGAATCTTTGAAATGCAATGCATGCAGGGAAGCCTCAAGTCGAGCTCATCCTTTACCATCACCTAAGCTGTCATGCTAGAGGAAAAACCTATAAATGCAAGGAAGGTGGAGAAGCCTTCTGTCAAAATACAGACTTTGCTAGACTTCAGAGTACTCATACTGGAGATAAACCTCATGAATATAAATGAATGTGGAAGGGTCTTTACCCATGTCACATCCCTTATTAAATATCAGAGAATACATCCCATATAGAGACCTTATGAATGTACTGTACTTTTTCAACCTCAGAGAATTCATATGATTTTTTTTTAAGTTATAAATTTGGTAAATATAGGATCTTATAGCCCAGCTTTATTTTATATCTTAGGTCATACCTGAAGTTGCCAACTTCAGATGCTTTAAAATATTCTGGAGAATATAATAAAAAGAGTTTCATAGATAATATGAAACATTCCATTACCTTTAATGCCTTTTATGCCAATATTAGAAGGGAAAATCTGATTAAAATATTAGACCTCTATTTCCTATGTTCATATTCTTAATCTTTTCATCAACCTATAATGAGATAATTTAAATTTTCATTCTGAATTGTGATACACATAAACTGAATGCCTTTCTTTCTTTCTTTTTTTTTCCTGGAAAATTATTTGCTTATTGCAATGCAAATGTGTAAAGTTAAAAGTCAAAAGTTCCCGATGCTAATTCCCATTCCCCACTGTTAAAAGGTTGGCATATATCCTGGCATATATTCATTTAGAAATTTTTGTGACAGTACAAAAAAACCCACTAGAATCACACTTCACATGTTATACTTCAACTTGATTTTTTTTAACTTAACAACATATTATGAACATCTTTTCTGTCAGTATAGATCTTCATTATTTCAAAAAGGCAATGTACCAGTGTAACTGCTCCCCTGTTTATAGACAAAAAATATTGTAATAAACATTCTTGTGTACTTCTTAAAGTATTTCTGAAAGATAAATCCCTTAAAGAAAAAAGGAAAATCAGAGAATCAGAGATGTATGTGTACATATACATATATATGTCTGTATGTGATTTCAGTTTTGATAGTTACTGCCAAATTGCCCTTCAAAGAATATATGTCATTCTTAAAAGTATTACAGTTTGAGCTGATCAAAACATAATTAATCTTATTCACAAAGCATTCCAGAACAGCTGATAAACTGTCAACTTTCCAGCTAAGACACTTCTTTAAATTATTTTTGCTTACAAAAATATTGCTCCTTTTAAGACAAAAAATTCTTATTTAAAAAATATAAATTAAATATTATTGTGAACTTGCTATCTTTAAGGAACAAGGTTACCCAAAGGCATTTTATTGATTAGATAACTTTTTTTCTGTGCTCCAACTTCACCTTACTCTGTTTCTAATAAATAATAAATACCACTGTATTTATAATAAATAAGATAGGGGCTTTTTTATTTTAGAATTACTCATAAAAGAATAAATATAAATTGCTGTGTTGTAGAGAGCCCTCTCCCTTAGGCAGACGTTCCTTCAAATGCAGTTCACATAGAACTACATTTCCTTGGGGAGAGTGTAATTTGAACCACAGAGAAGTAACATTCCTTTTGAGGGAAATTGTCATGCCATCCAGATATTGTAAAACCATAGACCTCCCCAGAAAAGCACTATTGGTCTCAAAGATTGGGTTATGTTATAATTTCACTGCCTGTAACTATTACATTGGGAGAGAGTCAAGGAATATAACATTTTTGTAACTTGAAACGACCACAACTTTGTGACCTTACAGATGGAGACTCTGATGTCTGAGAAGGTGAAAGACTCTCCCTGAAGCCCCTCAGTAGTTGATGGAGCTCTGGGATCTCCTTAAGGATACTTTGCCTCCAATCATGTTTGAGCCAGTGTTCATACAAATTTATGAAAGAATATGCTTGTGCTGTAACAGGCTACTACTGAATTTTTAATAAATGCAAGGTAATTTATTGAAAGCAATGGCACTTTCTCAAAAGGCAAATTTGTAAAAATTAAGAAAAGCTGATTTCTCTCTGGTTCTTTCTTTTCAAAGTAGACTAAACTTTCCATTTCACTTGGTCATAAGTAGTTGAGTTTCTAAAGAAAATAACTTCACTTTTGTTATCTTCCAACAGTTAGAGTGGGAGAAATGAAGACTAATTGAGAGTAAAATGGGATATGTTGGACTTTAAAATAAAGATTGAAAATAAATATACAGTCTGAGTCATACCTCACACAGCTTTGTCTGTGGTAGACATCATGAAAATAACTAATTTAGATTATCTAGTAAAGTTATTCATTTACCACAAATAATTAAGAAAAAATGACTGCTAATCTCTTTTCTCACTTGAATAGAGGGTTCTTTTAGTCCATGACAAGTCTATCTTTTTCAATTTAATTTTTCACTTTAAAAATGCTCTAAAAGCAGATAGATATCTAAAAGGAGTCATCATCTGCATCATTTATAACCTTAACTTGCTTTGTGGATCAGTAGGCTGAGTGGTTTAATTGGGATAAATGGAGCAAGTAAAAGACCAATGAACCAGTGTGAAATTTTCAAGTATGCATCAAGAGATGCTCCTGGTTAATTTATGAATGATCCAGTACTGTTAGGAGCTGTTTCAAAAAATTATTCTTTGTGCTCCTTGAGTGATTGATACAACCTGTTCAAATACAAAACTATAAAAAAAAAAAGAAGTATTTCCTAAAACTTTGTCCCCAAATCTATTATAAACTGGGATGATTCAAGGTAATCATCCTGCATAGTACCCTCTTTAGAATTGTAACTACCAAGATAATAGCAAACTGAGAAACAGAAGATCTCATTTTTTTTTAAGAGCCAAATAGGTAGTTGGCCTTAGGTAAGCCGCTCACCTCTGTGTGTCTCAGTTTCCTCCATATGTAGGCAAGTTAGTTGTGTGAATAACAAAGGCCAAATTAGACATGACCAGAAATAATTACTAAGGAGAAATAAGAGTTTTTAAGTATTAAATATTTTAAATTTTTAATATTAAACACAAATTAAAAATATTAAATTTCTCTCATAAAATAAACCATACAAATTATAAAGTTATAGATATATAATTATATATAATAATTTTTTTAATAATTCACATATCACCTTCAATATCTGTTGTCAATTGTGTGATATTGTAGTTGTATAATATTTGTTTGGTGTTTCTAAAACTTATTTCCCTGAATAATCTTTGCTTTAAAAATAGAATTAAGTAGTCAACTATAGTTGATAAACTTTGTGGGAAGAATAAATATAGCATTTTTAAAAATAGAATGTTAAACATTTTACCTAAAATAACTACAATTTTATTTACGTGTATACTTTGCCTGCTTAATGAAGTTTAATGCAACTAGTGTCCATCTGTTGAGAACTGAACCTGTGCCTTAATTACATTGTTTAGAGACATGTTTCAATATCTTATAAGCTTTGGATGGGGAAATTATGGTTAATAATCATATTTATTTTCTTGGAAGGCAACATATCTCCATTCCTTGGGAGAACTGTTAATACTCATTTGGCAACTAACAATTGTTTGTTTTTTATTTATAAAATTGCTTCTTTTATAATGAAGTCACCAAGGATACAAAGTATATAATTTGAATGCTTAAAGACAAATAGAAGAGTTATTAACTAGCCCATGGTTAACAATTGATTACTTAATATTAAAAAATTGGATCCTACTTGAAAAGAGGAGCTCGATCAGGAAGATGACGTAGTCCTTTAATTTGTTATGTTAACACCCCTGATGACATAATTAAATGAGAGACTGAAATGAACTAATTAGTTTATCTCTTTTAGTTCCCTATCATCATTGTTAATAGTACCAGCCGGCTGAAAATTAGAAGCTGTGACAAGGCTGTCTGGGTTCATGCAATCCTTTCCTCTCTACAAACCTATAGAAATGTTGAATAAAGTATGATAATGTTCTTCAATACTTCAATACTGCAGTCCCCAATCCCCAGGCCGCGGCCCAGTACCAGTCCATGGCCTGTTAGGAAATGGCCGCATCACCGCCTGAGCTCCACACCACCCCCACCCAACCCACGACATCCCACCCTCCCACCCTCAGTCCATGGAAAAATTGTCTTCCACGAAACGGGTCCTTGATGCCAAAAAGGTTGGGGACCGCTGCATAGCCCTAAGATGGGGGAGGAAATGAGCAGATGCCAGAAGCAAAGGAAAACTGAAAACCTGGATTGTAAGCCCTTTAGCTAAAACTTAGATAGCTCAGGGTATACCAGATTTATAATAATCTAAGGCTGAAGATTAGGCTAAAAATACCTACACAGGATCCTTGGCGGATGGCAGCTAGAACTGATATTCTTGCATAAATTTGGGACCCTGAAGAGCTCCTTCTCCATAAAGAAGTAATTAGGATAACAACTCCTCTCATTGATTCAAGGGGAAAACTATCTCCCAGGAGAATGGAAACTCCAAACAAATGTAAAATTCACATTCATTCCACCTGAGTGGGAAAATTCTAAACTGAGAAGTTAGTATAAAAATGAATTCAGGACCAGAGAAACTCCAAGGTGCTCACAAACACAAACGCAAAACTCCTCTGTAAAAATATTTCTACTATTCAAAGTGTATGGAATTCACACTGGAAATAAGTCCATCGAAGATGAGCTCACAACAAGAATTATGATGTATGTGATTTTATGATTCACTAAAAAGAACAGTCAACAAATATGACAAACAAGTATAAATGCATTCCAACTGAGATAAAAGAAACATGAGAGATGAAATAAACATGATCAAGTGATTTAAAAGATTTGTTTAAAAGGACTCTAAATCATTTTGAAAAAAGAGGGTACTATGAGAAAACAACAAAAGCAACAAGCAGATGTTTAAAAGCATCAAAGAGAACTTTCAAAAATGAAAAATACAGTCATGGAAATGAAGTATTACTATAAAGATAAAAAAATTTAGAAAAAGCTGAAGAGAGAACTAGTATACTGAACTAGAGCTAGATCTGAGAAAATAACACAGAATGTAATAAAGAAAGACAGACTAATGAGAGAGTGAGAGACATGGAGAATAGAATATGAAATTCCAGCCTAGGTCCTGTACAAACTCCAGAAAGAATGCAGGGGGGAGTTAGTATTTGAAACAATCGTAACTTACATTTTTGCAGACGTGACTAAAAATATGAATCCTCAAATTGACAAGGCATGCCAAGTTCTCAAAGGATAAGTAAAATAAGCCTCTGCCTACATACACTGCTATAAACTTTCAGAATACCAAAGGAAAAAAAATTTAAAAAGCAACCAGAGAGAAAAGACAGGTTATTTACAAAGGAGCAACAGTTCAACAGATATTAATAACATCTTATCAGTAACAACAAAGACAGTGGATTCTTATCAAGATTCCAGCAGAGTTTTTTTATGGATCTCAACAAGGTGATTCTAATATTCATAAGGATGAGTAAACAAGGACAAGAGTAGACAACACAATTGTGAAGAAGTAAAAGGTGGCAGAGGCTCATCTATCAAGAGTTATTGTAGGCAGGGACTGTGGCTCACACCTGTAGTCCCAGCACTTTGGGAGGCCAAGGCAGGAGGATCACTCAAGGCCAGGAGTTCAAGACCAGCCTGGGCAACATAGTGAGATACCATCTCTGCAAAAAATTTAAAAATTAGCCGGGGCTGGTGGTACGTGCCTGGGAACATAAATTTGTTCAACCATTTTGAAGAGTAATGATGAAGTACCATATAGTCTAGCAAATTCACTACTAGATATATACCCTAGCAGCCTTTCTCAACTGAGATTCCTTGTGAGAACCCCAGAACACAAAAAGTTATCTGAGTGACTGCTTTCTCAATTCTCCTAAAGTAGATATAGCTAGTTCCATTCCAGATACAAAGGAGAAAAAATAATTCACTACTACAATGGGTGCCTTAGGGCATTAGGCCTCATTTCTTTCACAGACACTGGTTGAGAAAGGTTGGTAGGGGAGCTCCCTTATATATGTGTAAACACACAAGGATCTTTAATGCAGCATTATTAATAATAACCAAAAAATGGAAATGACCTAGATGTTCATCAAAAGTTCATGGTCATTCCCCAAAAGAACAGTCTGACTTCTGTTATAGCCAAACACATATTACAAGGTTTCTGTTTGAGTAGTTTCAAAGTCCTCTTGAAAGTGATTACCGCAAATACCTGTTGCTCTGACCTCTGAGCTATTTTTGACCTACTACTTTGTTTTTACCTCTCACTGACACAAGCAGGACTTGGCTAGGGGTTTGAGAAAGATTATGGGTAAGAGGAGAGGCAATCAGGGGCAGAGAAGCCAGGAGTCAGTGTAAGACCACTCATTTAGGCCTGTGAATCTTGAAAAGAGATCTAAACCTGAAGACCTTTCTGAATGTTTTGGACATTTTAAACACATGCCCAGAACCAAGGCTGATGGCGAAGCTAAAGCCCAGGCAGTTATTCCAGGCCTTGGGTCTAGATGGGCAGATGGTGTAGCAAAGATCTAAGGGGCAGAAGAGTCTGAACCATCAGAGCTATGACTTTAAGGTGACAGAGGTACCAAAGTCAAAGCCAGGCAGCAATAGTGGCACCAGGCACTAAGGCCAGGTACAAGAGGACTTTGGACTGAAACATCAGATCACCAGTATGAGGGTGGGAGTTGTGAGACCTGCCTGATGTGTGGTCAGAGGGCAGAGGGGGTGCTTTCCTGCTTTATGCCAAGGACACGAATTGTCTCATAGGATAGGGCAAGGACAAGGCTAGAGAAAACAGAGGAAAGTGAGGATGGGCTCCAGGCAGGGCACTGGGCCAGGTTTCATTTACTCTCTGAATCTGGAATCCTTTAATGCCGCTGTCATTCAACAAGAATACTTAAGAATCTACTGGGTTTCAGACACTGGGCTAGGGTCTATGGACATAAAAACAAGCCACAGATCCTGTCTTAGGAGCTGACATATCAGGGATGAAGAAAGGCGTGTGAAGAAATAATGGCAATGCACCGTGAGAAATGGGATGGCGAAGGAAGGCTCTAACTTAGCCTGAGATCGGGTGGGGCTGACTAGGGGCTGGGAAGGCTTTACAGAAGGGTGTGGGATGTTCAAAGGACATCTTGAATGATCCTGAGTTTGTTCAGTAGGCAATGAGTAAGGTACAGAGGCCTGTCAGAGAATGTTTTAGTAACTTTGAATTCACATTATATGTCCAACGAGCTTGGTACAAGACAGAAGCATAGAATAGCCAGAGAGGTGGGCTAGAAATGTGTTCCTGGGCCAGGCCAAGACGGACCTTGCATTCTACGTTAAGAAGTTCGGAATTTGTCCAGATGGCAATGGGGAGCCACTGAACGGCCTTAAACAAAGGAAAGACATAATCATATTTGCATTTTAGAAATATCACTCTGGGCCAGGTGCAGTGGCTCATGCCTGTAATCCCAGCACTTTGGGAGGCTGAGGTGAGAGGACAGCTTGAGGCCAGGTATTCAAGACCAGCCTGGGCAACATAGAGAGACCCCATCTCTACAAAAAATACAAATATTAGCTGGGCATGGTGGCACACACACCTGTAGTCCCAGTTACTCAGGAGGCTGAGATGGCTTGATCACTTGAACCCAGCAGTTTGAAGTTACGCTGAGCTGTGTTTGTGCCAGTGCACTCCAGCCTGGGCAATAGAGCAAGACCACGTTGAAAGAAAGGGGGGAGAGAGAGGGAGAGAAGGGGGGAGGGGGAGGGAAGGAAAGGAAATGAAGCGAAACATCACTCCGAGTGTCTATTGTATAGAATCTGAACTCTCTTTCTGAACTCTCCATAGGTTGGTCCCACTTTGCTACTATTCAAATGTATTTTTACTCTTCCCCAACACACACCCTCCACTGAGGTCTGTTGATTATAGGCATTGTTGATAGTTCCAAGGTCATTGCAATTTCTCAGCCTATACTCACGTGAATGCATCGACCCCAAATACAGTGTATGACCGTAGCAAGAGCGTGGGCTCTGGAGTCATTCTGCATGGTTTTGAATACTGTCTCCGTCCTTTGCTAGCTGTCCTTAACCTCTCTGCGTCTCAGTTTCTTCATCTGAAACCGGGATAGTAGTGGTGACTATGTCATAGAGTTACTGCGAGAATTAAATAGTTAAGGAAATGGCCCGAGATTGCAACGCATCACGAGCTAGTATTTATTTTTTTATGTATCCAACTACTGCACCCCAGTTAACCATTCTTAACGCAGACTTGCAGCTTGGCTCATCTTATTTTAATGAATACCATAGTATTATATGAACTGTCTTTAGTCTCTTCCTGTTGAATGATTCTACCACGTAGCTTAAAAGGACACTCATCTGAGCAGGCTGTGATCACAAGTAGATCCTATCTAATTGTTAAATGTCCTCTCAGAAACCAAAGATGATGTTTAAGCTATTCTTCCTAATCTTTGTCACCTTCTCAAATTATCATTACTGGTAAATGTCCTCATTAAACAATGTATACTTTAAAGCTGTGACTAATATTCTAATTCTTATTGATGATTCTCATTTTTTTTAAGATGGGACATCTTGGGAGCTGTCATTGGTACGGAATGTGGAACAATAGAATCAGGTTTATCAATGGTCTTCCTCAAAGACGGAGAGAGGAAATTATGCACTCCATACATGGACACTACTGGTTACGGAAACCTGAGGTTTTACTTTGTTATGGGTAGGTACATTTTGAACAAACTTTGTTGACCCTGGAGCAGATCCTAGGCCAGCACCTATTCCTGAGGAAGTAAAATTATTTGTTGTCTACCATATAAAATGAAAATTCATGAAATGTGAGCTGTGCACACAGAGCAAAAGCCTGTGGCGCTCACCTCTGCTTCAGACCAGCTCTGCTGGGACCATCCTGTAGAGAGCTAGTCTTGGGCTATGGCAAGGCCTGAAGACAAAGTGCTATAATACCTCCCTCCCCCCTCTCCCCCCATGGTTATGGCTGGAAAGACAATGGGAGAGAAGCTAAAAACAAAGCAACTCCTTTGTCCACAGTCTCATTTCCCCAAAAAAACAGTCATTGAGATGAGTCATTTGTTTTCACTGGTATCTCATTATTACATAACTGTTGTTGTGGGAAGCTGGGAAAGAAACAGGTTAGTACTCTCTATTTTCTAATGTTTGCAAACACATTAAGAAAAGTGTTCATAAGACATATTTTTCTTCAAATTATTGTAGAGAAAATACATAAAGTTGGAAGAATACCCAAAGAGGAATTAGGGGATTGAAATTTATCCTTTTAGTCCAGAGCCACCGTTACATATTCTTTCGCTGATGTCATTCCAGAAATGTGAGTAGGTGTCACATGCATTCTTTGCTGAGTTACTGGAAAAGCACAGGCAACATCTGGAAGTGAAACAGGAAATCAACATTGTCTGCCTTTGAACTTACTAGCAAGGATATCAGCTCATCAGAACAGACAGATCTCCTCACTCTAGGCATCAGCACTGGCTATTTATTTCTCCCACATTCCTCACTTCACCTTTCTGATGATCATACAGCTCAGGGTTGCATGGGAAACCTGATTGTATCATGCTTTCAAGCATATTACCTGTGTGATGCTAACTTATTTTCCATAATGATCTGTTTGATAACAGAGAAATTGTGGATATAAAATAAATTAATCTCACATTTAAGAGTATCTTCACCTTGACTCTGAAATGGTTTGCATATTTAAAGGCCCAGAGCTCATTTCCTTTAAATAATTAGAATTCAAACTAGCTCTCATTTATTAAAAGTGACTCTTGGAAAACCAAACTGAAGTTGGCGCCCAATTGACTGTGGGGGTTATGAGAACAATATTGGAGAGGACACAGATTTCTCTCTCAAGTCAAAGAAAAGTTGCAATAAACATTTAGCATACCAGTCAGTCTAATTTAAGTTTTTTCCTTTTTTACCATTTTTGATATAATATTTGAATTTTTTTCATAGTAAATCAATCATGTTCAGTGCATTTATATGAGATTAAGTCATCATTACATAAGTTCCTTTGTGTAATTGTCTTTATATAAGAGATTAAGTCATCTTTAATTCTTTCTGAAACAAAGATTATTAATTAATGAATTAAAATAGAATTGACTATGGTGTAAAAATTAATTTGAATTAGCCCAAAGAAGTACATTGTCCAAATAAAAGCATCTTTATGCAATTTTTAAAAATGAAGAATGGCTATTGAATTTAGAGCCCTGAGCTAGGGTATGTGGCGAATACAACTAGGGAGAGTAATGGTGCCTAAATCGCAGAGTTGCTGGTCTACTGAGTTAATACATGCAAAGCACTCAAAAGAGTGCCAAATAAATATTTAGACTCAATACATTTCTGTTGTTGTGGATATAAAAATTACTTAGAGTCCCTGCCCATGAGTAACATCTAACTATAAAAGAGCATGCAATATGCTGTAATGGAAGGAAAATGCTATGAAAGTGTGGAGGAAGCTGTGGGTACGACGGTGGAGGGATTAGGCTAAAGCTTCATGAAGGAGATGGCATTTGAACTTGGCCCTGAAGGATGGGTAGGAGTTACATTTAAGGGAAGAAGAGAATTCCAAGCTAAGCTATTTTGAAAAAAGGCTCAAGAATAAAGGTATGTGATATGTTTGGAGCTGGGAAATTTTCTCTATAGGTGAATGGAAGCAGGTAAGATGAAACTAGAAAAGCAAATTGGAGCCAGAGTAGTGATTTTCCTTAATTCCCTATTAATGAATTTGGATTTTCTTTCTCTAGATACTGTGGAGCCATCAGAGAATTCCTGTTAGTTCATTCTGTAATACATTATCACCTGTGTTTTAGAAAGATAATCCTAGCAGGAGTATAAAGGAAAGACTGAAACAATCAGAAATTAGAGGACAAGAGACTAGTTAGGGTAATGCTTCTAGATCTAGCAAAAAAATAAACTAAGACAGAATAAGAAAAGAAAAGGGAAAAAATATATAGCCTAGTTTAATTTGAATTTCAGATAAACAACAAATATTTTCTTGTATAAATATTCTTCATGCAATGTATTTTATCTGGCAACCCTAAATTTGGAGGCTGCTGCACTAGTCCAGGCAACAAAGGTATCAAGGTGTATTGGTAACATAAGGAGAGGACAGAGATGGGACAACTGAAGAAGTGGAACCAACTGAAGTTGGCACCAGTTGACTGTGGGGGTTATGAGAACAATATTGGAGAGGATACAGATTTCTCTCCTGGGTAGCTGGAAGGATGGTGTCATTTCCTAAAATAGGAAATGTATGTTTTTAAAAAGAACAAGTGTGGAGTAGAAGATTTTAATATTAGGTATGTTAAGATCAAGGTTTCTGGAATGCCACATGAAGGCTGAAATTCTAATTCAGGATTTGAATCAGATTTGAAAATCATCTGCACACTGGTGATAACTGGAGCCACTGGAGTTGCTGAGTCCTCCCAAGCAGGAGGTAGCAGCAGACCTGAGAAATTCTCAGGGAGAAGCCTCATCCAAGTGTAGGGAGCGAGAAAAAGAGTAGACAAAGGAGACTGAGAAAAGGGCATAAAGAGAGGCGTGAGGAAGGTGTCATTGGGCGCTAAAGGAGGAAAGGAGAGAGTGGTTCAGGGTGGGATGACAGGGAGGTGACGAGCAGCGTAGGGTATGCCACAGAGAGAGGGGTCAACCACGATAGCGGCAGAGAGGCCACCAGTGACTTTGGAGAGAGCATTCCCAATGGCGTGGTGCCTGGAAAGCCAAAGTACTTGGAGTTGAAAAATAAAAATAAAAACATGTGTCTCTGAAAGAGGACTGCTCCTCCAAGAATTTTATAGTAGAGAGGAGAAAGGAAATGGGTGTGGATCTTGAGGAAACAACAGCAGCCAGGGAAGGTGTTTTTAGGAAAGGATAGGATAGGGTAGGGTAGATAGGATAGGTTAGGACACATAGGATAGGATGGGATGAATAGAATAGGATAGGATAGGATGGATAAGATAGGATAGGGTAAGATAGGACTAGGCCTATAGAAAAGACTTTAAAACTTTGTTAGCTGGTGGGGAAGAAAGCAACATGGAAAGAGATTTAAGATGAGATAGTTTATAAATAGTTCCTCACTAAATATGGTGCCTTAGGAATATCAGACTGGTTGTAAACTAGACTAGATCACACTCACTCCCTCTCATGTCTATGATATGTTCTGTCCTTGGTTCATATCAATCTGCTGTGACTACATTTCTGGAAAACTTGCTCAATTTTCAAAGTTCAAAGTCTCTTTCCTTTATTCATGTATTCATTTATCCAATATACATTCATTGAGTACCAGCATCCAGCACTGTTCTTAGAGCCAGAATGCAGTGAACAAGACGAAAATAACCTGACATCATTCATTCGTGTATTTCTTTATTATACCTCCAACAAATATTTACTGGGCATCTGCTATGTGCCCAGCTCTTTTAGCTCACACTATGCCTTTTTTCTCTGAATTTTTACTGCAATTATGGCAGCACAATAATTTACTGCTAATTATCATTCTTTCATGTATATTAGTCTTGTTTTCCTCACCAAATTATAAACTTTTTCGGGTCGGAGCTTGTTTCCCCTTCTAGCCTAGTGCCCTGCAAATAGCAAATCTTCAACAAAATCACTTTCTTGATACATATAAGTAGCTTAAAAGCGACTTAAAACAATGTTTGAAGTATTTTAAAATTGACCCTCCCCTAGTTTTTATTGAAATCTTTCTGTACCTTAACTGCGGTACAAGATGCCCCTCAGTTATGACTTTCCACAAGGCATCAAAGGCTGTGAAGCTGAAGAAGAATCCACATCTTCCTGTAGGAGCTGCTGTCACTGAAACGTCACAAAACTGATAAATTGCCTGCAGAGGGGCCTTTCCAATAAAGTCTGTCATCATTTTAAAGTCTTGGCTTCTTGAGGACTTTCTTCTCCTGCCATTCCGGCCTGGGTTCCCACTTGTGTTTCAGTTCTCATGGAAGGGCAGATGCAGTTCACGAACTGTTCTCGAGAGAACAGGAGAGGAGCTACAGGAAACAAATGAATGAAATTAGAGAGAACTGGTAGTTCAATTCCTATGTCATTAGGTGCGGTGCACTAAAACAAACTGCCTGTGATCTTTCACCTTTTTTGTTCTTTTTTGGTAAGTCTTTAATATGTGCTCAATGCACAATAAAAAAGTTGCATTTTCAAAAAGGGAATTTAGTTTTCACATGGATCTTTCCCCAACAGACCATCATTTAGAATATATTTATTATAACACTGAAGTATGTAATATAATGCTGAAACATATGATAGAGATGTTAAAATCATAAGATTTTTCTCTACAGGTTGTTGCCCTTGAACAATATATATCTATTAGGATGAGATCTACATTATAACCATATCTGACTTCTCTATTCTCAATTCAAATTACTTAATCCAGTCAATATTTATTATATGTTAATTTGTTGCGTTTAGGAAGATGAAATGGGAGTGCCATATAAATGAGACAGCTGGCCAATCAGGATTGGCCCCATAGATGACCTTAATGGGGTTGCTACAGTCAACTGTACAGATGTCAGGTTTATAGATTCAGAAAAACAGTTTTCTTAATCACCCCAGATCTGGGATCCTGGGGACTGGCTCATGCTCTAAGCTCAGAGGAGGCTTATGGACAAAGCAAAATTCTCATCAGTAGGCTATGAAAATTTTACTGCTAAGCACAAAGGAACAGTCAGTGTTTATAGATCAGAACAGATACATCTATCGCCCAGTAATTTTAATGGCAGGAGTTTCGACTACTGTCACTATAGAGTATTAGCAACAGCAATTTGCCTGTAGATAAAAATTAACATTGATGATGGTTAATTTAAGAACTGAAGGAATTTTTTAGGAAGATAATAATAAAAGAAAAAGTTAATGTTATAAATTTTGGAACTTAGGGATAGAATATTTGCCATGAAATACATGCACATACCCACACTCTTGCTGTAATGGTTGGTGCTTCCTCACTGCAGGACACCTCTTACCAAATGAATCCCCCAGGGTTGCCTTGGTCATTAAGAACCTGCTATTTGTATGGTGTATGGACATCCTGTGAAAGTCTTGCTCTCTGATATCCTTCTTTTTTGTCTAATATTCCTTATATTATCATGAACTTTCTTGTACTGATTAAGTTCTAGCCTTCTTAATTAATGTTGCATATCAGTCGTTTCTCCCCGAGATCAGACCCAATTACTTAGGTGGCATTTGAGGCAGATATTTACAAACAATTGACACTTTCTTGGTTTATTTAATTTCAGATGGTGAGTCTCAGCCATTATTTGTTAATTTTAGATTAACTCTCAGAGGCTAACTTTATTCTAAAGTTTTAAGGTTGTCTTACTGTCACCATAGATTATTAGCAACAGTAATTGCCTGTAGATAAAAATTAACACTGATGGTGGTTGATTTAAGAACTGAAGGAATTTTTTAGGAAAATAATTACAAAAGAAAAAGGTTAATGTTATAAATTTTGAAATTCAGGCATAGAATATTTGCCATGAAATACAGGTATGTACATACCCACACTCCTGCTGTTATAGTTGGTGCTGTTATTAAGGATAGTGGTGAGTAGGGAAAGGCTTTTCTATTAATAGTTAGACATATTATCCTTTGAAACCCAGTTTACACAATTGGTAGAAACCAGCAATAGCAAAAATTATTGACAGAATGGAGTAGTGAAAAGAATAGAGTGTCAGAGGTTAAAAGACATAACATCTACTCCTGGCTCTTCCACTAGTTAGTTAAATGATCTTTGGCTTCAGTTACGTCATCAGGATGATCTTAATTACCTTTCAGTTCTAATGGTATATTGTTTCATATGACTAAAGTAGAATGATAGGGAATAAACTACTCTGTATACCTTCCAATAATCAAATGAGGTCCCAAATGTAAAAATGAAAAATGAACTATACTTAAAATACAAATATATGTGCTAAAATATTCAAGATATGCAATAGTTTGAATAACACTATTTCAGAAGTCCTTGATGCAATGGGTCATCACATTTGCTTTTAAACTGTAATCAATAGGTTCTGAACTTTGGTCATAAAAACTTTAAATATATGCAAGTAACGGTGTATTAAAAAGCAGAGCACATCTTTTTAATGTGGGTTAAAACATGGACATGCAGTTGCTGCTTGATGCAGACTGTTATTTGAATAATTTCATTAAGCAAACAGTTACTTTGGTCTTCACAAATATCAAGTCTTTGCTCTTTAGCATGGCTATCTGAACTATATAAATTATTTCCTTGGGTCTGGTTACCTTTGTTTAGGGCTATTGTTAAGCAACATCGGTTACTATAATTATTTTTTATTCTGAAATTTAACAATGTATTTGATGTTTGTGGATGCACATTGGTGCTAACAACTTAAAATTTTTGTTTTGTACAGGAGGAATTTGTGATCCTGGAGATTCTCATGAAAATGATATCATCCTGTATGCAAAGATTGAAGGAAGGAAAGAGCACATTGCACTGGATACCCTTTCCTATTCCTCATATAAGGTACACCTGCCAATCCCTGTGCCAAATAGCCCACCACAGACCTCCGTGGACAAGCCAGGGTCAAAACCACAAAGACCATGCCAGACGCAGAGGGTAAATCTCTGTTCTGGCAGCCCAGAAAGTTGCCAGGTTTCTTAAAAAGTGACATGGACATTTTAACATTCACTTAATTTTTTCTGATACAAATGCAAAAGGAAGTTGTATCAGGAATATTGAATTACAGTCCATCAGAGACAATAAGGCAGAACCCAATACTCTGACAGTCATTCTTGTCCCCAAGACAGTCCTAAAAGTAGCTGTAATTATGCAGCCTCACAGACTTGCTATTAGGCATAATGAGTGTTTATCCAGCATTTGGAGCTTTCCCAGGTAGAGGACATTGTAAAAGTACAGATTATTATTATCTTTGCTTTTTTCTTTGCTAATCAGAGCTACTGAGGTTGACCTTTTTCCTTGGCCCATTGGATATAAGACAGGTGTTGCCTCTGGTTATTTGCACACATCTTCAAAATTCTGTCAGATGCTGTCATAAGGTATAGAATTATTTTTTATAATGGTAAATTTATTTGTGCTACAACCACACCCAAACACTCATTATTAGTTAGCCTTCTCTCCACATTGATGGCACCCTAGGGACTTTTAAGAGCTTAAACATAGCCAACACCTAGCATCTGAAGGCAGGGTTTAAGTTAGGAAGACGAGATAAAAATCAAGGTTAGAATGGAAAACAACCAGAATAAGTATCCAGCACACTCCACATGCAGGTGTAATCCAAGTTACACCATTTGAGATTTCATAATGGACTACTTTTCCAGCGGTGGCAAGGCAGAATTACACCTGCTCTGGTCTTCTGAATGTCTCAGATCAAATGTGTTATGTAAAGTATCATGCATCAACTCATTGGCTCTGGCTGTTTCTGCTTAGAGTCCTATTTTCAGAACACTACTTTGGAAAACTGTTAGTATTATACAAATCTACTTTAAAAGAGGACTGATGATAAAGTATAAATGTCAAGTTGCCTTGTCTTTTGCTAAGTTAGATAAAAATGAATACACATGCTTTGAAAACTTTAAAAGACCTTATTCCAGTTTGTCTGCATGTGGTGAGAGCCTGATCAGTCACACACAGCAGAGCCCCACCTCTCCATACAGGAGGAATTCTGAGTCACTAAAATGAAGGCTCCTGAGGATAGCATCTTCATCATGAAACAACAAGTGGGAACACAAAGGACACTGCCTGGTGCTTAATAAAGGGCAATTATGTACATAGTGATTACTAGGTAGAATCTAGAAGAATTAACATGGGCTAACAGAAGGGATTATGAGTAATTTTGGTTTCCTTTGTTTGGAAGGTTCCATCTTTGGTTTCTGTGGTCATCAATCCTGAACTTCAGACTCCTGCTACCAAATTTTGTCTCAGGCAAAAGAACCATCAGGGACATAATAGGAATGTCTGGGCTGTAGACTTTTTCCATGTCTTGCCTGTTCTCCCTTCTACAATGTCTCACATGATACAGTTTTCCATTAACCTGGGATGTGGAACACATCAACCTGGGAACAGGTAGGAAGCTCTGTTTTGCGAGTATGTTAAACTAATTAAAAGAGAGCGCATGGACTTGGCTATTAAATCAGAGGCATTTTCTTAGCAGGGTTTTAGTTGTATTTAAAATATATATATTCATTAATAAAATATACACTTTTCCCAAAAGTTCTTCGATTAATATGTGGGGTATGACAGGATGGATTGTAAGTAGGAGTGGCTTCATTCTAAGAGCTTGAGCTTAAGTATCAGAGCTGTTTGCACGTGCTGTGGCAGCCATCCGTTACAACAGATTGCTGAGGCAGAAAAAAAAAAATAACCAAAAAAAAGCTTGACCTCATGTTGGCTAGTGACCCCCTAATAATAAGCACAGAAATCAATTAGCACTTCAAGAGCTATGACTTCTCGGTTTCACTTGGTTTCACTTGCCAAAGTGTTGCTCGTATCCTTTCTAAGAATTCTGTCAGTCTCACATTCACAAGATGAAGTGACAGTGTGAGACGTGGTAATTGCCTTTCCATCCATCAAACTTAGGAGCACAACTCAAGTCACCATTTGTTGTCTTTAAAACGTTGTTTTTATAGCAGTAATTTAACTGATTGCCCTTTGAAAGCTGGACAGATTTTAGTGAACGATAAAACAATCATTTAGGAAACAGCATCTTAAAAAAATTTTACATTGGTTCTACAGATGTTTAATGTACTTAGCCAGATATGAAAACTTCATTTTATTTGTTGTCTTTGCCCCTTTTTTGTTGTGCTTGTTCTGGTGTCATTAGTGTCAGCTTGGAGTTTTCTACCAACCATGGGCGCTCTTGGTCCCTCCTCCACACTGAATGCTTACCTGAGATCTGTGCTGGGCCCCATCTCCCCCACAGCACTATCTACTCTTCTGAAAACTACAGTGGGTGAGTAAATTCTCTCTGAGATACTGAAAGACTTGAATCCCTGTTGCAGAATGATAATCAATGAGTAATCCTGAGGCTAGCACTTTTGGCATAATAGGTAAGGAACCCAACTTTTTTTTGAAAGTAATCTTATAAAAAAAATAGACAATGCCTTTGGTAAATCTGATGCAAGATTACAATTTATAAGGTCACTCATTCTTTATGTACTTCACTTATATTTGGGATTACATGAACTTAAATTCTGTATGGTGGTCCTGTGGTTACTGCCAAAAGACTTCTTGCCAAAATACTTACTTATAGGAAGATGCAGAATAGAGAAATGGAGGAAGTTGAGTTTTGGAATTGGATCTGGATTCAAATCCTGCTACTGTCTGTGCAATGATATTTACTCTAACTTCCCACTTTTTTCTGCATAATTAAGAATAATACACTCCTTTTGGGGCTACTATGAGAATTAAAGAGGATTATGTAAAATACTTGCCACTTTACAGAATAAGCATTGTATGAATAGTAAAAATATTTCCACGGATGGCAAAATTAAGTTGGGAATTATTTTCTTTCTTGGCCCCTCTTTAAATGTTCATAGGGTTAGGGGATAGCAAAAAGTAAAAAATAATTGATGCTAATCAGCATAGATGCCTACCCTAGGATAGTATCTAAGGTCTAAGTATTGATGGAAAAAATTTCTTGTGGGGGGTGGGGGTGTGTGTGTGTGTGTGTGTGTGTGTTTATGTTTATGTATGTTCATTCCATGGAATACTACTCAGCCATAACAAAGATTGAAATCGTGTCTTTTGCAGCAACATGGATGGAACTGGAGGCCAGTATTTTAAGTGGGATAACTCAGAAACAGAAAATCAAATACCATGTGTTCTCACTTACAAGTGGGAGCTAAATAATGAGCACACTTAGAAAGTAGAATAATAAACACTGAAGATGCAGAAGGGTGGGAGGAGGAGCGGGATGAGAAGTTATCTAATGGATACTAGTCACGTGAGGGTTACACAAAAGGCCAGACTTCACCATAACGCAATATATCCGTGCAACAAATCTGTATATGTACCCCATAAATCTATATAAATAATAAATAAATAAATTCATAAGGAAACAAAATAAAATGAAAGTCAAAAATTGTTGTAATTTTCTGAAAAGAACATCTTATAACAAAATAATTATCACTTTCTATTAACAATAAATCTATTACTTTAGCATGATAAGGATTTTACAAGTTATATGTCTGTTTTACGGCTATAAACAAACTCCACAGGTTTTAGAGAGTTTATTGACATACTGTACTGCTTTTCCAAGCACACAGAAACTAGAACATCAAAAGCCTGCAAAATAGACTCAAAATATGTGGACATTGTTGTGAAGTTGGTTTTGTGCTAAATTTCTTGCAGGTGGAACCGTATAACAATTCCCCTTCCTAATGCAGCACTCACCCGGAACACCAGGATTCGCTGGAGACAAACAGGACCAATCCTTGGAAACATGTGGGCAGTTGATAATGGTTAGTGTTTATGCCTGTCATAATCACATGCCATTGATGTAGAGTCTTCCTGTGCTTTTGTTCGTCAGCACAGACTTAATCTCGTTTCTAAGTCAGGGTCTTGTGATTCATTAAACGCCCTTTCTTCTTTTTCTCCTTTGCATGCCGTTAGAAGCCCAGGGATGTGCAGTCAGAAAAAAAAAAAAGCCAGTGTAGTCAGCGATATTAGATGCTAGAATGTTTCAACATACGTAATTTTAAAATGCATAAAACCCTGACACTCAAATTCACAGTTGATGATAAGGGATATCGTAACATTTTCTCTGAATTTTTTATACAAAATTAACATAAGTACTTATCATACTGCATGCATTAAAATAAGACCCATTCTTCTCTTAGTAACTACCACAACATCTGGAATGCTTATCTTTTAGATGCAGACACCACACAGAAGGAAACATCATCTCTAAAATACTAGTGAAACTTCCACCTCCTTTACAAAAAACAGTGCAAAAAAAGTCTTTTATCTTTAATTTTTTAAGTGAATTGTTGAAATTTTTGCATTAATTTAAAGCCACTAGCACTTATGACTATCAGAGAAGATATTTTAAGCTATTGGGTTGCATGGTTGTAAATTTCTTATATTTGTTATTAATAGCCAATTCCATTTGTTTGGTTTCTAATTATAATTACAGATAGATTCATAGGTTTCCTGTTTTCAGGGAAAAGTATAGGCCACAAGAAAGTATATAAATTTGACTGAAGGGTTATACTACAATGAAGTAGAAAGGGAGGAAGAAAGAGAAGGGACAAAATGCCAATAATTAAATAGATTTAGCATAGCCACTGATTTGTGGTCAATTTTTAAAATGGGAAAAATATACACCATTGTTTAATGCTGATTTTCCATGTCTTAACCATCTTTTTGCTATTTGTGAATAATTTAGACATTGAAACACAACTAATTAAATACAATCTTGAAATTTGAGAATAACTTTAGGCAGGATAATTTGTCAACGAAACAATATAAATTCTTTAAACAATTCGAAAAAGACCAATAAGAGGCCCACCTTCAAAGGTCACTTGAGTTATATGGACATAAACATAGCGTATTTGCAAAAACCTCTAAAGATAAGGTGTTAAAATGGAGTTTCTCCATTGATAGAACATTGTGCATAACATTTACTGCACCTGTTAATTAGCTCTAGAGAGTACATATGTGCCTCTGGATAGTGGGATACCAGTGACTTTTTCTTGCTGTCATACTTTTTAAGGGTTATATAATAAGCCTTTATTTACTTTGATAATCATAAAAGTAGTTTAGAAATCAATAATGAAATAAAGTATATGAGAAAATTAAGAGTGCAATGAAGCACATACAAGCCTATGAAAAAAAAATCTCAATTTCCTAAAGAAGGTTATTACAACATGATTTTAGTTCAGGAAGTGTTTACTACACATGTTCTGAGTTCCCACAATCACGCTTTGAGTAGAATGGGGAAAGGTAAAGACATATGGAATGCACATGATTGGCAGTGTAAGTTGAATGCAAAACTTGGGGCAGAATCTCTTCCATTTTATCATTCTATGTGAGGCTTTTATAAAAACAGGACACACTTTTTGGCTTCTTTACAAGGGAAATAAGAGGACACACACTCATTCCTTCCCAAGAGAAATGTGTGCTAACTTGCCAAAAAACACCCCTGAAATCTCTCCCTTTTCACTATGGAATTCCAGAATTATATCAAGAGGAGAAAAAAGAAAAAAAAGTAAACAGGTCAATGTCATAATTCTGTGGGGGATGCTCTTCCTTTACGGCAGAGTCAGCTTCTGCTAGTGTGTAAAGAAGGTACTTTGGAAATTACCCTGAAAATCTTAGCAAAATGGAAAATCTAGAGCAAAGTATGCTTGTTGTCATTTTCTTATTTTTCCAACTTGATTACATTACTGATAATAGTGAAGAAGGCTAATCTGTCCTTTCCATTCCCTTAGGAAAAAGGAGCCTGTAAACTTATACTGTGAGTCCTAATGACTCCATCGTTAGCAGGGAGGAATGACAACAAAATTCGTAATTGCAGTTTTTTTCATCATCTTGGAATGTCTTAATGTTATTGTTTTGTGATGGAGGCTTTTTGAACTATGACATGGGTACATGATTGAGCAGCCTCCAGAATGACACTGCAGAACACAGTGGACCACTTACAGGACCTAGAGCAGATCCTCCTGCAGCCATAAAATCAAATGTGCAAACAGTCCAGATACTTTTACAGACTGAAAAAGAATGGATCCAGCCCTTTCTTATTTCTCAGCACTTGATGCACAATGAAGCCTACCAAAGCAATAGGACAGGAGGATATTGAGAAATATTTGACCCCAGTATGATGATGATTATAACCATATGGTGCCAGGCACCATACCAAGAATGAAATGTTTCAATTATTCTTCCCTCCAAGGAATACTATTATTCCACTTTAAAGACTAGGAACACCGAGGCTTAGGTAGGATAAATCACTTATCCGAAGTTTCCTGGGTGAAACCAGAATGTTTGAATCTAGGATTATCTGACACCTAAAACCAATACCTTTAACTACTAAGCCTGCTATGTAATCTCTTCCTAAACCAGCAGTTTCCTTCACCAAGAGTTTTGCCTTGACCTGTTTTGCACTGCATTTGAATTACTGCACTGTTAATTGGCTCCAAGGATTAAGTGCTTGTAGGAGCATAGGCCACAGGACAGTTTATTTTAAAAGAAAATCATTTAAATAGTTTGACATGATTACAAGACAGAGAAGAAAATGATAGTGGATTCTAAATTTGTTTATGCCTAAAATTGAATACATGAGGTTCTTATTAATCATTGCATCTTGAATTTCTCATTGGTTTTGTACCGCTTTTACACTATTTGGTGTTATTAATTGTGCTGATTGTCAAAATACGTAATACCTTTAAATGTATTTGGAGTCTGAGTATCTCAGAACCTGCCACTCAACAATCATGAACCTTTTTCTCAGCATTCTAAAGATTAAATATTTAGGTTTGTAACATTACATTATCAGTCAAGCCCAGCATTGAGGGAAAAAAAAGTCACATGATGAAGACTTTATGCTTAACAAGAGATTCTTAACTCCTCCTTTCCAGGAAGGGTAGATTAATATTTAGAAATAATGGAACACAATCATCTGCAGTGTTATAGATTTTCCCCACATAGGAATGAAAATTATAGTCATGATCTCTCCATTTTGTGATATATCAAATTAATCCTTTGTAAACTCTTTACTTCTACCTAAAGAACATAAACTTTATAAAACACTGAAGGCAGCAGTGCTAATGTTCTGTCTAAAATTGTCTTAGCAGAAGAGACTCTCTTAAGGAATCCAGATAATGTGGTCCTACGTTCTTTGGCATGAAATATTAAAATCTTCAAAGGATTATTTGTGTAAATTAAAATAGTTCCAGCAGATTTGTACTACACACTTATCTTATGTGACCCTGGATTCCTGCATGCAACACACATACATACAACAGGCCATATTTCGTGGGTATTGATTCACAAAATTCTACTGGTGGTGGTCTTGGTTTTTAAAATTATGTTACCAACTTTTACATGATCTCTTTTTCCCTGCAGTTTATATTGGTCCCTCATGTCTCAAATTCTGTTCTGGCAGAGGACAGTGCACTCGACATGGTTGCAAGTAAGCATTTTAAGATAATATTTATGCTTCTCCTTTCTGATGTGTACTTTATATATTAAAGCCACAAGTCTTTTTTAAGTATCATTTTTAAGATAAAAAAAAATTGGGTGCTCCTAATGAAATTCGAGTGTAATTTGAATGTATTTTGTAAGCCAAAATTAATTAATAAATTTTATGTTAGACTAAATTGTGAACAAAATTAGCATTCCTCCTGTAAAATTTGTGAACAAATTTGAATTCCTCATAGCTTGATGGCTGCCCTTTCTGTCTGTAGTTACGTTCCTTTCCATAATCTTGTTCTAGTGTTCATGAGTCATATTTTAATTCCTAGCATGCTTTGTAAATGACTATAAAAATCAGTAATGACCCATAGATCCAATGCTAAAGTAAACTGGACTGGGCCAAATTTAGCAGATTTGATAAGAAAATTTATCATCTTTAAATATAACTTCACAATCTTGTTTACTTTTGAAAATCATTTGGGTCTTCAAAATGATTATAAAGTATTTTACAGAACAATGATGTTGAAATTATACATTAATAGTGTAATATCTAATCACCACTGGTAAATTATTTTATGTTTATGCCAAAAATGGAAATTCACATTCATTATGTCATTTTCATATTAATATTTAATTATAAAATATCTTGGGAATTTCTGAAACCCTGGGCAATCTTTGTTATACAGATGTGTTAGTCCAGTTTGCACTGCTATAAAGGAATATCTGAGACTGGGTAATTTATAAGGAAAAGAGGTTTATTTGGCTCATGGTTCCACAGACTGTTCAAAGAGTATGGCACCAGTACCTGCTTCTGGTGAGGGCCTCAGGAAGCTTCCAATCAAAGCAAAAGGTGAAGGGGAGCAGGTGTGTCACATGGAGAGAGGGGGAGCAAGAGAGGGAGGAGGAGGTGTCAGGTTTTTTTAAACAACCAGCTCTCACATGAACTAGTAAAGCAAGAACTCACTCATTATCCCGGGGAGGGTACCAAGCCATTCATGAGGGATCCACCCCCATGACCCAAACACCTCCCACCAGGCCCCACATTCAACACTGGGGATCAAATTTCAACATGAGATATTTGGACGTCCAAACTGTATCAACAGATAAGTTTTCAATAGAAGATCATCTACTCAATCTCTTCTTGTCCTCCCAACAAAAAGAGGAATTAATTAGCTAATTAATGAATGGAGAACTCATTAAAGGGCTTTGAACCTGATCATTTAGAAATTATATGTATGAGGTAAACATTTGCCGGCACTGAAATTAGAGTGGCAAGTTAATTTTTTAACTATATTTCAATGAATTTCATTAACAAGGAGAGAAATCTGCACAATGGAAATGTTTTATAAGGTATATGAAGAAAAGGTTCTATGTATATTTCAAAACTGAATATACATCTGTGTGCTTTTTAATAAAACTACCAACTCCTGCCCCAAAACACTTACTCATTAGATTTGTGAAACGTTGGCTAATGTTTTCCTCAAGTTGTTATCTTCATCCATTGTCCATAACCAGGCCATTCTCTTGTTCGGTGTGTTTCAAATAAAATTAACATGAAGAGGCCAGGCATTTTTACAGTTCCTTAAGTTGTCCTGAAAGTTTTGAAAACAAATTATCTAAAATGACAACTTCTTTTATTAAAGAATATAGAAGATTATATTTCTGAAAGATTATCTTTCAGTTAGGGATCCAGCCTAGGTCCTGTCACACAGCACAAAGAGAGAATTATTGGGACGACAAGGACCGCCAAGGAACGAAGGAATTTTAATGTGAAAGACGTCTGTCAGGAGAACGGGAGAAATAGTCTCGAACGTATCTTCCCGACCAACCAAGGGCAAGGGCTTTTGTAGTGGGTTGTGGAATGCAGGTCAGGTTGCTGTGGGGTGTGAAGACATAGGGTCTTCAGGTGGTCTGATTCAAGAATCAGCTGTTGGTGATGGATGGTGAGTCCTGTGGAGGGGCTAGTTAAGTTTGGTTGTTAGGCTTGACTGATAAAGTCTGAGGGACAAAAAATATCTTAGGGAGGGGATCATTTTGCAAGGCCAATTACGATATTCCTCTTAGCAGTGAATGGTTTTATTAAGGCAACCACATGTGTCACCTATGATGGATGTAAACAGAAATCGAAATGGTAGTTTTATGCTTTTGGACATTGTTCTCTTTTGACACCATACATTATCCTGAATAATCATAGCCTTTTTTCCTTCTGAGCTTTTACAAAATATCTTCCCCAATTTGAAACTTTGAAACTTTAGGTTTTTTTCCCTATTTCTGACAATGTTTTATGTAATACCCGTTGGATTTGTTCATATACAGCTGGGCTAAAAGTTTGACTATTACCTCCTTTTCCAGCAATATGTGCCTTGTTGAGTTTGAGCAAAATTGCATGGAAAAGAAATTTATATTCAATACCACTTACTTCCTTTAAACAGATCCTTGAATTTGGGACCTCTGCAGCTTTGTGTTTTTCTCTCCACTTTGCTCCCCTCATTATTACTGTTATTTGCTACCAGGATCCCACCCTCTCCTGCTCCCTAACACTTTCTTGCCTGTGTACAATCCCAGGCCTGGGTCTCTAAAATGGTAAGCCCAACCCTGTTAGAGATGCTAAGGAGGAGAGAGTGCATTGGAACCCTTCCTTCACAAGTGTCATCCATGTATCTTAACAGTGGGGTCTTTTTCCCTGAGATACAGGGCAACTATAATGCTATATTTAAGGGTGGGTAGATGAACTAGTAAGGGACATATTTGGAGTCAAGAGAGCCTCATGTCATTCCTGAAATCACCAGTATGTGCAACCCTACTGTTTTGCTGGAAAGCAATGGCTACAAGGGCTTTTCGTTGTTGTTGTTTCTTGTTTTTAAACATGAGTAAACTCCTTATTAGCACTCTATCCCAATTGCATAACCTTTGATTAAAAGTAGACTTTCAAAACCGCTAAATGGAAACTGACTCCAGTGTGAGTCATCTCTAAATGATCACCAATTTCTCCCAATCACTAGTCCTAAGAAGACGCATTTAAGATACATAAAAATGCATTTGCCCTGAAATGCACTCTGGCATAGATAGTCTTGTTGGGGAACACTCGTTCCAATTTGTGGCCATGGTGAACCACATTCAGTTTCCTGACTTTAAAATATGTTCAGTTTAGCTGATCTTTTTATCCTTTTTGGAAACTACTTGGCTATTCAGTTTCAGTCCATGAGACAACATGTGAAAGAAGGTAACTGTTTGAGGCTCATTTACATGTTCAGTAAATACCGGTTTTCTTTCCCTCCCCCTTCCCTGATGGTGTTTAAGATGCCAAGACAACCCCCAAACTTCATGCTACAGTAGTTCTTAGCATTTCAGGGTCCAGCTTCCTTGATAATATGATAAAAACTGTGTACCTTCTCCAGAAAATCCAATATACATAAAATTTGGCATTTGATTTCAGCATGTTCATACATTCCTTGGACCCTCTGAAAGGCCAGCATAGACCCCGGTTTCAGTAACACTGCTAAAGAAGTACCCTCTGAGTCATGCCGTGACATCACTTCACTGGTACACTTGCTTTATAAAAGGCTTGCTTGGGGCTTTGGCAAGTTTTGAATGCTTATGTGAGAATCCCTCACCCAGTAAGACACCAATTTTATTTTATAATGGGCAACAGTGTAAATGTAGCGAGAAAGAAATGGTGCAGTCAAAACAAAGAATTTGAAACTGATTACTGATGGGTAAACTCCTTAGAATATAAGAAGTTTCAAGTATTGATTCATCTGTGATGAAAATGCGTTTTCTCACTGATAGAAGACTCAGAGAGCTCCATACATATTCTAGTCAGCTAACATAAATACAGCACATTCTCACATGGGAGCAAGCAGGTTGTTGGAGGGGGTTAGGTTTATTTTTCTTGAAGCACTACTAATTTGGGAGTCCACTGAGAGGCAACACAGTTCTGCTAAGGACTTCTATCTAGGTCAAAGGTGTCACATTCCCTTTATAACGCTAATCTATGTTTTAAATAGTTAAAGACAGAGTTATTTTCCAGTAGTTCCCAAATATTTAAAATAATTCCAATCACAAACATAGCATGTGTTTTTACGTTTGTTCTTAGAGAAAATTTTTTCTAGATATCTTATTAGAAGTATTTTATTTATGTTGTTTCTTCTATAAAGTTAATGAGCATCATTATGAATAAAATTGTATACATATGATTACCTTTTAGAAAGATTTTAAGTTGGAAATGTACCTGAACATAGATGCATTTTAGATAAACTGCTGGCATCGGTTGAAGGTGAGCACTGAAATATTGTTTTAATCATAAGACTTTTACAGCTGGGTTGTGCATAGACTGTGTTCATCTGGAATATTTACAGTCAATCAGCCTGTATCAAGTCTTCAGATTCAGTATTCTCCAAAGACTAATGAGCCTCATTTACCATTCAATCAAATCCTAGCCTCTGGACTTCCTCCTCCTCAAAGTAGATTGGGGAATCTCTGAAAGAACCAACAGTTTAAGATTTAATTTCACCATATTTCTTTCAGATGTGATCCTGGATTTTCTGGCCCAGCTTGTGAGATGGCATCCCAGACATTCCCCATGTTTATTTCTGAAAGCTTTGGCAATTCCAGGCTCTCCTCTTACCATAACTTTTACTCTATCCGTGGTGCTGAAGTCAGCTTTGGTTGTGGTGTCTTGGCCAGCGGTAAAGCCCTGGTTTTCAACAAAGAGGGGAGGCGTCAGCTAATTACATCCTTCCTTGACAGCTCACAATCCAGGTGAGTGAAGTCAGGATAGAATACACACAGAAATCAGGTACTAATGTTGAATTTAGATATATTTTCAATTTTTCTTTTTTCTTTTTTCTTTTTTTTTTTAATATATACATCTTCCAATTTTTAACCAGGATGGGAGGGAGCTTACAGTTTATTTAGGGTTAATTTGCCCTAGTTTTTAATAAATTAGAAGGCTCACCAATGACTTTGAGAAATTAATAACTGACTAGATTTTTTAAAATATGAAGTGTTAGCATCAAAACTGTGTTCTTAAGCCAAGGGCTAGTTAATTATTTATGTAGTTTTATTTATTTGACAGCTTGCAGAGGCTGATTAGATTTACTCTACAACTTCCCTTCCCCCAATGCCTCATAAATAATGCAGTAAAGGAGTGATTGGCATTTTAAGTGTATGTACATAAGTACATAGTATACAAATGTGAATAAACGTACAGTTATATTTTATGGCTGTATCTGTTTATAAAATACACACACTGACTTCATCTTCTACACATAATTCATATATCTCACAGTGAAATTACTTCCATTTTATAAAAGAGGGATGAGTGGAAACATACAGTTTTGGGGTAGTTCATTTAAATTTGTTTGAAATTCTTTAAAGACCAAAATGAACATTATGGTTAAAAATGTTTATACACACACTAATTATAGGCAATTTATGTCTAGGTTTCTCCAGTTCACACTGAGGCTGGGGAGCAAATCTGTTCTGAGCACATGCAGAGCCCCTGACCAGCCTGGCGAAGGAGTTTTATTGCATTATTCTTATGATAATGGGATAACTTGGAAACTCCTGGAACACTATTCATATCTCAACTATCATGAGCCCAGGTATGTTGGAAAGCATTTGGAAAAATGGTTAGAGTGATATCTCCTTCCTGGGGAAATCATAATTTGAATGGTATAAGATTCCAGATATTTTTCCATTGAGAGAGAGGACAAAGAATTGATGTATCTTGCAATGAAAAACTAGCAAGCCACATTCTTCTAATCCATTTGTCCCACTGATAATTTGAAGAAATGTATTCTCGTATTTTGAAATGTGCACATAAGCAAAATATTTCGATGCTTAGGAAAGAGAAAAATAGTTCACGCTATTTTCCTTATTCAACTGTAAGGTAAACTATTACGTGGGATTTTATTAAATAATATGGCATGAAATTATAAATGCTGTTAACAAATATTTCTTAGCAATATATTTAATATGTTATAATAAATAATGTAATAATTCATAAAATCTGATAACCAATATATTTTTAAATTTTGCATGTAATATAATTAAGTAATGAGTACAAAGAAATTTTTCTATCCTGTATATTATCCCTGGCAAAGGTGGAGTGTGAGGGTATATTTAAAGCCCTTTCTTCAGACCACTTCTATTTGTCTTTAGCATATAGATTTCATCACCTACAGTAACAATTGTTAGACTTCAGTTTTACTTGAAGCTGGGCTATCCTTCAATGTTGGCAGAATAGTAACTACCATTAGTGGTATAATTTTGGAAGCGTCCAAAAGATCTTCTCCCTTCCTAGAACATTTTTTTTTAATTTCAAAATATTAAGAGAGTACAAATGTTTTTGTTACATGGATATCTTTTATAAGGCTTAAGTGTGCCCTCTAGAACACTTACTGAGCTGCTCACTGAAATTCATTTAAAAATATCAAGGAAGAAGAGGATGGGAAATCTCAAAATTAAGGTTTAAAGTTAAAACACCATTAAAGGAGGTGACACCGTGGCTTACATTCGCAGTTATATATAAAGAACTAACACCATTTTCCTTCCTGGAGGTACATTTTAATCACGTGGCGATGAGAAACAGGGAGGGTTTTGGGCAGTGAAGTTCTCATTGGCACCCTGGAAAAAAAACAGGGTTCAAGAAGTAGGAGAGCGAGGCACTGATGATACACTTTACAAATTTTACAGTTTTGCCCAGGGCTGTCCCTATATTTAAGTATTTGCAAATAGATGAGAACTTTTATTTTCATAGAACATGATGTAGCATGTAATAGAGAATAACAACTATTATTACTTATAAATATTATACATAATAAAACTTTTAAAATGCACCAGATGTTTTGGGTATTTTCCCTGTACAGGTAAAAATGTAAGGCCAAGCTCAACTTACACAGTAGGTCTCTGAGTAAAGAAACATTTCATAGACTCTCCATAGTAAACATTAAAAGAGAATTAACTGAAAATCAAGTTGTAATGATAAAAAGCATAAAGAAAATATCACCATCCTAAGTTAACTTGGCCTAAGGCACAATTTTGCCTAACAAGGATGGACAGCTGCAAAATTCGGTAATCAATCTATATCATGAAATTTAATTAATCTTTGTTGATATGAAAAATAATTACACATTTAATGTGCTATTGCAAAGGTGCATTTAATCTTGCCTGTCATTTGACAGCAACAATTTTCTTCTAAGAATCAAGGTGGCTTTCCAGTATTAGGTATGTGCATAGCTTGAAAGATTAAGATCAGAATGGAGATTTTTTAAAAAGGAGAATGTTGTAGTGGTAGCAAAAACGCTTTCATTTTCTCTATATGTACCTCTGTCCATGAGATGCTTCCTCACTCTCTCACTCTCTTACAAATATTAATAAAAGGTGACATGGCAGAAGTGGAATTTGATATATTCTAGATACCAAATTATATTTCATGTGATAAATAATACAAACCATGCAAATTCTTCATAGAAGAGTTAAATATATCTTGATACTTTTAGCCATTTGCTGTATTTCTTTCATTATAAATTGTTGCCTGTAATTGCTGTGAATTCCATATTGTTCCTTTATGCCATGGTTGTTCAAAAATGAAGTGTGATCCATAAATTAGATATGCTAGTTGGCTAACCACTATTACTCCTGGACAATTTCAAATAATGTGCTTGTCTATGAGTCATTCAGTAAATAAAGGAACTCTTATCTGCTTGTTATTTATAAAATTTAAAGTTTGGTAATATGTCTAAGTTAGTCTTTTAATTCAAACTGACTAGAATATCTTGTGAACTAATTGGTACTTTTATTAATGTAAAATTTTGTATCACTTGTGATACTAAAATTATCCTAGCTTTTCTCTTAATTATAAGGCTTGGTTTTTGTTCCAAAATTATTATGAAGTCTAATCTTAGTTTATTTTTTGTCTTGATTATTGTATCTGATCTCCTTTTTCTTTCTTATCGTGTCATACAATTCCATAGTACATATCATTATAAAACATTTTTTAAAATAAATCCATGAGCTTAATATTTATCCACAAAACGAAGATTGAACCAGAAAGTTGACCTAAGTCTCTGAGTTCTCTTCTAGGAATAATTTTATCAGACAGTTCCATAGCTATTCTAACTAGCCACTACAATATGCAAAGAGTGGTAAAATCAGCAGGTACTTCCACCACACCGAAAGACATGATGTGGAGGTTTAGAGCAAGGCTGTAGAGTCAAGCTCCCCAGGTCCAAATCCTGGCATTGTCATGTAGAATCTGATTAACCCTAAAGAGAATATTTAACCTCCTTGTTTCTCTGTATTCACATCTCTATCATAGGTATACTGAGAATATGTGCTTTGTGCAGAAAGAATGTGTTGAGTCCTTATTATATGCCGGGTCCTGTTCTAGGTACTAAGATACAATAGTGAAACACAGATAAGAAAAACTTCTGACCCTTGCTGTAAGACTGTCATTATCCCAATTTCACAGATAAAGATGCTGAGACACATAGAAGTTGTGTACTTTTTCTATGGTTGCAAAATCATTAACCATTAGATGTCAGAGCAGGAACTCTAACTCAAGAGTCTAATTATAGACCCACAGTCTTAACATTTCTGCCATGAAAATATTGGTCACTTCAGTTACTGCTATCATATGCGTATACCCTTTTTTCCTTAAAAGTTGCCTAGGAAATTCTTCTTTTCAGTTGTTGTTCTTAAAAATTATATTTATTTTCATCAGAGATAATATTAACTTCTTTTAAAATTATTAACATAAAGAAAAATTATAATTTTCTAATAACATAGTGCTATTCAAATTATTAAATCAGTGCCTACTGTTTTTATTATTAGGCCAATTTTAGTATAGTTTAGTTTCTTTATATATTTTATATATTATTAGAAATAAATGTATGTATTTATTTAATAAACACAAATATTTAGAAAAAGTAAAGTAAAAATTACTAAGATACTTAATTTAACTAAACTTCACTCTTCTAATAAATTCACATTGGTAAAAAATTCAGCAGATTATGGGAAGTATTTAAAAAACATAGATATTATAGGTATTTTTAGTTTTAACGAGTGTTTTTAGATTTTTATTTTTGCAGTTGCATATTGATTTTCCATGATTTAAAAGATATGTTTCCTTGCATTGCAAAAGTCCTAGCAGTTTTTATTGTTTGTGTAATTCATGGTGATAGTCATGTTATTCCACCCCCTATGTTCACGTACAAACTACGTAAAGGGAAAAATAACTCTTGAATAACTTGCAGTATGTAAAGCAGCACATTCCCAGGATGTAGTTTAACGTATTTCTTTACACAATGAAGATATGAAAATTAATCTAATTACTCAGCAAATCCAGCCTTAGATATTGAAGTTTTTAAATAATTTATTTCTAAGTTATTTAGCTAGTCACTTGGCTGAGGAAGTTTTTTGTGCTCACTAGGAAAAAAAAAACTCAGTCCCTTCAGTGTGTATTTACTGCAAGCACCTCTTGTGGTAGTTAATTGCACCTTGATGGAGACAAATGTTCCATTTGCCATTTGCCTCACATCTCACCTTGTGTATGGATGTGAGTAGCATGGTGCTGTGATTTATGGAGCTTTCAAGCAGATGTCATTGCAGTGGCAATTAATGTATGGTTCCTGCTGCTGTGTACAATAATTGCTCCTAGAAGTTAGATATTACTCTTAATTTTCTTCCCCATTTGTCAGATACAGGTTTATTGTCATAGCTGCCATGACACAGCAAGTGACCTCACCGCACACTATGCTAAACTCATGGGAATGAGGAAGTGCCATGGTTCCAACCAGCCCAAAACTGTAATATGTGTAACAAGCTGCCCAAGATCCCTTACTAAACTACGGTGAATCCTGCCACTGTGTTTTATTGAGTTAGCTTTTTCAAGAACAAATGAGTGAAAACACAATTACATTTTTGGTTATGTTTAGAAGACTTTATTGGAGTCAGACAGGAAATTGGAACTCTCAAAAGAATGTAGTAGTGGGAGAACTATTTTTTTTTTTTTTGAAATCCCGTACTTCAGGGGGGAAAAAAGCCATCCCACTGCAAATATTTGTATTTTAAGATACCAGAATAATTTGAATTTTGACTTTTTTTTTCCTTTTAGAATAATCTCTGTAGAATTACCAGATGATGCAAGACAGTTTGGAATTCAGTTCAGATGGTGGCAACCGTATCATTCTTCCCAGGGAGAAGACGTGTGGGCTATTGATGAGATTATCATGACGTCTGTGCTTTTTAACAGCATTAGTCTTGACTTTACCAATCTTGTGGAGGTCACTCAGTCTCTGGGATTCTACCTTGGAAATGTTCAGCCATACTGTGGCCATGACTGGACCCTTTGGTAAGGATTTCATCGTTGTTGTTGTTGTTGTTGTTGTAATTTGCATTAGGAATTGGAACATGAGGATGATCTTCCAGTCCACTCAGCAGTTGGCCACTTGTTGACAAGTATTTACTGAACATGAACCCCTTGAAAAGTCAATATGACATCTTCAAATAAGATGTCTTGGAAAGGAGAACTGAAAACAAAATATGGATAGATTTAAATAAACGTAAAATTTCACCATATTCATTAATCTCAGATTTTCATTTCCCACGGTTACATATAAAAACCTTCCTCAAAAAGTGTTAATAACTAAAGTGACTACCACATTCTCCCTTCATAGAGGCCCATGATAATCATACTGAAGCATGAAATCACTCTAGTGACTATTTTAATAAAATTTCTCATCAGTAGTTCTATTTTCGTGCTTACATAAAGTCCAAGAAGTGTTTTCAGCCTTGATTTCTTAACTAAGATCTCCTTTTTAAGCCATTTTGTCAAGCTATATTGGACCAGTGGCTCATATAGTCAATGCTAGTGGGGTTTCAAGATTGTGGGATAGCCTAATTAAGGTACCCTTCATATTTAGGTATTTTCCCCCCATGGTCATATGCAAATTTAATTATATGATAAACAGTCAATAACTAATTTCAACTGTGATTAGCACTTCATGAACACTACCAGGATGATACAACAGTGATTAGCTGGGATCAGGAGGTTCCCTTTACATAGGGAATTCCCAAGAAGCTTCCCTTGGATACTTCAGACCATGGATACACAGTACATTCCACTGATTGGAAGGTGGAAGAACAAGGAAGTTCCAGCCACATGAAGATATGGAGAAAGAGAATTCCAACTATTGGAAAGTTTGTGGTGCAAAGACCCCAAAGTGAGAGTGACCACAGCATGCTCAAGGACCAGGAAGAAGACCAGTAGTTCTGGAGCCCAGGTAGTGAAGTAGGGAATGTTAAGGATGCAAACCAAGAGATGTGGAGAGGCCAGGTCATGTAGGGTCTTCCAGGCCCAAAGATCCTGGATTAAAACTTAGGTCTGCATGATTCCAAAACTGACAGCCTTCACCACTGTGCATACTACCCCTCTCTGGATTCCTTTAGGACCGTAAACATGATTGAGGAATAATTTTCTAAGTGACTTTTATTTTCTATTGGGTACCTGGTCAGACCAATTTAATTCCTCCAGATGAATCTCGCTGAAAGCTATTCACTGCCATTGCCTCCAGAGAGCATATCATAAATGACCCATCAGTGACCTTATCATAATTAGAGGTAAATTTTACACACTATTACACAGAAAATTACCTTTGATGGGGATTGTGCATGTACAGTCACATCTCACACACAGCAGGCTAAAATTCTAGCGTCAAAATGACAGCTAATGGAATGGAAGTACAGCTGGTCACTTTTGCAGCAAGCACTGTCAAACTGGATAAAATGAAATTTCTATATGACAAAGTAGGGAAGGTTATATTGTGTGTTTTCTATTTGATAACCTCAGATGCTTGTTTCTATAGATGTTCTTTCTTAGTCCTGGATCCTTCAAAGAAAATAAAGAGGTAAAGCAAATAAGAAGATAAAAAGATATAGACCAAAATGATACATTTTTAGAATGTTATACTTATGAAAATTTAGACTGAACTGAATTAACGGTAATTCAAATTGGTCATGTACCATAAACTATATCCCTCAAGTTTGTGTAGTAGGTTTTTTTCTAACACTTAATACAACAAAGAGTCATATCATGAATGCAAGTCCTGTATCATGTTTATTTTCATAAAAAGTTAACATCTGCTCAAGTATGCTCCAAAGTTGCTGAGCATTTTAATTTAACACTTGGGTTGAATGCATGAAAACGGCAGTTTAATTTCTGTGCTTTGATCAAAACCCTAAGAACAATATCGTTTCATACAAGTCTGATGAATATTCTTAACCCACCACTGCTTTAATTGGTGGAGATACATTTACTTTGTGAAAGCACAATCACAGTAATTATAGAAAAACCATAAGAAAATATAAATAATTGTACAATCCCCATGGGCACCTTGAGCAGCACCATAGGAGTTTTATTAACAACCACATGTGAGCAATCGATTTGACTTTCTGATCTTCTCAGAAACGAAAAGGAGTTGTCTTGGTTATGAAACAGCAGAGGGTATACTCTGGCAGTGATAATGAGACTACAGAAACACATTAACCACTTTTAAAAGGACATGAAAAATGCTCACTGCTCATTAAAATGAAACAACATGGAAGATCTCAAACTGTTCCTATTTTCTTAGCCAATGAGTCAGAATAAAACCCCTTTTAATGATACTGTTTTCTCTCTGCTGCTCTTGAGGAATATATTGTCCAAGATTTAATGTGAACTCACTTCAGCAATGTTTTTCAGAAACATTTGTTCAATATTGAAATTCAAGTGATGATACTGACCAACTATTTATTATGACCTCCTACTCCTAAAACAAGCTGCTGTTTTTTAATGTAAAATCTTTGGAGCATATTGTCTTATTAAGTAAAAATTCTTTAAATATATTTAAGTATGTGGCCTCTGCCCTTCAACGACCTTGTTTCTCTCAAGGGAAATTTTGAAATGTATATGTGGTCTGTATGAATGGCTGGTGTTAAATTAATTATTGTTGGTTTTTCCCAGCTGTGAGTTCATTTGGTTCTCATTTTCTGACTCATGACTTTCCATGAGCATGGATTGTTGTTAGTGAGAGTGTTCTCCAGGGAAAACTTGGACAATTGCTTTTTCATTAGAAGAACTACAGTCAATATGCTGTAAATCACTTTCCGGCATGTCATCCTAGAGTACTTTTTTTCAGTGGAGAAATGGATTGCTTTTAATTCTTTGTAATACTTTTTTTTCTCCCATACATAGTATCTGAAATCAGAACCTCTATGTGCTTTAGGTTTTAAAAATAGTCTTTAAAACCTCTTACATATGTTTTAAGATCACTAAGGGAATAGTTCTAATTGAGGCTTATTAAAGATTGCATCTAACTAATACTATTAGTGATGATACCAAGGGACATTAAGACATTAACATTCCTCTGTCCTATCTAATAAACTAACTAGACACCACAGGTGGGAAGGACATTGCTGTCGTATTATATAGAGTTTTGGTTTTAAAATGTGCGCAATTGTGAGAGGATAGTTGTCATAGCATATTAGAATTGGCCATTGTTTTTAGTAGTTATAGTGTAGTAGAAACATCAGCTTTGAGGTCAGAGACCTGAGTTAAAATTCTGCTGCTGCCACTTAAAAGCTTGGAAATCAAAGCAGGACAATTTTAACTAATGAGGGATTTTGAGGAATATGGTTTGATGTAGTTGTTTTAAGAAGGTTGCATCAAAACAACTCTATCAAAATAGGAAATAACTGAGTTTTGTTACTAAAAACTTCCACTTCCGCCTAGATCTCCCACGCTATCTTTGTCTTTCATACCATCCATGTCCTAGTGCCATCTCTGACCTTTATTCCAATTTTAATCACTGCCCTACATCTGAGCCCCACTCCACTGCCAGCCCCTGATAATGGGCTAGCAGTGGCATAGAGTGAGAACACCAGTCTTGCACATTCTCTTGTAATTTCTAGAAGATGACACTTTAGTGATTTCATTTTTAGATTACCAAACATGTTCCCACATCAAAACAGTAATGTCAAAAGCCACATATTCAGGGGAACTTATTTAGCCTCTCTGAGCCTGGGTTTTTCATCTGTAAAATGGGAGCAATGATACCCACTTCCAGGATTGTTGTAAAGATTAAGTGAGATCACAGATAGAAAAAACCTACTATGTGCATGCCACTTCCATTCCCTTCACTGTCTGGTTGAAGGGAAGAAAACTCGTAACTATAGGGTTGCATTTAGGTCCACATTATGAGCAACTTTTTTTAATTTTAAAGGGTAATAAACATTATTTTGTTTGAGTAATGCAGAAGAAACATGTCTTGGAAATGTAAAGAGATGAAAATAGAGATGTTAAATAAGATTTTTCTTGTACAAATTAGATTTGGTTGGGGGAAAAGTTTGGAGAGTTCTGCAAGAGAAAGTTCATAGTAGTTGTACTTCTTTTTGTCAGTATTTTGCTATCTAAATACCAATCATCATCTCTAGACAGATGAATTACATTCCAGAAACACTAAATATGTTATCATAGAAAAGATTTTGTGAATGGTGGGTAGTTAAGTTACTAGGAAATCCCATACATAAAGGATCCTAAAAGCCTGTTTATCTCATAATGTAACTTAAACACAGTCCATTTGCAATAAAAAAGTAGAAAAAATTACTGCAATCTATTAATAATTAAAGCAGAAATTAAGATGGGGTAAGAAAAGCTATAGTTTTTGTTTATCATTAATGGTGCTTGAGGAAAAGCAGATTTAATTAAAAGAAGATTTAGAGATAGTTGAGACCTGCAGAAATGTGAAAAGGGCCTCCTGAGTACTTTCATTGGCATTAAAGATAAAAGATATTCATTCCTTGTTGTGTCTAATTTTATTTTACTTTTTAATTAAAGCTTTCTTCTTTTTTCTTTACATAAGTAAATCACTAGCACTAATCATGTGTGGGTCATTTTTTAGAAAGAGAAATTTCCTAAAGTAAGTGTGACAGTAGAAAGAAAATAAAAGAGCAACTTGCAAGAAGTGAAATTAACTGTGAACGACAAAAGGCATGAGAAAAAAAAGGTAACATCAGGTGGTATGTGATGATGTGATGGGAGGACCGTTGAAGCCTAGTTTTCCACACCAGTGCCAGGTGGCAAGGTCAGCCCTTGATGTAGGAAACTAGAGGTGTAAAATGAAAAGAACAGCTGCAGGGTGGGTGGCCCAAGTCAGAGGGAATTGATAAATGAGTACATGTTTAGGACATTTAAAAAGTATGTGTTCATATCTCATGGGGTATCTATGAGCCTGGACAAGAAAAAAGAATTTGTATATTATATGAGAAGCAGGAGTTGCCCAGGCAAAAACCCCAGACTAAAAAGGATCCTAAAAGCCTGTTTATCTTATAATATAAATTAAATACAGTTCATTTGCCATAAGAGCTAGAAAAATAATACTGTGGCTCTATAAAGAATATAATTATATAATTACATAGCAGAATGGTGGGTGAAATTTTAAGATATACAAGAGGGGCTATTAAGTAGTTGTTAAGGTACTTCTAGGTTATAAGGACCGTCAGTAATCAACAATAATGTATAATAATGGATAACTAAAAAAGTTTTCCAAAAATGACCTGGGGAACCACCATCATAGCTCATGTTTGCACTAAACATGCATCTATGGGGAAGTTCGGGCCCTCAGGAGGATCTGTCACACAGTTAGCAAGCATTGGACAACACGTTTTTAAATGAATTCTACCTCTCCCTCTGCTACCTTTTGGTTAATTTTTTTAAAAATTGGAATATGTGTTTAAAGGGGTTTGAACCAGTCAGAGTCTTTACTACATGCAGATCTTTATTCCTTTAGACTGATAGTGAGACTAGTCAAGGAGGTTGCCTGATACTAATGTAAGGATTGTGTCATTGGTACACATGGGCAGAGGAGGGGTTGGGTTAGTGCCCAGCTGAAACTTGATTCCTTAGGTTGTAAGAAAAAAAAATTACTAACAATCCTTTAAAAAACCAATCAACCTATAGAATAAAAATAATAGCCAAGTAAATTTTTAGTGGTTTTTCTTTTGTTAAACACAAGCCTGTAACTTACATAGAACTTTTGTCAGTTTAAAATAGTTTATTAGCGAGCTGGGAGTATTCTTGGAATTTTTTTTTTCTTTTCGCAAAGACTATTAAAAAGAGCAGTAAATCAGCTAAAATTGTGCTGCTGAAGAAAGTCAGTCCAGGTGAGATGGCTCCCAAGAGCCACCTCAACCAGCATTTCACAGTAAATGATTGTTCTAGGAAGCTTAGCCAGATACATAAGGTAAATACATTGAGTGACAAATGGAAAAGTCACTTCCTATTATTCTCAACAGCTGTGAAAGGAGTATTCTCAGTACCTAGGGCTTTCAGTGCCTCTATAAGATTGTGAATATAATTGAATAGATTTATAAGTGACTTTCTAAAATAGAGCCTATTTATTAGGCTTTTTCACTATGAGGATTCCATTACATGAAGTTTTTCATTTATTGATAGACTAATTTATATATTCAACTGTTTATTGATTGCATTACAGGCACTATTTGTACTAGAAGTGTAGCAGTTGGTGCTGGAGATAAAGAAAGTCCTTTGCTGGGGAGCTTATGTTCTAGAGGGGAGTAACAACAGCAAACAAGTAAACAAATCCATAAAATATTCCAGGCAGTGATAAGTGCTGGGAGGGCAAGAGAATGGAGTTTTAGGTGGCAGAAGTGGAAAGTGGGGCTATTTTAGGTAAGAGGATCGGGAAAGCCTTCCTGGAGGCATTAGAGTCCGGTCCAGAATGATGAGAGAGAGAATAATGTAAAGGTGTAGAAGGAGAGCTTTGCAGGCAGAGAGAACAGCAAGGGCAAATGCCTTGAGGCAGGCAAGAAACCAGACCATGTTAGAGCCTCGTAGAGCAATATAAAGGTTTTGGATTTTATTCTAAGTGTTGTTACAGGAATCCAGTAAATAATTTGGAGCACAGGAGTGATGTGGTCTTATGTTTTAAAAAATAATTGTGGAGGCTATGTGGAGAGGGTAATAGGAGAGGCAGTAATAGGAGCTCAGCAAGGAGGCTAATAGTGTTATCTGCATGTGCTGTAATGTGCTTGAAATAGGATGACGGCAGTGGAGAAATGGACCACTTGAAGTTGCATATTGGAGGACATAGTAATGACTAGGGCGTGCCGAAAGAATGGACATAATGGCCGTATTCCAAGATTCATGTCCTGTTGATGTCCAGGGGGTTGATTTTTAAGTCATCTATCTCTCCAAAGTTAGATTTCCCTAAAAAATCTTCCTTTGGGCTAAGTACATGAGTGAGGTTTCAGAAGTAAGGAAACAAACCACTAAGCCAATTAATAGCAAGAAAAATCTACATTTGATGGTCTAGATTTGTGGGTATGTCTGGTTTGTTGAAACAGAAATTCAGTAGGCTGAGACAATTATTTTCTATGGACAGTGGTTCACAAAATCTCCTTGGTGGGCCCTGGGTGAACTAGCTGGGTCCACCTCTGCGGCGTCCTCCCAAGCCTTGCTGCCTTTTACTCAGCCTGTCCCAGCCATGCTGATCTTCCTTCTCTCTGCTACAAGCCACACTCTTTCCTCTCCCAGTACCTTTGCCTGGGAAGCTCTTTTATGACTTATTTTGGGCACAGTGCTGGAGCCTCCAAGCTTTCTCGGGGACTAGAAAAAGTCCAAGGCTGAGAAAATGTATATTGTCTCAAAAATATGACAAGAAAATTGCAAAAATGAAATTAATAAAATTTTAACTGTCTGCAAAAATAAACCACTAGACTAACTTCACTAGTTGCTAAGTTTAATATTCATAAAATTTCATGATATTGAAAATAATTTTTTGATCAGATTCCTGAGTATGCTGAGAAATCACAGCCAAAAGTATATTAAATGCATTGCTAGTAGCCACGTAAAATTTAGAGGCAAAGTTATAAAATCCATTTGAATATTTTTTGAAACCAAAACTATTTATATTTAAGGTGGAACATAGGTGCATTTTAGTATGCTTGCTATGATGTGAGATGGAGTTTCCAAAATTAAACGGATCAGGGTCCTACAAAAGTCTTAAAATGTCTCTGCTTAAATAGGCTCTAAATAATGCACATAGTTGCACATAATTGGAAGAAGAAAGCAAGAGAGAATTTCAAAGATTCCGGATGTGTTTTCTCTCTCCCGTCCATGCTAAATGTTTCTAGCCAGGGCTGTCAGGCCTGACTACATGGATCAGTGTGTTCCTTTCTGAAAGGAAGTGAGGTGCAAGGAAATGGAAAGGAACTGAGAGAGAAAACAGGAGTGCATTGAAAGGGCAAAGCCTAATGATAAGTGGTGTAAATGTGGATTGGCCAAGTTCACTTCAACCAAAATTGACTCTGGAGATAATACGGATGCAACATAAGGAAAATAGGTGTCAGGGGGATTTGGATAGCCAAAGATCGGGGATGAGCTGAAATTATGGACAGAAGTAGGAGGAGCTGGAAACAGCTAGAGCTCCTCTGATCGCTCATCCCCACATATGTGGGCAGGGAAGGGCTGCTAGTGACATCTTGTCTATTCACACACACACAGGCACACGTGCAGCTTCCTGACAAGAGACTGGCAGGTACCACGAGAGCTGTGAGGAGCTGTTCTCCCCTGGGTGCTCAGTCTCCCCTGCTCTCTACCCGACAGTCTGCCCTGCTCTGTCCCCCAGTCTGGATCTCTCTCTCCCTCTCTCCTAGGGCAGCCCAGGCTGTGCTTTGTGCTGACTCCCCCTGCAGCAGTCCCCCAGCGTAAGTTTGCTTTTCCTGCCACAGTTTGCTTCAGGTGATGAACATTTTCTACATATGCTGTGGGCTGTGGGCAAAATGAAGTCCCATCAGCTGAAACTTGACAGAGATCCATTATCTCATCAACAAATTTATATAAGCTTTAATTTTTTTTAAGTTATTGGAATTAGCTGTGGCCATCCAGACGTTGAGTAAATTGACCTAGTTCCACAGGAGTCACAGGCAAGTGCCTGGGCTATAAATGAAACTCTGGCCTCCTAAAGAAGGGGTGGGGGAGCCACTCTCTGTGGTTCCTGACAGAGTCTCCCACCTGCCCACCCATACCATAGTAGCACCCCTGCAGGTGCACATGGCCTGGTAAGAAAGAGAAGATAATGTTCATTTGTGGTCATGGCCATTGCGGACAGACAGCCTGAAAGTCTCTTAGGGGACACATTTCCCCCAATTCTGTCTCCCATATGTGAAGTTATCTCATCCTTGACAGAAAACTGCTACTAAGCATCCAGTTTAATGCTGAGTTTTGTTTGGACAGAGGCTGCTTTCTGTAAAAGCTGAATAAATAGCAGCCAAGCTGCTCAACTTGGTATCGGGTAGGAAAATATCCAGTGATGAGTTGGCTAAGATGATTCCTGTCTGGCCTCCAACTGTAAATAGGAAATATGCTTTCTATTGGCCTAAGAGTTTATCTAGCTTAAAGTAAGCTTCTAGCCCTGAATTGAAGAACAATGTATAAATTTCCAAACTGAGAGAATGGGGATGAAAACGAAGAAACTCAAGAATATAAACCACGAACTTTAAACAGGAAGGGTAAAGATAAGCAAAATAAAGCATGTACTAGGGACAAAAAGTATAAAAAGATCCTGCAACAGATGCCGAAAAGCACATATATTCCAAAATAGCTTCGGTTGTCAACATAACCCTGAAATCTTAACTCGATAAATAAGGAATGGTCTAGCCACTTAGAAATTCATAAAGACTTTTAAAGCAAAGTACTGAATAATTACGTGCCAAAATGCATTGTGTAGAGAAATTCCAAATTTTTTTGAAGCTGTAGATTGAATTAAGTGAGTAAAAAATGTTGTAATAAAACACATTCGGTATCTGGAAATTTCTTACTTAGAGAATTAGTCCAGTTGAGAAACTGGTTGAAAGAATGTAGTCAGGAAACCAAGGGGAACATTAATAAATGTTTATCACCTGAATATGGCATGTTAAGTCCACATGTTGTACTTAATATCTCTCTGATATAGACATGATTCAAACAATGTAACAGAGAAAAATGCTGTACCACTTCTGGAACCTGAAACATGAATGAGTTCCTGCAGAGTAGTGTTAGAGGGAAGTGTGTTGATGAGAACAGAGTGAGAAAAAGTTTAGTGGCCTCTCACCCCAGTCTCATTAAACTCTTCCAGACTGAAGCAAAGGCTAGAGACCAGTAACAGAGGTGGTGTTGTCAGGGTGAGACGTCCACAGGAAGGTGAAATCAGTGAGTGGCCTCCACACACTGAATGCCGTAGAATGGTGACCACAGTGCAAAACCTGTTAGAATTACAAGGGGAAAGTTATAACCACCACAATTTAGAGTGTGATTTTAATATTTTGCTTTAGGATCAATAGTCCTTTATTGATCAAGCAAACAAAAAGTAAGTGAGGACCTAGACAAATATAAGAAAGTAATGGTCTTAGTCTGTTTATGTTGCTATAAAGGAATACCTGAGGCTGGGTAACTTATAAAGAAAAGAGGTTTATTTGGCTCATGGTTCTGCAGGCTGTATAAGAAGCCTGGTGCCAGCATTTGCCTCTGGCAAGGGTCTCAAGCTGCTTCCACTCATGGTGGAAGGTGAAGGTGAGCTGGTTGGTGTGTGCAGAGATCACACAGCAAGAAATGGAAGCAAGGGGGAAGGGGAGGTGGCAGGTTCTTTTTAACAACCAACTCTCCGGGGAACTACTAAAGTGAGAACTCACTCATTACCTTGAGGATCCACCCCCGTGACCCAAACACCTCCCATTAGGCCCCACCTCTAACATTGGGAATCAAATTTCAACATGAAGTTTGAAGGGGACAAACATCCAAACTGTAGCAGTAATTAACAGGCAAGATTTAATAGATAAAAGAATTATACCTTACAAATAAAAAATATATATTCTTTTCAAATGTCCAATGGACATTTGCAAAAAAATGATTATAAACTAGGCTCAGAGGCAATCTCAATAGATACCAATAAAACATGACACCAAAATCAGGAACCATAAGGGTCACATATTCCACTATTTAAATTTTTTAACTTACATTTGAGCAGGAAAAGACCTCCCTGAAAATAAAACATTACAACAAATCTGAAGCAGGGGGATATTTTCAACATATGTGACAAATTATACATTCCCAATATGTGAAGAACTCTTACAAATCAGTAAGAAAAAGATAAACTCCACTTTTTAAATGGGCAAAGCACATGAAAAGGCTACTTACACACAAGAAATTATAAATAGCCAATAAACATGAATAGATTTTAAACTGTAATCAAAAAATGTAGATTAAGAGATTATAGGCATAAAGTGGCTAAAATAAAAAATATTGTCAAAGTTCAGTATGGACAAGAATTGGCACCTCAGTCACTGTTAATGTTCTTGGTAAGTGTAACTTGGTATAATCTTTTTGAAGGGCAACAGGGCAGTAAGTGACAACTTTTGAAATGTCCATTTGCTTTGACGAAGCAATTCTGCTTCTAGAAATTTATCCCTCACAAAATACCTGGACAAGTGCACAAAGATATACAAGGATGCATATTATAGAAGAATTGTTTATAACAGTAAAAAATGGAAACAACCTCCCCAAATTTCCATATTTAGAGATTGGCTTGATTTACTAAAAATGAAAATGTCTCACCATATTTTTCCAATATGGAAAGATGGCAATGAAAGTTTGTAAAAGAGAAAAAGCAGATTTACTATGATTTCATAATTCTTTTAAAGAAAGAAAAATAATGTGTGTGTGTATTTTTGTGTGTAAGCATAGAAAAAAATGTCTGGAAGTATTTGTACTAAAATGTTAACAGTAGTCATCTCTAGAGAGTAGAATTACAAATTTTTACCTTTTTTAATGCTTTTTTGTTATCAGATTGTTTTTTCCAATAAGTATAAAATTTATATAATCCACTAAAATATTAATAATAGTTATTTCTGTTTTGAAATATAATATTGTAGAAATAACAACTGCCTTTAATGCCACAAGATCAACAAGTGTTTCTGTCAAGTCTAGTAAACATTTCTTTGATGATTGCAAGAACATAAGCCAAAAAAGGATGGTATCAGAGAGGCTTAAATTCATTCACGTCTCCTTCTGCAGATACATATAACTTCTGAATGGTATCAAAACAAAAACAGCATTGTGTGGCTCTCCCGTTTTTCTAGAAATTAACTATGCAGAGCTGTTCTTTTCTGTGGAACTCTTAAAGTTAATATAATATTACTTAGGCTTCTAAGAAGTATAAATGTTGATGTATCGTCTTCTCTTATGGCACATGAATAGTGAGATTTTGGCCGTCTTGACTTACTTACCAAACCATTCTTAAAGAGATGGACTCAGTTATCAAAAATGGCTCAGTCCCTAGTTAACTTGCTGTTTGACATGAATTTGCTTTTAAGGTACTTTGTGGTTCGAGTATTCTGCACTTACTTTGTTATGTGTATCTGCCTTTCATATAAAAGAGCCTTTTTTTCTGTAGAGGAGAAATAGACTCTGGGGAAATGCAGAAAGTGATTTCTTTAAGTCAAGATAACCTCAAAACCTTGTCAGTGTTCATTACAGCATTTAAGTAACTCTAGTTTTGTAAAACTTGCCTACCCCGCAATTGAAAGACCTCACTCACATGCTCATTTTATTTAACAAACGTTCTTTGGGAGCCTGTAATAGGCATGACATAGTCGAAATGACTTCAAAGTAGAAACCAGAAGTCCTAGTTTCTAGCTTTTTAGCAATTGTGTGACCCCTGGGGCCAGCAACTCAGCCTCTCAGTTTTCCTTCTCCATAACATGATGTTAAGGATCCCGGATGGTCTCCTACATGGTCTTGACTCAGAGGTCTGATCAGATAATCCAGCTTTTAGAAAACCACGATGTCCAATAGAATGTGCTTCTCTGAGGTGCAGCCAAGGTTCTGAGTGCTTTACGAGATGCAGAGATGAGTAGGATATGATCCCTCCCTATGGACAGACTTCCAACCTGGTCGGAAAAACAGATCCTCAGCAATACATGAGATTAAGCAAGGGATGGGGAGGAAAGGTAGCTGTACTATGGACGAAGTGTGGAACTATGGAGACTCAAATTACATTATGGTGTTATCTATTTGGCCACTGTCATAATAGAGAGCCTATTAGCCTTCTTGGAGGTGAAAATAAAGAGGAATAGACAAATAATATTTTCCTAGTGGAAAGGGTTATCCCCATTCTCTCATTAAATCTTGTAATAAGATGTGGGAGCTTTTTTTTATTGTTACTTTATTTATGAGGCACTCCTGCAAGTCAACATGAATAAAGCTAAGCCTCCCGATTCCCAGTGTGGTCTGTCTCCAGAATTTCTCCCCATAATGCTGAGGTGGGCTATTCTTTTCTTTTCCTATGATTGTAATAGAAAAGTTGTTCTGCTTCATGTTTGCCTTTATAATCATGTCTTGACTTAGACAAGCAGCAAAGAGGAGCAGTTTTGTAAACTAAAGGAATGCAGTCTGTGAAATTCTCTGCCCCCAAAACTCCAGCTGAGTATGAACATTCAGGAGAAAAAAAAAAAAAAAAAAACAGATCTAGTATCACTGACTTTCAGCCAGTCTTGAATAAACCAGAAACAATCAAGTGAACTTGTACTATTAATGGTCTAGAATTTAAGGCACAGATGTCTGTGCTTTCCTTGTGTTGTTTCACCTCAGATTAAGGCATTGGGATAGATGTCACATAGTACCATGAAGCATGGCAGATGTATCAGAAATGCATTCAGCTCTAGGTCACAACAAAAACAACAAGAAAAGACTGGCCATGGCATAAACAAAAGTAAAGAGGCTTATTTGTTATTTTTAACAAGCAGTCCTAGAGTAGATAGTCCAGGGCTGGTGAGCACCTTAACAAGGGCCATCAGGGTCCCAGGCTCTCTCTACTTTTCTTCTCCATGACCTCAGCAGAAAGGTTTCCATCCGCATACTGTTCTATTATTGTCATAAGATGGTTGCTGCCCTTTAAAGAGGAAGGAAGACCATTGGAGCAACAGGTGAAAGAGAGTGGCAGCCAATTCCATCAGTCCCTTTTAAAACACTTACAATGAAAGCCAAATAAGTAAATCCACCTACCACCAATGAGGTTTTACACCTCATTGGTGAGAACTCATTGGTGGGCACATGGCCACCCCTGGACCAAACACTGAAAGGTGACTAGAGAGAAAAGAGGCTGTGTCTGATAGCTGAATCACCCCACCCCAAAGTATCTGCCCACAAGAGGAAACACTAAATACACTCTGGGCTCCTATGCTACCAGTTGAGCAGATACATGCTAAGCAAGAATTTGGTTGTCATTCTTTAACTGCCTTCATTTTGCTTATTTAATCTGTTATTTTATATAATTTTTTTTTTTGAGACAGGGCCTCACTCTGTCACCTGAGCTAGAGTGCAGTGGTGTCATCATAGCTCACTGCAACCTCAAACTCCTTGGCTCAAGCGATCCTCCTGCCTCAGCCTCCTGAGTAGCTGGAGCTACAGGCACCCGCCACCACACCTGGCTAATTTTTCTATTTTCTGTGAAAATGAGGTCTTGCTATGTTGCTCAGGCTGGTCTCGAATGGCTGGCTTCAAGTGATCCTCCTGCCTTGGCCTCCCAAAGTGCTAGGATTATAGGCATGAGCCACTGTGCCTAGCCTATTTTATATAATTTTTATCTTGTTTCTTTCTTGGTACCTTGGTACCTTGGTACCTTTAAAATCTGTTATCACCAGAATAGCTCCCAGAGCACATGCGTCTCCTCAGATCTGAATACTTCCTGTCTTCAGCCAATTTCATGGTTACATCTGTAATCGTGCAAAGGTTAGGTGCAGGCAATATTTGTAAAACACAGCATTTCCTTTTGTTTCTGTACAGAATTATGAGGGCATTAAACCATCTCAGAAGGGAGAAATTTACAAGAAGCTGATTTTGAAAATAATCTTATTTCAGAAATGCTCAGGTGGGGAAATGCTATGCATGGCATAAGTGAGAAAGTTTTAGTGGCTCTGTGTCACTTGCAGACCCTTCAGCCTGTGTGCTACCATGTACTATGGGGTTTTCTCTCCAGATGCCCAGGAGACTGGTGTATCTTTAAAGCAAACAATTTAAATGAAGACGATTTGGCTGCCTCTATTTACCTTCCTCCTCATAAAGGGTTCTAGAAAGAGCCCTTGAAGCTAAAAGCAGCACTTATTTCTCATGGGGAGAAGCATTTGGGATTTTTTTTTCCTTTTTTTTGCCTACTTAAAAGACCCTGGAAGCAATATGGACAAGTTTGGCCTATATGGCTTACAACTATTTTTGTTCTGTGTTGATTTCTTTTATTTTTCCAATATTGCTAAAAATTGCATTCTATAGCTTTGTATTTTCTAGATTGCATCCTGTATACCCAACCACATAGCAGCAATCATGGTTTTATATTTTTAACATCAGAGTATCATTGATAATAACTGAAAGTTAATGATTTGTAAATTAACTATAAAATTTATTCCAAATTGCAGTGTTTTTCTCTCCCAATCTTAGATTAATAGAAAGACAAAGAAATAGTGTATTGGTTAAGAGGCTTTGGAGTCAGGCAAAGCTGGTTTCTCATTGAGTCTCTACCATTTACTAGACCCATTTTCTCCTCTGTTAAAAAGAAATAATTATTCTTACTATGCAGAGATACTGTAAAGATGGAACTGAGGAAGATAATGTGGATAGTATTGTGCTTAGAACAGTCTTAGTACATGGCCTAGACTCAACAAATGATAGGCATCTGTATTAATAATGATAAGTTGTGGCACTTTCTATTTTTAATTGTACTTGCAAGACCAGCAGTATTGAATATGACTTTTCCCTTCCTTTTATTAACCATTCAACTAAAGCAGAGATTAGAGATTTTCCATTTTATTCCTCTAGTCATTGTCCAAGCGCAAAACCTTGGTTTAAAAACTGTTAAACAGAAATTGTAAACAATTTCTCATTGTTGGGAAAAGCTTCTTATATTTTATAACCTTAGTATAAGTCCATGGTGATTCTCTATATAGACAATGTTCCATCATTAAATAACATCTTCCTCTCTGCAAAAAACAAGTCAGAATAATTACTCCTTATTTTGCTGATTCAGCAAAAGATAATTACGAAAATGAAATGCCTCAAAGATTTCACAGAGTATTGCCTTGGTCCTTGGTCCACATCAGCTATGCCCTCTGACTAACAGGAGTTACTGTTGAAAAGTGCTTCAGAATAGCAGAAACAAGTACTGTGGTAGACAAATTTTAGTGTGGTTGACTCTGGGAATATTTACACTGACCCATGTAACTACAGTGGAAATGTGTCCATATTTTAATCTTCTCTGATAGATTACAAATTCCTGAGCAGTTTTCTCTAAAAAAAATTTTGCTTGCCTTCAGACAGTTTACAATTCGTAGTACTCAGTTGGGATCCAGTAAAACGCGAATTTTACTAATCTGAGGCACAACAATTAAACCTCCATCAGGATGCTTTCAGTATTGAACAAATGAGCATTAAAGACTATTTGAAAAATAAGGAAAAAAGAAGAGAAAATTTTTGAATCACAAATTTCCCACCATCAAACACAGCCACCACAAATATTCTGATGAATTTCCTTTATGCATAATTTTGTGGATATTTTTTGAACTTGTTTCATCATATACATATACATCATATACATATGAAGGTAATGTGATATATTACCTTCATAAATACTTGAAATGTGGATAATATTCTGTCAAGTAGCTATACCGTTTTACTTAAGACTTCCATTTTTCCTATAGTTTGACATTGAGATTGTTACCAATTACTATAAGTAATCCTGTAATATTTGTCATATTTTATAAAATTGTCTCTAAGTTGAGAATTATTTCCTTATGATAGAGTTAAAGAAGTGAGATTAATGAGTCAAAAGGTTTATATTTGTGAGCAATATATGAGTGAGTGCCAATTTCAGATACATTTGACAACTGTAGGTATTAACTTTTTTTAAAAAGTTGCTTCTTTGATAACTTGTTTTAAACCTCATTTATTAGATTGACTGAAATCCATTCTAGAACTTGGCAAGGCTTAAATAAGTAAAATGAAACTATTATGGTCTATGTTATGAAGTGAAGAGCTTAATTTTTCTCTATTATATTGCTTTTAGAATTTTCTGATTTCCACCTCTGTCTCTTTTAGTTTTACAGGAGATTCTAAACTTGCCTCAAGTATGCGCTATGTGGAAACACAATCAATGCAGATAGGAGCGTCCTACATGATTCAGTTCAGTTTGGTAATGGGATGTGGCCAGAAATACACTCCACACATGGACAACCAGGTGAAGCTGGAGTACTCAACCAACCATGGCCTCACCTGGCACCTCGTCCAAGAAGTAAGTCTATCTTCTCTAAAGCTTGTGATAGTTAACCTTTTCCTTTTTATATAGGAAGCAAAGAAATGACAGTTGTAGAAGTTTAGGTTTGGTTGAAAAGAAATGTTGTTATTTGTAACTTAGAATTGACATAAAGTCAGCAAGAAATTGCAAGGATGCCACATTCTTCACCATCAGATACTAAAGGATAATTGGAAATAAAAAGGAAATGAGAATAACTTCAAAACTGGAAACTCTCAGATGGTGTTTTGAGTATTATTTTCTCTAACCCTCTTCTTCATAAATGTGTCTCTTTCTTTTTCCCCTATAACATGTCTTCATCTGTTCCTTTCTAAGTCCCTTTGCCTGTAGGTAGATAATATTAAGAATGTGGTATCTCTTGTCTTTAGAAACAAAAAGGAAATATGTAGATCTTGGAATAAAATTTATTTCTTTATATATACATATCAGTAATCCCCCATTGCAATAAATGCATAAACATCATAGCAAATAGAATAATTTTACCAAATGCCAGTGTTATGACAACAGGCAAAAAAATTGATTCCTAATCCATTTCTGTTTGTACATGTGAGAATTGGGAGACATTCGATTCCATTATGGCATCTCATATTTGAAATTATTTCTTTAATGTTTTAGTTTCATGGAAGGAAAAATCATTACATCCATATCACAAATAGTCAAGATTATGAATTACATTTCTCTAAGGTCTTTTTCACATACGGTGGGTGAGTAAACATATTTCCCTTGGGGAAAATGTTTGATTTCTTGCCTGACTCTCTTTTAGGAATGCCTTCCAAGTATGCCGAGTTGTCAGGAATTTACATCAGCAAGTATTTACCATGCCAGTGAGTTCACACAGTGGAGAAGAGTCATAGTACTTCTTCCCCAGAAAACTTGGTGAGAGATGACATCTTTAAGTATGACTGTCACTTTAACTTTTACTATCTCTATTAGCATGACTTGAATATGAAGACAAATTAAGCACAATGACAAAACATGTATTCATTTTTTTTCATTATTAAAACGTCCACATCTTTCTTTTATACTGAGGATATTTTTGGTTTCCAAATAGCCCTAGCTTTTTGTGACCTCCCTTCTTGCCCCAACTTTTTCTTTTTGTTAGAAAAAACTTTTTAAATTTTTAATTAGTATGGGTACATAATAGTTGTATATCTTTATAGGGTACATATGATATTTTGATACAGGCATACAATGTGAACTAATCAAATCAAGGTAATTGGGGTATGTATCACCTCAGACATTTAACATTTTTTTGTGGTAGGAACATTCCAATTCTCTTTTAGTCAGTTTAACGTACACCCTAAAATTGTTGATTATAGCCACTTTGTTGTGCTATCAAATATTGTTCATTCTATCTAACTGTATTTTTGCACCCATTAAGCATCCCCACTTGATCCCGCCTCCCTGCTATCCTTCCCAACCTCTGATAACAATCGTTCTATTCTCTCTGTCTCCATGAGAGCAATTGCTTTTAATATTTAGCTCCCACATGTGAGTGAGAACATGTGAGATTTGTCTTTCTGTGCTTGGCTTATTTCACTTAACATAATGTTCTCCAGTTCCATCCATGTCATTGCAAATGGCAGGATTTCATTCTTTTTTGTGGCTATATAATATTCCATTGTGCATATATACCACAGTTTCTTTATCCATTCATCCATTGATGGACACTTAGGTTGACTCCAAATCTTGGCTATTGTGAATAGTGATGCAATAAACATGGGAGTGCAGATATCTTTTTGATATACTGAATTCCTCTCCTTTGGATATATACCCAGCAGTGGGATTAGTAGGTCATATGGTAGTCCTATTTTTAGTTTTTTGAGGAACTTCCATGCTGTTCTCCATAGTGGTTGCACTAATTTACATTCCCACCAACGGCATTCATTATTGCCTGTCTTTTTGATAAAAGCCATTTTAACTGGGGTGAGATGACATCTCATTGTAGTTTTCGTTTGCATTTCTCTGATGACTGATGATGTTGAGCATTTTTTCATATGCCTGTTGGCCATCTGTATGTCTTCTTTTGAGAAATGTCTATTCAGATCCTTTGCCCATTTTTTAATCAGATTATTTGATTTTTCTTATCGAGTTGTTGGAGCTCCTTATATATTCTAGTTATTAATCCCTTGTCAGATGGGTAGTTTGCAAATATTTTCTCCCATTCTGTGGATTGTCTCTTCTCTTTGTTGATTGTTTCCTTTGCTGTGCAGAAGCTTTTTAGCTTGATATGATCCCGTTTGTCCAAATTTGCTTTGGTTGCCTGTGCTTTATGGGTATTACTCAAGAAATCATTGTGCAGACCAATGTCCTAAAGAATTTCCCCAGTGTGTTCTCTTAGTAGTTTCATAGTTTCAGGTCTTAGATTTAAGTCTTTAATCCATTTTGATATGATTTTTGTATATGGCAAGAGATAAGGGTCTAGTTTCATTTTTCTGCATGTGGATATCCAGTTTTCCCAGCATCATTTATCGAAGAGACTGTCCTTTCCCCACTGTGTGTTCTTGGCACCTTTGTCGAAAATAAGTTCGTTATAGGTATGTGGATTTATTTCTAGGTTCTCTATCCTGTTCTACTGCTCTATGTGTCTGTTTTTATGCCAGTACCTTGATGTTTTGGTTACTACAGCTCTGTAGTATAATTTGATGTCAGGTAATGCGATTCCTCCAGTTTTGTCCTTTTTGCTCAGGATGGCTTTGGCCATTCTGGGTCTTTTGTGGTTTGATACAAGTTTTAGGATTATTTTTTCTATTTCTGTGTAGAATGTCATTGGTATTTTGATGGGGATTGCATTGAATCTGTAGATTGCTTTGGGTAGTATGGACATTTTAACAATATTGATAATTCCAATCCATAAGCATGAAATATCTTTCCATTTTTTGTGTCCTCTTCAATTTGTTTCATCATTGTTTTATAGTTTTCATCTTAGACAGCTTTCACCAACTTTTTCTTTTTGTGGGAGAACTCCATGAGCCAGCTACTTTAGGTTTGGTATACAAAAAGAAGTACAAGAATCTAGAAATTCAAGTAGTTTGGATTGCAAGGCTGTTTACTTGCTGAAAATCCCTACTTTTTATATCCAAAGCTTAATCTACACTCTTTTTCTCTGTTTACATTTTTTCAGTAACAATAAAAAATTATCCCCAGGAAACAGAGGTCTCAGTAAACTAGGAAAAAAGTTCAACATCTAATAATGTGAAAGAAAAAAAAGCACAATAATTTTTCCCAAATACTGCATTGTTTTGTATTATATTGATCATTCAAAACAATGTAATCTTTGGGGAAAAAGTTAAAGAATTAAGTACTATGGATAGTATTTAAAGCCCTGGGTCAGGATGAACTTACCCAAAGAAAAAGCCTTGGACTAGAAATTAGAAGGTCTGGATTCTCAGTGTAGCTCTGCCATCAATTAAGTAACCACATGGTCTTAACCATTCAGAACCTCTTCCTCGAGGGTAATTCCTTACAAGTATAATAAAAAGGTTCAATTAGATTATCTAAAAGGTCCTTCACAGTCCTGGAATCCTAAGAATCTGTGATTTGTGCAGAAGAAAAAAGCATAAAAGAGAGAAGTATTATTTTATTTTTCTGTGGTAGATGCCTTCCCATTGCCCTTTTCTAAAGATAAAATTACTAAATAAACCTTCTCAGATTATTTTATATAAAAATTAGGCTCTACACAAAAACAATTGGGTAGATGACAACCTAAAATTATTTTTACACCTTTATTTGAAGATTGAATTACTGCATATGTAAGAATGCCTCCTTGATTATTTTTTAAGGATGCATTATTATGTCGGTTGGAATAAAATGCTTGAAATTTGATTTCCACAGATTTTTTTTATATCCAACTGAGAGCCACTTCCTGGATACTCTATTAATGCTTTGTATAACAAGTTCCTACTTTCTCTAACATTCTACTTTTTTATGTCTACTGCTGGGAATATAATCAAGACTTTATTTAATTTCAATGACATTCCAAGCATATATATCAAGTTTATACAAAAAAACACATCAAACAATTGAAATACTGTCATACTGGGTGCAAAACTAGAGAGGTTTTTTTTTTTTCATTATTTCACCATTAAGTATATTTCCCTCATTATTTAAAGATTGTTAATTTTTTCCTTGACATGTGAAGTACAATTTCAAAATTATGATGATAAGATAAAATTGATAGTGTTTTAGAGATGTCTTTTCATACCTAGAAATATATTGTGAAGTATTATTCTTATTTAATGTAGCTTAGGCAACATCCAGAAAGTTTTGTCCTTATCAGAAAAACCTTTGCAGGCTATTTTACACTCAAATTGTATGTTGCATTATTATTTCTTAGCTCAAAAGTTGGCACCACCACCTTGAAAATTTTAGTATTGTCCCCGCCTCTTATCAGTGTCTATTAGACACTGAAAGGAAATATATTGACCCTTAAATTTTTTAGTTCCAACACAGTGCCTGCCACATACATAGTTGGTATGCTCATTAAATGTTGGGGAATTAAACAGAATTTTAATTTGATGTGCCTCAGTGAACTAAAGAGATGTTTTATTATAAAGTATCTCTTTTATAACAGAAAAAATTCTACTAGGTTATTCCCCTGACCATTTGCCTTTAAGTACATATGATAAATAATTTCATTCTGCTTTTCCAAATTTCCTTCAAAGCCCTGGAAAAAGAAAGTGAAAATATTTTTCTAAAAACAACCCAGTAGGATCTATATTTTAGTATTCCTACTGGCTAATACTTAAACTAAACATTATTGCTACATTTCAAAAAAAAAAAAGTAATTCAACTAGTTATTGTCATTATTTTTGGATCTGTAATGTTCAAAAACTCTGCTATAAAGATAAAGTAGATTTACTCTCCTTGGCATTCTTGATAACTTTATTTATTATGTTTATTTCAAACTTTTGTGAATAGCATGTTTTTCTCAAGCATTGGGGAAAGAGAATGCAGTTTGGTTTGAAGCAGTACTCCTTTTTTGGCCAAACCTTTGTTCTGCGTTTTTGATTAAAACATATGCAACTATAATATAAATTGAATGCATTAAAGCAAATGTGGTTCCTGCATTATCAAAGATCTGTGAAGTTTGGAAAATGTGCTAGATAGGACAACTTAGAGTGAAAATATCAAAGGTATACACCTGCTCAGAGAAATTATATTGTATATGAACCCAACATTTGTTACCCAATGAAAATTAATTTCACTTTTATGGGAGACATTTACATAAGAACAAGGCCTAATGAGACCCAAACAGCTGTCAGTCGCTGACTTCATAAACAAATCAACACCTAATGACTGAATGAGTTTCAGAATAATTGGGTAAATGTAATTACAGGAACTCTGAAGGTGGAAAATACAATTTAGTCAGCCTTCACTAACTATTAAGAGATAACTCAATGCTATTTCATTTAAGTCTTCAAGTTTATATGGGCAAAAAATGAAATAAGAGTCAAGTTTAGTTACTTTCAGGAATCCATAGAGTTTGGATTTTAAATACAAGTCAACTTCATTTCATGACCCACACAGCAGTAGTTCCACTTTCAGACTTAATCCTAAGTGTACAGGATTTTCATCCTAAGATGACTTATTTTTAAGAGAGAGAGAAAGGAGGAGAATAGGCGAATTAAATATTTGTATTGAGGGTGGTATTTAGCAATGATGCAGCTGCAAATCAGCGAGATCACACCTTGTCTTCCCACGTGTGACCAGCTTCCCACGTGTGACCAGCTGAAAAATGGCTCACACAGCTAATTTTTTTTTCTCACTAAAGTTGAAGCCAGTATTCAACCTTTTTCCTGCCTTTTCTCTTAATTAACATCAGCACATTAAACTGTGGGTTGTAACTTTAAATGGAATAGTCCACTTTAAACTTTTTATTTTAAGGAAATATTTTTTTCCCAACATTCATAGGATGCATGTAAGGATTAATTTACTTAGAAAAAGGAATTTAGAATGTGTCTGTATGTGACTGCTTAGAAGCATAAATAAACTAGGTAATCCAGGACAGGTTTCTGAGACCCACCCCACCCCTAGTTTAACGTTTGAAGTAACAAAATCTCAAATTAATGTATGCCATGGATTTTGTATAGGTATGTAACTGTAAAGAAAATAAATTGTCACCTTGGTCAACACACCAGAAGAATCATTGTATTTGAGGTCTGGAAGGGATATTAGAGATCAGTTTGCCCAAACCTTCTATTTGAGAGGTGGAAAACTAGAAGCCCTGAAGGCTTCTAGTCACACAGCTAAAGGTCACACAGCTGATAAATTGCAAAATTAGGGTCCTGGGGGTCTTGTCCCCCAAATCCTAGTACATTCTTCACTCCATTACCTACACAAGTGAGAAGCAGGCTGCCCTTTCCTGACCTGTTCATCCCCTCATTGACTCATTTTTCAGCAAACTTTTTTTAAAAACCTACTTTATTCTGTTCCTGTGCAAACTGTCGAGACAAAAGATATCCCACTTCCCAAAGAGCTCACAGTCTAGTCTCCTGTGGCTCTGGACTCAACTCAGATTGTAATCAATCTTAAAAGAATAAAATCAACTCTCCTTTTGTTGATAACAATAGTACATGAGTCTTACTTACTTCTATTCTTTCGGGCTCTGTGCTCTATGACAATGTATCTACTTTTATAGTAGGCTTTTCCAAGAACCATTTCTTAGTATGGGCCTATGAAAATTGTGATGGCCGTTTGATTACAAATATAAACCTATGACCATAGAGGAGGTAGCACATCAGTTCCATTGTATGTCCTATGATGAGCACTGATAGGCAGCAAACCTGTTTCTACTGGCTGTACCTCAGTGAGTCCTGGAATTATCCTACTGGGAATGAAAATGCAACCTATTAGCCCCAGATCATTGATAAAACAAACAAGGAAGGCTTAGTCTGAATTTTAACAGTCTGTTATGTACTTAGGGAGTACTTAATACGTGGGTAATTGGTGTAATAGACTTTAATGGATCATTCAGAGCCATTAAGATCAAGTGTATCTGTATATAGTATGCTTGGGGAGGAAAGTTTAATCAATGGAACTGAGCATGGGCAATAATTCTGTGTATCCTTTTGTTTTTGTTTAGTACTTTGACCAAAAATACCCCTGAAAATTCCTACAGTGAAAAATATGCTGTAATTTTAAAAAGAATGCTTTATAGTACGCAATGACTAGAAGCCTTATTGACATTGCTTTCAAAATATCCACTTCTTTAGACTTTGTCTAGATTCAATGAATTAGGGTCCCAAGTGTTTCTCTATGTGTAATGGACTGTTTAACTTTTCATCTCCACTTAAGATCAGCTTGTCCATGCAACTCAAGCAAGTTAGTGTTTCAGAAATAAGCAGAATTTAGCATCCAGATGTTCTTATTTATAATAGAGTACATTGTAGTATGTCCCTTCAACCCTAAAACAATACTCCCAAATGAAACTTTTGTTTGTTTTATATTGACAGCTAACTGAAAGTCTTCCAATAACTATTGATGTGTTTATTGTAAGAAATTGTATTGTTAAATATCTTACATTTTCATCTGTGAAACACAGGTTCAGTTTAGTAGATATCTTTTTTTTAAAAATATTCTTTCATAATACTTTACTTTTTCTAGCTTCAGATCTCTGTGCAAGAACAAAAAAAGTCTGATATTTTGTTTTTCTTTAAAATGTCTCTCATGTAGGAGATCAGGGTTTGATAAAATAAATAAATAAATTTTTAAAATTAAAAAAATAAAATGTCTCAAATTAACAGTGAAGGGTATTCAATAGGCAGATTTCTTTTCAACTTTCTTTCATGATAGAATTGTTACATTGCACAATAATTGAGTGGAAAAAAAATAATAATTGAGTGAAAATTAAAGGAAAATGATAGGCAGCTAAATGCAAGTTCCAGAAAGTTAGTTATCTGAAAGATTTTGGCTCTGACATTCTTTGTCTATACCACCGTGTGTTGGTTGAAACACTATTTTGTTTTTTGGTTTTTTTTTACTATACTTTGTTTCTAGGTCCAGTGCCACCCGCTTCCGTTGGAGTCAGAGCTATTACACAGCCCAGGATGAGTGGGCTTTAGACAGCATTTACATTGGGCAGCAGTGTCCCAACATGTGCAACGGGCATGGCTCATGTGATCACGGCATGTGCAGGTACACACGCCAAAAAGTGCAATCGATTCCCTGCTTCTCAGGATTTGTGTCTATAAGGATACTACAACAGTTGTCATTAGAGTTGTATGGACAGACTATTAAATAATGAAATAGCCAAAAGAAAAATGATCCTCCTTACTGTTTTTATTTTAGATGTAAAAGATATTGTTACCTTAAGATAAGTATAAAACCATGTATTCTAAACCTCAAAATCTAACCTCAAGACAAGGCCTCCTAGGTTTAAGTTTCAGAGTTTATTAAAAGAGCCTTACTATTGTTTCCCTTTTCTTCCCCTAACGGTCTTAAAGCACTAGTCGAACACTGCTGCACACTATCCTACATTACTTCACCAGAAGTTCAAGGTTATATATATGGGGAGGTGGTGATTATCACTAGTGAGGACAGAGGAACACGCTTGAATACTTAGACTCTAAAAGATACGTAATTTAATCAGAAGGAGGAACTATAAAATGTGGCCAGACTTACATGTTGGTTGAACAGGCAGACATTGATATGTGGCTTTTTAAGGATGCAGGAAAATCCCACTATCCCTCACCCCCCCAACACACACACAAACACATACACTGATGTCCTTCATTACTACTTGATGTCTAAGTTCTACCCTTGTGACATTTTTTCTTTTAAGAAAGGATTCTGCCTATAGTCCCAGCTACTCAAGAGGCTGAGGTGGGAGGATCATTGTGAACCTAGGAGTTGGAGGCTACAGTGAGCTATCATCGTGCACTGTACTCCAGCCTGGGCAACAGAGGAAGACTCCATCTCTAACAAAAAAAAAAAAAAGAAAGAAAGAAAGACAGTAAAGAAAAAATTCTATCCATTTGGTTGGGAGGAGTGTACAAAACTGAAAGTTGCCACATACACAGATTGCCCCACAGATTAACACTGTAGAGAAAAATCTAGTTTGAATGGTAAGACCTGAGCAAAAGTAAGACATGGGAAATGTTTCAGGTGAGATGGCCATTGCGTTGGCAGGTAAGCCTGTGACTTCTCCACCTGCTCTCTCGTAGGTGTGACCAGGGATACCAAGGCACTGAATGCCACCCAGAAGCTGTGCTTCCTTCCACAATTATGTCTGATTTCGAGAACCAGAATGGTTGGGAGTCTGACTGGCAAGAAGTTATTGGAGGAGAAATTGTAAAACCAGAACAAGGGTGTGGTGTCATCTCTTCTGGATCATCTCTGTACTTCAGCAAGGTATGACAAAGAGCTGGGATAAGCCATCAGGGTAATGGTTAATTTAATATGGGACTGGTTCATGGGGCAATGTGAATTCCAGAGGTACAAATAGGAAATGATATTATCGTTCCCATGTTCCCTACGTTTGACTGGGCTTTGTCAAATTTCTGTCCCTTAACTCTTACAGTTTTATGATTGGTTTTGGTTAGTACAAACCCAGGTTAGGCTAGTTTAAAATTCCTACTCTTCTTGTGCCTGGTCTAAATCCCATTGCTTCCCTTCCCTCCAGTGCCAGCCAGACTTGTGTCTTGAGGGTCTTTGAGTAGGGAAGCTTCTCCATCTCTTCTCAGCCGGGCCTTTGGAGGCTGTGTCGTGTGCAGGCCTGGGGGCAAGGGGTGGGAGTGGTGGAGCTTGGAGGTCAAGGGCAGCAACTCTGGAGCCGGACTGCCTGTTTCAATCCAACTCTACCACCGAGCACTTCCTTGCTCGGTGACTGTGAGAATATTGCTTAATCTCCTTGTGACTTAGCTTCCTCATCTGTAAAGTGGGGATAAAAAGAGTATCTACTTCGTTAGGGTTATTACATAGATTGAGTGAATATCTGTAAATCATGTAGAACAGTCCCTAACATATAGAAAGTACTTCCGTAAGTGTTTACTAAATCTGTCAATCCATTAATATCAGGAATATGATTGAAGGAAGGAGCAATGATGGTGGGGGTGTGCACAGCTGTTCTGGGGGAACTCACCAGCTGTCCATGGTGAGCAGACATCTCTCAGGTCCTATTCTGGCTCAGTTTGGTGGCTGCTGGTGGCATCTGCTGATGTGGGACTCTGCATAAAAGTTTTTCTTGCAGTATTCAGCTTTCCCAGTGGCAGCACCAGATTAGGCATGCAGATTGGTAGACACCAACTAGGCACTGAGGTGCCAACCAGAATTTTCCCTAGCCACAGCGTAGGCAGGATATTCTTTCTCTCTCTCCTCCAACTCCTGTCCTTATATAATCTTCAAAGGGACTAAAGGGGGGAGAAGGTCCAGTCTCCAACCTGAGCAACATGTCTAACCCTAATTATTGGCAGCTGTCTTCAGAATGTGGGGTGCTTAATACCACTTCTTCCCAGCAGAGACTAAAGCCACCAATTCTGGAACAATTGGAAGTGTCCCACTTTACGTCCCATAACAAGTAGACAGGTGTGGGTGATATACCATAGGGCTGATATGTTGCAGAATCTGGGCAGAAATCCAAGACAAGTTAATTTATGCAAATCCAAAAATAGGTACATGTTTTGTTTTAATGCAGGTGCATAGCAAAGAATCAGCAAGTAAACAAGATGGAGAATAATAGAAAATCAGGGATGCAGTCCATTTAACCATATTTGCTATCCATTGACATTGAAGGTCCCCTAATGACTATTGTTAAAGATAACAATAATGTAGTGAATAAATGATCAATATGCATTGCATACATCTAGATACACTGTATAATTGTACAGAAATGGGATGATGTACTTCCTATAACCATCAATTTTAAAAGAATATTATGAATCTTTCACCAGTATGTACTCAAAACACCCCAGTAAACGCGTGTGTGCGTGCACATACACACACACACAGATTTTAAATATATAAAGGGCTAGGTTACATATTAGTATTTCCTCTATTTAATTCAAGATGATCTCTGGTATCAGACTATCTGGGCTCCAAAACTCACTGATTGGTTCTCCTTGCAAAGTTGTAACAATTCTCTGTGTCTCCATTTTCTTGACTGTAAAGTGGATGTTGGGAGGAATAAGTGAGCTAATGGAGATAAAGAGTAAGGAATATTGTTGGAAACGTGGAGAGAGTTCACTAAGTGTTAGCTACCATAATTACATTTAGGAAAATAAATTTCAAATTGGTGTCATTGAGTATTTCCACATACATGCCCTCCCACTAACTTAAAAATCATTTCAAAAGTAAAAGTATCCTCTTCCCCTCCCAATCCAACTTTCCCCTTAAATTTGTATCAGACTATCCAAGGGTTATTTTTTCTTTTTTATGGTGATTCGATCAGAACTGTTTTGAATTCTAAGTGAGAGAAACTGTTTTAAGCAAAAAAGGGGAAAATTTGGTTCATGTAATGAAAACACAAGGAAGGCTTTGATAGAACCGGCCTCAGAGATATCTGGAGCCAGTTACTCAAATGCCCACAGAACTTAAGAGTAGGTTCTATTTTCAGGTCAGCTGTCACTGATAGCCACAGAGTTTTAGAAGCAGCTCTGTAGAAAAAATTGGGAAGTTTTCTGATTGGCTGATCACAGTGTCCTGGGGAGAATGGTGTCCTATGATTGGCATAGCCAGAGTCAGACTCACTGGTTTGGCGGACAGGTGGGATGCACAGTTTGGCAGCCACCACCAGCAAACATGCTGGAGTGGAGAAGAGGCAGTAACCCAGAGGAAGGATTTCTTAGACCATTTGTACACCATCCTAGATTAATTTATCTTAAAGTGTCTTTCCATCCTTTCCCTCTCCTATCACAAATGTTCAGGATAGTCTCCAATACTCCTGCCCTAACTACATAACTTATATTCATTTTCCAAGCATGAGCCTTCTGTCCAGCCAAGAAGCTCTCCTCACTATGCAAGGTTTTGCCAATTTCCCTGCCTTGGCCCAGGCTCCACTGCCTAATGTTATGCCTTCCATCTTCTCTGCATTCACATAAAACTTTCAGTGTCCTGCTGCTTCCATGAAGCTTTCTGGAGCTATGGCAAACTATACTAATCTCCCTTTTCTTAGAATTCCTCTCTCATTTATACATATATAGTTCATATTTTTATTTTTATCCTCACAGTACGCGCCAGAATGCAGAGTCCCACTGACTGAGAAGAACTCTGGCTAAGGTGTTCACCTCCGAAATGCATGCCATGTGCTAGGCATTTACAAATCAATAAATACTCCTGAGGCTACATAAATTGAAAAATTAATAAGTGATCATATGACCAAATGGGGCTCAACAAGGAATCAGGACTTGATCTGCAGCCCTCATTTGGCGTCACTGTCTCTGCCACAAGTCTGTGAATCCTTCCACATTTGTTTTTATAACACATGGTGTTCTGCCTGGTATGATTGTTGTAGAAAGGAATGAATGAATGAATGAAATTAAGAAAGAAAATTGGAAAAAAACCAAAATATTCTAAAGAAATCATTATTTTCAAATAAATATAATAGGATTGTTTGCTAGTGGTATTTTGATTAATTTAAAAAGAGTTTAATGGAAAGCAAAAGGTGATATTCATGAAGTGTTTTAAAGGTTTTGTTATAAAGGTTTTAGATTCTGAAAGCATTACCTGTTAAAACTTGTTTTATTTTAGCTAAACCCTTAAAGCAGTGAACCATTTTAACCTAGAATGTTGGGGGAAAATTGAAGGGTATTTTTCATACCCCAGGAATGAAGCATGCTTAACGTATTACTACAACATACACACATACACACACGTTACATGTGTATATGTGTCTACACATATACACATAAATACACTGAAGTAATACAAAAACTTCATATGTTACATCAAATTCTAAATTCTGACAGAGACTTTGCCATGAGCCATTTCTCTTTTCTTTTTTTCTTCTTTTAAAACAATGTTCAGGATTTCAGGTCACTGAACAAAAGAAAATGATTTGTGCTATTCTCTAGGAAAAAACACTTTCAATGCCAAACTAAGCATTTGTGTGATATCTTCCACCATTTACAAAAATCCTACAAACACTATTTCAAAACCTGTGTAGACTAACACCATAGTCTCCTGGAAAAACAACACTACTCTATGAATTTCACAATAGAAAATCATTCCAACCAACTAATTGTGATAATTGGATTTTTATAATTCTTCTCACCTTAGATCTTTATCCTTCTGGCTCATTTCCACATGCCAGGTTTTTCAGAGAAGTTTGCTGAATTGGAATTAACCTGCTAGGTTCTGTAGTTTTTCTTCCAAAAATCATTCTTCCTGTAATGATCCGGAGGCATGAAAATACTAGGATCTCTGACATGTTTCTCACTTACAATATTCAAATCAACAACAAGACAAATTAAAAGCACAGGTAACAAGTTGAAAATGCGTATTACTTATAAGATTTCCTCAAATAAATAACTTAAAATTGAGATTTTCAAAGAATCTCTGAGTTCCTGCCTCAGCATTAACTTCAGCTCTCATTTTTCTAGTATCCTCATTTATACTGGAATCTCTTAATTGGCTTTAGACCTATCAGTAGCAGTGTACTCTTTTAATTAGCTCCCAGTACTTCCCCTGTGACTTCTAATAACTGAAACCCTTTCTTAATTGATTTAGTGGATTAGAGTAGAGTTTAAATTGTAAGTGTGAGGGCTATTTTTCTCTAATACTATGTATACTATCTCAGTTTTTCTTCCTGATTTTTAATTGAACTCCTTGGGAGATCTCCAAGACCAGTTCAGAGACGTCCATGGATTGGCTTTGGCAGAAGCTGTTTGGGTGGAAAAATCTCATAAGCAAACCCTTTTTTTAGTCCCATTAGCATGAAATCATGTAGGCACCACAGGAACAATGACAAATCTTGGTTATTTTGTATCTAATACCCAACAACAGGACTGTGGCCTGCAGGGAACACACTAAGCAAAGGAAGCGAGGTACTGGATTTGAGGAAATTTTTAACACTTTTAAGAAGCAAAGAGACCTTTTAGTGGTTGCAAAAACTTATTTAAATGATCCCTCCCAACCTCCCTATTTGAGAGAGAGAGACACACACACACACACACACACACACTAGAAGCTTGAGAGACTCGAGTACTCTTTTTGTCAAGAAGTTTCTGTCTTGCCTGGTTTACTTTAAGGTCAGGGGCATATTTCTGTCTTGCCTGGTTCACTTTAAGGTCAGGGGCATATCTCTTCCCTCAGGAAGGCATGCCGTGTGCCAGGCAAGTTACGTGCAACATGTTATTTAATGTAATTGTCGTAACACCCTATGAGGAAGGTAGTATTGTCCATATTGTACCTTTGAGGAAAATAAAAGCTCAGAAAGGTCACACCACTTGTGAACAGTATGAATAACGGGCTGAGATTCAAACCCAGCTCCAACTGATTTCAAAGTATATGGTCTTTCTTCTCCGTTACTGTGCCTGGAGGAGATTTATAAGGCAAGGATTGGGAGTGTTTTAATTAAAATTAATTTTGCTTTATTTTTTAAAACTCTCAAGTACTCTTTGGTATAATTAGCAACTTCCAAGTGTCTCATAACCAAGTCTGGGAATCAATGATGTAGAGATTAGGCAAATGTATCCAGGAACAGTTACCATTGCGAGAGCAGAGACAGCTAAATGGCATAACTTGCTCTTCTCAACAACAAATGGAGACAAAACCATCTCCACATAGTGCTAGGATGCTCATGTGAATTTGAAGCTGAAACAACAAAATGTCAGAGAACTTCCAGATGATTGAATCTGTGATTCTTCTGTTTTTTTCAAAGGCTGGGAAAAGACAGTTGGTGAGCTGGGATCTGGATACTTCTTGGGTGGACTTTGTCCAGTTCTACATCCAGATAGGTGGAGAGAGTGCCGCATGCAACAAGCCCGACAGCAGAGAGGAGGGCGTCCTCCTCCAGTATAGCAATAATGGGGGCATCCAGTGGCATCTGCTAGCAGAGATGTACTTCTCAGACTTCAGCAAACCCAGGTAATCACCCACCTGATGGGCCTTCCAGTGGCTTCCAGGAATGGTAAAGATTAAATTGTTGATGTGTTTCTAAAATGTTAACTGTGGCAAAAATAGACAAACTCATAAATATTAAACATGAATGATAGCCCAATATAGAAAGATTTCATTTCATTTAAAGTGACTAGACAGAGAACATTTGTATTCATATTTGAATCTTTAAAGATTTTGAAAAAAATTGTGACTAGAAGAACAGCAAGATGAGTGACCACTGTTCACCCAAAGAAACTCTGTGATATAGGGATGTTCCAAGCTCATTTTTCCACTTGCAGGTTGGTTTATTTGCTTTTAATGCACACACAAAGTATGCTTAGTTGTTAGATTTGACAGTAAGGTGGATTTTTTTGTTAAAATTTTTCACATGGCTGCACTCAAGGCTAGTCCTGGACAGTACATGAGCAAGTCTGTGGAGCTCAGATTTTCAAAGATTTTGCATTGGCTCATCCCTGTCTTTATTTTGACGGATGGGAGATACATGTATAAAATGTCTTAGGCAATGACTGTTGAAGAGTTTAGGAAAATGATTCATGGTTAATAGTAATACCTGTACTAGGCAATCAATGTATTTAAATACAGTTCTTTTGCAATTATGTAGTATTTTGAATTCTATATTTATACTTTGTATTTTATATAACAAGTATCACTAACGTCTACTCAAGCATATTGCTTTTAGAGTACTCCTTTTTATAATCTCTATGTTTTCACTTTAACACAAAACCAAATTTTTTATATGTTGTGTACTTTTAAGCTTTAACATATTAATCTTGTCCTTATTTTGCGTTTTACAACTGAGCCTTGTTTTATTGAAAAAATTATTTAAGAATATGTAGATCCAATTCTTACAAATTGTATATATTTTAAACATGCTACTTAAAATACACCTACTTTGTAGAGTAAAGGTTCATAAGTTTGTTGTTTTAAAATACTGGGTCATTTAAAGGTGACATAACTTTCCATGATATAACACAAGTAGACATGCAAATAGACCAACAAAAAGCATTTCTTCTAAGGGACATGGGGGAGAAGAAGAAACCAGAAAAGAGGCAAGTGGATGAAACAAGAGACATGATATCCAGGGAGAAGGTCAGGAATGATGAGTAGGAGACAGAGCTTAATGAGCTTCCCCAAGATGCAGTATAGTAGAGAGGAAATTGATAATGGTGCCCATACCAGCTTAAGCAATGATTTAAAATAACTCAAGTTATTTTTTCCAAGCAATATGTCAACCTGAAATTATTGAGAGTTCAGTAAAGTGACTAAATAACTGTTTAGGCAAACAAAAATTTGATGGCTTCCTCAAATTCCAAAAATATTTAGTTTTACAGAAGTAATTAACCAGGACTCATGAAGTCTGTGAACTGCCTCAAATACTATACAAAATATTTTCTTTACAGAACTTTGTATGGAAGGCCAGAAAACTTCACCAGATTCTCAAAGAGTTCTGTGACACTAAAATGGTTAGGAAACTCTGAGTTGGAAGATATGGGAGAAAGACCCCATTCATGGTGGCAAATACGAAAATAAATATAAGAAATAACTTAATACTGAGAACATCTGTGAAGAAAACTGCAAAACTTCAAAACTTCCTTCTGAGAGATAACACGAAAAAAACTGGAAAATAATACAGAATCTCTGGATAGGAAAACTGAGTATTATGATATGAAGCTGTCTCTTAATTTATGTTTAATGCAACTTAAATCAAAATCTCAGTGGTATTTGGGGGGAACTTTATATCTAGAAATAAAAACTGGCCAAAAATAGCTTAAATTTTGGGGGAAAAAATGAAGCCAATGTAATTAAAATGAAATGATAATGGTGTATGGATAGAACAGTGAAGCCAAATAGATGACCAGAGATTGACTCAGATGTGTGTAAGAACTTACATACACAAAAAAGGCATAGCAACTGCAAATGAGAAAGAAATGGTTATTTAAATAAGTAGCATTAGAAAAAAATTCATAGGCACTTTGGGGGAAATATCTATTTATATTGTCACTTTATGTCATCAAAAACTGCTAAAGATTAATGTAAGATTTAAACATTTAGGTAATAGGTTACTATCTGATCTTGGAAAAAGATCTAAACTTTCTTCATACAAATTCAGTGGAAGAAGGGGGCGTGTGAGAGGGGGGTGAAGGATAAAAACTTACCTGTCAGGTACAATGTACACTGTTCAAATGACAGACACACTAAAAGCCCTGACTTAAGCATTATGCAAGGCATCCATGTAACAAAAATGTTTGTATCCCCTTAATATTTTGAAATAAAAAAAATTCAATGGAAGACTTCACAAAGAAAAGGACTACTTACATAGAAATGTACTACATGCAGATATAAAACTACATACACATGTTACACATATGTGTCAGAGAACACAAAGAAAAAGAAAATAAATTGAGAAAAATATTTGCAACATGTATGAGAAATAGAGGACAAATATCCCTATAAAGAACTTACACAAATTATCGAGAAAAGCACTACGATCCCAATGGAAAAACAGGTAAAAGGAATAAGTAGATATTGAAAAAGAAGAAGCACAGATGTTTAACAAAACATGAATAATACTCAACCTCTGTCCCATAAAAAAGATACCATTTTTCAACAGTCAAATGATTTTTTTTTTTTTTTTGAGATAGGTCTCACTCTGTTGCCCAGGCTGGAGCTCACTGCAACCTCCAATTCCTGGCTCAAGTGATCCTCCCACCTCAGCCTCCCAAGTAGCTGGGACTACAGGCGCGCACCACTACACCCAGCTATTTTTTTAAATTTTTTGTAGAGAGGGGGGTCTCGCAATGTTGCCTAGGCTGGTCTCAAACTCCCAGCCTCAAGCAATCCTCTTGCCTCAGCCTCCCAAACAAATGATCCTTTTTTAGTGGCAACAACAAGTGCTATCTCCACACGGGAGTAGCATGACAGGTGCTTTCACATCATCCTGCAAACTGCTATGACCCTTCCAGAAAGGAATTTGGAAAAATCAAGGGCCTTAAACATGATCAGTTAATTTGACTAAGTAATTCCATTTCTAGGGATCTTCCCTGAAAAAAATAGGCCAGGCACAGTGACTCGTGCCTGTAATCGTAGCACTTTGGGAAGCTGAGGCAAGAGGATTGCTTGAGTTCAGGAGTTTATGACCAGCCTGAGCAAGAATGAGACCTTGTCTCTACCAAAAATAGGAAAAAAAAAAAATTAGCTGGTTGGTGGCTCATGCCTGTAGTCCCAGGTACTCAGGAGGCTGAGGCAGGAGGATCGCTTGAGCCCAGGAGTTGGAGGTTGCAGTGAGCTATGATGATGCCACTGCACTCTACCCAGGGTGACAGAGCAAGACTCTGTCTCGAAAAAGAAGGAGAGGAGAGGGGAGGGGAGGGGAGGGGAGGGGAATGACACTGAAGTGTAGATGAAGCTTTATGCCTGCAGATTTTTATCACAGATTTATTTATAATAGGGAAAGATGAAATAAATAATAGCATGTCTGTGTGGTGAAAAATTATGTAGACATTAAAATGATCTTAAGTAATTTTACTGACATGAGAATGTGCTTATGATAGAATGTTAAGTTTTAAGATGTAGGATACCAATTATACATACAATGCCTCACCTATATAAAAGAATACAGGCTGTGATGATATTATTAAAATGTTAACAAAGGCCAAACCCATGCAGTATATTATGGGTGATTTATGTTTCTTTTTTTTTTATTTCAGAATATTATGGGGGTACAACACTTTGGCTATATATATTGCCCATGCACTGCCCTTATGTTTCATTTTTAATGCATATTTATGTTTTTCTACGATGAGAAAGAAGTACTTTGAAAAATTTTTAAATGCTATTTTAATGTAATAGCATACAAAGGAACAGTTTTTTCTTGATATTTCTTGAAAAAGTTATGACCATTTTTGTGGTAGTCAAAAGATATAGTTCAATGAATCAAACTCAGTTAAAATATTTTCCCCCTTCTCCAAAAGGTACAATTCCAAATGGAATAAATGTGACCACACCTAAACTTGCTTACATGGTTAAACCTCTTGTCTGATTTGTCCAAACTTAGCAACTTTTCAAAAATATCAAGAGATCAAACAAAACTAGACTTTCTCTTGTTACCTTGTTATTTTAACAGCTGCCAAGAAAAATATGGCCTTTCCTTTCTCAACCATAAATGATTTGCTTTTATGCAGATTTGTCTATCTGGAGCTTCCAGCTGCTGCCAAGACTCCATGCACCAGATTCCGTTGGTGGCAGCCCGTGTTCTCAGGGGAGGACTATGACCAATGGGCAGTCGATGACATCATCATTCTGTCAGAAAAGCAGAAGCAGATCATCCCAGTTATCAACCCAACTTTACCCCAGGTATTTCTCATATGTCCAAACTCCAAAAAGACAGAGCATTGTGAAACTAAATGGGATAAATAACTCATTTTCTTAAGGATTTAGTGCTTGAAACTGAATATGTAATATAAGTTTAAGTGTTTGCACTTAATTTTTTGATATCTCTCTATGCTACTAGTTCACTGATTATTCAGATGTAAAAAAGACTGAAGTCTAAATCATCAAGCAGAATGGTTAGTGTGTTTATAAAATGATTAAATACATAGTGGCAAAATATTTTCAGTTGTTAAATCAGCAGAAGAAAAAGTTAATGACAGTAAAAGAAAATAGTTAATTTAAAGATTCTTCTGTATTTTCCTAGAAATGAGAGTAGTACATGGACCAGCATGTTATGAACTGAAAATTCCTTTCTTGTTTTCAAAGCTATCAAATTGCCTTTCTGTGTTATTTGTATTGTTTCTATTAGAACTTTTATGAGAAGCCAGCTTTTGATTACCCTATGAATCAAATGAGCGTGTGGTTGATGTTGGCTAATGAAGGAATGGTTACAAATGAAACATTCTGTGCTGCCACACCCTCAGCCATGGTATTTGGAAAATCAGATGGAGATCGATTTGCAGTAACTCGGGATTTGACCCTGAAACCTGGATATGTGCTACAGTTCAAGGTATTTATGCAAAAACTTCTTCCCAGAGCAGATTAAGGAGCAATACATCTTCCAGATTCGTAAGCAAAACTCACAAAGAATACAACTTTGTCATATTCTGTTAAAGAAGGGACTCACTTGAATGAAGTTTAAACAATCTTATAATTGTAAAGGTTTTCAGCTCTACTCATAAGGAAAACAGCTTATTCGTTTTTAAGGAATCCCAGAAGTTGTGGTTATATCATTGTATTTCTTTAAGTGCTTGTGGAACTCTACCAGAATTAAAAATAAAATTGACTTTTAGGACATCACTCTGATTGTGACTTACTAAATCCCACACTTCTGAATGATGATGGATAAGTTCTTCTGTTCAGCTTACTACTGGGTTTCGGACTTAAGAGTTATTTTATGCTTTTACTGTAGGATTTTCAAACAATTTCTCTTCCTTAAATTCAATACATCTTTACTTTAATCATCACTGTTCTCTTAAAAACTTGTTTTTCAGCTCTGTGATAACATATCAACATGTATAGCAAGTATTTACTTTGACAAGCTCTTGTCTCAGAACCCTAATCAAAATTTCATTGTGTTTATAATAAAATCCCATTGGTGAATTCTGGGGTCGAAAGTAATGCAGTTTTAATGAGCTAGCACAACTACATGGTCCTTATGTAACGGCAGGATGCAGATGCTAAATAATTTACAAATAGAATTATTAAAGAGATCAGATGTTTATAGGCAGCTCTTCAAATATAATTTTCACAGGTCTGTAAACAAGGAAGTTAGTCATAAATAATATGATTAGTAAAATGTTATCCTTCCTTGTTTAGATTCTGATGCCAAACTGCTGTGGAAAAACATATCAATAACAGTTTATGAATCTAGATTAGTTTGTTGGTTCCCCCTAAAATGGTAACAAAATAGCTTTAATAGCAAATATTTCAAGAATACTATGCTGTTTCTCATCTGACACCTGTTCTGTATAATAAGCCACAAAATCGTGGTAGCATAGGTGTTAAAGACTGCAAGGGGTGATAGTCTGAGGTTTAAAAGGTCTAAATAAAGAAAACGTTACATATTTCAAGTACTTAAGCCACAAGCAAGAATGCATAACACTTAAGAAAAAAATCTTAATTATCATTATTAATTCTACTGTTATTCTCTGAATTCTATTATTATTAATAAGTATGGAATATGGGTCATTCAGGGATTGATAATTAATGTATATTTGAAACCTGTATACAAGAATTTTTGGTGTCCTTTGTACAAAAATACACAGTGCTGGTACACTTTTTGTGATTACTTGCTGTGTGACAAACACTAGGTGCTAGGAATTTAGAAATTAAAAATATGTCCCTGGCCTTCAAAGAGTTCAGGAACTAGTGAACAAGGCCAAAAGTGAACACTCACAATACAGTCACAGGAATGCTGTAGTGGAAATGGGCGTTAGATGCTATGGGAGTACCCTGCATAGTGCCTGATGTGGCATGTGCTCAAAAAATATGTTAGTTGAATAAATGAATGAATGGATGGATGGATAGATAGATGGATGAATGAATGAGTTGAAATTGGGAGTCTCTGGAAATGCAGAGACTTAGCCAGTTGAAAAATGGAGGGTGAGGAATTCTAGTTAGAGGGAACAGAATGAGAAAATACATGAAAATATGCAAAAGTGCAAATAAGAAAGTACAAGTTTCCAACTTTGAGGTGTGTCAAGTATGCATGGCAGAGGTGAGATATAAGGCTTATTCTGATATTATATTCCATGTTAAATCGCTTGGTCATTATCCCAAGAGCAATGAGTCATGGAAGATTTTCAGTCCATTGAGTGCCAGAATCAGACCTGTGTTTTAGAAGTATCATTCTGGCAGTAGTGTGGGTGTTGACTTAACAGAAGCAACTAGAATCAGCAAATACATTCATTCATTCATTCAGGAAATAGTTATAAAACCTCTATGCTTCAGGCACTATTCTAGGCTATGAAAATAAACACAAATAGAATGTATGGAGTACAGTGGTGGAGAATGGTTACCATTTTATAATGGATTATCAGGTTGGCCTCACTAATAAAATAATATTTAAACCACAACATATAGAAAGTGAAGGAGTGAGTCATGCAACTATCTGGGAAAGATCATTCCAGGCACAGGCAACAAAAAGTACCAAGATCTTGAGGTGAGAGTGTTCTTGGAAAGGTTTTAGAAACCACGAGGATGCCATTGTGATAGAGCAGAGAAAGTGAAAAAGGGGACAGGTAGGAAAAAGTAAGGTCAGACTTCTGTTCTAAATCAAATGGCCAACAGAGGGGTGACATACTCTGACCTGGCCTCTTAAAGAATTGCTCTGGTGACTATGTTGGGGTGCACCAGCAAGATCAAGGGCAGAAACAGAGATACCAGTTGGGCAGCTGTTGCAGGACCCAAGTACAAGATGATGGAACCTATGTAATAGTGGAGGAGGCAGAGAGAAGTGGTCAGATTTTAAAATATATTTTGAATAAAGTAGGGATGCTAGAGCTGTAATCAAAGTCAGAAATGAGAAATCCCGACAAAGGCACAGCATGGATTGTAAAGATAAGTAGATGGGTCTGAGAGATGTTAAAGGGATACAGTTTACAGGTTCTGGTGACCTACCGGGTAATAGAATGGATTCTAGAATGATTCTCACATTTCTGGCTCTAGCCACTGAAATACAGGAAGAGGAGGATTTGTTTTAGGGAGGTGGATGACAAGAACTGCTTAGACATGTGGAGTCAGGGGTGCCCCTGGGCTGCTAAAGTGGAAATGAACAGGAAGCAGTAATGTATATTTGTTCAGAGAGCAGGAGAGAGGCCATATCTGGGAGTCATAGGTATTCAGAAGGAACTTGAAGTTATGATTGTGAATGAGGTTAGGGAGCATGCATACAGTAAAAAGATAAGAAAGTGGAGAATTGAATCCTCGAAAACACCAACACTTAAAAGGCAGGCTAGATGGCCAAAAAAGGAGAAGTTGTTAATAGTGTTAGAAGCAACAGAAGAATTGAGTAAAATAAGGATTAAATTTTCCCATTGGATTTAGTTAGATAGCCATTTCCCTGGCAATTTCACTGGGGAAGTAGCAGCAAAAGTCAGATTACAATGGATTAAAAAATGTTGAATGAAGAAGTCTACCCAATGAATATGGCCTTTCTCTCAATATGGTTAGCTGTGTAGTTAGAGGCAGACCAAAAATCAGGGAGAATTTTTATTTTCTTTCATTTTGTTTTTAAAGGTAGGAGAAACATGCGTATGTATCTGATGCTTAGAAGGTACCCAAGTAAATATTTGTTGAAGGTATGAATAAATCTTAAGTGGAAAGTTTAAGATAAACTACATATTTAATACACCTGAGAGAATGTCTACACCACCCCATTACCTGATTTCTGAAGTACAAACTTATCACAGAACTCCAAGTTCCAACGACTTGTCTGCTTTAGAAACAACAGCAGTCATAAGTTTAAGACAAAAAGCTAACTGTGTGTGTCCAATGTGGCTGCTCTCACCACATGCCAACCAAAGGCCATCCTTACTAATGAGTAATGCAGTAATAAAAGCAATTTGTGTTAGAAGAGTTTAATCATACATCTGAGAGTGTCGAATCTTTAATTATATTCTTGATGTTTTACTATATAAACTTGGATAAATGAGTCCCAGTATAATTTCTACTAGCCAAATTGTAAATCCTTCTGAGTGATACTTTCCAGCTCTGAGTATAGAAATAAGGAAGATATAAAATCTTTTAAAAAACTAGATAGATCTACCTTATAATCCTAAGGATTCACTGGTTGACCTCTTGAGCTCTGGCCCAATATTACTAGCCTATGACTCTACCTTTATTTCATCCTTTATTCCTTGGTCATGATCATGCTCTTTTGATTCCTTATTTCAATTTTCCTTCTATAAAATTTGACTTGACTACTCTTACTTGTAAAGTCTCATAAAACAAATTCATATGGTGGCTGCAGCCAGCAAATGAAATAAGATATGAATAAACCATTCATATAAGACAGAATGTAATTAAATAAATATTTATAATAATATATAATAAAAAGTTTTACATTTACAATTATGAAGACATATAACCTAAAACAGTAATAAAATTCATTTCTGTATTTATTAATTTAGAAAGAAACTGTCTTAAACTATAATAACACCCAGTGCTGTGATAAAACTGATTCATTTGGACTCAACTGATACAGAATGGACACATATAACTAGAAAATTTAAAGTGTTTCTACATTTTGACTCAGTAATTCCTACTCCTGGGAATTTATCTGGTTATAACAAATCAACTGAAGAAAAAAAGATATATTTTTTGGAATGCTACATATAACAGTAAAATACTATGTTAAATAGAAAGGAGGAAAGTTCTAGATGTGTAATAATTACTTCAACTATATGACCAAAATATATACTTCCCTATAAAGATTAGAAGAGAACATAGAAAAATAAAAGTAGTTGTACTAGGGCAATGGGGGTTTGGTTTGCAGTTTTTTACAATCTTTTTAAATATTATTAATCCTATAATAACAATCTTCTACATGAGTGCACAGAACAATAACAGTTTTATTTCTGGATTATGTTGCTTATTTAATGCTGCCACAAAAACTTACCTCTTTCATCTAAGTTGACAATGATTTCTTACTAAGCTTTGACAAGAAAACTGAATAAAGATACTTATTCCACAGAAAGCGGACAGGACAGCCCTCTCTTCAGGTAACCTTCCTATTCTGAAGAATATGGCTGCTTCTCCATCTTCTGCTTCCCTCTGTTTATGCCCTCTGGGGAGGTAGAAGAAAGTAGTTTCTTGGCATCTTATCTTTTGTCTGGGACTCAAGAACCACAGACATTGCTTCTCCCTTCTCTTCTATAATCCCAAGAAATCCACAAAATGAGTAGCTGGTCCAGTTTTTTGTTAAAAAGTACCTATTGCTTGCCTAAAAAAAGAATTCTAGAATCTATGGAAGGGTCTTGGTTGGGATTGAGCTGCATGGTTCTTATCATTGTAAATTTAACGCAGACTTGCTAGACAGCACCCTGGCTGCTCTAGCACCTAATTTGTTGAATGATGACTTGGAACCAAAACCTTGTATAATTCTGTCCTTCCTTTTAACAGCTAAACATAGCATGTGCCAATCAATTCAGCAATACTGCCCCAGTTCTTCTTCAGTACTCTCACGATGCTGGTATGTCCTGGTTTCTGGTGAAAGAAGGCTGTTACCCAGCTTCGGCAGGCAAAGGATGTGAAGGAAACTCCAGGGAACTGAGTGAGCCCACCATATATCACACAGGGGACTTTGAAGAATGGACAAGAATCACCATTGTCATTCCAAGGTCTCTTGCATCCAGGTAAAGTAATCATTCTCATTGGGTTTGGGCCATAATACCAAAAAACACAATCCCAAATGCCATAATCCTGAATGTTGAAATCCTGAACAATCAAAATCCCGAAAATATAATTCTGGAAAAAATAATTTTAAAAATTCTTTAAAAGACATTTATTTACATTTTTTAAGGGGAGTTTATTTGAGGAACACATAAAAACATGACAGAACACTTCATAGGGTACTTTACACAATAAAACAGGCAATAATAGCATACATATCTTTGCAAGCATCAACACTCAGATATACTAAAAACAGTTGCATGTATATAACAGTTACGAGCAGACAAACTGTATTCATAAAGAAATGGGTCAAAAAGCACAATGTATAAATGCATGTCACTATGGTTGATAATTCTGTGCACCCAGGTTTGTAACTATGGTCGTCTGAAATACCGCGACAGACAACGTAAGTCTTTTGATGAGATGGATCAAAAACCGTGATGGGTCACCACCACATATGCAGTCATCCAAAGAGCAGAGATCTCAAGAAATTTTATCTTTCAAAAATGTAGATGTACAAAAAGGACATGTCTTCATTTATTTGAGGAAGTTTTTCAACATTTTTAAATACATGCATAATGCTTACACACAAAGTCAAATTGTGATAATGTTGTTTCATTGAGTCAGATTTGCAAAAAAAAATGCATAAAGCAAATTAGAACTCTCTAAAAGTCTTTACACAATTTATACCCCCAGTATTGGAAATGATGCAAAGATGAAATACATAGCATAGCAAATTGGCACTCTAGGTGAAGGGGCAGAAGCTATACATGACTGAGTAATTTGGAAGGGGAGATTTCTTGCATTTTTTGCCTGTATTTGTACTTTTTCTACGATCTTCAAAATACTTGCTGCACTTATATTTAGAAAGTGGTTGTGGTCTACAAATTTTGTAAGTATATACTGTCCATTTGAAAGTCTGGTTATTGTTTGGCCATTGCAATTAAGCAGTTTTCTGCTTTTGCAGCACCAATAATGATTAGCTTTTAAACTTTTATCTTTCACCATTAAGTAGCCTCATACACTTATCACAGACTTCTTGTGAGGGAACAATGTCACAGATTTCTTCTCTTGTGTTGTACACAATACAGTAAGAAGGAATGATATTTGGCTTCCCAATACCAAATCTGTATCAGTCAGGGTTCTCCAGAGAGATAGAAACAATAGGATATGTATATAGACATATGAGAGGGGATTTATCAGGAGAAATTGGCTTACAGTTATGGAGGCTGAGAAGTCCCACAACAGGTGGTCTGCAAGCTGGAGACCCTGGGATGCTGGTAGTGGTGCAAGTCTGCAGGCCTCAGCATCATGGAAGCTGATGGTGTAACTCTCAGTCCAAAACAGAAAGCCTCAGGACCTACGAGCCTACTGGTGTAAGTCCTGGAGTCCAAAGACCAGAAAGCCTAGAATTCTGATGTCCAAGGCAGCAGAAGAAAAGTCTGTCCCAGCTCTCGGAGAGAGACCAATTTGCCTTCTGTGTTTGTTCTCTCTGGGCCCCTAGCCGATTAGATGGTACCCACCAACATTGCAGGCGGATCTTGCCCCATCTAGTCCACTCAGAGTCGCACACTAATCTCCTGCGGAAACACCCTCACAGACACACCCAAAATAATGCTTTACCAGGTTTCTAGGTATTCCTTAATCCAGACAAGGTGACACCTAAAATTAAGTCCACAAATCCACCTCTTGTCAGCTTGGCACCCATACACATCTCCTTAAACCATACTTAATTTCCAAATAAAGACAATAACAAGGTAATAGTTCTACCCAACATGGTGCAACTAACATGATGCAACTATCCTGCATACAGCCAAAAATGCACTAATCTCTTCCCTAGGATTCAGTTTTCAGGATTTCAACATTTAGGATTTTAATCTTTTGGGATTGTGATTTTGGGGATTTTAGACCTTAGAAATTTTAGACTTTAGGGATTTTGATCTTTTGGGATTTCAACATTCAGGATTATGGTGTTCAGGATTGTGTCTTTCAAGATTATGATCAGCACAGATTCTTATTATATGCCATGGCTGACATTTATTGAGAACATTTATGTATCTCAATTATTTCAATAACATATAAGAATTTATATAGTCTAGCTATACTTATACAAGTAATGACTCTTGAGGAAAAGAGCCCTCAAGAGTGTGTGCACACACATACACACAAATCCTTGTGAGTGAGACAAATTTACACGTTTAGTTTATTCAGCAAATATTTTTTGAGCTTCTGCCTGTGCAAGCTACTATTCTGGGCACTAAGTATAGCAGTGAACAAAGTATGTTAAAGGCTAAAAGAGTTATAAGGTAGTATTATATCAGACTTTCACTATATATAGATTTTTAGTGATTTAATGCCTCCTTACATAGACAAGTTGAGGTACTTTGCAATATAAATGATCCCTTTAAATGCCTATTGAAATAAATAATAAAACAATAGAGAGAAAGATTAAAGATCAATCGATGGAGGAATGAGATCTATGGACCAAGAACTTGAAGTGAATTAGTTTCAATAATAAGGCAGCAAATTTAACTCTTAGCATCCTGGCAGCTAAGACAAAGGAGGAAAATATAGGGTCATTTAATTCTCATTGTTGAGTAAAAAGAAAGAAAGCAGACACGTTCTGACTTTTTTAAAAGTTATACTTTTTCCCAGGCTTGCTATTCTAGAATAAATTTATAACATGTATGCCTGTACCAGATAAAGTAGGTAACACAGAGATCAGTATTTTTAACTATATCATTTTACAAAAAATAAAGAAACGTTTTTCAAGTTTTAAGTTCATTTTCTTTTTTTTTTTTTTTTTGAGAGAGTCTTACTCTGTCGCCCTGGGTAGAGTGCAGTGGCGTCATCATAGCTCACTGCAACCTCAAACTCCTGGGCTTAAGCGATCCTCCTGCCTCAGCCTCCCAGAGTGCTAGGATTACAGGCGTGAGCCACCGCTCCCAGCCAAGTTCATTTCTTAATTGAATCCTAGAACATGATATTAATTGTGACTCAGTCAAAGCATTTCTGTTTAGAGCTGAAATGATATAAGAATTCTATTTGCACCTGCTTTAAAGTTTGGCATGGCCGAATAAAATGTGAATGGGCTTGAAACATATGACTTTAAGAGCCTATGTGCATTTTGCCATGTTCCCTACTTCATAGAAGCATGTATTGAGATTAATCTTACATCAATCTTGGTCCCTGAGTACAATAAGCAGACTACCTTGCCAACCTACACTGGACATATAAAATAAGTGAGAAATAAACTTTTATTGTGTTAAGCCACAGCATAACCTGTCTCAATTAACCGACTTTAAGGTAAAAGCTTAGCAATCTATAGAAGTGGTTTATTCATAACGTTCTTAGAGACCATTCTGTCTGTGACATCTTTTACCTAATCACCAAATTTACTGGTGATCAATCAATCATCTGGCTAGATAAACTGGTTGTTTTCTCTGCCTCCCTTGTCACTTAGATGTGCATACTTCAAAAAATTACACCAAGACCTTTGGTAGGCAAACTTCCTGGATAGGGAAGGAACTTGTTTGTTTAAGGATATTCAAGTTTCTGTGCTAATCTGCTAAACCTTTAAGCATGATCTTTAAACACCAGCTATTTCAAGAAAGAATTTGTCAATCAGCAGATCCAGGTCAATGTATAGGTAATTTGATTGTCTTTACATGTCAGTGTTCTTTGTAGTTTGTCAGAGAGAGACTCAAATGCTTTGGATATTTGATGTGGAGGGGGCAGAGTTGACAAGTTTACCACCTTTAATGAAATTTAAGAATTTGACTTGCAGTCTGCTTCAGTTGGGATACAGACCCAGCGACTGTAACGGAGAAACACACAAACACATAGTCTTAACAATTTTTAGACAAGATATTATAGAAGTTCATTTTTTTCTCATATACTTGTCCAAAGGTGAGCAGTTCAGAGTTGACAGATTGGCTCTGCCATCATGAACATATGACTTCCATCTCTAGATCCAGGGCAGCTGTTCCAGATCTTGTCATCTCTTAACCAGTGGAAAGAAAAGGGAGTCAGAGATACACAGATGCATTACTTTTTTGAAAAACTGTTCTTACTCTTTGTTTATGTTCTTCAGTAGAGCCTAGGATAATATTTGTATAGTTGTCTATTGCTGTGCAACATACCTCTCCAAAACTTAGTGGCTTAAAACAATAATGATTTATTATCTCTCATGGTTTTGTGGAGTTGGCTGGGTGGTTCTTCTGCTGGTCTGTCCTGCGCTCCATCATGTCGCTGCATTCAGCTGATGAGTTGGTCAGTGTCTGGGTTCAGCTGGACCTTTCCCTCTATGTGGTCTTCATCCCAGTATTTTTCACAGTTAGGTGGGTCCAGAGTTCCTAGAGAACAAAAGTAGCCACAAAGCCTTATTTGCCACATCCTATTGGTCAAAGGAAGTCGCAAAGCTAGTCTAGATTCAAACAGTGGGGAAATAGACTTCCTTTTTTGATAGGAAGTCCATAGAAGTCATATTACAGAGGAGCATATACAAAAGGAAGTGTGATTAATTGGGAGGCATTATTAAAACAATCTACCAAGTCTGTCCTAGCCCCCGTGATTCCCATCTCTACCACATAAAAAATGCATGTACCCTCCTCCCAAGACCCCCCAAAGTCTCATCCCATCATGGCATCAGGCACTCACTCCCTGATCTTACGATCTGCACCAGGTCGGGATGTGGACATGCCTCCTCTTGGCCCATAGACCTGTGAGGACAGGTTATCTACTTTACCCACACCCAACATGAAATGGTGAGACAATGACAGGGTAGCCACAGCAGACCCTCCCACTGAAAAAAAGAAACAAGGAAAAGGAAGGAATGGGAAGCACATAGCAGTCACTGGCCCACAAGAATTCTAAAAGTCAACAACAGACTTGTTACTGGGGTCCCTCTTCCAAGAACAATGGCTAGGACAAGAAAGTTTCCTTGATTGAGACAGTTCTGCTCCCTGGGAGTGGGTCCCTAATGCATTGTTCTTCTCAGCTCTTGATCCTACTCTCTAGACTTCACCCTGAGACATCTTTCCTTATCCATAAGAGCATGTCTGTGTTTGCAGCTCGATAGCCATTTCGTCCTTCTTCCTGCCCACCTTGAGCTAGGCATGTAACAGTGCAGCCCTCGTACCCCTCACCTCCACCGCTGCCTTCTCCCCCCACACTTTTCAAAACTGTGGCCCAACCACAGCTCTCCCAAGTAGCTAGGTGTAGCATGCTGTGAAGTTGGGAACATCAAGTGGTACGTCTTCACTGCAATGACTAGAATATCAGGGTGCTGGAAGACATCACTGTAAAAGTAAATAATATGTTCAGGAGCCAAGGAACACAAATCTGGTTTGATTTCCTCAAAGCCCAAAAATATACAGCTGACTCTGAAACTGCAGTTCATTTGATGTTGGGGTAGAATAACAAAATTGGTAAAGCCACATATTAGAAATAAGGGAAGGTTGTCCTTAGCATCCCAAAGTGGGCCAATATTTTGAGGCTCCTAACATATCAATATTTTCTTGGAGCTCAGCTTTTGGAAGAAGAAATCTTTTCCATTAGAATTCAGCTTCCTGGTTAATTTGGATACCATCCAGCTTGCTGGTTGATGGCATTTGTGAGAAAGAGCCCTCTACTAAAGAGTAGTAAATATGTTTCTACTTTCCCCCAAGTAAATGAGCTGTTGTTGTTCCTTCTGCAATATGTTAAACTCAGATATCTCCAAATGCAATGTTGGAAAGCTGAGAATTCTAAGTGTTAAAATTGTTAAAATTTGGAGATATTTTGCCACAAGGCAACATGCTTGTAATAGCTACTAGAACATTGCTCTTTCAGAAATGACTCTAAGCTAATTTTCTCAAAGGAGCAGTTTATGCTCTTATTAATTCACTGGGTTCTTGCCTACAGAGGAAAGACATTGGTGGCCGTGAATATATGTTGTTGCACCTCTCCTGACTCCCAGAGACTATACATCACAGCCTGCTGTAGGTTCTCTATGCAGAGTGCAAAAAAGTGGGTGTCTCTGGGCAGGGCTAGAAAGATAACTGCTTAGTATTCTGCAGAGTGTCTCCACCGCCACCCATCACCTGTGCCTCTCTGCACAGGACAGGAACTTCCTCTGAATTGTGTGGTGATGGAAGAGTAAGGTGTAGAAACCAATTCTCCTGGTCACTCAGGCATACTCCGAACAAAGATGAAAGTTGGGGAAGGGGACAAAGAGAAAGAGTCTTATTTCTTCTTTTTTCCTTATCTGGGACGTGCAAAACAAAAGGGGCAGTTTTGTTGAATGATTTGAATGATCAAACCACACTATGGCTTATTTCTAGTAAAATTACATAAGATTAAACTCTGTCTTTCTTCTCAATCATTACTTCCTCCAAATCCTTCCTAGACCTCCCTGACTATGAAGTCAAAGACCTCCATCACGTGCTGTCCTAGCTCCATGTCCTTCTCAGTGGTGGCTGTCGGAGTTGCACGGCTACATTTGTTTGTGTGGGTGCTGGATTAAGTGTCTCCCCACTCAATCGTGGACTACATGAGGGCAGGAACTGTGTCTGGGCTTTGCTCCCCGCAGTGTGCCCAGCCCTGCCACTGTCCTTGCGTGCTGTAGATGCTTGCTAAATGTTGGTTGAATGAAGAGATGTTAAAAAAAAAAGAATAAAGACCAGCAAAAGGTTATTAACCATAACAAAAACACCTTTCTTTTTCATGTATTTTCCAGAAATAAATTTAGTGTTATTTAACAAGAAATCATTGTTCTGCATCCTACTGTGTTTCCTTGAAAAGGCAAGAATAGCATATAGGCACAAATACATTAATAATATTAATAATTGCAAAGCTATATCTCCTCTACTTTATAAATGTGGAATCTAGTCATACTCATTAGCTTAACTTTGGCTTACTTATTTCCCTCCTTCTTCTAATGGTCTCTGTCTCAGTCCGTGTTGCTATAAAAGAATAGCTGAGGCTGGGTAATTTATAAAGAAAAGAGGTTTATTTGGCTTATGGTTCTGCAGGCTATACAAGAAGCATGGTGGCAGCAACTGCTCCTGGTGAGGGTCTCAAACTGCTTCCACTCATGGTGGAAAGCAAAAGGAAGCAAGCATCACATGGCAAGAGGAAGGAAGCAAGGGAGAAAAGGGAGGGAGGTGCCAGGCTCTGTTGAACAAGCAGTTCTCTCAAGAACTAATAGAATGAGAACTCACTACAGCGAGGAAGGCACCACACCATTCATGTGGGACCCCCATGACCTAGACACCTCCCACCAGGCCCCACCTCCAACATTGGGGGTCAAATTTCAACGTGAGATTTGGAGGGGACAAATATCCAAACTATGTCAGTCTCTCTCTGACTATTTTTTATAATGAATTCTTTACCACTTCTTGTTCTTATTGCAGCAACCCTGAGGTTGCTAAATTACTTGAGTGCAATCCCAAGATTGGGACACTGAGAAGAGCACGGAGTAGCAGCAGCCATCAGGGACCAGGCACAACTGGAGAGATGGAAATGAAGCAAAACTTACTTAGGTCGTGGCCAGTGAGACCTTTTGTTACTTTGATTTGCACCTTGCAACTGAAAAACAACTAGCAAAGATTGAAAGAAAGACAAGAGGAACCATCTCTTGCCCTTTCACTGAAATACAGTTTTCCATTTAGGATACTCAACTGAGATTCACCATGTCCTGGACTTGCCCTATTAACCAAGATTAGTCTTTCTGTTTCTTTTTTTTTTTTTTTCCTTATTTAAATATTAACTCCTTAATACTGAACTCCTAAGGTCTTTTACCTTTTCAAATATGTAAGAGTGCACTCTGCTTCTTGGGTCTGTGGGAGCCTTAGGATCTGCAAACAGGGGTGCTGCCTGACTCTGGCCAGACCAGAACTTGATTCTTTTAACATTACAATGAAAATTATAAGACCCCAAGAAACAAAGACAGGTCAAAGGGTTTCACTTGTCCTTCATTCACTATCAAATTACCAAAACTTCATCTAGAACTCTACCAAAAGGTGGCATTCTTCAACCCTCTGAATGCTTCTGAGCCCAAATCAGCCTGCTTCTTCCATGAAGTAGAGCAGTTGATGGAGAGATGCCTTCATCTTGCCTGAGTGGGAAAGCTTAGGGTAGGAGAAAGAAGTTGTTCTTTCTCTTTTATTACTTTCCATATGGCGGAAGTTGTGCATCCATGTTTCTCTGGGTTCTATTATAGAAACAGAAAAAGAAGCAGCAAGCATGACTTCTAATCCAAGAGGAATTGTATCAGGGAATTAGCATGTCTTCCTTGTTTATCACAGATAATACACTCTCTCTTTTAGAAGGAACAAAGAGGCCTTGACATTTTCCTTAAGAGCAATTGGCAAATACTGATATTCATCAATTCCATTTACTTCCTTTGAGAGGAAAAATATCTTCACAGGCTGAATAATGTTACAACTCCAATGGAAGGAATTTTCCCAAGGTCCATGACACTAGGACAGCTATATATATATATTTTTTTTTGCTTTTGCTTTGTTTTTATAATCTTTAATTCAATTCTTCTTTGCCTTAAAAATTACCCTGATTTGATTAATTCACATTGTAAGACCAATATATTTTGAATTAGCTCCAAAGGAAATACTTTTATATGTTCACCTTCCTCTTAACACACTGAAACTAGGGCTTGCATTGATAGACGATTAATCTCTGAAAACTTTTAAACCTAGCAAGCAACATCGTTGGTTACATTTTGAAAATTTGCCAAGAATAGGTAACTTAAATTAATGAAGGGGAAGAAAAAGCCAGGGTTATGTTTCGGTGTTGCCAAATTTCCAAAGCCATTTGAAGAGCCAAAAAGAAATGCATTCTGATACTGCCATGTTATTTCCACAGTAACGGAAGGGAGGACGAGTCATCGTTCTCTGCAGTTATCCTTAACGGTCTTCGTTAATCTTTATGATTCTTTATCCTTGTTTACTAAGAAACTGGGTTCACTCAAAATTCTATAAATATTGGAATCTAGATATACAAATACATCTTCCTCCTTTGATTTTAGTGGAACTGAGAAGAAAGAGGTATTTCCCTGGTGCGAAATTATAGATGCACGTATGTGTTCATATATTTGAAAAGAAAAGAGATGTGTTGAAAAAATTGGAAAGCAAATGGGACCAGTTTTAGTTTGGCGGTATCAAAACTATTGTTCTGGGGGAAGAAGGACTGGGCAGCTGCCCAGCCCCTGGTGATCCAGGATTTTGAAGCCCTGGGACTAAGTCCCTCTTTTGTTCGTTGGCGGTTACCGGTGTTCACTGGCAGCCTAGCTGGTTGCTAGGAGTTCATAGAATGAGTGTCTTGGAAATTCGAAGATGAGAGATGAAGAGGAAGGGAAGGAAGGCACAGGTGAGAAAAGAGCTGTCAGTACAAACTTAACTCTTCCCTACCTGAAGCATGTCAATGGCAAATAGCCAGAGTTCCCTTATATGTCCCAAAAAAGAACATTCTATTTGATGGTTTAAAAAATTCCCAAATAGCCTCTTCTGAAAATATCCATAAAATTAGTACAGTGGAAGGGTGAAATATTAAGTAAAGGAAAGGAATATCTTTCTGGATTTTATTTATTACTAAAAGTGCAGAAGGTGAGAAAATATGCAAGTAAAACCTATGATATGTTCTGGCCATCAAAAGTCTTCTGTACCTGATATCCTCCTGGCATTGAAACATTTGTGCTGAAAAAGAAATCAAGAAGTTTTGAGAAAGATCTGAGAGAGACACCTTATGAAGATTAGGTGTGCAATCAAGCAGGCATGACTTTCAAATAAATATTAAATCTCTATTGAGTTTTTCTGAACCTTTCTATATTCTGGTGCTTTGTATGAGATGTTGGTGCAAGAAACAGATGTATTGTTTTTCCCAGCAGCAAGACCAGATTCCGATGGATCCAGGAGAGCAGCTCACAGAAAAATGTGCCTCCATTTGGTTTAGATGGAGTGTACATATCTGAACCATGTCCCAGTTACTGCAGTGGCCGTGGGGACTGCATTTCAGGAGTGTGTTTCTGTGACCTGGGGTACACCGGTAAGGCTGAATACGTGTGTCTGATGGTTGGTTTGTAAAATATTTGTCTCTAGTACTGTAATCTATGTTATTCTTCCAAAGAAATAGATTCTGAGTTTATTCTTCTCTAAGTCTAAGGATTGTAGGAATTTGCAACCCAGGCACATGAGGTGCTAAGATATTTTGTAGTTTTGAGCTACCTAAGGAAGAAACCATGATAACACAAATTTCACTTCCTAAACAGGATTTGTTTATTGTTAATAGTGACGGTAATTAACATTGCGTAAGGCCCTACTTCATGCTAGGCACTAAAGTAAGGCTTTTTATTTTATCTCATTTAGTTCTTACAATAACCCTGTGGCATAGTATTGTAAATTCTGTTTATATTTGAGGAAACTGAGGCACATAGAGGTTTAGTAATTCTCCCAAGGTTACACAGCTGGGAGTTGCTGGAGCTGGCTGTCATTCTCTAGAACCCAAACCTAAGCTCTTAACCACTTGGCTACAGGGTCTCCCTGAACTCTTTACATTGCTTTTTATATGAAATGTAATTTTATACATTTAAAGTAAAAATGGAACTTATGAAATAATAAATCCAAGACTGCCAAAAAAGAGTGTTACTATAAGCAAAAATGAAAAGGGATCTGAGATTAAAGAGTAAAATTGGAGAAAATAATATAAGTTTCAAAATCTTTTTTTGGATTTTTCCTGGAGACAACTTCAAAAGGCTTCTTCACAGCTTTTCAGTGCTCTGGCCTTCATTTGGCACATGACCAAAGACAAACATATGTTGTTGCAGGCCTTCTATGGAGAGTGCTGTCACTCATAGTTCCAAGGGTGGTTTTTTTTTTTGTTTGTTTGTTTTTTAAATCTGGGACTGACACCCTTTATTGATCCTATAATAGAAGGACAACAAATGAGCAAATTTTCTTGTGGACAAAATCTATTTCTCAGTTTACACAAATCCTTAGTAGCAAGAACTGTGAAAATGCTTGGTTCCCAATGTCTCTCTTTATTAAAATATAAGAAACTACAGAGGCAGAATAGTGGTTTTGACTATGGTAATGATGGCTGTCTTTCAGGCAGACAATCATGAGATACAAATTTTCATGTGGCTTCCTGCACCTAATACCTCTGGAAATTCATCCTCTGCCCATGTGTTGAATATATCTTGTAATGTTTAGTGATTCCAACAAAGCATCTCTCCTATGTATTTCTTTTTTCTGAAGCTGCGCAAGGAACCTGTGTGTCAAATGTCCCTAATCACAGTGAGATGTTTGATAGGTTTGAGGGGAAGCTCAGCCCTCTGTGGTACAAGATAACTGGCGGCCAGGTTGGAACTGGCTGTGGAACACTTAACGATGGCAAATCTCTCTACTTCAATGGCCCTGGGAAAAGGGAAGCAAGGACTGTCCCTCTGGATACCAGGAGTATCAGGTAAGTAGTTAATTGGTTAGCTCTTCCTCTGAAAATATTTAATTCACATTAGGTGGTCTAGCTGGAAACTTTCCAGTCGCCTGTATAGACGAGTAAAAATAAATGACTTAGCTCATAGATGTCCGAGATAGTAGTTTCCAGCAAATTTATATAATTCAAATGTTCATGGTGATACTTTCCAACACCCCGGTCATGTCCTGGACATGTAATAAGTTTGATTTAACTATAATTAAATATTTTTTAAAAAAGTCTATAAACCAAAATTCTTTAATCAATTCTGATTTCACCAAGGCTCTCATGTCTACTTGTGTCCAGCTGGTTCTCAAAGTTTTATGTATTATACAAACTGATACTTTTAAAATGAAAGTTGGTTGTTAAGTCAAGAATTTTCTAACTCTAAATTACTGCCAAAAAATAATTATTTATTAATTGGTCACTTATTGGAACTGCCCCAGAAATTTATTAATAAAATACCTACACTGACACCTACTGGTAAAAGGGAAGAATTGTTTGGTTTTTAAGGTCAAGTGAAATAGTAGCACACCTAAAATGAAACTGTGCTTTTTTAAAATCAATTAATTATTTGAAAATTGGAACAAAGGAAACAGAAAAATGTTTGAAATTTTTAGACCTTCTCCTCACTAAAATTTTGGGTTCTGTGTCATATTTTTTCTGCCTTCAGTCTCTTTCCCTTTCCTTTTGTATTGTTCTCTCCGAAATGTGCCTGTCAAGCAAGCACTCTCTGTCGGTCACCGGGGACTGAGGCATAATTTATATCACACTGACTGCGTGTCACTTGTGAAAAAGTTAGCCAACTGAGTCTAAATCAGTAATAGGCATTTGTCTGGCCTTAAACAAATATAGTATTCAACTTCTTAATGTTAGATTTTTCCTCCTCTTGAGTTTCTAAGGATGGTATTATCTGGATTTAAGGAATTTCCATTTTAGTAATTCCATTAAATTACATCAGACTGTCATGATGAAGTGGGGTTAAACTGTTTCCTATTGTTTAGATCATTATTACAGGATAAAATAAATGGTCATTGATCAACTTTTTCTAAATGGTTACAGAATTAACTTATTATAATCTATATAGTTGCTGCTTGTCATATGCCCTTTGAGTTTAAAAGTGTACTTAATAATTACTGGAGGGTTTTTTTTCTAATGCATCAAAATACAAAGGGTTAATTCTCTTTTGAACTCATCTATTTGTGAGTAAACTGAAGTTTTTTTCCCCAGACTTGTTCAATTTTATATACAAATTGGAAGCAAAACTTCAGGTATTACCTGCATCAAACCAAGAGCTAGAAATGAAGGTAAGTGGCTGTATTTCCATAGGAATTATTGTTACTATTGGCAAATTAGTCCTTTTTCCTCCCAAAGTTTGGCCAGGATTTTTCAAACTGAAACATTACCCTGAATCATTCTCTTCTCTTCTCCTTCATAGAATGGGTGGCTGCATGGAGCCACGATCCCTAAGAATTCTTATATAGATCCTTAAGCCTGAAAAATATCATGTCTCCTCTGGGTATAGGCAGGATTACTGGGGCATTTGTTTTAGGGAAGCCTATTCCTTTATACTTTCCATAGAGATGGGGGAAAAACCCAATAGCAGAGACTTTTACATCAGCATGAGGGCTAGAAACTTGTTTGCATGGGGCGTTACTGAATGCAGATCAAACTCTACTCCTGCATATAAACATTCTGGGTAGACCGTATCCTTGTGTAGGAGGAGCAGTTCTTGGTAATAACGTTAACTTTTAGCGAGACCTATTATATGCAAGTCACTATTCCAAGTGTTTTACCAGTGTTTATTCATTTTATCTTTATCATACCCCTTTGCCATAAGTATTAGTATTAGTCCTATTTTACAGTTATAGAAACTGAGGCACAGAGAGGTCAAGTAATTTGCCCGCAATCATGCAGTTAGTAAGTGATGAGCAGGGATTCAAACCACTCGTGCTGGCTCCAGAATTTATGCCTTAGCCATCAGACTGTATTGCCTCTCTCCTTGCCCTGAACTCCACCCTCCCTTGGCACCCATACCATCTTCTCCCTCACATGATTCAGTTCTGAAGGAAATGCAAAAGGCTTCAAGCATAGGTAGCCTCCAGGAGCTCTACAGATGTGATGGGGTTCATTAAGGAACCCAGAACGTGAGTTGGTTCCTAGCATAAAATCCACAGGCTTCTCAAATGGGTCCTCCAAACCCTGGTCTCAGGAGCAGCATGTGAAGAGTTTTGCACCTTGTATGTTTGTTATTATCTCAGATATGACTGTGTAAAACATATTGGCTTCAACAGTACCTGCTAGTCAGTAGAGCTACCGAGGGCTCTGTTCATCAACTCTACATTTCCTTGGCCATATCATCACTAACTGAAGGCTTTAATAATTTTTTCTGAGTATCTCAGTACTTTTAGGCTAGTAATTATCCAAATCATCCATTAACTGAAGCAGCAGTCTAGAAGTTTTTATAGACCGTTTTGCATTCCCTGATCTCTTCAATAAATATTTAGTAAGAATCTGTTCTAAGCCAGACACTGTTCTAGGTGCTGCAGATACAGTGTCACTAAAAGACAGATGTGTCAGTCATGATGAGCTAGGTTATGCTGCAATAATGAAGAACCCTCTAAATATCAGTGGGCTAAAACAAGAAGGATTTCTCTCTTGTGCTACATTTTCTTCATGGGTCATCTGAGGTTCTCATTCCAGAACCATGAAGCAGCTGCCAGGTAGATTCTGGATGTTGTCAACCATGTGGCAGAGGGAAAGAGAAAGTGTGGTGAAGGGAACAAGAGGGACAAAAACGAGAAGAACAAGAAGCACCCTACCATGTGCTGGAGGGGGAGGAGCCAGTGTGGCACTAACGAACACCTTCAGGGGAGATCCCTGCCCTTAAGAGAACTTATATTCTAGTGCAAAGAGTCAGATAATAAACAATAAAGAAAAGAAATAAGCCAGAAAATGTTAGGTTGTAAGGGCTAGACAAAAACAAATAAGCTGATGAGATGGAAAGTAAACTTACACGGGGGAGGTGCTGATTTAGACAGAATAGTCTGGGTGAGGGCTCACCAAGGAAGTGGCATTTAATAAATTGAAATCTAAAGGAAAGTTGTTTGCATAACTCTTTTGCAAATGACAAATCCATACTCCACTATTTGTGTATGACCAAAAAAAAAAAAAAGAAAAACCCTGAGCATGGTATAGTAGGGAGCATCTGCTTATCACAGATCTGAGTCTCTGCTCCTTATTTAACTTCTGATTACAAGTGCTGCTGTCTGCCCTGTGAGGCAAATTCCCCTTAGGATTCCTTTAGGAACAAGAAACTTTTTCTCAACTAGTCTTGAGCCACTTTTATAAACTCAATGCTGGCCATGTAATTCACATCCCACAGGCATGTCTTAGTCTTTTATTGAAAACTGGTTGTTAAAATGTAAATCTGCTTAAATCCTTGAACAAATCTCTTCCAGTGATGAAAGTAAAGATTTTTTTACTTACTCAAGCTGAAGCATAAATTTACATATTTGGAATTAAAATCAAAATTAGGCTATTTTCAATAAGACTGGACAGAATGTAGATGGAATTGCAGTTTAGAAAGAGAAGTGTTTTATTTTAATACATGCCTTAAGCCCTCAATAGATGAGCTAAAGGGCTTGGTTTATTCAGATGTACAATGTTAGATGACCCAGCTAATGAGGCTCAGCAACTGACATAAGATATGTATATTGCAGTTTTCCTTTCTTGCATTCCTCCACTCTCTCATACTTAGCTAGGATTGTTCTTTGGAATTGGAAGCCCTCATCACCGCAGACCTTGTTACTGCCTGAAGGTGTACGTGACACTCCTAAAAAAGCTAATGAGGAGAAAGGCAAGAAGCAGAAACCAATGAAGTGTGCACCTCCTGGGCCATGCTTCTTATATTTTAATGTGCACCTGAGCCATTTGGGAGGCTTGTTAAAATGCAAATTTAGATACAGTAGGACTAGAGAGGTATGTTACATAACAGATTATCCCAAAACTGAGTGGCTTAAAACTGCAAATATTTGTTACCTTACAGTTTCTGTGAATCAGGAATTTGGGAGCAGCTTAGCTGAATGGTTCCAGCTTAGGATCTTTCATGAGGTTGCAGTCAAGACAAAGGCCTGGAGGCATATGGTCATCAGAAGACTTAATCAGGGCTAGACGATCTATTTCCAAGATGGCTCTCTTACATGGCTGTTGGTAAAAGGCCTCAGTTTTTCTCTGGCTATTGGCAAGAGGCTTCAGCCTCCATAGGCTGCTTGAATATCCTTACTGCATGTAGGGTGGCTTTCCACAGAGCAAGAGATCTGAGAGACAGCAAGGAATAAACTGCAATGCCTTTTATGACCTAGTCTCAGAAGTCATACATCATCACTTCTACCATATTCTATTCATTAGAAGCAAGTTACTAAGACTATCCACACTCAAAGGGAGGAGAATTAAGTTCCACTTTTTGAAGGAAGAAGTGTCAAAGAATTTGTGGACATATTTTTAAATACCTGTTCCAAGGGGATACAGGTGCTGGTCTTGGACCATACTTTTGAGTGGAAGGAACTAGAAAGGACCAGCCAGTGAAATTTTATTCTCATGATGCTTCATTTCTGCTATTATAATCTACCTTCTGAATATGTCACCCCCAAATAACTATATAAATAATTTCTATCTCTTTCTAGTCTTATTAAGTGTAAACCATATTAACACAAATTAATGGCCACAAGAAAAACTAAATTTTGAAGTGTCTGCACCCTCAGCCATCCAGCCTCACACTAGAAAGCCAATGGGACATATTTTGAGCAAACATCATGGGTTAGAGACTGCAGCTTTTGCCAGACATTCCTCAACTTGTCTACAATAAAGACTAGAAACAGCATCACTTCAATTTTCCTCATGAACTTTGGTGTGTGACTCTGTCTCTTTCCCAACACATGGATCTCAACTCAGTCAACTGAAGCTCTAACTCCCCATCCCTACACCTGTATACAGCATGCTGTCTCCCCAAAGAGTTCTGTTCTTTAATCTATTTTTATCCTCTCAATTAGTTTGACAAGTTCTTTAATTTTAAATATGGTAGGTTTAATTCTTCCGAGATTTCTAATTTTTAGCATATTTGTCATTTTTGTTCCTGGCATCATCCCTTGTCAGATGTGGCGACAGTAATTCCATGTGCTATTAATTAGCCTTAAACAGCTTTTAGCTCTACATTTTATTGTAATACTTCTTGAAACTTTAGTAAACTCTTTGTTATCCAACATGGTAAAGCGATTGGCAAGTCAGCCAATAATAGGAAAATTAATAAAATAACAAATAAATATAACTTTACTGAGCATAATTTCTGTGAATACTCAAAAAGTAACTCTGTTCCCATTCATAATTATGAATATGCAGTGCCAGTCTTAGGAACAATTATGGCATAGACAATTAGATAGATACCATCTATCACTCTGCCCCCTCCCAACAAAACAAATAAATATATATTGATAAATAATATTTATAAAATTATATATATATAACTACATTTACAACTGTTCCTAAGACTGGCACAGTCTTGTTCCTAAGATGGGCACTGATTTATACCTAGTTATATATTATATCTATGTAAATTGATTCCCCAAATTTCATCCTTAGCAGTTTGTTCCTTGCATTCAGCATTACCCTTTCCCTGTGTCCTCGGTAGCACACCAGGTCCCCACAGTTTAGTGTGCAGTTCCCTGGATCCTACCACCCTAGTGGCAGGTGGAGGGGCATGGGTGGACAGGGCAAGTAAAGGGGGAAAGGGTGATAACAGAGAAAGAAAAGTCGAACTAACACTGGGAAGGAGTGAGTTTCTCTGTTTGCTATTTAATAATTTGGCTTCATTCAAGCTTCACTGACCAAGATCTGACAAAGTGTGAAGTGCCAGTAAAAGGATCTTTCTGCTTAATAGAATTTCAGACTACTGGCAGTGCTTACTGCCTTGTGCTTCAGCAGCAAAGAGTGCTACTTGGTTTTGTGCCAGGGAGATTGAGATATTTCTTCTGAGTATATAATAATGATATGAGACTTTGTGATGTTCAGGACAGAATCTAAAATTCAAATACATGATCTGGAGTGGGTTTTTATGTTCCCTTGCCAACTTACTCATCAGTCAAAGCTGAGCGGTCTTTAAAAGAGATTATGTATTTTCTTTCTCCATTTCCTGGGAGTCAGTGCATTAGAAACTGTCAAGACATTGATGGGCCTTCAGGTCTACTAATTCATTCCTTGGAAGTTAGACGAATGTGCCCTCATTCTATGAGGCACAATTTGAGGTTGCTGCAGTTTCACCATGTAAGAAATACTGTTCCTTGCCTCTAGGAAACTGTCCAAGTAACTGGATTTATGTCTTTTAACTCAGGGCTTGTTGTTCAGTATTCAAATGACAATGGGATACTCTGGCATTTGCTTCGAGAGTTGGACTTCACGTCATTCCTGGAACCACAGATCATTTCCATTGACCTGCCACGGGAGGCAAAGACACCTGCAACAGCGTTTCGATGGTGGCAACCACAACACGGTGAGTTACTGCTCACTCCAACTTCCTGGTACCTTTCAGATCATACAATATCCATATTCACTTTATATTATGTGTTTCTTAATTTGCTGTCAATTTCTAGACAATTTGATTTAAAATCACAGTCACGAAGATATTCATTATTGCTGTGTAATGAACCTCCTCTAACTGCCTTTGTTCATCTGATTGCAGGGAAGCATTCAGCCCAATGGGCTTTGGATGATGTTCTTATAGGAATGAATGACAGCTCTCAAAGTGGGTTTCAGGACAAATTTGATGGCTCTATAGATTTGCAAGCCAACTGGTATCGGATCCAAGGAGGTCAAGTCGATATTGACTGTCTCTCTATGGACACTGCTCTGATCTTCACTGAAAACATAGGTATATATTATCACCAGATAAAGGGAGAATATTTGATTAAGTAGAGGACTAAATTAACTAAAACTCAAGAGGAAATTTTCTAATGCGAAACTATGTGCCTAACTACCTGTGCTGAGGGAGGCTCTCAGGAAAAACACAATTGTATTGTCCTAGTGTAACTTGGTGAGCCTAGTGACTTGGTTTTTGTTGGAACTGCCTTTCACAGAATATGAATGATATGAGTACGGTTTCTTAAAAGCAGAGCAAAAAATATATGTATATTTTATAATTTGCAGAATTACAGACTTAAGACTCTGTTAAAAGATAAATGTTTGAAGTGATAATTATCCTGATTTGATCATTACACATGTATACATGAATCAAAATATCACATGTACCCCCAAAATATGTATAACTGTGATATATCTGTTTTAAAAAGACTCTATGTTAGCCCTTTTCAAGGTGGTAATGCTTTTCAAGTTAGCAGCCTTCCGTATTTCTGAGTTCTAAGGGTAACCAAATAAAAACAGGAAATATGAAAAGAAAAGTCAAAGCACATATGAGGAGCTAAAAATAAGCCACGATTCTTGTTGGTTATTGTAAGTGTTGATTATAAGCATAAACGCCAAGTAAGTAAAGAGCACAATTATATGCTACCATTGCACTTTTTTTTGTAGGAAAACCTCGTTATGCTGAGACCTGGGATTTTCACGTGTCAGCATCTACCTTCCTGCAGTTTGAAATGAGCATGGGCTGTAGCAAGCCCTTCAGTGACTCCCACAGTGTACAGCTCCAGTATTCTCTGAACAATGGCAGGGACTGGCATCTTGTCACTGAAGAGTGTGTTCCTCCAACCATTGGCTGTCTGCACTACACAGAAAGTTCAATTTACACCTCGGAAAGATTCCAGAATTGGAAGCGGATCACTGTCTACCTTCCACTCTCCACCATGTGAGAATTGTCATTTGGCTACATGTCAGAACTTTGGGTTTCTGTCACCTAATTTGAAAATAATTGTGATTCCACTTGGGGATTCTATGATTCTTTCATGATAATTATGCATGGTACATGCCAGGAAGAATAAAAAATAGTACAAGGTGCTTTGAGTTGCAATTTTTAAATGTGGCTAGAGAGTTCCAAAAGTTTTACAAGGCTGAACTTTAATGTTCTTTAGCAACATGAAGGCTACCCACCAGATTCAGTGTTTAAACTGTTGTAAAAATAATTCTCTACCCATAAAGCAGACTGATACTTCTTCACATTAAGCAGTATGTGAAATTACCAAATATGGGAGAACACCCTTAGCTTTTTTCATCTCACTACCACAGTGCAAATAAAGGGTTGGTTCCTTTGGAATGCTTATATCACTTTGCATCTCTCTTCCCCTCCCCAACATTTCAGATCACATTCAAGAGTTATATTGACTTATAGTAGGCTCCCACTGTTGTGGTGGAGGCATTTGGACAATTCGAGGGTCTTTCTAGGAACTAATGTGTGCTGTGGTGACTGGTTACAGGTGGTGCCAGTCTGGGACTACTCCCCCCAGAGCCTTCCCTCCTTGCTCTGTTCTAAATGGCAGGAAATGCAGGGGAAATTGGCCTCTACAGGTTACATTTCCCAGCCTCCAATATCTGCTGGCTTCCTGAGAGGTTTAGACAGTGGCAGACACTGGCGAGAGATTGGAGGGTGGAAATAAGGGATAAATCAGGGTATTCCTCCCTCTCCTTTTCTGCCTCAAGTGCATCTTGGCCAACTTTTGTGGCTCCAGCTCCCCCAGAGGGCCTTCCGTGTGGCACTGGTCCCCGGGTACCAGTAACAGTGTCTCCTCCCTGTGTCCCTCCAGCCTTGGACTTGTAGTGAGTGGCTTCCTGACTGCAAAACTCGGGTTTCCTCACTGACTGTATTGGTTTCTTAGTTCTGCCGCTGTTTACCCAATTCCTTGCATGAAATCCTTTCTGTGTTAAATATTTGAAGCAGTTTCTGTTTTCCTGGTTCAATTCTGAGTCAGAGATGCACAACTAAATGACAGGAAAAAATGCAGAAAACCAAAGCATTTTAGTATTTAGCCTAAAGTTTCCTATGACCGCCAGAGCTTTAAATAGTGCCTGCTTGTAGCTCATTTATTCCTTTTTTTATTCAACAAACATTTATTGAATATCTATTGTGTTTTAAGTACTCTGATACTAAATGAATAAGCTGATGCCAAGATCAAAATATATTAAAGTCATGCGTCACTTAATGATGGTGATACATTCTGAGAAATGTGTCATTAGACAATTTTGTTGTTGTGCAAACATCACAGAGTGTACTTTCACAAACCTGAATGGTGTAGCCTACTACACACCTAGGCTGTATGGTACAATCTATTGCTTCTGGGCTACAGACCTGTACAGTGTGTCACTGTACTGAATACTGTAGGCAATTGTAACACAATGGTAAGTATTTGTGTATCTAAACATATCTAAACATAGTAAAAATACAGTATAAAAGATTTTAAAAAATGGTACACCTATATAGGGCACTTGCCGTGAATGAAGCTTGCAGGACTGGAAGTTGCTCTAAGTGAGTCAGTGAGTGAGTATGAAGGCCTAGAACATTACTGTACACTACTGTAGACTTTATAAACACTGTACACTTAGGCTACACTAAATTTATTAAAAAAATCTTTCTTAATAATAAATTATCCTTAGCTTACTGTAACTTTTTTACTTTATAAACTTTATAATTTTTTTGACTTTTTGACTCTTTAGTAATAACACAGCTTAAAACACAAACACATTGTACAGCTGTACAAAAATTTTTTTCTTTATATCCTTATTCTGTAAGCTTTTTTTATTTTTAAAACTTTTACATTTTTTTTACTTTTTAAACTTCTTTGTTAAAAATTAAAGTACTGAAACACACATTAGCCTTGACCTACACAGGGTCAGGACCATAAAGACGTAACTAGGAGACAGGAATTCTTAAGTTCCGTTTTAGTCTTACGGGACCACTGTCATATGTGCGGTCCATCGTTGACTGAAGCATCATTTGGGGCACATCACTGTATTTAGGATAGCAACCTCTAAGCAGTTATTTATGATATAAAATGATAACAGAGGTAATATGTAGGGATATTATTAAAACCTAGGAGGGTACTACCTAGCTCAGTTTGGGGAAATTGGAGGTAGCTTCCCGGAGGAGCTGATGTCTCAGCTGAGTCTCAGTGAGGAGAGCTTATCCAGGTGAAGAGGGGGTGAGAGAGCATTGGTGCTGTCACAAGCCAAGACAAAATCCCAAAGGCCAGGAGAAGCATGAGCTGATGGGGCCATTGAAGGATTCGATGTTGTCAGAATATAATTGAGAGGCAAGAAATAGGAAAAGAGGCTGGAGCCAGGGAAGAGGGCAGATGATGGAGGGGCCATGTATGTCATCTTAAGTAGCTTGGCCTTGATGGTGCCTGTGCATTAGGGAACCATTGAAGGGTGTTAAATAGAGTGGCAATGTGATTAGATTTCTGTTTTAAAGCCGCCATGCTGACAGCTGTGTTACTTTGAAGGAGAACTTGTGTAGGGGAAACTGTAGTACTTGAAATGGTACTACTGAAATTCTACTTCAGGTAGACTATGTTCCACGTTCCAAATAACTAACTAGCAGACTTCTGCTATGCGATCTGTTCCTTAGCGAGTGACTGTTGTTGTTTGGTAAGGCTGCATCTATTTCTGGATAAAGCAGTCTTGTGACCTAGCATACTGCAAATAACAGATGGCAAATATGGTAGAAAATATGGGGATGCATCACATCATTCTAGTCTTCAGCTTTAGAGAGCCAGAACCTCGAGAACCAAAATACAGGGCAGAGGTGTCACAGGGCTTCCGGGCACTCCCAGAAACCATCTAGGAACAGTAGAATAGGGACTTCACTAGCAGAACTTTGTAAGATTCTAACTTTTCCTCATGTTTATCATCTTAGGTATCTTTCCCAGTACTGAATAGCAGTAAATGCCTGAAATTGAAATTCTGCATGTATTTCAAAAGCAAAATAAATCAATAGTTCAAAATAACTTTTCCATCTCACACATGTATTTGTAGACTCTTGTAGGAAAGAAATAGTGAAAGAGTTAAATAGTGTGTTTTCTACTCTCTTGTTTGTGGGTCAACACAAAACAGCATCCACTACTTAGTAGGAAAATAAAGTGTCTCAAAGGAGAGGGAACTGGACTCTGGAGAAAGCCACTTTAAAGGGAAAAAGGAATTAAAATAAATGTCCTCATGCTTTCAGGGTTGCTTGTCAAACCAATCGTGTGTTTTCTTTGGTTAGTTCTCCCAGGACCCGGTTCAGATGGATTCAGGCCAACTACACTGTGGGAGCTGATTCCTGGGCTCTTGATAATGTTGTACTGGCCTCAGGGTGCCCTTGGATGTGCTCAGGACGAGGGATTTGTGATGCTGGACGCTGTGTGTAAGTTAATAAAACTGCCAGTTTCTTTCTTTACAATGCAACAATAAAAATGGCTTGTCGAACTCATGACAAATAATGCCTTTACTCTACTCCCTCTTTTCCTTAGGTGTGACCGGGGCTTTGGTGGACCCTACTGTGTTCCTGTTGTTCCTCTACCTGCGATTCTTAAAGATGATTTCAATGGGAACTTACATCCTGACCTTTGGCCTGAAGTGTATGGTGCAGAGAGAGGGAATCTGAATGGTGAAACCATCAAATCTGGAACATCTCTCATTTTTAAAGGGGTCAGATATGATTCTACTTCTCTACATTACTACTAACACTCCCTTCTTCACTCACTGCTCCACCTAAATGCATTGCTGAATCTGTTCAGATGACATATTACTTTTATACATAGTTATTGATGTCTAGCCCAAACCATGTTTCCTCTTCTATTCAGTGAAATCACTTTTTATGATCACTTGAGCGTGAATTTTTTCCTCTGCTTTGGTGATCAGACCTTCTTTACTTTCTGCTGGAATTATATATAAAAAGTTATATGTATACAGTTTTTAGAATCTAGATTTCTAGAATCTAGCATTTTATCTTATTACATTTTTAATTTGCAATAGTTTTAAATGATTTTGTGAAAGACTTTTTTCTTCTTTTTTTAAAAAATTTCTGCCAATAGAAACATTTGGTGACTTTAAGAAAACCAAAAATTTAAGTCAGGTTAAACAGCATTCTCAAATATTGTTAGTATATTTTTGTATTTCAACTTTGATTTCCGATTAGAGAAATGTCAAGCAAGCATGTAAAAATCTGTGCTAAGCTGGCACATCTTCATATGTGAATACATGCTACATCCCCTCTCTCTCAGCATGGGGAAGTTGACTAATCTAGGTGTGCAAATGAAATCTATGACAAAAATCTGCATGAGTTTTTAATACACCCTTAATTATTAACACCTAACACTTAGACAATTAGATACCCTGGAACTTTTTCAATTATAGTTAATAGATGCCAGTTATCATCCTTGTTTGCATCCAAATTCTTCTCAAGTTTTGAATGAGAAATAAAAAAAAGTGATTACGGCCTGAGACATTTACGAGTCCCTGAGAGTTTTGAGAGGCCAAAGAAATAAGGGTGGAAAATGTCAGAGTTGAAACTCGTGGTTTTTTTGGGTTTTTGTTTTAGTTTTATCTCAGATGTTAGCTCTTCTTACCACTAGCTCACTTCTGATCATTTTGAAGCAGTGGACAAGACCAAAAAGCAGAAATCCTGTAACTTCTCATGATTGAAAGAATTTTTAAAGCAGTAGAATTTTTAAGCAGTAGAATTAACCTGGTCCTTAGATCCTATAAACGAGAAAGACGCATAGTCTTTTATATTTTCCTTTTAGCCATCCAAGTGCAAGAGCAGCCAAGCATTATATGTGTTACACATAGTATCTATCAGCTCTGCAAGATGCAGAGAGGGCTCAGCATGTGCCATTCAGTAGTTGTAGTTTGACCTAGAAAGGCATTCTTTTGTGAAAAAGGAAATGATAGTCTCTTTTTAATGTTTATAGATTGAGGAGTACTATCAGATGTTAAAATAGCTTGTTGGTTGCAAAAGAATTCCTCACATTTAGCATAAATGGATCACTGAACCTGGAAAAAGGATGAAAAAAGAAACATATCTGTGTGAACTAGAATATATGTGGCAGCAGGGCTTGACAGTTCTACCCTATAAATATCAATATCATGTGCTAACCTATAAACAAATATTGCAAATATGAAAGGAAGATACTTTTAGATTACAGATCATGCCCAATTTCAACAAAATTGCTCCTACAAAAGGCAGTGTAATAAAAAAAATTTTTTTAAATATAAAAGGCTGGGCACACTGGCTCATGCCTATAATCCTAGCACTTTGGGAGGCTGAGGTGGGAGGATTGCTTAAGGCCAAGAGTTCAAGATTAGCCTGGCAACATAGTGAGACCCCATCTCTACCAAAAAATAAAATAAAATAAAAATGCAGTGTAAAAGGGATCCTTTTACAGGTGACTTGCATTTGCCCACAGGAACAATTTTATACTTGCGTTCCATAATCAAGAGGGAAGAGTAATCATATTCCTTTTTCTTGATGTTAGCAAGGGATATTTATTAGCTGAATCTATCAACTATCCATGTCAAAGCTTTTTCATTACAAGCTGAGGAGCCACCTTTCCTCTCAACCTCAACTTCCACATGGCACCAAGCCATAAAAGAATCCAAGGCTTTATGCTTGTAAGTGTATAAGGGAGAAGATAAAGACATTGAGACATGAAGAAGACGCATTGATTAGGTATCACGGACTGAGTAGGGCAGTAAATTATTAGGCATAAAAGAAAAGCAAAGACTGGGAATATAAAGCTTTTACATGGCAACCTTCTGTCCTAGAAGTATGAATCTATGCTTTGTGAAGTTATAAGATGTAAATAAATGCAGTTGCTTTTTCACTACAATATCAGATAATTCTCAAATTCTGTATTTACCATATCTGGATTTTTTTCTCCCCAGACCAACAAAATGGTTTAATAAACAAAACTAAGGTATCTTATAAAGGATAGAGGATAAGATTCAGAATCTGACACATCTGGGTTTGAATCCTACCATCACCTCTTATAAACTATGTAATCTTGAGCAAGTTACTGGCCCTCTCTGAGTTTCTATTTCCTTATCTGCAGCATGAGAATAATAATGTCTTTCTCTTAGGAGTGCTAGGTGCTTTAAATGAGTAAAGTGTCTATTTTAGGACCCAGCATGTGTAGGCACTCAATATATGGTTGCTATTGTGAAATTACCTCTATATAAAATTTTTCAGCTATTAAGGAATGTGATCTATAATAAATGCTAAGAAGAGGAAAGTTTTGCTCTTTCTGGCTAAAATTACATTTGGTATTTTTTACTTGATAAGAAATCAGTTGACAATGTCCTCTCAGTATCACACAGCCACACGTCACTCAAGAGTCTCTTCGTTCAGAAGTTGCAACTGAGAAACTAAAGGCCTGTTTGGACCTGAGGACATTTGCACAGTGACGTTGTATTTTACTGGCTGTCACTGCAAACATATGAACACATGAAGAAAAGAACCTTTCGAGCTGTCAATCCCAGGCAACCAGAAATAGTTAATTAGCAGAAAAAATTACTAAAGCTAATGTGATCTCTTTCCTCCTTCACTGGCTTCTCTGCATGAATGGTTACAGCCTAAGCATGGGGACTTGCCTTATTTATGCCTTATTTAACTTGACCAACTGGGGGGTGTTGTTGTGTCAGCCTGAATGAGAGCCCCTGGGGCTGTCGGGGTGAGCAAAGGAGTAGTAAGTTCCTAAGACTCCTGGGAACCCTGAAAAAGTTACCTATTAGTTCCTGGCTTCCAGCAGGAGCACGTGGCACATTTTCCATCTGCTTCCTCATTACTCCTCTCACAACATGCTGTGATCACAGGAGGCTATTTTTAAAAAGGCCTGTAGATATGTAGTGCTATCATTTTTGTACTGCTTTTTATAAAAGTCACAGCAAAGTATGATTTAGAGTTGAGACAATGAAATTGTGTTATTTAGGCATAGGAAACAAAGGCCATAAAGAGAGAGGAAACAAGGATCTTTCATTTTTCCTTTTAAACTGGACAGAATTTGCTTCGTGATCGTTATGTGTATCTATTATTTAGCTAATGCAAATTAATTGCATAAAATCAAAGGAATATAATTTTGCAAATGAAATAAGGTTGCTTGACATGGATGTTTTTGTTTTCAGGAAGGACTAAGGATGCTTATTTCAAGAGATCTAGATTGTACCAATACTCTGTATGTGCAGTTTTCACTTAGATTTATAGCAAAAGGTAAGCCATTTCTATGGGTGTGAATTCATTATTTTCCCTCAAGAAAATTCTCCCATGCACAGTTCTATCTCCACGCACCAAAAAATAACAGATTTAAGGCCCATGAGCTTTGTTATATGGAAGAGCTAATATAGGTTTGTGTACATAAATGTTCACAAATGTTTTTCTTTAATATAAGTTTATCTTAATATAAGAGTAAGAAAACTACTGATTTTAAATAATTTCATATATCTGTAGTAAGCATACTAGTTCAAGGGTAGTTAAATTTATCATTATGTCCCTGAGTCTCTCCACCACTACTTTCTAGCTATAAGAATTTTAAATTAACAAATTTTTAACTTAATGAAAATTTTGGATTTTTTTTTACAGATGTGAACCCACAAAAAGCCTACTCTTTGTCTTTCTGACTTTTCATATTAACTAAATAATTTTCTTGAAAATGTTATTGTGGGTATAATAAATATTGAAGTAGTTTTTTGTTTGTATCCTGAGATTTAAGTGTTTGACACTTTGTAATATTGTGATGCCTATAGAATCAAAATCTTTTGATGTAATGCTTCCTAAGTACAGAAAGGTACATAGGTGTATCTGAGAGAGAAAGAGAGGTATTATTGTGTGCAAATCCAAGATTTGGTGTGTGTTTTGAGATATATGCATACAGAAAGCCCAATCTATCATCACTTTAAATTGCTTCTGAAGCATTTGAACTGTGAAGCCTCTATGTAAATATAAGTCAGCTTCTGCACTGACGCCAAAAGAATCAGCTATAAATATACCATTTCCCCCATTTTATCATGATACGTTTTATGCCTATATTATCTTCTTCCTAGGTACCCCAGAGAGGTCTCACTCTATTCTGTTGCAATTCTCCGTCAATGGAGGAATCACTTGGCACCTGATGGATGAATTTTACTTCCCTCAAACGACCAGTATACTCTTCATTAATGTTCCCTTGCCATACACTGCCCAAACCAATGCTACAAGATTCAGACTCTGGCAACCTTATAATAATGGTAAAAATGCATGTGTTCTTCTGTGATCAAAGTAGACAGTGGCATGTTAACATATTTGTTTCTAAGGTGTGAAGGAAGTATTTGTCAACTGAGTGGCTTAGCTATTCATAGCACACACATTTTACATGCTTCACTTTAGCAAGTCTCAATGGATATTTAACTTTAAATATTATTATCATCTCTTCATACCCAACTAGTAAGTTCTTTTGATGATGTAAATATAGCTGAATTTTGTCACAGAGCTAAGGTTTTTAAAAAATAATCCAGCATTACCGTTAGGCACTCATCAGTTGTAAGTTCATTTTTGTTGAATTTATTTGGAAATACATAGTTCTTCTGAGTGTGGCATTTCATTAGTGAGATAGAACAACATTATAGCAAAATGCCATGACACAGTGGGGAGGGACTTAGACCAAGCAGATAGTGCCTTAGATAAAAAATTCTTATCACATACACTTGCTTCAGTGATAAGTTAAAGTGAATGTATTATTTAATAGCATTTTAAAATGGTTACAGAAAATGATTCTACAAATTTAATGTTTTATTGCTTCCTATATTTCTATTAACTGTTGATTATAAAGGACCAGACTTAACCAAATCATGCATTTAATCACCTAAATAAGTACAGCGATACAGCAGATCCTTTACAGAGGTAACACGGAAATGGATAAGAAAAATGTGCTTCCGTCTCTAAAATTTAACCTATTTCCTTTGTAACTAATAAGTAAAAAATAAAATAGAATTTTTAACCTAGCATGAACAAAAAATATATATATGTATATATATCTTGTAACTACTTTTACAGTCCAGAGGATTTAAATCCAGGTCCTCTTCATGTTGTGTTTGGAATGCTTACTTAATTTTTTTTTAATTGTTTTCATCAACCACTTTTAAACAAGAAGAGGAAAGAAAGCTACTAGAATTAGAACAGTGATAGGATTAGGGAGAGAGAGACATGTGATTTCATTTAAAGCATTAGGTTATTTCTACAAGCTCCTGTTTACAGATCCTTCTTTGTGTTTTGTAAGAATTGTACTACAAGTGGAAATCAGTGAAGAATCGACCTTGGGGAATCTTGATGTTCCTGCTTAGCATATTCTTATCATCTTGTTTCAAGTTCAGTCCAAACAGTGCTTTGCAAAAGCAGCCTGGGTTTGGCCCTTCTTATCAACTCTATAATATCTTCCTTAAACACCAAGCCTAAATTGCTGAATCAAATCCTGTAACAGTCTAAGAAGTGATTTCACTAGTTTTCTGTATATTCCCATATATCTTCAAATCAACACAGAAGGCTTGAAAAGCATTAAAAAAATGAAGTATTACATATCAGAATATTTTTCTTTTGTGTTGAATAAATAAAACGATTAAATGTAGTTATGTAGCAGGGCGGTGTTTTAATGGCCAAAGTCCTCCAGCCTGACTGAAGCATGGTGCTGAGAAGTCGTGGGTTGACCCTAAAAAGTCATGAGTTGCTCCTTGAATAAACTAGTTAGTGTACCTCTTGCCAGTGCAGGGTCCATAGCACCACTGTGATGGGCAGGACAGCACACTTTCACAGCTGTTTATCACAGCTTTCTGAAATTAGTGAGGCAGTTCCATGCTATGTCAATTTAATGTGGTTGCAATAATGTGCTTTATTTTTTTCATGCTTTAATTACTGTAAATATGTTATTACTTGGTTTGTGCTTTTTTCCTAGAAGGCATATGTTTAACCTGTTGCTACTGAGTTCCTTTTGTCCTTTACTTTCTTCAATGAGCAAAAATGTCCATCTGATTTTCATCATTGGAAACATTTGCTTTATCCAAAAATGCCTTAGGTAAGAAAGAAGAAATCTGGATTGTTGATGACTTCATTATTGATGGAAATAATTTAAACAACCCTGTGATGCTTCTGGATACATTTGACTTTGGGCCAAGAGAAGACAATTGGTTTTTCTATCCTGGTGGTAACATTGGTCTTTATTGCCCATATTCTTCAAAGGGAGCACCGTAAGTATTTAATTGAGAAGCTAAAAATAAAACCGCTGCTTTATACAAATCATGATGAATTTGTGCCTAAATGGATTCCTTGTTTTCTTGCATAACAGTGAGGAAGATTCAGCTATGGTGTTTGTTTCAAATGAAGTCGGTGAGCATTCCATTACCACCCGTGACCTAGATGTGAATGAGAACACCATCATACAATTTGAGGTACTTGACTTTGTTCTATTAAAAATGCTTTAAATTCTGTCTTCAACAAAACCTAGGAAAGAGGAGGAAAATCTCAGATAATTTCATGCATTATGACTTCCCATTTTTGTACAAGGACATAAGAGGTTTTGGCATCATAATTCACTTTTATTAGCAGAACTGATTGTTATACTTAGGTTTATTTCTGAATTTTTGTCCTTTATTTATGACATATTTTCCACCTACAATAGGAAGTTATTGAAATAAATTATTTTAAACATTATAAGAATGAAAAGGATCATACTATTCTAGTATTATTTTCACAATTTTTATGTGAAACTTAAGATTTCTTAAGACCCAGGTCAATGTAACTGTAGTCTATATCATGCCACACATTTATATAATATTTATCATGGTGTTATGAGTTTTACAGATAAAACAATACTATACTGTTTTAATAATTTCAAATATATTTGCTCTATGTATTTCATTAATACTCATGCACTCCTTATATTTGTCAAGAGAGCAAATTAATAATTGATATAAAAACTTCTACATATTTCACAAACTTAGATAAAATCAGCAGGACCAAAGGTGCAATAAGCTAGTGTTCAAGAGTATTAACTTTCAAAGATACTTGTTTCATAGCTGAGTTCTGTACCAACAAATCGACAGACTTACTTAAAATGTGCCTAATTGCATCAACACAATTTTGAATATTTGTTGTTGACTAATTGTCTGCATCCCATAAATTACAGTTGTCTAGTGATCTCAAAAGTCAGAGACCAAATGATGCCTTGGTGGAGAAATTATTCTGTATTTATTTTAAACTTTCTCTTATATTTTCTAATCTTATTTTATGCTTTAAATGCTAATAAAAGATAATGCCTTTGGGCCTTTTAAGAGTTCTGTTATCAAAAGAATCCACCTAGAAACAAGTGCCTATAGTTGAAAAGTTTATCAAATGTCAATAATTTACTTACCAGAAGGTAAAAAGAGTAAATTCACACACACGTTATATAGATATTGTATATATTTAGTGATATATATCAATGACTATTGATATAGATATGTATCAATAACTGGTTGCTATGCTATGATGGCATGATAGTAAGAAAATGTTAATCCCAATTCAAAGGGGGGAATTTTTCATACAAAGAATCATATATATTTATTTAATTGCGTTTTAGTTTCATGCACTTGAAAGCCTGGAAAAAGGAATGGAGTGGTTGTTTCCCTAATGGTTAAAAAGATCCTTACATAGAAACAGAGAGTAGACAGGTGGTTACCAGGGGCAGGGACGGGGAGGAAATGGGGAGAAGTAGATCAAAGGATACAAGCCTGCAGTTATGTAGGATGAATAAGTCTAGAGAGCTAATGTAAAGCATGAGGAGTATAGTTAATAATATAGTATTATATGCTGAAAATTAGCTAAGAAAGTAGATTTGAGGTACTCTTATCCCCCCTACACACACACGTAACTATGGAAGGTGATGGATAGGTTAATTTGCTTGGCTGTAGTAATTATTTCACTATGTATATTATATCAAAACAGCATGTTTTACACCTTAAATAGATACGATTTTAAAAAAGGCCTGTCCCTGTGCCAGGGAAGCAGTGATAACGATTATATTCTGTTTTGATATTGAATATGTGTTGAAGATTCTCCATGTGCAAAACTTTTGGAATTATTTGGATGGTGTCATAAGGAAGAAAATAGAAGGTATTCCCTACCTAGTAGACTAGGGGAAAAAAAGCTAATAGGATTAGGGAAACAGTCTTTTCATTATGATTTGCTTGGCTATGAAAAGTGGGTCATAGGTAAAATTTGAAATTGTCCCAGTTTCTGCCATACCCACTTCCTGATTTTTTATAAAATGAGAGAAATAAATTTTTCATGAGGCCCTTTGAGGTTCTTTATGAAAAATTATAATTTAAAGGTAATATATGATATTACTCTGTTAGGCAAAACAGAATTTGATAGTGTTAAATATTTCAGCCAGACAATTCCCAGGAAAATGGGCTCTAAAAAATAATGAAGTGGCAAATCATTTCAAAGCTTCTTGCTCTAAGGTAATTTGTATCATTTCTTTCTTCTTCCCTGAGATCAATGTTGGATGCTCAACTGATAGCTCATCTGCTGATCCGGTGAGACTAGAATTTTCAAGGGACTTTGGGGCAACCTGGCACCTGCTGCTCCCCCTCTGCTACCACAGCAGCAGCCACATCAGCTCCCTGTGCTCCACTGAGCACCACCCGAGCAGCACCTACTACGCGGGGACCACACAGGGCTGGAGGAGGGAGGTTGTGCACTTCGGGAAGCTGCACCTTTGCGGGTGAGGACGTACTGCTTAGCAATACATTTGTTTCTCATTTGACCGGTTGTACCTGAAGTCATCACTGACTTGCTGCTTTATCAGGGGGAAATTTCCACCTTACGTTTCTTCCTCAGTTGTCACTTGCAGCAGATCAATGGATATTTAAAATGTAGGACCCTGAGATGACAAAACTGCTAACTTATAGTTTGAAGGTAGATTTTAAGAGTACACTGTGGACTGCACCCCATAGTGGGGTTCCTGTCCCCCTGGGTGCTTGTAAGATCCATTAAGAAGCAACAGAAATGTGGTTTTCCCCTAAGGTTGTGACTCTCCTCCTGCTCACCCCCTCCTAACAATATAAATGCAGTTAGAATTTTATGACTTTCAAACATCTACCTATGTCTCCCATTCAGGGAGAGGACATGTAGGGAGGATGGAAGCCCACAGAATGTTCCTGGTGTCTAATAAGAAAAATTGTTAGCATATATCCCACAGGCATTTCTACTTTTTCAACCTCTCTCAGCATTCTTGTTACATATATTTGACTCTTCTGTTGAAAAGCAATTTGGGGGTAAAGGACTTCAACCCTAATAGAAATGAAATAAAAAGTATATTTCAAAAAATAAAACTAATAATATAAGTGAATAAAGAGAGGAAGTCAACAAAGCAGGCTGCCTCAGAATTTCTGTCTTTTCTCTCAGAATAAAGAATTTGTTCTTTCTGAGTATGTCAAAAAAAGAAGAAAGTACTAATATCATACTTTCAAGATAGAAATAGATTTATATTCCTGATGTGAAACTGAGCATAATTAGAAGTCTTGGGTCTTCAAGCAAAACTACTAATACCCAGTACTTTTCCAGAAGGGTGAAAGTGGATTTTCAAAAGTCTGCATTCTCTTTGGACTTAAATCCATTCCCTCATTATTATCTCATCAGCATAACTTTTATAATTTGATTGCTAAGGGCTTTAATATTTTGTGTTGTCAACTGTGTCGTTTCCTAATCCTTGCCATTACACCAGGACATTATTCTAATAGGAAATCTAACTCTTTCAAAAAAGAATCATTACTAAGCAAAATGCCCTCAAGGTTCTTTTGAATTGATAGCCAGAGGAGATGAGAGTATCTGGAAATCATAGGAATTCACAGAGCTGATGACTCAGCCAGCACAACCAGAAAGCTACCATGGGTTGAGGGGTGCCTGTCTATAGAAGAATTGGGCAGGGGAAAATATGTCAGGAAAAACTTTTTATCCAAAATCAGTTTTAAGATTGTATGTTGCAAGAAATATAAAGAGGCTTATAAAGAAAAGTGGAAGGACATATTGGAAAGATACTGGGAAATTGCATGGACCCCACTCAGAAAGTGTGAGGACCTCAGCAACAGGAGTTTGTGATCCTTGTTTTTATCATGGTGACATTAACATCACTCAGCAAACCACAGCTTTTATTTTCTGGAAATCTTAATTCCAAATTTCAGGAAAAGAAAATCCGTACCTCTCAGCTATGACCAGAAAGCCAAGTGTTCCAACAGAGGCATAGTTGACAAAAGAACATGTCTGTGGGTGGGGTAGGCAGGGGAAAAGGCCAGGATAGCCAATAGGCTCTGCTGTGGTCTGAATGTTTGTGTCCCCTCCAAAATTCATATGTTGAAATTCCACTCCAAGCTGATGGTATTAGGAGGGTGGGGCCTTTTAGGAGGTGATTAGGCCATGAGAGTAGAGCCCTCATGATTAGCATTAGTGCCCTTATAAAAGAGGCCCCATAGAGCTGCCTTGCCTCTTCCATCATGTGAGGACCCAGCAGGAAGGCACCATCTATAAACCACAAAGTGAGTCCCCACCAGATACTGAATGTGCTGGCTCCTTAATCTCGGACTTCACAGCCTCCAGAACTGTGAGAAATAAATTTCCGTTGTTTATAAGCTACCCAGTTTATGGTATTTTGTTATAGCAGCCTGAGCAGACTAAGACAGTCACCTTATGAACAGAATATTCCACCAAATTCAATTATAGTATTGCAGAGAAGCGTCAGGTTTTCTCTTTAATGATCTCTAATTTCCTCCAATTGCCCAGTTAAGAATTAGATTAAATAGAAAACAACCTTAAAGATAGGTTGGCAGCAATGATTTTAGATTGTTTTGCCAACTGAGACTTGCTTCAGCAAGTTCCCACATGAAAATAATCCTATCTAAAGGAGTATGAAATAAGGTCACAAAAATCTGCCATCAGAGGCACTGAGTGGAGATGTGCATGCCAGGAGAGTGCTCCAGTGTCACGGAGACCCCCTCACTTAACATTTAGAGATGTCCAGTGTGCTGTGTTCACACATAAGGCACCACAGTGTGATTTGGAAGTTTGAACAAGAGAAATGCATATGTCTGTATTTTCACCCACTGGTAAAAAGCAACTTATAAAACACAAACCTATAATAGTGTACAGAACTTAGACTGTCATGTTATTTGTATTCCATGTCATTTTTATTTCTATGAAAAGAAAGTAAATGTGTTAAGAAGGCATGCCGTTTTCAGAATGGTATAAACATACTTTTCAAACTGCCTTCAACCATTTCTGTGAAGAGAAGAATTTGCCTTAATAGTGTTGTCTAGTCTTTGTTTCAAGAAAAGAATTAGCACTCTTCTTAAAACCCATGCAGGCTTGAATTGCTGGAAGGCAAAAGTTAAATCTTCTCCAACTCAGTGAATCATTCCTTGGGTTGTATTCAACATGATACATAATAATGGCACAAGTGCTAGATGCTAAGAAAATATAAAATCCATGTTTAAATTACCCCTTTCTGTTCACTTGTTGGTACACAACACGAGTATATTAAATGTTTTCAGGTGCAAAATGGCCATTTTTTGCCTCTACATATAGTCAATTTACATTCAAAAATAAGTATTGAACTTGAATCTAATTGTATTCACATCACCTTTGTGTCCTTTTAGTCTAGAGTCTTTTTGTATTTAAAACTTCCTAATTGTTTTTGCTTTATGCAGTTTCATAATGAGTCAGCCAAAACCCCTATTTAATGAAAGCAGTGTTGTGTGCTTGAAATTTTAAGTTTATGTTTAAAAAACAGATCCTTTTGAATACCACTGGCTTAGGAGAACAGATGCTGACATTCACCAAGGAGGGTGGCAGTGAGAAATTTTCAAAATAAGATTTCAGCAGAAGGGAACCACAGTGAAACCAGACCCTTCAGCCCATTTATCATAGTGCTTGCAGTTTCTGTGTCGAGGCAGGTGAACAATAATAAATATCCAACCAAGGTGGTTCATTTGTATTCAGAACATTTGAATAAATAAGAAGTTCAAAAAAATCGTTGTAGGCTTTTGTTCAAAGGAAAACTCCAGCCATTTCCCTCAGCTCAGCAGTCTGAAAGTTCAAAAGGTAAGAAGTGCTTCTTGCCAAGACTAAACTCTGACAAGTATTTGAAAATAAAGTTTAATTATGAACTGGCATTTTGGGGGCAGCTTAATATAGTTGGAGTCTTGATATAAACAATGAAATTAGGGTTAAAATTGTATGTGGGAACTTGACTCCAGCTTTACTATCTATTAGACTTCTAGAAACCTAACAAATGCATTTCCCTGCCACCATCCATTCCCAACCCTAATGTTTGACTTCTAATTTCTGTTTCTCAAATAAAAAAACTGTTCAGAATTTAGTTTCTATGACAATTGAAAATTGAGAAGATTCACAGGGCACAAAAATAAGTGCATATGCCATCTCTATAGCCTGCTCCTCTAAAAGAAATCCATCTTCTTTGAACTGAGATTTATACATGATATAATACATTAAACTATTTCTGGACTGACCTAAATATGTAGATTATTTCCCAGGAGCTAGCTTATCATCAACATTATGATAGAACAATTCACTTACAAATCAAAAGGAAAATTATCTTTGATTTTGAAAGAAATTAAGAAATAAGAGACATCTAACTAAAAGTAAATCTGATTTTGTCACCTTTTCTCTTAAAAATAATCCATTGGGGCTCTCTGTTTCTGGTAAGATAAAATCCAAAAAACCTCTGTCTGGATCATAAGGCCTTTCACAACAAATTACATGCAACAAACATTTACTGAGGATCTACTATGTGTGAAACGCTATGCCATCCACCATAAAAATGTATACAAAAGAAGGAGACGTGGACATTGACCTCTACACACTCACGGCCAATAGAGGGAATAGACATACTTTTAAATAACTCTAGCTGTGGTAACTATATTAATGGAAATCCCATCAAAATTGTGAAAGAGAGGAATTAAAAGATTGTTCCTGAAATGGCAAGTCATGTTTTCTGCTTCTTGAGTGTGGTACACAGACAGTAACTGTCCATTGTTCATTGATCAGATGTGCTTACTGTGTAGGTATATTGTTGTGTTGATTCATTTTTGAAAGACTTGTACCTCTTTGCCAGATCTGTGCGTTTCAGATGGTACCAGGGATTTTACCCTGCTGGCTCTCAGCCAGTGACATGGGCCATTGATCATGTCTACGTTGGTCCCCAGTGTGAGGAGATGTGTAACGGGCACGGGAGCTGTATCAACGCAACCAGGTGTCTATGTGATCCTGGCTACTCAGGCCCAACCTGTAAAATAAGCACCAAAAATCCTGATTTCCTGAAGGATGATTTTGAAGGTAATCTTTTCTCGTAAATTCTGTGTGGCTTTATGAAGGAGCTTTTATGTTAAACACAATTTGTGATAGAGAACAAATCATTAAGTTCACTCCAATATTTCATAATTATTGTTACAATTGTGAACACCCAAGAATTCATTTAGTTTTGAATTTTATAGGGTTCCATTTCTGAAACAATGGTCAGTAAGAGAGAACAAGACCTTAATTGAGAAAAACTAAGGCTATTTTCACCACTTTTTCTACCATATGTAATTTCCAATTAATGATAGTTTTAGAAAATATCTATAGAAGCTTAATCTTATGTGGAGGAAAGAAGTTTCCAGAAATATAAGTTCCTCCCATTGTCTTGCCACTAACTCATTAACCAGCCTCTCATCACTTTCTTTGCTTTAGTGTTACACCTAGAATCCAGCATCATTATGTGTAAAGATAATGTTACAACCTAGAAAAATGTGTGTCATGTAATAATTGGAAGAAAGCATTTAACTTGTATATGCATGCTGATCAAACTATAGAAAAACAGCTTCGTAAGAGAAGGTCTTAAAGATGATAGCTATCTATATTAGGATAGTAAGATTAAAAGATTTTCTTTCTTTTTGCCATGTTTTCTGAAAAATTGTTATAGTTACGATTTTATAATACATTTTAAAACTAGATCTAGGCACAGCCATACAATGAAACATTATTCAGCCACAAAAAGGAATGAAACACTGATACGTACCATACCGTGGACAAACCTTGAAAACATTATGCTAAGGGAGAGAAGCCAGACACACAAGGCCACATAGTGTGTGACTCCGTTTACATGAAATATTCAAAGTAGGCAAATCCATTGAGACGGAAAGATTAGTGGTTGCCAGGGGCTGGAGGAGGGGAATGTGGGGAGTGACTGCTTAATGGGTACAAGGTTTCCTTTTGGGGGGATGAAAGTTCTGGAACTGAGTGTCAGTGATAGTTGCACAACATTGTGAATCTGCTAAATGCTACTGAATTGTTCATTTTAAAATGGTTAAAATGGTTAATCTTGTGTTATGTGTATTTTTCCACAATGAAAAAAACATAAACTAAATCTAAGATGAGTATCTGCACAGATTTGAGAGCTGGCTTTGAAAGACATTATTTAATAGGAGATAATAAATTTTACCAAGATTTCTCCCATTAAAATTTCTCCATTTTAAAAAATATTATATTATACCTGCCTGAGACTGTCCTCACTTTAGAAAGGACAGTGAAGAGGCTGGTGGAAAGGCCACGTACCCTCCCTTACTTTTGGCCTGCCCCACTCTCTGACTAACAAGTGTCCTTTTTTCAGTGTGGAGAAGCAGAAAGGAAGGACCCATCTGGCTGAACCATAGACACTCAAAAGAAGACCCTATTCTCCTGTCATGTGAACCCTTAAATGATACCAGCCAAGGCTAAACAATTCAAACAAGCTAAAATGTTGAAGAGGCCTCTTATCCCAAAATATATGACTTTAATATTCATGACCTCATATTTTAAAACTACATAATGCATTTACCATATTCATTTTTAAAATATCATATGACTGAGTATACTTGGGGTCATAGGTAAACCACATTTTCCACTTTTTTCAGGTCAGCTAGAATCTGATAGATTCTTATTAATGAGTGGCGGAAAGCCATCTCGCAAGTGTGGAATCCTTTCCAGTGGAAACAACCTCTTTTTCAACGAAGATGGCTTGCGCATGTTGATGACACGAGACCTGGATTTATCACATGCTAGGTAATCATTTTTAGATGCTGTTGAAAAACCACATTGTAATATACAGTAATCAAATCAAATCAGAAAGAAGCAGAGAGATCTCAAGACAAGGCCTCCAATTAGAAATGCTTTTCTGCTGGAATTGAGGTCTTAAAAGAAAAAAAAGAAAAGAAATGCTGAACTTTTCTCTTGTCAAAGTCTCCATTAAAATGCAATTTACATAATTTCCATTCTAAACTGAGAGAGATTTGCTCAATAACTATATCAGAAAGGAAACATAGCTAAACAGACAGAAGTTTGTATCTGGTATTTTACAAGATTGAGACTGGAAAATAACAATGTTGAATTTACTTTAAGAAAGTAATATTGCATCTTCTTTTTATCCACCTTGTACACAGTACTTTTTATTAGCACTTGGACTATGTAAAAAGTGTTTACATTTATTACACCGTGCTCAGTTCAGTCGAAATGCAATACATCTTCAAATTATTTACATTTAATTTTATCGCCATTAGCAATTTAAGAACATGTGAAGTGCAGCCTTATTCTTTAAAAGCATCTTTCCAATGATTCGCTCGCACATTCAAGCAGTATCATTTTCTAAATTCAACACAGTCACTCAGAAACAAACATTTTAAACTGGCTCAGAGGATTATATCCTGTCATGATATGTATCCCTTGATCATGTGATGAGCCAAAAACTTAACAAGGAAAATAAAAAAGGCAGTTTAACATGTGGAAAATGGAACCCTGGCCTATTTTTGCAAATGAACAAAGAAATCATGTTTCTGTTTTTTGAAATATTTCAGAGTATCTTAAAATACATCTTAACATATTTATTCCCTCTTTCTCCTAAATCTTTAATTTATTGATTATAAATTTGATCATGCTTCATAGAAAATAACAGTTCTATCTGTGAGATAATTTTACAGTTATAGAAAACATGATTTTACTTATCTTTGTCTTATCTTAATGCACATAGTGTAATTTGATATTCCTTATCTAAGATTTTTATTAACAGCTGAGATATCTAATTTAGGAATTATTAGGTTTTTCCCAATAAGTAATTCTGACATGGTTTATCTATCACTGAATTAATATAAAGATTTTCTGAGTACAAATAGACAATATGCTAAAAGTTTTTCTCTGTAAAAGATTGTTTTTATAAATGTAAACATCACTAGGCACTAACCATGTATGTTTTCATTAATCCAATGTTAAAAGCTCCATTATTTAACTCATCTCAGTAGCATGCTGTGTAGGATTTGCATATATTGACCTGAAAATGCTCCATGTAAAATCCCAATTTTTTCAGGGTCATGAGATAAGTGAATGGGTGGGGGAAATTCTCCTGAGGAATGAATGGTTTTTTATATAATACTGGTAATATTTTTATTATAAGTCCCAATATATTTCCTACATTTGGCATACATACATTATTGGGTATGTGTGTTGGGTTACGGTGAAATTTATTCTGCATTACCAGCTAACGTAGTGGCCAGACCAGGCACCAGGAGCTTGCCTGCCAAAGATAACATGTGAGCTAGTTTTCATTGGCACCCCAGCTGGTTGCTGCCACTCTGTCCACCTCCCTGCCAGCTGGGAAAGCTGCCACTGGCTAGCTGCCACAGTTCTCAGTGGCCAGTATCATCCATCCCCAGCCCCAGCAACAGTCAGAAGCTGGCACAGCCCACCACCACCACCAACCCACATCCATGCTCCCCTGCCCCTGGCACCAAAGAGAGAAAAGAGGCCCAGGCTTGACATACCTCTTCCAAGAAATGACTGGCCTTTCACAAAGAGGTGCTACAACCAGTGAATTTAAATGTGTCTCCCGAAATCAATCATATGACATCTGGAAAACTGGTGAAACCTAAGAATGGATGATTTTGCCAATAATGTGGCATAAACTACATTAATAACATTCTTCCAGTTTCAAACACTAAGGGTCCAAATTTATCTTAAATAGATGACAATACACACTCCCAAACCTGCACAGCCTTTGGGTCCCTCCCATCTTCTTACAGAATAGCCAAAGGGCACAATGAGGCTCACTTCCCTCAGACTCACCTGAGGAGAGACGTAAGATACAAATGTGGGCACAGAATTGCCTTTTTTCAGACTTCACATTTAATTAACTCCCTTTCGCATTAAACAGGAAAATCAGGCTTTGAAGTTATTGCTTTGGACATTCATTAAATCATCATATTCATTAAAGCCATTCATTCCCCTGTGTTACCCTGCGTGCTTGTCTTTTGTTAACGTGGATCTTTCCTTGAAGTGACAGTCTACCATAACATTTACTAATGTCAGATTTGTGCAGTTCTTCATGAGACTGGGCTGTGGTAAAGGTGTTCCAGACCCCAGGAGTCAGCCTGTGCTTCTGCAGTACTCTCTCAATGGTGGCCTCTCATGGAGTCTTCTTCAAGAATTCCTTTTCAGCAACTCCAGCAACGTGGGCAGGTACATTGCCCTGGAGATACCCTTGAAAGCTCGTTCTGGTTCTACTCGCCTCCGCTGGTGGCAACCATCTGAGAATGGGCACTTCTACAGCCCCTGGGTTATCGACCAGGTCAGTCCCTTCAGGATTAACTATTTTAATTTTTGTCACTTGAGCTGAATGTGGCCTTAGAAGGCAGTCAGTCCAACCCCCTTGCTCAGTAGACAAACCCAGGACCTACAGTTGAATGACTTGCCCAAGGGCACACAGCTAGATGAGATATGCATTTAGTGTCCTTTCACTCTCTATTCCTTCAATTGCCTAAGCTTATAAAAACAAAGGACACAACAGAAGGCTTGGGTCCTGCTCATAGAGCATTCTGCCATATGGATAGAGGGACTTTATCAAGCGTGATACAAGGTTATAATTCTCTGAAAAGGAAAATGTGCAAATTAGCATTGGTGCCACATGCAGTAGTTCCCAAATCCTCTTCCCTAGCCTTTGAAGAAAAAGATAAATAAATCTCCTCAACATCCTTATAGACTGCACTAAAGGATCTTTATACATAACAAAATGTGTATCAAATAGAACTCACAGAACCTGTTAACAAACCGTGGAGTTCACGCAAAGAATTGGAACTGAAATGCCTTAGGATACAACTGTCCTTAAATAGAAATTTTACAGGGAAAATAATCACATGGAAGCCAAATTTTACTTTCCTAGCTTGGGTACATGTAGTTTCCAAAGGCACAATTTGGCCCATGAAGGCTGTGAATGGTTCTGTCAATCCTTTGATTTGTTTTCTGTAGCTTCTTGCCAGATGGGCAAGGAGACCACATAAACAAGAGCATTCTGAAAGGCCCCTAACATTATGCTAGCTGTATAGTGCCAGTTCTGAGCAGACTGACAGATAAAAACAAACAAACAAAAAAGACTGAACTTACCCATATCTTAAAACCACATTGAAAATTTGGTTGTTTTTCTTTTTTAAACACATTTCAGATTCTTATCGGAGGAAACATTTCTGGCAATACAGTCTTGGAAGATGATTTCACAACTCTGGATAGTAGGAAATGGCTGCTTCACCCAGGAGGCACCAAGATGCCTGTGTGTGGCTCTACTGGTGATGCCCTGGTCTTCATCGAAAAGGCCAGCACCCGTTATGTCGTCACCACAGACGTTGCCGTGAATGAGGATTCGTTCCTACAGATAGATTTTGCTGCCTCCTGCTCAGTCACAGACTCTTGTTATGGTAAGTCTTCCGTTTCTAGACAGAGGGACAAATATGTGCATGCCCACCCAGGGCTGCCTCTATCATAGGACTATTTTGCACCTCGGATAAGTCTGGAAGTAAAACACAAGTGTACTTTGAGCCAAACCGTACTGTGTTCTTGAAAATATTGTGTGGAAATTGAGTTTTAAAAGTTGATTTTTGAAAGCAACAGAATATGAGCTTATTTTTAAGCATATGTACATGAAGATTTCTTTTATAAAGTTAATACTAAATAATAATTTGTACATCTAGATTTTTTTTTAGTATTAGACTTGCAGAATAAAGGATACACTTGTGGTGTTTTCCCATTCCAGGACTCTCATCACATAGAGAATGCCAGGAATAAGCAATAACATTTATGCATATATTTGTATCTTTGTGGATTTTGATTCTCAGGGCTTTGGATTAGACTAGTTATTATCTCTTTTCCGTAACCCCAGGAATTATGAAGTTTTGCTGTTCCCATTTTGCCTTATATTTTTGCCATCGTGGGTCATAACACATTCTGGGCCACCCTCATTATGACCAATTTGCATCCCCAAGGTTGAGTATGCATGTCAGCATGCACACATGCACACACACATACCCATACGCACACACACAAACCCATCTTAGAAGAAATTAAAACTGACAACATTGCACACTTGGACCCTCACCTGAACTTACAGACCTGTCAGGATTCTTGGATTCTCCTAGTTTGTCACCATCCCACGCCACTGTTCTTCCAGGAGATACAAACTAGGATGTTCACAAGGGCCTCGTTTGGTTTTAGATTCAGGGGAAGGGGTACTAAAATTTGAGGAATTTGGTTACTTTCAAGGTCCTACAGAATCCCGGTTTTTTAATATTTCCATTAGTTTGAACTTAATGGGGATATCTTAGAAGGAATTCCAGAAGGACTCTTTCTACTGTGGACACAGTCCATCAGTCAACACCAGACTAGTCAGTGGGGGTGGAACTGTGAAAAGAGAAGATGGAAAAGTAGGAGGGACACACCCTGTCTCCAGTAGATACAGACTAGTTGAGGGGATACCTTGAAAAGTTAGGGTCCAGTAAATCAAGTGCTCTATGGAATGGTACTGATGCAAAAGGTAATGAGAACTCAAAGGTGGGAGTCCAGATGACCAATGGTTGGCCAATCCAAGGAGTTAGGAAACATTTCTCAAGGGAACTAAGTCTTAAGTGGACCTTGATGGTTGCAGTGGATTTTAAGGGTGGATGGAGAAGAAAGGACACTCCAAACAAGGCTAGAAGCGTAAGCAAAGAAGCAGATGTGGGGGTTCTCCTGGTGCTTGGGGGAAACTGTGAGCAGATCAGCCTGAACAGACAATACTTACATCTAATGGAGAAAAGCAGAGTGTGTTGATTTTGAAAACAGACCAGACTCTTACTCCCTCATTAACATAGGAAGCTGATAGGAGCCCAGAGAAGTAAGTTACCACGTAGTTGACCTGCATCAACACCAGGACTGAAATTCTGCCCTCGTGTGCCCAGTCGCATGTACTTTCTACTATAGGCTGGTGCAACCTCCTGAAAGAAGTTAAAATGAAAGATAATATGGAAGAGGAAAGTAGCTAAGTGGAGTTGGCAACAAATTATGAAGGGCCTTAAAAGACAGGCACAGGAATTTGTGCTTGATAGGGTCGTGAATAGGAGAGTATAAGCACAGAGGGGGGACAGTGATGTGTTTTAGGGAGATTAGCTCAGGAGCCAATGAAGGTGGGTAGAGAAGAATCCCAGTAAAGAAGCCACAGTGGTAATCTCAGTGGGAGGCGATGCAGACTTGCACTATGTGACATGAAGAGAACTGGGATGGATAAAATTGATTTGAGAAAATGCAAACAAAAAGTAAAGAAGCAGCAGATCTCAGGACTAGGTAACAGGTTGAACAGAGGGAAGAGAGAAGAGTAAAATTTCTCAAATAACTTCTAAATTTTGAACCCAAAAAACTAGTGTAAAATATTGCTATTGATAAAATTTGGTGGTTAAGAAGAGATGTTCGTTTATGACAGGAAATGATAAGTTTTTCTTAGTTTAGGTGAAAGTAGTTCTAAGTGACGATATCCTTTAGTGAGGAGGACGTACAATACAGAAAGCAGGAACTTTGTCTAGACTGTTCGTCACAATACACCCAGCATTCAGCACAATCCTGGGCTCGATAAACATTGGTTAAATAAATAAAATCAATTTTTGAGACATAAACTTGGGAGATTCAGGCACAGAGGTAATAGTTGAAGCCCTACGAGTGTGCTTGCAGAATAGATGGCCAGAAATGAGGTCTGGAAGACACCCATAGCTGGGCAAGTTAGCAAAGGAGTCAGAATGTAAATAAGACAAGAGACTCAGAATAATATCCCCCAAAATAAAAGAAAGTTTCAGGAATCAGGGAGTAATCAATAATGTTCAGTGCTGTAAGGAGGACAAGTAAAATGAAGACTGAGACCAGGCCACTCTATTTACCTGGAAACCTTAGAGCAGTGCATGGTCTCACACTGGCTGCTCAGGAGTGTCGCCTGGGGAGCTTGAAAGCTCCTGACACCTTGGCCATGCCCCAGAAGAGTTCAATCAGAACCTCTGGTGGTGGGGCCCAGGCATCGGAAGTTTCTAAAGGTACCCGGGGGATTTCAGTGTACAGCCAAGACTGAGAACCACAGCCATAGAGAAAGCAATTTCAGAGGGGAGGTGGGGGCTGAGGCATTTTATAAAGTGAATAGGGAGAGAGAAATATAAGACAGGGGGTATAGGTTGAGTGTTCCAGAAGAAGAAAAAGGAAAGAAATATCTTTCCGTAGACCCACAACATGACTACATGCATTGGCACAAATTACATGGCCTTCAACTATCTCCTTTTATACTCCTCTGATCTCCATATTCCATAACACAATGGAGCAAGATATATAAGCAAAAGAGAGTTTAAAGTTTCTAAGAAGTTTCACCTATACCAGGAACAAAATTAACACTAGCTGGTCTGGATTCCTATAGAATGGTAAAAGTTTGAGAACTCTGCTCAATTTTTTTTTAACTATTTAAAAACTAATGATCAAAATATATAATTAATATGTTCTCCATTTGTATGTTAACCATTAAATGAGCTTAATCCATTAATTTATAATTATTATACTATATGAAATTATATAACATTTAAATAATACATTTATGTAATATATATCTATCATCATTTAGTAAATTATATTTATAACTATTATATGTAGCTATTCATATACTGTAACTGTATGTGAAGCAATGATACTGCCATGATGATTGTTTTGAAAGTTTCTCATTTTAAGAAGTGATTCAGGAAAATATAATTTTTCACTTGGTCATATCTCCTTAAAAGAAAAATTATTTCAACATGGAAATTTAAAAATAATAACTAATAATATACAAAGGGAAAAATAAAACTAGGAAACGTTTCAAAGTAGGAAACATAAATATAGGGAAAAAATCAAATTGACATTTGATTGAGATTAAAATATACAGAAACACACTAAGTAATTATGGTTCCTGGGTCTGCAGGCATGTGTTTTTATCTAGAATAATGCTTCCTGTTTCAGCTATTGAATTGGAATACTCAGTAGATCTTGGATTGTCGTGGCACCCGTTGGTAAGGGACTGTCTGCCTACCAATGTTGAATGCAGTCACTATCATCTGCAGCGTATCCTGGTGTCAGATACTTTCAACAAGTGGACCAGAATCACTCTGCCTCTCCCTCCTTATACCAGGTATGGATGCTTCTGCAGGTAGTGAACCCAAATGTAATAAAATTTGGCATGTCAGATTTTAGCACAGCAAGTTTAAATGAGATATGTGAGACTTTGTTACTTGTTCATGGTATTACCACGTATGATTATTAAGGCTATCTTACTAGGTAAAATAGAAACCAGTTTTTGTGCTGGCATTATTCTGTGGTTTCCCAAAATCCAGGCCTTCACTGAGTCTTCACTCTAATATTTTTAAAGAATGGCCTACACAAGAAAACAGTGGCTGCATCTCCTAGTTTCTTCCACTTAATTCAAAGATGCCAAGATCAAGTCATTTAAAATAGCTCTATTGGATAAGTAGTAGATTTAGATGAAGTCTATTTTCTGCCTGTCAGATTGCTGTAAATATAGGAGTGAGTGATGTCATATAAATAAATTAGCAAATAAATATGTATTAAAATTAGCATCTGATTTTGAAATTTTATTTTGAACAGTATCTTGAGAATTATCACCTGAAGCATTCTTTTATGTGGAAAACAATTGTAAATGCTTCTTTCATGGTGTCTATCGGAAGCGATCATGGCTTAATAAAATTGCCTGGTAAATGCTGGTAAAGAAGTTAAATCTAAACTATCCGTGCCTTTGTACTCCTGTTTGAGTAAAGCAGAAGTTAATTTTGCCTAGTGGAATAGTGTTATATGACTTTCTGTCTTTCACCATCTAAAGTAAGTGCTGATTATAGGAAAAGTTAAAAATCTTGACAGAAACTCCTATTCCCTCCAAGAAAATGGTGATCAGTTGCTGCCATTAAGAAAGGAGCAAAGCACCCGATGCTGTGTGCAGAGCAGGAGTTATAGTTTGAGCTCATTATTGTTTTGTCACCTCCCCACAAATGAAGAACAAATAAATCTTCCTAGCAAATGACCATAAAATTCAACCATTCATCTAGGGCATAACTTTTCTTGGGATTATCATAAATGGGGTGGTTTCAGTTACTAACAGCCTAGGGCTGCTTTACAATTGCTGGCTCAGAGGTGCAAGACTATATTAACTGTCAGCAGGGTTGCCAAGTTTAAATGAGATACGTGAGATTTTGTTGCTCATTAAAGGTTGCCACACATGAATTATTAAGGCGATCTTAATAAGTAAAATAGAAAAAAACTCCATTAAGGCAGCCGTCTTTTAAGTCTTTATGAATTCTATGAATTATTACCCAGCTACTTGGTAGCATTTTGCAAATAAGCGACATTCTAAGATTTACTCCAGCTTGTCATTATGCCCTTGAGTCTTTTGCTCAAGGAAAGTAATTGTTCCTCATCTTTTAATCTACCTTTTAATTGTCTCTTGCACATACCCACAAGAATTTTGACCCTTTCAAATGATATTTGAAAAACCTGATGAGCCTCTATTTTCTCTTGTTACTGTATTGAAAATATGCAGTTTGTTGGTATATTACCCGCAAGGCTCACGTACAATGGTCTTAAAGGCAACACTGCCTTATAACAAGGCCCTCTGGGTAATTCAGAAGGAAATATGCCTGGATGGAGCCCAAGTTAGACCCACTTCTTATCGTACTCTGCCATATGCTAAAGATTATTAGAACAACATGCCAGTCACAGAGCACTTTGTCTCAAACATGAGTTAACATATCTATACTGTGTCCACTTTTACATCAAGTTACTTGGTAGACATGATGTTTCCTTGTTTGAAGTTGAACTTACTGCCTCAATGTCTGGAAATGTGTCAAAAGGTCAGTGTTTATGTGGTCCACCAGGCCAGAACTGAGGATTTCAGTTTGTAGCTCTTCACTATAAACAAACGTGATTCTGATAACTTAAAGACATGTGCTAAGTGGAGGTTAGGAGTGACTGTGACCATGTGACAATTGCAGCTTCATCTACTCACTTATCATATGATCATAAGGCCTGGATCCCAGTATTGTTGGCGAGACAGACAACTGAGGCTGGTTGTCCACAAACTGATGTCAAACCATTCACTAAACTGAAATGGCCAGTAGTCATCAGCAGCAATTATTCTTTCATGTAGTCATTCAGTAAACAAATATTTTTGAACTGTTTAATTATGTGCTAGGTCTATGTGGGAGCTGAACTTGTCCCTGCCTCAAGGAGCTTTTAGTTCAGTAGGAGAAAGGGATATTTACCAGAAATCACCAATAATCACAGAAGTAAATATAAAACTGTGATAAGTGATGGAGAACAGGTACATCATGCTTTAAAATTACATGTCATAGGGAGATTTGACTTGGCCAGGAAGGCCAAGGAATGCTTTCTTGAGAAAAGGATAATTGAGGGAAGATACAAAGGATGAATAGGAGTTAACTAGGCAAAGTGTACAGGTAAGAGTATTCCAGGCAAAGAAAATAGCCTACAGTAGGAGGAAGCAGGCATATTGGAGATGCTGAATGTATAGATCAGAGAGGAGTAGAGAGAGGTGTGAGAAGGTGTCAGGCTATGAAGAGCATTGTAAGTTGTATTAAGGATTTGGGGATTTATTTATAGGGATACTTAAGGGCCTGTTAAAGTGTTTGGGAATAGGGAGACATGATCAGATTTGCACTCAGAAAAAATTATTCTAACTGGAGAACAAATTGGAGAGGATAAGAGTTGATATGAAGAGGCTCTTAAAGAGGTAAGAAATGCAGGTTGTTGGACCAGGTGCTGGCGGCAGACATGAAGAGAAGTGGAGAAAGTCGAGACGTGGAGGCAACAAAACTGACTGAGCTTGATGATGAAATGGACACGGGAGGTTGAGGGAAAGAGCAGTGTTGAAGATGAATACCTGGTTTCTGAGTTGCAAAACTGAGTGGATGCTGGTGCTTCTCACTGGGAAGGGAACACTGAAATGAAACACAAGGTACATCACACTCCAGATGTTGCTATGTTAAAACCTAAATAATTGGAGTAGATTCATAATTTCTATTCCTTGCCATATACATTGGTTAAGTTAGACCTTCCTGAAAGAAGATCTACAAAAAAAGAAGAAGAATGAAAAGCATTGTAGTACCGTGGAGAGCTCTGCCTCTTCATCCCTGGGAACTCTTAAGCCATTTCATGTCTTTTCAGTTTCTTCATCTGGAACATGGAGATCCTTTTTACCATATGAAAATCTCATAAATATGCATGGAAGTGTTTGGAATAGTGTAAAGATTTATAAAAATGTAAATCATTTTACTTTTATGAGTTAACTACATAACTTATTAACCATAGCACAAGTTTATTATCAGTCTTCAACTTCAGACTAAGAAATATTCCTAAATCACAGCTCAGCTTAACAAAAGTGAGCCCATGGTAATGGAGGGACACTGTCTTAAGGTCTTGCCCTGGAGGAGGTTACAATCTGTTTGAGGAAAATGAGATGTATACCCAAGAAACGACTGAAAAATAATACATGTTGTATATAAGTTAGAGCTGCACTGAGGAATGGGCTAGAAGTGCCCTAGGTGTTGAGAAATGGGGGGGAGTATTAAATACCAGAGTTAGAGTTTCATGGAAGAGAAGAGGCCTGGCCTTGAAGGACAGCTAGGAATTAGGTAAGGGGAAGAACATTCTAAATCAGGGGAACAGTATGAACAGGGCAGAGACATGTGGACACGAGCCTGGGAGAAGCACAGGAGTTGCTGGTGAAAGCAGAGGGCTCTTATCTGGAAGCTATGGAAAGATGCTGGTTAGTAGAGTTGGATTAACTTATAGCAAGCACTGAAGCAAGGAAGAGGAGCTTAGACTCGTAGAAAAAATGAACCGTGGTGGGTTTTGAGCTGAGAATATTCTTCCAAGAAAAAAACAGGGAGACCAGAGAGGCTCAAATAAGAGAAAGTGGCAAAGGTGTTGTGGATAATAACCTAGATATGAAGTAACAAGTGTCTGGGCTGCAGCTAACGTGGAGGGGATGAGGAAGATACTACAGAACACTCCAAAGAAAGAACTGATAAAACTCAAGTCACTAACTTCTTCTCCATTGCATGCATTGAGAGATAACTGTAAAGTTTGAAGCTTGGAAGAGTAGTGAGAAGGAGTGGGGAGAGAACTGAAGTTGATTCCCTGTGGAACAATATGGAAAATATAGTCAAATGATGCTGAATTAAATGTGATGACAGGAAATACAAATAGAAACATCCATTTGACAGAGATGTGAAGAGCTAAGCCCATGGGAAGATAATAAACTTTGGAGGCATGAGCATGGAGGTGGTAGGCAATGCTGTAAAACTGCCTCTGCTCCCCATAAGAAAACATTTAAAAAGAAAAGAGAGGATTCCTAAATTTATTAGCAGAATGAGTAGAAATGGCTAGCAAAGGAACTGAGGGATTCAGTCATGGAGGTGGGAGAGTCAAAACAACGTGGTACCCAGAAGCCAAGTGAGAAGAGATGATCATGCAGGAAGACATGGCCATGAGTGACATAAGCTTCAGACAGTAGTGGAAAAAAAGTTTCACAACAAATTTACTGGATTTTTCAATTAGGAGATAATCAGTGACCTTTAAAAGAACTGTTTCAATAGGATACTGGAAATAAATACAGCTTGTCTGGCCCCAAAGCCCATGAACTTAACGACTACGTTAGTACTACGTCTTTATTGCTTGCCTAAGAGAGATGGCCATAGGAGAAATAGGAAGGGAGGAATGCCAGTTCTCGAGAGAGACTGAAAAAGAAGATAGGAAGGTGCCAAAACCAATTGCATAGCCCCTACTCTGAACCTGCCTCTTCCTCGTTACTAACCCCAGACCTAAAAATAAGAGGTGGCTCAAGTGGCGTGGGTTCTTGAATGTCACCTGAGACCTAAGGTGAGTCAATGCAAGGGCAGGTAACCCAAATCCACCAAGAAAGGGAGGAGGGGAGTGGCCACTGGGAGGCTCAGGTGTGACTTGGCTATTTTAAGTTTGAAGATGATCCATTCCCTTCTGCTTGCCCTATGACCTAGCTGATACCATCTTCTTTAAAGATTAACTACAACACTTTGGAAGCCAGGTGGTTTTAGCCACAGCATGGGAGCTACTTAATGTTTGCGGGGAAATTCCAAGGAAAAGTGGTTAAGCATATGAAAGGGTAAGATTGTAGAAGGACAGGGGTGATGGGACAGGGAGGAGAGGCTATAACTCTTTGTAGGTAAACAGATTTATCAAGGGAGATATTTTTCAAGGATATTCCCACATACTATAACTGCAAGCAGAGAAAAGGTCTTATTCTAAGAAAACCAAATAATTAAGCATAATATTTACTGGTTTCTTCCAATATTCAAAGAAGTTACAAGTTCATATTTTTAAGGAGAGATTCTTTAAACTTGCTTTGGTACTCCATTTCTGTCCATTGTTACTTCCAATATGACAGTATCTTTTGAGAGCCTTTTTGCAAGCATTTACATTTCTGAACATCTTGTTAAAATTTTCCAACTAAACCAAAGCAGCATTGGACCATAGCCATTTTCTCATGCATTATTTTGATACTTTGAACATCACTGCTATTACTTTACCAAATTTTTGCTGCTCTTTCAGGACTACAAAACATAATAAAATAATTTTGTCTGATACAGGCTGTGGTACTATTGATTTTCACGTACTGAATATATGAATTTATATAATATATTAATATATTTTGGGTACTACGTTAAAACAAATTAAATCTATTTGGAGGCCGAGGCGGGAGGATAGCTTAAGCTCAAGAGTTCAAGACCAGCCTGAGCAAGAGCGAGACCCCGTCTCAAAAAAAAAAAAAAAAAAAACAAATTAAATCTATTTCCATTTCCACTACCACAGAAATTAAAACTATTTCCAGAAATTCTGCATTCCCTCTATGCTTTATTTTTTCTTTTTTCCTTTTTCGTTTCTTTTTTTTCTTTTTTTCACGTGTGTACTTAGGATGGATACCCTCTATGCTTTGCAAGTTGTCAACAGTGTTGTCAAAGTTTTGTTGGAGAATTTGAGATTTAGCTGTACTTTGTACATATTGGTGTAGATAGATTATTAGGATTGTTTTAACAGTTAAATATAAGTCATTCTCCACTGAGAAGATAATTTTTAAAATTATGGGAAATTCTTTGTATTTGAAGGATGGTCCAGTGGGCTTAGTCAGAACACTGTAGTTTTTATCATTACTAATAATAAATATCAGCAAAAATTTTAAAAACTCTTATTTTATCTAAAAATGACAGCCATTGTCTTTTATTTGTAATTCTCAAATCAAAATTTCACTGTGATTTTAAAAGGACTACAGATTATTTTTGGCTTATATTTTCATCTATTTAAAATCCAAACATAAAAAATTAAAGAGAATAGTATACTAAACCTCCATATACGTATTACCTAGTTTTGACAGTTACAATTCATAACCAACATTGTTTCATCAATAGCCCTGCTCACTCCTGCCCTCCTGTAGTATTTTGAAGCAAATCCCAGACATCATATCATTTTAACTGTAAATATTTTAGTATGTATCACTAAAAGAGAAGGATTTTTTTAAATAAGAGAAATCTGCAACATCATTATCATGCCTAAAAATTAATGATAATTTTTTTATTCAATACTTAATATTCAGTACTCAAATTTCCATGTTTATCTCACAAAATGTGTTACAGTTTTTTTCCAAATCAGGATACAAATCAATATAATTGGTTGAAAAGTGTCTTAGGTCTCCTTTTACCTCTAGGTCCCTCTGCCTCCCTTTTTTAAATGGGGACTGAGACACAGGGAGCTTATTTGATTTTCCCCAAGGTCACACAGTCAGTGGCTAGACCAGAATTGTTCCAAAGTTCTCCATTTGTTCTCTATCAAGGAAGAAAGAAAGGCCCTGGGGGTGGCTCATTTAATTTCTTTTATTTGTAACTTTGTAATGTGCTTTCCACCCTAATGCCAGAGAGATGTCATGAAGGCACTAGGTTACCTTATGAGGGCTTTATCCCATTTGTTTGGAGTCCTAACCTATGATCCAAACACTTCTCCTCTCATGCAAGTATTCAGACGTCCATGTATTATAAGAAAGTTTAGTAGAAAAGAAAATCAAATGGCAATATACATCCTTTTGTGGACAGATTAATGCTACCTAAAAATCCAAAAATATTTCAGTCCTGTAGCATCCTACAAATTCACAGTGTTGATTATAATCACCAAGAGAGAATTCTTCTACCACAAGATCTGGTATGCCTAGATTAAACTTGCAGCTGCTGGCTGCCAGATCTACGGTCTTCCAGCCTTTGCCTGCCATCCAGGACAACCAGGGTTCTCAGCAACCCATCAAGTCCAGCAATACCATGCTAAGGCAGGAAATATTGGATTCTAGATTTAGTTCTAAAGCTAAGAAGCTGTACAAGCCCCACTTCTTGGCTGGCAGTCCCCACACCCATGAAATGAGCCAATTGAACAAGACAATTTCTAAGCATCACCCCTTCATTTATTTCTACCCCAAAGTGTGATTTCCTTGTTTTGTTAATAACTCAGTGGACCATGTGGATCTACCCCAGGGCATGGTCTTTCTGCCCCCTCTCTGATGGCTCACCCCTTTAGAGCCTTTCACCATAAGTAATCCATTCACACCCCTGGTACCAAAGTTCATGCCTCCTTTCTAGAGCTTACTTTTTCTCTAGCTGCTGTCTATAGGTCATGGGGTGTGGCCTTCTGTTCAGTTGAGCTGACATACACTTTTTCCTAACACCTGGGGTCTTTACAGCCTGCTTGGAGGAAGGTAAAATTCCCTTGCCCTAGGAGCCATGGGCCAGACCATCTCAATTTCCTTAATGGCAGCACCCAAGACTAATTTTAGAGATTAAAAACATGAACACTAGAAACAGAATTTCTAGCAGCCACTATGGACTGATACGAACAGGAATTGTGAAAGTACTAAATAAAAGTTATAGGGATGTATCTTCTGTGTGATGCATATTCTGTCATAATCACTGTACCACAAGCCTTGAAGTAATATACAGTTCTATAATATATCTCTACATATTATACTGGAAAGACTGTTCCTTGGAAAGGCTGTTAATCCCTCAACAGTTACAGAGCATGCTCATGATTCTAGGAGTACTCTGCTTTAATAAAACATGGGTTTGGAACATAAAGGTGTACTAGAGATATGGCCATTACTGCCTTGGTATGTTAACCTTCTCAAATGCCAGTTAGAGGTGAGGCCAAGCCTGTGACAATTGTTTCTCAGAAGCTGTTTCTTCCTCTTGGTTGGGTCCTCTCAGGGCACTTCAGCACAGGGGCAGGCTCACCCGGACTTAGTTCCACAAACAAATATGGCCCGGGAAGACCACCTTTCTACTTACTTGTGTAAATAAGAGACTTCCAACTGATTTTGTGATTAGAATTCCTGAGGAAAACTTGCATTTTAACGATGGCCTTTTATAGCTAATATTCTTCACTTAAAAAAAACAGCCTTATTAAGATATAATTCACATACCATAGAATTCACACATTCAAAGTATACAATTCAGTGGTTTTTAGTCATTACTAAAAAGCTCACAGAGTGTGAAACTGTCACCACAATCTTACTTTAGAACATTTTGTCCCCTAAAAGAAACCCTGTACCGATTAGCAGTCACTCCCCGCTCTCCATCCCCCATCCCAGCCCTAGGCAACCACTGACCTACATTCTGTAATTGCCTATTCTGAACATTTCCTATGAATGGAATCATATAATATGTGTTTGTTTTATGAATGGCTTCTTTCACTTAGCATCGAGGGTCAGCTATATTGTAGATGTGTCAGTCCTCTTTCCTCCTTATGGCTGAATAATATTCCATTGTATGGATTTGCCACATTTTATTTATCTATTCATCAGTTAATGGATATTTGGGTTCTTTCCACCTTTTATGCTGCTATGAACATTCATGTACAAGTTTTTGTGTTAACTTATGTTTTCATTTCTCTTGGGTATATACCTAGGAGTGGAATTGCTGGGTAATATGGTACCTATGTTGAACATTTTGAGAAACTGACAACCTTTTTTCCACAGGGGCTGCACCACTTTACATTCCTACCAACAATGTACAAGGGTTCCAATTTATCTACCTCCTTGCCAATACTTGTTATTGTCTGTTTTTTTTTTTTGTTTTTTTTTTTACCACAGCCATCCTCTTGGGTATGAGGTTGTATCTCATTGTGGTTTTGATTTGCATCTCTCTAATGACTGGTGATGTTAAGCATCTTATTGGCCATTTATATATCTTTTTTGGAATATTTTCTACTTTTGTCTAATAAAAATAAATAGGCTAATGGAGGAAATTTTATGCCAAAAATAAAGAAAAGGTCTTGGCTAGCAGGGAAAATACAGGACACGTTTTTAAATGGGCCAGACATTGCAGAGCCTCCTACTCAAACACAGAGGGCCAAGGGCTTCAGTATGAAACTGACACAGAAGTGAAGATAAATAGACTTGTGTGTACATACAGCAACAATGCACACAGCCTTCCATAGCTAAACAACTGTTCATATTTAGGGGTAATGGCAAGGGTAGGATGATTTTGTAGAGGTTGTGGTGACGTTTTAGAGGATTTACTTAATGGAAATACAAAGTAATAATGAACCAGAGATCTTTGCCTTGTCTCAGTTTTATTAGTAAGTCTGTGTGTGTCTTAGGTCACTGGGCCTCATCTTCTTCATTGGTAGAATGAGAAGGCTGGAGATTTTCTAGGCTAGATATTTTATGTATCTCTTTGGGAGTAAAGGAAATGTCAGGGAAGAGTGGAAAGGTTAAAAAATATGTATGATCCCTTTCAAAGGGCTTTTTCTCATGATTATGATGGTGACAAGGAGGACATCATAGGTAGATAGAGTCATTCTGAAGAAAAGAGAAGAAACAAAGACTCTGAGAAGTGTATTGACATCTATTAAAAGGTGGAGGCAACATGGGGAAAAGTACCTGGGAAAGGTACCAGTGATAGGAACCATACAATTGGCAATAACATTTTAACTACTTAGCAAAGGATATCCACTACACAACGCTTATGTAGCATTTACTATGTGCTGTAGATGGGAAAGAAATGGTATAAATTCAGAAAAGAAGCAAGGGGAAAGATTCCAAGGATATGGAAGAATGAAAGATCTGCTCTGAGGCCATTTTCCCCCAACTCCAAGAAGTAGCAGCTGGTGGTGGCCATCATTATAAGGAATCTTCAGGATAAATGATGACACCTGCCAGGGAACTCCACCAAGACACTCATAGGTCTTGGTAAACACGAACTAATTAATTTTCACAACACCCTTGTGAGGCAGGAAGTAGCATTTCCCTAGTTTTACAGACGGGGAAGTGTCAGCACATAAACATAAGTGATTTGGCCTCTTCACATAGTGAAGCTATGACAGAGCTGGGAATAAGAAGTCCCAGCAATTCAACTTCCAGACTCTCATTTTTAACTTGTATTCCAGTTCTTCCCCTTAGTAAAAGTTTTTCTTCTTATAAAATAATATTGGATAGTATATGTGTCCTTGTTTTATGGACACATAATTACTAGGTGCAGTTATTCCTAAGAATATAAAATCATCACATTTGAGAAGGGGCCTTAGAAATCATCTCATTTAACCCCCTCATCATATATATTTAGTTACTCACCATGGACATAGAACTTACTAGTGCCAGAGTACAAATGAGAGGACCCACTTATCTTTACTCGTGTTGGCCACTCCGGGTTTAGTACATTCTTCACGAGGTTTCCCACTGTTCCCTTTTCTGTGGAATGCCAGAGAGTTGTATAAATGGAAAATGTCTGGGTTGGAAGCCCCCAAAAAGGCTGTCAACCCCAACAATGCATCTGACTCTTAAATCTTCTGTGCAGTCTGTCTAAGTGGCTGCCCAGAGTGTGATTAAACGCAGCCAGTGATCAGAAAGCCACCACCTGCTAGGCAGCCCATGCCACCTCTCAACTGCTGCAACCCTCTCCTCCCCTTTAACAGCCATCAGTCACTGCCCATCCACCCTACAAGACATCTCTTATTTGACTCTACCTGGGCATCTTTATTGCTATCAACTTAATATTCTTTAAGCAAATGTTTATGAAGCCCCATCTATAGGTGCCACCAACAATAAAATGATAAATAAGGAGAATAATCTAACAGAGGAAACTGCATATAAATAGGTACTTTTAATACAAGGTAATAAGTGCTTTGGTGAAATATATATAAAATATTAGGGGAACAAAAAAGTTTATTACTTATCTACTATGTATAAGCATTGAGGATCCAAAACAATATCCCCTGAAGTGATACAGAGATAGTCCCTGTCCTTCAGAAGCTTATAGTCTAAAAGAAATGCAGAATAAATATATAAATGTTGACTAGTTATCAGAACCCAGGTAATTATGCTATGAAAATACAGTGTTCCACTATGTTATTTATAAGATGTTGCTGCACATAAACAGACATAGCTGTTAATAAATTTAGGCATTGAAAATAGCAGCAGAGCCACTGAGTTGCACAACTCCGGGAGGGGGGCAGCTTCACGTTGCTTACCGTGAGAATGGTGGCCCCTGGATACCAACTCCCCTCACCTGCAGCACACCTACTAAGTGCTAGGTGCTGTACACGGAGTGCACGACGTTGAGCATAAATAGATCAACCCTGCCTGCTCCCTTATAACTTACTGTTCCTCGGAGGAGGCAGGCATTTATCAAATATGTACACAAATAAATGTATGGCTCTAATTGTGACAAGTGCTATAAAAGGAAAAGAACAGTTTCTCTGAGAGAGAATAACATGGAAAAAGTATCATTTTAAAAGGGGTCGGGAAGAAAATTTCTATGTGAGGACCTGACATTTCCTCTGAGACCTGAAGGACACACAGGGGTTTCCGGGCAGAGAGAGAGAAGGAAAAGAATACGGGCAGAAAGGTGGGAAAGAATTTGGTGTGCTTTGGGAAGTGGGAGAAGTGCTCTGGAGGTGAGCGGCTGAGATGAAGCCGGAGGGGAGAGGGCCTAGCTCAGGCAGAACCTCGTGGGCCAAGGAGAGGGCTTAGGGGTCAAGTTAAAAGCAACAGGAAGTGATACGAGGGTGTTAGGCAGAGATAACTGCTGGGGGAACTTGGGAGCAAGAAGGATGGTGGAGAAGTAGTTTGTGCATAGATTCTGCTCAGTAGACGTGTACCAGACTGAACCCTTTATTTTGAGTGAAGGTTTTAGTTCTAATCTGTTTCTTTCCCATTTTCTAAACTTTATATAAATGTTTTCAATTGGAAAATCCTTGCCATTGTTTTGGTCTTTTGTCCTGCCTAAAAGAGATAGTCCTCAGTCAAATGATTAACAGTCTATCAATGACAAAACACATATGGATCAATAAACACAGATGATTTCCTCTACCAGTCTTTTAATGTTCAACTCACTTGAGCCTCAGGCATTGTTTGGATTTTACTGCCATCTAGTGCCTCTGAAAACATATGTGTATTTGTGTTTCTGAACAAGACACTCCCCAGAACTGTGCAAATGAGCAAATATATTTCTGCTTCTGGAATGGGAGAACCTCTGTTTTGGTTTTGCTTATATCACTTCTAAATTAGCATAAAATAAGTCGGGTCTTATTTATTATGCTGTCACTTTTCTCTGTTATCTAGAGTTTCATTGATCCCTCTGCTTTACACTCTACTGTCTCTAAGGCTGTCCCTGGGAGAATGCCTCAGGAATGCTGTGGAGGTGGACCAGTGTGCCCACTGCATGGAAGTGTATGGCTTTAGGAAATTAAGTGGGAAGCTTAAATCCAGCCCATATTCTGTTCCCAGGCTGAATGTAGAGGGGTTGTGGCTGCTCAAGGACAGGTATATTTGCCTAATTTGCATATAGAAGTTAGCAGCAGCTCTGGTGTCACTCCACGATACTGCCCACACAAAATTCAAGGCTCACTGTTCTCCTGAGGCTTCCAATTTTAGGACTGGTTTTTGTTTCTGGTTTAGTCTGTTTCTACAAGGCTCAGAAAGATCACTGGGCCAAAATACAGGATCAAGGTATTGCAGTTTGGTTGGTTTGGTTTGTTAACCAGAGTTTTGCATAGAATGTTGCAATAATGAATATTCTTTTCAAAACAGGAGTGGGAATGTACGTGCTTTTGTGTTACCCTCCTCCACGCACTTGTCCAAACACACCAGAACACATTCTCTTTTCCACTGCATATTTCATTATAATTCTCTTCTTCTTCAAAGGTCCCAAGCCACTCGTTTCCGTTGGCATCAACCAGCTCCTTTTGACAAGCAGCAGACGTGGGCAATAGATAATGTCTATATCGGGGATGGCTGCATAGACATGTGCAGTGGCCATGGGAGGTGCATCCAGGGAAACTGTGTGTAAGTAGATTTCTTTCTTCCTTCTGTTGAAAACTCCTGACTCATATTCCATCTAGGAGATTTTTTTCTGACACTGATTTTTGAATCACTCCCGAGCTACCTTAAGTTATACATTTTCCCTAAAATATGATATTGAGCTAACTGTGGAATTGATGGATATTGTGTCTTCATTCTTGCTTAGAGACTAGGAACTGAACAATAGCTATCTTGTCGAGAGATGGGTGAATTATAATTGACTATATTTTGTTTCCTTCTGTGTTTCTGTGATACACTTGAGCCTTGAAAATAACATTGGAAAAGGTTCAAGAGTTCAGTATGTTCTAACCAAAAGTAACGCATCGTAAGTATTTTTCTCACTTAGGTCTGAATATATGTAAGGATATGCATTTTTCAAGGTTTAGTTGATAGTCCTGTGTTGTTTGCATAAGAAAGTATGCAAATGTCTGGCCAGTATACCAGGATTATTTCATGGAGAGGCCTAATATATTACTCTTAGAGAACCTTAGCGTATTTGGAAGAATTTAAATAATGTGTGTGTGAGCGTGCATTATAGACCTCTGTGCTTTATTTTTATGCTGATTGATGGGGTAGTATGAATGAAGATGCTGTTAGAGAATTCATAGTCTCTTCCCACTAATCGCACATGCCTGGGAAGTCTTTCCTTTGATTAATGATTTTAGCCCATATTCAGGATGACCCTTGAGCACCTGAGCCTTTGGTCAGAGATGACAGTTACTATTAAAAGTATTCTCTGCTTTTTGGAACTTGCCTCTTGGATCCCTAAGTGGCTGAAAGCCTCTGTTAAAAAGACCAATTTCATAAATTGTTAGGACCTACCAGTTTACTTTGGCAGCTGCAATTGTTTATCAGCCATTCAAAGCAGTGTCATGTAGAGACAGGGCTTTACTAAATTCTTTGAAGTTGCTTCTTTCTTTCCACCTGTAACCCTAAGTCACTACTTTAGGAAATCCTAGAGGTAGTTAATTCACAGTTTATTTCTAACCTAAAGCACTGTTAAAAGCAGGCGAATTATAGCAAGCTCTGTGAAAATCAGTAATCTTTCATCATTGCAGACTACGAAAAAGAGTTGGATTCACTAATTTGAGAACACACTTGCAGGGGCTTTGTTTGATACTGACTTTTCCTTTCTCTTGCTCTGCACCCAGCTGTGATGAGCAGTGGGGTGGCCTGTACTGTGATGAGCCCGAGACCTCTCTTCCAACCCAACTCAAAGACAACTTCAATCGGGCTCCATCCAACCAGAACTGGCTGACTGTGAATGGAGGGAAATTGAGTACAGTATGTGGAGCTGTGGCTTCGGGAATGGCTCTCCATTTCAGCGGGGTGAGTGGTTTGACTACTGGTTACTCATTTCTGCATCCTCTAAGTTTCCCCCAAATGGTTGAGTCTGTTCTGAAGTTTAATGGGTAAATCAAGATGCAGAGTTAGTTACCCTAAATGCACAACCCTGATCTGAACTTACAACTTTATACAAATCAGAAAATACTAATTATTTCCAGCATTTTTCTACCACAAATCAGTTGAGACAATTTAGTTATTCAGGGCAGTGTCAGCACAGGGCATATTAAAGTACACATTTAAAAAGGACTTGAATGATTTTCCATCCTGGAAGAGAGTACTTGCACAATGTGTGAGGTCTTCCATCTGGATGAAGGTCATATTGAAAACTCTTGAGCTTGTAAAAGATTTGAGATTTAAGGAGCCAAAAATCTGGAAAATGAGCTTTAATGGTTCCTGAATTTATTAACAACAATTAATCCTTTCTATAAATTATTCAAGAAAGAATAATTGCCAGAAATTACTAGACATTTATATTTATAGCATATTATCTTGTGAATGACAGGAGCAATGTTGGAAACTTTTTTGAGAAATTTCATAGCTACTCTACTTTTCTGCCAAAGATGACTTTGTTTTAAAAGTACAATTTCTCTGATACCATGATTAGATAAGCAAATTAGTTATTTAAAGTAACAAATTTACTGTCAGTTCTTTATTTCCCTAGCATGCCCTACCTTAGAGTTTACATTTATACCAATGAAGTGTATCATTAATATTAAATATTTTAGCCAAAGAGTAACAAGAGGACATACAGAGTACAGGATTTTTATAACCATCAGCACTAAGAATGCAGTGTTCAGGATACTCTTCCCAGCTTAAATAGAACTATAAGTAGCCTAGCTTTTCACATGTGTTCAACTAAGAAATATCTACCTATTGACATTAATTAATAAATTAATATAGATGCCATTAAAATCTACAATAAAATTTTAATTAAAAAATTATAATTATCTCTATAATTTTATGAAATTTTCAGATGTAGCCATTTTTAAATTTCATATTAAAATGGTTATCTCAACATGCTATTTTATTAATAGTTGATGCCTTTTTAAAAATCTAATAAATGCCTATGAAAAACTAGAAATACCTTAATAAAAACATAGAACAGTTACTTTAATTCCTGCCCTCATCTTGCTTGTAAAAAAAAAAAATAGAAAATGTCCTTAGAATACATTTCCCACTGCAAGTAAGTCTTGAATACTGAAATTTCAAAGTTCAGCAAACATTCGCTAGGTAACTACCATGTATTTGGCACCATGCTAGGAGCTAGCATAGGAAGAGAGATAATAAGGAAATCAGTGATACAATACCATGTGACTTGTATTACAAAGGAAATTTAAAAGAATGGAAGCCAGAAAAAATCTATAATATGCAATCAAAATTCCTTATCACTGTTTTTTTTTTCATTCTGCTTCTTTTCCTTAGGGTTGTAGTCGATTGTTAGTCACTGTGGATCTAAACCTCACTAATGCTGAGTTTATCCAATTTTACTTCATGTACGGATGTCTGATTACACCAAACAACCGTAACCAAGGTGTTCTCCTGGAATATTCTGTCAATGGAGGCATTACTTGGAACTTGCTAATGGAAATTTTCTATGACCAGTACAGCAAACCCGGGTTTGTATTCTATTTCATCTCTAATAGCTAGTATGTTGAGCAAAGATGCTTTGTAAGGCCTGCTAGCAATCAATCACAGGGGACTAAAGGAGACCTTGAACTTAGTGGTACAGGATGCCTCTGGGACTGAAGAAAGGTTTCTGAGCTGGGTAAATAACTGGTTTGGATTTTTATTTTAAGAACAACTAGTTTTCATATCCCAAAATAAGATGACATATGCTACCACAATGCCAACAGTGAATAAACCCAGTGCAAAAACCCATAGAAATTAATGATAATTAATTTCAACATTTTGGGAAAATGGAAATAAAAACAAATATTTACTTATGTATATAGTGTCCACTCAGTTTTAGAGAATTTTAGGCTCAAAAACAAAGAAACACAATGAAATGTAAATATCCTTAAGAAGCCTAGAGACTATTTTAAAAATAAACATAGTGTATGGGTCACTAAAATATATATATATTCTTGAAGGGACAAAAGCAGTTAATATGACCAGTTAAAAATGTCAAAAAGGTTGTTAAAAAAAGGAAAAGGGCATATTCGTTAAAGTGGAAGGAAGAGAAGAGGGAGGAGGGAGGTAAGAAAAGAGAAGAGGAGAGAGAGAAAGGCAGGAGGGATAGGAGGCTGGAGAGAAGAGGAGAGAGTAGAAGAGGGAAGGCAGAGCCCAATCAAGAAACAGATAATCCCTTACTGCATGACAAGCCAGATGCAGGCTAAAAATAGAGTAAAATAAAAAGAATCTGATAAATGATCATTTAAATTCAATATCTCAGTTAAGAATAGGTTCAACTGTAAATGACAGAAAACCCAAAATAACTTAAAAGTTTTTCTGTCTCTCTCATGTAAATTAGATCTTCAAAAAAGTAGCCCAGGACTGCTGTAGTGGCTCCACACACACCAGTGACCCAGGTTTCTCCTATCTTATTGTGCTGCTGCACTCAACAGGTGACTTCCATCTCAAGGTCCAAAAGGGCAGCTAGCTCCTCTGCAGGAGGAGGGAGGATGGGGCAGGAAAGGTGTGCTGTCTCTCTTTAAGGACACTTCCTGACAGTTGCACATACTTCCATTCACATTCCATTAGCTAGTATCGGGTCACATAGCCACACCCAGAAGGAAGGAACGCTAGACATGTCTTTATTCTGGGCAACTAGTCACCTCGATAAAAAAAAGATGGGCTGCTATTATGAAGGAATTAAGGGAGAATGGCAATAGAGGAAATACCAGCAATCTCTGCCCCAAGCAAAAATGTTAAATCCTGCACTTGCGTTAAAGTGCAGAACACCGTTAAAGGAATCCATCTGGAAGCTAAGTGGTACTCAGTTTATGGTGTAAAAAATGTACTCATCTATTAGTAGGAGTTAACAGACAAGCCAAGTAAGCTGTTTCCTTGGTCTTCATGGAGGAGGACTCTCAGGTGTGAGTTCTTAAACACTTAAGCAGCATAATGTACATGGAGAAGGGAACTGGGTTTCTGTAGGGTAAAAGCAGAACTCTCTAATCTACTTTAGTTCTCTGAAGGAGAAAAAAAGTGACTAAGGTAGGAACAGTGGTCATAGTTTATTTAGACTTTCAAGCAGCATTAGATAAATTTCCACTCCAAAGGTTTTTAAAATGTGGTCCAGGATTTATCAGAGAAAAAAAGCTAAATTAGAAATAAGAAAGAAAAAAAATAGAGATAAAAGATCACTGCATGGGGTGAAGAAATATTGTGCATCCCTCCAGAAACTGGTAGATGTCTTATATTATGTAATACATTTTTAAATGTTACTTAAATATGCCAAATCAATGGAGGTAAATTTTATGAAAATTTCACAAGGTGAGCATACAAAAAAAAAGGTAGGGGTGCAGACAGCTTCAAAATTGAGACGCGTGAGGAAGTGAACTTGGGAAAAGACTTTGCCTAAAGGATGATGGCCTCCCACCTGCTACACCCACAATGGTGAAGGTCTAGGCTTCACATTTTCTAGTCTACACTTTCCTTCCCTAAAACCAAAATCCATTAAGCTATCATGGTCCAAAGGGTGCACAAAATGATGGGCATCACCAAAAAAAGTATTATATTTAAAACCTAGTGTTAGAGATACAACTAGAAGCATCCTAGCTTGGAATGATATTGGTCAGTCCCCATCTGTAGTACTGCCTACTATTCTGGCCACTGTACCTCAAGAAAGACATAAAAAAGAAGGAAAAGTAAAACCAATAAGGAGATACTATATAAACAAAACTAAAATAATGAAACCTCTTTCATGTGAAAGATAATGACTAAACGACTTGAAGCCCTCAGTCTAAGGGTTCTGCACGGAGGAACTTTGGCTCATTGGTCCCATCCTGGAGCACAGACACTAAGAGGCAGCCCTTGATATTAAAGAGAGGTAGAGTAGCATAGATTAAAAAAAAATAAAAAGATGATACTTGATGCAGAAGACGGTAAAAAAAATTGTTTTCTCCAACAGGCCTTATGAGTTGTGAATATAAATCCAAAAGGGCTTGATACATTTCTGGGTTTTAATGCGTAATTGTGATTAAGGAGTATTTTAGACCTTAGTTCTAGTTTATTAAATTTCATGTTGGAGCATGGAGCCACATTTTTCCGTATCTGTCCTTGGTGACTGAGTCTGGGATAGTAGCCTGGGCTTGTAAGCCTGTAGTTCTCACTCGGCATTTCTTAGTATAATGTTTTCAACAAAGCATATAAACAATGTCTACATCACAGATATTGGTAACGTACCTGGTATCCTCAGGCTGAGAGTCCAAACATCTTGCCACAATCCAGTGTCCATATTCTAAGCCAATTTCTGACCCTGGTGGGACTAGAGTGAAAACAAGGTGCCAGGGGGAGGAAACAGATGAAACCAACCCCTAGGTGACAGAAAAAAAGTCAATATTGGCTGATGTCTACCAAAGTGCATATACTCTAGGCCTACAGATATCCCAGGTATGCAGAAAATTTGTGGAGTCCCTCTAAGGCATCCCTAAGGACAGTTAGAGTAAGTGGGTAGTTCCGGGATGCTTGAATTTGTTCACATTCTGTTTCCCCAATTTAGTGACTACTGAGACTTCATAAAATGAAGCCAGATAATCATAGTTTTTTAAAATTATTTTAGCTAATGTCCTGCCCTCACCCACCACATGACATACAATATCTTATTGCTGGCTGTAAATCTTTTCCTCACATGAGGTATTTGACAAGGGTTTTTTCCCCACCTCCCACCCCCATCATTTTCTTATAGATTCGTGAATATCCTTCTCCCTCCTGATGCTAAAGAGATTGCTACTCGCTTCCGCTGGTGGCAGCCGAGACACGACGGTCTGGATCAGAATGACTGGGCCATTGATAATGTCCTCATCTCGGGCTCTGCCGACCAGAGGACTGTCATGCTGGACACGTTCAGCAGCGCCCCTGTGCCCCAGCACGAGCGCTCACCCGCAGATGCTGGCCCTGTCGGGAGAATTGCTTTCGACATGCTTATGGAGGACAAAACTGCAGGTAAGTTGTACACTCGTGCAACACAAAAATCCCATGGAAATGCAATCGTTTGGATTGGAGTCTTTTCAAAAGAGTGAATTGTGGACCCTTTTCAGATGCTCAAATAGTGTAGAAACAGTGAAAAGGGTATCATCCTTTGGTTCTTCGCAAGCTTCCCGGTTGACCTTGTAACTAAATCTTGTCTTTCATTCAAGCCAGCTAGTGTGTTTTAATAGGTAGCATTCTATAATTTTATTTACAGAATACTTTTCTTAGAAAACTTTCATTTCTGTTTATCCTGATTTCTACTAGAAAGCCAACATTTCCTGGTCATTTGTTTTAACATCCAATGACAAGTGTTTTGTTTTGCTACAGGTCAGACACGCTTGTGATGGCTTTTCATGTTTCAGAGCATGTCCCAGTTCACTTGTTACCTTCATTCTCAATAGGAGTATTCAGTGACGCTGGTGAACTAGGAAGGACCTCTTTATACTATTCTCATTGTTAATGTCTTTTCTTTTCATTTTATGACACTATTCTGGTCACCTTTTTTTTTTTAAAAGCAGTGTCTTTTATTAAGTATGTATCTTTGCCCTGCCACATACTTGGTTATATTACATAAAACATGGTATCTTCACATAAGGCAGTGATGTTTAACTATGGATCTCATACCAACATGGTATCCAAACAGTACAAATAGATATAATATTATACAACTATAGATTCAGACAGTGGAACTATGTGTCACACCCAACTCAGCCCTAGCATCTTGCACAGAAACGACAATCTGGATAATTTAACAATAATAAGACTGATATAATGATAACCTTCCAGTGGAATGGTATATGGGAAAAAAATTGAAATTTGAGGAATTTTAATAATTTAAAATGCTTTTATTATAAAAGTAATACCTGTTCAAAGTATGAAATTGAGAAAATATAGAAAATCATGAGGATGAAAATAAAAATCACTCGGGATAACCATTGTCAGTATTTTGGCATATATTCTGAGAGTCCTTTTTTTGTATGCATTTAAATAAACATATTTTTAACAAAATTGTAATCATAAATTATATGTTTTTGTAGGCTGCTTTTTTCATTTAGAATTAAATTCTTGTCATTCCCCATGTTGTTAAGTATCTTTGAAAATCAAATTTTAATAGCTATGTAATATTCTATAAAAATTTATTTTATCATTTTAATATTGCTGAATTTTTAGGTTAATTAATTTCATTAATTCACCTATTAGTATATCATGTGGCACAGTGGTGTAACTGCAAATATTTATTTAAAAACACCTTTGTTAAAAAAAAATACCCTTATAAGTAGAAACAGCTTAAAATGTCCCTCACCTCTACTAAGAGTCTTATTCTCTTAAGAAGGTTATTGAAATTTGCTTATATAGATCTGATTCAGAAATTTGCTAAATTACTCATTTATTTTTCCCTGTGTAATAGTTTATACAAGTGAGTTTATAATCAAGGAATAATTTAAACACTGCATCTGTATGAATAAAAGCAAACACAGACTAGTTTTTCAAGTACCTAAAATACTGATTTTTACTTTAGTCTTAATTGGTGATATACAATTGAAGGAACAAATTTCCTGACTCCTGTCTGTCTTGCAAAAATGGTGTTACCAGAAACTGTAACACTTAACAGAAGTAGTTTCTGATATTACAGAAGAGACTGGTGGGTTAGTTGATTAATGTAAGCCCTCTTTCATCAGGATTGCAGAGTTCTAGCATAAAATGAAATATGGACCCCAGAATAAAGTGGCTGAGAATATTCTTATTGGAATTCAAATTTCTGTGCATTTTGACTCTGTGATGTAGGATTAAATGTGGCTCCAAATCCCTTGGAGTGAAAACGCAGATAATGGTATTGCAGTAGCTGTTTGAATCCCAGAGATAAGCTGCTTGTTCTATAGGCATATGTTATGCTCAGACAAAATCAAAAGTGAAAGCTGAATTACAAGTAAATTATTTGGTCTCTTCTCTGGATCCTCTAAGGTCATCAACTCTGCTGCTTATGCAGTGGCCCCAAGCCTCCAGTTGCACCTGTTCGTCTCCAGATTCATGCTGGGGCTAACTAGGAAACTTTTACAGAAAAGTTGGACATATACAATCAAATATTGTGAATCAGAAGCAACAACTATTATGAATATGTTCAATTTCTAACTTTTCTGGGATAAAATCATGATGTAAAATCACCTCTTCCAGAAGAGAAAAGGAATTGGCTGGGGGGAGATGTCAGAGAAACAGAGAGAGGCTTAACACATAGGATGTTCTCTGCACTAATCAATTCGTGGTCTTGCTGCTTAAGTTTTCTTTAGATTCTTCCAAATCTATTCCTTCAGTAATTTTTTGCCAATTGAGTATACTTCCTCAAAGTGTAACTGTTGATCAGGTTTAGAAAAGGAGTCAAGATTTATTAAAGGAAATATACATCCAGAATATTTAAATATCCATACCCAGATAATCAAATATTAAGAACATTACTGAGGTAAACATATTACAATATTTTATTAGAGATAATTCTAGTTTCTTAAATAATCTCTTTACGATACTTTACTTCTTGCCCAATTAAGTATGGCTTCACATTTCAGGACTTAATACTAGTCTTTATAACAAATTGCACCATGGAAAGTCTTAATTTTTCTTGAGTCATTTCTTAACCTCAAAAATCATTAGTTTATCTAATTAAATAGGGTAGGTGCCAGGATCTAGGGAAGGGAGAAATGGGAATCATTTTTTAATGGATATAAAGTTTCTGTTATGCAAGATGAATAAGTTCTAGAGATCTGCTGTACAACATAGTACCTACAGTTAACAGTATGGTATTGTGCACTTTAAAATATGTTAAGAAGACATGTCTCATGGTAGATGTCCTTACCAAACACACACACACTCTCACACACACACACACACACACAAAAGAATACAAGGAAATTTTTTGAGGTGATGGATCTGCCTTGGTTGTAGTGATGGTATCATGGATATTATACATATGTCCAAACTCATCAAGATATATATTTTATTTTATTTTATTTTATTTTTATTTATTTATTTTTGCCAGTAAAAGCTTGTTTTTATTGAAAAGGACAATCACATCAAAAAACACCTGATATATTTCTATCAAATAATGCAAGTAACATTGTTTTTCCTGTTGCTTTGACTGTCAGAAAGTTTGATCTAAATTTAATTGTTATAATATTATTAGTAGTACATTTTCTTTGCCCCTTAATGTTACTCTCTCTTTTTTTTTCTGGGATGGCAGAAATGTGCTTTATTTTGTCAAAACTTAATTGAAACAAAGATTTGTGCAGTTCATTGCAGCTTAATTATACCTCACTTTAAAAGTATACAAGGTCAAATATTGTTTCAGAACTTTTTTATTTCAAAGTATTAAAGGGGTACAAATGTTTTTGGTTACATGGATCGCTTTTTTAATGCTTGAGTCACAGCTGTAAGTGTGCCCATCACCCAAATAGTGTTCATTGTACAATGTGTGTAATATTTATACATCAATTATACCTTGGTAAAGCTATAAAAAATTTATTACCCAGATAATACTACTAGAATTTGAGTAGAAGTAGTTAACTCTCTTCCCCATCATGTTACTAATAATTCTTTCTCCTTCTTTAGATGCTGCCTAAAAAGTTAACTTTCTGTCAAAAAAAAAATAGATATCCATTTCCCTTTGATTTTCACTTACAATACATACAACACACTCTTTTTTTCTAAGTGTAGACTAATATCTACACTTGCTTGTGTACTAATATCAGGTAGTAGGTATACCTCAATTCTCCTGGTACTCATATTCCTAAAACAATGTGTTTACGTTAGTGTTGGATCATATATAAAATATTATGAGATATTGCTACTTAAAATAATTCTAAGTTCTTGCTTAAAATGAAACTTTGCTTCAGGTATTTTTGTCATAAATTTTTCATAAGATTTTTGGTTTTTGTTTAAGTGAATGAACATTGGCTATTCCATGATGATTGCACGATAGAAAGATTCTGTGACTCCCCTGATGGTGTTATGATCTGTGGCAGTCATGATGGACGAGAGGTGTATGCTGTGACCCATGACCTGACTCCCACCGAAGGCTGGATTATGCAATTCAAGGTGAAAATGTTACAGTCTTGATTATGTAAATAACTATATGTTAGCAATATAACAAATCAAAAACATTGTAGAAACAAAGATAATCTAATATTTAATTAACTTAGTATATACTTTGAAAAATAACATTTAATATTAAGGTAATATACAACTCAAGTATATATTGCCTAATGATTTAAATTATTTTATTTCTGAACTATTTCAAGGTAAAACATTTATTAAGAGTAAATATGTTTCTGCTTAGGATTAGACACTGTTAGAGGCTGGGCACAGTGGCTCATGCCTGTGCCCAGTGCTTTGAGAGACCAAGGTGATCTCTCAAAGAGAGATTAAGATCACTTGAGGCCAGGAGTTCAAGACCAGCCTGGGAAACATAGCAAGACCCTGTCTTTACACAAAATTTAAAAATTAGCAGGGCATGGTGGTACGTGCCTGTTGTCCTAGCTACTCAGGAGGCTAAGCCAGGAGAATTACTTGAGAAGTTTGAGGTTATAGTGAGCTATGATGTGCCAGTGCACTCTAGAGTGGTGAGACCATATCTCTTAAAAAAAAAAAAAAACTGATAAAGCAAAATATTGATAATAAAAGTCTAGGATACAGATTCCAACTCCCAGAGTTAAATCATCATATGACTTAGGCAAATTGTTTCTTTAAGAGAATATTAAAGTTATAATGGTCATTTCTACCTTTTTTTTTTTATAAGAGCATTTGGATGCTCCTGGAGAAAGAAAATTACAGAAAACAAAGGCATGATTAGCATTAATGCCAACATCAACTTTGGCCAATATTTTGGCCAAAATTTTCTGTCAGCCAATTTATTCTGTCTACCTAAATCCCACTGTATTAGCAACAAATGGCACAATTACTGTTGTCTCCATCAATGAAGGGTGCTGCTGTACTTTGTTAAAAGTACCTTCTGTTATCACTTCATTGCATCTTACTTGTAGTTGTAAGTGATTTATTGAGAGTCATAAATTGTAGGACAAAATAGTAAAATTGGTAAAGCTGTTAGCAGTTCTTCTTGGTTAAGCGTTCTGCCAAATAGAAGTGCCAGACCATTAACACAACAAACAGTTTGTAAGAGTGGGCCCAGGCCTTCCAAGGCAGTCAGCCAGCATGGCAGAAGCACAGGTTTCAGCTTCTCTCCAAACCCTCTACATGATCTATTTGGCACTTTCTACAGTTTGTCACCTGGGGCAGCCATGCTGACTTCCCCTGTCCATCAGCAGAACAAATAATGAATCTGAAAATACAAGGCAAATGTGGTGCAGTGTATAGCAAGTGATCAGCAGCTTTCTTGCTGCCAAGTCCTTAGAGCAAAAACGTGTAATGTGGTTTTAATACCTTGATGATCTTGCTTTTCTGTTTATTAGATCTCTGTTGGATGCAAAGTTTCTGAAAAAATTGCCCAGAATCAAATTCATGTGCAGTATTCTACTGACTTTGGTGTGAGCTGGAATTATCTGGTCCCTCAGTGCTTACCTGCTGACCCAAAATGCTCTGGAAGTGTTTCTCAGCCATCTGTATTTTTTCCAACTAAAGGGTGGAAAAGGATCACCTACCCACTTCCTGAAAGCTTAGTGGGAAAGTAAGTGGAAAATTAAAATAAAGCCTGGTTCCAAGCATGGAGAAATTGATTAGGGACACTATTGTCAAGCCTGAAATTATGTGTAATTGTACGTAAAGGTGCTCTCTTCCTCCCTAACTCTAAAGGTTCTCTAATTGGTGACTTCAATGATGGCTTCCATGATGGGCTCACTTCAGGAGACATCAAGTTGTATTCCTCAGACTTGGCAAAGTGGGCCTGGGCAGGCTCTTTGATTTTCCACACCTCAGTATCTTCAGTTGGGGACAGAGCAATGGTGATGGCCTTGGAGCCAGATGAAAAGGTGTATGTGACCTCATCAACTTTGTAGACTGTGGACCACCATATACTTTCCACATTATTCCTTACCAATCTATGATAGACAAAGCCAGGAGCTGGGCACAGTGACTCAGACCTGTAATCCTAGCTCTTTGGGAGGCCGAGGCGGGAGGATCGCCTGAGGTCAGAAGCTCAAGACCAGCCTGAGCAAGAGCAAGACCCCATCGCTACAAAACATAGAAAAATTAGCCAGGTGGCACATGCCTGTAGTCCCAGCTACTTGGGAGGCTGAGGCAGGAGGATCACTTGAGCCCAGAATTTGGAGGTTGCAGTGAGCTATGATGATGCCACTGCTCTCTAGCCAGGCAACAGAGCAAAACCCTGTCTCAAAAAGAAAAAAAAAAAAAAAAGCATTATGTTTTGCACCTGCAGTGAAAAGTAATTAGCCTGGAGCAGTGGTGAGCAGAGGTAATTAAACTGTGCTCTGGAGAGTCTATGGATATGTTAATGTAAGGCAATTCCAAAAGATTTCTCTTCTGTAAAATTAGGAAAAAAGATACATTAAAGAAAATGACAGGTGCACCTCTACTGTATTAATCATATAGTCTGGCTAAATGAAGAACTTCTTGTGAAACAGATGTCGATATATGACCAGAACATAACAGAGCCTTTGAATAAGGTACTTATGCATGGCTTTTCCAGTGTCCCATAGATTTTATTTCCTATATGACCACTCAAAAGTTTTCTGGAATGAATCTAAAGGGTTTATTCAATTAACATGCTACGAAACTAAATCAGGATGCTTTCAGCTGCAAGTAACAGAAAACTCAATTAAAACTGGCTCAAAATTTGTTAAATCTATAATGAAAGAATCCAAAAATAAGTGACTCTAGGATTGGCTGATTTGCAGGTTCAACAATGTCTTCAACGACACTGTTCTTTCTTATTCTCTTATTCTTTGCCTCGCTGTCCACAGCGTTGGTGCCATCCTCAGCTTTCTCTGGCTGGTTTTGCTATTATTGAACATAAGGTGGCGGCCAGAGAACGGGAGCAGAATGCTGCCTCACCCGTGTCCAACAGGAGAGAAAGAGGGTTGCTGTTCTTTCCAAGAGAACCAGAACAAGCAGCTTCATGCATTCCATTGATAAAAGTTAGCCACTCGATAGTTAGGGGAGTTATATTACAAAGATTATTTCATATGAATTATCTGGGGTAAAATGGATGCTGGAAAACCACCCCAACATCTGCCACAGACTCATTTGCTGCTCCCATTGTCTCTCTTTTTTTAACAATGAGGCATAATTTACATTCAGTAAAATGCATACATCTTAATCACTCAGATCAATAAGCTTTTATTATTGTGTAACCCATGTAACAAGCACATAAAACAAGATACAGAACATTTACATCACCTTAGAAAGTTCCTTCATACACTTTGAACTCTTTAAGCCAAAATAGTGTAGTATGTTTTAATATAAGGTTAACTATGAGGCTTTTTCCCCCCAGAAGACAGAGAAGAACAATGATGAAATTAAAATCTCAGGGAAATTGTCCTTTAATATAACCCTTTTAAAATTGTTTTCTAATTAGCATAGTTACCCTGAGAATATTGGTTGTCTTCAGGGAATTCAGAAGTTGCTGTTTCCCAACCACCTGAGGGCTGTGTATGCTGACAAGGCTCTGTCAAAGGCTTCACTCATCTTCTGTGCAATTTCAGAAATACAATTAGTGAATCTAAATTACATCACAACCATAGAACTTCAGTTCATTTGAAACCTGATTTATGAAAGTTACAGATTTTTATTGTAAAATATTTCTCTTTCTCAAAATAGAGATTCCACTGATTTTCATTTTGTTGTGAAAGTCTGCTCAGATATTATACAATTTAAATTAAAATTTAAATATAAAGCTTTAAAGTTCTATTACTATTAATTGAAATATAAAGATAATGATGGTCAGAAAACATTTTTTGTTAAATATTAACCCAGTTCATTCAGTAAGAGAGTCTTAAATGTTTTTTCTCTGAGTGCTGAATACACATGCAGGAGAATGGACCTGAATAAAGTTAACGTTTTTTCTTTTGCATTGTCAATAGTCCAGTAAGGTTTAGGTTCTATCAGAAGTACTCGGATATGCAGTGGGCAATCGATAATTTCTACCTGGGCCCTGGATGCATGGACAACTGCAGGGGCCATGGAGATTGCTTAAAGGAGCAGTGCATTTGTGATCCAGGGTACTCCGGGCCAAACTGCTACTTGACTCACACTCTAAAGGTAAAGTGAAAGCCCCAAGCAGAAGCATTATATTGCAGGCCATGCCTGAGAACCAACTTATGTGTGAGACTAATCATCTATAACAATGCTCTTTAAGTCCCCCAGGAAATAAATCCTTTGGATAGAAATTTTAAAAATATGTCTTAGGTTTCTTAGGTACAAGAATATTAGTACATTTTACCCAATTCATAAAATGAGCCAGACTGTGTGGATTAAAGACTATAAACACTTTGGGTTTCTTTTTTTATTAAGATATTCTTAATTGAGAGTCAATATTAAGTCTTTTTTATTTCACTCTTTCAATTAATATACTATTTGAAGGAGGATACTGTTTTTTTTGTTGTTGTTACGAAATAAAGCAAATAATACAAATACATTATCACAAAAGACAAAATTTTCAAAAAGGCCTAAACAGTACCTGAATTTTTGTTCAGAAAATTCTGTGTTCTGATTTGTTGACTGCTGAAATGTGGTTGTGTATTAAGAATAGACAGGTCATTTTTGAAAGCTTTAGATGTTACATCATTATTTAATATGCAAAGCAAATACAGTTGCCCAACACAGTGGAAATATACGCATTCTATTCATTTGTCATTATAACAGAAAAATGACTAAGTAAAAAAAAGCACAAGTGATTGAAATCCAACATATGAGAGGCAAACAATGTAAACAAAACCTGTTCTGTCATTTTTATTTTCTCCAATACTTCAACAACTTTGGAATTGAAAAAATTTTAAATAACATTGGAACAGTGCTCACTTGTGTCTGAAGATGTTAGTCCCTTGTTAACAGATGAGGTTATCACATGAGACGTATAGCTTTATATGCCAGAGGCAATTAATAAACTAGAAAAAATCTAGTTTCTTTCATGAACATTCAAATTTTATTAGTTTCCTCAGTTGGATAAGAAATTGTAAAAGTTTATAAACTCTGATTCAGGTCTTTCTAATAAGAGTTTACATGGTTAACCATGCATTTCTTCTGACTCTTGTTTTCTTACATACAAACCTTCACTTTCAAAATTTTATTCATTTGCTAACCGTTAGTGAGGTAAAGAAAGACTGACATGTAACTGCAGGTCTTTAACTGTATAATTGATTATACTTTAAGTTTGAGAATAAGAGTGTCTATTTAAATCATTTTAACCATGCAATAAGATAGCAACTAGACAACAATCCTAAAGAACTAAAAATATATAATTTTTCTGTAGACAAATATTATAAGTGCGACTATAACAAATTGTTTTCATGAGAAATTTTCATTGATTAGAAAAACAAAAAACATTGCATCTTTACCCAATGCAAAACTGTGTTACGGATAAAACGAATGTACTATGGACAGAATGAATAGAAAAAAATCAATATTTTGACTATTATATGAGAGGATAAGCTAATTTTACATCACATGTAGCCATAATATTTTATTTATTCCACTCTCTTTGGGAAATAGACTATTCCTGTTTGTTGATCATTCGTAGTTACTAATAAAAGGATAAACCGGAGACCCAGGGAAATATTTTATTTTAGACTTTGAGTACTTCTCCTTGTTACCCTGCGACTTGGCCCTGATGAACATGTGAAAAGTCTTTCAAACTGCCTTCTAAGGTTTATTTTCTTTTGACTTTATTCAGAAATCTTTGGTTTCAAATGTCCCTGCCTAACCATATAGACATTCTAGGTTCACTCTGTGTTAGAAGCTGAAGGATCCTGGCTGCCTAAAGCAGTCTCCAAAGTTGGGGGCACACACTCCAGCACAATCCATTGGGGAATGATGGGGGGAAATGCTAGATCATCTGTTTATATTTTATCTTATTCCTTTAAATTTTCATTTTTTCTGCGTGTTTCATAATATAATAAATTACAATAGTACTTTTACTTAGGGGTATATGCTTAAGTAACTTTTTACAAATAGAAGTGTTACTATAGTTGACTTTACAATTGTTTTTAAGATTTTTCTCTGGACTTTAAATTCCAACTATTAAACATTATATAAGCAGTTTAAATGATCTTCAATATGTGATGGAAAAGAACACTGTAGAGATATCCTGTTGTTTTTTTGAACATCTTTGGGAAAGCATTTGAAATCAGCTTTATTTTTTTTTTAAGTCCAAGATGTAACTCTGTATTGTCTTAAATATTCCATGGTTATTATCTGAAATTGTTATTTTTAACCACATCCCACTTAACTTTTTTCCAGACTTTCCTGAAGGAACGCTTTGACAGTGAAGAAATCAAGCCTGACTTATGGATGTCCTTAGAAGGTGGAAGTACTTGCACTGAGTGTGGAATTCTTGCTGAGGACACTGCACTGTATTTTGGGGGATCCACTGTGAGACAAGCTATTACTCAAGACTTGGATCTCAGAGGTGCAAAGTAAGTCAATTTTTTGTTGTTTTTATAGCAACATAGCAAATTGGCCCCAAAGCAAGGAACACATATGTATAAGAAGTTGTTATCCAGGACTGGAGTAGAGTATTTGTTCTAATTAATTGTTCTGATGGATAATATGTGCTTGTGTTCAGGTTCCTGCAGTACTGGGGGCGCATTGGTAGCGAGAACAACATGACCTCTTGCCATCGTCCCATCTGCCGGAAGGAAGGCGTGCTGTTGGACTACTCTACCGACGGAGGCATGTTGCAGGGGTGAAAGCCTTGCTTGGAGCAGATTCCCAAATTCCATCCAATACCCTCAGAAAAGTCTACAAAGCTTTGCTGACTTTACAATGCGAATCGCAAAAGTCACAAGGAAAAAGCTACAGATGGTTGTTTGCATTACATGTTCCATACATATGACTTCCGTGTTATGCAAAATCTACCCCAAAAAGGGAACAAGAAAGAAATCACATTAAAAAATAAACCCCAAACTTTATGAATAAAGAAAATAACTGGCTGGGTGTGGTGCTCACGCCTGTAATCCCAACACTTTGAGAGGCCGAGCCCAGGGGAATCATGTGAGCCCAGGATTTGGAGGTTACAATGAGCTATGATTTCACCACTGCACTCCTGCCTGGGTTACAGAGCACGACTCTGTCTCTTAAAAAAAAAAAAGAAAGAAAAGAAAAGAACCTCTATGTTTAACTGAAGCTTGATTATGAATGATACAACTAAGAAATAAATTTTGTATGATTTTCCAAGTAAAAGATCATTTTTAAAACATTTTAAAGCATTTTTAAAAGCTTATGTGTGGGCAAACATTTGATAAATGCTGTAGAGAATCTACAAAAAACTTCATTAATTGCGAAAGAAAATAATCTGAATTCATGAGTCTGTCATGGAATACTTTAAGAAAATTCTGTTTTATTATTTTGGACTAGCTAAAACCAGACGAGTAGTACCATGATGTCTTTAGAAAATCTGCTTTAGCAGATAGATATCATTCTTAATAACTAGCTGATAGATGATCCTAAAGTATTTCAAGATATTTGAAAGATGTTTTCTTAAGTAATTTAAATATCCCACCTGCAGTATTATCAAGCAATAAGAGAGAACCCTCATACCAGTCCAATAACTACAAATTGCATAAAATTATAATAGCTATATATTTTAAATACTAGAATTTATTGTCTAGAAACATGCAAAACATGGATGTATCTCAACTATGCATATAAAAATCTAGAACTAAATTTTAAAAGCAGAAATCATATCATTTTTACTTTGGTGTTTTTATTTTGGCCAAGTATTTCTAAATAGCATCAGCCTCAAAGTGAAACTTGCTTGTAAGTGGTGAATACCTACAGTAAAGTCAGCAAAATCAATTCGCATTTCCTGGTTGAAAATTTCTTTGGGAAGCTTATAGTGTCTGCAGTATACTGGTGGTTTATGGGGGGAGGGAGGTCCCAGATACATTACTGTGTTGGTATATTTGTTATTGTAGGAATTACCTGGACTTTGCTCCATGAGATGGATTACCAGAAATACATTTCTGTTAGACATGACTACATACTTCTTCCTGAGGAGGCCCTCACCAACACAACCCGACTTCGCTGGTGGCAGCCTTTTGTGATCAGCAATGGAATTGTCGTCTCTGGGGTGGAGCGTGCTCAGTGGGCACTAGACAACATTTTGATTGGTGGAGCAGAAATCAATCCCAGTCAACTGGTGGACACTTTTGATGACGGTAACAAACAAGACATTGAACAGTTTTCTTTGCTGTGAGCCTTTTGTCTGCTTATGTCTTCAGATGGGTTAGTACATGAAAAGCATTTTTAAGAGTGCCTGGCACATACTCCTGTTCAACACATGTTAGCTATTATTTTGTCCAGTGGCTTATAAGTCTTCAAAGTTGGATACCTGTTAAAATGTCAGCTGAGAATTTTAATAAATCCTGTTAAAGACAAAATGTCTAGCTTTAAATTTAATTTGAAATTTCAATACCCCAAAATAATTTTAGTCTCCTTGGTAATTTCTGTGTCACAGAGATGCATAATGCACTTACCATTGGTACAGTTTGTAATGGTAAGTTACCCCGACTAGCAATTACATTTTAAAAGTGGGTGATCATTATACTAGCATTTGATAATCTTTTCTAAATTTGATTTCTCACCTTGGATGTATACATCATACCAGTTAAATAAAATAAAAATCAATCCTAAAGAGTAAGCAAAAAGCTAGAGCATAAACCTTTCAGTAATTCAATAATAAACCACTCAGTTCAAGAGAATAACATGCCATATTGCTTCCAATTTATCTTAACAGAAGGCGCTTCCCATGAAGAAAACTGGAGTTTTTATCCTAATGCAGTAAGGACTGCAGGATTCTGTGGCAATCCATCCTTCCACCTCTACTGGCCAAATAAAAAGAAGGACAAGACTCACAATGCTCTCTCCTCCCGAGAACTCATTATACAGCCAGGATACATGATGCAGTTTAAAGTAAGGGGAAGTGGCTCTTCTAAACAGAATGCGGCATTACATATGGAGGGTGGGGGAGAACGTTTATTCAGACAACTCTAAGGAAATGATTTCATTCATTAAAAGAGACTTTTTCTTATGAATAAAAGGTAATCTTTTGCAAAGTCCTTTATTCAAATATGATAATTTGAGCATAGATAAAATGTCTGAATATGTTGGGACATAGCAAGAAGTGTAGCTATGTTATATCTCATATTCAGTTTCCCAAACTCTATAAATAAAAAGCTCAAATAGGAGTCTCTGCCTACTTCTAGCTCTCTATAACTCTTCTTTTTATGTTGCACGGTTCTCTCTCTCTTCCCCCCTCTGTCTCTCTCTCTGTCTGTCTCTCTCTGTCTGTCTCCACCCCACCCCTATTTCTGTCTCTTTCTCTTACTCTATGCCATTACATGGAGCAAGCCATTTGCTTCTTCATCTGTTCTTTTTCAGTATATCTTTCCATTTTCCTTTGTCTCCAACTTCACAAACCTGTACATTAGCCCAGCTGGGATTTCCCAAACCTTCAAAGAATAATAGGGGACTCTCAAATCTTTTAAACTGTATATTTTATTCATATAGAAGGATGGGAGGGAAGGCATAACGGTGATTAATAGACACTCAGAGAAAGAGAAAGCAATATCAATCGATGTCCTTCTATTGCAAAATACACTTTTTAAAAAAGGCATTACAGAAATGAAGCTTATTGCTAGGTCATTTTAAAGATACCAGTTATTCTAAATGTACTACAATGATGGTTGGTTTTTTAAAAATGTACTACAATGATGGTTAATAGTAAGAATCCTTATTAGAAGAAATAAAAATGAATTTGCTTTTTGCCTTGACTCTATGTGAAACTCTCCTTCCTAGACTGAAGGGTGAGGCAAGCTCCCCAAATGCTACCACTCCCTCGGGGCTATTCTTAACTTAGTGACATGAAGGATGTACAGGGTCATATGCAGCATTATTCCACCCCTAATTCCATGCCCTGTCCCTTAAGAGTGAAGGTTTTCTTTCCCTCTGCCAGGCTCACGCTGTGGCCCATGTCAAAGGCATCCTACTTGATTGAGTTGATTAGGGTGTCCTCTTTTGCTGCTTCTGTCAACCCAGATCTGTAGAGAGTGACATTTGCTTCTCTAACCAAGTCAATTTGTTAGGAGAAGAAAAAAAAAAAAAGTTTGTGTTCAGAAATTTAGCAATTAAAGTATCACTAAAAATGGGGCTCTTGAAAGCCACCATAGACTCGCCACACACTACACCTGGCAGCTTCCGCCCATTCCTGACCACTCCGTTCCTCTCTGTACCATTTGATGCTGTGGCCCTTGCCCTCTCCAGCCTGTGAAATTCTCCTTACCCTTGGCTTCTGGGTTCTCCACTGGTTCTCCTCTTTGGTATCTATTTCTGTCTCCTTTTTGGCTGTTCTTCTCTCAACCCCTCTGTGTGTCAGCATTTCTCAGGACACATCAACTTTCTCCTCCCTCCATAGACATTCTCACCATCAGGAATTTTACCTGAAGCCAGGAAGTTCTCTGGCTTCAAGTGTCATATCTTGAAAAGCAGATCTCACATCTGCATATCCAACCTTGACTGGCTCACTAACAATTAATTCAGCATTGCTAATAGCCTCTGCACATTTCTATACCTTTACTCGTTGGCACCTCAACTCAATATGTCTGACAGTGAACTTAATATCTTCCCTCCCCAAACCAACTCCTCTTTCTGATTTTCCTATTTCTGTGATGGCACTGCCTTTCACCTAGATTGAAACATTCCATTAGTCTTTGATTTTTCACTTTTTACATGTAATAAGTTACTGCACCCTTTTAATTCTAATTTCCAATGTTCTTGGTATCCATTGAATCTTCTCTGTTTGCAGTATTCCCACATCTATTCTGGCCCCAATTAAATCAGTAGTCGACTAAGTACTCTTTTCACCCCAGTCTCCCTCCGCTTGTCTTTGACATCACAGTCAGATTGATCTTTATAAGGCACAGCTCTGAGCATGTAGTTCCACTGCTCTTAAACCTTTCATGGCTCTCCATTGCTCACCAAATTAAGGCCAAACACCTCAGACTACAACTCATGGTCTGCCAAACTCAGCCCATCTTTCTAACTTGATCTCCCAATATTTCACATACTCTACATGTGGACCAAAACATGCTACATGCTGTGCTCTAGACATGCCACAGTGCTTTCCTGCCTCTGTCTTCGTGTACACTCTTTCTTCCACCTAAATGTCTTTCTCCTATCTCTACCTCTCAGACTCTTCCCACTCTTCAGAGGCAGCCTACATATACCCTATTTGATGAATTATTTTCTAATCCACCTCATCAATCTCTCCTTCCCAGGAAGCACCACAGCATTTTATTGATTCCCATTACCATTATTGGAATATGCTTCTTATTCTTTGTATGAATTTAGAGTTGTTTTATTCATAATGTATGGCCTGAAATTATAGCACTAACCTTCCCTATTATCAGCACTGAAATAGGACTTGTTGATTAAATAGGTGATTAGGACTTAAATTTGAATCACCAAATTTTTACAGCATTTATGCTTATTAATGATTCAAATATAAATTTCATATAATATGGAAAGCTTTTATTCATATGGAAATAGAGAATACCCTAAGAATGAATATTAAGTAATTAAAATGGCTATTTTTAATTTCAAATAAAAATTTAATAATAGGGCCAGGCGCAGTGGCTCATGCCTGTACTCCTAGCACTCTGGGAGGCCAAGGTGGGAGGATCACTTGAGCTCAGGAGTTCCAGACCAGCTGAGCAAGGGCGAGACCCTGTCTCTACAAAAAATAGAAAAAATTAGCCGGTGCAGTGGTGCACGCCTGTAGTCCCAGCTACTCAGGAGGCTGAGGCAGGAGGATCGCTTGAGCCCAGGAGTTTGAGGTTGCAGTGAGCTATTATGACACCACTGCACTCTACCCAGGGTGACAGAATGAGACCCTATCTCAAAAAAAAAAAAAAATTTAATAATAGCATCAAGATAGTTAGGATGTCAATGAAAATGTTTTGAACCAGTGATACTTTCAGTATCTCTCCATAAATTCTCCTAATGTTGCCTTTTTCTTGGCCAATTTATTTTACCCAGATTTGTGATTAATGCCTTATACTAGATGAGTTAATAGAAATAGTACTTTTTAAAACCTTAATTCTCATCTCCATGCAAAATTGTATGTCTTTAACAGGACTCAAATGAATGCATTGTTGGTGTCCTAGCAGGCGGCTCCGTAAAAATTTCTCCGAGTATTTCTTGATTACCTATCAGAGTCATAATGTAAAGAGATAGGATTTCTAACTAATGATATTAGATATCATTTTATCTTATCTGTGTATTGATTGTTTATGTTTGTTTTAGATTGTGGTGGGTTGTGAAGCAACTTCTTGTGGTGACCTTCATTCCGTAATGTTGGAATATACTAAGGACGCAAGGTTTGTGAAAGAATTTTTTACATTTTCTCCAAACTTGAATACACAATCCAAATGGTTAATGTACAAGGTTATCCCTTGTATATTGGAGTGGAGGTTTGTGTGTATTTTTATATAAATTTCATTTGTATAAAATTTATATATATGTCTTATTTTTAAATTTTTCCTTCAAACAAAGAAAATTCAATTTTCATACAAGGCTGCAGCCAAGAAACTTTATATTTTAAAATAAGTAAGGCACTACATTTGTCCTCAAAGTAGAACTCTCTTTATTCATTTTGCTCATTTTCAACCAACCCCAACAAAAATTTTAATCAATGAATGGTCTGAATATGCTTGAGCCAGAGTCACATCTCCTAAAGCATATTATTAGCTAGAAGTCTGACAAAGTACAGTTACCTTATTAGGGCATTGATAGCCCTGTCTCCCACCACCACTTTTAAAAACTAATTATATTAAGTTTGGGTAGGCAGACAATTTTGTCAATCGATTCCAGGTATATTTCTAGTAACAATATCAGTAGGAGGAAGCCAGTAGAATTCACTGCCATGCATGCTATTATTTTATTCTGTTGTCTGTGAATATATCAGTGTGCTTAGTCAGAATATGTCTCATGAGAAATTATTTTTAACTTTTCTTTTTATAATCTGTAATTATAAATATATATAGGAAATAGGAAATTCACATAAAAAGATCTTAATTTAACCTGACCCTAAGGCATTACCTTTTCATTAGAAAGATTATATGTTCCCCATATGATTTGTCCAGCACAGCCTTTTGGTTTCTGCAGGTCCGACTCCTGGCAGCTCGTGCAGACCCAGTGCCTGCCTTCTTCCTCCAACAGCATTGGCTGTTCCCCCTTCCAGTTCCATGAAGCCACCATCTACAATGCCGTCAACAGCTCAAGCTGGAAGAGGATCACCATCCAGCTGCCTGACCATGTCTCCTCCAGGTAGGCTGCATGTTATGGTGGACTTCTGGGATTATCTGGAAGTATCTCCAGAGTTTGTGCATGAACTGAAAACCACTGATAAACTGAGCCAGAGCTTTATGCAGCCCAAGTGCCCTCCCCTTCTTCTCTCCCTCCTCTCACCAACCCATGGCAATTGCATGTCCCAGGAAGAAATAGGAGTTTATTTGTAAGTAACTCATAGATCTCAGATTTTCTTTTGACTAAACACCATGGCATATGCCAAACTCAATCACAGGCCCTGAAAGACAGACCCAAAGACTGGAGCTGGCACCAGTTCTACCTGAGTGTTCTGCCCTCCCAACAGCTGCACTTCTCATCCGGATACAAATACTCTGTGGAGTGAGCAGGGCTGTCTGGTTACACAAAGCTGCAGGATAAACACAATGGAGAGCAATCTTCCTAGAGTAGCATCCAGTTTACTCAAAGATTTGGAAAATAATACACCTCCATAGGAAAAATGGACACAGATTTATTATGGAATAGAATAAGAAATTCACATAAAATTTTCAGGGGAGACATAAGCTTCCAAAATGGCATTTTGGGTTATACTCCCAGAGTCTGAAGGATACAAGTTCATTAACGTCTGCCAGCAGGGTGCTTCAGGAAGAAGTTTTGGAAGCCCTTTTCTCAGAAATAGTCCCCGTTCCAGAGGCTGCAGGCAGGAAAAAATAACCTGCCAAATCTCTTCTGCTCTCCCTGGGTCTTTCAGTGCGACACAGTTCCGCTGGATCCAGAAGGGAGAAGAAACTGAGAAGCAGAGCTGGGCGATTGACCACGTGTACATCGGAGAGGCTTGCCCCAAGCTCTGCAGTGGGCACGGATACTGCACCACCGGCGCCATCTGCATCTGCGATGAGAGTTTCCAAGGTCTGAGTCCCAGGCTGCTGTTGATACAGGAGACCATGAAGTTCTCCTCATCTTAACATGTGTATAAAAGTCCACTCAGAAATGGATAGAAACTCCACCCTGAAGATATGAGATAAATACACTTCTTGTCACTCCTTATTTATCTTTGGAACAAATTATAAAGCATAGTTTTATGCTGTGTTCCTGAAAGTGTTTTTAAAAATACAAATTTAGGCCAGGTGCAGTGGCTCACGCCTTTAATCCCAGCACTTCCGGAGGCTGAGGCAAGAGGATCACTTGAGGCTAGCCAGGAGTTCGAGACCAGCCTAGGCAACATAGCAAGTCCCGTCTCTACACAAAATTTAAAAAATAGCTGGGTGTGGTAGTGTGAACCTGTGGTCTTAGCTACTTAGGAGGGTGAGGCAGGAGGATTGCCTGAACCCAGGTCAGTGTTACAGTGAGCTGTGATGGTGCCACTGCACTGCAGCCTGGGCAACAGAGTGAGACCCTATCTCTAAAAGGAAAAAAAAAAAAAACCACACACAAATTTAAGTATTCTCAGGATGTTATATAAATATAAATTTATATTTATAGGTAAATAAAAATCCAGATAAATCCACTCAGGATATGCTATAGTACTTTACATCCCCCATCTTCCATTTAACTCTCTGCCCCAACCCACACCCGCAACACTTATTTCCGCTTCTGGGCACTCTCCTTGCTGACCTAGCTGCCCATGCCTAAATACTTCACCAGTATCCATTTGCCAATATCCATCCTTCCTCCACCTCTTCCAACAGCAACTGCCATTGTCCTCTTGAGACATAGAATATCTTGAGACTACTCAAGATGTTCTGTTTCCCAGATTGCTCTGTCATACAAGAAAACCTTCATGACTCAAAAAAATACATTCTTTCTGCTTGAGTTTCAGTATATATTTGGGACAGAGTATCTACTCAACCCCTCACATGATGGAAAATTGCTCTGTCAGCCTGTTAGAAGACCTGCAGGCCTGCTTTTCTTTGATCCAATGTTTCTAACAGGTTTCAGCCTCTATTATTACAAAGTTCACTTTACATAATTATCATTATATCCTCCTAGCCTAATACTTGGCATATAGCAATGCTAGTAAATCTTCTTTGAATGAATCCTTACACTGCCTTACACTGCCTTATGCTTTAGTACTTACATAGTATATGCCAACTCATTCTTCAGAGTCTTTTAGTATTTAGGATATCCCCATAACTTATCTATGGTCAATATAATTATTCCCAATTTACAGGTAAAGAAATTTAGACTCAGGGATTTTAAGTGACTTTCCTAAGGTCACACAACTAGTAAATGCCAGAAAGATCAGTACTCAAGTTGTTCTTTCCAAGCAGCCTTGCTGGTTCACTCATAGCCAAGAGTTTTATCCAGACAGGAACAGAATTATACAGCTTCCCCCAAGTATACAATTCAGGAGTCCATATATTTGAATTCTAGAGTAGGATCTATTTAGATTTCTTAGTTGATGCTATTTCCTTGCGTCCAAATAAAATGGATGTGATTAATGCAGACTGCCGTACATCTCTGGTGTTAGAAATTACTTAGCCATCTCTTTTCTCCCCTGATATCATTGCCACTGAGACCGGCTGAGTCTGTCTGCATATTAGCTTGAGAATTTTAACTTTAGGCAAATGAATACATCAAATGTCTCGCAAAGAGTCCTAGATGTCTGGAATTTTCCCTCTCCCCTGATCCAACAGAATTGTGGCCTTTTGATTTTAAAGTATTATGGACATGTAGAAAAGATATACTGCTTAAATCAAGGGGAAATGCAAGCACATACACATTTGCTAATATAGTATCTTACCTAAATGCCAGTATTGCAGCTCAATGGTCTCTGAGAGACACTTCCAGTTTATTCATTATTCATTTATTTATCCCAGCTTCACTATCGAATATCTTGTATGTACTAAGTATTGTGTTAGGTGCTGGAATCCAACAATGAATTAAGATATAGACCCTGCTCTCAACAATCACCAAGTGTAGAGCTGGAAGGAGAACAAGAGCATGACTTATCTTATTTTCTACTACAAAATCATGCTAGGAAATAAGAAATTAGGGTGACCTCTCATGCCAGGGTGAGAGCTCCTTACTGAGACCTATCATTGATACACATTGAAGTCCTGGCCAGATGCTGTGGTATTTAAGGAACAGAGTTACAGAAGCAATAAGGACATTAGCACATACATATTTTAGTAAACATTGACTCAAGGATAATGGGATTTTTTTCAACAACGTCAGCCAGTAATTGCCAAAACAAAAGAGAAACATTTATTTCTGGGAGTCTATATCAGCTTGGTATTTTGCCATTCTTACAGTAACAACAATGGCTAAAATCTGAACTTGAATACTGTTCTTGATCTTTGATGATTCTGCTTGTTCCAGTTAAATTTCTGTGATCATTTCTTTCCCTCTAGGCGATGATTGCTCTGTTTTCAGTCATGATCTTCCTAGTTATATTAAAGATAATTTTGAGTCAGCAAGAGTCACTGAGGCAAACTGGGAGACCATTCAAGGTGGAGTAATAGGAAGTGGCTGTGGACAGCTGGCACCCTACGCCCATGGAGACTCGCTCTATTTTAACGGTTGTCAGATCAGGCAAGCTGCTACCAAGGCTCTGGATCTCACTCGAGCAAGGTAACCAAACCTCTGTGTTGTAGAATTTGGTCGCAAGCCCAGTTATGGTCCACTATCTGTAGATGTGATCATGAACCTCATGGCACAGGTGTCACTAAGCAGTGGAAAAATAACTATCATTTGAATTTGGTAAAGGTAGCATTATATGTTTTCACAATTCACAATCATGCTTTGCTTAAATTTATTGTAGAGTTGCTTTCTGTTTCTTCACACACACTGGCTGAGTGGTGGTGACATAGGCATAAGCCCGGAAAAATGGCCAAATATAAAATATTGGCTAGGGATAATCTATGTAGATAATTTAATGTTTGGCCACAGGCAAGTATGTAAATATGAATGTGTATGTGAAGTAGATTTATAGCAATGCAAACATATGCCTATATTTAGCGTATGTAAGTACAATAAATAGAAATGAAGGATGGATGGATGGATGGATAAGATCTCTAAAAATTTGCATGCCACAGGAGCTGGAGGTTAATGCAGAGAAGAGGGGACAGAGACCCTGCAAATGGACTAGGGAAGTGACACAGAAAGAGACGTGAGGATTGATTTCCTTCCCCACCTGCCCTTCCCAGCTATGCCACCTTAGCCAGAGCAAACGCAGCTTTTTTTCTGCATAATTCAAGAAAAGAGTCCAAGGCTTTATTCTAGAGTATTCACTGAATTCTGAAAAATGTTCAGTAGCTATGAGGATATTTGAGAATTAGATGTTTGATTAATGAGAATGTGGATATTTACTGGAAGCTCTTCACTGTGGAAAATGTTAGTAATATATTTTCGGAAGCAGAAAGGCAGTTTTGAGGGCCCTTAATATGATAAACAATGAAAATATAATAAAATTAATCCTGTTTGGAAACCACGGGATGCTACAAGGTGTATCTACCCATCTCTATTTTTTCTCCTACCAAAAACATATACTTAATGTAGAGACAACCTAATGTCTTCCTTGACAGCTGCAACTAGGTGCTTAGTTAATAATTACACACCATGTTGTACAAGTAACTTCACTTTAAATTAATTTGTGCATTTGTAAGTTTTAAGTCTAGCTCTTTATTCAGCTACCTGCTCTAAATGGGGCACTCTGTTAACACGAGGAATCTTATGAGGATGTATTTCCTATGTCTAAAGCTGTATCTTCTAAGGGCAAGGATGCCTGTGAAAAGCAGAAGCGCATGTCAAACAGAATAGCAGACATGGTCCAGAGCCTGCATGGCCTAACTCAGTTTTCCCTCAGCTCCAATATCCAGACAGCCTTTCCTAAAATAGACATTTATCCTTGTCCAGATGCATTCAGCTTGGAGCTGTTTGTAAAAAGTATGCAGCATAAATATTGTAGCTGTGTTCCTTGTCCTCTTCATGTCCTCAGCAGTCTGTTTGGCACATGTTACCTTTCAGAGAATAGAAGGTATTTTAGGTGGAAAACTCTACAAGGTTTCCAGCATCATGAAAAGAGGACACATCTTTGAAAGTCAAAATTGTTTTCTTTGTGTAGAATAACCAGCCTTCTGAGGTTATTCTCACATGTATAATGTAAAAGATAATATAAACAAATTTTATTGTAATTTAGTCATAAGGCTGGCTGCTTCTGGTTTTTGTTTTTATTATTATTATTATTATTATTATTATTATCACTATTATTATGGGTTTTCTGGTGAAAACTGGAAAATTTGCTAGGTCAATTCTAAAAGAGCTATAACACTTGCTTCTATTTTTACCATATCATGAACTTGTAAATTGTGGACTTTAGGAACAAGAAAAGATTAAGGAAGTACAATTCCTTTAATACTTCCTGACTTTTGTTTAAAGATGACTTCCTCTGTGTTTTTCAGCAAAATCATGTTTGTTTTGCAAATTGGGAGCACGGCCCAGACGGACAGCTGCAACAGTGACCTGAGTGGCCCCCATGCCGTGGACAAGGCAGTGCTGCTGCAGTACAGCGTCAACAACGGGATCACCTGGCATGTCATCGCTCAGCATCAGCCAAAGGACTTCACACAAGCTCAGAGAGTGTCTTATAATGTCCCCCTGTAAGTGGCCTGATTGGAAAGGTGTGGGGTCTCATGCACAATCCCTGGGAATCACAGAGTTTGAGGTAGAAGTTGGGTGAAGTTACTGGACCAATACCCCAAAACTAGGTGGTGGCAGGACCAAGACTAACCCAGATCTCCAAAGCTGTGTTACTGTTTTCTATTAGGACAAGAGGCAAATATTAAAGCAAGGAATAAGGGCAAAAGGGAATAGAGAATAACAACTAAATGCGAAGGTCCTTTTTGTATATGTCCCTTCCTTTAACCAGTATTTCTAGTCCTTTAGAAAACAACATTTTTTGGGCCAGGTGCAGTGCCTCATGCCAGTAATCCTAGCACTTTGGGAGGCCGAGGTAGGAGGATTGCTTGAGTTCAGGAGTTCGAGACCAGCCTGAGCAAGAGCAAGACCCCGTCTCTACAAAAGGTAGAAAAATTAGCCAGGCACAGTGGCACACACCTGCAGTTCCAGCTACTCGGGAGGCTGAGGGAGGAGGATCACCTGAGCCCAGGAGTTTGAGGTTGCAGTGAGCTATGATAACACCACTGTACTCTAGTCAGGGCGACAGACCCTGTCTCAAAAAAAAAAAAAAAAACAGAAAACAACATTTTTAATTTTCTGCTGGGTATGCTAGTTCAAAATTTTACTGAGAATAAGCAGTCATGTCAGTTTTGCTTCACATTATAAGCCTAGCTTCTAGCACAGTGCTTGTCACACAGAAAGTACTTCATGTTTTTGACCAAATGTGTTGCTCTACTGGGGTGAGGGGCAGGAGGAATAGAGATGGAAAAGTTTTACAAGTCCTTGAGTAGCCAATAAAATTTAATGCTGCTTAGAAGAGTACTGTGACCTAAGCAAATCTGAATTTTATGCCCAAAGTTTTGTTGATTTAGATCAGCCTGTTATAATATTTGAAGTCTGTAAGTCCCATCCCAGAAAGTTCAGTTTCCTAGTGTATAATTGCTTTGTTCTTCTGTGACCCAGGGAGGCACGGATGAAAGGAGTTTTATTGCGCTGGTGGCAACCACGTCACAATGGAACAGGTCATGATCAGTGGGCTTTGGACCATGTGGAGGTTGTCCTGTGAGTATCTGATACATAGCATCCCATGTCCATTTCAAGAAGGTTTGAAATTCCTTTGATATGGCATGCTCCTTAATTCAGTAAGAACTGTTTTTGATGAGAAGCCCCCACAGGACCACTTTGGTTTATACTCTTCAGCAACTGCAAGCTATAACTCAAGTCATCAGCAAAATAGCAAAGCCCCGAATGTAATTTAATGTACCTTAGAACATTTCAATAAGTAAAACATCTATTTAAGGATTGATAATATTGGTGAAATTGGGTAAAACAAAAGTCTCCAGGTAAATGGGAAACAATGTCTTATGCCAGATCTGGGTGGCCTTTTAAAATGGAATGACACCCTTAAAGAGGAAGGATCTGTACGGGGCAGTGTCCAGAGTGCCACTGGCTAATGTGCCCAGTTACAGACACCTGTCTAAGCCACAGATGCCTGAGGCGTTCTCCATTTAATAATGTGGTTGCAAGTAGAATGAAGAAGGTGTGGGTTTAGATTCCTCCTGACGAATCCCAGCACCTAACAAGTTAAAGGTGTTCCCCCATAGTTTCTCCCATATAATAAGGCTGTCAGCGCTCTCTCACCTGGCCGGGTTGACTGTTCCCTCATGGAGAGATGACTTGCTTTTTCTCTAATAATCTAGTTCCTGTAGAACTGGAATGCTTATGTCTCGACGGGTTCGGACTGATGGCTCCAAGTGGTTGGCAAGGAGAGGCGAATCTTCCCGGTAGATAGGTTCAAATGTTCATTCTGTTTACCAAATCCAAAATGAAATCAGTCCCATGGCTGATTTCAGTCATTTTGAAAGCAAATTTAAGTGATTTATTGGTAGGAAAGCTACCAGATTTGTTTTCTTTCAATCATAGCCATGAGCTGAATTTTTCAGTCTTGAGCTAGCCCTCGTCTGAGTTTTCACTGAGGCACCTGCTTGCATGGCATCCATATCAACCCCAAATCCAAGAGCAACCCGGTCCCTACACTAGCCCCCGTGTGCTCTGCTGCTTTTGGACAACTTGCTGGGCTCTGCCTCCACAAGACAAAGTTGAAGTTTACAGCAACAGTCCAGACTCATTTGAATCTAAATATGAGGCTGATGTTTTACTTACATATTGATTTCCTCAGACTACCTTATTCCATAGAATAGAATAACCTGGGCCCCAAAATGAATACACATACGGTAAGGCCATAGAGAGATGTCCACATAGACCAAAAACCAACCCTAGAGCCATTTTGCCCTGGCTACTTTCCTTTCAGAGCAGTGCTTCTCGATCTGACTGAATGTCAGAATCACTTGGGAAGCTTTTGAAAGCATCAACAAATATCCCAGTGCCCAGGCCCATCCCTTTGGGTGAGGATTTAAATCGATCTGCAGTGGGAACTGAGCATTAGTCAGTTTTAAAAGCACCTCAGGTGATTCTAATAAACTGGTTCAGAATCAAATTAGAGTCAATAACCACTTCTTATCTTTCAAGTCTTTTGCCAAGACAATTTGCATTGCTGGGGCCTCCTGTGCCTGACAAAGCATACCAACTCCTATGGAAACTTCAAAACTTGATAGTCCTCGAAAGAAGGCAGGACATTAATACTGCCCTTGAGTAGACAAGAATTCTTAACCTGTCATACATTTGCGTGTGTATTTCTGCTCCTCCCACCCAGTTAAGCAATTACAGTTACCTATTTTAGATTTCAGAGACATGTCATCACCAATAATTTTCTCCCTTGGACTAAAATTAAAGAGAAGGTAGAGTCAGAAGTGCAAATATACCCCGCTCCCATATGAAGTAGCCCCTTCACAACTTAGAACTCTGTTTTCCACTCCCTGTTTCCCTGGTGCCACAGAGGCTCGGGAGTGCCAGCAGGAAGCCACACAGACCCCACAACAACTTCCCGGAATACCTGGTGTTGGAGTTCACGTATATAAGCAACTACCAGCATCATGATACTATTATAAGAATCAAACTCAGATTATGTGAAATACCAGAAAGCTACTGTTTCTGGTATTTTTCTGGAGCTCTAATATGTATTGTAAAGACTTAATCTTTATTCAATCTCCAGAATTTTAATACTTTGAAGAATTTATCACTCACCAAGCACCTGTCTGCTCTTACCCTGCATTAGGGTGTCAAATTCTTAGGGCACTAAAACATTTTAAATGAGAAAAGAGCATTGCTGCACCTGCATGGTGTTACGTGGTGTGAGTTTTATTCCAAGTCATCTTTCAGTGAATACTTTAAAAATTGTAACCTTACACATATTACCACATACTTTTATGTACCTATATTATACATATAATTTTAAAAGAAAATGCTCTCTCTTTAATATTTCAAAAATTTGTTAAAATTTAAAGGCATTACTTTATTTTCCTTCTTTTTTGAAGAGAAGAAATACCTCACAAAGCTGAGTTCAATAAATGAGTTGTTTAAAAACATACAATACTAAGAAATTATATTTTCAGAACTATGATTTTGATGTTTTGCTCTGGTCTTAGGATTCTTTTCATAAGAGTCACAAAAAGTTTTAAGTCATTCATTAATTTGGCACTCTACAAAATAATTATTTCAATTCATTCATTTGATGAGCTTTAAAAAAAATAGAAAGTTTCAGAGAATTCAGAAAAATAAAATATAATTTTCCAGAGTGTCTTTCAATTATATGAGGCACAAAGAAGCTAGCCAAGGTTCATGTCATGATTCACAAATAATACTAATTATAACCTTGCTACATAGGATGTATATTTAGACATAGAGAGGTGGAATACTCCCAAAAAGCCATATTAATTGAAAATGTCCTCCTAATTAAACACTTTTGTATCAGAACATTTAGTTATATGAACTAGTAATGTGAACTCCTCAAGTGTGGAGGGGAGAAGAGCAGACTGAGGCGTGTATCTTAAGAGATGCAAGCCCTACCTAATTGAACACTGCAAACAGGGCACCTAATATGTTTTTGCAACTAATGGTTGGGGCATACCTTTCACTTAAGAATTTTCAAAATGTATTTTTTGTTAAGTGAAGGTTGGCCTTAATCTAGCTTTATTGCCATAGTTTTGCTTTTGTGCATGTGCACCAAGGACACATGCTAAAAACCCCTAGAAAGAAAAACTGGTCATGCATGGTATCTTATATTGAGTTTAACCTCAGTACTGCCCATATTAACCAAGAAGACATATGAGTTTGATGAGAACAAATTTAGCACTTTTGAAAATATTTCAGGGTTTAGAAGTGCATCCTAAATGAACAAGATACATACTATATTTTTTTACTTCAAAATATTAAGGGGGTACAAATTGATGAGTGGGTAATATATTTTTAATTAAATAGTTTAATTCTAAAATACTACATGTGGAAGGATTTGAGTTTCATAAATATGGATATACAGAATGACAAGCCCTGCACCAGAAAGATAAAAAACCACCCTTTTAGCAGTTAACAAGCAAAGTCCCTTATGCTTGTTTAAGAGTGTAATCTTCCCACTCTCATGTTTTCCAATGAAACCTGCACATGAAAAGCACTTCGTGATGATTAGCTCATGCTAATCTGCCATGTAACAGATGAACCAAATTGACAGATCGTATTTTTCCAGCCTCACTAGCTTACAAAACGTCCTCATTCCGTAAAGTCTGAATGATATAGCATAGTACAATCATTGACAATCAAGTGTCAGAAAACTAATTTCTCTGAATTCATTTCTTAGTGCAGAATATTTGCTTTTCAGTAAATGTTTATGAATACATTTGGGCAGATCCCTCACAAGATCCATGCTGGTGGGGTTCTTCTTAGGATAAAAGAGAATTTGTTGTCTTAACAGTTTTTGTTGAGCACTCATACTTCTATCCTAAGAATCTCCCTCGCCCAACTATGCATTTCATTCACACATCACATTTCCTGTGTACGTGTCTAAGTCACAACTTGTCATATGTATAATGCAGTGAGCCAATTTTTGCATGTGTACCTTGAAAGCAAATTGCTCAGTAAAAAGTTAGCCTTTGTGAATTGATATTACTAAAAAATGAATTATTACCACATTTACTGAGAACTGAAAACCAATATGTTGCTAACTATGGTGTTAAACACATTTATCAGATTTTAATGAGTTCCATCATGACCATCCCTTCATGCTATTCATTATCAAGATACTGTCACATTTTTGGCACAAATGATTTATGGTGATACATGTATTACATTTGTTGCAAAGCATATTAAATTTGACTGTGTTATCTGATGTAGAGGACTTCTGTATTTTTAAAAGCCCTTCCTTAACATATTCAGGAATTAGTATTTCCTAAAATGTAAATAATCAAAAAATCAGACAATAAAATTAATAGTGGTTATTAAACTGTTAATTTAATATTTATAATTTATGTACAACATTTATGCCAAATGTAGTACTATAGCTACATGTACCTTAACATATGGTTATGAGCAAATATTGCATGTTGCATTACATAGAAAAGTTAAATATGTATATATTGGGTATAGAAGAATAAGAAATAACTTCTTTAATTTTTATTTTCAAAAGAGATGAAAAATCCTATATTGCGTCTAAACCTGATCAGACTTTTATGACTAATCACAGTGCTGCATGCATTGAAAGGCATTTTTTAACTTGTGTTATATTTCATTATTTGCTGTCATTGGTTTTCCACTAGAGTAAGGTAAGTCCTTCTTACTAAATCGGGGGAACTGTTTACTAATATTAATAGTTTCACCAAAGTTAACTGAGAAGTTTTGTAAAGACCTTTGCAACTGAAAAAAAAATCTATGAAAAGAGTCATAAATGATATTGGGATACACATTTGAAACATGTATCTGTGTAAACTCAAAGTCAGCCAAATTGAGATGTCCCTAATATATACAATATTGGGCACAACAGCATAGACCAAACTGCTAATCAGCATTCCCTCATTGGGTAATAGATTCGGCTTAGATTCTCCTCTGTGCCTGGCACTGTATTAGGTGCCCTTGAAGTGCTCACAGTTTATAAATTTGTTACGAGGGGAAAGTGAAAATAGAAATGTGTGCAAAAGATCTAGGGGCTCTGATTAAATGTAATGTCTTTCAGAGACCTACTGTGCTGGAGATGTATGCGAATGCCTTGACTTATCAATTCTATTCTAAGTTAATAAATGAATTGGCAGAGGGGAATAGATTTATTCATAATACATTTGGGTTCTAGATCTTGTCCTTGGGTAAGATTGGCCACCTTTAATATATACATACATTTGTCCTCTAATTAAGATACTTAAAAACTTAAAGAAGGCAAAATGGTTATCATTTATTGAACATGAAGTTTTCATTAATCCTTGTAACTCCCTGAGGTGTACGTTATCAGATATTATTCTCATCACCATTTAGCAGAGAAAAGAAATATGAAATCTTTAGTATTTGTGAGATATTTGTGCCTACACTTATTTTTATGTACACTTCCCGAGAATGCATGGCCTTGAAAGTCAAATATGCAGCATCCTTTATGTAGGGGAGTTTCATTGATTAGTTTGAATGGCAATTTCCCATCTTACACTTGCCAATATTTCTCTGAAAGAGATTCCACTGGATTCTTATTTATACATTCTTATAAATCATTATTTGTTGTACCATATGATTTGATTATAAATTAATTACTGATCAGTAAAAATACCTAAATTTCTATGAGCTTCTACCAATTCTCTATCTCTTCCATTTCCTTTACAATCCATTAAAAAAGCAATTGAATTTTTCATAATAATAAATGAGCTAAGATTGTGGCTCCAGTGAAGAGTAACAGTTCAATAGAGCACAGAGTCACTAGTTCTTCAAAGATCTTGCAATATCCCTACTTCCTATGCAGAAACAGGAAAGCATTTTATAATTCCATATGCCATCTAAGTCCCTAAACTCCCTCAGCAATAATGGAAATTTAAATCTGCATTTCCAAGAAGCCATTGATGTTCATTCTTTCTCATTTCAATGACTTACTCGTAATAGGAGAATTTAAAAATGGACCTACTTCTATCCACAGCCAAAGCAAATTGATATGTCAAGTGGCATAGTTGATGTGCCTTGGGATGAACATTACCTGCTTTTATTGAACTTAAAATAAAAATTACTTTCCCCTGTAATTGCAGTGAAGAAATAAATCTTAGCTCCATTGTACGTATTGTTATTTCAGTTAAAGTTTATCTATAGCTATACATCTACATGTATCAAAAACAAAAATAGGTTCACAGATATGCTGCACAAAAAATGAGTAATGTAAGATCTTTAAACTTGTTAAAAATTCCTCTGATGCCCAATCCTGTTAAGTCAGACATTTTAGAAGGCATAATAACTGTTTAGTAAACATGTCAACTTATTAAACAATCTTAGAAGCAAATAGCATTTTGGTATAGCTTCCCATGTTGCTTGATTTTAAAAGGCTTATGAACTAGAAAAATCCACTTCATTAGTTTCCAACCTAACTGACTGGTATGTATCACATACCAAATTACCAGTTTGTTTCAAGGGTGCTTTGAAAGTGTGGCCATTTTTAATGTGACTATATAAATATTAGGCATCTATAGCAAGCACATTAGTCTGCATATCAACATTCTCTGGAATCCAATGATATGATACTGATACACAAATTGATTCAAAATTAAAGAGCATCTAGTGAATCAAAATGCCCCCTAAGTTAGTTGTAAGCTTCCACTGATTTTTAGGGTATTAAAGATCTGCAACCTGCTAATATTTATTTTCTCACATATAAAGATGGAGAATTTAAATTAGTTCCATAATAAATAAGTAATTACATGGAGAAGTTGCTTTAAAGCCATTAAACATGCACACCAACTTTGTTAAAAGTAAATGTTCCTTTGTTTTCATATATTGAGGTAACTTTCACATCAGTCTAGGTTGCATTGGGATAACTAAATATCTTGAGTGTTCTAAGTTTATCTTTTTTTAATGTAAAATATTTTAACTTTTAAATTCTCTTTGAGTACCTTATATCTTTAAACGTGTTTTCAACAGAACAATTTTCACTGCTTTAACTTTGCAATTATTCCTTATAGTTAAAGAGTAATGATTTACAACAGGAATCCAATCAGTAAGTCACCATAAGTTCAACAAACATGCCTTGACCACCCATGGGTCAGGCAGGAGGCTCAGTGCTGCGGTGGGGCGGGGTGGGGGGAGTTGGGAGACAGTCCCCAGACCAATGGAAGTTTAGTCATGGGGAGCCAAGATATGAACACAAATAAACTCCATCCAAAGCAGGAAATGAGCACTATGAGAGTTCATAGTAGAAAAAAAATCGCTTCTGGAGGGGGTGAGCAATAAAGAAAATGTGATACTAGAACAAGTAGAAATTTATGAAGTGATGTTTGGAAGTAGCCACTGAAGCAGGCAGAAAAGACTCAAGGCAAGTTTGAACAGAGCAGTCTGTATAGGAGAGTAATAAAGGACAGGACAGACTAGGATTAAATGTGAAGAGGACTTGAAATTTCTTGTTAAGCTGGCTTAGATATTGTTCCATAGGCAGGAGGATTATGCATAGTTTTTGAGCAAGGTGAAGCCAGCATTTGAGAGAAAGTTTACTGAAACTGGTGTGCAAAATCAATTGTATGTATGTATAGGAAGATACACACACATTCATACAATTATGCATTCAGTTGTACTTTCTTAGCATTTCATGGTTTCTTTTTAGTGGAGTTTTTATCATAAGGGAAGAGAATTGAGTTAAGGAAGCTAGTTTAGGGGGCCACTATAGTAGCTCAGGGAAAGAACTATAAAGTAACCTAGGATGTTGGCAGGAAGACAGTAAGTGCCAGTCCCAAGATTTTATGAATAAAGAAGTAACTGTATCATTTCTTCTGATACTTGACTAGTCCAATACATCAAGTCATTGTCCTTTTTTGTAACTTGACTTTACATAGGTATCAATTAGTACTTACAGTAGCCAACGAATAATGCATACATTTCAACTGTAACACTGAAAACTGATCAACTTAGTTAATACACGTAACATCGTCACATGGAGAGAGGAGGAGGAGTAAGGCTACCTAAAGACAAAAGCTGATTGTTTTTGTCTTTTTCTCTACGACGTCTTCAGAGTATAATCTTTATTTCCATTTTATAGTTTCTAGCATTTTGATATTATTGAAATCCAGAGTGGAAAGTTATTAGCACTTTATTTTATAAAATACATATCAATTTGATGTCTATCTTTTCATCAGGTTTTCAGCACAGATGCTATTGCTTTTGGATTATACATATCTGATGAAATTCAATTTATGTATTTTCCTTTGAGACATTTTATTATAAATTTTCTTTTCTAATGATCAATCCTATAAACTATAGAACTATAGGACTATAGTTTATAGTATAGAACTATAAAGTTCTCTTGTTTTTAAAGTTTTCTATATTTTACAAGGACTCGTATAATACCTAGTATAATATGCTAGATAAACAGCATCATTTTACACCTTGCTAGTCTATTGGTGATTGATAACCCAGAAGATCACACTGCTCAGTGAAAAATTACCCTTTTCCTCCCCTTTACCTTAACTCAAGTTCATGTCATATTGACCCTTATGGTGAAATCACATCACATGACATTATCCCAGCTCTCTTCATGCATTTTATGTTTCCATGGAATTAAGGAGGAGAGGCTTTGGGACCATGACCATATTGAGGAGACTCAGTGCATTTGAAAACTAAAGATAGGCTTATTCTCATAAACCACATATTGATGCCAGATATAGATATGTTGTCACTCAGGTCAGTGTGTGAGAATGTGATTCTTTTCAGTGATGTTATAGATCATGATCCTTTTTAAAGTACATTTGCCATGCCAAAACTTTAGTAGCTATGACTACCAGTATTGTGCAATTTTGTACAGGCTCCTAAAATCCATTTTCAGCATTTTTATCAGCTTCAATGTAGTATATATGTATGAATGTGTGTATGTACAAAATATACACACACAGACATACAAGTATATATTCAATTACACTTTCTTCGTACTTTCTGATCTCTTTTCAGTGGAGTGTCTCTTTCATAAGGCCATGTTTATAGAATATAACCCCAGATGCTTAAGATTTGAGGAAGACAATGGAATCCAACATTCTGAGAAAAAACATATTTTCTCGTTTTGCCCCTGAGACTGCATAAATTAGGGAGGTCAAACTGATTCAGCTAACAAGTTTATTTTTTGTTTGTTTGTTTTTGCTTTTTAAGCTTTATATGAGAATGTTTGCTAAAGGAACCAAATTATCCTTCCTGCTTGTTACAGAAGTATTTAAATAAGGCAATGGGTATAGTGCGTACTTCCACTAAAATGAAATCCATCCAAGCATGTTTTCAGGAAGAGTTCAAGAATAAAATTAAAATTAAAAATCTGAAACAGTTTCAGTCCACTTTTGCTGTGAATCAAGAGCATTTACCATCTTTTCTGGCTCAGAGCTCAGTCACGAAAAGAAAGGGATTTCTTCAAGGCCAAAGGCAGTGTGTATAAGTGTCAGCCCTCAGTTACTCTGTCCCGGGTGGTAGTGTCAGCATGACCTGTTAATCCTGAAAATTTTCAAATAACTATCAGGGTAACTTAGGACCTAGAATAGATTGCACATTCAATGATGGGACTTACATGCTCTTTCTCCTTTCCCTCCCTGCCTGTATCCTTTTTGATTTTGACAGCACTCGAAAACAAAATTACATGATGAATTTTTCACGACAACATGGGCTCAGGCACTTCTACAACAGAAGACGAAGGTCACTTAGGCGATACCCATGAAGAGTCAAAAAGTTTATTTTTTCTTCCAACATGTGATGTGTTGCTCTCCATTCTTTTAAATCTAGCACTGCATCTGATATCAGGAAATATCTGTGAAGGACTTGGTGATTAACTGAAAGCCCTTCTCAAGACCGAGTGTACACCACTTTCCCACACTGTGAACTAATGACAAGTGACTTATTTGCTCATAAGTAAATGTCTTCATGTTGATGTGTCTGTGAAAATTGTGATGCTGTTGTAATATCAGTTACAGTGGCAGTATTGAGAATAAAAAATAGTTTAACAGACAAATAAAGTTTAAGCACAAAAATTTAAGAGATTTTATGTTTAAAATGCCATTTAGCACAGTATTTAACATTCTTGGTCACAAAGCTATTTAAGTGGACTGTATTTCAGCTATGTATCATGTTTTATATGATTAAATTATCACTGTTTGTCCTTTATGTATTCTCTTCTATGATATAACACATTGAAACTGTATTTACTTGTTATGTTGCAATATTTTGCTGCTGAATTTTGGGCTACTTATATTCTGCAGAAAGTTAATTGAAATACCTATTCAAGAAGATAGTTGTAAAGATGTTGTATCTCCTTTAATATACCCCTTAAAATGTATGTTGGTTTAGCGGTGTTTGGTGGATAAGAAAAATGCTTGACCTTGAAATATTTTCTACTTAAAATTGTGGATGAAGACCCTATCTCCCACAAAGGCGTTCCCATTTCCTTGTCTAAAGATTTTTTTTAAGTGTTCTGTGGCTGACTTACTAACAGTAACTGCCATTTTGTGTTTGTGGTAACAGAGTGATTTGTAAAACAGTGGATGTTTTCTCATCGTGTTCTCTTTGTGGATCATTTTTTCCTGCGGGTCATGTTCATACCTTCTGATGAAGTTGTACCAATACCAGCAACATTATAATGGCCCTGTAGCCCTGAACCCTCTATTAGTGTAACTGAAAGGTTGCACTCTAGGGTGAACCAAGCTAAAAGCCCATGCTTAAATAAAAATTATGTCCAAAAGCCATTTGAAGTTTATTTGTCTTCATTTATTTTTAATTAAATTTTATGTAGGATTTATAAGTTGTTCAGGTTTGGAAAAGATAATGTCAAAGATATTTACTGATTTTTTTTGTTTCATCATTGATAATAGCAATTATGAAGTCACACTTTCAATTTAGTCATTTCTCTCTTATTCAGCTTTTTCTACTAATCACTGTGTAACTACACTAATAAAAGTTAATAGATAATTCTGAAAATGACTTAACTCCTGAGAATTTTGTTAGCTGCTAACACAATACCTGGCTCATAAGAAGTACTCGTGAGTTCATTGAGGAAATAATTTGTTGAGTGTTTGCTACGTGCCAGGCACTGTGCTAAGTGTCGAGGACAAAAATGGTGATTGAGACATTTTCCCTGCTTGCTTTTAATGTCTACAAAATAAAAAGTATGTTGATACTGTTGAATTTATTGATTTTCAAGAGGAGTAAAAAATAGGAAAAAAATCTTAAATCTAGAGGTTTTAGCAATGGCAAACTTTCTCAATACTTTTGACACCTCTAATGCTGAGCCTAAATATACCTACAATGAATGAATGAACAATCTTTTGAAGGAAGAATACACCTACTAGAGAATGTACCTTTTTAAACACTTCAATGTGAGAGAAGTAACTTTGATTTCAGAGGATTTTTCCTACCATGGCCCACTTTAGTCATTTTGTTTATGCAATCATTCATCAAATCTATTAAGAAATACCATGTGCCAAGCATGGGAAAGGGCACTAGAGATGCAAGGGTGAACTAAAGGAGACACAATCTCTGCCCTAAGGAAATTCACAGTTTAGTGGAGGAGGAAGATAATTACCAATAATCACACAAATAAACTTACAATTTTAACTGTGTAAATGCCTCATTAAGCAATAAACATTCTTTTGATAAGCACCCATTAAGTATCTACTACTATACTAACATACATTATTTGGTAAACTATAATGAATGAAACATGGTTCCCTTCCTCAATTTGTAGTCTAGGGAGAAACTCAGAAATACCAAATAATACATACAATATAATGGAAAAGGTGCTGCAATAGTAGTACATTTTGGATCTAATGGGCACAGGAAAAAGAATAGCCTATGAAAACCCTGCAGTTAATATACTTAGTGGTGAAAACTGACTGCTTTCCCCCTAAATTCAAGAACAAAACAAGAATGTTTACTCTCACTTCTATTCAACATTGTACTAAAGATTCTAGCCAGAGCGATAAGGTTAGAAAAAGAAAGAAAAGGCATCCAGATTCAAAAGTAATAAATAAACTGTCTTTATTTGGAAACAACATGATCATGTGTATAGAAAATCCCAGGGAATCTATGAAAATCTACTAGAACTAATAATTGAGTTTTGCAAGGTTACAGGATACAAGACCAATATACAAAGATCAATCGTATTTCCTCATTGTTAATGGGAATGTAAATTAGTATAGCCATTGTGAAAAGCGGTATGAAGTTTCCACAGAAAACTAAAAACAGAACTACAGTACAATTCAGTAGTCCCACTTCTGGGTATATATCCAAAGGAACTAAAATCATATCAAAGGTATATCTACACTCCCATGTTCACTGCAGCACTATTCACAATAACCAGGATATTAAAACAATCTAAATGTCCATCAATGGATGATGGATAAAGAAAATATGGTATATATATACAATCGAATACTATTCAAACTTAAAAAGGAGGGAAATCCTGTCATTTGCAACAACATGGATGAACAGGGAGGACATTATGCTAAGTGAAATAAGCCAGGTACAGAAAGACAAACACTGAATGATCTCACTTATATGTGAAATCTAACAAAGTTGAACTCATAGAAGCAGAGAGTAAAGCAATGGTTACCAGAGGCTGGTGGGCAGGGCTTGGGGAGGAATAGAATTGTTGATCAAAGGATACAAAGACTCAAATAGGGGAAATAAGTTTTGAGATCTGTTGCATAGCAGTGTAACTATAATCAATAATATATATTTTTAAATAACTAAATTTCAACTGTCTCACCATAAAAAATATGTAAGCAAGGTGATGGGTATGTTAATTAGATTGATTTAATCATGCCACATTGTACACATATATCAAAACATCACATTGTACCCCATAAATGTATACAATTATAATTTACCAGTCAAAAATATTAATAGTAAATTTTTAAAAGATCAATTGTATTTCTATATACTCGTAATGAACAAATGTTTTTTTAAATTTCCCTTAAAGATTTAACATAAAGATTAACTTATGTTAAGTATGAAAGAATATAATAGGACAAGTGATTAGTAATAAAGACAAATGCAAAGGAAGAAAAATTATCATTTGCTGACTATATGATTTTATAACAAGAAAATACAAGGATATTAATTGGAGAAATGTTACAAAAAATAGGATAATACACCTAGGTGGATGATCACAAAATTACTAGATGAAAATCAATAATTTTTGTATATTTTACAGCTGGAAAACTGGTTGGTTTTTGAAATTGTTTCCAGCTTTATTGAGGTATAATTGACAAATAAAAATTGTATATATTTAAGATGTACAACTTGATGTTTTGATATAGGTGTACATGGTGAAATAATTATAATCAAGCTAATTAACACATCTAGAACCTTTTTTATTTTTTGTGAGAAGACTTAAGATCTCTTAAGCAAATTTCAAGTGTACAATACAGTATCGTTAACTATAGTCACATAACTGTGCATTAGATCTCCAGAACTTACTCATCTTGCATAACTGAAACTTTGTTCCCTTTGACCAACATTTCATTTCCCCTCCCCCCCAGCCAGTGGCAACCACCACTCCACTCTCTGCTTCTATGAGTTTGACTATTTTAGATTCCACATATGAGATGATATATTTTTAAATACAACTTGTAATAGCATGACACATATGAAATAGAGATAAATCTGGAAAATTGTGTAAGTCCCATACACTGAAAACTACAAATTTTTCCTGAGAGAAATCAAAGACCTAAAAAAATGGAGAAATATACCATGTTCATGAGTTAGAAGTCTCAATATGGTTAAGATATTAACTCTCCCCAAATTGATCTAAAGATTCAATCCCAGTCAAAATCTCCACAGACATGTTTATAAAAGTTGACAAACTGATACTAAAATTCACAGGGAAGTGCAAAAGACCAAGAATAGCCAAAACAATTTTGAAAAAGAAGGAAATCAGAAGACTAACACTACTTTCTTGCAAAACATATTATTTTAAAGCTAGAGTAATCAAGACAATGTGGTACTGGCATCAGCCCAGAGGAACAGATCAATGAAACAAAATGAAGAGTCCAGGAATAGACGGAGACATATGTGGGCAACTCATTTTTCATCAAAGGTGCAAAGGCAATTCATTGGAGAAATTGAATTGAATTCAGTTCATTCAGTTGATTCAAATGAATCGAATCTTTTTTTTTTAACAAATGGAGCTAGAACAATTGGATATCCATATGCAAAAAAAAAAATTCCATCTATAGCTTATGTCATATACAAAAATTATAGCACTCTGGGAGGCCGAGGCGGGTGGATTGCTTGAGCTCAGGAGTTCGAAACCAGCCTGAGCAAGAGTGAGACCTCGTCTCTACCAAAAACAGGAACAAAAAATCAGCCTGGCATTGTGGCACTTGCCTGTAGTCCCAGCTACTAGGGAGGCTGGGGCAGGAGGATTGCTTGAGCCCAGGAGTTTGAGGCAGCAGTGAGCTATGATGACGCCACTGCACTCTACCCAGGGCGACGGAGCGAGACTCTATCTCAAAAAAAAAAAAAAAAAATTAAAATGAATCACAGCCTTAAATGTATAACCTAAAACTGTAAAACTTCTAGAAGAAAGCATAAGAGAAGCCTTGTGACCTTGGGTTGGTCAAAGATATCTCAGCTGTGATACCAAAATATGGGTAAAAGATTTGAACAGACACTTCACCAAAGAAGATAAAAGGAGGGAAAATAACCACATGAAATTATCCTCAACATTGTTAGTCATAAGGAAAATGTAAACCAAAACCACATCGAGATATCACTAAACACCTAATAGAATTGATAAATTAAAGAGACTAAAAATACTGAGTATTGGCAAGGATGTAGAGGAACTAGAACTCTCTTATACTGCTGATGAGAATGTAAAATCATACAAACTATTTTGGAAAACAGGTTGGCCGTTTCTTAAAAAGCTAAATATACACCTAATATATGATTCAGCTAGTCCACTCATAGCTATTTACTCAAGAGAAATGAAAGCATGTACTCATAGTAGCTTTATCTGTAATAAGTGAGAAAAGGATGGACTAGCTAAAATATGGTACTAAGAACATTTATTATTCAGATGAAAAAAAACGATCCCTGGACATACCTTTACACAAACATAAATTCCAGGTGGATTAAAGACATAAATGACAGAAGTAAAACTTCACAACTTTTAGAAGAAAATAATGAGGTCATGGGAAGGAAGGATACTTAACATGACACAAAACACACCTACCATAAGAAAAATTGAGGGAATATTGGCTGTAGTTTGAATGGATTAATTTGTAAAACTTCTGCATAACAGAAGAGACCATAAAGTTAAAAAAACAGAACAACAAGGCACAGACTGGGAGAATATAAACCCATAACATATAATCAATAAAGGACTAGACTCTAGAATATATAAAGAACTCATTCAAATAAATAATAGAAAGCAAATAATCCAATTTTTAAAAAATGGGTAAAGAATGGAAATTCACAGAAGAGAAAACTGGAATAACAAAATTTAAAGATGCTCAATTTCATTCATAATCAAGGAAACATCTTTTTGAACAGTGATTTCATATCTAATCAAGGTGGCAAAAATCAGAATCTGATCATATTGGTGTTGGAAACAGGAACTCTTAATTTGTTAACAGGAACTCTCATACACTGCTGGTTTATATTGGTACAACCTTGTTTTGAAATGCAAGTTTTATTATTATTCAGCTATGGTGAGGCCAATAGGTCAAGAAACAATAGGCATTGAAAATATAAAAGACATTAATTCAGTGCTTTTTATGGCTGAGTAATAGTCCATGGTGTGTGTGTGTGGTGTGTGTATTATATATATATATATCTCGCATTTTTTAAAAAAAGATAATCTGTGACTCACAGCTCCCAAGAGGAAGGGCTATGCCACACCACTCAGGGCCACAAAGGAATGGCAGAGTGGATTAGGTAGCAGAAGGAGCAAGGGGAAAGCATGGGCATGGACCCTTCACTGTGATTTCCAGAGGAAAGCCAAGGAGGATAAGCAAGCTGACAATTGGCTAGTTTGAATAACTGCAGCAGGCTCTGGGGTGTAGGGGCTGTCTCTAGTTGTCTGGTACCTGACCCTGGGATTATTAAGGGCAGAGGAGTATTGCCTCCTGGAGTGTAAGAGCCAGATAGGGGAGACAGTTGGGAATATGGACTCTGGACTGCTTACTTTGCATATGAAAGGCACACTCCAGAGTGAGTCCTTTGCTATCTCCAAGAACTGGGCAGCCCTGGGATGGGCAGAATCTCCCCAGTCAGCTAGGCCCCAAATGCCAGAGCATCATGAATACAGAAAATAAGAAAATATAGTTAATATTTAATACAAGCCTCTGTAGAGAGCAGTGTAATAATATCAATAATGTTAAATAAATGTAAGCAGCATGACCCAGCTACTTCTAGGTGATTATTGTAAAGAAACTGTCACATATATACAGAAAGAGATGTGTACAAGAATGTTCACAGCAGTATTGTTTATAATTGCAAATAATCAGAAACAACTTAAGTGTGCATCAACAAGAGAATGGATAAATTGTTTGTATAATAAAGTGCAGTCATGGATCACTTAACATCAGGGATATGTTCTGAGAAATGCATCATTAGGCAATTTCGTTATTGTGCAAACATCATAGAGTGTGCTTACATAAACCTACATGGTATAGCCTACTACACACCTAGGCTATGTAGTATGGCCTATTGCACCTAGGCTACAAACCTGTACAGCATGTTACTGTACTGAATACTGTAAGCAACTGTAACACAATGGTAAGTATTTGTGTCTCTTAACATAGAAAAGATACAGTAAAAATATGGTATTACAATCTTATGGGACCACTGTCACATATGTCATTTGCCAAAAGCATTGGTTATGCAGCACAGGACTGTACTATATGGCAATTAAAATGCATAAACTCAGAGTACACCTGTCCACAACAACAAAACAAGTTGGAAAGCTATAAATATAGTATGATGCCATTTATCAGATTTTAAAACTTGCAGACAAATACTATGTATTGCTTATAGCAAAAATATAAAACATGCGTGGGAAGAGTAAACACAAATTCATGATAGTGGTTACCTCAGGCAGGGGAATAAGATCAGAGAGGGGCATGTGGAAGACATCAGCTCGGTCCAAAATGTTTTATTTCTTTCTAAAAAGAATAAAATAGTAATGTTAAGGTTTAACTGATTTGTGTGCATATAAAAGTGTTCATTATATTATTCTCAATTTTCATGTGAAAATCCAAATATTATGGCCAAAAGAAAAGAATAAGTAGGATTTGTCAAGCAGACAAATCTTGGGGAGATATATTCTAAAAATAGAGCAATATATACAAAAACACAAAGCCAGGAACTAGCTTGGCCCCTCAGGGGAGCCACAGATCCTTTGGATTTGAGAGGCTTACAAGGAACAGCCTGAAAAGATGGGGCCAGTGTTTCTGGGGAAGTCAGGAATGAGGAATGGGGAGTAATTTCTAATACTAACAAAATTCAGCTTTAACCAGGAGGCCTTCACTGGGAAGCTATTAGAGGCTTTTAAGCATATGACTTTCAGTTAGTCCACTCTGGCCAATGCAGTAAGTTAAAAAAAGAAGCTAGGAGACTAGAATTAATAGGTAGATCTAAGACAATAGCTGAGGAATCATTTTAAATTGCCTGACAAGAATCTTCCTGAGGAGTCATACTTCTCCAAAGTAACTACAAACTGCTCACATATAAAATATAGTAGTAAAGACAAAAAGTAGCTATGCATTTATTGATTGTTCAGAGAAGAAAATCAGCTGCTATTGAAAGAATTCCATTCTGAGGTGAGAGAGTTTGTCATTATTACTGCATATTCCATTTTGTCCTTTGGGTACTTATTATAAATGAATTTTTACAGTTGTTTCTTTTTTTAATCTAACATGGATGGAAACTGATGCTATCTTTGTAGACATGGAAGACCAGACAATGACAATGGGAAAGTCTGCCACTCTCCAGGGGCCTTATTACCTTATTCAGGGTCTGGACCCACTGTCCCAGAGCTCATGCCAATACAGCAGAGAAAGAAAAGATAAGTCTGGAAAACATAATTTTTATGGAGAGAGTACTGGTAGAATAATATATGGAGATTTACAAATGAATAATAAAAAGGCACGGAAATGTGTGTAAGAAATGTTGCCTCAGTAAACCCAGAGGCAGTAAACTAACTCACACCAAAGTGATTACAATAGCCCCTTATCCTTACTACCCACAGAAAGTACACATGTTGTGACAAGTTAGACATTTTTTAACACCTCTTCAGTCACCTAAACAGAAACTAAATAGCTCCCTTAAAGGCTAAAGATGAAACCACTCCTAACTCTAATGTAATTTCTTTCACATTGATACTTTAGTTGATGTGAAGTTGATCCTTTGCTCTGCCTTCACATTTCCTCACTGTAACAGAACACCTACAGTCTAGTGCCTTCTATGTTTGGAGCGTGGTAAAACAGCAAAGAAGAAAAGCTGTCCTTTGGGACTCTCTCCCTAACACATACCCCCATGCAACCAGAACCCTGCCCAAATTCCCACACCACAGATAACCACCTTGAGTCCCAGGCCTGCAGATTAACCAGCTCTCGTATTGGAGAGGAAAAGGGGAACCGAGATCTACCGACTGCCAGCCACTGCGGGAGGCCTTTACAGCCTCACCTCACGAAACCTGAAAAGTCTGCCCTGCCAGCGCCACAGTGGTGGCTAGAGGCAAGCTGGCTTCTCCCCGCCGCACAAAAAACACAAAAACAAATACACAGCTCTGGGATCTTCTCCAGCAACAACCCAGAGCTCACGTATGAGGCTGAGACAGTTCCCGGTGCCACAGGAAAGTGGAAAAACTTCAAGCAGACGGTAGGAGAACCGGACCCACCCCTTCATTCTGCCCGGCACCCAGCGCCGGGGAAGTCTCCCCGCACCCCACGGTTCCTGCGCTGGAAAAAGTGAAACGGAGGCGTCAACCAGCTTCCCCGCCCGCGTGGGCTCCCTGGCAGGAGACCTACCCTTGCCTTAGCCCGTGGGCAACACGCTGACCGGCTAAAGGGAGAACTGTCCCAGAGGACGGGCAAAGACAAGCAGGGAGGCGGGACTGCCACCTCCAACCTGGAAACTCTGTATCTCGGCCAAAGGAGACGCCACGTAAGAGTGGCTGTGGGAGGTACATTCTCCGCTCCCGCTTCCCGAGGCTCGACCCTCTAGCCGCTGCAGGGTTCTAACACACGCTGGGGTGATCCCTTTGGGACCTCCCCCGCTTGGGACAGGCAGTGCTCCCACCATTTACTACAGCCGCGGTGGCCCTGGGTTTAAGGCGCCACCTAGAGCCAAAAAGGAGCCAGCGGCCTAGCAGTGAAGATTTGCTGAGCAATATATTCAATAAAAACCAAAACAAGCTGGACAGAGAAAACTGGACTAAATAATCGTTCAATGCAAAGACATAGATGTACACCCACAAGAACATCAGCAAACAGGGGACCATGTCCTCCCCAAAAGGACAAAGCCAAAATCCAGTGACAGACGGCAATTTGTGAGCTCTCTAACCAAGAATTCAAAATAGCAGTTTTAAGGAAACTCAGTGATCTCTAAGATAACGCAGAAAAGGAATTCAGATATTTTATCAGAAAGTTTAACAAAGGGATTTAAGTTTTAAAAAATCAAACAAATCTTGGAACCGAGAAGTATGTTTGCTGAACTGAGAAACCCTTTAGAGGCTCCCAACAGCAGAATGAACCTAGCAGAGGAAAGAATCATTGAGCCTGAAGACCAGCTATTTGAAAATATACAGTCAGAGGAGAAAAAAGAAAAAGGAACAAAGACGACCTACAAGATACAGAAAATCACCTCAGAAGACCAAATCTAAGAACTACTGATGTTCAAGAGGGAGCTGAACAAGAGCAAGGGGTGCAGTAGAAACTTATTCAAAGAACACCTAGCTCTCTGGGATGCCCAGGCGGGTGGATTGCTTGAGCTCAGGGGTTCTAGACCAGCCTGAGCAAGAGCGAGACCCCCGTCTCTAGGAAAAAAAAAATCAGTCGGGCATGATGGTGTGCACCTGTAGTCCCCGCTACTCGAGAGGCTGAGGCAGGAGGATAGCTTGAGCCCAGGACTTGGAGGTTGCAATGAGCTGCAATGATGCCACTGCACTCTACTCAGGGTAACAGAGCGAGGACTCTGTTTCCACAAAAGAAAAAAAAAAAGGCAACTAGATAACCCCTTCACAAATACCCCCCCCTTTAAAAAAAAAACAGAAATAATAACAGAAAACTTTGGAAACTTGAGAAAGTTTCCAAAACTTGAGAAAGAGGTACAGGAAAGTCTTAGAACACCAAACAGATTCAACCCAAATAAGACTACCCAAGGCATTTAGTAATCAAATTCTCAAAGTCAAAGGACAAAGAGAAGATTTTAAAAGCAGCGAGAGATAAGAAGCAAATAACATATAAAGGAGCTCCAATTCATCTGGCCACAGACAGACTTCTCAGTGGAAACCCTACAGACCAGGAGGGACTAAAATGACATTTTCAAAGTACTCAAAGAAAAAAACTGCAGCCCAAGAATACTGGATCCTCCAAAATTGTCATTCAAATTTGAAGGAGGGATAGTCTTTCAAAGACAAATGAAAGCTGGGAAAATTCATCACCACCAGACCCATCTTGCAAGAAATGCTAAAGGGAGTTCTTCGATCTGAAAGAAAAAACACTAATGTGCAGAAATTGTTAATATTGAACAAACTGTAACTTTTCCCCAAGGGATTTGTATTTTAATTAGTAGTGCTAAACTTCCAAAAATGTTTCAAGATTAAAAAAATGAGTTTTTAATGGTAAGATTTCAGGTATTTGTTTAGGTGACTGAGGTAGGTATTTTGGCAAAATACCTTCACTTATGGGGTGATTTCCATAGACACTGGTAAGTGAAAAAAGCTAAGTGCAAAAGCACTTATAAGGGATGCCACCTTTTGTGTAAGAAAGAAGGGGAAACAAGAGCACATACAAATATCTGCGGAGCTTTACAAAAAGAAACACAGGAAGAATAAACCAGAAAGTCAGGGAGTTGCTTATGCAGAGGGCTGGGCAGAATGGGTGGAACAAGGCGGGAAGACACTTCTCTGAGTATGCGTTCTCCAACCATGTTAATGTTCTCACACAAAAAAATGAAATTAAGCCACCAGGGATGGGAAATGTGTGGCGGTAGTGGGACTAAAACTGAAAGTAAACTCATCTCCAGACTAGGAATAATAGCAGTACCTAACTCACAAAGCTGTGGTGGTGATATGAGTTAATCCATGGAAAGTGCTCAGAACAACGCCTGAGCGTAGTGTTAACACTGAACACTGTTAACAGTACTACTACTGTTGTTGTTATTGTATTAGGTACCCGGGTGCTACCCCCAAAAGTAGTTTATAATCCACCTGCCTACTGTGTTGCTACTCAATGGTTGGGCCTCCAACGGCCCACCAGCATCACCCAGGGACTTGTTGGAAATGCACATCTCAGGCCCCACCCCAGACCTACTGAATCATAATCTGCATTTTTAACCAGATCTGCAGGGGATTCGTATGCACATTATAGTTCAAGAAGCACTGGGCTACATACAGGACATGTATGTGACAAGATGATCTCATAAGATGGCACAGGCCAAATGGCAAATGAAGGACACCAGAAATACATGTCCCAGGAACTTAACTCCTTCTTAGTAACTCATTCTGTTAGGAGTTGCCCAGAGATGTTCGAAAGCCTGAAGAAAAGCAAGTTTGGGTCTACAAAACGTGCCCAGATGTCAGTCCTCAGCGCAGGACACGCGGAGCGGTCTGCTGCCCTCGAAGAGCGCGCCCTCGTGTGGAGCAGAGAGGGATCCCAGCCCTGCCTCTCGGACGCAGGACAGCGCCCGCGCTCCAAGTGGGGCCACTGGTGTCGCCAGCTGCGCTTTTCAGCTTTAGGACCACTGCCAAGCTTATCGCATGTGCCAAACGGTGTGCACGCGCAGAAATGCACCAAGCAGAAAAAAAGAGGTTCCTGATGATCCAACTACAGTCCTTGCTAAGACAAAGCCAGAGGGAAGCGTTTGTATTGAAATCACTTTCTCCCCCTCACCTTCTTGGATCCCACACTCTGGCCGCCGCGCTCTCGCGCATCTAAGTTGTTAGAAGCAAAACAGGATTTTCCTTCCTTCCCTCCCTCCCTCCCTCCCTCCTTTTCTTCCTCAGACCTTCCCTGTCTTCCCTCCATGTAGGCTGTTTGGCGAATTCTATAATCACGCGAATGCGCGGGAAAGGACCTATCACGCGTCGCCTTGTACAACACACAGGCGACATGTGCGAGTGAAGTGTCAACCAAAGGCAGCTCATCAAAGCTTTTTTAACATTTAAAAAAAAAATCGCACATGGTCAGTCAGCATTTCCTAAATTTCCGAACGTTCCTGTGCCAATCTGAGTCTCTACAATGATGTATTTGAAAATGTATGTTAGGGTGTTTTCATTTTTAAATAATAACAAGCAATGTTTTGCACTTGAATTCATCGCTTATTTATTGTGCTTTCTTCAGCCTCGACTCTAAACCTGTAGCTCACTTTCGCCCTCACGGCCAGGCTATCGCAACCGGAGAAACCGGCGGGCGGCGGGCGTGAGAACGGGTCTCCGCGCGGTGCCTGCGGGCGCCGGACGACCGAGGGGTTCGTCCCGAGCACGCCTCGGAAAGCTCCAGGCGGCGGCGGCGCGGCCTGCGGGGAGCGGGGCTGCCCGGGCCGCGGGGTTCCCGGGGGCGGGGCGGGGCGGGGCGGCGGCTCGGGTTGCCGGGAGGCGCGGGCGCGGCGCCTGCTCTGCCCGCCGCCTGCTGCGACAGCCGCGCGGGCAGCGGCGCGGAGGCGGCAGCGGCTCGGGAGCGCGGCGGCTCCGCCCGGGGCGGCCCCCGCAGCCCGGCGGTGAGTGCGCGCGGCCGGCCGCGGGCCGACCCGACCCAGGGGCGCTGGCTGTCGCCTCCTCTCCTGGTGGTCCTCGCTCTGCGTGTGCCTCGGGCTTTACCTCGCCATCTCTCTCTCTCTCTCTCTCTCCCTCTCCCCCTCTCTCCTGAAACTAGTGGCCAACAAGTTTGACTTGCCCACACCTTGCCTTGTCTCTGAAACCTGGCAGGATAAAGCCTCCAGAAATGCTTTTCCTTTGCAAACCTCCCCCAAATCGTTCCTTCACCCTGCAGCTACGGCAGAGTTTTTGCTAGACGTTTGCCTCTAGTCCCTTTGGTTCTAACCACCCTTTGCTATTAACAGTTTTCTTTTCACAATTTCTCATGCGCCCCGACATTGCTTCCAGAACACTCTCATCGTCGCTCTGCTGTGGCCAGTAGCAAGACTCCGCAGTTCTAACGGCCTGTTCGTATCCAAATCGAATTAAACAAAACAAAACCCCCTCAGTAACTGCTGTGGCCTTCTCTCTAGAGACCAGGCGCTGCCTGCAGTTCTGCCAGGGTGGGTTCTGCCGCCTTGTGACTGCCCGGAGCTCCCAGCACGGGGGCTTTGGTGGGGACTGGGCCCTCCGCTCACCACCCAGGCGAGGCTTGAACCTCCGGCCTCCGTCTTCTCCGTCAAGGCAGGGGCTGCTGAGAGCCTTCCTGCCCTATAAGTCGCTTTCGGCCTCCTGCCTAAAAATCTATTTCCCTCCTGATCACTTATCATGGCAGGTGTTCTACCATAGGAGTGGTTCTGACACTGGACTCTGAAAGCTTTCCGCAGTGTCTATATTTAGTAAAGATAGTTGATAGAGAACCCATTTACTTGTATTGACTATGCCTGGTCGCACTGTGGGCCAGGCCCCTCCGGGAAGACGTGCCGGTCATTCTTAGTGAACATACAGCCCACTAAAGTAGAGAAAACTGCAAGGATCTGCTGGCATTGAAGAAGGCCACAGTCAGACACGCTGTGAGGTGGGGAAGATTCTTTGCCTTGTCTTGATGAGTACCGTGGTATCACTCTGGAGCCTAAATTTTAAAAAATATTAGTGGAGATTCTTATAACAACAAAAATGGCAACTTTTCGGGGAGGGGGTTAGATTTAGCTTTTTCTTATCTGAAAACTGGGGAAAATGTGCGTTGGATATAAATGCATTGTCTAAAGTAAGTGGGACTAACCCAGCGTGTAAATGGAGGGGAATTTTAAGTTATACAGTAGGAATTAAAAGCCTTTTTAAAATGAAATTTAAAATACATTTTTGCCAAGCAATCCTAATGACTGTAGTATTGCTTTGTACCAGAACACTTTCAGGCGAGGAACAGGAAGGAGGATGGAGAAATTCAAACTAATTTGCATTAGAAAGAAACTTAGGGTGAATTCCCAGGTAAGGTTGCCATGGCTGATATCTTAAGTGCACTGTTGGAAAGCTTTCTAGTCTATTAAGTAACACTCGAAGCCCCAATTCTGTTACGTAGCATTGCTTTTTTTCTCTCTTTAACTACTCTGAAACTATACAGAGTTACATGTTCCTCATTAATTTATGAGCGATACCAAAAGAATTGACTCAATCCAACAAGTATTTGAGTGCCTTCGGTATATAGGTACTTTGCTAAGATCTAACTGAAGAACAGTGGAAGATTGAGGAATTTTCTAATTAAAACAATAGTGAACTGACCTGTAAGGTGTTGATGCAGGTTTGCACTATTTAATTGAAAATCAAAATCAGTTGAATTTTCACCCCATTCTAAATGCCATGTGTGTCCCCTGGTATCTTAATCATTTTGTAATTTTTCTACCATTGCAGGTGGGCTGCGTTTTGGTAATCCAAAGCCAACAGTATTCTGGGAAATATAACTGAATAAGAAACGTCCATTTCCCCTGGTGTATGCATTAGCATGAAGTTAATACAGTTGAAATCAACAAGACAAATGAGGAGATGATTTTCCTTTCCATTGGTTTCCAACTAGTGAAATCCTGTGTGAAAGAAAACAGCATGGATAACTTTAACCCTCTTGTGCCTCCCAAACTGTGTTTTATCTAAGTCTGTTCTTTTGAAAGAAAGCTCCAATTTCATGAAGTCTTTCAACCCCTCTTTTGGAGGATAGTTCCAGAACCAATTTTATACAGTTTTTCATTGCAGGTACCAACAATCAGAAACGTCATTATCTTCTCCCAAACTTCACCCTTGAAAAACAATTGTGTTCTAGGGCACTATGAGGGAGGGGACAGTCTTTTTCAAAATCTGGGGGGATGCTGGGGACTTTATCCCAAGAAATGTGCACATCCAATCAAAATGTTGCATCCCTCTCAGAGGATTCCTGGTGCCCAGGTTATGAGACCTTGCTTTGGAATGGGTCAGGGAGTGAGTCAGAGGGTAAGCAGATGGAGGGAAGTGGAAACGAAGCAAGGATGTGAGTAAATCCACAAACTGAGTGGGTGTGATTTAATTTACTTTCAAATGGAATAAATACTCTCTGGCCTCTTGAGTAAGTGTTCTGTAAGTGGGAAGTAATAATTGTGTTATTTGTGAAACACTAAAGACAGATGTATCCTATTAAGTTTTCAGTGGCGCAAGATCAACTTTTACCTTGAACATTAGGAGTCCGTCTCATTTTTTTATTTTTCTTGCTCTTCTCAAGGAAAGTGCTTCTGAGAGGATCTGCTCCCGGTACTGATGCCCCAGTGGGGCACAGTTTCTCACATGCAAACTTTTGTACGCATGAATTACTGAGTATGGGAATGGTTGAGTTCAAAAATTAAACTTAGTTTCTCTCTCTCACCCTAGCAGTTCACCTTTAGGAAGAAGATATATGTGTATGTGTGTGTATATATATATTTTTTGTACTTATATATTTATATTATATAATTAGCATATTCCACATAAACCACTGTGATAGCAGTAGCTGTGTCTTAGAAAGAAGTGGATTGGTATTAGGAATGAGTGGACAGCATTAAGAAATATTTTGGATGTGGCTTCTTTCAAAGAACCAATCAGCACTGCTGGATTGACTCCCCTTTCTTCTTCTGTATGTAGGGCCGAGGAGCAAGCTCTCCCTTCTCCAGCTCTCAGCCCTGCTGACCACGCTTGCACTCGACTGCACTGGAGCGCCCAGCTGGGGATCCTGTCCCCAACTCTTGTGCTGCACCTTGGATCTGGGTAAGTAGAGGCCCCTGGAACTAGTAAAATTGGAGAGTGGGTTAGAAGTAGTGATGGATTTTACCTGGATCGAAGGATTCCTTAAAATTTGGAAGAGTGTAAGAGAGAATGCCAGAACCATCACATCTTACTCTTACCTTTTAACTTAGATCAGGATCAACCTAACTGATCCTTAGATATCAACCGGCTTTGACTTACCTTGTTCTTGAGTGGCAAGTAGGTGGCTGGCTAACAACCCTAGAATGTCATTGATAGATGTTTATTAAATGAGTAAATTAAGGGAGATCACGGTTTTAATCCAAGCTCTGCCACTAACCAGGCATGTGATCTTGGGCAAGTCACAAGTCAATTAAATTCTTTGGACCTTAATTTTCTATGTATAAAACGAGAGTGTCATGAACCAGTAATTCTCAACTACTAATTTGTAGTTCCATTGTATTTGCATTGCCTGGGAGTTTATTTTAAAAAAAAAACAAAACAGCAGAGATCCTGATTTAATTGGACTAGAGTAGGCTCAGGCATCTCTATTTTTTAAAAGTCCCCCCAGGAAATACTAGTGTCCAGCCAAGATTGAGAATCACTGGGTGAGATGATCACTAAGAACAGATTCTGAGATTGTGTCATCTTAGGATAGAATGCAGGCCCACAAAATCCCCGTTATACCTAGCCTGGCCCAGTGTTGCTGATCCTCAGTGGTAGCCAAACCTAAGTGTGCCTTTCTCAGAAGTAGTCCAGATGAAGCCATTTCAATTTATTCAGGGAAGTTGCTGTGCCTTCTCACCTTTTTGGTATTCCCACAATGCTTTGCTGAGTTCTCAGGACCCAGTATATTTTGATGGACTGAATTAGGTATAACTCTGCCTATCTGAGATGATCAGCTGTTCCTAAAGGTCCCCAGAGACTATTATATCTCTTCTCTGAGTATCCATGCCAGTGTTTAATAGCCTCTTGAAATTTTCTCCTAGTGTGACTTGTTGAGGTGGGGAAGAAAGGTGTCAGCAAGGGATAAGAATGATCACCTTGATCATAGGTGAAATGTGAGCTTCTGTGTCCAAACTGAGATAAAAAATGATCCTCACACCTTCTCAAGTAGTTAAAGACTATTGAGTTACCAGAACTGGGAGAGGAGGAAAAAAGCACATTGTTTACCTTAATCATTTCTTGGGACCTAATCTTGTTGCCATTATATTGTAAATTCTGTAGATGTTCACACTTGGAAAATTATTCTTAGACTTAAAGATAAAACTTACTCATTTGTAATCTATGAAATTTATTTATCCCACTCTTTTTTCTCCTACTACCCTTCATATCCCAAAATACCTAGAAGACAAAAAACAGTGTGTTTGTGACTGTTCAATCAGTAAAGAGAGACAGACATGAGTTGACCAAAAATGGAAAGGCATTAAGAAGAAACATAGAACAAGAGTACATGGGTTACAAGGAGCTATACTTAATTTCTTTCTTTCTCTCTCTGTTGATCTTATCTCTGCTACAAGCTTATTGTTAAGCTTTCCAAAATGCAAATCATTGTATCCCACCTGCTCTGTGTTGGTAAGTGTGGGCCTGTGGTCCGTGGTTCCTGCATGTACCCTGCAGTCTTCCCTATGCAGTACATGGAGTGGTGTCTCCATGCGTGAACTGGCCAGCATTGACCAATCCCGGGGCCTGACTTAATTCTAAATAATATCTTAGGTTGGAGAATATTTTTTTTCTGGAGTGGAAATACACTGGCAGAGAGTTCTTTACCTTTGTGTCTCAGAGCAGCTGCCCGTACCTGAAGTCAAAAATCTGATGCAGACCTCCAAAACCATCTCAGCCTCCACCTCCCCAGCCACCTAAAGCTGGTTGTACTTACTGCCATTAAAAACAAAATCTATGATTGGATTCATTTTATATGTCTATTGCTGACCATTGTTCCCAAAGATTTAGTAGTATTGGGTGCATGCTGTTTAATCTTTCCATAATTTACTCCTTACCTACTTCTTAAAATGGATTAAGGTAGAAATAAATATACTAGGAAAAGATGGATTTGTCATCATAACTTTAATGAGAAACTTAGTTGTTACTACACTCAAAGGCCCATTTATGTGTTTATATATAAAAATTTGTCCTCCCACACATCGTATTTTTTAAGATAGTAAGACTAGTCAGGGTTGTGCTGGTCCCTTAAGATTATCATTAGTTTGCTTTTTAAATCTTTACTTCCTGAAAACAATAAAATTTTGAAAAATAGTTAGAAATGATTAAATTTCTTAGCTAGTTCCTGTTTATTGAACACTTTTAACAACAATCTCCAAAGGTAGCAGGGGTTCGTTTCTTCCTTCCTTCCTTCCTTCCTTGATTCACTCATTCATTCAACAAATATCTAATGAATTCTTATGTCCCTGACCTCATGTAGCTTACATTCTCATGAAAGGAGGAGGGAAGACAGAAAATAAAGAAGTGAAATGTAGTGTAAGTTAGATGGTGCTCTAGAGTGCTATAGGGAAAAATACAGCTGCAAAGTAGCCAGTAGAGCAGTTGGCTGTGCACATTTTAAAATAAGATGTTTAGAAAAAGCTTTCCCTGAGAAAGTGATATTGAGCCTAGACAGGTAGGTGGTGGCAGAGGAAGTTACAAGCTGTCTGGGAGTAGCGCATTCTAGCCTTTGCAGGTATGTGCCTGGCATGTTCATGAAACAGCAAGGAGGTCCATGTGGCTGGAGCAGAGTGACAAGGTGGGAAGTCAAAGGAAATGACATCAGAAAAGAAAGAAGCAGGTGTGGGCAGGAGTTTGGGAGGGTGCTAAAGCAGGGCCTTTTCAGTGAGATATTTGTAAGGTGTTGTGAAGACGGGGTTTCTTACTCTTTAGTCAAAACAACAGCAACCTTGTGTTTTCTTTCTTCCTTGTTACACCTCTTTGATATCCCCCCGCCCCAGCTTTCCTTTTCTCCCCAAATTAGCCTCTTCCCATTCTTAACCCGCAAGGCTGGCCGTGGAGTGGGCTTCGATTTCCTTTTCTCCTTGCTTCCTTATTGCCCTAAAGATAAGCCTTGCCTTTCCTGTTTTAAGCAATGTTCTACTTGTTGCTAAAGAATAAAAACTATCAAGTAGTACCAAAACCAACAATCACAAGAGAAATCTTAATAAATTTATACAAAATGTATCTTAGTTTATACTGTAGACCAGACACAAAGTGGTTATATTGCTGTTGGGCTGAGTTTAGCCTGCGTGTTTTGTTGGGTCTGCACATTATCTCATAAAAATTTGCATTGGTTTCCAACATTTAAAAATTGAGAAGCCTCTTCTGAAAAGGTAGTTTCAAATTCTCTTTCAAAAATTGGATGTTCTATGTGAAGTTCTAGATAAGCAAAACTAACCTGTGGTGATAGAAATCAGAATTGTGGTTGCATGACATGGCAGGGATTGACTGGGTAGGGGCACAAGGGAAATTTCTGGATGATAAAAGGTTTTGTTTATAGTAGTTTGAAAGGCACCGTAAAACTCATTAAACCATATGCTAATCTGTGCAGTTTACTATGTGTACATGAAACCTCAGTACAAAGAAAATTTTTATTTTTAAAAATTTTTAATTAATATTTTTCACCGACAAATCATAATTTTATATATTTATGGGTACAACATGATGTTTTGATATATATACACACAAAAAAATGTAGAATGATTAAATCAAGCTAATTAACATATCCATCGCCTTGGTTCGCCTATCATTTTTTATGGTGAGACATTTAAAATTCACTCTCTTAGTTATTTTGAAATATACCGTTTGCCTTTTGTATCCACGGGTTCTTCACATACAGGGGGCCAAGGGAGTTGAGCATCTGCAAATTTTGATGTCTGCAGGGGGTCCTGGAACCAATCCCCTGCAGATATAGAAGGCCGACTGTACAATAAAGTATTATTGGCTATGCAATAGATCTCAAAACCTACTCCTACTGTCTACCTGAAACTTTGTGCCATTTGATCAACAACTCCCTGTTGCTTCCCTCCCCTACTGCACTCCCCCAGCCTCTGGTAACCACTGTTCTACTCTCTATTTCTATACGTTCAACTTTATTAGCTTCTACATATAAGTGAACTAGGCAGTGTTTGTCTTTCTGTGCGTGGCTTGTTTTACTTAGCATGATGTCCTCCAGGTTCATCCATGTTATCACAAATGACAGGATTTCCTTCTTTTTTAAGGCTGAATAGTATTCCAGTGTGTATATATGCCACGTTTTCTTTATCCATTTGTCCATTGATGGACATGAGGTTGATTCCTCATCTTGGCTATTGTGTATTATTATGCTGCAATGAACATGGGAGTGCAGATATCCCTTTGACATATTGATTTCAACTCTGTTGGATATATACCTAGAAATGGGATTACTGGATCATATGGTAGTTCTGTTGGTAGTTTTTATGGAACTTCATACCATTTTCCATAATCATTGTACTATGTACATTCCCACCAACACTGTATGAGAGTTCCCTTTTCTCCACATCTTCACCAACACTTGTTATCTTTCATCTTTTTATAAAAGCCACTCTAACAGGTGTGAGGTAATATATCATTGTGGTTTTAATGTACATTTCTCTAGTGATTAGTGATGCTAAATCACCTCTTGGCTATTTGCATGTCTTCTTTTGAGAAATATCTGTTCAGGTCCTTTACCCATTTTTTAATCATGTTATTTATTTTCTTGCTGTTGAGTTGTTTGAGTTCCTTACATATTTTGGATATTAACCCCTTATCAGATGTATGATTTGCACATATTTTCTCCCATTCTGTGGGTTGTCTCCTTGCTTTATTAATTGTTTCCTTTGCTGTACAAAAGCTTTTTAGTTTGACATAGTCCCATTTGTCTATTTTTGCTTTTGTTGCCTGTGCTTTTGGGGTCATATCCAAAAAAATCATTGTTCAAACCAATGTCATGGAGTTTTCCCCCTATGTTTTCTTTTAGTATTACAGTTTTAGGTCTTACATTTAAGTCTTTAAGCCAGGCATGGTGGCTCACACCTATAATCCTAGCACTTTGGGAGGCCAAGGTGGGAGGATTACTTGAGGTCAGGAGTTTGAGACCAGCCTGAGCAACATAGCAGGACCCCTACCTCTGTGCAAAAGAGAAAAATTAGTTGAGCATGCTGGCATGTGCATGTAGTCCCAGCTACTGGGGAGGCTGAGGCAGGAGGATTGCTTGAGCCCAGAAGTTTGAGGCTGCAGTGAGCTATGATGATGCCACTGGACTCTAGCCTGGGCAACAGAGTGAGACCCTGTCTCAAAAAAAAGAAAAAGAAAAGAAAAGTGTTTAATCCATTTTGAGTTGGTTTGAGTTGAGTGTGGTATGAGGTAAGGATCCAATTTCATTCTTCTGCATGTGGATAGCCAGTTTTCCCAGAACCATTTATTGAAGAGGCTATCTAAAGAAAATTTTTAAATGGAAGGCTTACTGAACATTCAGTGAGAGCTAAGTAGCAGCTGACCACTTTGGGCTTGACTGGTACAAACTTACTTGGTCCACATTAGTCATTTTCATTAACTACCTGGCCCCTTGTAGTGGTATTGGTTTGTGATTATTTTAGTAGATGCTTGGTGGTTTTGGTTTGAACTATCAAGGGGAAGCATATCTTAAAGGGCCTGATATGTTTAATTGGCAGTGAAGAAAATAGTACCTGCCTCCTAGGGTCATATGTGAGGCATGTAACAAAAATACAGGCCTGACAGCTTGAATCAGTTAAGCAGCTCACCTATATCCCCTTCAGTTAGTGGTATTCTCAAATCTCAGGATTCTCAATAGTCTCTGGACATAACTTTCACGATTAGTTTAGTTGAAGTCGGCCTTCCAATATGAGTGTCAGCAGCAGAGAGTAAAGCTTTTCTCTTTCTGGCATTCAGAAAGCGGGCAGGCCCTAGCCTAGAGGCCAGCTCTTGCCTCCTCACCCTAAAGTGAGGCTAGCCACCAAGAAAGCTGGCGCACAAAGCCTCCTAATCCCCATCTTGTCCAGGGAAGAGTCCTATTCTGGAAACACTTATATATGTGACAGTGGAAGAAAGTGACACAAATTAGCCAGAAAAATGAATGAAGTCCTTAATTTATAAAGAAAATAGATAGCCAGGCACAGTGGCTCACACCTATAATCCCAGAGCTTTGGGAGGCCAAGATGGGAGGATCATTTCAGGCCAGGAGTTCAAGACCAGCCTGGACAACACAGCAAGACCCCATTTCTACAAAAAAATTAGCTGGACATGGTGGCACATGGCTGTAGTCCTAGCTACCCAGGAGACTGAGGCAGGAAGATCGCTTGAGAAGTTTGAGGTTACAGTGAGCTATGATCAGGCCACTGCATTCCAGCCTAAGTGACAGAATAAGACCCCATCTCAAAAAACAAAAAAAGAAAGAAAATATATAACCAAGAAACATCAAGATAAACAATTACTATTGCAAGAGGAGAGATTATTCAGAGAAAAGAAAATAGCTTAAAAAAAAATCTGAGTATCCTTGGAGTGATTAAAAAGATGTTGTTTCCATACAACAAAAACAGAATGCTATTAAGAAGGAGCAATCAGAAAATAAACAAAAAACATTTTTGAAATTAAAAAAAATACTAACTAAAAATTATTTGCTAGAACGGCTAAAAGATTAAATTTTAAAAATCTCTCAGAATGCACAACCAAATGTCAAAGAGAGAATATACTAGAAAAGAAAAGAAACAGAGAAGCAATTCAGGAAGTCCACTGGAACTCTAGAAAGAAAAAACAAAGAAAATAAAAGGGAAGAAGTTGACAAAGAAATACCAGAAAAATTCTGTGAAGGGGGAAATGCAAAAGAAAAACTTGAAAAAAACTTCCTGTAGTTGAGGAAAAGTATGAGATTAAAAAGTCCATCAAACAAATGAAAAAAACATCCAGAGATACAATCATTACAAAATTTCCAAGTTAAGGGCACAGAAAGATTCCTAAAACTTTCTGAAGGGAAAAATAAAGTCATTTACTTAAGATTGACTAAAGCCTTCCCATGAGTTGAACTGGATGCTAATGGAATAATGCCCTCAAATTTATAAGGGAAAATGATTTTGAACTTAGAATTCTACTGTCAGTAAAATTATCAATTAAGTATAAGAGTGAAATGAAGACATTTTCAAACATTTACTTCTAAGTACCTTTTCTGAAGCAATTGCCTGAGGATGTACTCCAGAAAAATTAGGGTATAAAGCAAGAATGAGGAAGATGTGGAATTAATCCATAATTGCAATGAAAATAAATCCTTAGTTGACAGATGTTTACCAGACCTGGAAAAAATTAATACAAATTAGGGAAGGTAGTGAGCTCCCAGAAGAATAACATTAAGAAGAATTAAGTAAATGCCATTCAATAGGTAGAACCAATAATGAACAATATTCACATAGTCATAGTGATAATGGTACTTCTAGCAATATAGAGGACTAAGCTGACTCATTCATACCTCCCTCCATTACAAACAAACAAAAATGCAGGATAAAACACAGCAAAATGTTTAATTAAATAAATAGTTAACCTTGAAATAAAAACTGCCAGAAGGATGCAGGAAAAAAATGTCTTAAAAAAACAATAAGTAAAATCTCACATGCACCACAACCCATGGGAGTTTCTTTGTGGGATACAGACCCTAGGGTATAGTGCTGGGGTTGTACCATTCAAACCCACAAAGAAAACATGGCCTCAGGCTCACAGGAGACCATGAACCTGGAATTGAAACACTGGATAAGCCTGGAGCCCTAAAGACCTGTCTAGTCCATTAATAGAGTATTAGGAAAACTCTAACCGTTACTTAAGGAAACAAAGAACTCTTCTAGGCCTTGAGTGAAAGTTTAAAAAAAAAAAAAAAGTCACCCTTGAACAATCAAAACCCCAGACCTGTGCCTCACTCAGGGTTGAGTTCAAAATCATACTCCCTTTGTGGTTCAGAAACCTCAGACTATTATATTCAACAAACACCAACAACAGTGAAAAGGTTCAGGACCCACTAAAACAACCAGACCCCTGGCAGAGTAGACATAAAAGTTGTCTAGAGACACTTTCACAATTTAAGTACATGTGGAACACCCATAGAATCACTCCTCTTGCCCCGTTTCATATGAGCTCAAAATTTTAAAAAACACACAAACCACCATAAGGGAGTATCAGCAAACAAACAATCAGAACAATTAGATCCCCAAGAATTTAAAACAATGGAAATATATGAACAAGATTATTTGTGTTAAAAATCATGAAAAGAATGAAGAGAATTGAAAACAAAAGGAAAGTATAGTACACTATGAAAATAGAACAAGCGTATTTCAAAAAGTAGATATAGAAATGAAAAATACAGGCATTGAATGCTTTTTTAAAAATTAATGTGAGGCCCAGCATGGTGGCTCAAGGCCAGCACAGTGGCTCACGCCTATAATCCTAGCACTTTGGGAGGCTGAGGTGGGAGGATTGCTTGAGGCCAGGAGTTCAAGACCAGCCTCAGCAACAAGTGAGACCCCACCTCTACGCACAAAAAAACAAAAATTACCCAGGCGTGGTGGCGTGTGTCTGTAGTCTAGCTACTTGGGAGGCCGAGGCAGGAGGATCGCTTGAGGCCAGGAGTTGGAGGTTGCAGTGAGGTATGATGATGCCACTGCACTCTAGCACCCTGGCAACGAGTGAGACCCTGTCTCAAAAAAAAAAAAAATTAATGTGCTAGTTAAACAACATATTAGAGCCAAAGGCAGATTAGTGAACTGGAAGCGGAATCTGAGAAAACTACCTGTAATCAACCCAATAAGATAAAAAGCTGCAAAATGTAAGAGATTAAAAGATGCAGTAATATGAGAAGCTCCAACAAATGTCTCATAGAATTACAGAAGGAGAAAGAATAGGGAGGATGAGTTAGCCTGTATTGGTTATATAGGTAAACAAATTAAAAATAGTAATGTAACTTAGCAAAAATAGGGTGAGTAAGGAGACTTAAATGTTCTTATTTTATGGTAAGCACTCATAAATAATGTCTAAATTTGACAAATCAAAGAAATCATTTATATATTTTTTTACTTAGAGCAGTAGTTCTCAATTCTAGAAAAGATTTGTAAATGTATCATAGTGGCTGGAGTATTTAATGTCAGGAACAGAGATACTGAATGCACAGAGCAATCCCACACAAATTCTAGCTGAAATGCCAATTTCTCTTTTTGAGAAATGCTGATTCAGAGTTAATAATAAACCCACCAGAAGAACTAATAACAAAAATGATTTTAAGAAAATGGTTGCTTCAGGGAATAGTACTAGAGTTGGGCAGAAGTGAGGTGAAAAACTATTGCTTTTCATTATTAGCCCTTCCATAACACTTGCGATTTTATCAGGTCTGTATTAATTTAACCAAAAAGTTATTATTTTAGAAAAAGAAATGACTGGTCAGCCAGTAGATTCTCCTTCCACTTTCGCTTAAAGTAGAGAACTTTTTCTTATTAAAGTATATGTCTTTCAAACTTAAGCACCAATTTGAATTACTGAGCTCTTTACCCCAAAGAAGATTCTGGAGGCATATCTTGTGAGTATTAATGATCTTTCAAGTGTTTCTGGTTGGAAAATAAATCTTGCAATTTATCAACTTATGGAGTCACAGCAAATTAGTGCTGGAAGGGATTCAGTTTCTTTAATGGAATTGAATAATTTCTCTATGACAGAGTGATTTTGATCAGTAGCTCTATATAGGACAAAGCAGGACTGGGATATGATCAAATGACAAGAGCATGTGGCTTCAAATAGAAACCTGCAGCGTACCTTTTATGGACCTTCAAGACCTGATCCCACTCGACCTATCCAGTTTCATTTCCTGTAACCACCTAAAGCACAGTTTCTGCCAGGACTTTGGTATTCCATGAACATGTCCTGTTAATATTTACCTTTGTACCACTCTGTGCAGAATCGTGTGCCTGGCCTTTTGCTTCTACCCATTATTCAGGAGCCACTTCAAATCCAATATCCTCTCAGAAGCTTTCCTTGACCTCCAGCCTAGCTTCTAATTTTAAGACCACCGTGCTTCATAAATAATACATCATAACAAGGGGAATACATGCCTATAATTAATATAATTTAGATAATATTAGATAAACATTTTGACATAATTAATCTGATACACATTTAATGAGGCAACATAGGGTGTGAACAGGTCTCTGAAATGAGGCAGACTTAAATTCTAGTCTCAGCTGTTTTCACTCCATCAGAGCCTCAGATACTTCCTGTGAAAAATGTGGATAATTTTTACCTTCCATGGATGTTGTGATTCTTTAACTGCAGTCTCAATAAATGTTAACTAGTATAATTATTTTTAATTATTGTGATTCATAATAAACATCAATGTCTACCATTCATATTATTTTAAGTCAATTTGTTGTCTTTACGTGCTTACTTTGTAAGTTATCCAATACTTATAATCAGCATCAGCATTGTTTAAATATGAACTACTTTTTATTATCATGACACACATAAACTCACAAATCAAAAAACAAAACCCCATTTATAATAGCAAAAAATTGGCAGTAGCCTAAATATCTAATAATTAGTGGTTAACTAAATCATGGTACATATATATTGGAAAATATTATGCAGCCATTAAAAATTATGCTTTTGAAGCTGTTTAATGACATGACAAAATGTTTATGATACAATGTAAAGTAAAAAAACATTAAAACACAAAACTATTAAGACAGCATGTCAGGCGAGGCATGATGGCTCATGTCTATAATCCTAGCACTTTGGGAGGCCAAGGTGGGAGGATCGATTGAGGCCAGGAATTTGAGACCAGCCTGAGCAACATAGTGAGACGCCTGTCTCTACAAAAAATAGAAAAATTAGCCAGGTGTGGTGGCACACACCTGTAGTCCCAACTCTTGGGAGGCTGAGGCAGGAGGATCACTTAAGCCCAGGAGTTTGAGGTTGCAGTGAGCTATGGTGACACCACTGCACTCTAGCCTGGGCAACAGAACGAGACCCTGTCTCAAAAAAAAAAAAAAGGACAGCATCTTAGCCATGTAAATATATCGTATATATGGTATATATGTGCATATATATGCATTTATAATATACATTTAATATGTAGCATTTAGGCATGGGAAAATAATTTTTCAAATTTCCACAGTGGTCATATATTAATTTTATAATAATAAGGAAAAAAGTAACACATTTTATATATCAAAGTCTCTTGATCTCATTTCCTAAACATTGGTGTTTTCTTGCCAACAATCTCTTGGTCCCATCCCCAAAATTTCCTATGTTGCACTGTGTGCTTAATTGTTTTATATGATTCCGCCCACCTGTGGGAAGTCCTTATAAGGCTATAGGTTGCTGCTGACATCAGGTGACAAGTTTGCTGAAGACATGAACTATAGCTTATTGGCCTCCAAGTGCAACCAACTTACATGTTGCAGTGTAACGTGTAAGTAGAGACGCCGTAGATTTATACTGAATGAATGAATAAGTGAAGATCCAAGGCCTTGAGATATGGAACAGGTAAAAAGAAATGTGTGAGATTGATTTAAAATGTAATAATGAATATCTATTAAGATAAATATCTATTGAATTATAAGGACTTTATAATTCTATATTTAGCCTCAATGCAGCACTATCAGGGCTGGCTAAACAAATTATGGAACATCCATATAATGGCATGCTATGCAGCTACTTAAAAGAATAAGGAAGCTGTTACGTACTGATATGGAAAGATCACCAGGATATATTGTTAAGCGAAAAAGGCAAGGTAGAAGAGTGCTTAGGCATGCTACCATTCATGAGAAAAAGAATATATGTTCATATCTGCTGGTGTAGGTATGAAATACCTTTGGAAAGACACAGGGAAGTGGCACTATGGTTGCCTCCCAGCCATGGAATGAAAGTGAGACTTCACTTTAATTCTTTTTATATGTGAATTTTGAGCCATGTGAATATATTAGTAGTTCAAAAAGGCAATTAAATAAAAATACAGGAAAATCATTATCCTCGTTTACAAATGAGCAACCTGAGGTGGAGTGAAATTAGGAACCCTGTCCATAGTAGTAATAATAAGTCACATTTACTGAGCACTGACTGTGTGCCAGGCCCTATTTTAGAAACATTTTCTAATTTATTTCACACAGATCTATAATGAGATATTATTTTTATCTCAGTGTTATAGCTGAAGAATCTGAAGGGAACATAATTTATTACCCAATCTAGGATACTTTTGGAAACAATAATTACTCTGGAACAGCAGGCAGAAGCCAGGACCTATGGTCACCCTACTTAGGTCAAGTAACTTGCCAGATGTCCCACCACAATGGCAGAACCAGCACTTGAACTGAGGTGTATGTGATTCCACAGCCTATACTCCCAGCGGCCATTTACAGATAAGGAGACTGAGGCATGGAAAGTTTATACACCTTGCAAAAAACCACACAGCTATCAAGTGCCAGTTCTAGCCTCCAAACACAGTCCTTCTGAACCCAAAGCCCAGCATATGATGTTGCCTCTCTGGATACTAATCTAAGAGCCCTTTGGCAGAGGAATTGAAGGGGAGGAGAATAAATATAAAAGGAGAGGAAAAGGGTGGGAAGAGCACTAGGCTAAATGCTTTGACAGGCTTGGCCCCTCCGCTCACATCGAGTGCATTCCGTCAACAAATGTCTGGGAGACTGCTGCGTGCCGGGCTGTGTGCTCAGTGCTCAGAAACAACAGTCCTGCCCTCTCAGAGCTTACGGCCTACATTCAAGACCAGTTTGTTCAGATCGTAGGGCCTTTTGCTCTTCCTACATGTTGGGCCACTATAATTAACCAATAATAGTTAATAAGGAAAAGCCGATAACATATTCTAGTTATGCTAAGAGTCCCAAAGGTATAAAGAAGAGAAAGCAGCTTTTTTAAATTGCTTTCAGGAAAAGGCTGATAAAGTCATAAGTGAAAATATCTTTTTCTGGATTATAATTCATGAGGCTTTTGCTATATGCTATATGCTATGTTACAGAAAAGTGTATGTTCTGTTGCTCTGGGAAATGTTGAAAAAATTTTTATAATAAATAACATTTATCTTTTTGTTAGTTCATGTCGATGCCCTTAGAGAAGGTATATGAAAGATATAGTAAACTTGGGCGTGTCTTGCATACTTGGGATTAAAAGGTTAGTATATGCATTATTAGAGTTATAAATGTGTAAACTGATTATTTTGAATAGATGTATAGAAGCCCTGAGACTCACTCTCTTCTGATACCTCCAGTTCAGAGAAAAATATGCAGTTTCAAAACTTAAAGAAAAACATTAGTGATGAGGGTCTCAGTTTCACACAACTGAATCCATTCTAGCTAGTTTAAGCACAAAGAGATTTAATTGACATTTTGAAAAAACTTGCCAAATACAGTTCTCAAAATGTTGTCATTGGAAACATTATCTTTAAAGATGAGGGAACACAGAAGCAGAGAGTAGAATGGTTGTTTCCAGGGACTGGAAGCAGGGGGAATTGGGGAAGTATTAGTCAGAGGGAACAAAGTTAAAAGTATGCAAGATGAATAAATCCTAGAGATCTACTGTACAGCATAGGACCTATAGTTAACAGTACTCTATTGTACACTCAGAAATGTGCTAAGAGGATAGATCTTATGTTGTGTCCTTATCACAAAATAATAATAATAAATAAAGAGGACAGGAGCAAGCTTTTGGAGGTGATGGGTATGTTTATGGCATAGATTGTGGTGATGGTTTCATGAGTGTATACTTATCTCCAAACTCATCAAGCTGTATACACTAAGTATATACAGCTTTTTGTGGTTTAAAAGTAAATAAAGATGAGGAAACTAAGGCCCAGAGAGGCAAGTTATTTGTCCATAGTCATTCAACAAGCATTTTTGAGACCTAAGTACCTGTCATGGCACAGAAATGAGCAGTGTTGGGTTTCTCCTCTCATGGAGCTCACAGTCTAGTTTCCCAGTCGGTTGTGCGTCAGTTTCACTCCATGAGTTTAAAAAATACAGATTTCAGAATTACTAAATAAGAATCTCTACAGAGCCTGGAAACTGTGGTTTTAAGCTCCCCAGGTGATTCTGACCTGCTTCTAGGCATGGAAAACCCTGAGCTAGTCAACCATGTCATAACAATTTAGAGCAGCTCAGATGCTTGAGATGCAGAACAAGGGCTAGTCCCCAATTCTGACCTCCAATTTGGAGCATCACTCTTAGGTAGATAGTTAGGATCTCCAGCTCTTCTTGGGACAAGGGTTCCCTGCTTTGGTGCTGTTTTGAGCAATTGCTCCACCTGGGAAGGATAGGGGCGGGCACTCCATTTTGGTGCTGCCCCACCCTTAATCCTATCCCGAGCAACTGCTACACCTGGGGAAGGAGGGAATGCTTAATCTAGAAATTCCCCAGCCCAGGCATAATAAGATTTAGAAAGTGACCCAGAGTTACCTAAGGGTAATTGTTATGCCATTAGCTTGAGTCTGCATTGCGGTTCACCCCCCTCCACCAGGTGGGCTTAGAGTTAGCTCAGATATGCAGATGGCATTTTGAGGACACCTGTTGATCATTTGATAACATCCTACACCTTCCTAGAGCCCTCCTCCAGACTGGGCTAATAAAAGGAAACAATCCGAGAAGTCAGTAAGTGAGTGGGTCAGCCAGCGAGTGAGTTGGTGTGTCTCTCTCCAGTCTCAGAGACAGACCCGTTTTATTCTACAGTAAAGAGCTGCTCTTGTGAAACTGCTCCCTGCCTGAGTTTACTCTGTCATATTGGTCCTGCTGGTGATTTTTCCAAGAAAGGAGTCAGAGGACCGCGATAATAGTCTGGACTTGACACTTTGGTGTGTCTGGTCATTCTTCAGCCAAGAGCTCACCAAGAACCGAGGGCAGACTCCCACAATGCCTGCCAAAACAAGGATTCTGACATCTTTAGTGCTGCGACTCGGATTGTGACAGCATCTGCCACAAAACCATAGTGAATCTCCATTACTGGCAAGCAACTAATTTTGGCTCTTAGTTTGAAGTTAAAACTACTATTTTGTTATAATTTTTATTTATGAATACCTATGCTGTTTAAATTAGAGACAACTTTGAATTGGAAACAAGGTTTGTGTTTTGAGAATATTTTTGAATAAGTCACTTACCCCCAAGTGAGTGTAGATGAATCCATTTTCTCACCTGCAAAGTAAGGGATTAAATTGGATGATCTGCAAGGTTACTTTCAGATCTAAAAATCTATGATGAAAGATGTTCTAAATCTTAAAAATCTCTTCTTTAATAGCTGTGGAAAATGGGACTTGAACATCTAGGTCAATTTGCTTTTCTGTCATTAGTATTTTTGTTTGAGGACCTGCCAGAAGATTTTGTCCCTTTAGGCCATCTTAGAAGTGGCTTTTCTTATGTAAGGATTTGTGTAGCTTTAAAACTTGGTGATTTATAACTTCAATCAGCACACTGGAATGGAAGCTCATTATCTGTCATTTAAGAGTCTGGTCATTCGATCTCCTAGTGTTGGTTCCTTGGTTACTTCACCTCTCTGCCTCTGATAAGGTGGTTATTGATAGCCTTCAAGCCTTTAATTATTTAATCATTGTTGATGAGAATAAAGTCCCCCAAAAGGACAGCCTTTCATTATAACGTCATGTCCTTTTCTTTCCCAGTTGAGATATCTCTGAATTGCCAAACAGATATCTCAAGGAGGAAGGATATAGATTTTAGCCAGGGTTCTAGCACCTCAAAAACATTTGAGAATCCTTTCTTTTCTGTCTCCTCCTAACCTACCTAGTTATGGTTGCCAGATTTAGCAAAGAAAAATAAAACCCAGCTAAAGTTGAGGTAAACAAAGAATAAATTTTTAATACAGACGTATCCCATGTAATATTTGGGACATACTTATACTAAAAATTATTTGTTGCTTATCTGATGTTTAAATTTAACTGGATTCCCTGTATTTTCTCTGGCAACCCTACAGAGAGTGCATACCCTAATGCTTATAAGTCCATCTAATGTTTTGAGATCTAAATTTCTTTGAGATTTGCTCCTAATTTAAACCCTCAATGAAATGGCTGTGCCGGTTAAAACTGCATTTGCCTGAAGTGTGGCAGATACTGTACTGCCCACCTATACCCAACTCCCTTTTGTTGTGAGAATATAAGCATAGAAACAAGACTTTTCTTGAGAAACCTAAGTTAAGTATTTCTCGTAATTTTTGTTAAATATTTCAAAGACTCACACAAGTTAAAAATAGTAATATAATGCATTGCACACAATTTACTCACACGCTATTCAAACTGGGTGGATGTGTAGGTGGGCGGGTGAGTGTGGGTATGTGTTTTGCCATCTCCTGAGTCAGTGGTTTCAAACCTTGGCTGCGAAATAGAATCACCTGAGAGCTTTTCAAACTCTCAATCCCTGCCTGCTGCTCAGACCAATTAAATCAGAATCCCTGGCAGTAGAGTCAGGCGTCGGTAGTATTTAAAGCTTCCCAGGTGACTCCAATGTGTAACCAGGGCTGAGAACCAATGCCCCAAATGAAAATGACAAATTTGAAGAAGCGTTTTTACTGCTAAATTGTGTCCTTGTATTTGAAATTCCTCTTCAAAACTGGTTTCATGGACTTTTCAGTAAGCATATATTATACCATATTACATTTACTATGTTGTATTACATTATACTGTATCATATATTATAAAGTTTACTTCTAAAAAATCTCAGGCTAGGCATGGTGGCTCACACCTGTAATCCTAGCACCTTGGGAGGCTGAGGTGGGAGGATTATTTGAGGCCAAGAGTTGGAGACCAGTCTGAGCAAGAGCAAGACCCCATCTCTTCAAAAAATAGAAAAATTAGCCAGGCATGCTGGTGCAGGCTTCTAGTCCCAGCTACTTGGGAGGCTGAGGAAGGAGGATCCCTTCAGCCTAGGAGTCTGAGGTTGTAGTGAGCCATGATGATGCCACTGCACTCTAGCTCAGGCAACAGAGCAGAACCCTGTCTCAAAAAAAAAAATCTCATCTGGCTTTAATCATATCACTGATTCATTATTAATTTCCTAACCATCTATAATTGGCTTTCATTTTCAAGTGTTTCTTTGTGATTTTCTTAAATCTTTTTCATATGTATTTCTGTCTCTTTAGGTTATAAACCAGTGGTTCTCAACTTGAACTGCTCATTGGAATCATCTTAGGATGCTTTTAAAAAATACCTGGGCCCCACCTCCTAGAGGTTCTAATTGGCCAAATATAACGCCCAGGCATTGGTGCTTTTTAAAAATACTTGAGGAGATTCTGGGTTTGCCAGAGTTGAAAGTCAGTATTTGAAATATGTCAGGTACCTTCCTAGCTGATCATCTGACTGTCCTGGGGAACTTCTAGTACACATATATAATTGCTCTGCTTAATGAAATAGAAGAAATTTTGAGGTTCTGGGAAGAAGAGAAATAAGGGGGTGGCAAGTGGCCTTCAGATTAATGGGTATAAATGAGGAATTCCTGATGTTGGGGATAGCCAAGTAGCTTTTGAGACAAAAGATAAGGATGTCTAATATTTTAAGTTATCTTCTCTGCTATGCTTTAGTGTAAACCTATTCTGTTGCCCTGAAATCTCCAGAGAAGGTTGCCACGGACATGGGTAAGGGACATGTGCCCACACCCACACACAGTGAATGTCCATTGTTCAGGTCTCACCCAGGGAAATCCTGACCAGTAGGTTCAGAGTAAGGCCCCAAAACCAGGACTTCAAGCCCTACTCAGACCATTGTGGTGATTGGCCACATTTTGTCACCACTGCCTTGTAAATGATAAAACATCCCTAGACAATGGTCATCATAATTCACCCCATTGACAGCTGGGCAAATTCATGTGGGCTAACAGTAAAATCAATGGTAAACTGAGTGTTTGGGACGGGAGAAAAACCAGAGACTGATTCTTGTTAGACCTTCCTCAGATCTACCTGGTCTTTTTCTCTTTGAGTGGTCATATGAAGGAAGAAATTACCTTTCTGAAATAGGACAAAAGACGAAGAAGGAGATATTCAGAAAAAATAATAGGCCAGGCATGATGGCTCACACTTGTAATCCTAGCACTTTGGGAGGTCAAGGCAGAAGGATTGCTTGAGGCCAGTAGTTCAAGACCAGCCTGAGCAACATAGTGAGACCTCATCTCTATAAAAAATATAAAAATCGGCCATATGTGGTGGTGTGTGCCTGTAGTCCCAGCTACTCAGGAGGCTGAGGCATGAGGATTGCCTGAGCCCAGGAGTTTGAGGTTGCTGTGAGCTATGATGATGCCACTGCACTCTAGCCTGGGCAACAGAGACCCTGTCTCGAAAATAATAATAATAAAATGTTGAAAGCAGACTTAGTCTATAATATGGAATATCAGAGGAAGCATGGCATATTATCAACAATCATGATATACCAATCCAAAGATTTCATTTATCCACCAATTACTGAGCACCTATCAAGAGACAAGGACTGAGCTAAATCCTGAGAATTCAGAGTATGGTATTTCTTCAAGGAATTTACAATCTAGAAGAGGAGACTAATATTTACAATTACAGTAGAAGAATGGAAGAATACATGAAATAACAGTTTATTAAGCCCACTCCGTGAAGGATTATAGGTACAGGGAGACTTCACAGAGAAGCAGAAGGCAAAACAAGGGTTTGAAAGATAGAATGATTAAGGTGTAGGGGAAAAATGGAAGGACAGTGAGGAGGAAGAAATGACATTTCTTATCAGAGTGAATTGGAACTCTGTGCACAGGCACAGAGGCTTAAAGCAGCATGGTATGTTGCCTGAATTATAGATGGTTCTACAATGCTGTCATATGTTCTGGAGGAGTTGAGGGCAGGTGGAAGCCAGTGGTAGGGTTTGTGATATATCAGACTCCACTCACATACATCAGCCCAGTCATTCTTATATTATGGTGAGTACCTAGAATGACCATTAAAAGATGAGAGGTGGCCAACCAGCCTTGCTGGTCTGAAACAAAAGATATACAATCTTGGGGCTTCCAGAAAAATGGCGGTCTGATAGAGTCCTCCCACCGCACCGCTCCCAGGGAAGGAGGTGAAAAACATCATCAGCGAGCACAGACCACTCACTCCGAAAACAGCATTGTGAATTACAGAGAAACAACGCGGAACGCTCAGCCCAAGAAAACAGGTACAAAATTTTCACAAAGATCAGAGAGCTCACGGAGCACAATAGAGCCCAGAGAGGGGGCAGGACACGCTCACCAGGGCGGCGCTGCACGACCTGCCCCCCAAGCGGTTACGTACCTCCCCATACACGCAGTCAGGGACAAGCCCAGAGTTGGGGCAAAGCGGTTGCGTGAGGCAGCAGACCCTGTGGAGAGGAAGCAATTGCGAGAGCCAAACACAACTCGCAGCTGCAATATACAGAGACTGCACAGGGCTGGGGAGGGACCGGGCAGGGACCGGGCGGAGATGCAGCTTCCCGGACAGTGCGCGGGAACCCACAGGCCAGCACTGCGCCACTAAAAGTCAGCGGGACTGGGCCCAGGAGTTTAACCGAGAGCGGGACACGCCCTTAGAGGTTGCTAACAACTGCCGGCGGAGAAAAACTGCGCTCCCGGCGCGATCGGAATCCAGGCTGTGCACCAGGCTGGTGGCGGCCGCCATCTTTACAGCCCCCCGCGCGGAGCTGTGAGCCGTGTCTCTAGCTCCCCCCCGCCCCGGCCCGGGGCTCTTCTGCTGGGGCGAGACAGGCTTTGACTTTGGTGGCCAGGGACAGCTGCATACGTGGGTTCCAGGTGGGACGAGATCCCGGACCTGTAGCGGCAGGACCTTTGTGTATTGGAAACAGCTTGCAGCTCGTCCATCTAGTTCTGCTACCCCAGCTCTGGCCTCCGACAAGTCCGCTATGTGCTGGTCCTAGTGCCCGCCCTTCAGCTCCCAGCCCTCCTGTACCCCAGAGAGATCGGTCATTTTGAAGGTTGCTGGCTATAGTGACTCATTTGGCATAACTGGGGGTTCTCATGGCAACCAAATACCTCAAGAGCCACAGGCTGAACCAGAGCAGCTCCCCATAACCCTGCCCACTTCATTAGGGAATTTCGCGACATCCAAGAGTGCTTCCGGTGGCCACTATTCCCCCCTCCCCATGGGAACATCCCCCTGGCAGAGACTGCTGGGGATAGAGATGCCCACCCGCCTCGTCTTGGGATCTAGTGGTGGAAAAGGGGTGCACAATTGGAGATCCCCCTATCAGACCCTATCATACAGTATCACACGGAGACGCACATCAGAAGGACAGACACATGTGGCTAGATAAGCAACCTCTGAGCTGTGTACAATTTTCCCAATTCAGCTCTCACACTACAGCCAAAAGAAATTGTGTTTCTACCCACACCTCAGGAGGAGCAGGGTCAAGGTAACCCCTAGGAGCTACAAGGCCCCTCCCAAGCCACGGGGCTTTCGCATACCCCTACTGGGGGATCAGAGTCAGCCACGGACATAACAGAATACCTAGCTAATAGAGAGCTGTGGATTCATATCCTCAAGTACAATTCACTAGCTTAGAGCTCAAGCTGGGAGGACAATCTCACTACACTCCACCGGGAAGAGGAGAAGACAACAGGTCAGAGATAACCCAAGATCCACCAAACTTGCTAAAATACATCTAAGGCAGTACAAGCCACTGCTTCTCTCCCTGGCTCTGCCAAGGAACAAAACTCAAGGGCTTGGAGACAGGGCCATAAACTAGCCCTAACACCCCCAGCTCTCAACCAAGAGGCCAGATGAGAAGAAACCAGTGAAAGAACTCGGGGAACATGAGAAATCTGAGTGAAAAGTCACCCCCAAAAGAAATCATCAGTTCCTCAGCAATGGATACCAACTCAAATGAAATGGGTAGAATGACAGAAGAGGAATTTCATTTATGGATTATAAGAAAGCTCAATGAAATTCAAGAGAAAAGAAACCACAAGAAAAATGCAAGAAATGAATGAAAAATTCTCCAAAGAAATAGAAATATTACAGAAAAATCAAATAGAAATTCTAGAAATGAAAGAAGCATTCAAGGATCTACAAAACACAGTGGAAAGCCTTAAGAATAGCTGGACCATACAGACGAAAGAATTTCAGAGCTAGAAGACAACTCCTATGCGCTAAATAAATGAGTCAAAGAGAAAGAACACAAAAACAAGAGGCATGAACAAAGCATACAAGAAATGTGGGATTATGTAAAGAGGCCAAACATAAGGATCATAGGTATCCCTGAGGTAGAGGAAGAAAATTCGTGTGGGCTGGAAAATCTATTTGAAGGAATAATAGAGGAAAATTTCCATGGCCTAGCCAGAAATCTCGATATCCAAATACAAGAAGCACACAGGACTCCTGGGAGACCCAAAGTGAAAAGGCATTCACCACGCCACATAATTATTAGACTGACCAAAGTAAACACAAAAGAGGCACTCCTCAGAGCTGTAAGACAAAAACAGCAGGTAACCTATAAAGGGAAACTGGTCAGATTAACTGCAGATTTCTCAGCTGAAACCTTACAAGCCAGAAGGGAATGGGGAGCCATCATCAGTCTCCTAAAACAAAACAAAGGCCAATCCAGAATTCTGTATCCTGCCAAACTAAGCTTCTTATATGAGGGAGAAATAAAGACTTTTCCAGATAAGCAATCACTGATAGAATTTGCGAAATCCAGACTGGCCTTGCAAGAAGTGCTTACACCTGCATTGTATACTAACCAGCACAACAGACACCCGCCAATGTAAAACTACACAAAAGCTAAAACTCCAGAACCCAAATTCAACGATGACGCAAGAGGTAAAACAAAAGACACCACCCAATAGAGTAATGAGAAATTTACCCCAAATATCAATTCTCTCAATAAATGTGAATGGCTTGAATTGCCCATTGAAGAGACATAGGCTGGCTGAATGGATTAAAAAATACAAGTCAAGTATCTGTTGTCTCCAGGAAACACACCTTACACACAAAGACGCATTCAGACTCGAGGTGAAAGGATGGAATACAATTTTCCAGGCTAGTGGAAACCAAAAGAAATCCAGAGTAGCCATCCTTATTTCAGATGATATAAACTTTAAAGCAACAAAAGTAAAAAGGACAAAAATGGACACTATATAGCGGTGAAGGGAAAAATCGTACAAGAGGATTTAACAATCCTAAACATTTATGCACCCAACACAGGAGCACCCAGGTACATAAAGCAAATACTGCTAGATCTAGACAACATAATAAGCAGCAATGCCATAATAGCAGGGGACTTCAACACCCCACTGACAGAACTGGACAGATCCTCCAAACAAAAAATAAACAAAGAAACAAAGGACCTAAACAGGACTCTAGAACATTTGGGCCTAACAGATATCTACAGAACACTCACCCAAATAACACTGAATATACATTCTTCTCATCAGCTCATGGAACTTTCTCTAAAATTGACCACATCCTAGGCCACAAAACATAGCTAAACAAATTCAAAAAAATACAAATCATACCATGTATCTTTTCAGACCACAGCGGAATAAAATTAGAAATCAATTCCAACAGCAACTCACATCGTCATCCAAAAACATGAAAATTAAACAATCTGTTGCTGAAGGACTATTGGGTCAAGGAGGAGATCCAAATGGAAATCAAAAGATTCTTCTAACTAAACGATAATGGGGACACAAGTTATCAAAATCTGTGGCATACAGCAAAAGCAGTCCTGAGAGGAAAACTTATCGCCTTAAATGCCCTCATCCAAAAGACAGAAAGGTCACAAATCAGTAAACTAATGAATCATCTTAAGGAAATGGAAAAGGAAGAGCAAAGCAATCCTAAAACCAGCAGAAGAAAAGAAATAACAAGATCAGAGCAGAATTAAATGAAATCGAGAACAAAAGAACAATACAGAAGATTAATGAAACGAAAAGTTGGTTCTTCGAAAAGATAAACAAAATAGACAGGCCACTTGCCAGGTTGACCAGAAGTAGAAAGGGAAGGATTCTAACAAGCTCAATTAGAAATGAAAAAGGAGAGGTCACAACTGATATCATGGAAATACAAAACATCATTTTCAAATACTAAAAAAATCTCTATGCCCACAAACACAAAAACGTGGAGGAAATGGACAAATTCTTAGAAACATACTACCTCACTAGGCTCAACCAGGAAGAAACAGAATTTCTAAACAGACCAATATCAAGCACTGAATTTGAAGCAGTAATAAAAATCTTCCAACAAAAAAAAGTCCTGGACCAGATGGGTTCACAACTGAATTCTACCAAGGCTACAAAGAAGAACTGGTGCCTATACTGCAGAAATTACTCAAAAACATCAAGAAGGATGGAATCCTTCCAAACTCATTCTACGAAGCCAATATCACCTTGATACCAAAGCCAGGAAAGGACACAACAAGAAAAGAAAATTACAGACCAATATCCCTTATGAATATAGATGCAAAAATTCTCAATAAAATCCTTGCAAACCGAATTCAAATGTACATCAAAAAAATAATCCATCACGATCAGGTGGGCTTCATTCCCGAGATGCAGGGATGGTTCAGCATGCGCAAATCTATAAATGTAATTCACCATATAAATAAAAGCAAGAACAAAGATTATATGATCCTTTCAACAGATGCAGAAAAGGCTTTTGACAAAATCCAGCGTCCTTTTATGATGAGAACTCTTAACAATATAGGCATAGATGGCTCATATCTTGAAACTATTAAAGCCATATACGATAAACCCACAGCCAATATCATACTGAATTGGGAAAAATTGAAAGCATTCCCCCTTAAAACTGAAACTAGACAAGGGTGCCCACTATCTCCACTTGTATTCAACATAGTGCTGGAAGTCCTGGCCAGAGCAATCAGACAAGACAGAGGAATCAGGGGAGTCCAGATGGGGGCAGAAGAGGTCAAACTTTCACTATTCGCAGACGATATGATATTATACATAGAAAACCCCAAAGATTCAAGCAAGAAATTACTGGAATTGATAAATGAATTCAGCAGAGTCTCAGGATACAAAATTAACACACACAAATCCATAGCCTTCATATGTGCTAATAACAATCAAGCCAAGAAACAAATTAAAGATGCAATACCTTTCACAATAGCACCAAAGAAAATGAAATATTTAGGAACATATCTAACTAAGGAGGTCAAAGACCTATATAGAGAGAATTATGAAACACTGAGAAAAGAAATTGCAGAGGATGTAAACAGATGGAAAACCCTACCATGCTCTTGGATAGGCAGGATCAACATTGTAAAAATGGCTTTCCTACCTAAAGTGATTTACAGAATCAATACAGTCCCTATCAAAATACCAACATCATTTTTTGCTGATCTAGAAAAAATAATTCTACGCTTTGTGTGGAACCAGAGGAGACCCCGTCTAGCCAAAGCAATCTTAAGCAAAAAGAACAAATTGGGAAGCATCTATCTACCAGACTTCAAACTATACTACAAGGCTATAGTAACCAAAAGAGCATGGTATTGGCACAAGAACAGAGACGTAGACCAATGGAACAGAACTGATAACCCAAATATAAAACCAACCTCATACAGTCACCTGATCTTTGACAAATTCCAGAAAAACGTACACTGGGGAAAAGATTCCCTATTCAATAAATGGTGTTGGGAAAACTGGAATGGCCATATGTAGAAGACTGAAACTGGGCTCACACCTCTCACCTCTTGCAAAAATCAACTCTCAATGGATAACAGATTTAAACCTAAGATGTGAAACCACAAGAATTCTCGAAGAAAACATTGGAAAAACTCTTATAGACATTGGCCTAGGCAAAGAATTTATGAAGAAGACCCCCAAAGCAATCACAGCGGCAACAAAAATAAATACATGGGACCTGATCAAATTAAAAAGCTTCTGCACAGCCAAGGAAACTATCACTAGAGTGAACAGACAACCTACAGAATGGGAGAAAATATTTGCATGCTATACACCTCTGATAAAGGACTGATAACCAGAATCTATACAGAACTTAGGAAAATCAACAAGAAAAAATCAAACAACCCTATTAAAAAATGGGCAAAGGACATGAATAGAAACTTTTCCAAAGAAGACAGAATGATGGCCAGCAAACATATAAAAAAGTGCTCAACTTCTCTAATCATCAGGGAAATGCAAATCAAAACCACAATGAGATATCACTTAACTCCAGTGAGATTGGCTCATATCAAAAAATCCCCAAACAACAAATGTTGGCGGGGATGTGTACAGATAGGAACGCTCATACACTGCTGGTGGGACTGCAAATTAGTACAACCTCTATAGAAAGTAATATGGAGATACCTCAAAGAATTAAAAGTAGAATTACCATTTGACCCAGCAATTCCACTACTGGGTATTTACCCAAAGGAAAAAAAGACATTTTATAATAAAGGCATCTGTTCGCGAATGTTTATAGCAGCACAATTCACAATTGCAAAGATGTGGAAACAACCCAGGTGCCCATCAATACACGAGCGGATTAATAAAATGTGGTATATATATACTATGGAGTATTACTCAGCAATAAACAGCAATAGTGAATTAACACATCTGGTATTATCCTGGTTGGAGCTGGAACCCATTCTTTGAAGCGAAGTATCACAGGAATGGAAAAACAAGCACCACTGGTACTCACCATCAAATTGGTACTAACTGATCAACACTTACATCACACAGGGCAATAATATTCATCAGGGGGAGGGCAGGCGGGAGGGGGGTGGAGGGGATGGGACAACTTTCACTGAATGGATGCGGGGAGCACAGTTTGGGGGATGACCACGATTGTAGCTCTGACACGGGCAGTGCATGGGCAATATATATAGCCAAAGTGTTGTACCCCCATAATATTCTGAAATTAAAAAAAAAAAAAAAACCCAGGTATTTGCACGCCCATGTTCATAGCAGCCTTATTCACAATAGCCAGGAGGTAGTAACAACTCAAATGTCTATCAATCGATGAATGGATAGACAAAATGGGGCATATATACTTAAAATGTAATATACTTCAGAAAAGGAATGAAATTCTGACACATGCTACAACGTGGATGAACCTTGAAGACATTAGAACAAATATTGTATGATTTTACTTATACGAGGTACATAAAGTAATCAAACTCAGGCAGAAAGTAGAATGGTGGTTGCCAGAGGCTGGGGGTGGGGGTGGAGTGGGGAGTTAGTGTTTAATGAGTACAGAAATTCAGTTTGGGAAGATGAAAAAGTTCTATAGATGGATGGTGGTGATGGTTGCACGACAGTGTGAGTGTACTTAATGCCACTGAACTGTACACTTAAAAATGGTTAAGATTGTAAATTTTGTTATGCATATTTTACAGCAATAAATGACCTTTAAAAAAAAGATATACAACCTTTATTTGTCAGATTCTGCTGCAAAATTCTTTTTCCAGACTTATTTCTGTCTTAGTCTATGTGTGCTGCTATAACAATACCACAGTCTGGGTAATTTATAAACAATAGCAATTTAATCCTCACAGTTCTAGAGGCTAGGAAATCCCAGATCAAGGCACCTACTGATGAGGGCCCCATCTCGCTGCTTCCAAGATGTGCCTTGTTGCTGCATCCTGTGGAGGTGAGGAATGCTGTGCCCTCACATGGCAGAAGGGTTGAAAAGGGATGAACTCCCTCCATCAAGCCCTTTTATTAGGGCACCTAATCCCATTCATGAGGGCAGATCCCTCATAATCAATCACCTCCTAAAGGCTATACCTCTTAACACTGTTGCATTGGAGATTGTTTCAGCGTGCATTTTGGAGGGGACAAAAATGTCCAAACTATAGCCTTTTTATACCATCCTTGGTGACACTTGGTTGCATTTGCTGCTAGCATTTCTTTTTATCCTAGACTCTTGAACTTTCAACCTCCCAGGGTGTAGGTATTTATTTTGCATCATGTTTTGTGGTCGATCGCACAAACCTGATTTCAACTTAAATGTGATTTCAGTTTGGTGAAAACCTCACTTTTCACGAGGGAGTTGTCTTGACCAGCATTAGTAACCCCCACAATCCCCCAGTTATCACACAAACACTTAACCATGCATTCACGTTAACCCCTGACTCCTCTGCCGTTAACTTCCTTCCGTTGGGAACACTGGGTTTCTACTTGTTGTCATGCACTGAATTTTTTATTATAAGGTGTGTAATTCAAATGTCCAGACAGGTACAAGGAACCATATAACAAACACCAGTTTACTTCCCCAGCTTCATCAAGTCTTAACATTCAGCTCTGGTTGTGCCAGTTCTTTTTTACAAACTAAAACATTGCAGATACGGTTAGTTGAAGTCCTCTGACCACCCCCGCCCAGTCTCATTTCCCTTCTCCCCAGAGGTGACACCACCCTGATCTTAGTGTTTAGCATTATCATGAATGCTCTTATGCTGTTCTACATATACATCCATAACAACACACACTATTGCTTTGTAAGTTTTTAAATTTTGTTTAAATAATTGTATCCTCTAAGTATCCATGTGTTATATTTTTATTGAATGTTAAGTTTTGGAGATTTATTGATACATACAGATTTAATTCATTTTTTTACTACATAGTGTTCAATTTATAAATATACCAAAATGTTTTTTTATTGTGTACAAGTAGACGTTTGGGTTTTTTCAATTTTTCACTATTATAAAGCTGTAATGAACATTCTTGTACACATCTCCATGTGCACCAACCTATTGGGTTTTTATTCCTTAATCATTTTTTTATTCATGAGTATTCACTATGTAGCAAGGAAAAAAATTATCAACCATCTTAATAGTCTAACACATGACAACATAATTAACTTTAAAACAATATTGCACTAATGTTTTTCATTTGTAGCCTTTCACGAAAGTCACCAGCGACTTCCATCATGGAGACACATATGCCTCAGCTCTGAACCATAGAATAATTTGAGGAGTAATCAAATATAAATATAGAATTGGAAGGGAGGCTAATATAGCTTCAAGAAAGTTGGGGTCAATTTAAGGACTGATCTTGCCCTTTTTCTGTTTCCTTGACATATAGCTGGTCAGAGTTGGCCTGATATATAACTCCTCTTACATGGACCTAGAGGCAACTGACTGTGGCATTTAGCCACTGAACTTAATATGAGCTTTTGTTAAAAGTATAGACATTACTCACTTATTGCCCTGGGAGGGAATAAGTTGTGTTTGTTTTTTATTGATTTTGATTTTATTTTATTTATTAGTGCCAACTATATATAGAATAATATGTTAGGTGCTCTGGGGTATCCAGAAAAGGCCTCAGAAGAACTTAAAGTACCACAAAGAAGAGATGCTTAAGAATAGTCATCAGTAGGATTTTGGCATCTAAAATGGAATTTTGGCAAGGCGTAGTGGCGAACACCTGTAATCCTAGCACTTTGGGAGGCTAAGGTGGGAGGATCGCTTGAGGCCAGGAGTTCAAGACCAGCCTGGGCAACAAAGAGAGATCTGTATCTTCAAAAAATGAAAAAATTAACCAGGCGTGGTGCCTAATGCCTGTAGTTCCAGCTACTCAGGAGGCTGAAGCAGGAGGATCGCTTAAGCCCAGGAGTTCTAGGATGCAATGAGCTATGACTGAGCCACTGTACTCCAGCCTGGGCAACAAAGTGAGATGCTGTCTCAAAAAATAATAATAAAATAATGGAGTTTTTATTTTCTCCCTTAGTTACACTCAAGAAATGCTTGTCTCCTGCTGTTGATGAATAATTTCAGGGTACTATGGATCATGCTGAAGAAAATGAAATCCTTGCAGCAACCCAGAGGTACTATGTGGAAAGACCTATCTTTAGTCATCCGGTCCTCCAGGAAAGACTGCACCAAAAGGACAAGGTTTCGGATTCCATTGGGGATAAGCTGAAACAGGCATTCACGTATGTTGTATTTTAACCTATTTCTTTAATTGTATCATTCAGTTATGAGAGAAGCAAGGTCAAATGTGTAAAGAAAATCTGTTTAGTGAAGTGGAGAAAAAATGAATGGTGAGTGCTCAGGATTTGCAAAGCTGTTCACACAGTTCAATCAGTGTTAGATACTTAATTTAACACAGGCTTCATCATGTATTTCACCATGTTTATTGAATTTCTACTATGCCTTACAACTGTGTAAACAACGCACTTTCTAATTCTCTACCCATCTTCAAAATACCCACCTCTCCCTTTTGTCTCTCAGGAATGTTCCAGCCACTGTGTCTTTTTTCCCCACCCTGACTCATATACCCCATTTGGCAACATCTTGAATAACCAATTGTGAATTTGTTTTTATTGTTCTTGGATATAAGGAAGGGAAAATGCCTTGGTGTGAATCCTACAGAGATGTTCCTCATTTATAACTTTATCTCTGTGTTTCTTTGTCCTCCCAGATGTACTCCTAAAAAAATAAGAAATATAATTTATATGTTCCTTCCCATAACTAAGTGGTTGCCAGCATACAAATTCAAGGAGTATGTGTTGGGTGACTTGGTCTCAGGCATAAGTACAGGAGTGCTTCAGCTTCCTCAAGGTTAGTAGAATATATTTCTTTCCTTCTTTTGTTTCCCTTGTTACCATCTCCTCAAACAATTGCTTGACCTTGTTTCTGCTTATTTCATCATGAATGTAAATTCATAGTTTTCATCATATCATTCTAGTAACCTTTACCTGTCTAAAGTGATTCTTCAGAAACATTTAACCCTTAAAAAGTCCCAGGGATATTGATAGTAGAAAATGGTGATACTGTTTTGCAGATCAGAACACAGATTGGGCATTATCTTACCTCTTGCTAAATCAGTGACTCACTCAATGAACATTTTGTGGTGATTGTTGTTAAGGTTCTTGGCTTCCAAGTCCATATCCTAATTACAAGGGTCAATGATAAACTGAATTCCTTTGTTGCTCTGTAATTTTATATGTGATATAAGAACCTAAGAAAATATTAATTTATTCACCTAAACAATTATTAAGCACCTGCCAGGCTCTCCCTATCCTCCCAGAGCTGACTAACCAATCAGGGAGTGAGACATTAAGCAAATAAAAGCACATATAAATTTTTAACTACAAATGATGATAAACACTAGGAAGGAAAAGACAAGTTGCTATAAGACAATAGAGGATCTAATTTAAGTAGGGAAGTCACAAAAACCTCTTTGAGGAAGTGAGATTTGAGCTCAGACCTGAGGGAAAGAGCTGGGTGCAGCTTGCAGCATTAACAGAAAGGCAGTATGCTAGGCATGTAGGGAGCCAGGGCAGTGGCTGGCGAGGCAGGCAGAGGCCTGCAGAGCCTTTTGGGGCCACTTTTGGATTTCATTCTGAGCACAGTGAAGAGCTGTCAGCATACTTTTCACTTGGGTTCTTGTGTCAGAGGTCACTGAGACTGCTATGTGGGGAATGGGTTTGGTTGGCTGGGGGGCAGGGGTGGACAAGAACAGGTGTGGGGGGACCAGTTAGAGGTGACAGTAGCTCAGTGGAGCAAAGGTGGTAATGGCTTGAGCAGCTCTAGGTCAGCTGGCCAAAAATCTATTCCCTTCTATCCAGCTTCCCAAATATTAATTTGTCAAAACCATCTCTTGCCCTAATGTCGATTAGCTGAATTTTTAATTTTCCAAGTGATTGGTTTACCAAGTTTATTAAACCTATTAAAATCTTAAACCAGATTTATAACAGTTTCCCACAACCATTTCGGTGCCGTCACCTCAAGAATAGAAAAAGGGACAGATTCAAAGGCAGGTGTAAAGACAGGTGAGGCAGAGATAAAGGCCTAGTGTCTGAAATGGGAAACAGAAGCGAAACTGATGTGCAGTCAAGTTGGAGTGACAAAGCTGCAGGAAATGGCTGCCTTGACCATGTAAACTCATACTCAAAGAAATCCTCAGGATTTTGGCTAGTTGGGATTTCACAGTCGTTCCACAAACTTATTTTCAACCGGTGAACCTTCTTCTATCTTGGACCAGGGTGATGGCTGTAAAAATGTGAAGAATTGGGAAGATGTGTGATATATTGTGTAGGTAAGATCAACAAGACTGGCTGTTGGATTAATTTAGGGAGAATGGGGGATGAGGGCGGGTCGAGAATAACGTTAAGGCAGCTGATGAGTTGGATGTGGGGACAGGGAGGAAGAGGAGTGGTCAAGTATGACTCCTGAGTTTCTGTTTCAAACATCTGAGGGATGCAGGTGCCAATTGCAGACATAATAAAGACTGTAGGAATGGAATTGAAGGGTAAGTTTGAACATGTTAAATCTGAGATCCTTGTGAGATAGACAAGTAGATATTTCATATTTACATTAATACATGGTGGGCTCAAAAGAGGTACGGGCCAGAGATAGCAATTTGGGAACCTTTGACCTATAGATAGCATTTAAACCATGGCGATAGACCAGGGCACCTGGGAAGAGTGTGGAGTGGAAAGAAAAGGGAGCCAAGATCAATCTCTCTTATACTAAAGGCCAAATAGAGAAGGAGGAACCTGCAGAAGAGACAGAAAAGAATTATCTGGAAAGAGGGAAGGAAAAACAGGAGCATGTGGAATTACAAAAAGGAAGAAATTATTAAAAACAGGGAATGATCCAGTAGGTTGAACAATGCTAAGAGGCACAGATCATCCCATGGTCAAATTTGTATCAAAAAGGTATTTTTCTGCCCATCATTAATCAATGAGAATAGATATATATGAAAAACAAAACATAGCAAAGATAGAGATCTTAGAGAAAATAAATAAATTTCTTGTGATTGATAATAAAAATCTTTTCAGTAATTTAAATTATTTAAGCATGACAGATTAAATGCATGCTTTTATCTCTAGTTGACTTAAAATCCCAACAGTCAAGGAGGGAAAGATGGTATAAACTAGCAAGGACAAAGAATATGAGAGGCGAGATGCAGTGGAACAGGAAGAAAAAAGACGGCAAGCAGATGGACAAGTGACGACTGAATTATCAGAGTTGAGGAAGCTGAACTGTAGGTACCTACCTACAGAACACTGGGAAGTTGGAGGCTCCACGTATTGTCAAAGTTGGGAGTTAGGCAGAGGACTAAAAGCAAGAGAATTGGTTGAAAGTCTGTGCAATAAGTAGCATGTAGACACTCAGGTCCCCACACCTACACCGTGCAGTCGATGTGAGGGTGAAAATACTGGGAGATGTTGGGAGGATTAAGTCAAGTCTGCACGCTGAACTGTGAGCCAACAACGGCTGTTCCCTTGCCCTGCTCAGCTGCAAAGTGCCTGCAAGAAGATTTACAGGCCAAGGCAGATGGTGTCCTATAAAAGACCTATAATAACAACTGAGGTCCCCCAACAAAGATGCTGGCTGGCCACCCAGTTGCCCTACAGTAAGGCCCATCAGTAAACAAAATGAGCCAATGCACATGAGGCTTCAAGAAAACAGAGACCAGGGCCAGGCTCGGTGGCTCACGCCTTGTAATCCTAGCACTTTGGGAGGCTGAGGCAGGAGGATCGCTTGCGGCCAGGAGTTGGAGACCAGTCTGAGCAAGAGCAAGACCCTGTCTCTACAAAAAATAGAAAAATTATCCAGTCATGATGATGTGGGCCTGTAGTCCCAGCTATTCGGGAGGCTGAGGCAAGAGGATCACTTGAGCCCAGGAGTTTGAGGCTGCGGTGAGCTATGATGACGCCACTGCACTCTAGCTGGGGCAACAGAGCGAGACTCTGTCTCAAAAAATGAAAAGAAAAGAAAAACAGGGACCAAACCACACACACAAAAAGGAACTCATCAGGAACAGAAATAATGAAGAGGACAAAATTTAAAACTTTAAAGCTATAATATCCTTAAAGAGATATAAAAACATATTGAGTCCATGAAACAAGAACAGGATGCTATTTTGAGAAAGAACAGTCAGAGAACAAGAAAGAGCTCACAGAAATTAAAAATATGATAGCTAGAATAAAATACTCAGTTGGAGAGTTGGGACATAAAGTAGAGGAAATCTCCTGGAAGTAGAAGAAAAAGATAAATAGACAATAAGAAAGAAAAGGTAAGAACACCAGAGGATGAATCCTGGTGTTCCATCATACATCTAAGTAGAACTTCCAGAAAGAAAGAAGAGAGTAAACAGAAGGGAAGAAATTACCAAAGAATAATCTCCAGAATTGAAAACTGAGAGATTCCTCAGTTTTCAGACTGAGAGGAATCATTTAGTACCCAGCAGAATAAATGAAAAATAAAACAAGGCATATCATAGTAAAATATCAGAATACTAGGGATCCCAAAACTTCCTAGAAAGGAAAAAAAAGTCACAATTAATATGATATAACTAATGAAAAGCTGACAAGGTAGACATAATAGAAAGTTAATAGTTTATATCTAAAACTGATAAATTAAGAAATAACAACACAGACATGTTATCTAGAACAAAATTTCTCAACCCCGCGTATATCATTTATGTTGTTGGTTGTAGAGGTTGTCCTGTGTACTGTAGGATGTTTAGCAGCATCCCTGGCCTCCACCCCTGCATGCCAGTAGCACACTCCCCCCCCATGTCCCCATCATAACAATTACAAATTGCCAAATGTGCCCTGCGGGCAAAAGCACTCTCCATTGAGAACTGTTGATTTAGGGAAGTGGGGGTAAATAGCAGAAAAACAGCAAAAAGAGCTGGAGGTGATTGCCTCTGGGGCAGAACCTGGAGGGAAGGGAGTTGAGGCAGAGAAGAGCTGGCTCTTCCTGAGAGCCTTTGAGTGACACATGGCTGTTTAAACTGTGTGCTTGCATTTCTTTGCTAGAAATAAAATTTATTTTTTTAAAAAAGACAACATTTGAATGATCATATTATTATATATGAAATAGGGATGCTTTCCTAACTCTTCTTTTGCTAAAGGTTTTTCTTCACGGCATAACAGTGTGTTATGTGAGTTTTCCAGTTGTCCCAGAGATGTGGCTGAGCCCTGAAGAATGAGGACAAAGGGTGCTTATTGCCTATACATTCTAAAGAGGGATGCCAATCTATGCAAAACTATGAGTTGATGATGCCCAAGTTCTCTTTTTAGCGCATCACTTCAACAAAATATATGAGGGAACGAGGGGATTAACATAAGATTTGGAATGAGAATTTTCTAGAGAGAGGTTAAAGCCCTAGGCATTTCCCCTCCACCTAAAGTCAAGTAAGGAAGGACTGCAAGAGGGCTACTCTGAGCATTAGACAGTGCCCCCTGGAGTTTGCAGAGACTGCTAATTCTTGTATGAAAAAAGTCTTAGCTACTTTAAAAAATAAAGTCTATTAAAGAAAAAGTCTACGGGTGAAGGATGGTATGAACCGTTCAGGACAACAGAATGAAGAGAGACTTCTTCAGAGGGTGTGACTTGCACTTCCCAAGTTTCTTGGGGTAAAATGCCAAGCTTTCCCATTGGATAACTGGGTACCCTGGAAGGTAACCAGGTTTGGCTCATTTGAAAGGTACCTGCCCAAGAAGACTGCCTGCAGGATGGGCATATGCCAGCACAAAGAACCTGAAAGACTGTACCTTCTGATAAGGAGCTGAGGGGGAGATCTAAGATGCAGGGGAGAGGGCATTACATAAGCCAGTGGGAGTTTCTTATTGCAAAGGGGTCTCCGGAGAACTGACAAAAACGCCCCATTAGAGAAGGAGCCAGCATTTGTGCATCAACACCACAGTGCAATTGCAGCTATTAAGACTTTTTTTGCCCTTATCTATTTTTCAAGAGAATAAAGCAGAAAAAAAATCCACCTACTGGCAAAAAGAAGACAAGGAAAACTGTCTCAGCCTGGAGTCTGCAAGCACCGGCGTAGGATTACATGCAGGATTGGGTGGAAGAAAGGCAGGTTTCAGTTGTTCATCAGAGATAAAGAACCAAGAGAAAAACATATGTGACCCCTCTGTTTTCTAATGATCTCCCCATTTCTGTTTGGTCTCTCATCCCACAGGCTTAGCCTTCGCAATGCTGGCAGCGGTACCTCCGGTATTTGGCCTGTACTCTTCATTTTATCCTGTTATCATGTATTGTTTTCTTGGAACCTCCAGACACATATCCATAGGTAAAAGCTTATACTTGATATTCTAGTACCTTTTCTTTTGGATTTCCAAGATTTGCAACATGCCAAAGAAATAGCATGGTTGTTATTAAAAATCTGCTTAATAACTTTTGTTACTACATACACAATAGGTGCTTTACAAGAAATGCATTCCTCCTAAGATTCTAGAACTTATGACTTCCTTATTATCTTGGGATAATTTTTAAAAAGACAATCTTCTTGTGTAAAAGAGCAATTGTTAAATTCTATAAAGTGAGATAAATGCTTTATTAATATAATTTGCTTGCATCTGATTTTTCTTATTTTAATAGTAATACTTCAAGTTCCTAATTACTATGCATGTATTTCATTTTCATATTTTAGGCTCTGATATGTACATGTTTTCTCTTTAGTTTATCAGATGCAGGTGGATTTAATGATAGTGTTGGTGCTGTATGTGGCTACCACCATCAAACACACACGATGTTTCAGATATCTATTGCTGGGTAACAAATACCCCCAAAATTTGGCAGCTTAAAACAACAATCATTTTATTATCTCTCAAAGTTCCTGCAGGTCAGGATTTGGGAAGCGCTAATCTAGACAATTCTTCCCCCTCCCTTCTTCTCTTCTCTTCCCTCCCTCCCTCCATGTAGTCCCAGGAATTCTCCGTGTGGCCTCATTAGTGCTTTCTTACACGGGGGGCTTAGGGCTCCAGCCCAAGTATTAAGCTCTCAGGTGGAAGCTGCGTCACCTTTTATTCCTAGCCTCAGAAGTCACACAGTGTCACTTCCACTACATATTTTTTTTTTTGGTTATTAACAAGTCACAAGCCCATCCAGATTCAAGGAGGGAGGAATTAGACTCACTCCACCTCTTGATGGCGAAATGTCAAGGAGAATATGTGGCATGGAAGATATTGTTGTGGTCATTTTTGGAAAACATAGTCTGCACACACAGTTGCCCGCACCCCAACGGCAGAATACTACAGGAGGGCCGTGCAGTCTTCTTTCAAGGATGACTATTGACCTCACCCATGTCCCTTGGCATACTGGCAACAACCATACCAGATCCTCTGAAGGTAGTTTCCTTGGGCCCCTGAACAGGGATCATTCATGCTTCATTGTTCCAGGTCCTTTTGCTGTCATTAGCCTGATGATTGGTGGTGTGGCTGTTCGATTAGTACCAGATGATATAGTCATTCCAGGAGGAGTAAATGCAACCAATGGCACAGAAGCCAGAGATGCCTTGAGAGTGAAAGTTGCCATGTCTGTGACCTTACTTTCAGGAATCATTCAGGTAAGACTCAAAGATGGGGAAATGGGCTCTCATTTGTTAACGTAATAAATATCTGTTGAGTACTTTCGGCTGATCTCACCACATGGCAGGCAGGGACAGCCAGCAGAACTCCAGAGCTCAGGGTTCATAGCATGCAGCAACACCAGTCCCACTGCAGGCCTCGTTTTCAACCATGAGTGACTAGCAAGCAAGCTTCAGTTGGCTACTTTAGAGAACCCAAAAGCAAGACAAACTAGAAACAGCACGGTTGGTTAGTCCTGGGAAGAGGACATCCCTGTCTGGTTGGAGGGAACAGCCAGTGATCATGCATGGTAGTCTGCATGACTAAGCATGCCCCCAGCTCCATGGACAGGGCAGACATGAGTGTGGCCAATGCTCTGTGGGGCCCCAAGCTGCTTGATTGATTTGTTAGTTATTTACCTACCACAGATAAAAGTTTGTAGTGTTAGAAAGTGATCGAGAAAGAATTTTTAAACATGTTTTTTGTTGGTCATAACTTCCTGACCTATCATGTGATTTGTTTCTTTGTCATTAAAAAAAAATAGTTTTGCCTAGGTGTCTGTAGGTTCGGATTTGTGGCCATATATCTCACAGAGCCTCTGGTCCGTGGGTTTACCACCGCCGCAGCTGTGCATGTCTTCACCTCCATGTTAAAATACCTGTTTGGAGTTAAAACAAAGCGGTACAGTGGGATCTTTTCAGTGGTTTATGTACGTAAGCAACTTCCTGGCTTCCTGATACTTGTTTTTAGTCCCCCGCTCCCCACCACCTTCTCTTCTGTATCTCTTTTATCTTCAAGGCTCATATTTCTTTTTTCCCAAGAATTTCCATAAAAGGGGAAGATTCAGTTATTCTAAGGCTTTCTGAGAAAAGTGGTACAAAGAAGATTAAACCTAAAAATCTCACTTTATTAATATGTGATATTGCCTACTTCGTAAGAAATTTTTGCTAGATCTTTATTTGGTAATTGCACCATCACTCTAGGTGAAGAGAGAGCTTTTTCTTATGACCAAATCATGTTCTTTTTGGAAACTAAGAAATAACTTAAAGGCATAGTAGGAGAACATATCTCTCTCAAAAACTGCTAACTCAAGAGGACAAAAAAAAATAAGGCTATAAAAGATTGAACAAACATAATTAACCAGTTTAATAAAAAATATATAGACTCTGTACCCAACTCAGAGAAATATAAATTTTTTGCAAGCACTTGGAGAGCAGTGATAATAACTGATCATGTTGAAAACTTATGTGAATTTAATCACAGATTCTAAAAATTCAGTATTTTTTCACACAATGCAGTATAATTAGAAATTAATAGCTATATATATCTTTAAAACCCCCATACAGTTAGAAACCAAAAAACATTTCTTTTTTTTTACGATGCATCATAAACTTTTATTTTAGTGAATGGAAGTGTTTGACATAGAAACACCTTTGTAAGCAAACTCTGAGAATATATTATTTCAAAAACACATTTCTAAATGACCCATGGATAAAGAGGAATTAGGAAATTATTGGAAATAATTGACAGTGGAAGTACTACTAATGCATATCAAAACTTCTGAGATGCTGCTAAAGCCATCCTTGGAAAGTAAGGCCTGTAGCCTTTATTAGGTATTGATGTGCCAGACACTGTGCTAGGCACAGAGATACAGCAGTGAGCAGAATAGATACAGCCCTTGCCCTTTGGAGCTTGCAGTCCAATGGAAGGACAGTTAGTAAACCATTAATTACATAAGCGTGTAATTAATTATAATTTGTGTTAACTGCTATGAAGAAAAGGTACAGGCTGCTCTGAAAGTTGAATAGGGAAACCTTTAGATTAAGGGTCTAGGAAAGTCACTTTGAGGAAGTAACATTTTTGTCCTTAATTGACTAGAATGGAATCAAACTACAGGAATATTCCCTAAATAACTAAATTCTTAGTTTCCCATAATAGTTGATAACATAGTTCTTGCTGTGAGACTTCTTGAAATGCCTTGTCACAAAGAAAATACGATATATGAGTATACCTGAGTATGCTCTAGGTATTGATAGGAAAGGATGGGTAGGAAGTCTATATATTTTTTTTTTGAATGGGAACTGGCTATATTTGGAGTGCCCAAACTGTAACCCTATGATATAATTAAGTGGCTTTCGTCCATAACTCTCCAAACTTCAGCACTCTCTTGCTTCAAAGTCCATCTGATTTCTCTTTCATCTGCTAACAATAATTTCTCCTTCTTTGAGCTCCTAGAAGCTTTTCTATGTATTTACCTTTGGAGTATTTTGCCGATATCAACCCATAATTCTTTCCTAATGCTCAGGACTCAGGGTTCTCAGCTTCAGAGTTTGTTTTCTAAATTTTATAATATTATATTGAAACATCAGCATGTCACTGATGCTATAAGATTGTTTGACAAAAATGACAACTGACCACTGTAAACAACTACGACAACTACAAAGTTGTATGTATGATGGAGTCAAATGCCATCTAATTGGTGAAAACGACAAAGAGAGATTTCAGCCTGAGATCTTTTAACTAGAAATGTCCAATAATGGGATGGCTGGTCTGAATTAGTGCACTAGAGTGTCTCCTCAGGGGCAATTTCTTGATGTAAACATCCAGTGTTCACTGTGTTACAGAGTACAGTTGCTGTGTTGCAGAATGTTAAAAACCTCAACGTGTGTTCTCTAGGCGTCGGTCTGATGGTTTTTGGTTTGCTGTTGGGTGGCAAGGAGTTTAATGAAAGATTTAAAGAGAAATTGCCAGCACCCATTCCTTTAGAGTTCTTTGCGGTAAGTCAAAGGCAATGACCTGTTCATCTTCAGCAGCCACATACACCTATCTCTGTAAGGGATTTTGAAATGGATGAAAGAACAGGGGGTTAAAGGGTCTTTTTTCTCTCAGTCCTGCCAAAAGATTAGAATTTGTCAAAGGAAACTTTTACAAAGTCACTGACAAAAAAGTAAAACAAAAAGCACTGAAACATAGACACAGAGGACTTTAAAAATATTGGTGAAGACCATACAAGAAAACTTTAACATTATCCCTGAGTAATGGGATTATGGAGCATTTGTTTTCCCCAAATTTTTATTGTCTAATTGTTTCGTAATGAGCACATATTACTTTAATAACCTAGAAAAAAAAAAGCTGTTTCCATTTTGAAAAAACAAATGTTCCCAAATTTTCTCAGTTCCTTAGCAATCCTAAGCCAAAAGAAATACCTCACAGTTCCATTTATTAAAAGTAGTTAGGTCCAAACACCTTAATACATATTTATGACTAACAACTTAGTAGCTATTTGTAAAAACATGCACATTAATTGGAATAAAAAGTATTTTATTATGTTCTTAAGTAACCACTATTATTTATTCATGGAATGTGTGTGCCTGCTGGGCACTACACAAATCCATAAACCTCAGAATCAGATTGGACACTGCTACCCTCATTTCCTATTCATGCGGCTTTTTTTGGCATGGTTCTTGCTTCTTAATCACAGCAACCACTGAACACCCAGCTTTACAAAGATACGGCATCACTGAAAGGAACACAGTGTATACTGATGTTCAAACTGTGAACTACCTCCAACCAGAAGTTTGCACAGTGTCCAACAGATGTCACTGTTTCCCTAGAGACCTTATAATATCCAAAATGCCCCAGTGAGTTGTCACCCTGGATCTCATTTGTGCATGTGTGGGAGCCACAAGGATAAAAAATAAAAAAGTATAGGTGTCTGATCCAAATTTAGCAAAAAGTTCCAGCTATGAAAACAAGTGGCTGGTATAGTTCACAAGGAAGCCAAGCCTTTCGATCCTTTGCCTTGCCTTGGTCTTGTCTTTAGTACCTTTTAATGGGCCAAAAAAAAAAAAAAACAACTATTTCTTACAAGTTTAAAACCTCTTCTCTCCCTGGGGCTGAGCACAGAGTTCCTGTTTCCACTTGCAGTGCAGCAAGAGGTTCTGAGCGCCCTTGCATGGGAAAGGAAACAGGCCAGCTGTAATTATGAAGAAAATGATGGCTGCCTCTCCCACCTCGGGTCGCTAGTTCTGTTCCCCAGATTCCCTGTGAAAGTCCATGTGTCCCAGGGGAATGGTTTTTCAGAATTCTGTCATTGGTATCACAGTCTTTCAATAATACCTTAAACCAGTGATCTTAAACTTCTTACCTAAGTGCTTCTTAGAACAAAGGAGAGAGGAGCCACACTGGAAAGTTTGGGGACAGAATCTTTAAGACTATTTTAAAGCATAAAATTTATTTTTTTAATCATAAAAACATTTTTTGAGTTTTGAGTTCTCTTTTATAATATATCTGCTTGTGTTGATAGGAAAACAATGGTTTAAGTTATTTACCACTGCATAAAATTGATGTGGTGGTAAATAATTGGCTCCAGGAACTTAAGCCATATTTATCCTATGGGTTTTAATATTCTAGGTGCTCTGTTTGAGATGCACCAAAAAAGCAATTAAGGTTGGAAAACATAATTGCCACCAACAGAAAAGAGTCCTTTTATCAAAGGGCCCAAAAATACCTGTGCCCTCAGGCTGCTGTTTCTGATGAGATTGCCTTATTGGTTTCCTAGAGCAGCCACAGTGAAAAACAGGCTCCATTCCCTGGCCCGCCACTATTCCTTCTCTCCTGGAAAACCCACTCAGAAAGCTCTAAAAGCAATAGTTCCTGGGGATGAAGCAAATTGCTACATCACCTTATATTATCTACTATGTTTTTCTTCTTGTAGCTCACTAAGGGTTGTACTTTACACCCCAAGTAAATCTATGCCTTGACAATCCATGATGGTCTTACGTACAGTGACATTCTGTGTGACATGTGGTTCCACTCTGATCCTGGCTCTGTAGCTGAAATAGTAGAAGACAACTATGAGGTGCTGGTGGAGACTGAACTAAAATTAAATAAAAGTCTTCCCCCGCCACCGGCTGACTGAATGGACCCCCTCCTGGCCAAGAGGATATCCTAAAACTAAATTGTCTGCCATGAGGAGGAGGTCAGACATGCCTCACCAAGCCCCCCTCCCTTCTTGGAGATATCCTTTGTACCTCATTAACAGGCCTAAGGCTATGCAAATCTGCAGGTCCCCAATTTACACAACAAATATGTCCGGTGACTTGTCTCTTATCTAAGACATTCTAAGCCTTTAGACAAAGCTTCATTTTTTTAACCAATTACAAGTCAAGGAGTCTTTAAACCCACCTATAACCAGTAAGTCCCCGCTTTGAGATGGCCCGCCTTTTGGGGCCAAACCAATATACGCCTTTCAAGTATTGATTTACTTTACCTGTAATCCTATCTCCCTAAAATGTATAAAATGAAACTGTAACCCAACCACAGCGAGTCCACTTACTCAAGGCTTCTTGGGTATGGCTCCGGGTCATGGTCCTCAAATTTGGCTCAGAATAGACCCCTTTAAATTTATTTTACAGAGTTTGGCTTCTTTTCCGTCAACAAGATCTCTAACCATACTTGGTGCTGCCGTCCTGGAAACAGGGTCAGCAGGGGATTCTAAATCCAAACATACATTTTATAATGATATACTGTCATTGTACCAGCTTCACAATACACATTTAAATATCCTTTATTCATAATATCTTGGCCAGAGATTTGTTTCACCTCCCCCAAAGGCAAGGTCAACTTCTGAGAGGTTTTACGGCCTCTTTCTAGTTGCAGTCGGCTAGCCAAACACCTCAGCATGGAACAGAACAAAGTAAGAAGAAAATTCCAGACCACAAAGAAACTGTAGAGTCCCTTTTAATTATGTGGGGTAGAGTCATTAAGAGAAGTTAGAATTGCTGGAAGCTAACAATAATAATTATTTTTAAATCTAAACGTTAAAAGTGAGAATAAATTTGGCTTGGCTAACAAATTTGTTGAAGCTCATTGTTGTGGCGTTTGAATACTCATTTCTAAAGGTGCACTTGGATTTGTGTCTGTTTTAGGTGGTAATGGGAACTGGCATTTCAGCTGGGTTCAACTTGAAAGAATCATACAATGTGGATGTTGTTGGAACACTTCCTCTGGGGTAGGAAAATAGTTCTAAGTAAAGGTGTGACTTGAATAATCAATGGACCTGTTGTTTCTAACTCCTGCTTTAGTATTCTTACAATGAAAAATAATCTCTTTTCTTCTAAACATCAAATAGCAGAGGGTTTTAGGGGTTTGGGGGATGGGTGTGTGTTTTCTTATTGTGGTTAAAAAAAAAAAAAAACCATAACATAAAATTTACCATCTTAACTGTTTTTAAGTTCAATAGTGTTAAGTATATTCAAATTATTGTAAAACAGATCTCCAGGACTTTTTTTATCTTGCAAATCTGAAACTCTATACCCATTAAACAACAATTTCCTCTTTCTTTCTCCCCCAAACCCCCAGTAACTACCATTTATCCTTCTGTTTTTATGACTATGACTGCTCTAGGTACCTTATAAGTGGAATCATATGGTATTTGTCTTTTTGTGACTGGGTTATTTCACTTAGCATAACGTCCTCAAGGCTTATCTATATTGTAACATGTGACAGTACTCCCTTCCTTTTCTTAAGGATGAGTAATATTCCATTGCATGTGTATGAGGTATTTTATTTCTCTGTTCATCTATTGATGAGCTTTTGGGTTGCCTCCATCTCTTGGCTATTGCGAATAGTGCTGCTATGGATATGAGTAGGCAAATATGTCTTCGAGACCCTACTTTCAATTATTTTGAGTATATACCCAGAAGTGGGATTGCTGGATCTATTTTTAATTTTTTGAGGAACTCCATACTGTTTTCCATAGCAGTTGTACCATTTTACAATCCCACCAACAGTGGCAAGTGGTTTTTTGTTTTGTTTTGTTAAACAGTTTTTAAAATCTCTCCTTGAGTGATGTAAGAATTAAGAGCAAAAAAACCTAAATGCTAGCCTGCCACTTACTAGCTGTGTGACCTTGGACAGGTCACTTATCCTCTCAAAGCCTCAGTTTCCTCACCTGCCAGGTGGACATGGTAATTTATACTTACCTCAAAGGCAGCTGTGAGAGCTACAGGAGATAATGTGCATGAAGCAGTTAGGGTAGCACGTGGCACATTCAGTAAGCACTCATGACATGTTAACTGAAAGTTCTGAGGCTTGTTATTTCAATGAGTTTTCTAGTTTCAAATCATTGTTACTTCATCTATGATATCTAACTCTACATTTTTAAAATGTATTATTCTCTTTATATTTGAAAGAGCAAGAGTGACTACCTCTGTTCCTCTTCATCACTCTCTGGCTATCTCTCTGTATCAGTTTGTCTCTGTCTTCCTATCTCTTGTACTGTCTCTCTCTGTCTCTATCTCTCACCATCCTCTTCTCTTTTCCAAAGGACAGAGTTAGACATTTTCTCAGATGTTGGACATGGATGGAACCCTCCAGTCCCATCCAAGAGTCTTCTGGGACACAGAGGGAGCAGAGGTTGCTCTTTAAGCCAGAGTTCACATTCCAGAGCAAGTGTTGAAGGAGGAAGTATGCACTCTACTTTGACACTTCAAAACGATAAATGGGTGTGATGAACATGTTACTTACAATGATTTAATGTAAAGCTATAACACAATAACACCTTGCTTTTAGATTTGGACTTATAATTTATAAAATACCTTTATCTACCATCTCAGTTGATGCTTATAATAACCTTGTTGACAGTATACATTATTATCCTCATTTTACAGAAAGGTTTATGCTCATTTATTCAATGTGTCTATTGAGTGCCTATTATGTACCAGGGACACAGCAGTTAACAAAAACAAACATGCAAGCAAAGCAGTCCTCGTGGAGCTTATATTCCACTAGTGGAGATAGACAATTGAATAACAAACAGTGGGAAGTACTATTTTAAAAAAAAAAAAAGTAGAGCCAGGTAAAGGATAGGACAGACTGGAGTTGCTGTTTTAGGTAGGGAATCAGGGAAGGTGATATGTGAGAGACATGAATGAGGTTTAGTGACTCTCTGGTAAGTTCCAGCCTGGACCCAAAACTCAGTCTTCTGATACCCAGTTGTGTGCTCTTTCCATTACCTCACACCTGGGGCACTAACAAAGTTAGTAATATGATAAACAGTAGTCTTTGATTGGATCCAACAGATAATCCAATTCAGTTACTAGTTATAAATAATTTGATTAAATGTGAAATGCTTACACTTAGATTCCTCCTTTTAAAAATATACTGATAGGCTGTACAACATTAGTAAGTTATTCCAAAAAATATATGTATGTACTGATAGGTTAAAATCCACATTTCACCATAATTTCTACTTAATACCTTCCTTTCCCTATTACATTGTGCTCAGATATGTTGCTTTCCTTCTATATGTGAGAGCTTAACTTTAAAAAAAAAAAAATTTTACTGTTCTGGAACTTGGCTACCCAGAAACCTTATCTTTCTGGAACTTTGCCCAAAACCAAGCAGGTAACAAATACTTACCTACTTACTTATCTATGTACTATCATACTGTTTCAGTTATCTGTGAGTCTTATTGTTACATAACAAACCACCCCCAAAACAGTGGCTTAAAACAGCAACCATTAGGCAAGGCACCGTGGTTTATGCCTGTAATCCTAGCACTTTGGAGGCTGAGGCAGGAGGATCGCTTGAGGCCCGGGTTTCAAGACCAGCCTAAGCAACACAGCAAGAGCCCTGTCTCCACAAAAAATAGAAAAATTAGCCGGCGTGGTGGGGCATGCCTGTAGTCCCAGCTACTGGGGGGGCTGAATCAAAAGGATCACTTAAGCCCAGGAATTTGAAGTTGCAGTTAGCTATGACAATGCCACTGCACTCTAGCCCAGGCAACAGAGCAAGACCCTGTCTCAAAAAAATAAACAAATAAAAAACCCACAGCAACCATTAATTTGCTCATAATTCTTTAGTCTAGGTTGGGCTCAACTGTGTGGTTCTTCTGCTGGTCTTGCCTGGGGGTCTTTCATGCATCTGCAGATGTTTGAAGGTGTGACTAGTGCTGGAGGGTCTAAGAAGGCTCCATTCACATGTCTGATACCTCAGCTGGAGTGGCTGGAACAGCTGAGGGCTGGCTGGCATCTTCTCTAAACATGATGTCTATGGCAGGGTAGCCAGACCTCTTTACATGGTGTCTCAGGACAACAAGAAAGAAATGCAGAGAATTTGCCATGCCTCTTAAGGTACTCATACGGCCTCACTTCCACTGTATTCTGTCAGTCAAAGGACATTACAAGGCCCGGTCAGATTTAGCCAGAAGGAAAACAGATTCCACATCTAGATGGAGAGGAGCAGCATGCACGTACAAGTATGAGAGGATTGGTTGGTGGCCATATTTGAAAGCAGACTACCACACTCATCTATACACATACATAAAAACACACACACTGCAGTGCCCAAAAAGTGACAGTTGACTGTTAAAGATCCCAATCATGCAATATATCCTGTCTTTTGATTTACTTTCCTTAACTCATTCCAAAATACATCCTTTTCTTATATCCTAATTGCTCAGGCCCAAACCTGCTGCCAGGCCTTCCCTCTCAGCTAATGTGTGTGCAGCAAAGTGCCAGGGGAAAGATGACAAACTTTATAGTAGACCCCCTGGGTTTGACTCCCAGCTACATCTTGGGCAAATTGCTTAACATCTGTAGCATCCATTTGCTCACCTAAAAATTGGGTAATAGTGGCACTTATCCAGTAGGAGTGTTGTGAGGAAAAATGCGATGATGACTATGTAAAGCATGTAGCACATAGTCTAGCCTTAATAGATGTTAGGTTCCTTTCCCTTTCTCCCCGCCCTCTCCTTATCCAATAACTTGAAACATCCCTTCTGTCACTGTGCTATGACGTAGTAAGAGAAATAGCTATAGAGAGGCAGGTTCTTGGTCGTTTTGTTATATTAATAGATAAACTGTTTGAGCTTGGACAAATCGCTTAACCTCACTATGCCTCATTTTCCTCATCTGTAAAATGGGGATTATTATGATGCCTAGTTCACAGGACTAGTGGAAATAATTAAATGAGCATAGAACCTGGCACAGAGGGAACACCTAATAAATGGTTGTTATGGTAATAATTATAATTATTATTGCATATCAATTAAATGATTGTTATTATTCTTTAGCCCAGTGCCTTGAATTGGAGCAGAATGCCTTTGAAAATCCCTATACCCTTTCCCCATAACATTCTAAGGAATCCCTGTTCTATTTTAAGACAAGGGTCCCCATGTACAAGAATGGACCACAAAAGCTGGGTTCCCCACTGTGGGGTTCCGAGAGTCACACTTTTGACTCCTTCAGAGTCACAGGATGCCCAGGTGTATAATCCTCTCCTCCTTTTCCATGTTAGAAGCTCAACTAAAAGGATAAGAACATGGGAAGAGGTTACATCAAATAACAAGGGGGAGAAGAGTGTACCTAATGTTTCGAGGACAGTAATTCTTCTCTAAGTTAGCCCTTGTCCAACACCCTCCCACCCCAAGACTTGGGTTTGAGTGTCTTGTGGCATCTGTGCACTTCGCTGACCTTCTCTTCTTCCTGGTTCTGTGTCTTACACCTGCCATCAGGGTGCCATGAGGTATGAGGTTACTCCTTTTATAAATAAAACAGCATCTGATCTCTGCTGATAACCCATCCAGGTAGAAAGCCACACTCTGCAGTTTGGGCCTGGAAAGAACCTCTCTCTGTCAAGGAGGCCCTCCTTTTTGCCAAACCAAAGCAAACAAGGATCCAAGCATTGATCACCTCATTTGCAGAAAATGTCCCCCTAAATTGCTCCCCCTAGTCTTGTGTTTTTTCCCAGTGTTCACAACACCCAAGTTAAAGCCAGCTTGACTTTTCAGGCTACTACCTCCAGCCAATCCGGACACCAGCCTCTTCCACCTTGTGTACGTGGATGCCATTGCCATAGCCATCGTTGGATTTTCAGTGACCATCTCAATGGCCAAGACCTTGGCAAATAAACATGGCTATCAGGTTGATGGCAATCAGGTAAAAATCATCAATTTCCTGCAGATGATCCATAGCAGTATAGTCATTGTGCTCTGTTAAGGAAGACACATGAACTAGATTTATCGATCTTGACAGAAAAACTTTTATTTGAGTGATGGATGTATTTGAAGCATGTATTTATTCAACTCTACAATTTTTTTCATTACTTATGAGCATTAGATAATCAGAACCCTGAGGTGTACAGAGTCTTACCTCACCTCATGAGCAGGAGTCCACCTGGAAAGGTGAAATCTCCAATCTGAAGCTTATAGTTTGCCAGACTCCTTTAGATGTTATCCCTATTTTTAAAGGTCACAGCCTGGAAGTAAAATATTTTTTCAGAACTATTTTTGCTCCACAGGAAGGTTTACCTTTGTTCATTAAACTTTCGTATATGATTCATCACTCAAACTCCACAGTATTCTCTTTGCTGCTTTCTTTTGTAACATACCCACAAATAAGGTATTTAATCCAAACACCATGAGTTATAATCTTGGCATGACAATGTCAATTTTAACACCCTGTATATTTCTAAGGGGAAACTAGATGCTCCACATTCATATGAGATACAGTGATCAAACTAGACATGCCAAAAATAGCCCTAAGAGCAGGACTCACTTGCCCCATGAAGACACTGGCATATACTTGTTGAGTAATAGTCCAGGCATTTAAAAGATGCCAATAGTCCTATACATCAAGAACTTTCTCTTAAACAACAAAAATATTTTGTCCCTTTTACTGCAGTTTTCTTAAAAAACAAACAAACATTACTTGTGCAGAGAGTGTGTTTGGGAAGGAGGGGGCTGGGCGGGGAGCACAGCATTTATCTCTAACACAATAAAAATTTTAAGTGTTTTTCCCCCACCATAAAATATGCCATAATTCCGGTTTTGAAGCGATGCTAAACAAATTCTTATAACTGAAAAGAGATTGAAGAGACAGCCTGTACGGCTGAAAGTGTGTATTAAATGTGCTATCATGCTTTTCCTCCTGAAGAATGACCTCTCTCTCTTGTGTTTTGTTTCCATGTGGAAAAGGAGCTCATTGCCCTGGGCCTGTGCAATTCCATTGGCTCACTCTTCCAGACCTTTTCCATTTCGTGTTCCTTGTCTCGAAGCCTTGTTCAGGAGGGAACTGGAGGGAAGACACAGGTGTGTATGTAACAGGCCTCTAAGAACTGGTGATTTGGGTGGTAATTAAATTTTAATCTCTTGATTCTATTCTGAACCCAAACAAAGCTACTCTGCCTGCAAATCCATGCTCCAGTGAGCTGTGTAGTGAATCAGAGAAAGGCATGATTGGTTGAAGCAAATCATAAGGAACTGAATCTATAGGAAAGAGGTATATTTTCCAGTTAAACTGGAAAGTTATGCAACACTCAGGTACCAGTAAACCTCAAAGTTCAGACATGGGATGTTGTCATGAAAGCCTGAGACTCAGTGTGGGCAGGATGCCAGCACCATCCAATAGAACTTTCTGCACTGATGGAAATGTTTAATATATGCACTGTCCAATATGGCAGCCACTGGCAACAGGACTTTTGAGCACTTGAAATGTGGCTAGTGCAACCAAGACCTGAATTACACATTTTATTTAACTTTAATTTTTTAAAATCTAAATGGCCACATGTGGCTAGTAGCTACCATATTGGACAGCAAACACTTAGCTGAACTCTTTTGGCCTTATGGGTCTCAGGTTGGCACCAGACATCTTTTCCCACTTCTGACAAGGACATTTCAGTCAAGATATTTAAGCATTTCAACTTCTGTTTAAAAGCTATAAGAAGAACCAAAACTGCAAAGAGGGAATGGGATGGAGTTATAAGTTTATGTAATGGTTTATATGACTTACTTGAATCCATATTTTCTTGATCTTCCCACAGTGATTATCCAAAGAATAAGACCAACCTATGCCCCACCTCTTACTCAAGTCTCCTAAAAGCCCCTTCCATGTGTGTTCTCTCATTCAGCTTGCAGGTTGTTTGGCCTCGTTAATGATTCTTCTGGTCATATTAGCCACTGGATTCCTCTTTGAATCATTACCTCAGGTGTGTAATGTGGACTTGATGTGAGGCTTTTCCACATGTAGAGATATTGTTACTTTGTTTCTTTATATTTGTGTGGCTATACTAGGGGTTTTTACTGTAATCCTAGCAGGGTGGTATGAAAAAAGGCCAAGGCTAGGACCAAGATCCTGCTCCATAATCTACTGATAGATGCCCACAGGACCTTGGGAAAGCCATTTCAACTCCTCTTGGTCTCAGTTTCTTTATCTTCAAAGTAGTTTGGACTGACTAACCTCCAAGGTCCCTGCTCTCTTTGCCCATCTATGACCTGATACTTTCATTAAAATCTGAAATAACTTATACTCATAAGACATTTATTTGGTGACACACTTAATCCAGTAGAGATCAGGAACAATAGAGAGTAGAGTAGGTGGTAGTTTATGACCGTAATCCCAGAACTTTGGGAGGCCAAGGTGAAAGAATCACTTGAGACCAGGAGTTCGAGACCAGCCTGGACAACATAGCAAGACCACATCTCTACAAAAAATAAATAAATACATAAAAATATGTATAATGAAAGAAAGAAAATCATAATGCAGGAAGACCATGGATGAAATAATTCCTTGAATACCAAGTTTAATCCTGAACCTCTTGACCACCGTGCAGGTTTGCTGCTAGGATAGAAGCCTGGTTTTCCAAGGCCCATTTTAGCTAACCAAATCCTAAAAATCCAGGTGTTCATGGCTCCAAAGACACCATCAATGCCACGTAGGAAGTGATCAGGGAGAAGACATGGGGAGGGCAGCAGGCGGGACAGTGAGGAGCCAGCAAAGGGTGCTCTGTGGACACGAGGAGAGGCATGCAGGGATGTGCTCTGTTTCAGGCTGTGCTGTCGGCCATCGTGATTGTCAACTTGAAAGGGATGTTTATGCAATTCTCAGATCTCCCCTTTTTCTGGAGAACCAGCAAAATAGAGCTGGTAAGTAACAAAGGTGATGATTAGGTTAATGTGTCATAGCAGCAAATATGATTAGTGCTAATAAAAACGTGAGAAAGATAAGTTAACGCAGTCAGTTGTTATGTGCAGTATCCAGTTAGGCAAGGTAAAAGTAGCTTGCGTGTGTGTGTGTTTAATTCTTATGGAATTTTTAACATGATTCTCCGTAAAGCATTCTGTCTTTTGTTTAGACCATCTGGCTTACCACTTTTGTGTCCTCCTTGTTCCTGGGATTGGACTATGGTTTGATTACTGCTGTGATCATTGCTCTCTTGACTGTGATTTATAGAACACAGAGGTGAGTGCCCAGATTGGAATGGGTGTGAGTGTCCTGGCTGAGATTACAATGTTGACTTTAAGTGTAGACTGAAGCTTGACTTGGTGAAAGTGGAGCCCTTTGGTTATTTCTAGTTAGCATGAGTGGGAGCTATAACATTCATGCAGCCTATTGACTAAATAAACAAAACGCTAGATAAAAAATTCTATATAATTTTGCCAAATGCTCTACCATGTCACAATTTATACTCTCATCAATGATTTTTTTTTTAAAGAGGCTAATTTCCATCATTGTCTGTGCCATTCCCAGCCCCATGCTACACTGGTTTATTTACCCTCTTCCGAGTGAACCATGTTCTTGCAATTTGCTTTGGCATCAGGTGCTGACATGAGTTTAGATAATGTGAAGCAAACTCTGCCACTGTTATCATTTGCATTTCTCCAGTTGTCCCTTCTTCTACCCTCAACCATTAGAAAAATTAGCTGGGTGTAGTGGCGCGCACCTGTAGTCCCAGCTACTCGGGAGGCTGAGGCAGGAGGATCACTTGAGCCCAGGAGTTTGAGGTTGCCGTGAGCTACGATGACACCACTACACTCTACACATGGTGACAGAGCAAGACTCTGTCTCAAAAAAAAAAACAAAAAACTACTATTTATGACAAAGAAATCACCATAAAGATAAAAAGGAAACATTATGTCATAGCAATAGCCTGGACTTTAGACTCAGGCAATCCTGGGTTCAAGTCCTGGCTTCACCTTCTGTAAGTTCTGTGATTTTACATAACCTCTCAGAGCCTTGGTTTCTGCATCTGTAAAATGGGACTTATACTTGCTACCTCAAATAGTTACAATGAAAAAAAAAGTTACAATGAGGTTTAAATGAGAATAAGGCATGCAAAGACCTAGCACAGCATGTGGCACGTACTACCCGCTCAACCGATGACAGTGCCCTCTTCTCTTTAGTGCAAAGACGGGTGAAAATGAGAACAGCCTGGTTCCGCCTGTAGTTGCAAATCACATAACGGCTCTTAAGTTTTGACTGTGACATGTTGAAAGGCCACTGGATGGGGATGTTGACCCTTTAGCTGCAGAATGGTGGATGTTCCCCACTCTCTAGAATAGGAAATGAGCATTTGCATCATGAAAACTGACATAAGAAAATGTGAGATGAAGAACATGTAGGATTCTAAACTCAGGTTAAGAATAACACTACAAATTCTAACACTGTTGCCCATCACTATCTAAAAGAAGTTTTTCCCATTTTTATGAAGAACATTATGTGAGGGAGAAAGAAAAGTACAGCATTCTTTAAAAAACTTGTCCAACTTTAAAATTTATGATAAGAAACCATAAAATCCTATTTGGTAAAGAAAACAAAAAAACAACAGAAATCTCAAATTCTGTACTGTGGCTTGTTAAAGGATATAGATATTTTTAAACCATAATGTTCACCAAAGCTCTGAGATAAAGAACTCTTATATGTAATGATAATTAACTAAAGTTGATTTTCTTTATGTTCTGTCCTTTGTTGGTGATCTTAATGTGTCTTTGTAGGTTAGAGTTTGGACAACCAGCACTCGGGAAACTTGTTTATTTTCAGCTGGCTTCTTTTTCTGTAATTAGGACACACTTTCAGGATGTGAGTAGTGCTGCATTGGCTTTGGCCTGTTGTTCCAAACACTCAGTTTCCCTCAGAGCACACATAGTTAAGAGACAACCATTTCACTCAGCAAACAGTTCCTGAATGCTTCTTCCATGCAGGCATTGAGGGTGCTATAAATGTGGTGGGGGTTTACTTTCTGCCCCCAAAGAGGTAACAGTTTGGTCAGTGTTATAAAACATACTGAAATAATTATAATCTTCATTGAATAGATATTTGTTGAGAGCATATTATGTTCCCAGAGAGATGCTAGACTCTAGGGATATTGCAGTAAGTATGACATGGCCCTTCCATTAATAGAGATTTTATTCTCCTGAGGATGACAGAAATGTAATAATGATGAGATTAATAATGGTAATGAAGTAATAGTGGCACTTAATTATTGTAATTACTTATGTGCCTGGCTCTATGCAAAGATCAACGCTTTGTCATTTCATCCTTACAACCTAATGCCTGTTGGAATCCCCATTTCATAGATGTGGAAACTGAGGCCTAGAATGATTGGCTAACTTACCCAAGATAATAGTAAGTGGTGGGGCAATGACTCAAATATGAATCCAAAAGCTGACTGTTAAACAGCATTATATAATCCATCTTCAAAAACTTAGAATGCACAGTTTTAAGTGCTTCATTAGGTATAAGCAAGGTACTGTGTGATAATAAGCATAAGAGACACCCAAATAAAATCCCGTGAGAGTTTATTAAAAGAGACTTTCTTGCTCTCAGTGTCATTAGGGAAGTAAAAAGGACTTGGCCTTCAGTGGAAGCAGCAGCATTTAGACTTGCAGAAATGGGGTGCCAGGGCCCTCCAGGTGGTCAGGAAGGCCTGTTCCTCCTCTGCCTGTTGAAGTCCTCATCCTTTGAGGCTCATCTTGCCAAGCCAAAGAGACTTCAACCTCCCCTGTGCACCCACCACAATGCTCTGGTCTTCCCCCAGCAATTTGCTTGTGTCCATCCCAGTTAGTCGTGCACTTGTGTGATCTATGTGCCTGCCCCTCACTCTACTGCCCCGTGGCACTAGATTGCAACACGTGGACGGCACTTTGAATCTCTTAGAGGTTTTCTCATAATTGAGAAGTCCGCGGAGAACCTTGTCCTTATATCCAGGATATCAGTCGTTGATATGGTATTTGTCCACAGATGTCAGTAGACTGTGAGCATCTTGTTTGTAGAAGTGATGTTACCAGGCACATATGTGTTCTCTGAATATTTGCAGAGGGAATCTCCCCAGAAGAACAGTTAACATTTGTGTTTTGTATTCTAACTTACAAAGCACTTTCACATTCATGCTGAGAAGTACCAGGGTATAGTAGCAAGACCATGGAATGTCAAATCAAACACCTTGAGCCATATTCTGGCTCTGCCAAGCTCTCTGACCTTGAACAACTCGCCTAACCCTACTGAGCCTCAATTTCTCAACCACACGATGGTAGGAATAAGCCTGGTAGCATCATTCGTAGATATAATAAGGTAATAGCAGGTGCTCAAGAAATAGTATCTGTCATCGTTATCGTATCTAATCTGAGCCAGACTATCCTACAAAAAGAATTAGGAATTAGGGCTCTCAAAAAGTAATGTTTAAAATCTATTTGGACCAAATATAAGAAAATCTCTATACTAATTAGAGATCTTTGGTTTCTCCCCACACCCTCAATGACTATGCTGACCCCCAACCATGAGTCAGTGACTCTTGCTAATAACAAATAAAATTCCCTCTGCTACCTTAGAATTAGAGCAGGAAGACGATTCTATCTACTGAGTGGCATGAGGAGAACTCGAGCTACACATGTCCCTGGCATGACTGGAACTCTGCACAATTCATTATTGCCCCATCTTTAAATACCAGAGTCTTCTGTCCTGACCAGATTGATTGTGTGGTATGGTGTGTGTGATACATATAGTCTGCGTGGTGTGAGGTATATGTGATGTGTGTGTACTGTGTATGTGTGGAATGTATGCATGTGTTTGTGTGGTATGGGGGGGTTTATATTGTATGTGTGTGTGGTGTGGGGGGGTTTATATTGTGTGTGTGTGGTGTATGAGTATGTGGTATGTGATGTGTGTGTAGTATATATGCATATGTGTGTGTGGTATATATGCATGTGTGTGCACATGTGGTATGTTATATGTGTTTGTGTGTATGTATGTGTGCTCTGTGTATTGTATGTGGGAGGTGTGGGGTATGTATTACGTGTGTGGTATGTGGGGGGTGTATGGGTGTGTATGGTCTGTGTGGTATGAGGTATATGTGATGGGCAGGTATTGTGTATGTATGTAATGTGGGTATGTGTGTGGCACATGTATGTGGTATGAGGTATGGGGTGTGTTAGGCTTGGAATAGCACTAGGAATGTGATATGTATGAAGCCCCTCTGCAGAGGCACCATATGAGGATGAAGTATTCCTGAATTCACTAGCAAATCCTTACATGACATGTAAACATGCAAAACCATACGTTTAAATCACTTTAAATCACGTGCCGCACCTCAACACAATGGTATTTAACATATTCTCTATCTCCAGTCCTAGCTACAAAGTCCTTGGACAGCTTCCCGACACTGATGTGTATATTGACATAGACGCATATGAGGAGGTAGGACCTTTTTTTTTAATCGTTTTAAAAGGTTGTGAGCATGTAATTTGATTGGCTAAGTACTGTTTTTAATCAGGACAAAAAGTAGGGGTGAAGGGAGGGAGGTATAGTGGTCAAAGTGAAAAGTCTAAGCTCCAATTTGCTGTCTGGATTCAATTTTATAGTTTTTACTATGCATTAACTACTCAATTTCCTGATATTTATTTTTCCTCCTTTTTAATGGGGATAAATATGTATTGTTGGAACTAAAGTATTTATTTGCAAGACACTGAAACTGAGAGGATGGTTTATATGTGCATGGTTTTCTTCTGATGTATTTATGGTAAAATACTGATTTTAACCACAAAATATAGGTGGTGGGACTGTGGAATTCCCCCACTTCATTTTAGTGGTTAAAATTATGTCTTCGAATTTCCTTGATTTTGAATGTTCTTTTCTTCTGTGGAATCTCAAAGACTTCTACAAAATCTTTTAAAACTAGTTTTGTTTGTTTTGCTTTATGCTTGGGAAGAAATTTTGAGACTCAGAATAAGGTATTAGGAAATGAGGAAATTAGATGCACTATGAGGTACAGCTGTTAGACTTGCTATTTTTCCCTCATTCCAAAGAATTATGTGCCAGATTACTCGTTTCCAAACTGCATCCTAGTGTTCCACAAGGCTTCTCAGTGAAATATTTGCTGGGTTTCACCTGTGTCCATTTTGGCTCCTGCCTGCATTCCATGAATGAAACCAATGTAAACCTCCGTTCACTCGGTTTGCCTGCTTCTTTCAGTCTGGGCAGCAGCCTTTCCTCTCCTATCTGTTTTCTCTTGTCTTTTTGAATATTTTTCAGTTCTTTCTTCCTTGCATTTAATGATAAAGATAAAGACAGACTTTTAAAATAAATGGGAAGATGTGCGTTTTTAAAAGCCTTCCTCTCAAAACTCTTCCTTCCAGAGCATGAATAGATAGAGTGGTGTCATTTTACCTAAACTAAACCCTGAAAGAGGGACCGTAGCAACTTCTGTATTAATTTTTAAGTTGAAGGAGGGGGAGGCAGTTGACGGTTTTGATTCTGAAGTATTTCCATGTGTTAAAGTCACTAATATTTTACTCCTCAGGTGAAAGAAATTTCTGGAATAAAAATATTCCAAATAAATGCTCCAATTTACTATGCAAATAGTGACTTGTATAGCAATGCATTAAAAAGAAAGGTGAGTCACGAGAAATTGAGTGATTATTTCTGAGGAGGGGACTTGTGGGCTGACAGGAATGTCTCTTAAATATCTGAGAGATCTAAGTTTGGTAAAGACCACCCTAAAAATTCTGTTTAATACTTTAGCTTCTGTTTTTCTTGAGTAAAGACTGAGAATAAGAAAAGCTACTGATGTTCTTTGAATGAGGGAGTAACCAGTTCAGGACATCTGAGGGCAACGTATAGCCAGGGTTAGGGTGAGAACATGGCTAGGAAAGCAGTTAAATGGGGAGATTTGAGGAGGACTGGCATTTGGGTGGGTCCCTGGAGCCATGAAGTGGTTTTGTATGTATTGCTCTCCTGTGAAGACTGGAGTGAACCCAGCAGTCATCATGGGAGCGAGAAGAAAGGCCATGAGGAAGTATGCTAAGGAAGTCGGAAATGCAAACGTGGCCAACGCGTCTGCTATCAAAGTGGTGAGTGGTCTTTTCATTGTAATGTTCCCTGCTCTCTTGATCTGCAGTGCCCACCATCTGTATTCATGATTTAAGTTTAAACACAGCATGAAGTTACTAAAATAGGAAAGTTTAAGGCTGGGGTGAGGTGGCTCATGCCTATAATCCTTGAGTCCAGGAGTTGAGGTTGCAGTGAGCTGTTATGGCACCACTGCACTCTAGCCCAGGCAACAGAGCTGAGACCTTGTCTCATAAATAAATAAATGAATAAAATAAAATAGGAAAGCTTAGAAACAATCTAAATAGCCTTTATATATTAAATGTCAGTTATGAGGATGCTTCTGAAATAAGTAGTGAAAACATTGCTTTAAAAAATAAAAATCACACAGTACCTTAATATTACTGTTAGCATTTTGTCCTAGATTTATTCAGCTGATAGTTAAAAAAAAAAAAAAAAAAGCTCAAAGGCTGGCTTTTGCTGTTCAGGCTTATGGTAACTTGTGACCTGTCACGCTGAAGTTAATGGAACTATTTTAGAAGTTAGGGGGAAATGGATAAGGAGAGTGGATTTTATTGGACAACAAGAGGCGGGGAAGGAGAGAAGAAAAGAAACTGAGCTAACATTGAATGCTGTGTATACATTCTTTTTTGGTCACATTGCAAAGCTGGAATATGACAAATATTTTAGAAGGGATCTGGTATAGTCAGTAGTTGGAGAATATGAGGGCTGATTTTCCATTATAAATCTTCCTCACAACCAAAAACTGAGTTGTTCATTGACTTCTGGTTGGGTTATTTTTTGACATAGGATGCAGAAGTAGATGGAGAAAATGGTACCAAGCCTGAAGAAGAGGATGGTGAAGTAAAATATCCCCCAATAGTCATCAAAAACACATTTCCTGAAGAACTGCAAAGATTTATGCCCCCAGGGGATAATGTCCACACCATCATTCTGGATTTTACACAAGTCAATTTTATTGATTCCGTTGGAGTAAAAACTCTGGCAGGGGTAAGCATCACCTTGAACAAGTCATTTAATATCTCTGTACCCATGTTTGCCATCAGCAAAATCAGGGAGTTGAACTAGGGTCACTTCCCAACTCCTAAAATTCTTTTTTGTTTTTTCAACTTTTGATTATGGAAAATTTCAAAAATATACTAAAGTAAAGAGCATAGTATAATAAATCCCCATGTAACTATCACTCAGCTTCAGTAATTATCAATTTATGGTCAATCTGATTTCATTTATACCTGACATCTACTTTCCTTTCTCTTGTTTTGAAGTACATCCCAGTCATCACCTCATCTGTAAATATTTCAGTATCTATCTCTACAAGAAGATTCTTTTCAAAAAACCATTACCATAATACTTTTTACACCTAAGTAAGATTTAACAATTTTGTGATACTCCTAATTAATTATCTGTCTGTATAAAAAGCAAAAAAATACAAAATTATTTTTAACTAATTAGCTCAAAAATGCATAATTATTGAAGGACAGTAGCTCAAGTGAATGAGTTACAGTGTCTTATATCACTGAAGGACATATTGGTAGAAAGAAACTTTCATCTGGCACAGATTCAAGAGAAACTAAACTTTATTTCAACATTATTACAGATTGTAAAAGAATATGGAGACGTCGGTATTTATGTATATTTAGCGGGATGCAGTGGTAAGTACACCAATAAGATGGGGAGACGTTTAACATTTTAGTTTTATCTTTTTTTAATAACTGCATTTGGAAATTTTTCCCTTAACTTTTTAACAAAAATAAAAATTATTCTTCTGAAAAAATCACCGTACAGCCAGCTTTGAAATTAGCCACTTTACAGGTGCTCATGTCGCTGGGTTACTCATGGCCGGCCTCCTGAACTGGAGTTGGAGGAAAGGAGCTAATAAGCCATTGTTTGTTGTTTAATGGCTGCCACAAACGTATTACGGTTATATAAAATCATTCAGATTGCTTGTTTCTCCATCCAGTGGTTTGGAATATCTGGCCTGCTATTTTTGTTTTATATTATACTTTGATTAAAACAGTACTTGAAAATGAAATCTACATAAAGACATCACTTTTTACCTTACCTGTCAGACTGGCAAAAATCAAAAGTGGTTGACAATATGCTCTGTAGGCATACAGTGAGAAAACAGGCTCTCTCAGACATTACCGGTGGGAGTGCAAAATAGAACAGCCCCTGTGGAGGACAGACTAACATTATTTTTCAAAATTACAAATGCATTTACCTTTTAACCTAGCAAATCCAACAATATGCTGCACACATTCAAAATGGCACATGTGTGTGGTTGATCATCACAGCATTGTCTATAAAAACAAAAGACTGGAAAAAACTCAAGCACCAAACAAAAGGGACTAGTTAAATAAACTAGGGTACATCTATACAATAAAATATCAGGTAAAAAAAATTTAGTAAAAAGAATCCAGAATAATATATATAATATGCTATTTGGGGGGCAAAAAAAGGGGGACAATAAGAATGTATATTTATATTTACTTATATTTGCGTAGAGAAATCCTGGAAGGATATACAAAAAAGTAATTAAAGTAGCTTCCTGGGACTGGAGGTGTGATGTGGTAGAGACAGGGATTGGAGTGAGACTTTTACTGTAGCATTTTAATATGTAAGCTACATGAAAGTGTTAATTCTTTTTAATGTTTAAGACCGATACCCAGAGTGCGGACTAATTTTCTTTTCTTCTTTTCATAGCACAAGTTGTGAATGACCTCACTCGAAATAGATTTTTTGAAAATCCTGCCTTATGGGAGCTGCTGTTCCACAGCATTCACGATGCAGTTTTAGGCAGCCGAGTTCGAGAGGCGCTTGCTGAACGAGAAGCTTCGGCGCTCCCTCCCCAGGACGACTTGGAGCCTAATGCCACTCCTGCCACTCCAGAGGCGTAGATGAGGACCTCAGCTTGGGGTTATGAGCCTCTCATGAAATTTCTAATTTTACACATTTTAAATACTAGACAATAGATTTTTTTTCTAAGGGTAAACACCAGTAGTCAAGGCTTGATTTGGAGGGTGAATGACGCATAGCAAGATGTATCTTACTTGCATTTTTTTTAATTGACTATTTCAAAGATAAATTGGCCTCTTGCCTGCATTCATTGAGCAGGGACATTTCTGTTACTTTTTAGTATTACCTTTGTAAGCCAAGCACTTAAAATTTATTTCCTGTAAGTACTTTACCTATGAATAGGATGTGTTGTCACCACTCAGATTACCACTGTTAACACCTTAATGCATATCCTTCCAGATCTTTTTCTATGCATATATTTACATTTTTAACCAAAATAAGATCATATCTACGTAGTGTTTTATAACCTATGTTGTTTTTTTTTTTAATCAACAATCTCTTTCTCATTTCAGAACATTTAGTTTGTTTGTTTGTAGCGATGGGCTCTCACTGTGTTGCCCAGGCTGGTCCTGAACTCCTGGCCTCAAGTAGTCCTTCCGCCTCACCCTCCCAAAGTGTGGAATTACAGAACATTTTTACCTCAGACCTTATTCAAATTTCCCCAATTGTCCCCAAATTTGCAGTTGGCTTGTCCAAACTGGTACTCTATGACTTTACATTGCAACTGGTCTTGTCTCTTTAAGTCCTTTAAGTCTATTGTAATCTAGCACAGTTCCTTTTCTCATAACATTGACTTAAAGCTGAGGCAGTTGTCCTGTAGAATCCTGTCTTGTGAATTTGTCTAGTTGCTTTTTCATGGTGGTGTTTAGCTTGTTTCTTTATTCCCTGAACTACCTATAACCTAGAAGTTAAAGGCTTCATGAATTCCAGTTAAAACATTTTGAGCTAGAAGATATCATAGGTAAGAAACACGCTTCATATCACATCATGTCAGAAAACACATAATATCTAGTTGACCTGCCATTAACAGTGCTAAGGTCTAATACACTGGATTGGCATGACAGTCTGATCCTCCAGTTTGGTTTTCCCCTTTGTGACTACAGACTTACCTATATGGTGTTCCTTGAATGAATGTCAAGTTCCCCATTAGCCATTTGCCCAGGAGTTTTAAGATCAAGTGATAATTCTTGCCTAAATCAGTAATTTTATTAAGATTTGTGAATTTTTTTCTAATTTTCTCACTACTTCTTCATTTATTAGTTGATTGTTGTATATAAACTATAGTTTTCCCTCAACTTGAGTTATTTGGCCATCCTTAAATATGGTTCTTACTAGAAAGGCAGGTTGAATGTTTTATTTTTTCCATTTAATTGTCAACATCAAAGTGAAGAATTGGTTAAAAAGATGGTGACAAATCAGGGTTTTTTAGATTTCTCTTTTTTGGTATAATTGTAGTCTCATGAATTTTCATAGTTTGAATGTGTTTCAGTACATTATATTCTTTTTGATGCTTGAATTGTCACAACTGTGACCAGTGGAAGTCCCTAAAAGCTTTGTTATTCTGCTAATAGTGAAGTAGCCTTGAAAGCATGTTTTTAAGAAAGCTAACCTCCAAGTATAATTTAATATCTTCCTTCAAAGTCCATAACAGTTATCAGTTAATTCTTCATCAAACTCAATTTTTAGCCTGAGTAAAATGCTTATCTTAATCATTCCTTATAGTTGATGTATTATAGAAACATGGAATGGCAAAAATTGGAGGGGGTACCTTTAAACCAATTTGTCATTGAAAGTTTTTGCTCTTGTGGTTGTTTCTGATATCTAACTACCAGTTTACTGTAAGTCAAAGCATAGGCATTAGCCAACCTGTCTAAAGCCTCTTTTGCTAAGAGTTCCTGCTAATAATGAGTTTGTCTTTTTTTATGTTTTCTTATTGACTCCTTGTTTTAGTTTTCATGAAGGAGATGACTGTCAGGAGAAAAGTAGTCAGATCCCAGTAGAATTATGCTAGGATGGCCTCCTTGCAACCAAACCCCATGGTTGGTTGGTTTTAACTCCTATGAGGTTTCTCAGTGTCTTTATTAATTTAATTCAAAGTAGACACCTCCCTTCTATTCAGTAATTTATTTAGTTCTAGGGTGAAATTAGATTTCCATCCAGTTATTTCCTTTGCAGTCATCACATAAGACCAGATACATCTGCATTCTGATACAGACCGCCTTCTGAAAGAGCATGTAGTTGTAGAAACTCAGCTTATACTAGAAACTTTTGTAAAAGGGCCCATATCATTTCAGCCATTTAAGTAGAATTTAAGGATTTTAAACGATGTTATAAAATACTTCACTGCATATTCTTTAGCACTAGTCTTCAACAAATGCCTTCCATACAGTAGATACTCAAGTCCCAGTGATTGGTAGATTGAAAGTAGTGTACAAAAAAAGCTATGTCTATAGCTTACATGTTTGTATTCAACTTTTCTTTTCTTTAATTTTTACAGTTTTGAATGGAATTCTATCATGTACATAGAAAGCATTTCAGTCTTACTCAAGGTGGAAAAATATATTTTTGTTTTAGCATTTTGTTTAGCATCTGAGAACATGGGTGCATTTCAAAAAATATTTCACCTATATGTAAATATGTCAGAATGCTTTACTTAGAATTGTTTCATACAGTGGAAAATTTCCTGACCTTTTTTGTTACAGTCTTGTCTCTTACCTTTCAAGTAATTACTATATAAGCCCACCTATTCTTTCTGAGCCTTAATAACTGCTAGCATATGCCTTTCTGTGTTTTCCAAATTCAGATTCATATTGTCCTATCAAAATGGGCATGATCTACGTTGATATTTATAGGAACTGGACTAGCCTTATTTTATGGCAATATGGGAAAGCCCTGTTTTCAGGAAGGTCCCATAAAGAGAAGTCCTTTGACTTCCTCAAATCCTGTGCAGTATGACAGTGGTTGATCTCTGCCTCACGGATGAATGGAATGTTTGAAAACAACTGAACCAGGGCCCATGAAACTCCAATTCATTTCATAGACATTGACTCTGTATAAGCTTATGGCAGTTGATAATGGGATCCCAATTGCCAATCTCATCTGCAGTAGGACCCAGAGAAACAATGAAGGGTATGGATCCTTTTCAAGCCCTGGGAGTAGCTCATTTTGTGGTATTCAGGTAAGATCTAAAGCATCCACATTGCGTGGTTTATTCCTGTATCCTTACCTGTTGAGCAGAGAAAGTACCAGCCTCCAAGTATACATTTTGAGAAAACAAGTCTGCCCTCTTGTGTGCATGAAGAGAGGAGAGGGTGGCAAACCCAGAGAATCTGCCCTGGGGAATCTGCCCTGGGGTGGGTAGGTGTATTTTTCTGTGTGTTGGGGGGTGGGGGTGTGTGCCCTTGTGTGGGGATGAGGGAGGGAGTGGGAGGGAAAAGTATGTGGTGGGGAAGGCTTTATCTATCATGTCTGCCCCTTTAAAGATAGCAAATCAGTTTAAATTCTAAAATCAAACAAAATTTCCTTGGTGTGAGGCTGTAGGCTTTAGTGAGTGCAAAAATGCTGTTGGTCCTTTTTAGTGCACTTTTCAGGAATGCTTTTAGGAGGTTCAGTATGTTTAGATTGATATGTTTTGAATGCTGATAAAAGTTTGAGAACTGATAAAAAGTTTTATCTAATTCTCCAAACATATAGCCAACCAAAATGCATGCAATGGTTTTGAAACCCCTCCAATCCTAACAACAAAATGTTAAAAGCTAGCACTGCACCAGCTAACATGCCTGCTTACTGACTTAGATTCAATCAAGTTTGGGCATCTCAAAATTCCACCTTGCCTTCCATAAAGGCTTACCAGGCTTTTCATTGTACTGGTGTATATAGCATTTCGCTTTATGTAATAAATGAACCTGAGAAGCATCATGAAAATTAAATTTCTTATAAATCTAATCACTTGTTTAATGTTAAAGTTGTTTAAAGGAATTCTACAGCGTTTTTTTCTCAAGTCATAAACCCTTCGTATCCTGATGTATCAGCACCCTGATATATATGTGTATGTGCATCTACACACGTGTATGCAGGCACACATACATCTTAGGTGGCGGGAGTTACCAGTAAGTGTATATTTTATCTTTTTAAATAGGGTACAAACATGCTAATCTAGACAATTTTGATGCTATCTGCATATACATGCCTAGGCAGAAACACCCAAATTTTTCAAATAATTCATCATATATTTGATGTGTGGCCAGTTAGATTTTTATCATGTACCTAACTGAAATGTCAAAGATTATTCTATCTACATATGTTAGGCCTGAGAGCTCAACATATCCAATTTGAGTTGTCTGGAATTGGTGTATACGGGCATGTGGCTATATGAAAAAGTGGAAAGACTTCCAAGTGTGTTCTAAATGCTTACATTTATTTAATGAAAACATTCAAAAACATACATCTTTAGTCATTTACTTGAGTATATTTTACTGTAAGCATAACCTGAAAATAGTTTGCTATATTTCATCCTCAAGAAAGATTAGGGCAGGATTAGAAAAAAAGATGAATTTTTCTGATCAAGTTTACAAAATTGAAAAAGCAAGAAAGAAGATGCTGGTTGGATTTTATGAATGAAGGGCTTTAATTTTTTTACTTGAAGACGTTCATAAATTTAAATATTTCAATGCAACATTTACATCATTTTCTATGTTGTTGACCTTTGTGAATTATAAATTTATCCAGCTCTCATTGTGCAACTTATTTATGACTATTGAACTTCAATAAAAATATTCCTTATTGTGCTTTGGTCTCAGTAGTGGGGGAAGAGGTAATTGTGGGTGGTGGAAGATGGGATTTGGTGGTGTTGCACAAGTAATTTTAGAGAGATCTGTTGAGGATTCTAATACCACATTTATTTTGAAAATACCTCACTGCAGACCAGAAGTCTAACAACAGGAACTTTACCAAAATTTTAAACCACTAATTTATAAAGTGAAAATAATCACTTCTCTATATGAAGCCAATCCCAGATTTTCTAAATTAGATTATCACATGTACATTTTTTTCCTGCTTTACCTGCACCACTTCACTGTTTGTTTATTAAAATCACCAATTCTTCTTAATTTGAAATCACTCAAATGGCAGTGCAAAACATATTACATCAAATGCTTCTTCCACTGTAAAAGAGCTTTGGCCAAAGCTTTATTATTCAACATGGGGGGGGTGGTTAAAACTATCGTAATGCATGTGGTCCTAAGTCTAGATGAGCTATTTTGATGAGAGAACAGCAAAACAGGAGTATAGGTAATGGAGCTGACAAACTTGGACTTGAATCCCAGCTCTGCCACTACAAGTAAATTATGTAGGAAAGTTTTTGCACCCATTAGATCAAGATCAGTTTGCTCATCCTCACTGGATAGATGGGAGAACATGTTGAATATATGTACAGCACCCAGCCAGCATATGCCTAGAACATACATGCACGGTTTAAGCATGCACTTCATATGATATGAAACCCTTAAACGGTAGTGGGTCAAAAAACAGTCAATATACAATATAAGCTTTTCTGCCTAATGACATGAGATCACATTTTATTATACTACAGAGAAAAGAGATCTGGAAAAAAGCATACAATTTTGAAGCCATTTATTTTTTTGTGAAGTGGTTATTAACAAGTCTATATAAGGTTAGGATTCCAATTAAAAAGTATTTTCACTTGAAAGCCTTCAGCGCTCAGTTGTATGTCATATAGCGAGGAGTAGCACTGAATTTGGCATAAGACTTAATGACCTTATTTACAGCTTCCAAGAAATCCTTCTCAGTAGCAATTTTTCGCCGTGCTCTGATTGCAAACATACCAGCTTCTGTGCAGACGCTTCTAATCTCAGCACCTTTCAAACAAAAAGAAAATAGGCTTAATTAAAGCAGCCTGAACAGACAGACCAGCAAATATAAACAAGACCTTTTCACTTACCAGTGCTATTTGGACACAGTCGTGCTAACAATTCAAATCTGATATCTCTTTCAACACTCATTGAACGAGCATGAATCTTAAAGATGTGAGTCCGACCCTAAAAATGAGGGAATTGAGAAATATTAAGATGCAAAAACATCACAGGAAGAAAGAATTTCAAGAATCTCTTTTCTAAAATGAAATGTTTTTCTTACCTCTAGATCAGGTAAGCTAAATTCAATCTTTCTATCCAATCTCCCTGGCCTCATCAGTGCTGGATCCAAAGTATCAGGTCTGTTAGTTGCCATCAGCACTTTAATATTGCCTCGAGGATCAAAACCATCCAGCTGATTGATCAGTTCCAACATTGTTCTCTGCACTTCATTGTCACCTCCAGCACCATCATCAAACCTAGCCCCTGAGAAGACAAAAGGAAACATAAGCTTTCATGTCCACTCATGGTAGCACTGTGCATAACTTGAAAGTACTGTAGTAAATCTCAGCTCAACCCATGCCCTCTGGCACAAATTCACATCCCACTTTGAAGCAAATCCTGTAAGAACAACCTGCTTTACACAAAACTAATTAGAAAGTGAATCTTTGCTTTCAAAAGGATTCATCATAGATTTATTTAACAGTCTCCTTTAAGGTATTTTTTAAAATCTTCTTTATAAAGAATTTTGTTTTTCAAGTCACTCCAGAACACCTCTATTTTTTAATACAATATATACCTGCATGAGGCAACAGAGTAACCTGAAAACTTTAGCACTATAATGGTGTTTGATTATATGTAGAAAACTTGTCATACTATTCTAAATTACCCAAAACTGCCCTTTAAAATATGGCTAAATTCATAATACAGTAAAACAATAACAGCTCACTATTAAGCTGATTTGGATATATTAACGTACTCTAGGTTCATGTCAGTCTCTCATTTCAACCAGAATAGCCCCCCCCAAAAAACCCCTAATGGCCCCCAAATACATTTTTCATTTTAAAATTGTATAAATGCACATTGTGGTATTAATGTATTGTTTACATTATAAAACAAACAAAATGAAGTTTTTAAAAAGAGTAAAAAAAACAAAGAGAAATTCTGGTATTTTCTTCCTGCATCTTAACAGCCCACTTAGAAATCACAGCTTCAGAGCACCCTGACATCCTAAGTCTTATTCCAATGATACTATAAAAATGACTTCAGAGTCACAACACTGCATCATTACACTGTGGTCAAATTATGTCCCTTAAAAACATTAACTGCCCACTGTCCAAACCCAACAACGTCCATTCAGTCAAAAGCAAGATTCTAGATAACCTAACCACAGGATTCAAACAGTGCTATAGGGTCTACTGTATTTTCAAATCATTGCTTTGGCATTAAGTTCATTAAATAACAATGGATGCCAAGACATATGACACTTCGCCAGCTACTAAAAATTATTATTACATACTATAACAATAGCCAATGGCTATTGGGCAAGTTAGTGTTTTCAAAGTCTACTACATTTATTACTTAATTTGAATCTCTCAAAAACTCACAAAACAAGGCAGGAATTATTGTTCCCTTTATAAGATGAGCAAACCGAGGTTAATTAAAATAATTTGACTAGATTTGCATGGCTAATACTGTATTTCATCAAATCCATGAAGCCAATAAAAACATTATTTCATGTGCACTAAGAAAACCCACCACCCAGGCTGGGTGCAGTGGCTCACACCTGTAATCCCAACTCTCTGGGAGGCCAAGCCGGCTGGATTGCTTCAGCTCAGGAGTTTGAAACCAGCCTGAGAGCAAGAGTGAGACCCCGTTCTCTAGGGAAAAAAAACCCAGCTGGGTGTCGTGGCGTGCGCCTGTAGTCCCAGCTATTCGGGAGGTTGAGGTAAGAGGATCACTTGAGCCCAGAAGTTGGAGGTTGCAGTGAGCTGCAATGATGCCACTGCACTCTACCCAGGGTGACAGAGCAAAGGACTCTGCCTCCACAAAAAAAAAAAAAAAAAAATGCAACTAGATGACCCTCCTCACAAACCGCCCTCCAATTAAAAAAAAAAAAGAAAGAAAACCCACCACCCATTAAATTGCACCCCAGTTCTTTCTTATCACATTAAGAGATGATGTATCTCAATTTAGGAGTTGTGAAAATATGTGTTGTATGAATGAAATTAGATACAGGTTGAGCATCCCAAATCTTAAAATCTGAAATCCAAAGTGCTCCAAAATTTGAAAATTTTTGAGTGCCAACATGAAGCTCAAAGGAAATGTTCATTGGAGTGTTTTGGATTTCAGATTTTCAGATTAGGGATGCTCAACCAGTATAATGCAAATATTTCAAAATAAAAAAAATAAATCCCAAACTAAAATCCAACCATTTCAGATAAGGGATACTCAACCTGCAGCACAAAGATGAAAATTTGAAAAATGGCCATGATATGTAAGATTTCTTTTTTCCTTTAGAGGCCAGCCCTACTGTTTATTAGATCTGTATTTCCAATGTGCCAGAGCTCATAAGAGTTGGAATTAAAATTTTGTATAAGATTAACATAAAGGAACTCTAAGGAACTCTAACACATACCGCTTTAGAGTTCTTATGAAACCCAATCCTAAAGTAGTTCTCTAAAATATCATTCATACCTCCAATAGCATCAATTTCATCAAAGAAGATAAGGCAGGCTTTTTTTGTTCTGGCCATTTCAAAGAGCTCACGAACCATTCGAGCCCCCTAACGAGAAAAATGATCTGTTAATTCAGAGTTGGTTTTAAAATCTTTTAAAATATAATAAAATGTTATGCTTCAAACATTTCAATATTTATTCCTAACAGTGTTCTCACCCATTATCACATAAACTTTTTAAAAAAAATTCTTGTTTGCTCCCTAATCCATCAAATTAATCTTACTAGCCTTAAAACAATATCAAGTAATTTTCATTAAATCAAGCAATAATTTTATGACCTGAAGAGGTCAGAATAACGGCTGAATAAAGTAAGTACACCATTCTAATCAGTAAAACTTGAGAAAATAAAAGCATCTGATCTTTCACTTAGAATTCCTGATCATTGAATTTGACTTGTAAGTTCTGATTTGGGAATGAAAGTACATCTTAACTCACGCAGCTCCTTTTCTAATTCTTATTGTAAGTATATTAATCATTAATAGATTTCAGATACAATATATACAGCCCTAGACTTATTTCCTAAATATGTATGTATTTGTATGTGTGTGTGTGTGTGTGTGTGTATATATATACCCATGCATATATAGACAATTTATGTTCTCACTTTCTCATTAGAACATAAAACACTGCCCCTGAAGTGAATGAACCCTTTTGAATTCATTCACTGGGTATTTCTGTAGAAACCACATCTGTAGAAAATGTCATCCTCCTGAATAGGGAGCATATTGATTAAAGTTTTAAGCGGCTGCCTATTTCCAAATGACCACAAAGGAAGGCTGGTGGCTTCGGGGCTTCTAAACTACTAATTAAAATCAATCACTCAAGATATTTCAGGTCTCAATCCCTCAATGTAGAATTGCCAATTTTAATTTCATTTATACTTTACAAATCTTTCACAGAGCTATATACTCTTTGCTTTTGATAAATTTACTTTACCTCACCGACATATTTCTGTACAAGTTCAGATCCAATAACTCGAATGAAGCAAGCATCAGTCCTATTAGCAACTGCTCGAGCACACAGCGTCTTGCCTGTACCCGGTGGACCAAAGAGCAGCACACCCTTGGGAGGCTCGATACCAAGGTTAACAAACCTCTCTGGCTGTGATGGAGACACAGTTTTTATACTTATCACTTACATATATAATAAAAATAAGACTACTTCTACATCAATATATTTAAATCAAAATTATTAGGTCCATAATCTATATATTTGATCTAAATAAGAAATTTTACTTATTCTAAGACATAAGATCTAAGCTAGACTCGTATCAATATATAAGACTGCATGGCTTTTAAAAGTGCTTCTATAAGCCAGGCATGGTAGCTCACACCTGTAATCCCAGCCGTTTGGGAGGCTAAGGTGGGAGGATCACTTGAGGCCAGGAGTTCAATACCAGCCTGGGCAACATAGCGAGACCCTGTCTCTACAAAAAATAAGAAAAATTAGCTCGGCATAGTGGCGCATGCCTATAATCCCAGCTAGTTGGGAGGCTGAGGCAGGAGGATCGCTTGAGCCCAGGAATTCAAGGCTGCAGTGAGCTATGATCATGCCACTGCACTCCAGCTGGGGCAATAGAGCAAGACCCTGTTGCAAAACAAAAACAAAAACAAAACCCAAACTAAATAAAATAAAAGTGCTTCTACTATCCAGTCTTAAAATATTTTCCTAATTTAAATTATTGTTTAAAGAACGTAAATATTATCTGGTATTCAATACCCTAGTTTTCCTTTATCCTCCCAAGTTTAACTTGATTCTACTTAAGCCCATTTCCTCTTGATGTCATGCGAACACATGGTTTCTTCTATAATAACCTGTAACATACTTAACTTACTGCTAGAGGTTACACCTCAACCTCCTTTGTCACTATAAATAGCAGATCTTTCTTTACGCTTGACCACTAAATCCTTTTTGCTTACTCTCTTCTGAAACTTATCAACTCTCCACACCTCCACTCTCCACCTTCTCAAAACATTTTCATTACTGAAAATATTAAATTTAAAAGCTATGTAATATATAGCATTTTTAGCATTCAATACATAAAAGACTGTTACATTTTTATACAAAGGGTGCAACACTCAGCTACTTACATGAAGAAGTGGGGTTTCAACTACTTCTCGCAATTTCTCAATTTGTTCCTTACAGCCACCGACATCACTGTATGTGACATCAGGTTTTTCCTCCACCTAAGAGAGGGATAGAAATACACAATATATAGTCATGGGCTTTTGAATATTAGTCTAAATTCATCAGAGTAGACCCAAAATCCTAAAAAAAAAAAAAAATCAGACTTATAACAAGTGAGAATTTTAATAAAAATGGAATACACTGCCAGTGTCCTAGAACTATCTGCTATATTACTTGTTGTGACACTAATAGACAAACTAGTAAAATAAAAACTTTCTCATCTGAAAAATTGTTTTAAAAGTTTTAGCAACTCTTTGATATATACCCACATATTAACAGTTTATTAGTTAAAGACTTCAAACTTTTTGAGATGGATGCAATTATATTAAAAGTCATGCCATTCCTCTTCCTACCCATAGTTTCTTACCTGCATCATGGTAACCGTTGGGTCAATCTTAGGCGGCAGTGGAATGTGAATTTGATATTTATTTCTGTCCACACTAAGGAAGTAAAGAAGATTCTCACTAACACATTCTTTAAGATTTCAAAGTGCTTTTATGTTTAGTGTTTTATTCTCAAAACCATACTTTAAACAAGCAAGAAAAAGACACAGAGACCCTAAAGTTATACAAAAAGAAACAAAGAGAACATTACAACTTAAGATACTAAAGCACCAACCTGAAGTGGCAAACAACCTACACAACAGCAACTAACCCCTTGACTCAAGAAGGGGAGATTTTAAAAGTTACTGAGTGAATTATTATGTATTCTATAGATATTAACTCACTTAATCATCATAACTATCCTAAAGCAATTACTTCCCCAACCTATACCATGTTACCTTAAATGGACTGGTAAACTCAGTTCTGAAATTCTGCACTTACTTTGATGATGACATTTGAAGCCGATCATAAAAAGGAATAGTGGCAGTAGGGAGCTAGGGAGGCTGGTGGGATGTTAGGAAGCAGATGCAGAAGAAAGGATTTTTCAACTGGCGTACATTACTAGATTATCCCTTGGTAATCCAAGGCACTCAGTTCACTTATTCACAACAAAGCCAAAAATATGAATGTGTCATGGTATCTTTAATGACAGAGATTTATTGTAAATAGAAATCTTACCCAACTCTCATCCCTTCTTCAATGTCAGTAGGTGCCACCTGATCACTGAGGTCCACCACAAACTTGGCAAACTGCTTCACGTTGATAATATATTTTGGGTCCTCCGAATCAGCATTGATTATCTTTGTACACCTGACACAGCAAAAGGCTTGATTAGAGTATGGAACCTAAACCACTAATAATGAATTCAAGTAATTAGACTCTCTCCTTGGCATGCAGTATACAGGTATAAACTAGAACTGCAGAAACTGAGCCACTGTTAAAGATCCTTTTCTATGCTCAACTCTTAAGGGTCCACTCAACTTTAGCCAAGCCATAAAATTTTCAGAAGATACATTCCCCTGGAAAATTAAACCCAAATATTTTATCATTAAGAAGTTCTCTAATTTCTTGATTTTCATAATTATGTTCCTTTATTATTAGTAATACCACTTATATAACTTAAGTTGTTCTTCTATTTTCCCTGTAAAAAGATAGTCATCTTGTCTTACATCAAATTCAGAAAATAAATGTGTTTTCATTCTTTCCTGAGTTTATACTTAAAATCCATGTTTATTGTTATTTTTAACTTAATTATATTCATTTTCTGTATGATCCGAAGGTGAATTTATAATACCATGTACCTCATAGTATAAAATAGTCAACTTTCTTTCCTCTTCTATAGTATCTGTCTACTGAAGAAAAACAAAAATAAAAAACCAGAACTCATGTTAGAAAAATGCTACAGAAGTCACAGCAACAAATACAGAGAAATGTAAAACAGCCTCTGGAGTATGCATATAGGTAGAACTGAAAGTAGGGTAAAGAACGCTTTGTCCTTATAGCATAATTGTGTGCCAGGACTGTTTTCTGTTACCAGCCAAGGTCTACCAGGAAAGAAGAATTACATATATATGAAAAGAATTTTATCACTACTCAATCCGACAGACGAGGCCACACTATATGCACAGATAAAGATTTTTTAATCCATAGTTTTAAAAGTATATATACAGAGACTTCGACTTTCAGAATGACAGAATAAGCACCTTAGAAAATCTGCTCCTCCACAAAAGCAACAAGAACACTGGCAGAAAAGGTTTGAAAGCCCAATCCCCAGAGAACTGTCAAGTATTTGTCCTGTCTGGCGGCTAGCTGAAAAGCTCCATGCTCAGGGCTTGTCTTTATGGGACTGACTCAAAGCTCACTCTGTGTGAGCCCTACCAGCTGGGCATTTGTTGAAAACAATTAGCTGCAATTGTTAACATCAGTTGGGGCTAACTAGAAGCTGACAAAAAACTTGAAAGGAAAAACAACAGCAACAAACAGCAACAATAACAAACCCTGGGGAAAGGGAAAGTCTGATTTCCAGAGGTGACACACTGTATTATTTACAATGTCTGGTTTCCACCAAAAAATTATGAGTTGCAAAAAGAAACAGGAAATTATGGCCCACGCATAGGGAAAAAAGCACTCAATAGAAACTGTCCCTGAGGAAGCCTGGATGTTGGTCTTAGTAAACAAAAACTTTAAATTAGTATCACAAATATTTTCAAAGAACTAAAGGAAACCATGTCTAAAGAATTAATGAGAAATGTGAGAACAATGTCTCACCAAATAGAGAATATCAATAAAGGGAGAAATCAGACTAGAATATAATTTGGCCATAAAAAGAAATGAAGCTTTGATACATGCTACAACATGAATGAACCCTGAAATATGCTAAGTTAAAGAAGCCAGAAACAAAAGGTCATATGCTACATGATTCTATTTATATGGTATGTCCAGATAGGCAAATTCATAGAAACAGAAAGTAGATTTGTGGTTGCCAGGGGCTAGGAACAGAGGTGCATGGAGACTGCTAACAGGTAGGGAGTTTCTTTCTGGGGTGATGAAAATATTCCATTCTAGAATCAAGTAGTGGTGATCAATGCACAACTTTCTACATATTCTAAATACCAAGCCAGACGTGGTAGTGTGCCTATAATCCCAGCTACTCGGGAGACTGAGGCAGGAGGATCACTTGAGCCCAGGAGTTCAAGACCAGCCTGGGCAACATAGCACAGACCTTGTCTCAAAAAAAAACAACTCTAAGAGTGAACTTTATGGTATATGAATTTTATATCAATAAGATTGTTAATTAAAAATTCACAAGCTAAAAAAATATACATATACAAATTTTATCAAGAGTTTTAACCAAGAGTGTGAGACTAAAAAATCAATGGGAACTTTTTCAAAATCATCTTGGGTGCTTTGTATAAAGGCCTGAGATCTTTGTGTGTGTGTGGGGGGGTGGTCTTTAGCTAGTCTGCCTGTTAAATAAGTATCAGAAAAATCTATATGCAAAGAAGTTTCCCTCTAACTACATTACTGAAAAAAAATTCCTCTCATATGGCCTATAGTAATTTACCTACATTTTTAAATTCACCAAACCAAATTTATTTTGGAACTAAATTTCAATCCTAGACTATCTGTAGAAGATACGCTTGTCTACCTAAAAAATCAAAGGCAGGTTGGGCACAGTGGTTCATGCCTGTAATCCCAGCAATTTGGGAGGTCAATGCAGGAGAACTGCTTGAGGCCGAGAGTTCAAGACCAGCCTGAGCAACATAGTGAGATGCTGATTCTACAAAAATAAGAAAATTAGCCAGGCATGGTGGCATGCACATGTAGTCCCAACTACTCCAGAGGCTGAGGCAGGAGGATCCCTTGAGCCCAGGAGTTTGAGGCTGCAGTGAGCTATGATCCTACCACTGCACTCCAGCTTGAGTGATAGAGGGCAAGACCCTGTCTCTAAAAAAATTAAAAGTAAAAAATTTTTTTAAAAAATTAAAAAAAAACAAAGGCAACCAAATGAAAAACTACTAGAACTAAATATCAAGATCAACAAGGACAATAAATATCTTTCCTATATATCAATAAAAAAACAATTAAAAACATAATTTTATAATATTAATAATAAAAAGAGGGGTTATGCCGGGTGCAGTGGCTTACACCTGTAATCCGAGCACTCTGGGAGGCCCAGGTGGGAGGATCGCTTGAGCTCAGGAGTTTGAGACCAGCCTGAGCAAAAGCAAGACCCCATCCGTCTCTACTAAAAACAGAAAAAATTAGCCAGGCATGGTGGCTCACGCCTATTGTCCCAGCTACTGGGGAGGCTGAGGCAGGAGATCGCTTGAGCCCAGGAGTTTGAGGTTGCAGTGAGCTATGATGACACCACTGTGCTCTAGCCAGGGCGACAAAGTAAGACTGTCTTTGGGAAAAGAAAAAAGAAAAAAAAGATAGGGCTGGGAAAAAACCCAACAAACTCTTGAATAAAGAGATTTAAAGTCGGGCATGGTAGTGGCTCACACCTGTAATCCCAGCACTTTGGAAGGCTGAGGCAGGAGGATCCCTGAGGCCAGGAGTTTGAGACCCACCCCATCTCTACAAAAAATAAAATAATCAGCCAGGCGTGGTGGTTCGTGCCTGTAGTCCCAGTTACTCAGGAGGCTGAGGCAGAGGATCGCTTGAGCCTGGGAATCGGAGGTTGCAGTGAGCTGTGATCGCACCACTGCGCTCCAGTCCGGGCAACGGAGCAAGACTTTGTCTCAAAAAAAAAGTCACAGGGTGCCTAGATATTTGGTTAAGCATTATTTCTGGGTGTGTCTGTGAGGGTGTTTCTGGATGAGGTTTGTTTTTTTTTTTTTTTTCAGACCGAGTCTCACTCCGTTGCCCCAGCTAGAGTACACTGGCATCATCATAACTCACTGCAACCTCAAACTCCTGGACTCAAGCAATCCTCCTTGCCTCAGCCTCCCAAGTAGCTGTAGGCATGTGCTACTACACTCGGCTAATTTTTTATTTTTTATAGAGACCAGGTCTCACTATGTTGCTCAGGCTGGTCTTGAACTCCTGTCCTCAAGGATCCTCCTGCCTTGGCCTCCCAAAGTGCTGGGATTACAGGTGTGAGCTACTGCACCCACCCTGGGCTGGGCTTTTCTAGGCAACATTAACACTCAAAAGGTATAATGAAAATATTGATATATTTTATGTCCTAAAAATTTTAAATATTACTACAACAAAACGTACCCGGAACTTAAAAGTCAAGTGACAAACTAGGAAAAAATATTTGTAGCATATTTAAGAAAAGATTAATATGTACAATATATGAAATGCTTCTAAAAATTAATATGAAACAATCCAAGAACAAAACATAAGTGGTCAAAGAAATACAGATGTTTAATTAGTATAAGAAGTAGCTATCACACTAGTAATCAGCATAATGCAAATTAAAATGAAGTATTTTTCCCCCAAACAGCAAAAGTGTAAAAACTGATAATCACATATCTTACATTGATCAGACAAATGGACATTTGCCTCAAAGCCTCTTGGTAAGAGTATAAACTAGTCAAACCACTTGTTTTCACAGATTTTTTAAAATTGCAAATGCCTTTGAACCCAGACTTCCACTTCTAGTAAGTTAGCCTATAGAAATGTATGCACATACAAGAGAAATATTTAACATGAATGTTCACTACAGCACTGTGTATAATAACAGAAATTGTAAGCAGCCCAATGTCTATGCATTATGTAATTCTGCATTATGCATTATCCCCAAGACTCTAAAAAGTGCTTGAAAATACAGATAAAAATAACTTTCCATAGAACACTGTGCATACCTTGCAACCTGTAAAGGCTGTTCACTCTGGAGTGTTTGCTTATCTGCAGCCAAATCCCAGAGTGCTGGTGGGGCCAGGCCAGTGTCAGACTCTTTAATACCTACACAGAGAAAGATGACAAAATTCACTAAAATGTAATGTGTCACCCTAAGACGTGCTTTCTCAACTTCAGCACCACTGCCACTTTGGACTGAATAATTCTTTGTTGTGGGGACTGTCCTGTGTATTGTAGGCTGTTTAGGACAGCCTCCAGCCACTAGATACCACTAGTACCACCCTCTCTCCTCAAGTCATGAGAATCAAAAATGTCTCCAGACATTGCCAAATGCCCCCTGGGGGTGCAAAATCACCCCAGCTGAAAACCACTGCTGTAAAGTAATCGTGAGGCCAAAGATATAGTGCCATATTTGACATTTTTGTGCAGGTCAGACACTATAAAACTTCGCCACTTAAGTTCCCAAGAAGAAAAGTTTCTAACTACCAGGAAATGGCCCACTTACTTCAAGCAATACTATATGAGATCATATTTTTATTCAAAAAATTTTTTTGACTTGTTTATTGGAGTTTATTGAACTGGGCTTTGACCAATAGAAACATTACTTGCTTAGAGGACAATGTTGTTTCTTAATTGCATAAGCATTAAACATGGTTGTAAACAGCTCTGAAAAGAGATTTGTTAAATGAAATCCGATTTCTTAACAGATAGGAAGGATAAGTTTTTTCAAAATCTGTAATTCATGAAGGAATAAAATTTTTATTTGAACTCTTTTGATGTAATTTACACATTACATTTACAAAGAGTGAAACTGGCCAGGTGCAGTGGCTCACACCTGTAATCCTAGCACTTTGGGAGGTCGAGGTGGGAGAATCACATGAGGCCAGGAGTTCTCAAGACCAGCCTGAGCAACATAGTGAGACTCCATCTCTACAATAAATAAAAAATTAGCTGGGCATGGTGGCACATGCCTGTAGTGCCAACTACTTGGGAGGCTGAGGCAGGAGGATTGCTTGAGCTCAGGAGTCTGGGGTTGCAGTGAGCTATGATGATGCCACTATACTCCAGCCTGGGCAACAGAATGAGACCGGTTCTCATTCATTCATTCATTCATTCATACATACATACATAAGTAGAGTGAAACTGAGAACTTAATTTGATTAGGTCTGCCAAGTTTAACCTCCCCTGCTTGCTTTTGGTAACTTGCTTTTCGTTATTTTTTTTCCCCACGTAGCTAAGAGCCACAACACTAAAAACTATAACTTAACCTTCATTGGCTTCCTTATAGATAATATTTCTGGTGTATATATCACCATGGTAACGGTCACTAAAGTTGTTTTTCAGAAAGTTGGGGGCAGCTCCTGTCCAGTTTGAACAGGTTGAAACCACTGACCTTTCAACTGGGCCTGTATAAATGCCTGAGAGACGGCTTTTTCATGTCAGAGGGCCAAAACCTCCACCCTCAGATCCTGCTGATACCACCATTTTCTGAACATGTGTCCTATAAAGAGCCATGAACCCCAACCACGCTTGCATAGATCACCGACTACTTCACTTTTCCCCACTGCCAACCCCCTTTCCCCATGCCTTAGACCACACCACTTCTCTAACCCATAAATACCCCTAAGCCTTATCTTCAGGGAGGAGGATTTGAGAACTGTTCTTCCGTCTCCTCGCTGGGCTGCCCTGTGAATAAATCTTTCCTCTTTTGCAAAACTCGTCATCACAGTGACCGGTTTACTGCACGTGGGCAGAATGAACCTGGTCAGTATCGAGAGGAAATGGGAATTTAAAAATACATACCAGTGAGCTCATTAATTTTCTTGAGAAGTTGTTGAATGTCATCCTCAACCTGCTTGATCTGCCTAGAGTAAGTGCTCTGACCCTAGGTGATAAAGATCAGTTTAATGAGAACATCAGGATACCAACAATTTATTAAATTTGATAAAAATTTTTAAATTACACCTTTAATAGTTATTATTGCCTCAAAGCTGTGAAATGAAAGTAAAGAGGGAATATATCATTTGCAGAAGTATTACTGAACCAATATTTCCCCTTAAACAGACAACCCTCCATCACGTAAGATAACAAATAAAAATCATGCCTGAAATTATGCAGAACTGTAGACCCATTTCTATGCATTAAAACTTTCCATTTCAGAACTAATTCAGTTATACTTTTTAAATACAGTAAACAAGTGTATAAATTATTTCAAATATCTTTCAATATAATATCACACTTTAATCACAAGCAGTAGAAAAATAATGTACAGGCTTAGACATGCTAAATACTCCAATTTACCATCGACAGAAACTTTAGGTAGGTAACTTTTTTCAGTGAAGATTACTATGAACTGCGACATTCTTTTCTAATTATTCTGGAAGGACAATACCAAAACACTTTTTATTTTAACATAAAATATCTGCACTTTGTAAACAGTGAAAGGACTTACATAAGTTTTCAGCAAGGCAATATCCCCCTCATCCAGAGCTAAAAGAAGAGAGATGACACATGAGATTCAAAAAGAAACTAGAGCTGATCAACTTTTATATTCATTTCAAACTGTTTTGAGTGCCAAAAATTGAGCAAAATTATGAAGACATAAATACAATCATCAAATAGTTCCCGGACTCAAGGAACTTTTACCTAATCGAGGGGAATGAGGATTTTAAAAGTACATAATGTACATGATTACATGTTTTATATACTTTATATAGTATATATATAAGACACATCCATTAAGGATCTTGGTTAAATTATAATATAATTTCACCTAAAAGTTAATAGTGGTTATCTAGGATTTCAAGTGATTTATAATCAACCCTTTTTATTCACAAATTCTGCATTTATGAATTTTCCTAGTTGCTCAAATTTATTTGTAATCCCCAAATAAATATTCATGCACTTTTGTGGTCATTTGTGAACATGCACAGAGTGGCGAAAAATTTTGAGTTCACAGCTGAGAACAAGTCACTCTGCCCTCTTGTTTCAACTCTCCCACAGAGATGACTGGAGGATGGAGACAGTAGGGGAAATGTAGTGTAGTCCAAGAAGCTCAGGCTCTGGGGCCAGATGGACAGGATTTGAATCCTAACTCTGGAATCTGTTAGTGGGATGGCCTCAGCCAAGTCACTTAACACTTCTGAACTTCGTTTTCTCTTTTATAAGATAAAGAAAAAACAGTCTTCCAGGTTGAGTTGTTTTTAGGATTTAAGATTATACTCTATGCGAGATGTACGTACCTATATTTTTCCTAGGAGCAAGTGTTCAGTATTTGCAGCAACTTTATAGAATATATGTACCATGAATAACAAGAATCAACCGTAACATCTTAAGAAAAACTTTTTTTCAATCTGCAAAGACAAGCTATTTTCACAGGGCAGAGCAGGCTTTGGTTTGGTTTTGTTTTGTTTTGTTTTGTTTTTGTTTTTGTTTTTACTAAGTATGAGTAGAGGTAGGAAAAAGCATGCTCAGGTAACAGGAGCTAGATCAGTTTAGCAGAAACATAGTTTATATGTTAGGCAGCAATAGGAAATTAGGTAGATGGAGGTCTGGGGCCCTACTGAGGTAGACCACAAATGCTAGAATGAGGTAATAAAGGCCCCTGCAGCTTTTGACAATATAGGAACTGTGCTTTAGGAAGAATTAGCTCATATGCATATGAAGAACAGATTAGAGTATGTGAGGCCAGTTAAAGGTCACAAGAACCTCACATAGGATAGTGGCAATAAAAAGAGAAATGAAGGGTTGGATATAAAGTCCTTAGACGAAGAATCTACAGCAAGTGGCAAATGATTAAATGTAAGGAGCTGAGGGAGAAAAGAATCAAACATGATGCCCAGGCTTTGCACGTAGGTAACTTGGAGGAAAGCGGTACCTTCTAGCAGAAATAGAGAAGTCACGATAGAAATTGGTCAGCAAAGGGAGATATTAAGTTCAATTTTAATTTTCTTAAGTTTGTGGCATGGCTACCTGTGCAGAAGAGTTAACAAAGCAGGCATGACTGCTATCCTTTGAAAGCCCTGCTTACAAAGTTGAAGGTTGGCCCTTGGTTTGTGTCTAAGAACATAGATTTTGGGAGGGTTCCCACCTCCTAGAACTGATAAAAGTGGTTCACTGTGCCTAAACCATTTGTAGACACTACATGATTTATGCTGAACACCTGCTTTCCTCCTGGGAGTCTGGAATGTGCTAGGCAAAGGTACCAATATGTTCAGCCCCTTATAAAAAGCCTGGGCACTGAGATTCTAACAAGCTACCCTGGTTAGCAACATTTTACACATGTTGTCACAACTTGTTGCTGGGGGAATTAAGTGTATCCTGTGTGACTCTACCAGAAGAGGATCCCTGGAAGCCTGAGTCTGGTTTCCTCCGGACTTCCCTCCATGTGCCTTTTCTCTTTGCTGATTTTGCTTCATATCCTTTCACTAGGATATATCACAGCCATGAGTATGATTACATGCTAAGTCCTGTGAATGCTCTTAGTGAAGAACTAAACCTGAGTGTAATCCTGGGGACTTCCCCAAATACCAGCATATCCTGCTGTAGCAATCTAGAAGACAGAGGGAAATCTGGCTCTAGAGTTCAAGTACCAGCTTGAGGATAAAAAGATTGATTAGGGAAGCATATATAGAGAGGAGGCAGCCCAAGATGAGAATAGATGAAATTAACTGAAAGAAAACCTCAGAGAAACCATACAAGGACACAATGAAGGAAAGAGAAGAAGCAGTCAAAGGAGGAGGATTAACAGGAAGATTCAGTAAGAAAAACCAGGGGAGGCTCAATGGCTCAACAATGTCAAAAACACAAAGATTAAGATTGAGAAAATACTAAGGATATGGGAATTCAGAAATCACCCATCAGTTTCAACAGATTTATAGGGACAAAAACCAAACTGCAAGGGATTTAAAAATAAAATAAGTAGTAAAGAAATGGACACAGTGGGCAGAATAGAAATAATAGCTGCTATTTATTGAGATGATCACCATATAAGACACTGTGATTAGATACACAGATAGATTATATTATTTAATCCCATATAAGCCTGTAAAGTGAATACGATTATTTTCACATTAGAGATAGGAAAAACTGAGTTTCACAGAGTTTAAGTGACTTGTCTATTATCACACAGCCAGTAAGTAAGAAGTGAAGCCAAGATTCAAACCTAGGTCTTTCTGACTTCTAAGCTCGTCTTTTCTGCCACTTTTAGGCAGTGAAAGAAAGAAAAGAAAATGAGTTGTAGCTTGAGAGGCCAGGAGAGTAGAAAGATTTTTCTCAACTATTTGCTTTTAAGATAAAATGGATGTAAGCATATTTACAAGAAAAGGGACAAATTCTACAGGAAAACAAACAGGAGAGGCAGCGATTGATGAAACAAAGTCCCAGAGGAGGAAGGGATAAGGTCAGGAACACAGATGGGAAGGTTAGACTTGACAAAAATTGCTATCACTTCCTCTAAGGCAGGATTTACCAAAAAACAGAAGATGACAGAGAATCTAAGAGAACTCTTGAGTAGATTCTCAATCTCCTCAGCAGAGAGGAAAAAAGTCATCAGCCAGGAAGAAAGGGACTAAACTGAGGACTTGAGAAACATGTAAAAGGCTTGAAATAACCACTGTGTCCAGTGAAGTGGAATCAACATGACATTCACAAAACATTAATTAGGAATGAGAACCTACTTAAGATCTGGAAGCTTAAATTGGATGTAACTTAATCAATGATGTTTTATGATTTGTTTGAACAATGTTGGAAGCTATGAGCAGAAAAAGACAAGAAATAATGAAATTTCCAGAATGCAAGAGGGGAGAGCAAGCAGAAAGTGCAATGGGCAAAAACAGCAGGTCCTAAGCGCACTGTGGAAAAAGAAAACAGTCTGAGCAGGGAAGCAGTAAACCAGATTGGAGGCGATACTAATTAGATGAATCAAGAGACAGGTCGGTTAAGGTTCAGTGGTAATGTATTAATGGACTGAAGAGCAAAAAACTGTGTTGGGAGGAGAAATGGAAAGTTTGGTATTTTAGAAGTGAAGCAGTTTCCTTTAACAATAAAATCTAATAGTGATCACCTCCTTAGGTGGTTGAGGTGCAGTGATGATGGAAATCACCAGAATTGAGGTGATCAAAGATCATCAACATAACTGCTGAAGACACTCAAAATAATGTGACACAACAAGAATACGGAGCCAAAGAATAATGGATTTGAGACTCAAATAGCCTAGGCGCTTGGCCTAAAAAGATCATGTATCTGCTAGGTAACCTTGGAAAAACCATGTAACCTCTCTGAGCATCAGTTTTATCATCTGAAAAACAGAGATAATACCGGTTTTACCCGCACAGTGTTTCTGTAAAGATCAAATAAGATATGGAAGAATAAACACATAAAATTCTATATACATGTTAGTTATAACTGTACCCAAGGAATAAACTTATTAATAGTTTTACAGAATGACAATGAACCCAGAGAAACACACAGATCACTACACACAGATCAAATGATAAATCTCTCTGACTAAGTTTTCCAATAAGTAATGTGTACCTCTGATGTCTCAGTGTCCTAAAATACTTTTAAGGGAAATAGCAGAGTGGGATGAAGGTAGAGAAGAAACACTCTTTGGCGGGAGAGTGTAAATGAAGAAGAAAGTGTGCTAGAAGAGGTTGAAAGTTAAGAAAAGGAAGAGTAAGAGATGAGACATAAAAAAAAAACCACAAGAATATTTAAAAATAGCTTATAAGGAACAAACAGAGAAAACACCATAAAGATGAGAATACATACAGGGCTACTAGCAAGAAATCATATCCGAAAATAATGTGCATATCTCATGTGCCGTGAAAGTATCAACTGGTATAGTCTCCATGGAGAGCAATCTGGCACTGTCAAAATTACAACTCTACTTCTAGAATTTACCCTACAAGTTGTACTTGTGCATATGGTAAAAGGTACATGAACAAGGTTATTCATTGCTTTATCACGGCAAAAGATTGTAAAATTCTAAATGTCCATCAATAATAATTAAATACATTATTGTACACCAATAAAGTGGGATACTATGTAGATGCAGAGACAAACAACACTAATGATATGAAATTATCTAAGATATATTAAGATTGAAAAAAGCAAGATGTTGAATTATGTACAGCATGCTACATTTATGCAAAGAAAGGAATATATAAGCAGACTTTCTTGCATTGCATAGAAAATGTCTAGAATAATGCGCAAAATGGCAACATTAGTTGCTGCCGCAGAGAAGCTGGTAGCTGGGGCCAAGCATGGGAGACTTTTCAAATGTATCTTTTCTGCCTCTTGAGTTTTGAACGGTGTGGGTGTATTATTTAGTTAAATGAATTTTTTCTTTAAAAAAAAAAAAGAAACTTTTGTCTCGGGATTCTGGCTGCACAGTGATAACACCAAGCTGTCACACTTGCAGGGGCGGGAGGTTGGGGGACAGAGACAGGAAAGAGGATCAGGTGATCAAACACCGCGAGGCAGGGGAACTTTTCACGGCCTGTAAGGCCAAGCTAGGTGCGTGACTTCTTCAAGACTTCAGTATAAACATTCCCATCAGAAGGAAATGAATACAGCACTTGTAGTGGGTTGAGGGAGACTGAGAAGACAGGCAGGTTAACCCGGCCGGCGCCCGGACTAATCGCCAGGGGCCCAAAAGGGCCAGAGCATAGAGCCGGGAAGAGGAATCCAGCTCCTCTCCAGTGCCAAGGCTGGTCCCGGCTCCGAGCTCCTGCCTTTGTCAACTGACCTCGGATGGGCTTGTCGTCCTTCTCATCCTCTTTGGTTTTCCGCTGATCGGCACCGAGGTAATCCGGCATTTTAGGAGATCCAAGTGCTTCAGCTCCTTAGTGATTACACAGCACCTTCCTTGCTTCCGGTGGTGCCTTCCCTTTCCCTTCCCCACCGGAAATAGAAGCGGGCTCCGCGGGCGCCTTTGAACTGGCGCAGGAGAGGCGGAACAGAGCCGCGGAGGAAACGCGGCGGGCCCCAGGTCGCAGTTGCAGGACCAATTACTTTTGAGGAGGAAATGTCCGTGTACCCTGTCCCCTCACCACCTCTACTCCCCCGAGTTCCAAGACCAACCCTGGCTCAGTCGATGAGTTTAAGTCCAGATTTAGTCATTCATTTACTGAGCAGCCTTGAGTAACTTCTTTAATTTCTGAACTTTAATTTTCCCTTTACCTCAAAGGATTTTGGAGGCATTAAATAATAGTGTTTGTAAAATACGTGACATATTAAACACACAATTAGTGTCTAGATTTACAAATAGAGTGAAGATAATATATTTCTGGTAAGGAGTTAACATCCAGTATACATAAAGAACGCCTACAACTCAACACAAGTATATCTGATTTTTAAAATGGGCAAAGAATTTGAATAGACATTTCTCCAACGAAGATATACACATGGCCAACAAACACATGAAAAGATGATCCAACATCACTGTTAGGGAAATGCAAACCAAAACCAGTTAGCTGCCACCTCATACCCATTAGGATAGCTAGTATTTAAAAAAAACAAAACAGTAAGCATTGGTGAGGACATGGAGAAACTGGAATTCTTGTGTGCTGTTGATGGGAATGTAAAATGGTGCAGCTGCTGTGGAAAACAATATGGTGATTCCTCAGAAAATGAAATTCCCATATGATCTAGCAGTTCCACTTCTGGGTATATACCCAAAAGAATTAAAAGCCGGGTCACAGAGATATCTGTACATCCATGTTTACAAGCAGCATGAGTCATGATAGCTAAAAGGTGGAAACAACCTAAGAGTCCATCCACAGATGAATGGATAAACAAAATGCGGGGTGTCTGTGTGTGTGTGTATGTGTGTGTATAAATGCAATATTATTCAGCCTTAAAAAGGAATGAAATTCTGATACATGCTACAACACAGATGAACCCTGACTATGTTATGTTAAGTGAATAAGCCAGTCACAAAATGAGAGATACTATATGATTCCACTTATATGAGGTACCTAGAGAAGGCAAATTCCTAGAGACAGAAAGTAGAAGGATGGTTGCCTGTGGCTGGGAGAAGGAGGAGCAGGGAGTTGTTTAACGGGTACAGAGTTTCAGTTTTGCAAGATAAAAAGTTCTGGAGATTGGTTGCACAACAATGTGACTGTATTTGGCATCACTGACCTGTACACTTAAAAATGGTAAAGATGGTAAATTTCATGTTGTATGTATTTTAGCACAATTAAAAAAAAAAACAACCCCATGACCTTAGAGGTAATGGTAAGAATGGATGGAAAGTGTGAAGGGAAAAAAATATTAAGAAAGTGGAGTCAGATTACTCTGCACTTTGGAGCCCGTTTTAACAGTGGCTGCATTAATACAGAAAGGGGTCAGGAAGAGGTTTGGGGGAAGATAATCAATTTAGTTTTTGAAATGTCAATTTTTTTTTTTTGAGATGGCGTCTCACTTTGTCCCTAGGGCCAGAGTGCAGTGGTGTTATCATGGCTTACTGTAACCTCAAACTCCTGGGCTCAAGCCATCCTTCTGCTTCAGATCCTCCTGCCTCAACCTCCCAAATAGCTGAGACTACAGGCATGCACCACCATGCCTGGCTAATTTTTTCTATTTTTAGTAGACATGGGTCTCACTCTTAGTCAGGCTGTTCTCAACTCCTGAGCTCAAGCAATCCTCCTGCCTAGGCCTCCCAGAGTGCTAGGATTACAGGCATGAGCCACGGCACCGGCCTGAAATGCCGATTTTGAAGGGACAGTTTTGTCATGGAGCAGCTATTAATATATGCACCAATTCGATGTATTTAATAGTGCAAATGTCATTCCTAGAGAATAATTTAGTAATTTATGGTGCTCCTTGCTAAAGATTGGCACATCAAGTCTATTTTGCCCAACCTGTTCCAGACATTGCTTTTGGGAGCAAGGCTTCATCCACTGATTTCTTTCCGCTAGTTTTTGCTTTCGACCACAGTCCTAGAAGGAAGCACAGAGTAGGAATACAGTTGGTTTTACTGTACATTAAACAATTAAGTCCCAGATTCCTGTAATTGGGGATATCTTGAAAGAAAACTTCATTCCATCAAAGCAGGATAAAAAATTGCTGGCCTTGGAATAAAATCTAATACTAGAGAGAAGTTTCTTCTCCAAATGAGTATTAAAAGGGATAATGCAGGTACATCACTTAGTAATAGCACAACAAATGTTAGCTGCTATTATTATTATGGTAAACACAAATGCATCACAGGTTTACATACAAAATTTCCTACGGATGTATATATTATACCGTCAATACCAGTTCATACAGCTATTTTCATTTTTTTATTTAGACAAGTAGAGCTACTGGGAAAATCACTGGTTAGGTTCAGACTAATATATAGAGTAATAGGAACTTAAAAGTAAAAAGAATATAACGGGATCTGCTTTTAAAAGTTATGTAGTACATATTACACCAGGACGAGGAAAATATCAATAATTCTTTCACAGGAAGACTGAACAGTCTAGGAACCGTTCTTTCGCGCGCCTTGGTGTCCAGCCGGATCTGACTCAGTGGAGGAACTAAGCTGCCGCACACGTTGGCGGGGCGGCTGAGGTGGGATTGGCGACCGCACCACGAAAGATCCATCCCGGAAGTGATTATTGGTCGTCTCCATGCGCCGGTTCCTGAGCGTCGTAGAGCCAAGGCGCGAGGCTCGGACTGAGAGGTAGAGCTGGAGGGGACTCCAAGGCGCCCTTCGCCTGGGACGTGAACCGCTGCGCCCGCAGGGCTAGACCTGGCGCCATCATGCTGCTCCTGCCAAGCGCCGCGGACGGCCAGGGCACAGCCGTCACCCACTCGCTGACCTCCGGTAAGTGCCCACCCAACCCTGGCTCCATCCCGCCGCAGCTGCCTCTGCCTCAGTCCTCTGCCTCGGCGACCCTGGAATCTGTCTACCTTGACCTGGCGACTAGCTCCGGGACATGTGGGGCCTTGACGAGCGCCCTTTTGCTCCCTGCTTTAAAGTAATCCTACCCTAGATTGGAAGGAAGGAGGGTGAGGGGTGTCTTCCTTTTGCCTGTACGGTTGCTTCCTCCTCTCGCGGCTGCTGACTCACCGAATGGGCTGAGCATTTTGGGACTGAATCCCCCCAGTAACCTAGAAAGGTTCCCATGAGCATCTCCTTGCCTACAGCGAAGAGACTACCCGCAGCAAGCGCCCCACGTGCCTGGGGTCGTACAAAGCTTTGCTGCTAACGCTCTGTTAAACACCTTTCTTTCTCTCTACGTTTGCTCCTGCTTAGTTTTTTTCAATGTCAAAACTCAGACACTGCACCTCATACTGAGTAATAAAAGACCTTTGCCTGTGCTACTGGAAAGATCTGCGTATATAGACTTAAAGGCAGTCATTACAGGTAAAACTTGTCCTACGTAGCTTCTTAGATTTATAGACCAGGACGGTTGTGTGTATTATAAACTTAGAGTCTCCAGTTTCATTGATCTACGTTGATTCCCATAGGCGCTTGTTGAATGTGATTTTGAACATATCCTATGGCATGTGTTGTGTTTGTTTTGTCTCTGTGTATCTTACAACTAGAGTAAAAGGCTTCAAAGGCAATGCTCTTAAAAGCCACACCCACACTACACAGGTAGTGCTTCTTGGACATAGTAGTGTTTAAAGCCTCTCCTGTGTAAGGTGGAGGAAATCTTAATTTCCCAAACTAATTACAACATGAAAGGTCAGTTTTTTAAAAAACTGGCCATTAGAGGTACACAGGAAAACTCACCTGAGTTAATTCATTACTGAACAGAAAAAACTTTTTGCTTTCTTATGGAATAGGAGATGAAAATTAAGATGTTCGGGGGATTTTTTCCTTATCCAAATTACCTTTTTTGAAGTGCTAATATACACAAGTAGAGTGATTTACCCCTACTTCTCAGAAACAGATGATGCCTTTTCTACAAGTTTGTGATTTTTATAATGCCTTTTCTACAAGTTTGTGATTTTCAGAGTGCTTTTATGATTTTACATTCAGTCTTCCTAGGAACTTAATGAGATAGGTATTGTTCCCATTTTGCAGGTTAAGACATCCCTGAATCATTTCAGGTCACATAGCTGCTAATTGTCAGACCTGGACTAAAACCCAGAGCTTGTAGTTTCAGATCAAAAGCTTGTTCCACTACAGTACAGCTGTAAATCCCCATTAGCTGCTTGGCAAATTGTCTTTCAGAACAAATCCTTGCTAGTGAATCCTTAAAATTTTTAAGAGCTATCTCAACTCAAGATTTTAATAAATAAAATAGTTTAAACTGTTTTTAGATTTTTTGTTTTTGATGAGGCTAGCTCTTGGTGACAATTTATCACTATTTATTGCTTTATTACAATTATTGGTCCAAATGTAAAGCAGTTTGCAGCGTTTCTTCATGTTCCTCACCTTCCTCTCATATCCTCAGAAAAGTTTTGATTTATTGTTGACATTGCTGAGTGTTTTGTCAGATAACTGGAAGAGGTTGATTGAATATTAGAAAATGATAATTTCTTTTTTTTTTTTTCTCTAACCCCTTGAAAATAATGGTCCAGAGAAAACGATAATTTCTTGCTAACCCGCATATAAACTGGATAGGTGACTGCAATTATTTTCTTAGTTGAAAAATTGTATCCTGATAGTATCACTGTTTTGATCTTACTTCCTGAAAAAATTTATTGCCTTGAAACAGATTTATTCCATGCAATACATTGAAGCCTCTCTTAACACTTTCAATCACAGCTTCTACACTCTGTCAAGTTGAACCTGTGGGAAGATGGTTTGAAGCTTTTGTTAAGAGGAGAAACAGAAATGCTTCTGCCTCTTTTCAGGAACTGGAAGATAAGAAAGAGTTATCAGAGGAATCAGAAGATGAAGAATTGCAGTTAGAAGAGTTTCCCATGCTGAAAACACTTGATCCCAAAGACTGGAAGGTATTTAATATCTTAATCTTTTGTTCACTCAAATACTTTGTTAGACAAAGGCAATCTTCCCAGGAGTTTTCTATTAATAAACCATGTCTTAATATGGATCAGCAAAAGAACCATAATTGAGCACCTGTTTATTGCTAAACCCTGAGTGGGACAGCACTAGCTATAGAATACTACCTCTGCTGGGGAAATCCATGAAGGTTTCACAGAAAAGATCATATTTCAGCTGGTCTTAAAACGATGCGTGGCAGTTAGTGAAGCGGAGAAGGGAGAAAAGGCATTCTGGGCAGAAGGAATAGATATGCACAGACACAAAGGAGTAAAAGAATATGTACCACCTCTTTAGGGTTTAAAGGGTAGAGTAGGGTACATGAGGGATGGTGGTGAGAAATTAGGCCTGCAAAGGGCTCTAGACCAAATGCTATTGTGTCCTTTTTATGCCATGCTAAGAAAGGAGTTAAAATTTTATTTTGGGGGCAGTGGGAGGTCATCAAAGTTTCTGAGCTAATTTTAGAAAAGTAATTCTCCTGGCAGTACAGAAAATTGCTTGAAAAAGCGGGGAGGCACTGGAGTTTGCTATGTTAAGATTGAGGTTTTAGTACTGGACTGGTGAAGTTGTCTAGTAGATGGTTAGAAATTGGTCTGTGACTCTGAGAAGAGGTTAGAGCCAAAGACATTTTGAAGTCATTGGCACATAGTGGTAGTTGAGGCTATGAGGAATTGAATGACATCAGCAAGGGAAAAGAATATAGACAAACAGGTGCTTAAGTAGGCACTAGTATAATACTTATATATGTGTGCTGTGGAGTTAGAGTGCCTGAATTCAAATCCGGTTCTGCCATTTAGTGCACTGGGTGGGACCTTTGGAAAGTTACTGGACATCTCTGTACCTAATTTCACTTGTTGGTACAGTGAGTGTATTAATAGCTCAAACGATTATAGTGAGGATTAGTGAAATGATGCATATAAAGCACTTAACTTAGTACTTGGTGCATGATAAATGCTAAACAAATAGTGGGTACTAAGAATTCCTATCTCAGGTTATTTAGAGCACTAGAGGAGATATGGTATATGTATAAAGCATTTAGAAAAGTAAGCCAGGTGCAGTGGCTCACACCTATAATCCCAGCACTTTGGGAGGCTGAGGCAAGAGAATCACTTGAGGCCAGGAGTTCAAGACCGGCCTTGTCAACATAGCAAGACCCCTCTACAAAAAATAAAGAAATTATCCAGGCGTGATGGCACACGCCTGTACTCAGAGGCTACTCGGAAGACTGAGGCAGAAGGATCACTTGAGCCCAGTGAGCCCAGGAGTTTGAGGCTTCAGTGAGCTATGATCGCATCACTACACTCCAGCCTGGACGACAGACCAAGATCCTGTCTCCAAAAAAAAAACAAAAAGGAAAGAAAAATAAATAAGTGCTGAGAAAGTATTAGCTGATTCCCCTACCATCATCATTATCAGTTTTAAAAGAAAAGGACTCAACATTGAAGAGCATGGGTATTTAACAGGTAGGCAGGGGAGGAGAAGCAGCAAAGGATACTAAGAAGGATAAAAGAAGTAGAAAGAAAAAAAGACATTTGTTACTTCAACGACGGTTTACTAAACATCAGGCACTATATTCTTCCAGAACCATAGGGTGGAGGAAGTCTCAAGAAGGAAAAGAGAGTCACCACTGTCACTGCTTCAGAGGTCAATCACATAACATGAAAAATTATAAAAAGCCACTGTATTTGGCAAACTAGAAGTTTGGGTGTCCTCACTGAAAGCATTTCCCATAAAATGATTGGGAAGGCAAGAGATTGCAGTGGGTTGAGGAGTGATTAGGAGGTAATTAAGTAGAGACTGAAATGTAAAATACTCTTTCAAAGATTATTTTGTAAAGAAAATGAGAGAAGATAGTACTTGAGAAGGCAGAGTCAGGAGAAGATAGAATAGGGGACTGTTGAGATCTATGAGAGAGAGAAGGAAGAGTGTAGAAGGTCTTTGGCATAGAAAGTAGTCACATCAGAGCAAGGTAGCAGGGTTCATTCACTTGTTCGGTTAATTGTTTCATTCATCAAATATAGATCAAGCACCTGCTACATGTCAGACATTGTTCTAGGTGCTGAGGATACTGTGCTGAACATGATAATATCACTGTTCCTGCATAGCTCATATTCCAGTGAGCAGGCAGACAATAAGTAAAGAACAAGAACATTTGACCAGGAAGTGCTGGGCAAAAAATTAGAATAGGGTGATGTGTTAGAATGTCCAGGTGACTATTTTAGATTAAGTAGTTGGGAAAGGCCTGTGCGGTTGACATTTAAGCTAAAACCTGCATGATATGCAAAGATCAGGGAGAATAGCATTCTAGGCAGAGAGAGAATAGCTTGTACAGAGGCAGAAAGTAGTTTGGAATGTGCCAGAAACTGAAAAAAGGCAAGTAGCTGGAACAGGGTGAATGAGAGAAGGGTGGCGAGGAGTCGTCAGTGGAAAGCCATTGGAGAGTTTTAAGCACTGACCAGTTTTAAGTACTTTGGAGGAAACAACAACAAAACAAACTGAGATGGAGGAAAAATTTCTTTATTTTAAATAAGGTGATGACATTCAAGCTGGGACCTGAAGGATAAGAAGATGGCAACCACGTCAAGAGTAGGGGAAGAATTTGCCCGGTGGGGAGAATAGCATGTCAGGCCCGGAGGTGGGAAAGAGCTCGGATCTTCAAGGAACCAAAACACCTGTCAGTCTTGTATTTGGACGTGGGTGACTGAGGCAGGAGGTTAGAGAGATGGAGGTGCTATGTGATCTGGAGTTCAGAGCAGAGGTCTGCACTACTTGGTGGGGGGTGTCGTTGGCATATACAGAGTACTATATTACAGCCTGGGATTGGATGAGGTTACCTAGGACCACAAAGTATAGAGTGAGTGAGAAAGAAACCCCAGCACGGAGCTTTGAAGGTCATCAAGAAGCCAGTAAAGGTGGCTGAAAAAAGGTACTGGAAAGTGGGAGGAAAACAAGGAGAAGTGGATTTGCAGAAACTCTGAAGGAAGATAATGAATGTTCCAAGGAAGGAGTCAGCCATGTTTCCATTGGAAGTTGAAGTCAAGTGAGGGTGAAAATTGATACTGAAGAAAATAGTTTCATAGCACCTGCGGTGGGTAGAGCATAATCAGATTGGAGTGGGTTGAAAAATGACTGTGAGGGAGTAAGAACATTGAGTGGACAGCTGTTTCAAGAAGTTTAACTCTGATGGGCAGAGCTATGGGGCAGTAACTGACAGGGTTTTCAAAGATAAGAGAGAACAGCATCTTTTTACACTGATGAGAATAATCCAGCTGAAAGTTAGGAGGTAGCTGAAAGATGCTAATCTTTGAGAAGACTTAGAATGGGATTCAGAACCAAGAAGACGGATGGAGTAATTTATCTTAATAGGAGAGGCTTTCTCAATTGTGAATGGAGGGAAGAGGAAAAATGTACAGATGCAGGTAGAGTGGTAGAAAGATGCTGGAATTTGAGTAGGATAATTTTAATATTTTTAGGTTTTATTGAGGTATAATTTATATACAAAAAAACCTCTACATATGTTTAATGTATACAATTTGATGAGTTGGTACAGTTTTAATTTTTTATTTAAGCAGGAGGCAAGGCTATCAGCCAGAAAGTGGAGAACGGTTTGTGCAGTTTGAGGCGAGACTAGAGGACGGAAGGTATGAAATAGCCATCTTAGGGAGTGGAAAAATGAACTGACTGGGACAAAGTATGATTGTGTGGCATAATAAGGAGCCCATCCATATGAAGTTCGTAATCCTGAGTTTAAAGGAAAACCACTCAGCCTTATTTAACCTTTTTTCCTCCTGCATTTTATGCCCTCACCTCCCCTTCCTCTCCACTTGATAGCTGACCTTACTCTCCAAGACAAAATACACCATTTGAGTTCTTTAGGGAGCCCTCCAGTTGCTACCTCTAACAGCTGTTAGCTGTTGCTAACAGCTTCTAAATTTGCCAGCATGTTAACCAAAGCAGAAATGAAAACAGTACTTCCTATCCAGAGAATCCTCATCCCTCAGTTTCTCAAAATTTCCACCCACCCACCTTCTTTACTCCTCATGGCTCATAGTTCTATACTATTATTGTACACTAGCACAACCTACTGGGGCTACTGTAATGCTCCCTTTGGTTCTGAAATATTCCTAGATTATTCCTTAAGAATGGCCATAGCATAGCAATAGGTGTTAAGAGAAAAGCATTCGTTTGGTTAAGTTAGTTTAGAAAACACTGGGTTTTATAGGTTTTTGTTTGCTTGTTTTTTTAGTTGCAGGTCTTCTCTGTGCCTTTATTAACCTTATGTGCATACAGATCATCAAGAAGTCTATGCATTAGTTCATATTTCCCAAACTTAATGTGACCACAGAACCCATTTTCTACAGAACTTCTCACTGGATTCCTATTATGGAAGCATCACTTTGGGAAATGCTGTATTGCTCCATTTCAAACTTAACTCCCTTTTCTGTGTTTATCAGAACCAAGATCATTATGCAGTTCTTGGACTTGGCCGTGTAAGATACAAAGCTACACAGAGACAGATCAAAGCAGCACGTAAGTACTTAATTATTTTGAAATAATCAAATATCTGGTATAGGAAAATTATCCTTTTGAAAAATACACAGTATCATAGTCTATAGCCATAACTCTACATTTAACAGCATGTGTTATTTTGTCATAACAATGTAAAACCACAGTCTCTTTACCTTCAGAGCTAGAAAAAAGCAATCAGGTTCATGTATGGACTTTCCCATTAGGCATAAGAAATCAGGGTGTGGGGGTGTGTGTGTGTGTGGGTGTGTGTGTGTGTATGTATATGTATGTCAGGTTAAAGAACATTCTCCCAATTGCAAGCTTTTAGAAAATAATATTTCACCTCTCTTTGGAAGTATGGGCATCTGTACTTAGTGGAAGTTGTCTTGTTACTTAGATTTTTCAATGTTATTTTTGTAGTCCTAGATCCACCCTATCTTTGTTGATACCACCCTATCTTCTGTCCAAGAAAGAGTTGTCTGGTGCTTCATTGTTATTTTCGTTGACAAGGTTAAAATTTTGAGAAGCTCGGGGTGGGGGAAGAGGGGAATGTTGGTAACCTAGTCTTCATATGCCTTATAAAACAGCGTCCTTTAATGCTCCTATCCTTTGCATTCTTGTGGACATAATTTCTTACACACACATTCGGTTCACCTGATTAGTAAAGTTTAGCGGAAGAGGTGAAGGTGATTAGTTTTCTGTGTTTTATCTTAGGAGAATGTTCTGCCCTCCACTCTAGAGAATGGATATTGAGGTCAGAGGAGGTAAGATTGTGGCCATATGGAAATGGAGTAGGGAGTCAAGGCCCGTTGAGAAGAGAAAGTATTGTACCTGGAGGAAGATGATTGGACAAGAACTCTCATGTTGAAAAGTGCTAGTCAAGACTTAGTATAGTAGATAAACTAAAAATTTTCCTCATTAATGCTTACATTTAGGAAAATCACAGCAAATACTTTTTTTTAACAAAGTGAAGGAATTTGTCAGATCATTTTAGACTTATTGGATTTCTTAAAAGGCTGGCATGATTTTAGACAAAGCATTATATTAATGCATATGAATAGTTATTCCAATATACATAAATGCCAAAAAAGTCCACTTGCCATGTAAAAGTGTTTGCAAAGTTTTACTATATGAAAGGATAGCATGCAAATACCAAAAATGTCTTGATATATACAAATTTGTGAAAGAATTAAAAATGCTTTAGAACTACCAAAATAGTTGGTGTTTTAAGGTGAAGGAATTCTTTTCTTTCTCTGAAGATTAAAAATGTGCAATCAATTGTAAAAGAAACATCCATTTGCTTCTATTAAGTCTACTCTTTTCATTGGCATAATAGAAATTAATTTTTGAATATGTATTCTGTAGCCAGAAGTTTTGCAACACCAGTGCAGAGATTGTTTACAGTAAGGGAAATTATAATTTACTTACTGCCACCCTTGTTGAATATTCTGTCGGTGTTTATTCAGAAGGAAACTGTCATTCTTTTCCCTCTGTCACTATAAAACAGTTGCTACTTACTGCTTTCTGAAAATCTAGTCCAAAAATGAAAATGCAAAGTTTGTGTTTGCAAATCTACAATTTAGCACAAATAAATCTATAAAAATGAATGTAAGTCTGATAGCATTTGCGATCCTTTGAGTTCTTGCATCTTATTACAAACACAAAAAAAGTTTTATTTTTGTTTAATATATTTCGAATGACTATAATGAAAATTGGAAAGTTAATTAAGGGTAAAGTAAGTGTTCTTTTTTCCTTCTCTGCTTTATCTGAAAAGAATAAATTACTAGAAAAATTGAATGATGGGTTAGAAGAAAGTACTTGAGTACTAAAGGTGACGTTTAAATTTATGTAACTTTGTTCTTGAAGTAAAAGTTGTCACACTGGCAAATAATGCATATAGGTTTGATATTCTTTGCATGAAAATACTCTTCAGTAATTTGAATTTTCTAGATTTGATAATTTTAGCTTAAAATATTTGTGATATTTTTAACTGAAAACTTTTATCAAGCTTCTTAAAAATTAAAAATCCTATTTAGAGACTTCTTACAACAATAGCAATATGAATGTACAATAAGAGCTCCTTTGCTCATGTACCCTCAAAACACCTCAGAAACTGTCTTTCATGGGGGTGGTAAAGTCTGAAATTTCAGTAAAGTTATAATAGCTGTTCCCAAATTACCTTTGTTTCTTTTCAAACTGCCAATGTTCTTTGGCTCCCTTTACCTTATTTTTAAAAATTGGGTAACATCTTCTGTCCTTCCCTTCCCCTCCCCACCACCCAGGGACAGAGCATAGGATAGTCAGGACCCTCTAATATACAGGGGTGATCAAAGATGAGTAGGCAGAAAAATCAATATAGAAAAAAAAAGTGCGGCATTAAGAGACTATCTGACAAAAAATTGAGACATCACCTCTCTAAGACTTCTTCATAAGGTTAAAAAAAAACATTAAGTGTCTATTACATGTTGTCAGTGAGATATGAAGACACTGCATTAAGGGATGGGGTAGGCATTGCAGAAAGAGAATAGGGAAAAATGAGTAGAGATTACCTGGAAACTAAAAACATGAGAGCAGAATTTAAAATCACCAAGGTCAATGTGCAAGTAGAAAATACAGCAAAGCAGAGGACAACCTTGAGGAATGTTCCCAAGATTCAAAGGGAAAGAATAAAGAGGTGCTAGATTTCCCTAATAAGAAATCAGAATAAATGTAACAGAAACGATAATTTCAAATAAAGAAGAAAACTTCCCTGATTTTTGAAAAAGATGTCTTGAGGTTTAGAGTGCTTGTGTAGGCACGTGAGTTAGGTTTCACTAATCAGCACACAATTGCAATTCAAAGGAAAACAATGTGAGTTATGTCATGCTGCACAAAATCCATTTTGCTGGCGGGAATGGAAGAGCACTGCAAAGAGAAACTTAAAGCCTTCACTGGCTGTCCTGGCAGTGGTCGTGGCTTGTGCTCCGCCATCTGCAGTGTGAGGTACAGTGATTGCGCTCAACAGTAGTGAGGTCATCGTGCTTCCAAACTATCAAGTATGATTTGATTCCTGAGCCTTCAAGATAGTTTGGTTCTCACGGAGATTCTTTTGAGCTACCCAGTAATCTTTATGAATTCCTTTTCTGCCTGAACCTACTAGAATGCAAAAATGCCTCTTATCCGTTGTTAGTGGAGAAACTGATACATTTAACTAGAAGAAAAATCTTGGACCTCAAAAAAACAAAAATATATTTGTCAGTGTTTCTGAACTCTTGCGGTATATATAGACATAACTAAGCTTAATATTCCTGTAAATAGATTTCTACAAAAATGTTCATTGTAGCCTTATTCAGAATATCCAGAAACTGGAAAACACCTAAACTGGGTGTTCATAAACTGGGAAACACCCAAACCTTGTTAAACAGGAATATGGATAAGCAAACTGCTGTATTTTGGTACGGTGGAATACTACTGAGCAATTTTAAAGGAGGACAAATTGCTAATACACACAAGAATGTGGATGAATCTCAAAATATGATATTGGGCAAAAGAAGCCAGACACAAAGACATACTATAGGTTTCGTCTACTTGAAGTTCAAGAACATGCAAAAATAATCTGCGGTAACAGGAATCAGAAAGTGGTTGCTTCATGTGGGAAGGCGAGTCCATTGGAAAAGGGTACAAGGGAACTCTATGGATGATAGACATGGCCTATATTTTCTTTTGGGTGGTGGTTACACAGGTGTATACAATTATCAAAACTCATTGAACTAAATACTTAAAAGTCTGAGCATTTTATTTTGTGTAAATTTATCTCAATTGAATACAACAAATGTGTTAAACCAAAAAAAAAAAACCAATCACTTGGGAAATTAAACATACTCGTGGGCCTAGGCAGAAATAAAAATTATATTAATAGACATAGACTTTTTTTTTTCAAAAGTAAGATCATTGCCTATCAAAACTTAAGGGATGGCAACTAGAGTTGTATGTTAAGTAAGTTCATTGCCTTAACCTATTTTTTTATAAAGAGGGAAGAAATAAAATAAGCATTCAATTCAGAGAATTAAAAAGAATAGCACTAAGAAAGATGGAGGAAGAAAATAGAAGAGATAATATCCCAAAATAGGTTTTGTAAGAAGAAAAAACAAATACAAGTTGAGGGTCCCTAATTCAAAACTCCAAAATGCTCCACACTAAAGCTTTGAGTACTGGTATGATCCTCAAAGGAAATGTTCACTGGAGCATTTCAGATTTCAGATTTCAGATTTCTGGATTTGGGTAGTTGGTAAGTATAATGCAAATATCCCAAAATCCGAAATCTGAAACACTTCTGGTCCCAAGCATTTTGGATAAGGGATATTCAGCGTGTAGTGAAATACAAAGAAAAGATGAAACAATTACAGGAAATATTTTAAATTGAGACCACTATTATATGCAATGAATTTGAAAATTTTTATAAAATTGACTTTTTAAATTGAGGCTGTGGGCCTGAAATACTATAAAACAAGCCTCATAAAATTTACCATGAAAAAAGAGGCATCACAAATCAGTAGAGAAGGGAAGGATTATTAGATGATATTAGGATTTTGAAAAATGACAAGTTTAGATACTTCCTTGAAATTTTTAAAGTTACCAAAGAATTTACCTCCTGAAAACTTTTAGGTCCAGGTAATTTCTCAGGTAAATGATTTCAAATGTTACAAAAGAATTGAAAATTCTTATGCTGAACATAAACTGTTTTGGAACAATTCATTTTGTGAAGTTAATGTAATCCAAGAATGAAAACCTAGCAAAGAGCGCTCAATAAAACTACGAACAATTCTTACTAATGCATGTAATGCAAAAAAAAAAAAAATCCCAGTTAAAATAATAGCAAATTCAATTTGATAGTACACTATAAGAATAACAACACTCAAGAACAAATAGGGTTTCTCTCAGGAATCCAACTTAGGCAATATATTAACATAGCGAATATATTTATAGCTTAGATAATATTAAATCTATGTGGTTTCCTAAATAGATAGTGAAAGTACATAGAATACAATTTAACGTCCATTCCTTTTTGGTAAGAACTTTGAGAAGAATGTAGTTAAGTCCTTACTTTGATAAGTATTTCAGGCTCACAGCCAGCAAACTTTTAACTGTGTGCCATTAATGCTGTTACCATTAAAATCGGGGGGCGGGGGGACTACTCTGCTAATTTTTTATGTGATTTTGGGAGTTTGGGTCAATGAATTAAGTTATTAAATAAGAGATAACTATTGGAAAGAAGGAAAGAGATATATTATTTGTAGATAATATAGGATCTACCTAGAAAACCAAAAGAGTTAAGTGGCTAGATGCAAGAAAAATATGCAAAAATTATTACAGTTTTTGGAAGTTACCATCAAATATATTAGAAGCCTATGGTCAGTTTAAAGATAATCCCAGGGCAAGAATAAGTAACCAAAACAACCTCTCATAAAAATTTGCTATAATAAAAGAGGCATCACAAATCAGTGGGGAAGGGAAAGATTATTAGATATTAGGATTTTGAAAAATGACAAGTTTAGATACTTCCTTGCCTGTATTAAAATTCAAAGAAGATTTAAAGGATTTAAAATTTTTTCAATCTAACCATAGAAAATATTAATGAAACTAGAATTATTGTAAGTACTGGAAGAAATTATAAAGGAAATGATCAGTAAATATATATAAAAATGACTGAATTTTTCCTAAAGCATAAGTATAAGCATAACAGTTCGGGAAAAAACACTAGCAATAAACAGATAGGATGGAATTAGGAGAGGCAGCACACAAACACAGGCTGAAGAGTCAGACTGCCTGGATTGGAGCCCAGTTTGGCTAGAACTTTGAGCAGGTTGCAACGGTTTTGGTTACTTAACCTCTTGGTGCCTCGTTTTCCTCATCTGTAAAATGGAGAAAATAACATAATAGTACTTTCTTCTTAGGGTTATTGAGAAGATTAACTCGTACATATGCCTGGTGCATATTAAATGCTCAATAGCCATTATTTATTGAAAGTAACTCTCACAAACTAAGAAAGAAAACTAAGACAACCCCTCCTTTCAGTTAAAGAATGAAAGATAAAAACAAAAAAATTGCTAAGCACCAGTGATAATCACAAATTTTAAATAATTAGACCCAGTGCTAGTGGGGCTGTGGTAAAAAGGATGTTCACATAGGAGTATGAAGTAGTATAATGTTTGGAAAGGAGCTTATTCCTACATTTCCATTCACTAATTTCTCTTCTGGGACTATATCCTAAGAAGAAAGAATCCTAAATATGGAAAAATACTTGTATTTAAAATTATTTAAATTGGCATTATAGTAGTGAAATGTTGGAAATTATCCAGTATCCAACAGTAGAGAAATACTTAAATTATGATAAATCTACTTGAAGGACTATACTAAGCAGTCATTTAAAAGAAAATTTTGAAGAGCTTGCAAAAAACATGGAAAATGGAAAAGCTATGATGTTAAGTTAAAAAATATATAAATTTATAGATATATAATGACACCTAAATTTTTTAAAGTATATGCTTAAGTGAAAAAAAAAACAGTCTGTGGAAATACAACCAAAATGTTAATAGTCATTGTCTTTGGGTGCTGCCACTTTGGCTAATTCTTAAAATAATTCTTTCAGTTTCTCTATAATTTCCACATTTAATAAGCACATATTTTACTGTGGTAGAAAAGATTCTAAAATAGCATTATAACCTGAGAAAAGGCCTATATGTAGCTCATCTTTAGTTTTGATGCCTAAAGTGACAGATTATCTAAATCGGACTCATTTTGTAGATAAAGCAATGGTTTTAAAACATCACCCAGACAAACGGAAAGCAGCTGGTGAACCAATAAAAGAAGGAGATAATGATTACTTCACTTGCATAACTAAAGGTAAGAAAATACTTTAGATTCAGGAATTTCTTAAAGTAATTGTGATTTACTAGTTGCTGGGACTGGGTTTCCTATGTATAACGCAGTTCAAAATGTCAACTGTCAATGACATTTTAAAACATCCCAACTACATCAGGTTATTTCTAGTAATATCCCCAGAGCCTCACTACAAAAAGTGAGGTTTTCCCAACCAGTAGCATCAGCAACACCTAACAGCTTGTTAGAAATGCAGAATCTTAGGCCCTGCCCTAACTTACTAATTAGAATCTGCAATTTAACAGGATCCCCAGATGATCCTTGTCAGAAGCACCATCCTACACAGTTAATTCATATGTGTTATGTTTAATGATGAGAATGCTGAGATCTTTTCCATACCAAATGCTTTGTGGGACTAAACTGTTCTCTGGTTGTTTTGCTAGTTTAACGCAAATTGATTATGCCATAGTACAGATCCCACAACTATTTGTTGCTATTTACATAGCCATATCCTCATTAAGCAAATTAATATAGGTAACCACCATTTCTAAATGTTTCCTTAAATGTGATTTTTAATTGATGCTAATTTTTAAAAAATTGTATGTAACACCTTTCAGACTTAGAGTCTTCTTGGCCCAGTGCTCAAGAAGGCTAAGATCCTTCCATCTTTTACAACCTGGGATCTAATAATTAACTTTCTAGCTATTGCTTTTTCCCTAGAGTCATCTGCTCTCTTGAGGGGTGATTATTTAACTATTATTTTGTCACTTATCTACCAGATAAGTACCAGAAGTACTTAAGGCGTTAAGTCCAATTATATCCAGTAGTGCTAGAGCTGTTGTTACCTAAGTTAAATCCTCCCCACCCTGCAAACACACAAAATTTTTAAATATGAAAATTAATAAACTTTTTTAAAAGGAGGGGAATATTTGTTTTCTCCCCCCCAAAAATAAAGTCATGGTGATGTGATCTTATAATTTTTTTCTCAGCTTATGAAATGTTATCTGATCCAGTGAAAAGACGAGCATTTAACAGTGTAGATCCTACTTTTGATAACTCAGTTCCTTCTAAAAGTGAAGCAAAGGATAATTTCTTTGAAGTTTTTTTCCCAGTGTTTGAAAGGAATTCCAGGTGAGTTAAGGCACATGCCTGATGATAATGCTCTATTGGCTTGCTTCTTATAGTCTTCCAGGTTTCTGCTTTTTCCCTTTGATAATAGTTTTGTTTATAGACTGTTTCCACAGTCTCTTCCTCCTCCTTCTCTACAATATTGAGCCCTTCTGGTGAACTTAACTGTTCTCATTTATTTTGCTCTCTGAACAGAAGTTCTGCCTTTCTGTAGTGAAATTCCTTTACAACTTATGGGATTTTTTTTTCCCCCTTTTGGAGGAAAAAACAGTATCTGACTTTATGTAAGTGTGATACTTAGGTAACAGTAATTTCCTGTTCTTTTGTTTCCTCCTTATCAATGGGTACACTACTCTATTTGAGTAATTTTCAATTGAGAAAAGCTTTTCTTTTTTTGAGCATATGATTATAGAAGAGCTTCTTTGACAAAATATTTATATTTAAGATTAAATCATATAGGAGCTCCAGTGGTGCAATTAGCATGCAGTACTTAGAAGATTAAAGCATATATAATTTATTTCATTAAAGTTTGTTTTAAAATAGTGTATACCAATATTATTTTACATTTTTGGTTCCATCGGCATTGGCAGATTTCCTTAAAGCACATCTTGGCTGCACGTTGGAATCACTTGGAGAGCTTGAAAAACTCCCGATGCCTGAGTTCCACCTGGAGAGATTCTGGTTTATTGGTTTGAATACCTGTAGGGATTTTTATTGCTTCCAGGCGATTCTGCTGTGCAGCCAGGTTTGAGACCTTTGATTAGCACTTTGGTGCGGCCTAATAATAACAGTGCTCAAGGTGGTAAAAAAGGTGTAGTACATTTTTTTGTGTAATGATTTTGTAGAGTAGAAAACATGGGCCAGTAGCAGCCTCAGGATCCTTTTCAGAGGTGATGAGTGAAGTGCTGAACCTAGAAGTCTGGCTCTAAGGGGGAAGGTGGTGGTGATGAGCTGGTGGAAATCAGTTCCCTCTGTGAATATTAACATCTTTTAATGGGCTGGGCCTACTGGTTGCTTATGTGCTGCCTATTTAGGGGCAGGAGTAAGTGAGCTTGGGGAAAGGGGCTAGCTACTATTTTTACTAGCCTGCCTGGCAGCTGCTATGGCAAACTGAAGCTAACATGTGGTTAGAAGGACTGTCCCGTTGTTTCTCTCCCCACCTCAGTCCATCCTTGGCCTCACTTTTCTCACACCTGGATTGTTTCACATCCCACTGCTGACCTTCCAGCTCTATCTTTGAGTTGGAGAGATGGTAGGGAAGGGAGATTAGAGGGGATTAGTAAAAACTATTGTTGTTTTTAATAAATTAGGTTGTCTCTTGAAATTTTGTACAAAATTTTTTAGTAGAATTTTTCTTTTGATATTTCAGATGGTCAAATAAAAAAAATGTCCCTAAACTTGGTGATATGAATTCATCATTTGAAGATGTAGATGCATTTTATTCTTTCTGGTAAGTGAATGTACTGTTTCTATGATACTGTCATTTTTTAAGAGGATAAGTGTTCAATAAATAATTGATCATTAATTAAGGGATGGGTGAACTGCAAAACCCTCACTGAACAAAAACACTCTTGTATATCTTATATGTGATATTTAGGCTCTTATGATTGTTTTTCAGTCTGTTTTCTATTAATGAGATTTCTAAATATCAAGCACATTTATAGCAGTGAAAATTAAAATTGGGGAGTCATTTGAATTCTTTAAAAATAAACACATTTTTATTTAGCTATCTTCATATTGAAAGTGCTTGAGTCCATGAGGAAGGAGACAGTACTCTTTGTCTCTGTAACTAATTCATTAATTTTTAATAAACACATACAAAAACATAAAATCACTGTAGAATAGAAATAACAAGATTTAGTTCTATCAGTTGAGTTGTTTTTACCTTCAGAGGATACAAATCAAAGATATGAAAACCACTACTAGGGTTACCTTAAGACTTGACAGACTAGTGAAAGTGAAGGCAGGGAAAATTTTAGCAAGTCCTAGTCAAGAGAAACCCTAACAAAGAAGAGATAGCAGGGAGGTATGATTTTGACTTACAGATGATGACAAAATGCAGGGTCATTAAATAAAAGAAGATGAGGACTTGAGCTTAGTGTTAGTTCAGTGGAGGGAAGGGATCCATTAAAACAAACTCATCCATTTGCCATTACTGTTTTTTTAAAACTATATGCATCTAACTTAATTTTAAAAGGAATTTTCATTTGTTCTGCCTTGACTTCATTTTATTTCTGTTTATATTAGGTATAATTTTGATTCTTGGAGAGAGTTTTCCTATTTAGATGAAGAAGAAAAAGAAAAAGCAGAATGGTATGTATGCATGTCATTAATAAAGGAAGATATTTATTTGGTTCTTTGGTATTTGTGATGATGTAAAAATATACCACATGTATTTTCTTTCGTATTTTCTCTTGCTACATCCTTTTTAAACAAGATCTTTGATATTTTGAAATCCCTTCTCACAAGTTAAACTAGATGGGGCCAAACCAATTGGTTAGGATATGCTTAAGAAATTGCTGAGGAATGTGATTGTTAAATAGCTCAATTTAGCAAATTCTTTTTCTTCTGGTTGCTTGACTTAAGTTTTATTTTGGTTTTTCCTGTGTGTGTAGGGAAATTCTTTTGACATGAATGTCCAAAAAAATAACCAAAATTAATACTAAATAGAATCCCCCTTTAATGTTAGTAATGATATAGCATTTTAACCTTCTAAAACATTATTTACATATAAATTTATAAAATATTACATTTTCCTGTCATACCATCTATAAGCAATAGTTTCTAATATTTTCTATTTTATAGTCGTGATGAGAGGAGATGGATTGAAAAGCAGAACAGAGCGACAAGGGCTCAAAGAAAAAAAGAGGAAATGAACAGAATAAGAACATTAGTTGGTAAGTATAATTGATTTTTTTTTTAAGTTCTTTAAATGTTAGAAATTCAAAAGATTAACTTTTTGTTTTGGTAGACAATGCATATAGCTGTGATCCAAGGATAAAAAAATTCAAGGAAGAAGAAAAAGCCAAGAAAGAAGCAGAAAAGAAAGCAAAAGCAGATGCCAAACGGAAGGAGCAAGAAGCTAAAGAAAAAGTAAGATTACATTTGAAGAAGTTGGACTTTAAATGTTTATAAGATCTTTAATATTCAAATCTATTTAAAAAAATTATAATCTGGAAGCAGAGAATTGGGTGCTACTATGAGTGAATCATGACAAGTTTGGTACAATTGATTGTTAAATCTTCCTTACCAGCAAGTTTTTATTGAGTAAAAATATACTGTCATATAAATTCCTTTAATACTATGCTTATTTCTAATATGTCTGTTTTACACTTTCTGATAAATGTTTGTAGATCTTTACCAGCTGCCTTTCCCAGTTCAACCTTCAGTCTTCGATAAGTTGACGTGTCACCTTTCTAATATAATTATTAAAACATTGAATTTTTAAAATAAGATTATAAAGCATTTAGAAATTTTAAATTTTCTTATTAAAATGATTTTACTCCCCATTTTTAAAGCAAAGACAAGCTGAATTAGAAGCTGCTCGGTTAGCTAAGGAGAAAGAAGAAGAGGAAGTTAGACAGCAAGCATTATTGGCAAAGAAGGAAAAAGATATCCAGAAAAAGGCCATTAAAAAGGAAAGGCAAAAACTTCGAAACTCATGCAAGGTATGTCAGACTGAACAAACACTAGGCACAAGTAAACCAAGTTGCTGATTAAGCTTAAAGATATTTCTTTTCTTATAATACACAAATATAATTAAACAGATGCATACATTTTATCTTAAAAAGTGTATTTGTTTTTAAATTAACAATTTTCTGAATTTCAAGTGTGCATATTTCAGTATGCAACCCTGATAGTTTTTCTTTAAATATAACCATCTTGCCATTATCAAACAAAAAAAAGTTGCTTCCTATTCTGATACTTGCTCCATATTCCTCTCCTTGATTATCTCAGCAATGTCTTTTTATAGTTGGTTTATTCAAATTAGGATTCAACTAAGGTTAATACAGAGGCTTCAGTTGTGTCTCCTCATTGTGTCTCTTAGAATGCTCTAATTCTGTAATAGGCCCCCTATCATCACCACTTCTCTCCCCACCCACCCAATTGCCATTGATCTGGAGAAACCAGATCATTTTTCTGAGAATGTGCCACAATTTGGTTTTAGCTGGTTACTTCCTAGTGATGTAAAAATAATTTTTATCTTAGAAAATGTTCTTTTAGAAGTTAAACTTATTTTCAGGGTTCTAAAAGCTTTCATTTTTATCTAAACAAAGGGATGTCATTTGTGTGAGTACTAGTAGTTTTCATGCAAACATAGTTTTCACTAAAAAATATTGACCAAAAAACCCCAAAAGTTTTGAAGTATAATTTTGTCTAAGAGATGTTCTTACATTTTAAACTGAAAGTCAAAGCAGTACTATTCCTTATTAAACAGCATTGAATGAATAAATTAGCGAAATTCCAAGCTATAGGTAGAAATTGCCACACAGAGAATATTTTATATCATTGTAGTTAAATTTAGCAAGTATGTAAATGTTGAATTTGTATAGAAAAATTCATGTGACTGTCCAGAAGGCTCTAGACACTAACATGTATAGTCTAATATATGCCATCCTAAATCTTCAGATAATACAGTTTAAGTTAACCTGCCCCATCAGCAGGCTTTGAAAGAGGTGTAATAAAAATATAAGCACTGGTTGTCTCTTTAGGCATTTTGGTAAGGGAGAGAAAAATCTAAATAGAAAAAATGAGATGTTTTTCTCAGATTTACCTTAGAAGATTGTTTTCAGAAGGATGCACTCTATCAGAGTGGTGAAGAACATGGGCTCAGGGCAAGGTGTCTGCGTTTGAAGTCATTCTCGGCCTCTTACTAACTGTGGGACCCTCAGGAGGTTACCTCAACAGTGCCTCACTTTCCTCACCTACACTATGGCTAAAATAATACCTGGTCATAGAGTTGTGAAGATTAAATGAGATCATTCACATGTAGTACTTGGCACATTCAGCATATAAAGAGAACTCAGTAAAAACCTTAAAAAGGCCATTCGGAAATAGAAAGCTTGAGTAGTTGTTAGAGATTATGCATGAACAAGGGTAAAAGTTCTGGCATTTGTTAACTTTGTTTTATTGCTTCTTTCTCTCATGAGTTAATTTATTCATTCATAGTAAATGCTCATCAGATAAATTATGACATACCAAGCAGTTATAACTGACGTGGATATAATAATGACACAGTCTTTGCCTTCAAGGAATCCACTGATTAGTTACGGGAAATGACAAGTAAACAGGCAATTCAAACACTTCAAGATGAATACTAGGATGAGAAGGTTCCAAAAAGATAGTCAAGGAAGCCTTTCTGGATCTAGTAGGATTTAGCCAGGTGAAGCAGCACCTCTAACACATGATTAGAGATAGAGAGGGAGTATTGAGAATGCAGAGATCCAGAGAAATGAGGTTTAATGAGCCAGGGGCACCTAAAGAGGTAAGGAGGAGCCAGGTCTTGAAAGACTTTATAGGTCTTGCTAAAAAGTTTAAATTTGATCCTGAGTTGGTCTTGGTCAGGGTTCTGAGAGGAGACTAGAGGCAGAGAGACCAATTTAGGAGTCTTTTGCCACAATCTAGGTGAGAGTGTTGTGGCCTTCAAGCTAGAAAGGTGAGAATGAAAAAGTAAATGAAATGAAGAGATACTTAAGAAAGAATAATTTACTGCCTGTTGGGATTGATTGTGTGTTGCAGGTCAGAGAGCAAGAGTGAGGTTTATATACACCTTGGCTCATTGAATGGAATACTGGATGGATGGTGGTAGCATTCATTGAAATAGAAGACAAAGGAGGAGGAAAAGGCTGGGGGGAAATGATGAGTTCAGGTAGGGCATGTTGAGCCCATTGGGACACTCATGAAGATGCTCAGTAGGTGATTGGGTGTACGAGTCTAGAGTTCAAGAGCAGGATTATCACAGACTCATCCACATCTCAATGGCACTAGAAACTCTGCAGCTGTATGAGATCGCCCTGGGAGAGAGTATAGAGTGAGGAAAGTAGAGGATGGGACCATGGCAAACACCAATACTTAAGGTACTGATGGAGGAAGAGAAGCCTGTGGAGGAGTGACCAGACAGATAGGAAGAATATCAGTAGTGCTTTTGGAAACATAGGGAAGTGTCAACAGAAAAGAAGCATTAGTGAGAGTCAGATTGCATGGACTAAGGAAGCAGGGAGAAGTGAGGAATAGGAGACATAGTGTCAGCAGCAGTTTAAAGCATGGGAGGCACTTTCCAGTTACTTCTTATACATACAGGTACATCGTGCTGTTCCATTCTGAGTGTCATCTTCAGTTAATCAAAATTTTTGCTAATACCTCCTGTTCCTTAACATACTATATTATCTTTTCTTTAATTTCACATTTAAAATCTCCAGTAGATTTTATAAAGTTCAGCACACACTGGATAGAACAGGCAGCCAAACAAAGGGATTTTAATTTGAGTCATCATACATAATTTCTTGATCTTAAGTGTTCTTTGAAGAATCATTCTGGCTTTTATAATATCCCTAGGCATTCTGCACCATCTTCTTGTTTCTGTTTTGCTCCCCAGTCTGTTTGGTATAATGCCTTTTATTGCTGGCTGTTTGGAGAGAGCCCTGGGAGGTACCCTAGAAGTACAACTGGGGATGGGCAGAAGGCCATTGTGTATTTTCATGTCAGGAACCTGAGAGCCCATGCTTTGTAACTGTGTTAATGGATGTATTTTTGAGTGTCAGTAGATATAATTTGGAAATGTTTGTGTTTGTGCTTCTAGACCTGGAATCACTTTTCTGACAATGAGGTGGAGCGGGTTAAAATGATGGAAGAAGTGGAAAAACTTTGTGATCGGCTTGAACTAGCAAGGTATACCAGTGGAACTTCTACTGAAGTCTTCTCTTGACCTTAAGATAAAGTTTCATCCCTTTTTTTCTTTAGCTTACAGTGCTTGAATGAAACACTCACATCATCTACAAAAGAAGTCGGAAAGGCTGCTCTGGAAAAACAGGTAACAGAAGAACACATCACTTCTACTTATATTTAGCATTTAATTCTGCTTTTACCTCACTATTTCTTTACCTAATATATAAGTTACTAAGAGCAGAGAGTATCTGATTTCTCTCTGTATCTCCCATTATGTTTTATTTATACTAAGTGCTGTTTTTTATTTAAACTGGATTTAATGTGTATGGTTTTTACCATGCATAGTGTTTGATTTGTGTTATTTTAGCACATTAATCTTCATTTTTGCAAAGTCATTATTAGGGAAAATAATTGTTTTGATTATTCCTTCAGTGTTTTCTTAGGGTAATAACATTTAGAACCAAAAGAGATCTTTGTTGTGTCTAGTAGTCTACACCTTATATTTTACAGATAAGGAAACAGGCCCAGAAATTCAATTCAGTTCAACAAATATTAGTACCTACTAAGTGTAGCACTATGCCTAGGTTTTTTTGAGAAACATCTAATGCTATTGCTGCCACTAAGGAGTTATGCTGAACATTTATACTGGAAAGAAAAAGCTTAAGGACTAAAAGGTGGAGAGCTCACAGTAAATACTGTAGGTTAGATAGGAAGTGCCAAAATCCAGGTCTGGGTGGCCAAGAAAGGCTCAGTGAAGGGATTGAACTGGCCTGGAAGGAAGGATCATGTTAAAATGAAGGTCAGGGGAACAGCATGTGCTATAAAATAGAGATAGAAGTAGAAAGTTATGGAGGGGAGAAGTGGGAAATGAAGTTGGTTATGAAAAGTAGAGCCAAATTAAGCAGGTTTTTGATACCATAATAACCAGTTTCCATTACTGCAGATTTTTGAGTAACTGAGGGTTCAACATTGTACTGTTAATCTAGCATTTGCAGGCAGAATGCATCCAAAAGATGTAAAGTAGCTAGTTATAAGAATCTCACTGTAAGGGCCTGAACTATGGAAGTTATGACAGGAATAAGAAAAAACTTTTCATAGTTACAATTATTGTGACTTGATGACTAGTTCTAAGGGATTGAAGGAGAGAAATGAGTCAAAGATGACTCCCAACATAGCAGCTGACAGAAGCAACAAGGGTAAATAAAATTTTCTTTTTTTGTGCATGTTTGAAGATAGATCAGAAGGAACGATGTAAAGGGTAGAACATCAGGATAAAACAGAGGCCACTTAGCTATACTTTTTCCTTTTTGTAGAGAATGAATGAGATTATCTGCTGAAAGGGTGAGTATGAGTTTAAAGAGAGGTTTGAAATGGCCTTGTGGGTGAATAACCCAGTGACCATAGACTTGCCAAATAGTGTCCAAGGCGCATGGAAGTCACATGACATGAGTACTGGGCAGGGCAGGTGGTGGGAGGTTCTTGGTTCCTCAGGCAGATTTATGCAGCCTGGAAGCTAGAGAAGGAAAAGCCAGAGTGAAAAGCTGATGCCAGTTTTGGGGTTGGCTTGGGAGTATAGGATCAGAGTAAGGGTGAGTTGAGGACCACAAAGGCCCAGCCAGAAAGGCGTGTAGAATAGGAAGATACTTTAAGTCCCTGACTTCCCTATGATATTTGTGTAGATAGAAGAAATAAATGAGCAAATTAGAAAAGAGAAAGAGGAAGCTGAGGCTCGTATGCGACAAGCATCTAAGAATGCAGAAAAATCAACTGGCAGAGGTGGAAATGGCAGTAAAAATTGGTCAGAAGATGATCTGCAATTACTAATTAAAGCTGTGAATCTTTTCCCTGCTGGAACAAATTCAAGGTACTGGTTTTAATGAAACTTCTCTTCAACATATACTGGAGCCTGGAGATAATATAGGCAAACATTCAAATAGCAGCATTGGTTAAAACAGAAACTTGCAGAGATGAGCTTGAGTCTAAATTTTCAAGACTGACTTTCATTAAATTCTGTGCCACAGTGGAAAGTGTGAAAAGCAAGGTGCATTTTGAACCTGTTAATCTTATCCATTACACCAACACATATACATATATACATACAGCAAGATGGTTCAGCAATTTCTGAGGAAATTGAAGATCATGAGACATAAACCTTGACTATGTTGGCTTATTCTGTCTTGGCTTGTGCTAGGGACTAGATTTTGTGTTCTGTAGTCCCTTTTTCACAGTCTTCCTTTCTTTCTTGTTTCCTACCTCAAGCTGGAGCTTGCTTCAAAGTCTGAGTTTAGCACTGAAAGAAGCCTTAGAGATCCAGTTTCCCTCATTCTATAGATGAGGAAACTAAGGCTCCATTTTCAGAATGATGTATTTATCTCCTTTTCTTAAGTAGTATGTGTTACATTGGCAGTATACACAAATGTGTGGTTTTATTTCTGTTGATTTGTACACAGAATCTGTAAGTTTTTGTACAAACTTAAAACCAAGATTGTATACAGTTGATTTAAACTTATGAAAAGCAAAACTATAGTCTAGGCAATAGTAATTTATAGAGTAATAGCATAATTAAACCTCCAATTTATCTGAAGCTTATTCTGTAGATATTATAACTAACACTTCTGTAGTAAAAATGTAATGGTTTTTGTTTTTTGTTTTGTCTTTCCTTATTATTAAACTATTACATTGGTTGCTATAGATGGGAAGTTATTGCTAATTACATGAACATACATTCTTCTTCTGGAGTCAAAAGAACTGCCAAAGATGTTATCGGGAAAGCAAAGAGCCTCCAAAAACTTGGTGAGTTGCAGTTTTGAGAAATCAATTTGTTATTAATACCTTGAAAAACATATTTTGAAAATAATTTATGCAATTTAATTAAAGACTGAATGAGATGACCTGTTATGTATTTAAAATTTTTCATTTCTCAGATCCTCATCAAAAAGACGACATAAATAAAAAAGCATTTGATAAATTTAAAAAAGAACATGGAGTGGTACCTCAAGCAGACAATGCAACACCTTCAGAACGATTTGAAGGTAATTAAATTTTGTTTTTCTAGAAATAGAAAATGCTAGCCATGTACCCAGGCTACTTGAAGATACACAAGACCTAGGGTCTATGTGCAGAATGATTGGAAAATGAAATGTTTAGCAGACTGGAAGATGTAAAGCAAGCATTTTCAGGACAGTCACAGATTCAACCAACCATTAATAATTGAGAATTGCAATTCTTCCATTTCAGATGCCATTCGAAGGAGGGGCTGAGCTTGTTTTGCTTACCAGATTTTACAAATCAGTGTTAGAGGATATTAATGGGACAAATGAAGAAATAATAGTATTCTATCAAGAGTAATTTCTTGATTTTGAAAAATGTACTGTAATTATTTAAGAAAATGTCTGTTTTTAGTGAAAAACATACTGAAGTATTTAGGAGTAGAGACATGTCTGCAGTTTATTCTGTTATATTAATAGAACAAAGTATGTCTACAAAGGGAGAAAGAAAAGCAAATACAGTAAAATGTTTACATTTGGAGATTCTGGGTATATAGGGATTCTTTCTACTCTTCTGAAATTATTTCAAAATTAAAAAGTTAAAAACTATCAGTGTGCTAATATTGTCAGGTAGTCTAATTTGATCACTCTGGACCAGTGTTTTTCACACTTCAAATCATGACCCATATCTGGGTCATGAAATCAATTTAGTGGGTTTTGAATAGAAAACATGAGTTTACACCTTTAACACGGGGAAGTATTAACTTGCAAAACTTGTTCATGTTATGTGTGTTTGGGGATGTGACATAAGTTATTTTTTTTCTTGCTATGACAGAAATAGTTTGAAAAAAGTTTGCTTTGTGAAAAAAGTTCTTTCACTTCATGTGTTTGTGAGCCACCAATCCTTTCTTTCCATAAACTTATCTCGGAAATATGCTTTCCTGATCACAATTCCAAATATGCTTTTGGATTAACTAATAGACTTGACTCTATGTAAGCTGTTCTTGTCTTCTAATAGTCCCAGTTTTACCTGTATTCTTAGTGTGGTTTGTTATCCCCAAATTTCAGTTTATAAATGAGACTTAACAATGTTCTATAGAAGGGGAAAATTCTGTGGTTGTAAAAATCAGGGTGACTTGTCTAAGTTAGGCATTATTTTGGCTCTTCTGATAAAGGTAAGTAACAAAGTGAAGTTTCAGAACACCTGGAGGGCACTTCTAAAGGGGTTTATTCACCTGCTCTTTTATCTTCTCCACAAAGTATCATATAGCATTCAGGTATTAGCACCATATTCTCAGCTTTCTCTAGGACTTGCTTCCATGTTGGAAGCAGAGGCTGATGTTTTTACCAGTCTCCTTTCTGTGAGGAGAGGTGAGTGACCCTATAAGGGCGGAAAGATCGGCGGTGATGCTATACTGTATCTCTTTTATGGGCTTAACGGGAAGGCTCCTGGCTCTTCAGTTGTACCATTAAACAGTAAGCTGGCACCATTTTTTGAATAGTGATTTCTCATAGGAATTTTATAACATTACCTTTCATTTTGGTATTGTGAACAGCAGAAAATAACTGCATATCACTTCCATATTTTTCCAACAGAGGAAATGAATTAAATCTATGGTATTAAGGAGGGCTTTAGACCAATAAAAGGAAATTCACCTAAGGGCTTCTAGAATTTAAAAGCTACCTTCAGAAAAGCTTCTAATTTGCCTTCAAATACAGATACAAATTCTCTGCCTTGTTTTAAGTAGGTGGTGGTATTTTTCTTTAATTGGGAAATAACTTTGGTTTCTAGACCCAACTATACCAGATCTCACAGGATATAATTTCAAGCAGTAGTCAGGCTACTGGTAGTATAGGTCTGCATTTTCACTGCATGGTCTGAAATAACAAAATTTGAATAGTCCATTAACATAGAAAAACCAAATCAATTTTTCACCATTTAATATTCTTATTTTACCTACAGAAGTGGTCTGTATAGATAGTACTTACATCCTTAAGAAATATATTTATTCCTGACACATGTATTAGGTGTTTTGTCATATATAAAAGGTTTAGTTGAAGAACCACAGTAGCAGTTACTAGAGGTGCTCAGCATTGGCTCCACAGGTTTTAGCAGATGTGGAAAAGAACGCCACACTACAACGCTGAATCTAATCTCAGCTTTACCTCTTTAGCTCTGCTACCTTGGGCACTTGGCTTAATTTTGCTAGGCTTGTTTACTCCAGTGTAAAATGAGAATGGTTTCCATCCAACAAAATTTTTAACTGTGAGGAAGCTCTTTTCCCTATCCTGTAAGGAACTAGATTTATCAGAACTCTTAAGTAACTTGTGGTGGTGTTTTTCAGCCTAACAGTCCACTGGTACTATTATATAAACTTAAATGTGATTTTTTGAAAACGGTCTGGTGAGTATATTAGGTTGTAAGAAACCAATACAAGGCAGGTATTTTCTATTATACTGTTTAAAAAGCCTTTGAGATGTTTAATTTTCTGGGATGTGAGCTATCTAAAGTTTTTTTCTCTCTCATTAATACTTAGAGGTTTATTGGTATTTCTCATCTCCAGAAGTTTGTTCAAAATTACACATCCCAGATTTGAATGGCCACTTAGCAGATACTTGTGCACCAACTCATCTGGCACCATGTTCTAAGACAATTTTCTACCAATCAGGATAAGAGTTTTTAAATAAAAATTTTTCTTAAACAGGTCCATACACAGATTTCACCCCTTGGACAACAGAAGAACAGAAGCTTTTGGAACAAGCTTTGAAAACATACCCAGTAAATACACCTGAAAGATGGGAAAAAATAGCAGAAGCAGTGCCTGGCAGGACAAAGAAGGACTGCATGAAACGATATAAGGTTGTAGATTTAGAGTTCACAGATTACACTGTCATTTAAATTATAACTTGTTACTGTTAACGTTTTGATTGTGTGTATTAACTGGGTAATAATATACATTATCGTGCTTATTTCAATACTAGTAGTTATGGAGCCAGTATTACAAAGTTTCTAGTCCTGGCAGTTAGTGAAGTTAACAATTTCAATAGTATCTTAATTTATAGATTCATCCAATTTGAATTTTTTACATATTTATACCAAATGCTATATATGTCTGTTTTTAAATTCTGACAGCTTCTTAATTTAAATCATACCTTTCTCCCTTCCTAGGAACTCGTTGAGATGGTAAAGGCAAAGAAAGCTGCTCAAGAGCAAGTGCTGAATGCAAGTAGAGCTAAGAAATGACTTAATGACAATCTTTGTTGTGTGTGCATTTTTATAATAAAACTGAAAATACTGTACAAATTTTCATTCTTAAAATTATACTTAAAAAGTGTGCTTCCTCCAGCATAATTTGTCAGAGCACAAAGATTGTTACACAAAACCACCTTCAAGGTGGTAGTCGTCTTATCCTTTGAAAGTATGACACAGTATTTCATTCAGATTTCCAAATATATGTGTTCATTTTTTATTTTTTTTATTTAGGGATTGATAGCTTAAAACTTGCAGGTTTCTTAGTTTTATAAATATGTATGTTCAAAATATTTTGATTAGGAGCATTTTAATCACGAGGCCAACACATGTTACTCTGAATCTGGTTAAAATCTGGTAGTTGCTCAATGGGACCTAAGGATTAAAAAGAAGACAGTTAAAACTGAATTAAAAGAAAAGTACTTGGCCAACTTTCTACATAGGAGAAAAGGAGCCAGACTTACCAACAGCGGCAATAGCTGGACTCTTATCATAAATATATTTGGTACATACTTCTCGAACTGTCTCGGCATTCACAGCCTGAAATAGGGAAGATACTATCATTCAGAGCTTTATTCTATACCTGGAACTTCTAAAAACTAAAGCAAGGTGTAGGATACGTATTTCCAGCTTTTGTAACAAGGATCTTTTTACACAAGACCCAGTAGTATCAAAGGACTACTTACATCAATTCTTGCTTCAAGCTCAGGGATGGGAATCCTTCTATTATAGCATAACATTTGCCTACCAATATCTTCACATATTGGAGTTGAACCTGTTGAAACAGAAGGAAAAACTAAGTATTGGAATATAGATCAACCACATGAAAACAGAACTATGTCTTTATTCTTACCATCAAGCTGCAACAACATGTTTGTTTTCAAAAGATTTTTGGCTCGTGCAACTTCACTTTCAGTGACACTTGTACAGAGTCGAATCCTAAAAAACATTTGGAAAAATGGTATTATCAAGTAGTTGGAAACTGTTATGTTTTTTACCAGTTTAATGACCTAAAGAAAGATACAATGCTATATTCTATATTCACAACATATAATTATGATTTCAACTTAAAAGTTGAAATTACTAAAAATCCCAATGCTTAGCAAAAGCTAAAATACTGATTCTTTACTTTCCTTAGTATTGTTAATTTTTCAAAAATGATACACAAATTTGTCTAATTGTTCATTAGCAGACAAAGGTTCAATACAAACAGGCTGACCACATTTTGAGAAATGCTATAAGCATCTTGAGACTTCATGAATCCCCACCTGTTAAGGTCTGATATGTATGCCAGGGGTTAGGTCTGTGGGTCCTTCATTTTCTCAAAAGATCAGTTGCGTCTAACTTCAAATTAATAATTAAATTAATAATTACATCCCAGTTAGATTTAGAGACGTAAGTCACTTAAGAATAGTGGACGAATGGAACCAGAGCTAAATAAGTTTTCCAAGAAGGTGTGAACCTTTCTGCCTCTGTCTACTGACTTAATATACTAGTTTTTGATTAAAGCATTTTTCTTTTAGCAATGGCAACTTCAGATTTACCTTCATAACACTGCCTTCCCAAGCCAGATTACTTTCAGAGATATTTTCTGAACTATTTCTAGTTGGCTTTTAACTTTTAGGATCTTCTTTCTGAAGTAACCTGCTTCTGAAACATTAAATCTTTCCATAGTATAAATCAGCTTCACATGAGACTTACATCTGTGATCTTTAACAACATGGCGACTATTGCTACTGCTTAGCCTAGTTCCCTTAATTAAAAGCTAAAATCACCATAAAGTATAAAGGAGAAATTATCCTAAAATTTGAATTCTAAGCAAAATTTATATTACTTAAAGCTATTTTCTCACCATTCTTTTTGAACAACATGTAGCATGTCTGCAACTGTGGCTGGTTCACAAACCATATAGAGTCCCCATAATCCTGTATCTGTGTAGGAAGTGTTGAAAGACTGGAAGCTATGGCAGAGGCTGCCATGACAAGTGAGCTGGGCCAACTTGCTAGATAAATTCTGTAAGGAAAAAATAATAGTTCAAGAGAATTGTAAGTATACATGTTCAAATTATCAGAAGGAACAATGAGATATGTGAGAAATAGTGACTGCCCTAAAAGGTTAATAAGTTCCCCAGTTTTATCCAGCAACATCTCAATAAAGTTAAAAGTCAATGAGACTAAGAATTATGTTTATCTTGATGGCCCAATGCATCCCCTGGAGAAATTCATGATGTATAAAAGCAATGAATCCTTGTAATTACTGCAGTAGCTGTACCTACTTCTAAAACAGCATAGCTCTTGGCTATGTATGCGTAAAGATTTGAAATTATTTAATACATTGCATGTGAAGCCTAAGATATTTAGATGCAATGTATTTTGAAGAAATCTTTGAGTACAGAAATCTATGCGCTATATTTTGAAATAACTTCACTTACAGAAGAGTTGCAAAAATAGTACAAAGAATTCCCTTTATCCAAATTCCCTTAACAACTGTAATCATTTTACCATGTTTGCTTTATCATTCCCTTTACACATTTTTTCAACTGTTTGAGAGTTACAGATATGATGCTTTTTTGCCCCTAAATATGTTAGTGTGTTCTGAAAAACACGGAAATTAATTTTCTTAATCACCTCCATACAGTCATCTCTCGGCATTTGTGGGGGATTGGTTCGCAGACCCCCCACTGGATACCAAAAGCCACAGATGTTCAACTCCCTCACGTAATATGGTGTGTAGTATTTGCATATAACCTTATGCACATCCCCCCATATACTTTACTTATAATACCTAACCCACATAAATGCTGTGTAAATAGTTGTTATACTGTACTGTTTAGGAAACAATGACAAGAAAAAAGTCTGCACGTGTTCAATACAGATGCAACCATCCATTTTTTTTTCCTGAATATTTTCCATTTGTGGTTGGTTGAATCCACAGATGCAAAACCCACAGATACAGAAAGCCTAGTGTACTATTAAAATTGGGATATTAACAATGATATAGTCATATTAACTAATTCTTCTATTCTTATTCAAATTTTCCCAATTATCTCACTAATAAACTTTGTGGCAAAGAAAATGTTTTTTTCTGGCCCACATGCAATCCAGGATCAGTTTATATTTTAAGTCAAAACTCACAGTACAAAGCTTCATTTTACCACTTTGGGGTGGGGGAGAATTCTTACAAAGAACTTACATTTAGAAAAACAGAAAAATCTTCCATTTATTATAGAAAATTACTTTAAAATCACTTACCATTCCTCCTCCAAAAGAGCGATCCCAGTTGCCAATCAGTGTGTTTGCAACCATGAGACAGATTGTATCTGGATGTGCCCAACCAACAGCTTCAACAGCTATTGCAAGGTGTGCCAAAGGCATCTTGTCATCTCTCACACGGATCTAGTTAAAAAAAAAAAATCTAGTTAAGATTACCACTATGTAACAGGCTTATTAATAAGAAAGACACAAACTCACCAGTCCCGTTAATTGCAACGTTCAAACTTACTAGGACTCTATTTTGTTTTTAAACTATCAGGCCTCATTCCATTGTTTAGTTTAATACAGAAGAATTTCATGAGTTAAGGAAAAATTACTTTCACCAAAGGATCTCCAACTGAAATACTACAGACAGCCACCAGATGGTTTACCTGGTCAAAGAGTTCTATTATCTTACTGGAAGAAATCAATCTTTTGTGTTTGTGCATCTGAATCTTTCTATCTAAATTTAAACTAATATTGACATTACAGGTTTATTTTTGTACTGCCAATGCTACAATTCTATGGAGCTGCCAACATCAAACCTCTTTCCTGATACTACTATGAGCATCATCCTTAATAAAGGAACCTAAGCCTCTAAGGAGGCTTAAAGCTACAGGTGACAAATAGCAGTTCTGGCTCAAAGAGCTACCCCCAGAAATGTACTGTGGGCAAGAACTTAGCCAAGAGTAAACCTGATATGATAGTCAAAATTTGGGTTTTTTTAAAATTAAAAGATTACTTTTATACCTTACGAAAAAGCAAATTATAACACTGCTCTTAAAACCTTGCTTCCTTAGCAAGGAAAAACAGGTGGTTAAACAATATGGAATAGGAAGGACTGTAAGCAAATTAATCTATCCTTTCCCTTTTTCTGTATTTTAGTTTAAGGCTTTGACTTCTTCCATTTTACTCCTATTGGAAGTATGCACCTTTTGTAAACTTATGTATAAACACAAGTTGAGAAACCCATATGGCTAAATACTACATAGGACGCTTACCCTACCTCACTTCCTGTGAATTTGCAGGGAGGCAGAGCTGGTATTTCTCCTTTGTGTGTGCATAAAGAGTCACCAAAATGAAACTTTGCTAGCTCAAGCAGTTCATCATGGGAAACACCTAAATTGAAGGAAAACATTTTCACATCTACCAGCAAGACAGTTTACAATAAACTATAGGTAGTATAATGTAATGTACATTATACATGAACTATTTGTACTCACTAAAAGCCATTAAGAGTAAGCTCACACAGCACACTTATTTCCTTGGTGTTGCCATGCTTGGGCTTGTACAGCTTTCTCATTTTGTAAAGCAACTCACAGTTTTCATCAACAGACCAAGTATTCACAGCTGAAGATAATAAGACAGCTTGAAAATACCAATTTTCATACAAAATCATGTTACATTAAATTGTAAAAATTTCTAGAATGCAAACTAGCAAAAAAAGGTCAATTTTCAGTAGATTATTTTTTAAAGTAGAAAATACAAATATGGGCTATATCTCATCTAAAGAAAGCTGGATATACAGATAAGCTGCATTCTCTGAGCTCTGCTGTCAGAACTCAGGACAAAATAGTGTCATCTACATTTCTGAATACATCCATAGCTATCCAGATGCTCACTACTTGCCATCCAAAACTTAGGAATTACTTAGAATCCATATCCCTTACTATCCAAACCTGGCACCCAAGTAGATTAAGTCAGTGAAGGATTCTTAAACACAAATATAAACTTACAAAACAAATTTAGGCATGTATTTAATACACAGTGTGTATTTAATACACAGTGTGTAAAGTGTGTACTTTAACACACTGACTGCCACACTAAAAAAAAAAATTTTTTCCTTGGGGCCACGGTGTTTTATTACAAAAATAGAATAAAACTTTGAAAACAAAAGGATCCTTTCTAATTTAATGAAAAATTTATTATTTTTTATTGTTTTCTGTGTGTGAGTTATATGCAACTTGAAAAATAGTACACTCGGCTCCCAAGGTAGAGACGTGTGAGTTACATATGCTTCATGAGGCCCCAAGCTCAAAACTAGCGTGAGTTAAATACAACTCATATGGCAGATAATGTGTTAAAAAAAAGACTGCCATACATTTTCTTTAAATGAAACATTCTATTAGAACATTAAAGCACAATTTAACATCCATATTTTCCAAACAAATCTGTGGTGTAAAACAAGACAGTGTATGATATAAGTGCGTTGTTTTCAGAATCACTATGTAGGACAGCCACCTTGGTTATCAATCCAGAGGGTGGCAAAACAGTTATGAAGACAATGGGAGTAGAAGGATGCCAGAAGTACAGAATGAAAAAGTAAACATGCACAGTTCTCAGTACCCGAGACAATCGCTTCCACTGTTTTTATTACCTTCACCTACTAACTCTCCTGGTTGGATGTGCTAGATGTTCAGCTCCTGCTCCAACACCACTTCTACTTACTTACCCCAATCTAAAAGGCAGGGCAACCTACAATTTTTTAAAAATGAAGCAAAGACCTAAGACAAAAACTCAGGTCAGCAGAGACTTAAACTGGCCTATTTCATTGAATTTAAGATGCCATCATTTATAAGGCACGTCATCATTTATGTACCAATAAGATAAAATACTAATTAATCTATGACAGGCCATTAACTGTAAGATATTCTAACTTCAGCAATGTCAAAATGAACCCATGAACCAAAACAGAACTCATTGTGTACATATGCCACCAAGAAGGGCAGAGAGGTCTCAAACAGCTTTGTTGTTGAGGTCTCATCTAACCACTCCTCATCTAACCAAGAGTCTCTTTCCATTTCCAAGGCAATTTCAAATGTTTAAGCCCCTATCAGTACCAGTCATTTCAGAAACAATGTTACTCAAGAGAATTTCAGAGTGCACTGCCTGCCACACAAAGGTAACATGATTTAGCTAGGACCCACAATAAATACCATGTTCAAGATATTTAACCTTCACTTTCATCTGTTCCATTACCCCCAGGTAATTACCTCAGAAATCTGGCCACAGCAACTAGAATTTTAATATATTATAATTTATAAATGGAGAAAAATTAAATTTACAAGAACACAAAAGAACATTCCATCTATCTTCACTTTGCTCTAAACAAACAGAAAAGAAAGTTGGAAACCAATTAAAATGTACTGTTTGCCTAAATTCAGACTGCCAGGATATCTGGCACAATCATCTTTCATTCACTGGCTTCAAACATGATCCCCAGGAAACCTGACACCACCTGCATGTTTGGATTCCCATTAAACATTCTCATGGTTCCCTATGTGCTTCCCCTTCTCAATAATTAGTCTGTTGAATGAACAAATCAAAGAAGGAATGAACAACATACCCATTCCATGCTTGACCAAGGATGAAGTTGGTTCTCAAGAAATAATTTAAAATCTCAAGAGATTCTCAAACTGTAGAACACTATCTTCCAAGTACAACTGTCTCCCAGTTCACTCATTTGCCCTTTTCTTGCAAGTAAATTCCACTATGTATGTACACCTATGCATTGAACAGTTCATTAAGTTTTTCTAGAAATGAAACCTACTAAAAAGAAAATAGAGGGAAAGTCTGGTTCTAGTGCTCTGCATTCCCCTTACCAGTGGTCCCCAACTTTTTGGCACCAGGGACCAGTTTCATGAAAGACAATTTTTTCATGGACCGGGGATGGGGGAGTGGGGTGTCATGGGGAGGGGTGCAGAGTTCAGGCAGTGGTGCACAGCCCATTTCCTAACAGGCCATGCCCCAGTACTGGGCCACGGCCTGGGGGTTGGGGACCGTAGCCTTACACAACATACTTAAATTTGGTAATTTGCTCTGTAAATAAAAACTCTTAGGATATCTCCTAACAGGACCAAACCAATAAGCACACCACTCCAACAACTGTGTTTAAAACATTTATAGAAACTGAAATTGACTAACCTCCAGCAGCAGCAAGCACTATTCTTGGCCCCTTATAATGTGTGGTTATATAATCCACTAAATCCTTACGATTTATAGATCTGTAAGTGGAGTAAATGGAGTAAGTAAAGCAATTTTAAAAGGAAACAAAGAAGCACAGATTTTTACATAACATACCTGAAATAAAATTGGACTTTAAAGGTACTCTGAAAGTTAAATGCAGTCAGAAATAGGATATAGGCAACAAGTATCAAAGAACTTCAATTTTTTTAGATCAAAGAAAAAGACAAATTTGATACCATCACTTATTAATTCAAGAAGTAGCTATGAGCCTAGACACCTAGGAGTTAGGTGAAACTGAAGTGTAGCTAACTACAATTTCATTCAGATTATCAGGGGGAAAAAAATGACTTTTTGAAATATACTGTTTGAAAGTTTATAAATGTTAATTTTCACAACTCATAAATTCCCCCCCCAAAAGATTCTGAGAATTATACCTACTTGATATTTTCAGTTGGTCCCAAAATGGTCCGTCCAAGTGCAGTATTTTGATAAGCCGTGGCATGAAGATAATCAAAAACAACTTCTTGTAAGTTGGTTTCAACTTCCTGCATCTCTCTAAGGATTACTCCACGCTCACGTTCAATCTCTGCTTCTCCCAATGTGCTGTTTTGTATTATATCAGCAAGAATTTCTACAGCTAATTGAAAATAAAACATAAGAAGAAACACTAAGAATCTTACTTTCACTGTTAAAATCTATTAAGCCAACATCAGAAACCATGACACTGATCATCACTCAATACTGACTAAATGATTAACCTCAGAAGAAAATTTTTCCGTACATTTATCTAAAAAGACATTAAAATTTAAAATGTAAAACATAAACCCCTGTGGTACAAAAGGAAACTGAGGGAAAATCATAAATTTGCCATCACTTTGGAATGACTCAAGCTACTTTAAAAATGCTATGGAAATCTGCATATTAATATAGACTATTCCATATGAAAATTACCAAGGAGAAAATTATCTATACAGTCTGAAGACATCTAGGTATGTACAAAGGGTTCACATCACCCAAGTATTCACTATCCAAGTTCCCACAGCAATAAGGCTGCCACAGAGAAGCAAAGAATTATTACAATCTAAAATATGCCCCCAATGAAACACTTATAAAATTGTCTTCTCAAACCGTAATTTGCAAAAAGCCAAAAGTGAAATGAAGGATGCCATATCAGACTATTGAGCAATTTTATCAGAAAAATTACATACCTCTCCAAAAAGAAAAACCTAATTTATTCTTGAAGAATTAGTACACAGTTGCAATCACAAACTAAATTTTATTAAGTATAAAATAAACTTAAAATCTTAAGTTTCATCTTTTTTTTAAAGAGATGAGGTCTCACTGTGCCTCCTGAGTAGCTGGGACTACAAGTGTACTTCACCACATGTGGCTTAAGTTTCATTTTTTTAGTCTACTGTATACTTTTCTTCCCTGTTTTAAGTTCACTTTAAGGTACCTTGTCTTAGAACCAATTATGTTCAAGTACCAAGAACATGACAGAACAGACTGTTACAGTAAGCTGGGGCTGAGATCATGACCAAAGGAAACAAAAAAATCTGTAAAACCAAATAAAACCCATTTGTCCAGATGAGAGAACCAGAGTCCAAGAAGATGGGTGAGGAAGAGCCCACAGACAGATGCGAGGACAAGAATTCCTGTGTGAAGATCCTCCTTTAGGTGGGACTGGCTGTTTCCAAAGTGAGGGGTTCCTATTTCCTAGTGTTTATGTTTTAATCTGTATCTTCTTTATTTCTTTTTAATTATATTTAATATTGTATATGATAATATAGTAGTAGTACATGTATTTAACTTACAAATATACATATATTGAAGATGTATGATTAAGTTTCTTACCAATAAGAATGGGTGATCATAGAAACTTTGAGAGACCACTAGCCAAAACACCTAATTATTACCTCATACACAAGGCTTCACCCAGCTGAGGGGATAAAAAGCCCAAATAAATCCTCAAAGTTGGAGCTGCTTCAGAGAGCATTTCTACTTTGTATTTCTTAAGAAGCCCCCTCTGCTTTTCCACTCCCCCTGGAACTGGCTCTGTTCTTCCCAGTCAGAAGCCGGGGGTGGGGGTGGGGGCACAAAAAGGCCTTTTAGCTTCTCCCTTCCTTTTTCTATTCCTCTTTTTTGCTTTCCCTGCTGTTTTCCATGTAAATAAAGGAAGGGAGTGGGCTAGAAAGAACAACTCTTTAAAGAAGCCTGGCCTAGCCCTTTGTTCTTAGTCCCTAATCAGTCCTGAGGCAAAAGCTACTTCCAAAGAAATCATTAAAAATTTCACTATTGGTTTTTCCAGTTCAAACCAGTATACCCCTCATTGTTGTTGTCCTCATCATTTTTGTTGGTATTAATGCAAAAGTTAGGGTACCATATTAAATTTTTAATTTTATTTATTTATAGGTGGTGAGTTTCTTGTTTTGTTGTTATTTTGATAAAGCAAATGAATCTGAGTCAGAACACATGCATTTGCAGTCATAGTAAGCCACTTACTAGCTATGCAATCTTGGGCAAGTCAGAATCTGGGCCTCAATTTCCAAAACTTCAGAGTAGCAATACCTACCTGATTACTATGCAGATCAAATGCATAATACATACACAAAAGCACTGTGTAAAGTGTCATTCAAACATTATTAATGAAAGCCTATTAGGAATCCAAAATTTCCAAGTAATAAAGGTAACTGCAACTACACAAAGACCTGAAAGGTTAATAACTTCACCAATTAGCTCTAAAACTGCTAAATTTTGTTATTATTTCTTCCTCTGGGAAAATGTTTTGTGTAGTAACTTTGACTTCAGATACTCAAAACATTCTACAAACACGGTAACTACAACAAACTGCTATGCTATGCTACGCTATGCTGTCTAAATAATTATTTTATTTTTACAAAACAAAAATAATCTCTATCTTATTGCTATAAAAACAAACATCAATAAACTTAGAAGCGGACATTTGCTTGTTTTGCTCAGGACCAATAGTTTAATAACAAGGAATAAAAACAATTATAAATGTTTTACTACACAGGTATGGCTCTGGACGAAGTAGGTTTAAATCAAGCGTTAGGGCCCTGTTTGCACAAGTCTTCAAGTCTATAAATATTTGATATCATTTGTCATATTTGGAGAAAAAAATAAGATCAGCTGCACCCTTGTCCAGAGTTTGGTTCATTTTTTCACATTTCTATGGTTTACTCTTTTACAACAAGAATCACAGAAATAATACTAAATTATTTCTGACCCTCGTGAAAATTACATTATCTACAGTATAAATAATAATACCTCTTGGCAAGTCTTTAGAGAATGCTTTGGCATAATATACAGTCTGCTCTCTGGAGGTATAGGCGTTGAGATGAGCACCCATATTTTCAATCTCTAGTTCCAGATCCAACTGGGATCTCTTTTTGGTGCCCTTGAAATGAAAGAGGAAAAGCAAATTATGACACCTTCCTTTATCCTTCATCTATTCTAAACACTTCAGATAATGAATATGGAGGACATAAGCAAATATGTCAGTTTCATGCAGGGGCAAATTTGGTTTCTAAAGTACATCAGGCTTCAGAAATGGTATAAATTCAGATGACCCTTGCATCTCAAGAGAAAATACTTGTTTCAACTTTGCAAAGCAATTATCAGTAATCATTTCAGGTACTGTCCTGGAAAAATAAAAATAAAACACGCTATATTATAGAAATAGCTCTCCTTGCCTTTACTTTTTTTGTATTTTCACAGTGTATATATTGTATCTCCTTGCCTTTAGAGAATGAGATTGTGCTTACTACCTCTTAAAGAGAATGCATTTTTGTAAAGTAAGTCTTACAACTTGCCTTGAAAGCCATATGCTCTAGAAAGTGAGCTGTTCCATTATTTTTCTCATTTTCATATCGACTTCCAGCATCAATCCAGAGCCCAACCTTAATGCAATCAAAGAAAAATTAAGTAAATAATTTTATTTCTTTGGGGGGTAGGGAGAGAGTCTCTTTCCTTTTTCTGACAAGTGCTTTCTGGTCTTAATACTAAGGTTTCTTTAACTGAGTGGATTGACAGTTCATTCCTATGAACTATGAGATTTAAAAATTTTGATCATTAGGCTACTGCTGGGTGCTACAAATATTTACCTGCCAACTTCATTGAAGATCCAAATTCTTAGCCCAACTCATTACTATACCCAGTTAGTAACTGTGGTATAAAGAACATCAGAGATTTTCGGAAAACTTAGGTTCAAATCCTGGCTCTGTCATGTATTAGCTGTGACTTTGGACAAAACCATTTAATTCTTCTGAACCTGCTTCCTAAACTATAAAACAGGTGTGATGATGCCTACTACAAAGAATTGTTTTAAAGACCAAATAAGACAACATATGTAAAACAGCCGGCACAAAGTAGCCCAGCAAATATACCTATTTTATCATCAATACTACTAATAATAAACAATCAATAATAGGCTACAAGAACCAGAGGCAGACAGAAAACAGGGTACACAGGCACCCAGTACCTAAGCATCACTGGACAAAAGGTTCACAACTCACAGAAATCCATCAAGGCAAAATAACTGCCACCATTTTTCAACCAGCAGCCCACAAAAAAAAATCAACAATTTGCTCTCTCCTAAATGAGGGGTCACTCAGAGAAGGTTGCCTGAATCACTTACTGTGCATGTTGAGAGCCCAGAATCTTCAGAAGCCACTCTGAGTCCATTTTCCAAACGTGTTACTCGTGTCTCAGGAACATTCAGAACAACTTGTGTAGCAGCCTGTGTACTTCTCAATCTGTTCCCTCCAAAACATAATGACTGGTTGGGGGTAGGGAGTGGAAAATGGAGAGGAAGCAAAACACATTACTAATGTTCAGCCAAATATCCATTAGATAACCAATCTATTTCAAATAGACTCTCTCTATAAAATAATCTTTCCTCATTCCCACTGGGATCCACTCCTTTGCCTGGCCTAGAAACTTCCTTCACCAACCACTGTCCTAAAGCCAGCAACATGATTATAAACCTGCCCTTCGCTTAGGGGAGATGGGCAGTTATGATTACCCGGAGAGAAACTGACTTTATTTCAATACCTCTCCTAGAAATGTTTTATATTCATTATGGAGAAAACAAGCGGGGGGGAGGGGGGAAGCCCAAAAAAAAGCAGAGAAAAATACAAAAATACCTACACACAACACAGAAATGAGACTTCGGTTTTCATTCTTCAAGAAAAGCAACAAGTTTTGAAAAGATTAGAAAAAGAGGACGGGAAGATGGGCCGATGCTCAAAGTACACTCTCTAGCTGACTGCCTTGTTGACTATGGACTACTCGCCTTTCAGCGTTTTTTCTTTCCCTTTATACATATGTTAAAGTCCCATATCCCTTGGAGAAAGCTAGAGGCTCTCTGATGAGAAAAATGGAAATACAGACAAAATTTTACTTTAGCTATCCTCAGATTAACGGGAAGCCCAGCTGAGAATGAAGTTCAGTCTTAGGCAAAAACAGAACTCCGGGCGATAACCATTTCACTTTTTAATTTCCCGCAATTTGCAACCACTACGTTTCTAGTGGTCAACAAGCACTCTTCATAATGACTCCTCAGAAGCTGGGGGGAGGGGCCGAAAGCCAGGGTCCTGCCACCGTCACTGGCAGGTCACCTGGCGGATGGCCGAAACCAGCCCGGCCCCGGTCAGTTAAGCAGCTCCAGGCCCCGCGGGTCCCGGCCAAGGAGGCCCGGCCCCGCCCGCTATTGGGATCTGTGGCGCCGACGCTCAGGTCCGCCGCGCCGGATCCGGCGGGAGAGGCGCAGCCCGGCCCCGGGCGGCGCTCAGACCAGTGGAGGGAAGCTCACCCGCCCGGCGACGCTTCTGATCAGGAGCCGCTCGCTGAGACTCCAGAGCCTCCGCCGCACCGCCGGCGACAGTACCACTCGAGCTGCAGCCGCCGCCATCTCCGCTAGCGACAAGGTGGAGGATGTACTTCCGGGGTCGTGACCTTAGGGCCCAGAGCAGGAGGCGGGCCCCACCTTGTGGCCACGATGGGAATGACACTCCTTGAAGCAGTCTTGGAAGGAGTGGGGACCTGATCATGATTCTGAGCGGTCTGTACGAAATAACACGAATTAGGGAGTCTGCAGAAGCCCTTGTATCATCAGCTACTTTTATCGATCGCCAATGACGTGCAAGGCAGAATTGCAGCTGAGTTAAAGGTAACCTGATGCTATGTATTATCCCACTGGGTGGATGGACTTGATTGGAAACAGTGGAGTAAGATCCATAACTCACTGTCCTTAAAGGAAGCTTCCTTTAAGGACAGACGTGGTGAGGGGAGGAAAAGGCGTATCAGAGTTGATCCCTATTCACTCTTCAAACCTTTCAGTCTGGCTCATCCCATTCCGCATAAATTGCCCTTGGTAAGGTCACTAATTACTAAAAGACAGTCCTGTTGGCAGGATCTGACATTGTCGGCCATTTTGCAATTCTCTTTTCTCATTATATTCCCGAGCTCCACCTCCTCCTCATAGTTACTTCTCCTTCACTTTCTTGCACTCCTCTTTATTCACAGATCCTTTAAGGCTGCAGTCCCCAACCCCGGGGCCACGGACCGGTACCGTCTGCGACCTGTTAGGGACCGGGCCGCAGAGCTCCGCCGCCCCACCCCCATCCGTGGGAAAATTGTCTTCCGTGAAACTTAGGAAAGGGGGGCCTCAGGGGAGCCAAGCTTCGTCTGTATTTATAGCCGCTCCCCATCGTTGGCATCACCGCTTGAGCTCCCCCTCTCCCCACCCCCTCCACCCGTCTGTGGAAAAATCGTCTGCCATGAAACCAGTCCCTGGTGCCAAAAAGTTGGGGACCGCTGCTTTAAGAAAACTAAAAATACAAAGCACTTTTCTAACTATGAGGTTGCTACAATTATTATGCTCATTTTACATCGTAGAAACTGAAGTGAGATAACTTGCCTAAGGTTCCCCTGCTAATAACAGGCTAACTCCAAAGACTGTGCTCTGAAACACTGCACTATTTTGCCCTAAAAGTTGGTGTTCACCAGGGTTCTGGGCCTCTTCTTCTGCCCATTCTCCCTCAGGGCATCACCCTCCACTTAAGGACCTGTCTGCCCAACCCAGGCCTTTCTCTTGAGCTCCAGGCCCTCTTAACCATCAACTACTAGACAACTACCCTAGAATATCCCATAGGCACTTCAATATCAGCTTGTTGAAAAGGGAATTCGTTGTTGCCCCTGAATCTCTTCCTATGTTTACGATGCTAAACAGCCAGTCATACCTCCATTCACCCAGACATCCAAATAAGAACCCTGGATGTCATTCTCAGCAACTCCTTTTTTCCACCTCCCACATTTAACTGATACGGCCCTTGCCTGCCTTTTCAATCTGCTCCAGCCTCCTCATCACAGTTTTTCACATCGCTACCTATGGGATCTTGTTAGGATGCAACTCTTACCTTGGCAGTCCCATTATGAAAAATCCTCCAGTAACTCCCCTTGATGAGGATAAAGTAAAGGCTTCTTATCATGGCAGACAGGGCCCTTCATGATCTGACTCCCATGTATTTTTCTGGCTTCATCTCTCTCTACCTGTCCCCTCTGCCTAGATTCACAGGTTCAGCCCACAAGCCCCCATTATGTAATAAAGGATGGCTAGGGTTGTTCCCTCATGTTTCTAAAACAAATGTGTGTTAACAATAAAGAAATACAAACATGCATACATATATACAGAAATATTTAGGTTTAATCACAGGAAGCACCTGGGAAATTTTAGCAAGAATTTGTATTCAACTTTTAATATAATCGATTTTATTAATTTGTTGGTGATTATGTACAGTCAATATCTTGGAACATAAAGCCTACAGAAATTAAGTGCATCAGGATGGGGCCAAGAAATCAAAATGCTTGATTACTACCAAAATGTCCCTATAACCCCAACAGTACCCATTAGTATTCCCCCCTCACATACTTGAATAAGACTTGGTACTTGTCCTCTGGGTCCTTGTAATTATGCTCAGAAGACAGCACTGACAATAAAAATACTTAGTCTGTTAAAGTGTCTAGATAGCTTCCTTTTGTGTCTCCCGATTCACTCTTCACCCTTTTTCACTTTACTCTGTGCTCTGGGGAACTGACCTGTGTAGACTGTGGATTCATCAGGCTTCTAGTTGGGTTTAGCCAATGAGAGGCAGCATCAGGATACAGGAATCCTGGTGAAGTGAAGCAGATGTATGTATCCCCCCAGTGTCCTCCTGGGGGGCGTCGATGCATGTCTTTACCAAAGATCCTTCTTCATCTAGCTGTCTTCTCTGGATTCTGGGGGCCAATTCTTTCCTTTCTACCTTTGGTTCTAACTTGGTATAGGTCTCTGCTGTTGCTAGTTCTCGAATTCTCCCCCTTGTTGGTTTCCCTAACCCTTGCCCCTACATTTGTAAATAGTCCCTTTATTAAAACCTCTTCAATTAATCAATTTGAATATGCCAAGAACTAGACTGATACAAAATTTTTAATTTGTGTTAATCAGTATTATTAATAATTTAAATCAGCATTACATTTAATATTTATTAAGTTGTATTAGGATTAAAACTGATTCCATGGTTTATTATTAGTCAGTATTTAATTTTACTTTAATAGAGGAGAAAAGAAACTAATGTGAAACTGAAGGAATTGTTGAACTTCAAATAGTTCTTTACTACAAGGTATTATTTCCTGAAAGCTACCTCTTTAGAGGTCAAGACCTAATGTTTTTAGTTGAAATACGTATTTTTTTTAAAAGCGCTCTCTTAAATTAGAGATTTTTAAATAAGTGTTTCAATTTAACAGTAGCTCTTGACTCCTGGCTTTGAAAAATAAGGACATTTGATATCTTAACATTTCCCCCAAACTCATTTCTCTATCTCTTGATTTTTTTTAGTTATATTATTATTATTTTTTGCCTTATTTAAATAAATCTCATTCATACTCTGTTCTGTAACCACCATTTGCATAATTGTTTGGTACTGATAGCAATATTTAAATGGATCAATGTTTATCCTCAATCTTTTTTTCTTTTTTCCTTTTTTTTTTTTTTTAATTTATTTTTTTAATTTCAGTATGTCACGGGGGTACACCACTTTGGCCATACACATTGCCCCTGTTCTGCCCGTGTCAGAGCCACAATCGTGGTCATCTCCCAAACTGTGCTCCCCACATCCATTCAGTGAGAGTTTTTCCCATCCCTTCCACCCCCCTCCCGCCCGCCCGCCCTCAGATGAATGTTATTGCCCTGTGTGATGTAAGTGTTCATCAGTTAGTACCAGTTTGATGGTGAGTACCAGTGGTGCTTGTTTTTCCAATCCTGTGACACTTCACTTCGAAGAATGGGTTCTAGCTCCAACCGGGATAATACCAGATGTGTTAATTCACTATTGTTCCTTATTGCTGAGTAATACTCCATGGTATACATATACCACATTTTATTGATCCACTCGTGTATTGATGGGCACCTGGGTTGTTTCCACAACTTTGCAATTGTGAATTGTGCTGCTATGAACATTCGAGAGCAGATGTCTTTATTATAAAATGTCTTTTTTTCTTTTGGATAAATACCCAGTAGTGGGATTGCTGGGTCAAATGGTAATTCTACTTTTAATTCTTTGAGGTATCTCCACATTCTTTTCCATAGAGGTTGTACTAATTTGCAGTCCCACCAGCAGTGTATGAGTGTTCCTATCTGTCCACATCCCCGCCAACATTTGTTATTTGGGGATTTTTTGATATGAGCCAATCTCACTGGAGTTAAGTGATATCTCATTGTGGTTTTGATTTGCATTTCCCTGATGATTAGAGAAGTTGAGCACTTTTTTATATGTTTGCTGGCCATCATTCTGTCTTCTTTGGAAAAGTTTTTGTTCATGTCCTTTGCCCATTTTTTAATAGGGTTGTTTGATTTTTTCTTGTTGATTTTCCTAAGTTCTGTATAGATTCTGGTTATCAGCCCTTTATCAGAGGTGTAGCATGCAAATATTTTCTCCCATTCTGTAGGTTGTCTGTTCACTCTAGTGATAGTTTCCTTGGCTGTGCAGAAGCTTTTCAATTGGATCAGGTCCCATGTATTTATTTTTGTTGCTGCTGTGATTGCTTTGGGGGTCTTCTTCATAAATTCTTTGCCTAGGCCAATGTCCATAAGAGTTTTTCCAATGTTTTCTTCGAGAATTCTTATGGTTTCATGTCTTAGGTTTAGATCTGTTATCCATTGTGAATTGATTTTTGTGAGAGGAGAGAGGTGTGGGTCCACTTTCAGTCTTCTACATATGGCCACCCAGTTTTCCCAGCACCATTTGTTGAATAGGGAATCTTTTCCCCAGTGTACGTTTTTCTGGAATTTGTCAAAGATCAGGTGACTGTGTGAGGTTGGTTTTATATTTGGGTTCTCGGTCCTGTTCCATTGGTCTACGTGTCTGTTCTTGTGCCAATACCATGCAGTTTTGGTTACTATAGCCTTGTAGTATAGTTTGAAGTCTGGTAGACAGATGCCTCCCAATTTGTTCTTTTTGCTTAAGATTGCTTTGGCTAGACGGGGTCTTCTCTGGTTCCACACGAAGCGTAGAATTATTTTTTCTAGATCGGCAAAAAATGATGTTGGTATTTTGATAGGGATTGCATTGATTCTGTAAATTAATTTAGGTAGCAAAGCCATTTTTACTATGTTGACTCTGCCTATCCAAGAGCATGGTAGGGCTTTCCATCTATTTACATCCTCTGCAATTTCTTTTCTCAGTGTTGCTTAATTCTCTCTATATAGGTCTTTGACCTCCTTAGTTAGATATGTTCCTAAATATTTCATTTTCTTTGGTGCTATTGCGAAAGGTATTGCATCTTTAATTTGTTTCTTGGCTTGATTGTTATTAGCATATATGAAGGCTATGGATTTGTGTGTATTAATTTTGTATCCTGAGACTTTGCTGAATTCATTTATCAATTCCAGTAATCTCTTGGTTGAATCTTTGGGGTTTTCTATGTATAATATCATATCGTCTGCGAATAGTGAAAGTTTGACCTCTTCTGCCCCCATCTGGACGCCCCTGATTCCTCTGTGTTGTCTAATTGCTGTGGCCAGGACTTCCAGCACTATGTTGAAAAGAAGTGGAGATAGTGGGCACCCTTGTCTGGTGCCAGTTTTAAGGGGGAATGCCTTCAATTTTTCCCCATTCAGTATGATATTGGCTGTGGGTTTATCGTATATGGCTTTAATCGTTTCTAGGAATGAGCCATCTATGCCTATATTGTTAAGAGTGCTTATCATAAAAGGGTGCTGGATTTTGTCAAAAGCCTTTTCTGCATCTGTTGAAAGGATCATATAATCTTTGTTCTTGCTTTTATTTATATGGTGAATTACATTTATAGATTTGCATATGTTGAACCATCCCTGCATCTCGGGAATAAAGCCCACCTGATCGTGATGGATTATTTTTTTGATGTACATTTGAATTTGGTTTGCAAGGATTTTATTGAGAATTTTTGCATCTATATTCATAAGGGATATTGGTCTGTAGTTTTCTTTTTTTGTTGTGTCCTTTCCTGGCTTTGGTCAATCTTTTTTTTTTTTTCTTTTTTCTAATCTCACAAATTTAGAGCTTGGGAATCATTAATCCTTTTTTGTGGCTTTTTTATTCCTGAGTTTTAAATTTTGATTAATTTCTTAACTGACTAAATTTCATTACTATTTTTGTTGTTTTAAATTTTTCATCATGTATGTCATATTCCTTTAATTCTTTCATGTTTGAGAATGTCTGCTTTTATCTTTATACTTAAATGATATTTTGTTTGGGCCTAATAATGTTGGGTCACATTTTAATTTTCTCAAAATTTTGTAAACATTGCTCTATTATGTTCTTGAATTAAATGTTGTTTTGGAGAAGTCTGAGGCTAGCCACATTTTTTTTACCACCATTAAATGTGGCTTGCTTTATCTGTCTGAATACCTGAAAAAATTATTTTATTCTTGAAGTTTGATAACTTAACTAGGATATTGCTTAGTATTGAGTAATTGTTTCAAGTGATTTTTATCAAAATTTCCAAAAACACAATATGTTTTTTCAATCTGCATGTTCACTTTTTCCTTTATTTTAGGGAATTATCTTTGAATACATCTCTGACATTCCACTCAATGAGTTCTCTTTTCAAGGATAGCAACTATCCTTATGCTGAATTACTTTATCTGTCTTCCATATTTATTAATATCTCTCTAATTTCCTAAAGCTTTGTCATTTTCATCTACATTTTTTGTGATTATCTCAAGCCAGAAATAGACCTACACAAATATACCCTACTAATTTTTTTTTTTTTTTTTTAGAGACAGCGTTTTACTCTGTTGCCCAGGATGGAGTGCAGCGGTACCATCATAGCTCACTGTACCCTTGAACTCCTGGGCTCAAGCAATCCTCCTGCCTCAGCCTCCTGAGTAGCTGGGACTACAGGTGTGAGCCTTCGTGCCCGGCTTGCCCTACTAATTTTTGACAAAGATGCAAAAGCAATTCAATTCATGAAGAATAGCCTTTTCAAACCACTGCCCCCCTCCATGAACTTTAACCTAAACTTCACACTTCATACAAAAATTAACTCAAAATGGATCATGGACTTAAATCTAAAACATAAAACCATAAAATTTTTAGAAAAACACAGGATAAAGTCTTTAGAATATAGGGAGTTTTTAGACATGACACCAAAAGTGTCATAATCCATAAAACAAAATTAAAAGCTTTTGTTTTACAAAAGATGCTGTAAAGAGGATGAAAAGACAATCTACAGACTGGAAGAAAATATTTGCAAACCACACATTCAACAAAAGACTTGTTTTAAATATGTAACAAACTCTCAAAACAGTGAAAAAAAATCCAGTTTGGACACAGGCAAAAGACATGACCAGATATTTCACTGAAGAAGAAATACAGATGGTAAATAAGTACATGAAAAGATATCCAATATCCCTAACCATTATAAAAATGCAAGTTAAAATCATGAGATATCACTACACATATAGCAGAATGGCTCCAGTAAAAAACAGCAATAACACCATATGGTGTGCAGGATGCAGAAAAACAAGATCACTCATACATTGCCAGTGGGAATGTAAAATTCCAGAGTGGTATAGCCACTTACTATACAACCTAGTAATTGAACTCTTGGGCATTTATCCCAGAAAGATGAAAACTTATGTTCACACAAAAACATCTACATAAATATTCATAGCAGTTTTATTCATGATAGCCAAAAACTAGAAATAACCAAATGTCATTCAACAGGTAAATGGTTGACAAACTGTGGTACAGCCATACCATGGAATACTACTCAGCACTAAAAAAGAATGAATTATTGATAAATGAAACAACTTGAATGGACTGCAAGGGAATTACGATCTCAAAAGTTTATTTACTATATGATTATATTCACATAACAGTCTTGAAATGACAAAATTATAGAGATGGAGACTGGATTAGTGTTTTCTAGGGGGTGGGGAAGAGAGGGAGGTGGGCATGGCTATGAAAGGGTGGCATGAGAGGTCCTTGATGGAATCATTCTCCATCTCAACTGCAGTGCTGGTTACACGAATCTACACATGTTGATAAAATTGCATAGCATTAAATACACACAAACGAATGCATGTAAAACTGGTGAAATATGAATAAGATCAGTGGATTGTATTAGTATCAATTTTGTGGTTGTGATATTATATTATAGTTTATATAAGATGTTACCAGTGGGGCAAACTGGATGGAAGGTATGGGAGATCTCTCTGTATTATTTCTTATAACAGCAGGTGAACCTACAATTATCTCAAAATAAAAAGTTTAATTAAAAGAAAAAATGAGGTTACATTTCCAACAAATTTTTTCTATTATAGGAGGGGGGAACGGTGGGGGAAGAATACTACTTTCCATCTATTGGCCATTATGCACCACAGTCACGCATTCAGATATGCACAAACACGCACACACGCATACAACTAGTCACAGGGGTTCTTATACAAATTGAAATAGCAAGAGAATTTCAGAATTGTTCCTCTGGCCGTAACTAATAAGATAATAAAGGGAATTGCAAATGAATTGGAGCAAAACATCTTTGCGTGTTTCATAAAGCTTTCCTGATCCAGCCTTTTCGACAATGGTCCCTGGTGATGAGGGGGCGATTAGTGTGCTGTGAGATGTGTAACGTGACGGTTTGGGTAGCTCCCTGAATCTGGCTGTGGTGCTGGCAGCCTTTGTGCGCAGTCTGGATTCATTGAAGTGCTTCGGCTTTATTCCTTTTTGTCTCTTGCCTCCCAATGGAGGTTAGACTGAGTAGGAAGCAGGCCCTGAGTTGAATGTATAATTGCCATGGGAATGAGGCTGCAATCAATCCCTGGGAATGTGGCCCATGGCCCCCACATGTCTGTTGTCAAAGCCCTTCTTGTGCACTTTTCTATGTTCTGAATGTTTCTCAGTTTGAGTAAGTGTGTATGTGTCCCTGCATGAGTATATGCTTATTGGTTAGCTGATTTGTCCTTGAGGACAGAAGCAGAAGAAAATGTGGGGTACTTTATACAAACAACTTCACATCCTTCAAGCTTCTGGTTTGTATTTATTAATTAGAAATCAACTACAATTAAGTATAGTAGAAGAAAAGTAATTTCTGAAAAACTCCTCTTTACCCCCATGGAAGCCACGATATCTCTTCCACGGGAAGTTAAGCCCAGCATTTGTGATACTAATTAAATCAGATTTTCTGTCTTCATCACTTTCATTTCCCCCTGGTCTAGATGCCCCCAAACTGTGAAGATCTTTCTGTGCCCAGTGGTCTTTCTGGGGTGCTTGGGTCATGACTTACCTCCTCATTTTGTTCTCTATTGTTCTTCCATTTAGTGCTTCTTGACTGACACTGGCTTGATGTGTGCTGAGAGTTTCTGCCCCTGGCTTCCATTCCCTCCACACCCTCCTGGTGATTCTGCAGGTCTATGGTGGAGACTGACAGGGCCTTCAAGGCAAATGTCCTGCGCAAGATGTATCCAGGGGTAATTTCAGTGAAGGGCTTGGTGAAGTGGGAGCAAGAGGAAGGGGACAGAGTCCAGATTCTAATTCAGTGTGGGAGAGCTTCAATACAGGTCTCAACACAAATTTTCTTTTTCTTTTTCTTCTTTTTGAGAAGTTCTGGCCCAATCATAGCTCACTACAGTGTTCAACTCCTGGGCTCAAGTGATCCTCCTGGCTCAGCCTTCCCAGGAGCTGGGACTATAGACATGAGCCACCATGCCAGGCCTCAAGATGCTGTTCTTGAGACATGGTTATAAGGTTCTTAGAGAAGTAGATTGAACCTGTTTCTAATATCTGCTCAGTCATCTGGTATCTGAAAAAACAATAGTAAATTCAGAAAATGTAGAGATGGTGATTTTCCAATTAACTCACCTAGAGCATTGTTTTAGTGTTGATTTCTAGGGAGAAAAGCCAGTCAAGTCAGTTTGGTTATCTATCTGCCTGGTTCTCTCTTATATGCATCTTTCCCTTTTTACCCGTGGCTGATTTCACCAAAGTTGAGTCCTGAAGTAGAAAGTTAATGGTAAAGGTATTTTTTTTAAATCCTGCTAAATCCATAAGTGGGCACGAAACTCTGCTATTATTGATCACTTTTTAGTTTCAATTTGTGATAGGCAGAATTCTAAAATGACCCCCAATGACCCAAGGCCGTGTATAATCCCTTCCCCATGGAATCTCATTCCTGTGATTAGGTTACATTATATGGCAAAGGTGAAGGGATTTTTCAGATGTGACTAAAGTTCCTAATAAGTTGACTTTAAGTTCATCAAATAGGAGAATATCCTGGATAGACTTTACCTAATCAGGTGAGCTCTTTGATAGAGGTTCTAGAGGTTAAGAGATTCTCTTGCTGGCCTTAAAGAAGCAAGCCACTAAGAGTTCTGCCGCTGCGAGGAAATGAATTATTCCAACAACCATATGAACTTTGAAGAGGACCCCAAGCCATAGAAAAGACCCCAGCCCTTGTTAACACTTTGCAGCTTTGTGAGACCCTGAGCAGAGTACCATGGAAACTGTGAGATAATAAATATATTGTTGTAAGCTACAAGGTTTGTGTTAATTTGTAATGCATCAGTAGAAAGCAAATATACAATTTAATCTCTAGAAGTTTGGCTGCCATTGCAGAGGGGCTGTTTTGTTACCTTGCTTTATTGTCAGTCCTTTGAATATGTTCTACCAACTAACTGGGACAGACAGGAAAAAAAACACCCCTTAACACTAGGTTCTAAGCCTGTGTTTTGCATACCAAAGGGGGGATGGTATAAATATAAGTTCTCACTTTGATCTACCGTTCCCTGCCCCAAAATATTAATTTTCCCCATCATAGACAATTTATTACCAAATTCTGTTACTTCTACCTCCAAAATATATCTCAAGTCTATTGTTTTCTTTCCAAACCCATTCCACCCTAGTCTAAACCACAATAGCTTACACCCTAGACAGCTACAAACCAGCCTCCTCCTGGTTTCGCAGCATCTTCTCTCTTCCTCTTTTAACTAATTCCCGATCAGTCCAAAGTGATTTTAAAATATGTAGCGGAGGCTGGGCACAGTTGTTCACACCTGTAATCCTAGCACTCTGGGAGGTCACTTGAAGCCAGGAGTTCGAGACCTGTCTCTACAAAAAATTTTATAAAAATTAGCAGGGCGTGGTGGTGCACCCCTGTAGTCCTAGCTACTTGGGAGGCCGAGGCAGGAAAATCGCTTGAGCCCAGGAGTTGGAGGTTGCAGTGAGCTATGATCATGTCACTGCACTCTAGCTCAGGCAACAGAGCAAGACTCTATCTTAAAAAAAAAAAAAAAAAAAAAAAAAAAATATATATATATATATATATATATATATTTAGGGGAGCATCATGCCACTTCCCTGCTTAAAACACTTCAATGGTTTCCCATTGTCCTTAGGATAAAATCCAAAATGATCTGGGGTCTCCTTAAGATAATCTTGACCCACTTTTCCTGTACCTCACAATTTTCCAGCCCTGGTCATCTTCTTTTTGTTTTTCTTCACCTTTAGGGACTTTGCACATATTGTTCCCTGAGCCTAGAATACAATTCTTACTCATCCTTCAAACCTGAACTCAAAATTACCTCTTTAAAGAAGCCTCCACACACACTCTGGCAGATACTCCTGACGTCTACACCAGCTGTTCCAAGCTAGTGCATCCACCCCTTAGCCACTGCAGGTATGGCTGCTGCTAACCATGCACACGTGCAGCTTTCCCCAGAGCATTGCCTTTGGCTGATGGGAACTGCCTTGCTGAAAGATGCCTGTAAGGTTGTTCTGTTCCCAGAAGGTGACCTAAGTCAATTATCAACTGGTGTGGGGCAAGAAGGTTCAGCCCCCTCACATCTGAGTGGGGTAAACTCGGACCTGCATTCATTTCCAGAGATCCCCATGGGGTCAGGCTGCATCAGAGTTCTCCTGAAAGCACATCTTTGCCCGGATTCTTCCCCTGCTCTATCCTGCTACCCTCACTCCCTTACCAGTTTTTCCGGAGAGCACTCCCTCAATGAATCCCCACTTCAGGCTCGGCTTCTCGAGAACCTGCCCTAAGATGTCCCCAGTACAAATGACATTCCCCTTTATTGTCTCATGTACACCCTCTTTTCCTTCATTGCACTTTTCAAAAATAACAATTTTATATGTTTGTGGATTTATTCATTTTCTATATGTTTCCCTATCACTTGTGAGATTGATGAGCTGTGAGCTCTGTAAAAGCAGAGACCACATCTGTTTCATCTTCCTCTGTGTCCCCAACACCAGCACCAGGCCCACTACCATGGGGGAGCTCAGCTGTTGTTGAATAAATGAATGAATGTGTGAATTTGGTGTCTTTCTTCAAGATGAGTATAGCTGGCAGTGGATATAATGCTTATATTTTCTCTTGGACCATAGCTTGCATGGTGCTCAGATAGGTCTCAAAGTCCCAGCTGAGGTTTAGTCTTCTGATAGTACTCCCTGACTGTCTCCATCTCCTGTTCATTGGCACCAAGCAAGGGGTCTCTTCCCCCAGAAAGTGAGAAATACCCTCTGCACTAACAATAATTCTTTCTATGATTCCAGTAAATTAATATGTCTGTATTCAGTAGAGATTTTATAATAGTATGAGCCTTTTTAGCTTTGTTATTCATATCTAGATATATTTAGCCCCTACTGGGAACAGGTACTCTTTTAGCTTCTGTGGCTATAGCAACTATAGTAGGCAGAAAAGATCCCTACTCTCATGAGACTCCGTGTCTACCAGGGGGAGAGACAGCCACTGACAAAGAAGCAAACATAACAGGTAGTGATGAGGGCTATGAGGCAAGGCAAGGAATGGCAAGGGGTGCAGAGGTGCAGACACGCTCCGAGTGCACAGGGAAAGCCTCTTTAACTAGGTATCATTGGAGTCCAATGGCTGCATAATTATAACCCAATATATAGTCATATAATAATAATCATATGGTAATAGTAAGTACACTGTATTTCTTTATGTGTTTTTAAGTGGAAGCACTTAGAAAACTGTGGTTCATTAACTTACGTTCTTGCTTCTTAAGAATAACCAAAAGGAGGAAGAAAAGGAAAAGAAAATAGTTACGGCAAAGTGGTGGTAATTCCTTATTCACCTTATAATAATGAGAAAACTGAGGTTCAGGGGCATTAGACCACTGCCCAAGGCACAAAATAAGTAAAAGTCTGTACTATGAACCTAATCGAGGGCTTTCTGACTCTCAAACCTGTGTTTCTTTTCTCCCGTTATGTTTTACACTCTCTCTCTCTCCAGTTGCTACTCTTATTTAATTAAGAGTAATATTTGGGCTAAATATAGACTAAATATTTATAAGTAAAAGTTTTAGTAAATAAACTTCTGTGCTTGAATAAATGTCATAACTAGATATAAACCTTAACGTTCTATTAGCCTTATGAATCGCTGTCTATGGTATTTTATTGAACATCTATAATGTGTTGAAAAGTGATCTCACCATAAATAAAGGAAATTCACAGAAGATGATATAATTTTGTTTTGTTTTGTTTTTGTGGGTTTTTAATTTTGTTTTTGGTTGTTAACTGATGACCTAATAAGTCAGGGTTCATGAACTTGACTGTCTATTTTGTGTCTGGGAGAGAGTTATCAGTGGCTATTTATTTACTTTTTGATAATAATGACAAATTTATTTTATGCTTTATTCTTAAAGCTCATTCATATACATTATCTCAGTTTCTTCTTGCAATATATCTGTGTACTGGTGAAGTAGAAAAAACAAGTATAAATATCTTCATTTTATAGATATAGACATAGGGGCTCTGACTGACTAAGTGCTTGCCCAAGTTCGTACAATTAGTAAGGGAGAAATCCAAGACAAGAAACTAAAGTTGTAACTCTAAATCCAGTGAGGCTTCACTATCTACTCTCTTTCAGAGGAGAAAAAGCTCCATGGCCTGGAGGATGGGAGGTTTGTTCTAAGATCAGACGGTCTCTTCTGCAGCAACCCCTGAGTCAAGAGTCAGGTTTGGGGGCACAGGAGTTGTGGGTTGGATGATATCTGTGGATCTCACCCTGTGCCCCTTAGAAAAGTAGTGCTGTGTTAACAAGGCACCCTGCCCTTGAAATCAGCACAAGCATCTTTCCCAGTCCCATGTTAAGCTAATGGATAAAATGTTTCTCCAGCAACTCTCTTCTGAAACATGTCAAAGTGAATGAACCAATAGCAAGCAAATCTTAGTAGCTTAATATTTTAAAATATGAACAAATGTTATTAGGACACAGTCTTTTGTTTGTTGTCAATTTTATCAAACAATTGGGTTTCCTGCTGGCCCAATTGTTCCAGGTTCATCTGTTGGAATTAAATGTATCAGTGCTTCAAGGACTATCACAATAGCCTCTCTGTCTGTGGTCTCACATCCCTTAGACCCATCCTATCCCAAGAATTTACTGTGACTCTTCGTCATCTTCAGAATGAAACTCAAACTCTCTAGCAGGGTTCACAAGGCTCCCACGACCTGGTCTTGCCAGCCCGTGCCCCATCTCCTGCCATTCTCCACCAGTCATGCACAGCTTCTACAATTCCTCCTGTGGGCTTCCATATACCCTGTGCAGTTACCGTATTTTGTTGATTTTTCAATTGGTAATATATTCACGTGGTTCAAAATTCAAAAGTTTCAAGAGAGTAGATGATAATATGCCTCCTTTTTAGCCTGTTGCCTGGCCAGTCATTTCTCTTCCACAGAGGCAACCAAACTACCACTTACTAATGAATCCTTCCAGAGATTGGCCAGTATATACAAGCAAACCTATGTGTATATTCTATATATTGTTTTTCTCCCTTTTTCTCCTTCCATCCCCTCCTTTCTTCCTTCCTTCTACACAAATGGTAGCATATTACATATAACATTCAGCTAAAAACAATATCTCTCAGAGATCATTCCATAGCACAACATAAAGATCTTCTTCATTTTAAATATACAATTATATAGGATTCCACTGAATTGATGCTCCATCATTTATTTAACCAATCCCCAATTGATGGACAATTCATTTACTTCTAATTTCCTGCTATTATAAACAGTGCTACAATATATGACTGCATACGTGCATCAATTTGTACAAGCCACATTATATTGAAATTATCTCCTTACCAGTCTGGGCTTAGGCTATAGGTTCCCCCAAGACAGGGAATGATGCTTTATGCATCTCCAAATTTACCTGCTTCTAGCAGGGCGTAGCATGTTGTAGGTGTGCAGTTAAAGAAGGAAAAAAAGGGAGAGAAAGAAAGAAAAACAATATATAGACTAAATGTGTTGTTCAAGGAATCAGCTAATCTACATGTGCTTTGCCACCTGAATAGGTCTGAGAACCACTAGACCTGTGGCCCTTTGAGGGTCTGTTCTGATTATTCTGTTTGCCCCCCTACTCCCCCAGTCCATTCTCCATCCCTCTCTAACCTGATCCATGCACCCAGGTGGGAGCTGAGACTTACCCACAGCACCATCTAGGCTCCCTACCTCCAGCTTCCTTGGGGTTCATTCAATGGAGGCACCGCCAGGGGATGGAGGGTGGGAGAAGAGGGAGAGAACTTCTTCCTGCTTTTCGCTGCCTCAGTGGCTACATCTTCCTCAGGGCAGCACTACAGCTCCCTCAATGTGGTCTCTGCTCTACTGCCCCAGCCCTCCCAGCACTCCCAACACTGTTTCCTGCCCTTGCTCTTCAGGCCCAGGACAATAACAACCACACCATTAGTTCTGGGTGCTTCCTCATCCCTTTTGGATCCCTTAATCCTGCCCACATCCCTGTAAATCATCTTGCCCTTAAATTATCTCCAGTTAAACTCTTCACATGCAGTTCTGTGTTCTGCCAGGACCCTCACAGATACACAGTTCCTTCTGAATCAGAGATTCTGCCATTCTCAGTCTTGGAAAAGGAGTTTGGAGAGGGAGTTTCCCAACTGCATATTTAAATATAACAAAAGCTGGCTACACAGGCAGTCAAACCGTAACTGATCCCCCAAAGCCTTATAATAATAGTTATAAAAAGTGTTGGAAAGACAACCTAAAAATCCACCTTGTTCTACTGTGACCACTTTACCAGCATTGGCATTTGTGATTTGGTCTGGCATGTTTAATAAAAATGTGGCACAGAGTATTTCAATGGCTTCTGCCTAGAGGTTCTTTCTACTCACTGAAGCAGCAGATAGAAACTGAAAAGATACAGCAAACAAATAGGACCAGAAAGGTTTTATGTGAATTAAGCAGTATTCTGCATTATACATTCCTTATAGTGTATATAGTATTTTCAACATGGGCATTTCTTGCGTAGCTGTTCATTAGTGGGCTGTGAATTGCATTTTTTATGTCTATAGGTTGCTCTCTAACCAATTAAGTTGAAAATTGGGGTTTCTTTCTCTCCCATGATTAATCACTCAGCAATAGCCTGATGAGTCTTCAGGGCACTGAGATTGATTCTTTGTACTTTTGAGTTGTAAGGAAATCTGGTTTAAAGTAAAACATAATAGCTGCAGATTGAAATGTTGCTCAGCTCATTAGTAAAACTCGTGCTTTTGAAATTGGTGATTAGGATTTTCCTTCAGGGAGGATCAGGCAGCAATGTCTACACATACACTTTTTGCTTCTAGACATTAGCTACCAAGAATATTAAAAGACATACAAAAAGTAGGCCTGTCACTTTGTCTCAAATCATTCAGCTTCTAAGATAAGCAGAACCTTTCTCAGGAGTAGAAAGAGAATTTGAATGATTCATGAAATCCTTTTTTTTACATTAAAAACAAACGGATGAGGGGAATGACAAAGCAAAATGTTTCCTTTATTTGCAGCAAATAAATAGAACTTCCTTTGGGAAAATATATACCATCTATGTGTACAAAAATACATACACAGGGAAAGCAAATGCCTTCTCATCTATAACTCTTCCTAGAGACTTTGCTTTAAAACCAGTATTCACATTAAATTAAAGTGGATTAAATTTATTATAGTAATGTTACTTGTTTTTAGACAATTTACTTGCACTTATCTCACATAAAATTTTGTATATGTATATGTATTTTTCTTTTAAAATGTTTCATTTAGAAAGGCATTGACATAGCAATAAGATAATATTTTTAATTTTAATCAGATAAGAACATTGCATTCATGTATCAGACTAATGTATTCCTTTCTGGTTGATTAGAGAGATGACATTATCTTGAAAAATATGCCAATGTAATGGTTTTAAGCTTCATAACAGTCATTTGGTCATCTTTTACATTTGTGTTTTGGTTCCCATAACACTTTAGAATGTTAAGCTTTATCAAGTGCATATGACCAATTTATTGCCAATGGATAACTTAAGATGACCGTGTTTCTATGGAGAGCTAGGCCCAATTTTTTATTTAATTATTGTATGTAAAACTGATATTATTATTGTATATACAACTAATAATTTATCTTAGTTCAGGCTGCTATACAAAAATTACCATAGACTGGGTGGCTTAAACAGCAGACATTTATTTCTCACAGTTCTGGAGGCTGGGAAATCCAAGATCAGAGTGCTGGGAGATCCAGTGTCTGGTGAGGGCCCACTTCCTGATTTGTAGACAGCTGTCTTCTTACTATATCCACACAAGGAGGAGAGCAGAGAGAGGAATCTAGCTTTCTCCTCTCTTCTTAAAAGCTCCACCCTTATGACCTCATCTAAACTTAATTACCTCCCAAAGGCCACATCTTCAAATACCATCACTTTAAGAGTTAGGATTTCAACATGTGAATTTGGGGGCAGGGCACAAATATTCAGTCCACAGTATAATTGCTCAGTTTATATGGGACTTTACAGTTTTCCATGAAACCTTTCTCTCCTAGTCCTTATAATAATCTGATGATAAGGCTAATATTATCACTGCTCTTTTACAGATGAGGAAATTGAGGCTCTGAGAAGTTAAACTTTCCTAAAATCACATAGTTTGCAAGAAATCAAGGTGAGATGCTAAAAAGAACCCAGAGCTCTGATCAAATTCTGTGTTTTATTGACTCCACTATCCTAAGGCTTTATATCACAAGATAACTATCTAAGGAATTTCATTTCTCAGAACAACGCTGGACTTGAATTTTATGATACTGAATGCATAAGTTAGTTCATTTAACATCACAAAGAAAAACTTGTTCAGGGAGAATCTCCATAAGATATCATTTCTATTCTGCTTTAAAGGATCAATATAGAAATGGGTATACCCTTTACTAGCATAGCACAACTCAGTGAGGCCTGGCATACTGGTCCTCAAACAAAGAATGTTATCATTTGAATCACCAACACCATTTTCAATAACATCCATCTAAGTTGTCTTTATTAAGTATACTATATACTTACTATCTTCCTTCATTGAATTATCTTAATAATTCTCTCAAGAATCCTTTGAGGAAGACATTATTGGCCCCATTTTAAGATGAATGCAAACCAATGTCCCAACCAGGTAAAAATAAGAAAGTATTGTCTGTATGGATGAATCCTCAAAGTGAGGATCTGCAGAACTCTGAGCTTTGGAGGGTAAGAGAAATTTCAAGATAGCAAGCAGTAAGGACCCTTGAAGAAAGAACAGGGACAATTTTTCTCAGAATATTGGTTAGAACCAGCAGAAAACCACCCTGATGATAAAATGGTCACTGTCTGCAGTCTGTGACTCAACTGTACCATCTGGATTCAATCAAGCAGGAAACCTGTTAGATTAGGCTATGGACCATTTGTGGATTTGGCTTTAAAACCCTGTATCACCTCCATTCACCAAGGCTCCATCCCAGAGTTAAACCCCTCCGTGTTGGATCAATTCCCTCTTTGACAGTGAAATCAGCTTAGCGCTCACTCTGTCTCGAAGACTGTACTTTCATTAATGTTATTCATATTATTGCTATTATCACATCAGTCACACAGGGATTCGAATGGGCAACTTATTTTAAAACTGGAAGCCAGTAAACGTTCTAGTAAGGACTTATTTAATTTAATCATTCATTTACTCACTCATGTTTTGGCTGCCTGCTCAGTGCCAGGCACCATGCCAGACCTGGGTGTCCAGAATGGTGACACAGGGCCTGTTGTCCTGGGACTCATGATGTAGTCAGGAAGACAGATATCAAATAAAGAGTCAAATGTGCACGTGTAAACCTGAGATAGTGACAGGTGCTAAGAGGGAGAGCTGTGCCTTCAGTGTGTGTCATAAGCACCTTAAGTACTCACTGAAAGGGAATTTGGCCTATTCAGGAAGGTCAGGAAAGGTTTCTGGGAAGAGATGTCCTCCAAGCCAAGAAGGGAGAAGGATCACTAGGGGCAGCGATGCAGACAGAGGGTGCAGCAGAGGCTGTCAGGAGCGAGGAAGAAGATGAAGAACTCGTGGAAGACATGGAGTGCAAGTGGGAGTAAGGCAGGCATGGTATTGTTGGCCAGGTAAGGAGCTTGGTCTTTATCCTAAGAGGAGATAGGCCCAAACTTGTACAAGGAAACTCTGGCTGCTGTATGTAGAAAACGGATCAAAGGATAGCAGAGTGGGTGCTGGTACACTAGTGAGATGGCTATTGCAATAGTCCATGGAACACTAATCTAGTCCAGAAGATGCTAATTTTAAATTGTGGAGTTAGGAAGTTTGTCTCAGAGGTATCTTCAACTCCACCTTATTTAGCAGGCAACAGTGTTTCTTTTCTTTATTTTCCTCTTCATTCAAACTTTCTTCCCTCAGTCACTGTTGCTCAGTGTCACACACAACAGGGTCTGCTGTAATAATAGGTGTAATGCATTAAGGAATAAAGGAATAGACAAAAGGTTAGTTATTATGCCATCATTCTGCTCATGAGAGAAAAATTTTGTTAAACTTTGGAGCAGCACCATATGCAAAGAACTGATAAATGTTTTAATAAATGTTTAATGTAAATACATGACTAATAAATGTTTTTGATAAAATGCATTATGTTAAATAGCTCTCATTCTCCTTGAACCACAAGATAATATATTTTCTGATGTTTTTTAATTTAGTTTCTTGAAATGTAGTATGTTAAAAGTGGTCATGGGATTCTAAGTGGCCTCTATTTCCTTCTTGTTGGGTGAGAGCACATGCTGTAAACAGGCTGCCTGGTTTGAATACACTTTTACTTACCTCACCAGCTTACCTGACAGGCTGTTGGGAGAATTACATAGGTTAATACATATTATAGCACTTAGTACAGTAGCTGGCATATAATAAGCGCTCAATAAGTGACAGTCATACTTTTCCCCCAAATATTATTTTCTAATAGACACATTGATATTATATGCAAAGTTATTTTTAAACTACAAGTATGATCATAAAAATGTTAGCAGTGCTTATCTCTAGATGCTGGGATGGATGGTGATTTTATCTGCTTCTTTATGTTATACTTCAATGTATTTTTCTAAGTTTTTAGAGTAAACATGCATTATTTTATCATATAAAATGTTCTTTTTAATTGTCTTCTTCCTAACTTAGATTACTGCCACTAGGCAGGTGGAAGAGTTAGAAAAACAACACCACATAGTGCTTAAAATTCCCCTCCATGCTTTATCAGGAAGAAAGGATGACTGAGCACAATGGCTTGCTAAGTCGGAGTTGGGCTTACCTCCAGGATAACGTTGGCAAAACAATACCAGCTATGCCTGCTTCTTATTACTTTTTAGCTCCCAAACATAGTGAACAACAAGCTGACAGCTGTGTTTTTTTAGGAATTGGCACTATTGTTACACTAATCTACAATCTAAACTGAAACTGTCTTCAGTGAACTGCTTAATGCTAAGAGCAGCTGAACTCTCCAGCTCTTTAATAAATGAACATTCCAGATCAATTGAAAGCAGTGACTCCCTTGCAACCCCAGAGTGCTTTAATCCTGACATTTGCAGCCTTCATTACCGTTTACAAGGTCAACAGATCAGAGTTTAGCCAGATTTTATATACCTCAATGTGGTCCTCAATTAAAGACTTTAGTATAATAGTTTTACTATCCTGATAGTTCTACCAATATGAATAGGCAAGAGGAATAAACAGCATTCAGGAATTAGCCCTGATAACTGGTTGGGACAGGTATGCAGAGAACAGGTACTGGGAGAAAGGTGCAGTCAGGGAGGCAGGGCACACTATCCAAGCCAGGTGAGGGAAGATCTAACTCAAAGTAACTAGGATATCCCAACTGGTGAGGGACAAGGCCTGAAAGTCCAGAACAGGAGATCCTTGGAAATCCAGGCAGTGGAATCAGGGAGGCTTGTTAGCTGGTGGTAGGACTGCATTGCTGGACTGACCTGGTAAGCAGGACTGTTGTCCTTGATCTTCCTTGGGGATTCCTTCCTGGTGGGGGTTGGGAGGTTTGACAACAGGGTCACAAAGAGAGAGACTTGATACTGCACAGATCACCAAGACTCAGGCTCATGGGAACAGGGCAGAGGTCCAGTTACCAAAACAAAAGCAGGTGGGCAGGAAAACCAGCAGTCAGGATGGGTGGACATCGAGGTCAGGATTGGCCTAAACACTGGCTCAGAGCTGAGCCACCTGAGCTGAGACCAGGAATCGCTATCCTGGTCCAAACTGTCTGTTAGGCTAGTCATGGCAGAGCAGTGGCCTGTGAGTGGTCTGCATGAAAGACCTGCCCAACAGTGTGCTACAGATTGTGAGTGGCTATCAGCTTCCATCAGATTCACATTAAGGGCATTTTGAGTCCAAAATATAGAGGAAAGGCAGTAGAAATAAGTAGCTGCAAAGGGGCCGATAGAAGCAGAGTTAATGGAAAAGCAGATAGAGAGGGGGACAAAGACATACGTGGGGCCTCAAAAATGTGGGTGTCACTAGCATTTGGATTCGCTTTGGGCTGCCAAAGATGTTTAGAGCTACAGCTATATCCTAAATGCCAAACATTTGTCTAGTTTTCTAAGAGGTCTTTTCTCTATATCTTTCAGTAAAAACTGAATGTTTTTTGCCACATGAAAGAATATTTGACAGAGAAAAAATTGGGACCTAAAATGCCCTCAAAAGGTTAGGGTTATGGGCCTAATGTACTGCATTAAGATTTCTATGGTACAACATAAAAGTTCTCCATTTATGTTTCAAGAATCAACTGTACAAATATGAGATTAGTGGAAGACTAGCAATCTAAAAGTGATTTTTTCACAGCTGCAAGTTGTTTATATAAATAAATCAATAGTGTGATGACTCAAAAAAAAAGTAATTCCATCCTGGATGACTTTTATAAAACTATAGTATTCTATCCTGGAGAAGGGATCCTCCCTCTCCCTTCTGCACATCCAGCTGCACCTGAAGTAGGGTGTTTCCCTCTTTGAGAGAAATGTTATGGGAAGAGGCCCCAGGCTAAGTCTATTTGTTTCACCTCTGGAATTCAGACAGGTATAGGTGTGTCTGGCTGGTTGATGGATTAATGAGCCTCTTGGGAGAGAATACAACCAAAAAGAAGAGTCAGGCCACTAAACTTGGCCCAGTTACAAAGCCTTACTGTTAAGGGAAGGAGAGATCTGGGCATAAGTTTTGCTTGTTACTTAAATTTATCTCCTGATTCAGGCCCCAACACTGCCAGCCCTGCCACCCCATATACTCACAAATTCATACCTGATTCCCCATAGCGAGAAGATAGGAGTAAAACAATTAAAACAGCAATTTCATCAAAATTCCTTAAGACTTTGGGGCCTTGTGTGGGGGGTCTAAGCAACACGTCCTTGGTACTTGTGGAAAATAATCAACCATAAGGGAATAGGAGTGGTCTTCTGGCTTTGCCACAGAACTCTGACCCTTCTTGGACGCTGGTGCCACTAGCAATGGAAGCAGGAGAAGTGTCTGATGGGGGCTGCAGAGCTGCGGGGAGAGGTGGTACCAGCAGGCAGAGCTGAAGCAGGAGGGCAGCTGCCCAGACCAAGAGCACAGTAAGATCCCCATGGGGGCTCAGAGAAACCACCAAATTCTTCCCCAGGGAGCTGGAGTTGTGATGAACTGTGATGATCTCAAAATATGTAGAAGGGTCTGGAAACACCAACAAATGAATAACAATAGGAAGAAATTTGAGCTTGGAAAAAAGAAAACAAGGAAAAATATGATTGATATCTTTAATTGGGAGTAGTTGGGAAGTAGAAAGAAACAGGAACATTTTTAAAGTGTCTACTCTTCATTCATTTGTTCAACACTAAGCCAAAGGCTTGCACCTTTCTTACCTCATTTTATTCCCACAGTTATTATTCCTTCCATTGTTACAAATGAGAAAACTGAGGCTTAGAGAGTTTAAAGAATGTGCCTGATGTAAGGTAACCAATAGGTGGTTGAGATGGGAATTATGCCATAAATCTAGTGGCATGGTGGTAAATGTTTAATTACCAGCTGTCTGGGGGAAAAGAAGCCCTGGTTTGTTGTGTTTGCTGTTTTCTGTGATGTAAATACTTCCATCTGATGGAGGCTGATCCTTCCTTCCTTCCTTCCTTCCTTTTTTTGAGACAGTCTTGCTCTGTCAACCAGGCTGGAATGCTTACTGCAACCTCGAACTCCTGGGCTCTAGTGATCCTCCTGCCTCACCCTCCCAAGTAGCTAGAGCTAAAGGCATGTGCCACCCCATCTGTCTAATTTTTTGTAGATACAGGGGTCCCACTATGTTACCCAGGCTGGTCTCAAACTCCTAGCCTCAAGTGATCCTCCTGCCTTGGCCTCCCAAAGTGCTGGGATTACAGGTGTGAGCCACAGCACCTGGTTTCAAGCTCCCAATATAATGTTATTAGAACACAGGATTGGGAAGAGATGCACACAAACAGTTCTTCCAAGCTAGCATGAGCCAATTCCACTATATTACCTTATTTACTCCCATGTCTACACTCTTTCCTTCCTATCATGTTTCTTCCCAGGATCAGACTTAGTCTCCATGGGGCCAAGGATGCAAGAGCTAATGCCTGGAATTACTCAAAGAATAGAATAGGCTGTCCTGAGTGGCTGGCTTCCAACCCTAGCTCAGAGACTGCCAGGTAAGGAGTTGCAAGAGAAGGAGATTCATAATCAGATGAGGGTTGTCAGGATTTCCAGGCCTTGTGGTACATCAGAATCTGGAAAACTTGTTAAAATACAGATATGAGGAACATAGCATAGAGGTTAAGTGCAGACTTTGGGGCCAGGCAGCTTATGTTCAAATATGGCTGTACCCCTGCCTGGCTATGTGACCTTGGGCAAGTTCCTTAACCCATCTGTGCCTCAGTTTTCTCATTGATATACGGTAATGATAATGATAATACTTGACGAGATTGTCAAACAGGTTAAATGAGTAAACATTTGTAAAGTGCTTAGAACAGTGTATGGCCCATAGTAAACACTATGTTAAGTATTAGCTGTTGTTATTATTACTGTTGTTATCATAACTGAGACTTCTTCTGGAGTTTGGCTCATCTGTCTGTATTTAGAATAAACTTCTCCAGTAATTTTTATGCCTTATTCATAGACATCTTATGGCTTATTCATAGACATCTGTGGAAGCCACCAAAGCCTATGATTCTTGCTCTTTGAGGAGCTGAATAGCTTCTTGTAGGAACCGAGACCAATGTAAAAGTGAATCTCAGAACTGTCCTTGAGAATCTGGGATGTTCTGTAAACCCCTAAGTTAGCTGTGGTTGTCTTAGAAAACCTTTCACAAATCCTTATCTTTTCATAGAAGACCCAGGTTGTAGGATACCACACACCTCTTGTAAAACAAAATAAGGAATAAATGAAACTTAATCCACAAAGTTTCATCTTAATTAATGATGGCATAGAACATGACTAGGGGTCAGAGATTAATCTGAATTTCCACAAAGCATTATAATTTATGCTAATTTCCCCCTCAATGTACCTTTACATGTACATTATAAGCCTATTATTTCACTTTTGGCCAAGTTAGGGAGTCCTTAGGGGTCTAGCTTTGCTGTCTCTAACGTCAGAATTAAAACATAGACTAATTTGTATTCTAAGAGGGTTAATTGCCAGTCCTTAAGGTGCGGGAAACTCTGTGCACAGAGAGTACACAGTTCTACCCACCCAGATGGTAAATATATATTACCTGATGGTGGTGCCTTTGTGTATTTGTCTGCTCAGGCTGCCATAACGAAATACCACAGACTACATGGCTTAAACCACAGAAATTTATTTTCTCACAGTTCTGGAGATCAGGGTGCCAGCATGACTGATTTCTGGTGATGACATACTCCTTGCTTGCAGACAGCCACCTTCTCACTGTGTCCTCACATGCCAGGCAGGAAAGGTCAGGGTGGGAGAAGATCTCTCTCTCTTCCTCTTATTATAAGACCACAGTCCTATGGGATTAAGTCCCCACGCTTATGACCTCATTTAACCTTAATTACCTCCTGAAGACTCTCTCTCCATATTGGTCACATTAGGGGATAGACCTTTAACATATGAATTTGTGTAGGGGGGAAACACAATTCAGTTCATAGCACTTTGCTTTTCAATGGAATTTTGGAAATTTTGACTTTGGAAATAAGGGTTACATTTTTTAACCCCCCCCCACAAGCTATTGTTAATTGCTGAATGGTATTTCTTAAGCAATATAATGTCACATTAGAATTATGGAAAACAAGAAAGAGAATAGTCTAATAGGATTTCTCCATCCAACAGGCATGGGTCTCAGTCTTGCCTCCACATCTTACTAGCCTTCTGCCCTCAGGAAAGTTAATCAGCCTCTCTAAATCTCAGCTTCCTCATCTATAAAAAAGGGTATAATAAGGCGTAGCACCTGAATTTGTTATAAGGATTAAATGAGAATTGTAAAGCACTTAGCTATTGCCTGGCACATGGAAAATGTTCAATAAGTGGTACATTAAAAAAAAGCTGAAATCTTAAATGTAAAATTCTAAATCAACACAAGTCTAATAGTATAAAATAGCAAAGGAACGCACAGAGCTAACTATGTCATAAGGGGTGATGCATGATCAAAGACAGATTGTAAATTAACATCAGTCTATATATTGTGAAAAGTGTGATTTCATAGGTTTTCCAGGTGTGGGGAATTGATAACCTCATTTCTGCTGAAAGGAGGTTGTCAGAGTGGGTTTGTCCTTTGTTCTTTGTTTCAAGAAGATACAAGAACATATATCTGGAGTGCTCAAAGGGTAGGGAGAGGCATATTTTTTATGCCTAAGAAGGAAAACCGGATGTAGATAGTTTTATGAGTTGTTACTCAGAATGGTTTATAAGGCCAGAGTTGTTAACTAGCTACTATAAAATTCTAAAGCTGTAAGCCTCTGCCTAGAGCCATGCAAGGATGCAGAGCTGACAAATCATGTGTGGCTGCCTGCCATCTACCCCAGTTAAGAACTTCTAATCAGCAGATTGCTGCACGAGGTAGCTCATACTGTTAACTCCACTTAGACATTGACTTTGAAGCAAGGTCAAGAGAGATGCTAAATTGCATGTACAATGAGTGTCTGAGGATAGCCTTGAATTAAATCATCACACAAATCAGCCTGGTCTTTTTCTCCAGGACTCTGGATATCTTGCTGAACCATTAATTTCCTGTGCCTTTGTCCTTCACCTCTGTCCCTCCCTACTTCCCACCCCTGCTCACCCTCAGGTAGGCTCTTCAGAATTCAGGGAATAATCATTCATCTATTTACTCAGTGATATGATGCAGGGGGTGTCCCAAGGAAGGGAGTAAAGCCCCCTGAACTCGCCAGTGAGTTCTCGGCTTTGTGCGGGAAAGAATTTTGGCGCGAGCCAATTAGCAACAGAAAGTTTATTGAGAGGGATAGAAAACAGATCCTACTCTACAGAGTAGGGGTCCTTTTCCAAGTAGGAAGGGGACCCCTTATGGGGCAATGGTAATGTTTTTAAATGTTTAAAAACTCTGTACATGACCAGCATTGTATTGTGGTCAGGCCATAAATGTTAATCATAAACTGCTATCACAGAAAGGTAAGCACGAACAGTTTGTAGGGCATTCAGTTTAGTAATTTATCTATCCTCAGTGGTCTGGGGTGGCAACTTGCCGGAGACTTCCTTGTTCAGGGTGGTTAGGGTCTGGTATCAGTCAAAATGGCCACACTTAGGCTCTCTCCACCTTCTTTTTTTGCCTTATCCCTACATTACACAGACATAATAAGTGTTTGTGCCAGGCACAGAAATAGGTGCTAGGGGTATAAATATGGATCAGACAGAGTATTGGCATATAAGTAGCCCACGTTCTGGTTTGGGAAACAGAAATGGAAACAAATCGCACTATAATTTGTTAACTGCTTTAAAAGTTCTACAAAAGTGCCAAGGCAGAGATGACTATTCTGCTTTGGTGAAGGTGGGACAGCCTCTCAGAGGAGATGATTCTTGATTTGAGTGTTGAGGGATGAATCAGAGTGCTTGGGGGTGAAGGGTGGGAAGAAAATTCCAAGCAGAAGAAACAACGTGTGCAGGAGCTCAGATGTGCATGTGGTTGATGCAGGCTTCATGGTGAACAGGGAGGCTGGAGAGAGATTGTAATAGCAATAACACATGAATGTGAAATTCAAAGGTAAAGTGTTTTGCCACAGGTCTAGCTCAACCTAAGAGTCACAGGATGGAGTTTAGATCTATAATCCTGTGTCTATTCATTAATGTCATGCTAATTTGACAAATATTTTGTGTATATTTTATATTAGTCTTCAAGACCGCTTAAAGAAGCCTGCATTCATTTGATGACTCAAAACAACACAACAGTTTGGAGAACAAAATCCGAAATCAGTTTCACTGAGCTAAAGTCAAGGTGTCAGCAGGACTGTTTCCTTCTAGAGACTCCAGGGGAGAACCTGTTTCTTGTTTGTTCCGGCTTCTAGAGGCTGCCCACATGCGTTGGCTGTGGCTACATCCCTCCAATCTCTGTGCTGTTGTCACATTGCCTCTTTCCTCCTCTGACCTTCTTGCCTTCCTCTTATAAAGACCCTTGTGACTACATTTAGGGCCTGGCCAGTCTGGGTAATCCAGGCTAATCTCTCCATCTCAAGGTCTTTAATTTAATCACTCTGCAAAGACTCTTTTGCAATATAAGGTAACATTCACAGATTCTGGGGATTAGGAAGTGGATATTTGGTTGTGGGTGGTGATGGGGATTATTAAATTGACTACAGAGAACAATATTCTTTGTCCCTGTTAGTATAAAAAATACACTCACTTGAAGTGGTTTTTTTCCTATTCTCTCACTCAACAACAATCAACACAGAAATCTTGTGTGACCCCCAAATATGTGGAAATTTCTCTCCACCAGTAATCAATCAACCAGTTCTGCAGCAGACACCAGCTGGGTGTCCTCTAATTCAATTCTGACACTACCTTGAATATAGCATCAGGTCCCACAGGTTAAGGACTCGGTCCCCAAGACTCCCCCCCCACCTTAGACACCAGAAACAAGTCTAGGCCTTCGGAACTTCTGACCAACCAGCTTCAAGTTGGGGTTCCCACGATCCCTTCTTTGGGTTTAATTAATTTGCTAGGGCAGCTTACAGAACTCAGGGGAACACGACTACTGGTTTATTATAACAGATATTACAAAGGATGTGGATGAGGAGATACATAGGGCAAGATATGGGGAAAGAGATGTGGAGCTTCCATGCCCTCCCTGAGTGAGCCACTTCCAGGAACGTCCACGCGTTCAGCTCTCCAGAAGCTCTTCAAACCCTGTCCTCTTGGACCTTTTGTGGAAACTTCATTGGATAGGCATGATTGACAACCATGTAGAAATGTGATTGGACAAAAACGGTATGATGTAATACTAATAGACTGAGTGGGGAAACCCAGGAAGGCCTGTGGGTTCAGATTCTTCTGGGCTGTCTGTACAACATTCCTTCCTCCAGGGTATGGGGCAGGACCTTCTCTGGAATGAGGGTCTTTTGACCCATAATCAGATTAGAGTCCTGCCTTGGGCAGGTGAAAGGAGGGCAGGAGAAGATCAGAGAGAGAGAGAGAGAGATTGATTCTCTTTTCTGAGGCCTGCTTCTAAGGCCTAAATCACCCCAACATTATAACAAGAGCTATAGGAGTTATGTGCTAGGAACCATGGATGAATGTACATATAATATACATATATATCATAATATCACAGTCCCCAAATTGGAAGCATGCAGCAGATACATAACTGTTTGTGCCTGAGGACTTGGGAATTCAAGGGTAGATGGGAAGGGCTGGGACAAGTAGCCCTCATTAAGAAATGCCTGAAGGGTTTGGTCTGATCTTTGCAGGGAAGAAGGCAATAGTCTGTTCTCCCTCTGGTCATAATAAATGCCATCCCAGTTGAATTAACATTGTACTGCAAATATGTTTGGCAATTTTAAAAGGGTTGGGGGAGTCCTTATGAAATTTGTGTTAACTGATCACTGATAGTAGAGTCACATGACTGGCTGAAGTAACCTTTTTCATGTCTACATACAGCAGGTTCATAGTTTCTGACTCTGGAGTGACTGTGTGTACAATTCAGGACATGCTGAAGTCTCAGAGCAGAACTCCCTTAGACCCAGGTAAGAGGGTCCCTGCTGTGAGGCTTGTACTTGAGAACTTAACTCTGGCCTCCTTTAGCTACACCTCTCTTCCCAAGTGTGCTAAGGAGACATGCCTGGAGCCCAAGCTCCTCCCCAAACCACTCTCCAGGTGCCCAGGAATTTGGGGTCCTGCCCAAATGGTCCCAAATTTGCCTCCAGGGCTTGTACCAATCTCTTTCCCAGGTCCATCTTCCTGAGGTCAGGTGGCACCACTGCTGCATGTACCCCTAGGCCCAGCGGTGGCCAAGGGGCAGATTTTTGTTGAGGGTAAATGGTGCTATGGTCTGAATGTTTGTGCCCCCCATATTCATATGTCGAAATCCTAACCCACCAGGTGATGGTATTAGGAGGTGGGGACTTTGGGAGGATATTAGGGTTTAATGTCCTTATAAAAGAGCCTGAAGAAGCTCCCTTGCCCCTTCTACCATGTGAAGTTACAGTGAGAAGTCATCATGTATGAACCATAAAGTGAGCTCTCACCAGAATCTGCTAGTGCCTTGATCTTGGAGTTCTCAGCCCTGAGAACTGTGAGAAATAAATCCTGTTGCTTGTAACCACCCAGTTTATGGTATTTTGTTATAGCAGCCCAACTGGACCATGACAGATGGAACTTGGACAATGGGCAGGGTCCACATGGGTGAGATCCAGGCAATCACAGGACAGAACAGAGCCTTGAACAAGAACTCTGAGGAGTCTGAGAACTCAGTCCATCCTCGTGAAGGGGTATTTGTCAAGGTAGGAGGATCAAATATCTTTTACTTAACAGTTGTTCAGCCTGATTTATAACTTTTAAATAATTAGACATGTGGGCTGTGGGCTCATTAGTACTCTTGCCTTGGGCCCTGTGTATGTTAGTGGCAAGCCTGACCAGAGCTACACTCATTGCCGCAAATAGCAACACTCATCGGAGGTAGTCCACATCGCACAAAGCAGCGCAAGCAAATCACCATAATGGGAAGGAATCAAGTTGAGTTTCTTTGGGCAATAGGCTGAATTGAAGAAGAAATTCAACTAATTCCACAAGTCATTAGGAAAGTGATATCTAACTTAGGGCCTTGACCTTCATAATATGGAGTATTTAATTACCTGGGGTGAGGGGGATAAACAAGATTTAATGCCTTCAACATTAACACTCAGTCTTTAGCATTTAGATTTTGGAAAATGTCTGATTCTCCTTTCTAAATTCTAACCATGTTATAACCATGTAACTCGGCTGCATGGGAATTAAAAATAATACTACCAAAAATCTAAGAGAACAAAACAAAGAGTGATTTTTCATAAGTGGTATCCTTCTATGAAGATTCACACAAATTATATTCTTTGAACCACTTAGTTGTAGGAGAGGGTCCTCTCTCACTGGAGAAAACCAGGGTGGGTTTTCTCAAAATTCTCCTGGTTAATTTAGTGATGGATTTCTCCTGATAATCTAATTAATAAGGATTAAAACTGAAGGCTAATAATTCTTAATCACAAAATACATATTGGCTACTTCAGTTTCCTCTTTTACTAATTTTTGTTGTTGTTTCCTGTTTTTAAAATACATCTAAATTTTCATAGTTGTGATTAAAAGTAGCATGCCCACTTGTACTATCTCAGTGCTGGATACTTACATGTTCTTGGAAGCACAGAATCTTCAAGATGGAATAGATAACAAACATGGTAGACTAATTTCTTCACTTCTGACCCTATATATCTGCACTTATTAATCCATATGGAAAACATTATTTCCAAAAAGCTGGAATTCTTATTTTTAAAGTCATGAAACTAATCAGCATTAGTTACTAAGTTTAACTGTCTGAGGCTTAGATTTTACATTTTGAAGATCATATTGAGATCATTCAGTCTTTTAGGTTAAAAAAAAAAAAAAGGAACCAGCCTGGGCAATATAGCAAGACCCTACCTCTACAAAAAATAGAAAAATTAGCTGGGCATGGTAACATGAGCCTATAGTTCCAGCTACTCAGGAGGCTGAGGCAGGAGGATCACTTGAACCCAGCCATGGGAGGTTGCAGTGAGCTATGACCACACCACTGTGCTCCAGCCTAGGCGACAAAGCAAGACCATGTCTCTAAAAAGAAAATAATAATAAAATAAATAAATAAATAAATAAACTTTTGTGCACCATAGGGCACAATCAACAGAGTAAAAAGGCAGCCTATGAACTGGGAGAAAATATTTGCAAATCATATATCTGATAAGGGGTTAATATTCAGGATATATAAGGAAGTTCTACAACTCAACAACAAAAAATCAAATAACCAATTAAAAAATGAGTAAGGGACTTGAATAGCCATTTCTCCAAAGATGATATACAAACGGCCAACAAGCAAATGAATCATTACAGAAATGCAAATCAAAATCACAACGAGATATCACCTCACATCCACTATCATGGCTACTGAAAAAAAAAAAAAAACAAGAAAAAAACAAGTGTTGACAAGGTTCTGGAGAAATTGGAACCTTTTTGCCCTATTGGTAGGACTGTAAAATGTTGCAACTTCTCTGGAAAACAATATGGAGGTTTCTCAAAAAAATTAAAAATAGGGGTACCATATGATACAGTAATCTCACTTCTGGGAATATATCCCAAAGAATTAAATACAGGGTGACAAAGAGATATTTGCACACCTGTGTTCAAAGCAGCGCTATTCATAACAACCAAGGGGTGGAGGCAACCCAATGTCCACTGATGAGGGAAAGGATAAGCAAAACGTGGTGTATACACAAAATGGAACAGTATTCAGCCTTAAGAGGAAATGAAATCCTGTCACATGCTGCTACATATATGAACCTTGTAAAGAAAAATACAATCTCAGGATCCCCAAACTCATTATGCCAAATGGAGAGCTAAGCCTGAGAACTGAGTCATGCAGCACTGCCATCCTTTCCCAAACAGATCCGTTTCCCAAACGGATAGTTGTGATTTCACAACCCTGTGTCATACCTTTATGCATAAGCCAGGTTCTCACAATGACAAAGGCTTTTTGCCCCTCCAGATAGCTGTCCTCACAGATTGCTTACAAGGAAATTCCTTGTTAGCCCCTAAACCAAAAGGATATATAGCCCCCTATAAAACAAGTGCATGATAGTCACAACCTTAGGACTGCAACCTAAGTATAATAAATTCCTAAACCTGGGTTCTGTTAAGTCTCACACTGACAGTGTTGACTCTAAACCTATCTTTACAGATGCAGAACAAGGACAGGATGAGATCAATCACTCCTTTGTCTACACATTGACTTTTTTCTCTACTTTTTTTTCCCCAAATGTTCACCTTATCTTATGTAAAATGTAGATTTACTGGGCATTAATCAGAGCCTCATCAGAATATAACCATTTATCTCACTGCCTACCCGCCTCCTTGCATGCCTTTTCCCCTTAATTCTGAGTTCCCAAACCCCACTTTGGAGAGCACAGGTCACAGATGCTTCTGTAGTTTGTGCTTTTCTGGGGCATGTCCTCAAACTTTGGCTTAATAAACCTCAACTGATTGTGACTCTCATCTCTGTTACTTATTATTTGGGTTATCAACCTCAAGGACATTATGCAAAGTTAAATAAGCCAGTCACAGAAAGGCAAATATTATATGATTGCACTTATATGAGGTATCTGAAGTAGTCAAATTCATAGAAACAGAAAGATGAATGATGGTTACCAGGGGTGGAGGGTGGGGGAAAAGAGGGAGTTGTTGTTTAATGGGTACAGAGTTTGAGTTTTACAAGATGAAAAAGGTCTGGAGATCTGATTCTCAACAATATGAATATAGGTAGCACTACTGAACTGTACTCTTAAAAATGGGTTAGCTGGTAAATTTTATGTTGTATGTTTTTTGCCTTAATAAAAAAAAAGCACTGCTGTAATATGAATGTTAAGGACTTTGTGTTCTGAAAAATACATAGTTTGAGTCAAACAAACACAGGTAGCAGATCAGATTTTGCCCTCCTAGTTTGCTGGCTCCCCCTGTAACCAGCACCCTGCCTTCATGTATTTTCCCCCAAGACCTTTGTATAGAGTAACAAAATATTACAAACTGCAAGTGGGCATAGAGACTTAAGAGTCATTTTGTGGGGTAAGAGTAAGGGGACTGGGGAGTTAGGAGGAATATTTTCCAAGGTCAAAGAAGTAATTAATGGCAGAGCAGTGATTAGAATTTAGCTGCCCAATTCCTTTAATATGTAGTGCTGGGTAAAGAAAAAACAAATTTATCTGCCCAAGATCCTTCCTATTGCCATTTGGAGTTATCTATAAATTCTTAATAATCAGGAAAACAATCCTGGATTTGACTGGGAGTAAACACAATATTTAACTGTGTCAACCCACAATAATCCAAAGGATCAGAATCCAGTTTTAAAGAGTTTATTCAAGCGAAAAGCTGGGAATGGTCATTCCAGGACACGCAGACTCCAGAGAAATGGGGTCAATGCTCTGAAGTTGAAAGTTAAGCTCCTGCTTATATAGGAAGAAGACAAAGAAATTTAACAGGATTACATTTTCCATACAAGGCTCATTTAAGAAGTACAATAAATTAATAAGTTACAATTTGTTTTCTTTTCTTCATAGCTGATTTTCATTTCTTTTCCAATTTAAACGAGTGTATTTAACATTCCATTTTAAGACAATGTGATAGCTATGAAGTCTTTGTGTGAGAAAGGGAGGAGGAAGGTTAATCTACAATGAAGAAGCCCTTCAGTCATTTACAACATTTTACAAAACAATGCAGGTAAGGAAGAAGGCCACACTATAATCAGAGAAGCAAAGTTTACAGTTGCCTAGGTTACAGCTGCCTGTCATCTGACTTAGGCCCCATAATCACATTCCTTTAAGGCTCAAAATAATTTAGAGTTCCAACAGCTTAGATTTTGAATTACTTATTTTCATAACTGAATTCCACAGGTGCTACTACAAATACAGATTGAATTAAAATCCTGAGTCCTGTAGCCCTCTGTGCTTTTAAGACTAGAGCCTTTGATTACTTCTGTAAAGACCTCCCCCTCCTCAAAAAAAAAGACTAGAGGTAGAAGAAAGGACAGTACTGATTATAGAACTCACTTTAAAGGTGAGAGCTACTATGCTAAGATTGTTTTAAATGTAGTTCCCCAGAAGTAATTTAAACAGCACCTAATATTTTGTGAAGTGTTAAAATAATCTTATTTAATATAGTACTAGTCTCCATTAAAAAAAGGTTACATTGACCACTAGGAACTTTTAGGGAATTGTGTAAATTTGTCCCTCTTCTTTACAAGATTAATTAATATTTAAAAATTAAGCAACAACTTGGAAGACAAATAGTTATCATTATGTGCTGAATGCCTGGTTTCCTAGGCGTGGCATAAAAGGGAAGGACAAATTGAAAGGGGCAACCTTGCAAAATTAATAGGAAAATATCTAATCCCGAAATTTCCTAGTAACAGTTAAAGATCAATGCCATGAGTTCTCTCACCAGCAGGCACCCTGCAGGAGTTCTGTTTCCGCACAACTTCTGAAAAGAGCTGAACAGACAGAAAGGAGATGTAAATCTCTCTCTTTCAAAACTGCCTTTGAGAATCTAATTTTTTACAGTCTAAAGAGCTCCTAAGTTAATAGCAGAGTGTGAGCTTCAGGCCTCAGCCATAGAGTCACATCTCTTGTGATAATCCCGTCTCCAAGGAAAGGAGGGAAGCCAACTCTGCGACTTTGACATCCTGGCGCAGTTTCAGTTTCTGTTATCAGATGCCCCTAAAAAGAAAGAACGGAGTGGATGCAGCAGTACCCTGTTAATTTGACTAGAGCCATAAACCTTCTTCACCCCCTAAATAAAAAGCCTGAATACCTGGTTCTCTCTCCCAATGTTCTCTACCTACTCCACTTCTGTGTTGGCCCTTTTTCCACCTTGGGAAAAGTAAATAACCTTCTTCCTTCTATTCCAATCTGTGTCTACTGTTGGGTCTGCCCCGGAATGCATGCGATAGATAAATCAGATAAGGACTCCAGCAGGCTGCGGGCTCCAGAGGAGTCTCCGGAGGTTGTAAAGATAACTGAATTACAAAGGCTGGGATGGAGCCCAAAGAAACTGGCGGAACTCCCCCTCCCCAAACTTTCTATAAAACTCACCACTCTTCTCCTCCTCACGGTGGACGCCCTTTTCGGCCACCACCCAACTGCACCCAGGTTCTCAAAATAAACAGGCATTTTACCATGCCCCCAGGCTTGCGTTTCTTCCTCTTGGCTCCGACCTAACATCTACAGAAATCTTTCTCAAAACCTGAGTGCACTAGCTCACATCCTAACACAAATAAAGCCCAGTTCTGCAGGTCAGAATCCAAAATTAAACCATGAGTAAGATGCTTAGGGTGCAATGTTCATTTCGGTCTGTAATGTGAAGCAAGACAAGCTAGAGGTTTTGCCTAGCATGATATAAATTATAATGCTAAACAGTTTCTTTTCGTTGTCTAGAAAAAAACCCCAACCAGTTATGCTTTAGAAGTCGTGTTGAGCAGAGATTCCAACACAATTCATAAAGTTTAAGTAGTATTCCAGGAGTTGAGAAAGCATAAACATTACTATTTAATTAATACAGCTTCAATTATAATGTCAATGTTGTGTTAAAAGATAGACATTCCTCCTAGGCTTTCCTGGTGTACACAGAGATGTGCTTATCTAAAGCACCTGCTCTCAATGAAAAACACCCTGTGAACATTTGTCTTTTCATAATATCCTATGATATGTATAGAAAACACAGCAAGTGAATGTTTTTAAATTGCTTCTTACTTAAGTATAATACACAAATGCAGTACATGAGCCTTGATAGTATCTTAGTATCCAACTTCAGAAAAAAACAGCTATAAAAGACATTCTGGGTACAATGATGAAAACTGGAATATGGGCTGAATATTGTATAATATTGGGGAATCATTGTTGTTTTCTTAGGTGTGATAGTGATATTGTGATTATGAAGCAAATGTCCTTATTCTTAGGGGAAACAGGCTGAACTACTTAGGGGTGAAGTATTTTGATGTCTGCAACTTATTAAAATGGTATTACAAAAAGGCGTATCTATTTCCTGTATACTTGAAATATTTTCATAATAAAGAACAGGGGGAACAAAGAGCATCTTTTTAAAAGTACCTTAGCCAAGAGCACCATGAAGAACTGAGCAGTAACTTCAATTTACCCTTTGGGTTTGTATGTGTGCTGTTATTTTATTTTATTTTTTTTGCCATTGCACACCAGGTATTCAGCTTGTGCAAGCTCAGCCTCACCCAGGTGCAAGCAGTTCTTAATCACTTAAGTCAAAACTGTAAGCTAGCCTGAGGAGATAAAGTCCACACTTGGACATGAAGTTCTTTACATTCCTAAAACATTACATGGGCACATACACTTTTTTGGTTTGCATTTTCCTGGCAGTCTTATCTCCATTTAGGGACTGTCTTTCTTTCTTTCTTTTTTCTTTTCCTTTTTGCCAAGATAACCCCAGAGAGAAGCTATTTCTTTCACACCCATGGACACACCCCAGGAAGACTCTTATTGAGAAATCTTTTTGCCCAACCACTCATTGCTGAATTCTATTTGGATCTGCCTGTACTTAAGTTTCTTCTTGAAACAACTAATTTCATGCTGCAGTTTAAAAAGCAAACCCAGTAAGAATCTCAGAATCACAATTTCATACTCTTTCGTCATTATCCTAGGATTAAAAAAAGGATGCTAATTTAGATAAGAACTGTGTGTACCAGGAAGCTGTGACATCATTTAAAAAGTAAATGAGCACACAGTGACAAGGCAGTGCTTCCACGCATATTCAATACCTACTGTACACACTTCCAATTACAGTTTAGTTTCTTCGTTACCAGGCTTTTAGCGCCACAGGCTGTACGTAAGCGCTTCTCGACTACGATGGATCTGGCTAGGGGAGTCTAACACTGGGCCAACAGGATCACACTTGGTTTTAGCAGTTGTGGCTGGTGCGCGGCAATATGTTCGTGCGAGCTGAAGGTCAGCGTCCGGTGTAGGGCAGGGGAGCCTACAGGTCTCAGAAGGGCCCCCGCAGCAGTGTGCGGGTGAGCCCCGGGGTGGGGGGGCGGCGAGGCTGCCGCGCGCCCCTGCGGCGCCTCCTTCACCAACATGGCTCCGGTGCCCCGGCCCGCGCGGGCGGCCATCTTGGTGGGGGCCGGGGAGGCGGCCTGCGCGGTGCTGCCGCTGGCCGGGATGCCAGATCCGAAGGTCACAATCAGCGAGTGACCCGGCGACGGCTCGCCGCAAGGATGGCTAGGCGGCGAGCGATGAGGCGCTGCCTGCAGCTGCTGGCGCCCTCGGCGGAGCCGGCGCGGCGGGGCCGGGGGCGGAGAAACCCGGGCGTCAGCCGCCGCGGCCCCCACCGCAGCGCTGGGGCGCTGTGCCCGGGGGCTCTGTGGCGGGAAGGCGAGGAACGGCGGTGGCGGCGGCGCGCGCGCCCGGCCGCCCCCCGCGCGAGGTGAGCCCGCGCCCTCGCGTCCCCGCGCCCTCGCCCCGCCCCTCCGCCGCGCGCCCGCGGCCCGCAGCCCGAGTGCCCCGGAGCTCTGCGCTCGCTCCCGGACCGCGCGGGGGGCAGTTTCCTTCGCCCGCTGCCCTCTTTCGGGTCTGCAGCCTCCTCCTCAGTCTGCGGGCGGAAGAGTCCGCACGCCGCGGCCGGGGGCTGTTCGGTCTCTTTCGCGAAGCAGAGCGGGCTGCGAGTGGGTCTCTAAGCCCTGCCTTACCCTGGAGATGCTGCGCTTGTGAGAGACAGGGCTTCATCTGAATTTCCGCACCTCGCGAGTTGCAGAGCCTGCGTCTCTGAAGCTGCCTGGGTGAAGAGCCACAGTATTTTTTTTTTCTTTTTGGGAGAGTAGCTGCCTCTGGGATTTGAGATCCCATCTTCCCTGCAAATTACCAGGTTGCATCTTCACTGATAGGAGTACATGTGGGTGTATCTTCTTTTGGTTGTATGTAAATGATGGGTCGACAACTTCCTCAGAGCAACTTATTTGTCCTTCATCTATAGTATTTATCTTCTAAAAATTCATTCCAACAGGTTTCTCCCCTTTTATCTTGAAATAAGTGTACTTATTTAACCACGGAATGGAAATGAAGAGCAAAAAAAATGCGGCAAAGTGGGGAGGGGTGGTGGAAGGAGGTGCTTGCTTGAGTTTTGTGTTCTGTAGTTGTTTGCTTCTTAAATTGGGTGTTATTGCAGGCTTTTCAGAACACCGTATTCAGATTTTTTTTTTTCCCCCTGGGTAGAAGTCGATATGGTCCTGGTAGTTGAGGTAAATACACTTCCACGGGCCCGGGGTCTGATGCATTATACTTCAATGGAAACTGAAAAATATTAAGGGAATGAGAAATTAACAGCCTTTTAAAAAGTCATTTAGTTCTTGTCTTTGCCTTTACTGTAGGTTGTTCTATATATGTTATAACATGACTTACCTGGTTGGCTTTGGCTTAGCATGAAGTGTTTGCTGTTTGATAATTCTGATTGCTTTATTCAGAAAGTCATTCCTGAGATACAGTTCTCTGCAAGTTAAGAAATAATTTATATCTTTACTAACAAATGGAAGTCTAACAGTTCCATTTCTGTTTTCAGTTACATTGGTTATGAGTTAGCTGCAGACATCAACATCGTTTAGAAAGAAGTTATGTAATCTTTAAAAAAAAATTACCTATATCTCACAATAGTCTGCTTTTGTTGCAAGAAAATATTATGTCTGTTAAAGAAGAAATTTAGGGCACGTGTACTTATTTAAAATAAGAATTTAAAAGAGAGATTGAGAGGTAAACACTGTTTTAAGTCAACTGAAAATATAGTCAGGATTTTCAAAGGTTTTATTTTGTTAATGTCTGCAGGCTTTCCTGGTGCAAGGATTATGGTAAGTCTTCAAGAGATGAAAATACTTAGTGTATTTCTCAAATCCTTATTTGCTCTCACAATTCCAAATTATATTGTACAGATTCTGCATTGCAAAATTCTAATTTTTAAATTAGTACAGTTATAACTATTAGATAACATAACATAACATAAACATTCTATCATAGGGTTTTGATTATGCTTTAATTGATAGTCACTCTTATGTGTGTTTGAAAGGGGTATTATGTTACTTTGGATATTTGTGAGTTTGGAAAACTGAGGGGATTTTTGTGAATATTTAGTCTGTGTTTGGAAAAGTAATATTTGCCTTTAATTTTGTTGTTTTGGTCTGATTTTTCTTTGTAGTGGTGGATAGCTGTGGATATAGTGGGTTTTTCCATTCCCTTCTACTCTATGTAAATAAGAATATGGCTATACTGGAGGGCTGTGTTGATCTGGGCATTTTAGATTGAAATGCATACAAGTAAAAAGTGTTTTCATTGAAATATTATTAGGGAAGTGAACTGTGCACATAATTATTAAAAAGCACTTTTATTCTGAAGGCCTGTGAGGGCATGAATAAAACTGGCATTAAAAAAATCACCCATGTGATTTCCAGCATAAGGTTCAAGTAATATTTCACTCTAACACCTATAATACTGAAGAATTCTACATGTCTGCAATTCATAGTGCCTTGCTCAACTTGTCTTTTGAATTTAATAACCATTTATAGTGTATTTAAGTATTACCTATGAACTGATATATCTCCAGGGACAGTTTTATGTCAGAGATACAGTCTTCTGCCAACTCAGCTGGTTGAATAATGAATTATAGCTTTGTCATTTACAAAGCTCTTTCAAGTTTTTTTAATCTATTTATTTCTAGTTTGATTTTATAGACACAAAATATGTGAGATTATTAACCCCATTCCACGGATAAGGAAAACAGGGAACTGAGAGCCTGAGAGACTTTAGCGATTTGGCCAAGGTCCCTTAGCTTAGCAGCCTTGGCCTTCAGCAGAAAATACAGACACACACGCACACACACACACACACACACACAGCTCACTCTTGTTACACAAGAGTACCAGTGAAACCAAAGTAGAGGGGTGTGGATCAGCAAGCTTTGGTTAGCAACGCATTCGTAGATTGCACCCCTACACCTGAATAACAGGTTGTGAACAGTCAGTACTGTTGGCTGTGGAGGCACAGGGCTGGCATACAGATGGATCTGCATAATTCAAAATTGTCATTGAAAAACAACTCAGTTTATGCTTGCTGCCTAGAACAATCAATCCATCTTCCCCCTTGAAGGCAGCAGATTTTCGTGTTTATCTAATTTGGGGGCCTTTCCAGATTAAGGGGTGTATTGATGGAACAATGAATGCTTGTGGACTTCTGCATGACTTTGTAATCTCTCAGTTATAAGAATAAAGTTATCTGGCCAGGTGCAGTGGCTCATGCCTGTTTAGCACTCTGGGAGGCTGAGGCAGGAGGATCGCTTGAGCTTAGGAGTTTGAGGTTGCAGTGAGCTCTAGCCCAGGCAATCGAGTGAGACCTGTCTCAAAAAAAAAGAATAAAGAAACACCAAGGTTTCTCGTTGTTACTAGTATTCCTTACCCTGGTCACGTATTTGTTTTGCTTGTAAGACACTAATGCTAGGACAATTGGATGACAGCAGTAATTTGTTTTGAAAGTTTTTTTCTATGTTTTGAAGGTCCTTCAAACTACAAAGATGTTTGTTCCCTTTTCAAGTTACCTTGTTCATTCTTTTGGTTTGTTTAGAGAGCTCACGAAAGCTCTCTAAACCAAGCTCTTTATATGTTCTAAACACACACACACACACACACACGCATATATATATATTTATTTATTTATTTTTACCCCCAGCATGTTGTCTTATTGTATGGTTAAAGTAACTAATGAAAGCTTAAGGAGTTTCTGGACTCAGATTCCTTTTTTTAAACTTGGGCCCACATGAGGCAAAATGTGTCATTTATCCCATGCTGACCCTATGCTCTTTCGGTTCTAAGGGTTTGTAAAGCATAATTAAGCCGAAAGCATGGCTGATAGATAGTCCAGGCTCCATCATCAGCCAGAGCTAGAATCTTGGAACGTCATGTAACTCTCTGGCCTGACTTGCTTTACCTTTAAAGTAAAGGGGTCACGCAAGTGATGACTTCTCTAGTTGGAAGGGACCTTGTAGGGTATGGTCCCTGTCCAACCTCTTTAACTTACAGATTTATTTGTACATTCACAAGAGTTTAGCCTCAAAACTGAAACATCAAAATTAGGCTTTTCCTCATACAGTGTCTCAGTTTTATATGTAGACTAAATTTCCATTGTATATAAATGTGCATGTGCTGTTTGGAGCCTATTTTTTAACTGGGTGAATGTTAATACTGGTGCACATATTGAATATCATCAGAATGAAGAATCTAATCTAACAAACTGATATTCTCAGCAATATTGTCTTGGTTAAGCATGGTAATGTAGAGCCTTATAATTTCATTTTGCTTAGCTGCCCAAATACCTGAAAGTCATACTTTATAATAATGCTTCATCTTCAAGTTAGTATAAACTGCCCACACTTTTATAAATTTTGTTAAAGATAAAACTATGCATTAGTATGGTAACCTGAGGCATAGAATGATCAACCCTCCAGGTTTTCCCAGGGCTGAGAGGGGGTTCCCGCAATGTAGGACATTCAGTGCTAACACTGGGAAATCCCCAGGTGAATCAGATATGTTGGTCCCCGTACTGAAAAGTGTTTATGGGACTTGGTTAACAATTCTTCCCAATTGGAAAGATAAAATGCTAGATATATGCTGGATAAACTCAGACATCTCTTCAAAGTAAGGGAAATATCTTCAAGTCACCACGTGTATTTTCTGTTTATATGACTGGAATATAGAACTAATTTATTTGTTGATTCTTTTCTATGTAACTTTAAATTAGAACAATTGAGCAATTAAAATAGTTACATTATTTGAAACCTTTTCCATGTAAAATTAAACAGGCCATTATATTTATAAGGGAACTAGTGTTTATTGTCTACTAAATGCCTTTTACTTTGAAAAGAATAGAAAAAGAAAACTTTGTTGAAAGCGAAAAAGGCTAGCCTTGTCAGTGAAGCCATAACTTTTGGCTAAAGGTTACTAATTTTAGAACCTAGGTGTCTGCTCAAGATAACTTTATTTGATTTTCCTTGTAGATTCAATATGATTAATGGAAAGAACATGAGCTTTGGCATCGGGTAACTTGAGTTGGATCCTCAGGTCCAACTTTTGCCAGCGTTTTGACTTTATGCAAGCTATTGAACTCTGTGAACTTCTATTAACATCATCTATAACCTGAGGATATTGTGAGGATTAAATGAGATAATATATAAAGTGCTTGGTACCTAGTAAGGGCTTGATAAATGATAGCAATTATGTGTGTGGATCAGTGCACCCACGTTTGGATTAGGAAAGCTATATTTGGGGAGGTTATTACCTTTAGTGTTTTTATAGCTCCCCTAAACCTCCCAGTTATGGTAATTATATCAGTTAGGATTAGTTTGGCATGGTTTGGAAGATTGCTCAAATATGTTTCTCCCACACATGAAAGAAGTCCAGACTTGAACACTTCAGGCTTGGTATGGTGAGCCCTGAAGTCCTTCTAGCTCTTCTCTACACCATTCCCAGGATGTGGCCGTCATCCTCCTGGCTCAAGATGGCTCCAGGCAGCTGGATGCAGGAAGAATTGAGAAGAGTGCCTCCCTTTCCCTTAAGGAGACTCCTAGAAGCACCATGTAAGACTTCTGCTTGTATCACATTGGTCAAAGTGTCACCAATATGGCCATCCCCAGCTGGAAGGCTGGGAAATGTAGTCGTTCGGCAGGTGCATAGTTACCCCAAGTAAAATGGGTTCTGTAACTGAGAAGAAAAGGGAGACTAGATTTTATGGTGGGCATCTTCTAGTCTTTACCACTGTGCTACCACTTTACCATTGTAGAATTCAACTACTCAACTATTCCCCAAGACTTTTCAGTTTTTATTTTGTTAGTAGTGGTGGGGATGCCTTTTGTTGACTTTTGTCTCTCTGTTGGTAACCTTTGCTTCTGTTATTATTTGACTCCCAGCAGGAGATCTTTCCAAAAACAATTAACTATATCCCAATGAAAAACAATTCGGAATTTAATCTCTTTTTCTTCATTCATTCATGCCATGAATATTTATTGAGTGCTCATTATGTACAGGCTGCTGTGTGTTGTTGTAGGCAATGTGAATTATTACTGATTGTATTGCCTTTGGTTTTTTTTTTTGTTTTTTGGGTTTTTTTTGGCTTGGCTTGGCTTCCTGGGAGCACAGAGTCGAATTTGTGACTCAGATGGATTAAATACAAGTCTGTGACCTATCAATGTAGTCTTCCCATTCCTAGCACTGTGTAGCAGTCTCAGGATTATGCCACCTCTCTAACTTGGAGTGCAGGAAAGGCAGGAAGAGTAGGTTTTATTGTAGGCAGCCGCCAGGCTAGCAAAAGTTCTAGGGTACCAGAAAGTCCCTTTGGTCCTTCCTAAATGTCTGTTTTACCTTTCTGCCGATGACTAACGATTTAAAGTAGTGGTTCTGAATCCTGCCTATATATCAGAATCACCTGCAGAGCTTTTAAAAACTGCCTGGAAAACACTCTCCCACTGGACATTTTGATTCAGTAGCCTTGGGTGTAGTTTAAAAAGCTCCACAGGTAATTCTGATGTGCAGCCAGCATTGAGAATCACAGGTTTAATCAGGCTTTGTATCTACCTGGATTGGAAATATTCTAGGGACGATTGGCATGTTGTTCCTTATCAGATCAGATCCTTTCTTGACAACCTGTTTTGACCATGGAAAAAGATGGTGGGAGGAACTCTGAGATTAGTAGAGTCACTTGGGTAGGAGAGGCAAGACACTGAAATGCCTTAGGGGCAAACTTAGTTACTCTTGATTTTTCTAGAGCTGGTCTTGTTTGCCTGTTTTTCCAGCTCCCATTGTGGGAAATTTTTCCTTTGAGCAAAAGAAGCTGATTAAGTGGGACTTCAAGCCCCAGGGAAAGTGCTGGGTCTAGATGTGGCCACCATTAGTATCCTGAGTTTGCAGTTTTTGCTCCTGGGAGCAACAGTGAGGGGAGATGAAGGGGATTATTATTTTCAGAACCAGGAGACTATCAAGGTTTATGAGAGCCTCCTGGGAAATCTAGGAGGGTTGGTGAGGCCACAAGGAGCTATGGCGTTGGGTAAGAGTCTGGTGGAGAATCGTCATTTTATATTTGTTTTAAGAGTTGTGTGAATTCCAGGAAGACCAGGCCTTCTCTTACTCAAATATTAGAACAAAAACATATTCTGCAGTTTATTCTGTTTCAGTGTATTCATGCCATTGCCCTCAGCCTCCACATCTCATTCTCATTAGTGTAGAAATTTTAAAATGGTATATATATCCCATGAACTTTTTTTTTTTTTTTAGAGATAGAGTCTCACTCTGTTGCCCAGGCTGGGGTGCAGTGGCACGATCATAGCTCGCTGCAGCCTGGAACTCCTGGGCTCAAGGGTATATCCCACTAACTTATTAGACAGTGTTTAGAGCATAATAAAACAGTAGCTTACAGTCATTGATGGCTTACTATGTGCCAGGTCCTGGGCTAAGAATTATGAAACTAAGGCTTACAAAGGATGACAAGGGGCAAAGTTGGGAAATACTTATTTTAAAATGTTTTAAATCCCTTGTGCCCCATTTACCGGTAATGTGGTTTTTCCTGATAGCCAATTCAAGTGTATTTTCATTATATTCATTTTTAATATGCTTTTATGATTTACTACGTACTTCCTACTATTCTTAAATAGAGGATACTGAATTGAACTCAGGGATCTCAAAGTCCCTTTGAACCTCAAGATTCTATTAAATATTAGTTGATCGCTTGGGGATGTCTCCCAGTGTTACTCTGAGCTTGTGCTGAAGAGTCAGAGATGGCTGAACAGAGTCTGACCCTAGTTAGTGCCCAGGCCTTGTTTCCTTGGAAAAGCCCCCACTGGTGGTTTGGTTTGGTTTTTGCCATTTACCTTTTCTCACAAAGGATGGACCACACATGACATCCAGGGAAGAACACCGTGTCTGCCCTTCTGCCAGATTCATCAGTAAGTGAATCAGGGGCTCAAGTAACCTCCTTGGTGACTTTCTTGCTTTCCATCACCCTCTCTGTTGACATCAGGGCCCTTTAACTTGTTGGCTGAATTCAGAAGGTTATGAGCCTTTTCAGGGTCACTGACCCAGTAGATCCTGGACCGTCACTGTCAGTATGAACCACTCAGTACATAAGGAAAAGTATTCCTCACCATCTTGATAATTTGGGTCAGTGTGTTTTGGAAATGCATTATTCTAAAGACTACACCATTTTTATTATTCAGAGCTGACACTTCTGTAAACATGATTTAAGCCAAAATTTATATGGTTGCTTACGATTTTTTTTCCCCTGACAGATGTTGAATCCCTGGAGGTCAGGAGCTCATATTCCCCACAGCACCTGGAGAGCCAGAACTTAGATAAAGTATATATTCAAACAATGTTTGTTAATTATGACTTTACAAATGCTTTAAGTAGAGGTCCTTACAAGTTATATCTGAAATATTTTAAGTTTAAAAATCTAATGGCTGTTTATATCAGATTTGTCATGAAATGTCTTCTGAAATATTTCACGCTCTGAATAACCTCCTGGTCTACCTGATAAACCTGTGAAATTGTACTTTCTTCCAGTAGATAACTTTATTGTTCTCAGGTGAAAACACTTTGCTTAACCATTGCCAGTCCAGCCTGGCGAAAGCAGCTGCACTTGACCTCCTGTAGCTGGGAACTTCCTTCCAGGGAGTGGAAACTGGGAGGGGAGGGCCAAGGCTGAGTTAGAGGGGACAGCTGTTCTGGAGCCTGATTTGACTCTTTGGTGCAGCCAAACATTATTAAAATTTTAGAGGTGGAAGGGATCTTAGAGGTACAACCCAGTCCTCTCATTTCACAGATGAATGAAAGTGAGTCTCAGCAATGTTAAGTGACTTTTTAAAGCCTACAGTGAATTTAGTAGAGTAAAAGTTGGAAGCAGAACTGAAATCAGAAAGAAGTAAACAGTACACTTTTTCCTCTTTCCCTGTCCTTTCTATCCGGGAGCTATGAAGACATATGTTTCTCCATTGCTTTTCTTTGTGGGTTATGCTTTAAACTGGAAGCTTTTCTTTTTGCATAATCGATTATGAGACAGAGACAGCAGAGAGAAAGCATAGCCACATTCTTTAGAATAGCTACGTGGAAGCATATTTTTGTTAAAATCTTGGCTTAAGGAATAGTAAATTAATATTTAAGATTATCTAACATATTTAAGATACATTTTCAAGTTCCACTGGCATCAATGTAGTTTTCTTTCTTCCCATCCTCCTTCCCCCAACCTTTACAATTAAGTAATTCTGTCTATCATTTAGGTATTATTGAATCTGTACGTTGTGTTTAGTATTATTTTTCAGGTATTAAAGAGGTGATAATAACTATGTCATTTCAATAAACATTATTTTATGCATGTTTTCTAAATTTGACATGACATGACATTTTAATTTGATTATCCTAAGGATTCCAGTTGTATACTGTAAATGGTATTTTAAAATGGGCTTTGTTCTTAAGCTTGCTGTTTATCTTGTTTTATTGTTTCTAATTCTAACCAAAGCTTTAATTTCTTATTTACATATAGGGAAAACCTCTTATTGTATAGGAGGTACCCAGAGTGTTTATATATTTTGGTGACTTAAAATCTGTTAATAGCCTGTGAAATGACTTTTAGTTCAATGTATTGAATTTTGTCTAGGAAGAATTTGCAGAGTCTTTGGCAATCAATGGTCAAGAATATTTGTTGTCCTTGAGTACTTTTTGAAAGAAAACATGTTCTGTCATTTGTATCCCAAAGAGTCTAATTGTGTTGTGTATTCATTCCTTTCAAAACTCTTTATTCTGAGTCTTATATGTTTTTGGTTAGTTAGCATTTCTTTATGAATTATTTGTCAAAGTAATTTTTTGTCTATAACCAGATGAGCACTTTGAGACAAATTAAAAATTTTTTAATACAAGAAAATACTGTTATTTTTATAAAGGATAAAGGAACTTATATATGTTTACAGTCTTTTGTTACATAAAATTATTAAGGAAAGAAAAATGGAAAAATTTCTGCAGTCTGGGTTTTTAAATGTATCTAAAATTCTAGAGTGTTATTATCTTTCACCTGAAAAACAACTCAATTGGATCAAAAGATTTTATTTATCATATATTATTTACTCTTCTACTGAACATTAATAATAGTAATAATAACAATTTGCATTTGTATTGCACTTTGAAGTACTAACCCATGGTGTCATTTGCTCATTACAGTCGTTCAAGGAGATATTTAGGAGTTACCATCTTTATTTAACAGATGAGTAAGCCTAAGTTTAGAGAGGTTGAGTTGCTACCCCCAAGCTAACACCTCAAGTTAATGGTAGAACTGGAGTCCTGTTTTCCTAACTCCCAACTAATGTTTCTTCCACTCTTGTGAAGATAAATTGCTTGGTGAGATAGATTTATATTATATGTATGTATATAAATGTATATTATACATGTACATTAATTCTAGTATACTTTTGACAAAAAAATTCTTAAAAGTTGTCATAACTTATGTTTAGTGTACATAACTTATGTTCAGTGGAAGAGTAAAGACGGTAATGTATATTAAGCTATTTGCTTTGTTTTCCTTTAGCTTCTTGGCAAAACTGGTTGTTAAGTCAATAAAGAGTGAGTTAAAAATGAAATTCAGTGATAACAAACAGTGCAGTACTTTTTTGGTTGATGTAAGTTGTGTACATACCTCCCATAGAACATTCTTGCTTTTATTATCCAGTGTACTTCCAATGAGTGGACATATCTGCCCTCCCACCAGTCTCCTGAATGCCTGTGGGAGTAACACTAATCCCACCCGAAATCTTATTGAATGTGAAGGATGGAAACAGTTTAATTTTACCCTACTAAAGCCCTTTGCAGACAATTCAGTGAATTGACATAGTTTCATTAGCTATGTTACCTAGCATTGTATTAAAAGGCCCCTTCTTTCTTGAATAAAGATAAGGAGAGCAAATATAAAATTGTAAATTTAATGTCATTTAGTCAGAGATATCTGAAAATACAGTTCTGAATACTTTCCAGATTAATGTCAGCATCTTTGTTGTTATGTAATGGACAGTCATTCAGTATTTATCTACTCTAGGAATGATGATTTGCCACTTTAAAATTTATGAGTATGTTGAAATCCCAAAGATACATTGTATTATTGTGATTTTTTTCTTTAACTTTTTAAATGGTAAAGCAGTATATTCAATTCTAGACGGTTGGCAAATCTTAAATGTCAAAGAAAGCATGAAACATTTGCTTTTGAAATAGAGAATTCTTGTTTTTTGAAAGCATTTTACCCATGTGTGCAGTTGTTAAAGTGAAATATTTGTACTTGGCTGGCTTGTCTTCACCAAATGTCACAGCCCAGACCTCTCTTTCGTTGGAGACATAGGGGTGGGTCCTTCTGCAGTTAAATAGGCAATTAATCTTCAAAGAAATGTAGAGAAGGTACTTGATAATTACTGGATGACATTTATGTTATTCTTTTTATAATAAACGGTTCTTTAAAAAAGAACATTTGTACTTTATATTTATTAGTTGTCATAGGGCTTGTTAACCCTTACATTTGCTTCTGGATTCTAGCTTTCTATTTTGTATATGCTATCACTAGCTATTGTTCACAGAGGGAAGGAGGATCAGCAAATTAATTATGCTTCTGATTATATTTAATTACCAAGGCTAATGTTTTCAGTCCTATTCCATAATATATATTTTCATATGTAAAATGCTGTATTTCATCCATTTCAAGACAGACATTTTATTCATATTTTAACGCCACTGATAATCAGGATATGTCATATAATGCATGACCTAATTATAATTGATAACATATTTACTTTCTTAGTGGCACATAAAACAACAGGGTGCCTTATAATTCATGGTGTCTTAAATTGGATGAAAATAAGTGTAATGGAAAGATCTTTACCAAGTTTTGAAGCACCATTTGAAATACAGGTTGTTTATAACTTTTTTTTTTGAGACAAGGTCTCACTCTGTCACTTGGGCTAGAGTGCAGTGTCATCATTACAGCTCACTGCAGCCTCGACTCCGGGGCTCAAATGATCCTCCTGCCTCAGCCTCCCAAGTAGCTGGGACTACCGGCTTGTACCACTATGCCTGACTAATTTTTCTGTTTTTTATAGAGACAGGGTCTTGCTATATTGCTCAGGCTGGTCTTGAACTCCTGGCCTCAAGCAATCCTTCCAACTTGGCCTTCCAAAGTGCTGGGATTACAGGTATAAGCCACCTCGCCTGGCCTGTTTACAATTTTTTAAATATATGTACTCATGTACACATCTACTTTCAGTTGGTGTTGGCCTGAAATCAAGACAGAATTTTCATTTCATTGTTATTTGGGGGCAGATACATAACAAGAAATAATTGGGAAATTTGCTACATTTAATTTAGGAAACTCTAGCTAGATGTGTTAAGGAATTTGTCTGAGTTTGAAAGCCTCAAAGCTTGTTAATAGCAGGACAATGCGTATAACCCACTCTTCACCTAGTTTTTCTATCATTTTATCTTTGGTGTTTAAGGATGACCCTTGTGAGATTGTTGCTGTATCCGCTAACAGAGTGACGAGAAGGCTGATATTTAGTGAGGCGTGTTCTCATATGACCCAGCTCTCAGGCAGGCACCATACATCTCCAGGGGCTGAGGCTCAGTTTGTCACTGGAGCACCTGTTGGCAGAGCTTGTCATTTTGCACATTCACTGAGTGGACTTCGGGTTCTTTTCCTCCAGGAGAACCAGTCTAGATTGTCAAGGTGCAGGGCTCTACATGCTTTTGCTCCTTTCTATCATTTCACTTACAATGTGTCGTGTGAAATGGTGCTTCATAGTGACGTCACTTTGTGTTGCTTTAACATCTTCCATGGTAATACCTAATCCTGTGACTGTCCATTTCCACACACCCACTCCTCCCACCCCAAGGATATAAAACATCATGTGCAAAGACCCTGTGGTGACAAAGACCCTGTGGTGGCAGTCCGTGGCCCTGAAGTGGGCACATAATGCATCTGAAGAAATTATAAGGCTGTGTATTTGGAGCAGAGGAGAATGTGGGCAGGGTTAGCAACTGACCCTGTGAACCATCTGCTGACCTTTGCCCTCATTCTGAGAGCAAAGGGAACCCTTTGGAAGTTTTTCCTTTTTGTTTTGTTTGTTTGTTTGTATCAGATTTGCCTTTAAAAAGAGCATTCCTGAAAACTGGACTTTGTGTTTGTCCGGGGGTAGCAGGGTGGGGGACCTGTTAGGAGAGTATGGCTATTTGGTAGTGAGACCTGTTTCCATGGATTGATTGAGGTGAAAGCCTGAGTGGATGAGAGGTAAGAAAATGGAGCTAGTGTGAACAAACAACTTTGAACAAGCTTATTGTCTAGAGGGAAAAAAGATCACTAAATCCATTTTTCACTCCAGGCCCCCAGAAACCGATCTGTTCCTCTCTCTCACTGTTACCCCCAAAGCAGTCTGGCTCCCAGGGTCATCCCTTTCCACTGGGTGTCAGTGAGTACTTCCTCTGGGATACTTTCCCGTGACCTCAAACCCTATGCAAACTCACTGGGTCAGAATCCACCTTGAGTGGTGCTACCATTTCTGACTTTTCCTGCTTTAGAACCACCCTTCTTCGCCCTCCAACTAGCCCTATAAAGTGCCCAAATTTGTGACCATCCAAATATTCTCAAGTCTTACTGATTCAGCTTTGTTATTGTCTCTTGGATTTTTTTTTTTCCTTCTCTTTGTCATTGCCTCACCATCTTTTGACTGGGCTGCTCTTCACTATTTTAAAATGGGGTTTATAATATCTACCTCGAGGGTTTGCTAGGAGCATTACTTTATAAGAAATGTGTGAAACATGGAGCATGGTAGTTCCATATTAGTGGATGTTCTAAGCTTCTTCTGTTTCCTACTCACTAATCCATCTCCTGGGCTCCAGTTTTTAGCCACTGTCTTTCACTTTTATCCTACTGCCAGAGTTGTCTTGCTTAACTATACCGCTTTTTAGATACCTTCAGTTTTTCCCCATTGCCCACAGTGTAGTCAAACCTCCTTAACGTGGCAGTCCAGGCTCACAATCTAGTCTCATCCTCATGGTCCAGTCTTTTATCCCTTTGCAGCCTGGACTCTGACAAGCTTTCCTTGCTTTTTATGTCCCAGCTATATTAGACTACTAGATGTTGTCCAAAAACTCTATTTTGACTTTGTTTTTGTGGTCTTTCAATCAGCATGCCCTTTTTTCCATTCTCCCTTATCCCCTGATTGTTTAAAACAATAAGCCAAAATTTATTAATATAGTTGGCAGAATTATTACATATATGACAAATATATATATCTCATAAGCTGTTTATCATGACAAGGGGTAGCATGAGGTCAGCTCTACCATCTATTAGACATATTGTCAGGAAGTAACTTAAACTTTCTAAACTTGTATGTTTTCATCTGTTAAATGAAGTGGGATTTAAATGGGTGGGCATTGTTTCTGACTTTTGTAAAGTCCTAAACTTAATTATACCCCGGAAAGCATGATTCTATGAGAACTGAGATAACTCACCCAGATCACTTTTTTTTTTTTTTTTTTTGAGACAGGGTCTCTCTCTGTCGCCCTGGCTAGAGTGCAGTGGCGTCATCATAGCTCACTGCAGCCTCAAACTTCTGGGCTCAGGTGCTCCTCCTGCCCCAGCCTCCTGAATAGCTGGGACTACAGCTGCATACCACCACACCCAGCTAAGTTTTTCTGTTTTTTGTAGAGAAGGGGTCTCGCTCTTGCTCAGGCTGGTGTCAAACTCCTGACCTCAAGCGATCCTCCCGCCTTGGCCTCCCAGAGTGCTAGGATTACAGGCATGAGCCACAGATCACTTTTAAGTTCTTATGGAACTTAAAGAATTTAGATGTATGGCCAGTTAATAGGATTAGGGAAAAAAGAATTGGCGTTTGTGAGTGCCAAGCACTTTATGTATTTTATGTCAGTTAATCCTTCAAAACTTCCACAGGTAGGTAGGTATTTTACAGGTGAGAAAATTGAGGATAAGAAAGGTAAGTTATTTGCCCAAGATACGAAATTTGTTAGACTCTCTTAGCTCTTAGGTTCTCTCATACGCAGCAACAGCTGTGTAACAGTGTGAACTTTAGCTTTTGTCAGCTGTGGTCTCTTTTCTTCACAGCTATTCTCAGGACTATAGACTATTTGCTCTAGTTTGGAAAAAAAAAGTTTTGGTTCAATGTATGTGTTCAACCTGGGGTATATGTTCTTTCCCTTTCTCTCCTGGACAGTATTTCTATTTAAACACCATTGTAGTGAAAAAAATAATATTTGACTTTCTGTTACTATGCTTATTTTCTTAGGGTTATAAAGTGTGTTACTTGTGTGCATTGTATTTAAACTAATTAAACAGAAAGCAAATGTTTAACAGAATAGGAAAGAAGTGAAGATTATGGCAGGTAAATTCATACTCGTAATACATTATTTATCACTTTTGTGTATCTGGAGTCCCATATAGGTCAGAATCAAGGATTTCAGTGCCTTGAGTTAAGCAGTAGTGGTGGTGGTGGAAGTAGTAGTGGTAATAACAAGGTCAGCAGCAGCAGGGAACACTGAGCTGTGATCATGTGCATATGTATGTGTGTTACTATGTTCCCAAATGCTTTACTTGTATTAGCTTTTTTAATTCTCTCAATAACCCTAGGAGGCAAGCAACAGTTATCTCCGTTTTATAGATGAGGAAACTGAGGCACAGAGAGGGTAGAAAACTTGCCCAAGGTCACATAGCTAGGATACATACTGCATTGACTTGGCAGTTCTAACTCTTAATTAATTTGAATTTATATTGTTAATCAGTTAAATACATAAGTGAAACGTTTCTCAGTTGATGTGTTATCTCCTTTCCTGTGATGTGGGCTCATTGCACTTTTTAGGAGCATTGGTAACAGATTATCATCAATGTAAACGTGACTAGGCCTACTGGGGTTATATGTAAGTCACTTGAATTACTGAGATCCTCAAGGAACTAAAGCAGTCCTTAATATGTGTTGTTAACAATAATATTTTTAAAATGCAGGTATGAAAATATTAAAGATTCATGAAAATGCTTTAATTTATTCTACAGAATGTCATCGAAATTGAAAATTTCCTATGTTTAAATCCTGGTTGGGGAAATATGTTATTTTGGATTACAGCAGATAGGGGATTTTTGAAGGGCTTGGCAGTTGTGCTAATAGGTAAAGCAAACATCTCTTCTGTTTAGCAAGCAGTGATACTATATTCTAAAATTGTGTTTTGCAGGAAGAAAGTTTCAGCTAACAGACATAATATTTTTATAAGTTTGGGAAAATTTTTATTGGCTAAGAAATAATACTGTGTAATACATTTTAATGCTTTTATACTCATTTTTTCCCCTTTCTTTTTTTTTTAAGTTCTTCACCAAAGGACATGGATGAAAATGAAAATAATCAGTCCCTGGTGACTAGCAGCCAATATCCTAAAGAAGCAGTAAGAAAACGCCAAAATTCAGCACGGAATTCTGGAGGAAGTGATTCTTTTAGGTTTTCCAGGAAAAGCTTCAAACTGGATTACAGACTAGAGGAAGATGTAACCAAATCAAAGAAAGGAAAAGATGGGAGATTTGTTAACCCTTGGCCAACATGGAAAAATCCCTCAATTCCAAATGTTCTTAAATGGCTGATAATGGAGAAAGATCACAGCAGCATTCCACGTTCTAAAGAGGTAGTGCTTGGCTTTTTGGAGTGCTTTGTATTTACTCTTAGTACATATTTACTTGGCTTAGCTATGAATTGTGTTCTGACACTCAAGTTAGTTAATTGAGCCCCTTTTTTTTTTGCGACAGGGTATCACTTTGTTGCCAGGCTAGAGTGCAGTGGCATCATCGTAGCTCACTGCAACGTCAAACTCCTGGACTCAAGTGATCCTCCTGCCTCAGCCTCCTGAGTAGCTGGGACTACTGGTGCACACCACTACACCTAGCTAATTTTAAAAAATGTTTTGTAGAGGCCAGGCAAGGTGGCTCATGCCTATAATGCTAGCACTTTGGGAGACTGAGGCAGGAGGATCGCTTGAGGTCAGGAGTTTGAGACTAGCCTGAGCAAGAGTGAGATCCCATCTCTACAAAAAATAGAAGAATTAGCTGGGCAATTGTGGCATGTGCCTGTAGTCCTAGCTGCTCTGGAGGCTGTGGCGGGAGGATTGCTTGAGCCCAGGAGTTTGAGGTTGCAGTGAGCTACGATGATGCCACTGCACTCTAGCTGGGGCAACAGAGTGAGACTCTGTTTCAAAAAGAAAAATTTTTTTAGAGATGGAGTCTCGCTGTGTTGCCCAGGCTGGTCTTAAACTCCTGGCCTTGAATGATCCCACCGCCTCAGCCTCCCAAAGTGCTAGGATTACAAGCGTGAGCCACTACACCTGCCCAATTGAGCCCTTTTATATGATAACACATAGGATTAGGTTCTGGGGAGATAAAGTGAATGGGTATAACCTGTGCCCTAAAGTTAATAATTCAGTAGCATAGTATATATGTGAATAACCAACTGTGATCTGGTGGCAGCTAGAGGTAGGAACAGAGTGCTTTGTAGGTATAGGAAAGGAAGTGATGGATACTGACAGGTAGAATGGGAGATGGCTTCATGGAGGAGGTGATATTTGAACTGGGCCTTGAAAGCTAAGAAGTATTTTGACAGTGGTTGTCCAGGTGGATGATGGCATGAATAAGGTCACAAAGGTGAGAAAGTTTATGATGTGTTCTAGAAAGTAGTAACCTGATGTGTTTGGAATATGGATTTTGAGGGTGAAGGCATGGCCTAGAGTGTCTGGCTTTCAATCCTTGGATAAGGCTGCCAAAGCTATGAAAGGAATCTTCAGATGATCTCTCCAGACCTTTGAAAATTGACAATAGGTTCCTAGCATTTAAATGAGCTAGTGTTACTTAGGATGAAACTTATTAACATTTGGCGTAAAGTATTAGATGAGTGAGATTTGTTCCCAATTGCAGTAGCATCTTTTTTTCCTTTCTGAGTTTCTAACCACCCCTCACCCCAAATCCTCTTAGGCTTCTCTTATCTACCAGCCACTGTCCTGCCAGTCTTTGTGGGAAGTTGAGAGATAAAGAAACTGACATTATGAGATGTCAGAGTGGGGACATCCCTGAAGGCTTGGTCTGCAGTGGGAAGAGGCAGGAAGGTGTGGGGGTGAGAGTAGTAGTGTTGGGTGGTGGTATTGGTGTTAGATCTTGGTAAATATGCCCATTTTTCTTCAAGATCACTTTGATGCTGGGAATGTTCTCAGTATTAATCCTAGTTACCAGAATTGATTAATGTGAATTTTTTTTAGCACCTTTTTAGATTGAGGCAGGACATTAATAGATGAAACCTTATATGTTTTCAGTTCTGAGGATGGGACAAAGGAACAAGAAAGGTTTTTTTCCCTCCTTTTTCCCCTTTTTCCTGGAGAACCTCACAGGAAGAGAAATATGTTGTCAAGCTATGAGGAGGAGAGTGAGGGCAGAAGGCCAAGATGGGTAGGCTACATGTTAAGGTCACTTTCTTCCTAGTTTTTGAGCCATAGCTTCTAAAAATACAGAGATTAGTAATGATGTCTTTAGTTTTGTTTCATTTCAAAGAGTAAGTGACCATGTGAAGGTGGAAATACATCTCTCTGTTCTAATGATTTGAGAAATACTCTAGAAGTGGGGTTGAATCTCTGAGGACTCACCAGGCTAGGGTTCTTAAGCTCTTTTGGATACCAGCCTCTTTTATTCTTGAGACAAGGTCCTGCTCTGTTGCCCAGGCTGGAGTGCAGTGGCTTGATCATAGGTCACTGTAACCTTGGACTCCTGGGCTCAAGGGATCCTTCTGCCTCAGCCTCCTGAGTAGTTGGGACTACAGGTGCTCACCACCACACCTGGCTAATTTTTAAATTTTTTGTAGAGATAGGGGCTTGCTATACTGGTCCAGAATTTAATCAGATTTCTGGAAGTTGTTTTTGTTAGACATTGGGAAGCTGAAATTTAATAAATAAACCACAACTTTAAATTATTTTTCAGAAGGGAACAGGATAATATGATATATATGGGATAATTATTATATATTATGCTATTTGTGTCATATTATTATTTTTCTTTTTTCTTTTCTTTTTTTTTGTTAGAGACAGGGTCTTGCTTTGTTACCCAGGCTGGAGTACAGTGGTGCAATCATAGCTCACTGCAGCCTTGAACTCCCGGGCTCAAGCGATCCTCCCACCTCAGCCTCCCGAGTAGCTGGGACTACCGGTGTGTACCACCACACCCAGCTATTTTTAAAAGATTTTTTGTAGAAATGGGGTCTTACCGTGTTGCCAAGCCTGGTCTTGAACTCTGGTCTCAAGTAATTCTCCCACCTTGGCCTCCCAAAGTGCTGGGATTACAAGTGTGAGCCACCACGCCTTGCCTATTTATATATTATAGTATATTGTATTTAAGTATATAAATATGAAAGTATTTTAGAACAAACATATGATTAAAGTATAAAATAACTGACAGAATAGGTATAAATAAAATGAAAATGGATCATAAGCAGAGCTACCCAATTTAGTTGCCTGCTTAGAAAACAGTGTTTCTTTACTTGGACCATTCCTGATAGTGGCCTCATGCAGGTCATTAGAGCATTAAGCCAGTTCATGGGCTGGACCCTGTCAGATGCTGTCTTTGCTTTGTGCTATTGCAAGAGGCTCAGTGACCTGGTCTCATTTTTATTGTTGATCACAGTCACCAAAAGCCTTGGGATAAGAGACAATTGAAGAATTTCAAGGGGGGGGGATGAGGCAGGTACTTCCTGAGTTTCATTAGTTGAAGGAGACTGTCCTAATCACTACTACAGAAGTGCACATGGTCAGTCAGATTGGAGCGTGAGACACAGAACACAGAACGGGCTGCCACAGCAGGCCTGGTAGAAAAAGTGGGACATGAGGACTTTGGAAACCACAGATTCAGGTTTAGGATTCTTCACTGACTGTGTGACCTTATTTCTATCACAGTCCCTCAAGGAACTCCTGGGGGTTTTTTTGTTTTGTTTTGTTTTGATCTATAATGTGAAGACAAAGTAATTTAGGTCACTATGATTGTTTTGAGGTTCACATGACACACAGAAGTACTTTGAAAATATAATGCACTCTTTTGATGTATGATATTGAAGAAAAGGATGCCCTTTGAAAAAATGAAACATATCAATTATACTTGTACTATAGTATGCTACAAGTTGCTTCTTTTTTTTTTCCTTTGGAGACAGAGTTGTGCTCTGTCATCCTGGGTAGAGTGCAGTGGCATCATCATAGCTCACTGCAACCTCCAACTCCTGGGGTCAAGCAATCCTCCTGCCTCAGCCTCCTGAGTAGCTGGGACTACAGGTGTGTGATGACACTCAGCTAATTTTTTTCTATTTTTAGTGGAGACAGGGTCTCACTCTTGCTCAGGCTGGTCTCGAACTCCTGATCTCAAGCGATCCTCCTGCCTCAGCTTCCCAGAGTGCTAGGATTACAGGTGTGAGCCACCATGCCCGGCCTCTACAGGTTGCTTTTTTATTTTTATAAAGAAAACAATAGATGTGCATAGTTTTAAAAACATCATGGTACTGAAAGGCTTATAGAGAAAATACCAGTCCTCTAGCCAGCTCCTGCCACCCAGGCCCCTCCCCAGAGGCAATAACTTTCAACCCTTTAAATTGTTTCCTCTGGAGTTTACCTTCATATTTCTAAGGAAAAGAACTATATGCTATTCCCTGGCATTACCTACTGACTTCCACCCTGGAGTATCAGATTTAACTCAACTCTGCAAACCCCATGCCCAGTCGTCTTTCATGATTCTATTTGACCTTTCCCTATTCTGATAGAATATGTGCATCACAATTTCTGGTTAAATTGATTTCACTGTTTGCATTATTGTTGGTATATCTATTTTCATTGGTGAACCAAGTAAGGCTCTATGGCTGTCTCCTTTTCTTACATACCTCCCCCACAATCACTGATGTTCGCAACACCTCTTTTTTCATCTGCCTGGCTTTCTATATACTGCCATTTCCATGCTTCTCAGTGCAATTTTCCTGGGGGAAAGACCCTCGGCTGGGGCTGTATCTAGGCTGACACCCTCCAGGGTCTCTGCCAGCTCCTGTGCTAGGGGCTCCCTTCACCATCCTCCTGGGTTCCTTTGCCTCTTCCTTTTTGGCCCCCCGTCTTCTACATCCCGCTTGTTCCCCCTTCTCCATCATTTTCCCATTTGGTGTGGAGCACATTCTTAATGAGCTTCCTGAGAAAAGGTACATGGGGACTAAGTTTTTTGAAACCTTGCTTGTCTGACATGTCTTTCGTCTCTTGATTGATAGCTTGGGTATAGAATTTTAGTTTGGAAACTGTTTTCTCACAGAATTGACAGCATCACCCCCATAACTTTCCTTTTAGTATTGTGTGGAGAGGTTCAGTGCCATTCTTATTCTTGATCCTTTGTACATGACCTTTATTTTTTCTCTAGAAACTTTGAGGATCATCTCTTTAGCACCACTGTTCTGAAATTTTACCATAAGGCATAGTTTTTAAATCTATTTGTTGTGCTCAGCTCCTGGTGGGCCCTTTCAGTCTGAAAATCCATTTCCTTCAGTTCTGGGAAATTATCTTGTCTATTTCTCTGAAAATTTCCTCTATATTTTCATCCTAAAATTACTATTATATTAGTTCTATTTTGGATCTCCTGAATCACTTCTCTATAATTTAAGAAAATTTCTCCTGTATTTCATCTTTCTTATTTTTTAAAATTTTACATTCTGAGCAATTTTCTCAAGAATTTATTTGCTTCATTTTAAAATACTTTAGTATATGTCTCATAGAGTTGTGCTGGGTGAAAATGCCACAATATACAGTTTTTAAAAAAAGACTAGAAAATATGAATACTATATAATCTTAACTGTACATAAAATAGAACTATAAGTAAAGATAGTATAATGTTAACAGTGGTTATAATCTCTGCATGTTGATATAATTGATGGCTACTCTTATATTTTTATGTATTTTCCAAATATTTTATGGAGAACATTTTCTCTTATAATCAAGATGGAGTTCAAAAATACTAAGTCATTTTGATGGATCTTGTATTCCTAATACACATCGCATGGCAAAATGTCAAACATTAACATTAATAATTAATAGAATTGGAGTTATTTTGGTAATAGGTCAATCTCTATTCAGTGTTCACATGTATCTTAAAAATAAATGTGAAAAAGGAAAATGCTATTTTTTAAATTAAAAAACCTGAGTTGCAAAGTATAATATAGATAGGAAGGTTTTTTAAGATGATAAAAATGTATACCTTCAGTTAGAAGAAAAGGATTAACACATCTTTAAAAGTGATCTTTTGAAAACATGATTTAAATAGATTTGAGTAAAATCCTTCTCTTCTTCTGTCTCACTCATACACACAAACACATACGCTTAAAATAATAAGTATATTAACAAGAATATGGGTTTCACTGTTTAATTTTAATGTAAGTTAATATCATTTATGCCATGGAAAGAGTTATGGTTAGTGAAAAGAGAGGTCTTTTGAGTCAGGAAGACCTAGATTCCTGATTGGACACTTACCTGTTTCTTAGTGACCCCAATCTGCCTGGGTCTGGTCATCTGTAAAATGGCAGTGGTATCAGCTTCACAAATTTAAATGACATAATATACTTAAAGCACCTGGCAAAGAGTAGTGGTTGAATGAATGTTAGGATTTTTCCCTTTTCTCAGGAAAGGTAAAACATTAACTAGTGTACTGGTTAATTATGGGTCTTGGGATTTTCCCTTTTGCAGCTTTCAAAAAAGAAAGACCAGCCAAGAAATTCTTGATCTAACCAAGAAAATGCCAAGTGAGTGCTTGGTTTCCTCAAATAAACAAGAATCCCTCCCCTCCCCACCCAGTTTTCTACATGCTTTTTCAAACTCTGGTGATTAGGTTAGAAAGTAAAAAATGATTTTTTTCTTTTTGGAATCTCAACTAGAAATTACATTTCTTTGAGTTTTATGGGATGCTAGTGCTAGAGATAAAATTCTTTAAAGTAAGATACTCTTTTGTGATGGGCATAGAAACAATATAGCATGAAGAAAAGAACATGAAGAAAAGTGTGACTACTTAATTCAGATCTCATTAGTACTTTACCTTTTTTTAACAGCTTTATTGAGATATAATTCAAATCCTATACAATTGGCCCATTTAAAGTATAAAATTTAATGGTTTTTAGCATATTCACAGAGTTGTGCAGCTATTACCCCAATCTAATAACACTTTTATTATCCCCAAAAGAAATTTATGCTCCTTAGTTATCACCTCCCAATTCCTCTCCCGTGCCCCCTCGCCCCGAAACCACTAATCTATTTTCTGTCTGTATGTGCTTATTCTGGGTATTTCATATAAACGGAATCATACAATATGTGGTCCTTTGTGACTGGCTTCTTGTAGCACTTTACCTGTTAATGCTTTGGAGAATAAGTTGATGCTGCCAGAGTTACTCTTTTTTTTTTTTTTTTTTTTTTTTTAAGACAGATTCTTACTCTGTCACCCTGTCACCCTGGGTAGAGTGCTGTGGCATCATCGTAGCTCACTGCAACCTCAAATTCCTGGGCTCAAGGGATCCTCTTGCCTCAGCTTTCCAAGTAGCTGGGACTACAGGCATGCACCATCATGCCCGGCTAATTTTTCTATTTTTTAGTAGAGATGGGGTCTTACTCTTGCTCAGGCTGGTCTTGAACTCCTGAGCTCAAGCAATCTTCCCACCTTGGCCTCCCAGAGTGCTAGGATTACAGGCATGAGCCACCACGCCTGGCCTGCCAGAGTAATTCTTGTGAAGGTTTTATTTCCCCCCAACAGTCAGCAGATAATGCCAAATGTTAAACTTCAGATAACTTTTAAATGTAGAGCAAATAAGAAAATGTAGCAGTTTTCAGGCAATTTTGTTACAGATATTTTGATGCACTGTTGAAATATGATGCTACTTAAAATTTTAAAAATTGTTTTATTAACATAATACAAGCTCTACGTACTTAAAATGTACAATTTGATGAGTTTTGACCTATGTATATACCCAGGAAAATATCACTACAATCAAGATAATGAACATATCCATCATCCCCTAAAGTTCCTTTGGTCCTTTTGTAATCCATTTCCCCTTATTCTCCCCACCTGATCCCCAGGCTGTTACTTTTTTTTTTTAATTGTGTATTAAGTGAGATTTAATGGGAGTAAGTTTGGTGGTGGGAGGCAGTATACATGGAGGCTAGCCGGGTGACCTTCTATGAGTTCTGTAACTTCTCTAATTCTTTGTTTTCTTATCTGTTAGATGGAGGTAGCTTAATAGTACCTACCTCCAGTGTTATGATCAGTATTAAGAAATTCTTATAAAGTAGTTAGTACAGGGTCTAGCACATAGTAAGCACTCCATAAATGGTAGCTATTGTTAATATTGTCTTGTGTTATACTAAAGTACTTGATATATTAGATAATTCATCATCATCATTATGTGCCTAGTATGATGCCAGACATGGTAGGTACTCAATTTATATTCATTCCATCTCCCTTTTCTCCTTAATTCTTGATAAGTATGCCATATGACATTTGTTATTATTCACTTGACTTAACTACCAAATTTGAGGACCAGTTGAAAAATTGACATTCATTTTATTTACTCATTCATTCAACAAATTTTATTGAGCATGTTCTGTGTCTCAGTCACTGAACTGGACACTGTGAATGATTCCAAGTTGCATAAGACATGGGATGAATTCTATATACATATAACCAGAATATCCAGAGGAGTGTGTAAACAGAGAGGCATGGCAGTTGAGAGCCGGGAGTGAGTGCTTCCAGTGGTGGAGACTCAGAGGTGGCCTCACAAAGGCTGTGCGATGTGATTATGGTGTGAAAGGGATGAGGAGGAAGACAGTTTAACCTGAGAAGTGGGATCAGCACCGTGCAGGGTTCTCAAGCTCAGCCCAGGGGTGAGAAGTAGTCCGCTTATAGGTGGGACAGAGAGCACATGGAGAGGAGTGTCGTGAAACACAGCTGGAGGGGAGAACTGGGGCAGTCCATGGAGAGCTTACTGTTGGGCTGTGGAGGTGAGACAGGCTTTGTCAGGCAGTGGAGAGCGGTGAGGATTTTTCAGCAGGGGAGAGACTTATACCTTAGTAGACTATTTTTGAGGTGGCTTTTGTGTATGGATTGAGTGGACAGGCAGACAGTTGAAAAATCAAAGGAGCTTTGAAGTGTCTGGATGTTACTTAGGATCTTAACTAGGTTAGTGACTTTGTGGAAATGCAAGAGACCCATAGGATTGGTGCCTGATTGGTTGTCAGGGTTGGAGTTTGCTTTCTTCTTCTTTTGGAATACTTGTAAAATGCTTATTATGTGCCAGCCACTCCTAATTCAGTCCTCACAGCGGTAAAGTTTAGGTATAATTACTATACCCATTTTCCAGATGAGGAAACTAAGGTTTAGAGTGGCTAAGAGAGATCTTTGTTGTCTTGCACCTGCGATGCTCCTTTTCTTCCCATGCAGGCCTTCTTCCCATTCACTCTTCCAGTGACCTCTCGGTTTTCCTTCACCAGCATCTCCCCCATTTGCCCTCTCTGGTCTCTGCCCACTGCTGCCTCCTTGGGTCAGGTCCTCATCACCTTTACGACCTGGCAACTGTTGTGACACCCTCCAGCCATCCATCATTTGGACTCTAGAATTGTTTTATCTAAACATAAATTGGATCATGTCTTTGTGTGTGTGTGTGTGCTCGTGCACGCAAAAAGATGCTTCCTCATTTTCTCTGGGTGGAGTATGGCACTCAAGGCTCTCGTTGTGTTCTGATCCTTTATAGATTTAGTTTGTCCCCTGCCCCCAAATACCATATTCCTATCTGGCTCTGTGCCTTTTCTTGAGTAGTTTCTCCACCTGAAATGCCCTTCTTCCTTTATCTTCATTATGAATTTCTCATTGTTCTTCAGGAACTCATACAAGTCACTATGTCTATGATGCCTTTGGCAACTGGGCTTTTCATTCATTCCTTATCAGGCTGTAGCATGGTACATTTCATTTAATTACTTATCCAATGCCACAGCCTTTTCAAAATTGATTTCTAGCAACTTACAAAAATACATGTAGCAGTAAAAAACAAATGGATGAGCATATTAAGAGCAAGTATACTATTAGGGTAGAAAAATAAAGCCAAGAATGAAGTTAGTACAGAAATACTTTCCATCATGCCCTGCACATTGCTAGAGGTGGCCTCAGCTTTTACTTTGAACTTCCTAGTTATGGCAAAGAGAGAAGAAGCATGAAATGTTAAGGGTTTTCCCAGTGCTAGTCAAATGATAAAGCCAGTTGCTCTGGAGAAGAAGAGCTTTTCTTGTTACTGAGAATTGAGAGAAATGTTTCTGGGCTAAGTGGTCGGTGGAAGTGGTACCAAGTCTTCAGCCCAAATACATTCATGAGGCTGCTTCCCATGAGACCTCGATGTAGCTGTATAGCATGACACCAGAGCACAGTTTTATAAAAGCCAGATCTGTGACCCTAAAACATAGTTTTTTGTTGGCCTAACTTAATCCACATATAAAATGTAGAAGAAGTAAGGAATAATATTTATCACCCCTTTTTATGGTTATTGTTTTACATCTATTTCCCATCCCCTCCCCAAATGTTTAGCTTCTCACTGGCAGGGATCTTATTTCACTTTGGTTTGATCAATGGTAGAAAATCGGAAGGTTAAGGAATGAGGAGGACTGTTTGTGACTGATTTGTCCAGGAATCATAACAGTGCTCCACTTTGAATTATCTGTACTCAAGGTCAAATTCATATCTGAGATCCAAGAGCTACAAAACAAATGCTCATAAGCTTTCTTTACTGTTTGCAAAGACTGCCCTGCTTTTGAGGCAGTTTCCAGCAGCACACATACCAGCTGAGGGAAATGGTGATATGAAAGTGACTGTATCTGGGCCAGTCTACTTCTGCCACTACCAAAGAAAGCCTTTAAAAAAATTAATTAATTTGGCAGTACTTGAAGTTTCCAATTTTATTTTCCCTTTGCCTATTGCATTTGGGATGAAAAAGATTACTATATTATCATGATTGTTAAGTCAGATTCAGAAAGAAGTTAAGTGTGCATTTTCAAGGAAAAAGCAAAAATAGCAAGTTTATTGAATGACTTCAGTTCTCCCAAAATAGCCCTTCTTGCTATAATTTAGGTCACAGTATAGTCTGTGATGATATAATACCTTTTTTTCTAACGGCCGTGTTGTTTTTCTTTATATACATAGGAACTTGACAAAGAACTCCCAGTGCTAAGGCCGTATTTTATTGCTGACCCTGAAGACGCTGGAGTGCGGGAAGCTGGCTTAAGGGTCACGTGGCTGGGACACGCAACGGTGATGGTGGAAATGGACGAGCTCATATTTCTTACAGATCCCATCTTTAGCTCTCGTGCTTCACCATGGCAGTACATGGGTCCAAAGCGATTTCGGCATCCCCCGTGCACAATAAGTGAACTCCCCCCCATAGATGCGGTCCTTATCAGTCACAACCACTATGACCATCTGGACTACAGTTCTGTCATTGCTTTGAATGAGCGATTTGGTAACGAGTTGAGATGGTTTGTGCCTTTAGGTCTCCTCGACTGGATGCAAAAATGTGGTTGTGAGAATGTGATTGAGCTGGACTGGTGGGAGGAGAACTGTGTTCCCGGACATGATAAGGTCACCTTTGTCTTTACACCTTCCCAGCACTGGTGTAAAAGGACTCTAATGGATGACAACAAGGTTCTGTGGGGCAGCTGGTCTGTCTTGGGGCCTTGGAATCGATTTTTTTTTGCAGGAGATACTGGTTATTGCCCTGCTTTTGAAGAGATAGGAAAAAGATTCGGACCTTTTGACCTTGCAGCTATTCCCATTGGAGCTTATGAACCAAGGTATGTAGACTTCCAAAGAAACGTTCCTGCTGTGCGATAAGTTAACTGAACTTTAAAAGTATCACTTTGTGATACTGTGTACTTTGTGATTTTAATGGTGGACCTTATTATACATTGATTGGGGATTGGTGGGTCAGATTCAATTACTTTTTAAAAAAATATTTTAAATTAAAAAATTTTTTAAATTGACAAAAACTGTATATATAGTATGTAACATGATGCTTTGATATCTGTATATGTTGTGTAATAGTTAAATCAAGCTATTTAACATATGCATTACTCACATATTTATCTTTTTTGTGATGAGAATTAACTTATCAGCAAGTAATCAGACCTAACTCTTGTTCTTTCTTTGACATGGAGAATACTTTTTTTCTTTCTTTTTTGAGACAGGGTCTTGCTCTGTCACCCAGGCTGGAGTGCAGTGGCACTATCACAGTTCCCTGCAGCCTCAAACTCCTGGGTTCTAATGATCCTTCCGCCTCAGCCTACCAAGTAGCTAAGACTACAGGCACCATCACCACACCACACCCAGCTAATTTTTCTATTTTTTGTAGGGCCAAGTTCTCACTATATTGCTCAGGCTGGTCTCAAACTCCTGGCTTCAAACAATCCTCCCACCTCGGCCTCCCAAAGTGCTGGGATTGCAGAGCCACCACGCCTGGTGTTTCTTTATGTAAGCACTTTTTGCTCCATGACTGGAATGCACCAATCCCCTGTCCTATACCTCTCCTATGTTTAGCAGAGAGAAAAAACAAGGCATTGGTCTATAGCATTAGTCCCTTGTGATGGTCTTACTTCAGTCAGCATTGAAGCTAATCTGGTCATGACATTGTAGCATTACTCACAGCTCATCCTCCAACCTTGACAGACTTGTCACCTATCTTCAGAGAAGCTAAAGGTCACACTATCATTGGAGACCTAGGAGATTCATCCACTGTCTGTTTTCCTTAAATACTGTCTGTTTACAGAAAAGACAAGTGATTTCAAAGAATTCAGTTAGATTTCAGTTACCTCTGGTTTATGTGTACAAGTAAAGAGAAAACAAGCACTGATACTAACAAAGTAAGGGGTAATTTTAAAAATGTTTTATTTGACCGGGTGTGGCATCTCACGCATGTAATCCTAGCACTTTTGGAGTCCGAGGCGGGAGGGTTGCTTGAGCCCAGGAGTTCGAGACCAGCCTAGGCAACACAGAGAGACCTCATCTCTACAAAATTTTTAAAAGTTAGCCGGGTGTGGTGGTATGCATCTGTAGTCCCAGCCCCTCAGGAGGCTGAGCCGGGACGATTGCTTGACCCCAGGAATTGGAGGCTGCTGCTGTGAGCTGTGATCATGCCACTGCACTCCAGCCCAGGTGACAGAGTAAGACCTTGGGGTGGGGGGAAGTTTTATTTTATTCTACAGTGTATGGACAGATACATACAAATGCATTTTATTTAGGTAATCCTACAAGCAGAAGAACAAGTATTTCTCTATTACATAGATGAATTGAATGAATCTGATCTTTTTTTTCATCTGATTTTGTCATGCTTGTTACCTTTTTAGGTTCAGTAAAACTTTTTTCCCTGTCTTTATTAGTGCTTATTTCTCCCTTCTGTGTTTTTTGCTAGTTTTATTTTGGGGGCTAGATATTTTTACCTTTTTTGGTTCTTGATAATTATTAAAATTATTATAAACCAATAGTAGTTCTTGAATTTCACTTTTCCAGTTAAATAATTCTAATTCTAATGAAACTTCTCAAAACATCAGTCAACCTATATATTTTTTAGAACAGTTACAGATCAATTTCATATGGTATTGGGCTTTATTCAATATGTTTTCTTAATATGTTAGAGTATCTCTTATTTGTAATTATGAAAATTAATTTTCATATGTAGCAGTATATAAATTTGTCCTATATTCATGATGATAAAATATATAAAACAAATAAACACATATTTATTCACGTAATTCCTCCTTCCTGCTTGCATTGCAGCCGTCTTGCTTCTGAGATGAGAAAAGGATGGGGAGGCTATTATGTGCTCTTAGAGAGTTAAGTTGTGGTAGCCTCTACTGTGAAATCTATTTCTCTGGTCAGTACTAACAGTTTTGGAAATAAGATTATCCATTTAATAAAGCTTGAGAGTGCTCTCTAAATGCAAGATGATTACACCAAAAACAACTTTCAATAATATGCTTGGAATGTTTCATTCTTACTTTGGAGATCTTCTGTAAACAGGTTTTATCCAAGTCAATTAGGATTTTAAGGTTTTATATTAATTGTTACATCAGAGTAAAGATTTTTAAATTTATTTCAGATAGACATGAAGATAGAAAGGAATACATCTATCCCTTTGATTTGCAGTAGGATTAAAGAAAAAAAAACAATAGAGAGAAACACCAGAAACTGTTTGCATCCTGCCCTGAGTTCCGAGTGTTGAGAAATACGGCAGAACAGTGCTTCTCTAATCTGCTGTTGAGGAGAACACAGTGGCTTTGTCTTTAGGCTCCCATAGGACACAGCAACTCCTAACAGTAAATAGCAACCCTCTAACTGTTGCAGGTGGATGAACTTTTCTATGATGTGTTCTATACAGTGTGGAAGCCCCTGTGCTGAATCCATACCTATTGGTCCTTGCTGTGGTGTTAGTTGGCAGTGGTAGACCAGGATGTAAATAATGTGAAGACAATGTTGCATTTCCTTCTCTAAGCTGATGGTTTGGAAGGCAAAGGATTTGCTTGTACACAGTACACTTTTCCCTTTGTATCAGAAATAAGAATTCTTTCTTCTGAAAGTGTTGATTTTGTCACTCTTTACTCTTTTGGGAGAATTCTAGGAAGTAGGTGCTGTGCTTGATGCTTCCATAAACTTTGTCTTGTTTAATCCTCACAACAACCTTACAAGATGGGGCTAAATTTATATTTCACAGACAAGGAAATAGAAGCTCAGAGAATTGGAAGGCACTTTGCAAAGGCATTCCAGGTACTACAGGAGCTGGGATTCACATCCAAGCCTTCTGCCTCCTGAGCTCTTGTTCTTCCCAAGGCATTAGGCAGCCTTTCATTGTTTCCTCAAGATCTCCAGTCATTCACCCAATAGTCTTCTCTTCTTGCCAGACCAAACACCTCAATGTTCAGTTTTACAATGTTTAAATAAAATTCGTTGAATGGTAATTGGATTTTTTTGCTCCTGATCTTTGAATTTTGTATACTAATTTTTGTTTGCTTTTTGCCTCAGTAAGTTTAAAAAAATTCTTAGCAGGACATTCAGGTTCTTTTGCAGTTGAAATTTTGGTTTTCAGTTCTTTACCTATTATTCAGTTTCTTTGATTTATATCCAAGACTGTAAAATATCTACTTTTAAAATTAACATTAAGTCATATCTTCAGATAAATCATCAGTAAAATCAAATTATACATGAAACAAAATTTTGTTCAGAGGGGAGTTTTACTTGAGATTTATTTATCGTAATGCGATTTGTACAAGAGGGAATTTTGCTTGTTTTATTTTTTAGCAGAAAAGTAGACTAAAGGGAGACACTTCTGCCTATTGTGACTCAATCTTGTGTAGAATCTGTTTTGTTTTGTTTTTCCAATGTAGCATTGACCTGCCCTACAGACTTGGCTTCTGGCTCATCCTCCCCAGCATTACTAATGTTCCATCCTAGTGGTTTTCTACTCTGGCTACACATTGGACTCAACCTGGGGGGCTTTTTAAAATGCCAGTGCCCAGGTCCCACCCCGGAAAAATTAAATCAGAATCACTGAGAGTGCATGCTGGTCAGCAATATATATTAAAACTTCTCTAGATGAGTCCAGTCTGCCTAGATGAATCCAATGAGAGTTCAGTGGCTGAAAAATGGTTGAAAGGACCACTACTGCATGTTGCTGTTTCTCTTGGCAAAATAGCTTAATTCTTAGGTGTGCTGATTCAAAATCAAATGAAGGAATAGGGAGGGGGAGTGAAAATATCCACATTGAGCTTCTTATTATTTCTCAAACATCCATATTCCTGTGTAAAATCTTAAGGTTGATTCAGTGAAGCAGTAATTAGAATTTAGTGTATATTTCAAAGGCCAGAATTAATAAATTGCTCTGTTTCATCAGGTGGTTTATGAAATACCAGCACGTAGACCCAGAAGAAGCTGTAAGGATTCACATTGATGTCCAAACAAAGAAGTCTGTGGCAATTCACTGGGGAACTTTTGCCTTAGCAAATGAGGTGAGTTTGATTGTGATAAAAATAACTTTGTGTCTGACCAATGATAGGATTCAGGCATCACCGTCCCCTAGTGGTATTTTCAGAGACCAGATTGTGGAATCAGACCATGCATAGGCATCACAGTCGTCATATGAATTGGGATGGTAAGTCATACTAATTAGTAAAACAATATTTATATACAGTGAAAAAGCCTTATTGTGTGTTTTTCTTTTGGCTTGTTTCTGTAGTTAACAAAGCATGTGTTTAGAGAACCAAAAATCTGTGTGTGTGGTCTGGGGAATAGAAAAATGAGCCATCATGTGTGACCCCTCAAGGAACCTCTTGTTCTAGCGGAAGATGGAAGACATGTATGTGATACAGATGTTGGAAGGGCGAAGTGCTATAATGTGGGATAGACAAAGTGGTCACTGGTGGGAGGGATCAGGGAGAGCTTCATGGAACAAGTGACATCTGAACTTGGTTCTGAGAAGGCAAAGAGGGAGGCATTTCCAGAGAAGGAAAGGGCAGAGTATAGGCTCGGAGGTGGTAAGCATGGGGAACAGTTTAGGAGTCAGTTCAGCAGGAGAATGGAGGGCACGGAGGGCAATGGGAGAAGTAAGGCTAGATAGATGGTGTGGAACTTTCTAGAAATATGTTATTCACCCAGTAAATATTGATTCAGTGTCTGCTAGGTGCCAGGCATTGGGATAAATGTGGTTTTATTCCTAGACTAAAACAGAAGAGCTAATTTTTTTCCTTCGGGGAGCTGGACCCTAGAGTTCTACTACAAGCCAGGGTTCTGGGATCAAGCAGAGGATAGCATAAAACTTTCTCCCCTTCCTGGGTCCAGGGCCTGCCCTGAGCAAAATTTAGAAATGGATAGTTGGAACTTGGCTTCTTTGCTTTCTGTGGCATCTTCCGCATCCCAGGGCCTCTCTGCAGGAACCCGGTGTTTTCTTGCTGTTTTAAGCACTCCCCTTATCTCATTTCTGGCCTGCCGTCTCCCAAAGATGCAGCTTGTTCCAAAATTACCTAATACACTGCCTACCCATCGCCCCATCCCCCAGTCAAAATTCTTATCGGGTGACGCAGCACCCCTGAGCCGTGATGCAGCAATTCTTAGCCACACTGTTGGGAGAGGGAATAGGATGGATAAATGAATAACCACAAGGGATGGGGAGGATGAATGAGAATATAAATACGCGCGTGTGTGTGTGTGTATATTTAGGGAAGGGGGATGTTTGAGACTGGTTTCCAGTGGCATAACACTATATTTGGTGGCAGTTTCTTATTCCATTTGTATATGTATGTTCCATATATATGTCTTAGATGAAGTAATAGCATTTTATTAAACCTATGCAAAGAAAGGAATCAAGGTTGACTCTTAGATTTTTAGCTTGAGTAACTGGGTAGACAGCTGTGCTCTTTTCTGAGATGGGGAAGGTGAGAAAAGGATCAGAAACGTATCTTTAAGAATTATTGTGTTATTCATCCTTTAAGAATTATTCCTGTTATAAATCTAACCTCCATCTTTATTTCTTAATGAGGCATGCAATAAAAACTCATTTAGCCTTCAGCAATTTGGAATTTTTCACATTTTGATGTTAGTTGAATAAACCTGACAGCTATGGGTTTGTTAAATTATAAAGTAAATGGAATTTTCAGAGATGACAATTAACCTATGATTTCTAAACACTTTACAACTTTTTGCATATAAGCTGTTAAAACAGCTACTTACTGTAAAATAAGCTGATTAAGAATGGCCTTAACTTGACAACACTCTAAAATTGCATATATAGCAACACCTAATTTGTCTGGGGGATGATGAGTGGATTTCCTAGATGATGTATTTAAGCACTAAAACCTACATCACTATTTTTGATGGAAACAAATTTCAGGTGTTACATAATGTATGTGTTGACTTTCAAGTGACCAGGGTCTTTATTTTGCATATATTCTATTGTAATAGATCATAAAACAGTGACTCCTTTATGAGTTGTCTGGGGCTGGTTGCCTGGCCCTTGATGGGTCCAGAGTGCTGGAGCTTGTCTGCATTCCTCACTTGCTCATACTGATCTCTGACCTATTGTCTTGCTTTATGGGTATATAGTTGTTTAGTCCCATGGCTATGGGGCATTTTTATCATCTTTGTGGACTAAAGTGCTCTGACTATGAGACAGAGCTCTCAGAAGCCTTTCTTGTCTACTTCCAGGGTTATCTGCTAGATGGTTGAAACAGTCAAGAATTGACCTATGAAGGAGCTCAGAAAGATACTGCTAAATCTGGGCAGGTTGAAGACAGAAGGTCTACTGCCAACTAAAACATTATCAAAATCCACACAACATCATGCTCTACACTAAAGTTACAGTTCAGCAAGGAAATTATTAGTGTAGGGTGATTGTATATGTGTATTGTTGGCTAAGACTCGTAGAGCACAGGAGAAAAGTAATTTAACAAAAGAAATTATTTTTTAATGGGAAAGAATTTCATCATTTTGAAATCTCTTTAAAATAATTTTGGGAATTATTTTGGGAAAACTTCTTGACTTAGGCTATTATGTAAAGTTAAATTTTATTGGTAATGTATTAGTGATCTCTTTTCTATATATAAAAAATAGACTAAAAGTAGATTCCTATTACCAACTATCCATTCATAAGTAGTTATTTCTAGGAATATTGAGTAACAAAGGTACAGTTAAAACTTAACTTACTCAGTAGTCATTTGAAAGGCATCCTTGGTCCTATAAACATAGCCATAAACCTGGAAGTGAGCAAGGAGGAAAAAAGACCTGTGTGTGGCCAATAGCTATTATGAAACCTGTGCATTTAAAATTAAACCTCAGGAAACTTCCCTGGTTTTCATAGTCCATCACTGGCTTTTTTTTTTAATTAGGGGAGAACGTGAACGCAGTCCTCCACTACCACAAATTATGCAGTCGGGTTTCCCACATTTGGGGAAATCACAGGGGTCGGCACATCTGGAGTTCAGTGGATAAGCCTTGCCTGTCCCTTCTTAGTCTCTGTCACTAGTTTCTCATCTCTCCTCCCTCCAAGCACTGAGTGCCTTAGGAGTCAGTCCATCGACCTCTTCTTTTCTGTATTTGGTTACTTCCTCGGGGATCGAATCCAGTCTTATGGCTTTAAATACCATCTATTTTCTGTACCTTTCTAGTTTAGATTTTTTCCCCCTGTGATCCACATTTATATATCCAACCGCCTACCTGACATCCCCATTGGATGTCTGTTAGGTACCTACAACTAAAGTCTGAAATCCAACTTCCTCATCTTCCCTCAAACTTATTTCTTGTACATCTCAGTAAAGGGCAGCTCCCACTTTCCAGTTACTTAGGCCAAAATCTTGATTCCTCTTTCTCTCATATCATCCATCCAGTTTCCCCCCCACCCCCACAATCAACTCAACCTTCAGATTATATTCAGAATTTGACCACTTCTCACCATCTTCACTGCTACCATTCTGCTGTTCTCAACACTGTAGAGGGCAGTAACTTTACAACTTGAAGCAAATCATGACACTCCTCTGCCACTGGGGTCTGGTAGCTTCCCATTATACTTGGAGTCAAAGCCTCAGCTCTCATGGTTTTCTACAATGCCCTATGCAATCTGCTCCGTCAGGTCTTTGCTCAAATGCCAGTTTCTTGGAGACTTCTTAGACTGTTGTAATTTAAAGTGAAATCTCCATCCCCTGCACTTAGTACCCTCCACTTTTGTTCTCCCCAGAACATACCAACCACTCAGATAGTATCTATTTTCTTATTTATTCATTTTTTATCTATCTCTGTGTTAGAATATAAGCTCCATTGAAGGCAAGGATTTTTGTTTGGTTCACTAGCCTGGCATGTTTTGTAGGTGCTCAAAAGTTACTTGTTGCCTGAGGAGAGGCAGACTTCCCACTAGTGATTAGATCAAAGACTATTTGATTTTTATTCCTGGTTTGTACTTCCACATTTTACAACTTTTCAAATGGAAATTAGGAAAAAACCCTTTGAATAAAGAAAAAATACCTATTATACAATGTAAAGATTTAGACCAAAAGAGAAATAACTGATGAAATGATTTGTCATTCATTAATAAATTAATTATTAAGAAATTAAAAGGTATAAATACCTTTATTCCATATTCACATAGTCTCAATGTATTTGGAAAACATTTGAGTGGGTGAAAACATCATGAAACATAGTGTGTGCTGTCTCCCCTTTTTACTGAGCTATGAAAAGGTGAGGAAATAAAGGGAAACATAGAAACTCCACCTGTCAAAGTTCTATTCTCTAGGCCCCTCTTTCACTCTGTGGACTATGGTTTCTGTATTTGGCTAGAGGTTTTGAGGATAATAACCCTTCTTCAGCCAAAAATGTTAGCTCTAGCATTTGTTTACACACACACACAATCACAATTACACAATCTCAGATTTCTCTGTTTTTCAGAATGTTTTAATTCTCTAGTATCATCTTTGGCATGGATTCTATTTAGATTAGAGTTTCATATAGTGAAATAGTGATCAGATTTTATGCAATCCAACGATGTTCAAGATGGTACCAAATTTGATATACGTGGTGGTGGTGCAGATTGATTTTTTATCCAACAATAGCTATTTCTATTGACTTAATTAATGACTCAAACTGTATTAGAAAATGTAATAGACTCATTTGCTAATGCTTCAATTTTAAAAGGTATTATTTTAACCAAGCATCTGTTGGTTATTTCAGTTTGAACCTTTACTTGAAATATTCCCAAAATACACATATTCTTAATCTTTTCCCATTTTTCTTCTCTCTGCCCTTTGCCAGCATTACTTAGAGCCTCCAGTGAAACTGAGTGAAGCTCTAGAAAGATATGGACTTAAGACTGAAGATTTTTTTGTCTTGAAGCATGGAGAATCAAGATACCTAAATACAGATGATGAAAACTCTGAATAAATAGGAGCACAGATGCTTTTAATGAAAAAGGTATCATCTGATATAAATTTGAAAACAAATGAAAAGGCTAAGAAATTCATGAATATTATGATTTTTAACATTTGGAAACAACTTCTACAAGTTGTTTTATGTTTTGTGGAATAACTTGCTTACCATTATGATTGCCATCTCACACAAACCATGAAAGAAGGGTTTCAGGGCGGGTTATTTAAATAATGAATTGGCTAATGTGGATTTTAAATCTTGTATCATGGTATAAGCATTGCAATGGAAATTTTTTTACTAAAGCATTCTACTTTTGTGGTAGTAGAATTTTCTGAGGTTGTAAAAACCTGATATTAATTTGTTTTTTCTATCCTTTAGGACCTTCTACAAGGGGAGTCAAGGCTGTCTACCCACTTAGATTTTTTCCAGAGGCCTACACATACAAATATCTTTCTTATATTCACATTATAGTAAATGATGAAATTGACTTCCACATGCTTATAAACATAGCAGTTCTTGCTCTATCAAGATTAGCTTATATGCCAAATGTTAAAAATTTGATTTATTTTGGTAAGCATAAAAACATAGGGGTTTGTGCTAAGTTATCATTTTTAAAGACTTAATTTTTTTTATTGTGGTAAAATGTATATAACATAAAACTTACCATTTTAACCATTTTTAAGTGTACAGGTCTTTGGCATTAATGCAGCCATGACCACCATAGAGAGAAATTTTTAAAAGGGGTAATAGTATATTCTATTGCACATCTTCAATCCCTAAATCAAAAACCATCTGAGTTGGGCAGAGGACAAGAAAGAGTGTGGTTATAAAAATATGATTTATGCAATTTTCTGTTTTTAAATCTAAAAGTCAGACCTTCTGCTAAGCACAAGTATAGCTACAATGAAACATTTTACAGAGATAAATGTAGACCTTAAATGTTAATAGGCCATATGCTTTGACTTAAATTTTCTCTATTTTCTATTTTCTCTACACCCATTTTTTTTTTCTGGTCTCTTAGCTCTAACTCTTAATACATCAATAAGATTTATAAATATTTTATGTTTTACATGATTCAGATGTCTTATATTTTTATAGTAAATGACCACTAAGCATGATTCTACCTTTTATTAAGCCAGGGTGGAATACCAGTGTTTTTTTTTTTTAAAAAAAAAAAAAAAGATGGTGATTCTGGGAGTCAGCTGACCTGAGATTTAGTCCTAGTAAGGGCTCTGTATTCACTTGGTTACTCTGAACCTTCCTAAGGGAGGGAGCTGGATTAGATCCTATTGGAGGCCCTTTCTCTGTTCCTGATTTGTAGTCTCAGTACTTTATTCAAACAAAATAGTCAAAATAGGTTTTCTACACCAAATGCTGCTCAGGCAGTGCTCTATAATTTATTTGCACATCTATATGCATGCCACATGTTAGCCACTAAATCTGAATTTTAATCCTGCTTTCATCATGGATTGTGTAACCTGAAACAAGTCACGGATGCTCACTGTGCCTCAGATTCCTCACATGCAACAAGAGGATAATTTTGACCTACCTCCAAAAAATGTGTGTACTAAATAGTGAAGTGAGTTTTTAAAAGCACTTTGGAATTGTAAGGGAGAAAATGATTTCTTAAGATATCACTGCCTAATACAAATAGGTACAGTTGAAAGCTGAAAATAGGCTAATGCTTTTGATAATGTATTGTTTCTGTTGCAGATTTAAACATTATATATTAGGACACTAAACATTGAAGACTAACAACTTTATCTCACTCATTTTGTAAATTTGGAGAGTAACAGCCAAAATAAATGTAAATTATCTTTATCAAAATTTAGTATTTTTATCTACAAAGATGTGAATCAGTCAAGGGGAAATAAATGTATATGCAATGTGTGTGTATATAACGTATGTCAATATATGTGACTTGGGAGCACTAAAGCACAAAAAATCCCCCATAAAATAAACCTTCATGAAAAAACTGAATAAGCATAAACTTTTCTACTCCTACAGATGTGAATCAAGATGTTAGGTTTATGGTGGGTTAGCTTTGAGGTATGCTGCCTAAATACTAGCCACCATTCATCTTCTTGCTGCTGCATGCCGAACTGAAAATTCCTTTTACCTCTACTTTATGAAGTGAGCCAAGTTTATCTTGCTTAAGTATTTCTTCCCCATGAATGGCCTTAACATTATTTTTATATTCACATGTACCGTTTAACTGAGGATCTCTAAGCACTTTAAGTTGTTGTGTTCTAGTTCCACTTGTCCGGCTGCCTCATTTTTCTAGGCCTCCTCACAAGCTGTAATTTTTTTATTACCATTCACATTCTTTCTACATTTGACACTTTATTCATTAGGGAGTACACCAAGCTTCATCTCTCCCTGTAGAATCTCACCCTACTGAGTGGTTTCCACTTGATTTTTCACTTATCTACATTTTGAAGGGTGTATGTGCAAAGTGAAAACAAATTTTGAAAAATAAGACATCCATTCTCTTCTCTCAATTCAGTCTAATATGCATTGCAATATATTTTTTTGAATTTTTTATTTTTTGTAGAGACAGGGTCTTGCCATGTTACCCAGGCTGGTCTTGAACTCCTGGGCTCAAGTGATCTCCCACCTTGGCCTCCCAAAGCGCTGGGATTACCAGTGTGAGCCACTGCACCTGGCTACACTGTAATATGTTTTTATTGATCTTATCCTCTAAGTCAGTTTCCTAGTGAGTGTCCATACCAATACATAAGATTTTATTAAAGCTTTCTGTGGTAACTGAGGAACACTTTATTATGTCTCACTGCCCAATAGGGTGGGTAATCAGGAGACATCCCTCCTAATAAAAGCCAAGATATGAAATACATAGGTAAAGATGTATTTGTGCATTTTCTTGCTGGATACTTAAAAATTACTCCCCTTTTTCTCCAGCATTTTGACATTTCAGACTTAATGCTCTGATCTCTAGGGAGTGTGATTATTTATTCAAACTAATGATAGAGGAAAAGACAGAATGCTAAAGCACATTGAAAACAAATCCTGGTTTTTGATGTGTTACATTTTGAATATATACTTTCATCAAATAGGCAGATTCAAAAAATTGTTATAAAGAAATGTGCCTTTTGGGGAATTCTTATATTCATGTCACCAATTACTACTCTAGCCCATTGGGAATTTCCATTTTTCACCTTATATTGAACACTTTTTCTACTGTAAAAATATTTCTCTCAAGTTTGATTTCTGTATCAGGACAAGCTTGAGAACACAGATTTCTGTTTGAGGATTTTTGACTTCCTTCCTATGGAAACAGTCTTGTATCCATGTTATTTACAAATGAAATTTAAAGAACTTTTAAAGCTTTGCCTTAAATACACAAGTAGTAAAGTTTCTGCTTGCATACTGATTTACTTAATGCTAAGCATGTCAGGGGTTATGAACTTAAGTACTATAAAACTTGGCTGAATCCAGATCTATCAAGAAACTGTTATAGTAGTTTATAGAATAAAAACTATTAAAAATAACAAAAATTTTCATATATTGTAATTTTAGTCAAGTAAAATATGGATGAAAATGAATAAAGTACTATTAATTAAAGGGAGAAAATATGTATAACCTTATGAGTGATTTTTTTCTATTTAAAAAATTATATAATTTCGGCTTATAGTAAAAAATTCAAACAGTAGAAGAGGGTGTACATAGAAGTTATTTCCTTATTCCCCAGTCCTACTCCCAGGAGTTTGGGTATCATTCTAGAAGTTTTCTGTTGATACATAACCACAGATATTTTTCATTTAAAAAAACACATGGGATCATATTATTTTCTTCTATGACATATTTTAAAAAAACAATCATATTTCATAGCTATCTTTTGACATCAGCACATTCAGACCTGCTTCATTCTTCTTAAAGACTGGGTAACTGATTTAACCAACTGCCTAAAGATGGACATTTTGATTGATCCCAGTATTTTATATGTAACTACCTCTTTACATACTAGAACACTGAAGGGGAGTGGGTGAGTCCTAGGAAACATCCTCTCCTAAAAGTTTACATTTTTCATTGACTAGACGTGATTAGAATAGATTTTTGAAAGCAGTATGGCCAGGCTGGCAGATGGACTCAGAGCTCACAATCTCATCGCTACTAAAAGAACAAGGCCATTCCTACAGCAGTTCAAACACAATGATTTAGTCACACACTAATGTCTCAGACAAGTAACTGCAAATCACTTCAAACAGAAGGGTAGCTTAGTGGAAAAAAGGTCACTGCCACTTCATGTAGAGAAAATATCTAAAGTATCTCAGTAAACCGCAAAATAAAAAATAAATGGTTTCAGTACCAGCTTTTATATTCATTTGGTATCAATAAAATGGCCCCAAATAAACCTGAAGACCATGGCAAGTTATAGCTGTGTTAATGATGAAATGTGATATTTATTGTTTAAATTCAGAAGAATTCCCTTATAAGGAAGATGGGAAATAAGAAGCTTATGTGTGCTATTTCCAGACTGCATTTCTCTTTGTAAAAATATGACCAACCTGTCAGATTTTTGGTATTATTTTGACAGCCTTTTCCTTCACCTCTGAGTCATGGTGATGAACTAAAGCTCTTATTTTCTGGGCACACTCTTCTCCATATAACAGGAAAAACAATGAACCTTTAGTGAAAGTAGGCTGTATAGCTAAATGGCCTTCCATTTTGAGGCAGTTATTTATGTTCTGAAATAACATAAGCACTCGAAGAAGAATCTCCTTTGGTACGTGGCCATCATAAAGGGAAAGGAATGATGAATCCACCTGAAGAAGGAAACAAGGAGTAGTATTTTATATTAACAATATATGAAAACATTTTTCACATATATTTTCACATTTTATTTCACTACACTAAATAATTCATATTTTCAAAATCTTGTCATAGAAAATTAACCCTAAAATTGCATAACTTAAATGTATAAAACCTCATGCAGCCCTATGTTGTACACTAATGGAAAAAAAGTTTTGTGTTTTAGTTGAAAAATACAATTTCCTTGGAATCCCAGAACATAGTCATTTGGAAACAACCATTTCCTTTTTGAGATCCATCACACAGTTTTCATGGTAAATCATTGATTCACCAGTCAAACATTTACTGCTCACACACAGTACAGGGCACAGAGCTGGGAACAGGGATGAGCAGATGAATACAACAGCCCCTTTTCTATAGGAGTTGAGCTCCATTCCATCTCAGCACCACCTCTGCTTCCTTCAGAACACTTACCACAGCTCTCAATCATCTTGTTCATTTGTTACACATTTTTGTCTCTCCCCTACACCATAAACTGCATGAGGACATGCACCATGTCACGCTATGCTCACTGGTGTGTGTGTCTTGGCACTGAGACCAGCTTCTAGCACCTACTGGAGACTCAGTACTGCTATTTCTGTGGATACTATGATACATGTGAACAAAAACAGGAAAAGTATAAAAGATAGGATGGCATAAGTGCACCCAAAATTTGGTAGAGAGAAACAATTTATTGTTGCACAGAGAATTAAAAAAAATACTTATCAAAAGTAAAATATGCTCATTAGAGAAAATTTAGGAAATTTATATATGCAAAAAGATAAAAAAACTACCTTTAATATTGTTCCTCAGAGATAATCCCTGTTATAACAACATTTTAGGATAAATCTTTACAGATATGTCTGTCCAAATGTATGTGTATTTACAAAATAAATATATAAGCTATTTACTTGGGCACCGAGTAGTCCTTCTACCATGGCTGGATTTTCAGACAAATTCAAAAGCAGTTTCAAAACTTGAACCTGAAATAAGAATATTGGTTTATTTCAGACCAGCAAGCATGAATTTTCTCTCCCAGGCATGCTGTCCTCTCACCATGTCCTTTTAAAGTCCTGCTTATGCTTCCAGGCCTGGCTTGCATTCTCTCTACTCCATGAAGCCTTCCTCAAGTCATCCTACTTAAAAGGTTTCTCTCTCTCTCTCTGAACTCTCATAACACTTGGCCACTCTCAGAGCTCTTACCACAGAGCAGTGACATTTAAAACTTATTTTTTTAATTACACTGTTAGGGAGAGAGAGTTATTACAGATGTCTTCACAATCCACTCCTTACTCACATATACACACCTAACACATGGTAAGCTTAACATGGTAAATAAATGATCTTTTTTTTTTCATCTTAGAGACAGGGTCTCACTCTGTTTCCCAGGCTGGAGTGCAGTTGTGTAACTATAGCTCACTGCAACCTTCAATTCCTGGGCTCAAGCAATCCTCCTGCCTCAGTCTCCTGAGTACCTGGGACTACAGGTCCATGTCACCATGCCTGGCTACTTTTTAAAAATTTTTTTGTAGAGACAGGGTCTTGCTACGTTTACCAACTGGTCTCAAACTTCTCACCACAAGTAATCCTCCTGCCTTAGACTCCCAAAGTGCTGGGATTACAGGTGTGAGCCACTGTGTCCGGCCAATAAATGATCTTTGATGTCAGGTCTGGCCTCTTGGCAGACTGTTTTCCTGGTTCTTTGGCTCCTTGCTTGGAAAATTCACAAGCAGGGCTGGTGTGACATAGTGACCACAGATAGGAAGCAATTCCACACAAACAGCTTTTATTGCAGAAAAGAAGGGAGCTACACCAAGTGAGAGTATGCTCCAGAGAGGAACGGGTCAGTCTCCATGAGTGCAGAAAGACAGTGTGGACTCCCAGGTGGTTTCCTTTTATTGGCTTGGTCTGGGGGCAGGCTTACAGGAGGTGTGGGATGTTACCAGATGATTGATATACATGATTGACAGTTGTTCTTATAACAAAGTTGCAGCTGCACAGGTGTGTAGGCCTCAAAACCTCAAGTTCCTGCTCTTTGTGGTTAGCTGTGTTTTCCTACAGTCCCTTCCCTGGCTTCTCCACCCCTAGGAACTGCCCTGCTGGCCTGTATCTGCCACCTGTAGATTTGGTCCCTGCCTAACATTTATTAGGATTACTGCTAAGTGAAATATGATCTTTGGAACAACCACAAAAAAAACCTCTCAAAGCTCAGTTAATTTCTACTTAAAGCATGAAAATTTTAGAACAGTTTGATTACCAAGACTAAATGAATAACAATATGGCCCTTTTCTGTTTAGTAGGTTACCTTGAATCTCTGAGGTTATCTTTTTTATGTGAAAAAATGTTTTATAATCATTTAAATAGGCACAGTGATATGAATAATAAGCAAATAAATGTTATTTAATAGCTGACTAGCTAAAATACCAGCATTCTTATCATTTATAACTGAAAAGTCAGTAATAAAAGCATTCAAATAGAATTCCCCTTTTAAAAAGAAAGGCTGTGCAAAACCACACTTTTTATAAGATACTTGAAATTAAAAGTGAAGAGCAGGAAGGGGGTAGTGAAGTCAGGAAGAAGCAACAAATGTGTCTTCATTAGATCTGGGAAGGAACCTGATGTTTATTTTATAAAACTTTTTTTGGTTACAAAGGCAGTAGATGCTTACTATAGACAATTTTTTTAAAATATAGAAAAGCACAAAGAGGAAGGAAATTCACCTATACTTCCATGACCAGAAATGATCAAGTTTTGGTGTTGTTCTTTTGGTCTTTAACTGTGCACATATCCTATATACTTACAATTCCTTTGATCATGTTGTACATACTAATTTATTTACTAAGGAGGAGGACATAAGGCTTTGCTCAATTTTATTGTTTTTATCAACTATTTCTTTTATTTTGATAAAATAAATATATGGTCCTGATAAAAATGTCAAGCAGTGCAGAAGGGAACAAGGTAAAAACAAAAGCCACCATCCTATCAGCCCATCCCACTCTCCAGCGGCAACCACTGGTAACGTTCCTTCTACGAGCAGAGACCATGTTTTTCACACAATGGCCTCTTAAGGTTAAAGAATAAAGGAGACTTCTGACCCTTCTTTAATGTACTCCCTGGGGGTCACTGCCAGATTTCATCTGGCCTGACTGGCTGTTAGAATAAGTGTTAGGAAAAAATAGCTGGCTCCAATGTCAATGAAGTTTTGATTAGGAAAACAGGTATGAGAGTTATGAAATAGGATGGTCCTAAACCTATGAAATAAGCCTAGGTGAAGTCAATAAAATCTAAAAAGGCCCACAAGTAGTCAATGAGGTCAGGTATACAACCAGGGAATAGCAACAGCAATAGCTATTTAGTATCCTGTACTAAAATGTGATGTTGGTATCCTCTGTAGAAGAGAGTTAAACATGAGAAAGAAATATATAGAGTACAACTACAGATTAAACAAATATATGTATTTTGGCTTGAAACCATATTAAGGCCTCTATTTTTTTCCTCCTGTCACATGCACCATCTTGTGGTGACACTAGGACATTTATTTTAAGCCATTAGTTTTATTTGCTCTCATTGCAGATGCAGCGAGCACACAGTTTATTTATGTTAATCTTTCACTATTTGTATTTAGTTATCAATCAGTGATGTATGCATAAGGTTATCACAGTACACTGAGATCACTGACTTAAGCAAAATAACATTTTAAAAGTCATTTTAGTGGTTATTTACTAAGAAAATACCTAAAATGTATACATTTTCCCACTAACAAATGGACGACTATCCAAAAGTTTATATGCAAGTTGGAACTTTAAACTCAATTTTTATGGAGAATCAATGTTGTGATTGGTGGCTATGTACCGAGGCCGACCAAAAAAGCCAATTTTCTATCCCAGAAATATTGTACTAGGCAATGTAATGGAAAAACACAACAAAACAAAAATAGAGCATACTATTGTGGTGTGAGTCACCTTTTAAAAAGTCATAAAATATACTAAAACACAGACCATGTCTGAGACAGATATATACAGCCCCAAGGCCAGACTTGCCTGGCTCTGAACTCAGTGTTCCTCCTGAGGTTTTGAGTAAAGCACCTGTAGAGTCAGGCAGAGGACTCTTCCTACAGTGGCAACACCATGGGGTAAAGAGGGAAGGAGCTTCCATGGGGCCTCAAGGGCTGGAAGTCATCTTGCTCCACTGGAGAGAGAGATGTTGATGGTGCATGCATGCTGGAAATTGCCTGGGGATGGGGCAATATTGCTAGAAGCATACTTGCTCTTACATTTAATTTTGAATGCCTTTGGGTACATCTTGGACCAGATCCAAATTAAGTTTGGCTACTGGAAATGTGAAAAGCCCATATACAAACACCTCAGAAACATAAAAGCAGAACTACAGCAAGGCTCTTCTGTAATTACATCTTGATAACCTGAGAAATAACTGCAGTGAAGTCAGATATTTGGAGTATGACTTCACATTTGGTCCTTCTAAAATGCTTGTGCATTTTTTTCTCAACTGTCCCAGAGAATACAGACCAATATGGTAAAACCCTGATGAACAATCAACTCAACTTATCAGAACTTTTAATTAGCCTACATTCTATTTTTATGCTGTCTTTTCTTGAAAAATGGCAATTGATAATAATGCACACTAATATGAGGGATTTACTCAAGAAACTTTCATAGCCTGTCTCCTGAGGCTCTACTTCAGTTCACTATTGTTGTCCCCTATATCTGCATAATTGGACAGTGATGCACTGAGACATCTTTCACACATTCAATTCACTTCATTTACTACAAATAATGGCTGAATCAAACAAGTGTTTTGTGAACACTGAGGTAAGCAAAAAATTCAACTAACGATCACTATTATTCAAGGATGCCTTTTAATCACGTTGTTCCTATATCTGGTGGGGGAAGCTAGCTAATTCATTTCAGTAAAAGGTAATTTTACTGATTCTCAAAAACCAAATGAACATCACTCTACTGATAAGTGAGATAACAGATGATTTTCACAAGTTAATTTTGCAATGCAATATTAGGGGATAAAAATAACGTACTTTCTTAGGCCCATGTGAGCCCTGACCAAACTTCCCCTTTTTTGAGGGACATCAACTTAAGGCAGGTGGCCTGGAAATTCAATTTCAATCTTAAAAAGCTTAATGTAATAGCGCCTCGTACTTCAAGTAATAACCACTTCATACCTTGGTGTTTCCATTTCCAGTAAGTAACACGTGGCACAGGTCTGTAATGTAACTGTGAAGCTCGTGCTGGTGGTCACTGGTAACAGTCATGTTTGTTAACAACCTCAGTCCTGCCAGCTGCACAGCGGAGTTCAGAGGACCAGAGAAGACATCCTCACAGACTTGACTGATGTATATCTGAAGGCAGCGGGGGGAAAATGAGCATCTTAGAATCTCCAAAATTATTCTATTGAACAGTCACTTTTCTGCACAGTGGAGTAGGAGTAGGGTTATTGCTCAGGATGAAACTGGCTCCTCAGAAAATATATTTTTATCTGGTGCTCAAATTTTGGTAACATTTTTCAAGCTGACATTGACAATGCCAGGCATTGTGCTTAGCATCTTATAAATATACCTCACTTAATCCTGAAGACTACCCTAATGAGGTGCTATTATGGCCATCTTACAGACAAAGACTTTAAAGTCTTCAAGAGCTCAAATTCCCTGCCCAATGTCAGCCAGCAGGTGGGGAAGCAATGTTCGCGTCCAGAGACCATCCTCTCAACACCAGTGATCTCCCTCTTGTTGGGGGCCTCCCAACTTAGTCCACGTTTCTGTTTCAACTTGTCTGGGCACACCAGGATTAGGGAGGAAGATGCGTGAGGCCATTTTGTATCATAAGTACCTTGGCAGTAGAGTCTAGAGAGCTATATTATGTCAGCAGTAAAGAATGGAGGGATACTGTGAAATAGAGTTTTTCTTTAGAGTTCATTCTATCAAAAGTAAGCAGAGCAAAATTATACTTGGCCAAAGGTTCTTCTTATTTACCTGGGTATATGTATATAATCTACCCTTCATAATATTGTTAACCACCACTGGCAAAAAGTAACGCAATGCCAGTAGTACTCCAGAGAACTAAACCCAGTGTGACCGAATGGAAATCCGTTACCAAGTGTCCCGTAAGCAATTATTAATTTTTAAAAAACCTCCAAATGTATCCATGTTACCACATAAAGTAATGGTAGTGAAGAAAAGAGAGATTAAACTCTTAATCTGGTTTCAAGATCTAAATTACATTTTCAAGTCAACTGGCTTTCCTTGGTCACAATTTCATTGCACATCCATACTTTAAAAACATGGCATTTCTTTAGCTTTTTATAAATCATATATTTTCCTAAAATACTGATGTCTTTCAAAGCATTTCATAAAATGGGTGGAATATTTACATCCTTATTGTATCTGAACCTTTTCACCATTTCACAATTCTAGCAACAAGATGACCAAATGAGCCAGCCCAGTTATTCCTGGAGCTGTGCCCACCTCATCTTGTTCCTTTCTCTTGGAATTCTCTCCTTCCCCAACTCTACCTGTAGAAACTTTAGACATTCTTAAGAGCCAGGTCAGACTCCACCTCTTACAGAAACTTTTAGACAGGATCTCTCCTTTTTATGTACCCCAAAATTATTTACATTTTTCAGAAAACTTAAAGCATTTCCTCACGTTCTGTCTTGAATTACAGCTACTTATGGACCTGCCTTATCCTTCCTTCTCTTTCTTAGGAAAAGAGTTGTATCACGTGCATTTTTATGCTCTGTACCACAGAGGAGTTCAATAACTGTTGAATTAAATTAACCTAATTTCCAAATTTATTGTGTCTTTTAGCTGATGTTTTCTTACTCTGGCCTGGTCCCTTTAGCACCCTTGGATTAAACTGAACCCCAACTTCAAAAGTTTAATTGTACCTCTTCTTGGCTGGTGTAGGCTCCTTCTTCTTCTACCTTATTCTCCATTCCTCTAAAGGTAATCTTGACCATAAAGTTATAAAGGATAATCTTCTAAAGTTTCATTAATTACATTTTTGTTATTTTCTCTCTCATTTATAGAAAACCTTATACACTTGTGATTTCAGACAACTTACCTTTATTTTGATTTGATTTTCAACATTCACACTCAGATTATTTAATGCATTTAAAGCTTTCTCTTTAATACTGGGGTCAGGACTGTTGATTTTGTTTCCAACAATTGGAATACCACCCAATTCACGAATAATAGCCTAAGAGGGGAAAAAAAACAGGACTGTGACTTCTATATGCATCCCCTTCATTGAATCCTTTTCATCCACAAATACAACTAAAAATTAATGACTTTTTGAAAATACCTTTCCTACACACGAATCTGTAATTCCTATTTTTTAAAGAAAATCTTACCAGAAAATAAAATTAAGATATATAATCATTTAAACTATAGCATGGAGATATACTATAAAGACTTGCAGAGCTACTATAATGATCTTTTAGAAATTTATGAACAAAATTATTTTACTTTGAAATGAGTTACATGACTTCTGTATAACGGCAAATTTGGAAGTTTTATGATTTATTTATTTATTTATTTTAGAAACAGGGTCTCGCTCTGTCACCCAGGGTAGAGTACAGTAGCCTAATCATAGCTCACTGTAACCGTGAACTACTGGGCTCAAGCAATCCTCCTGCCTCAGTCTCCCAAGTAGATAGGAGGGACTACAGGCATGCACCACCACCCCTGGTTGATTTTTAAAATTTTTTTAGAGAACAGGGTCTTGCTATATTTCCCAGGCTGGTCTCCCAAAGTGCTGGGATTACAGGGGTGAGCCACTGTACCCAGCCTAGAAGTGTTATGATTTAGAATACTAAAGTAGTGTTTTGCTACCATGTTTTCTTTGGAACACTAATCCTTTAAGATGTTAACAGATATCCCATAAAAAAAGCTGGGGCAAGTTTGGGAAACTCTGGGTATGACAAAAGTAAGCATGTCTCTTTATTATGAGGCATTAACATGTTCATGTGCACTGGGAATCTCTAAGAGGGGAGTATTGGCTATAGTATTTCTGTGAACCATACACAAAAGGAGGGTCATTTCTCAGTGTTAATGGGGGGAACACATTAACATCTTGCAGAAGTGGAGTTCCACACAGTTTAAAAAATGGTACCCAAATTTTCAGAACAACAATCTGGGATTTCTCACAATTAATTTCAACACTATGTTACCATGTGTCTTTGGCCCTAACATTGAAGAAGTATTAATTTCTTTAATTCTTGTAAGAAAAATATGCCAAAAATTATTCTTGTCAGGCCAAGACATGCCACGCTACTAGAAAAAGAGAAAAAGATTGCCATCATCCACTTCTTACAAACAGCCCAACACTCTACGCCACTGTTAGGGGTGGGCTTAGTACTACAAGAAAAAGAAACTTTCCCTCTGCAATTCCAGGTTCTTTTAAAGGACTTGCAGTTACTAGAAAACAGTCTTTTTTTTTCCTTTTAAACTGTACTGTTAAAGCTGATCAAGGCACTATAATTGTTGGTGAAGCACACTGACCCCCACTGCTCAAGAAAGTACTTGTTTTCCAGTGGCTATTGGCTCACTTTGATTACAACTTGTTTCAGAATGGTATAAAACTATGGCATCAGAAATACTCCAATAGAGACAGGCCAACAAATTAGTCACCATCTATTGTTTTTGTCTAGTGCTACTCTCTCCACTGGGGCAGACATGGCACCTCCCGCACCCCACATAGTTCCTGATGGGAATGTTGGTTATGTGTGCTCACATCCACCCCTACTGCTTGGCTGTAGGATGCTCATGTGAGCCAGGCCTCACTGTCATGGGCCACGGTCCCTTGCCCCAGAGATTGACCTAAAGGGTAGGCACTTGATCTTAGCAGAACAATCCACCTTTTGGATCATGAGCTGCAGGGATGAAGACTTGAAAGGCCAGGGGCTTTCTTTCCATCCCTGTGAAGAAAACTTCTTTGTGGCCAGACAAAGACCAATATGTAAAGAAAACAGGCACAAGCAAAGCCAAAAGGTAAAAAAAGAGAGAGCTCTGATAATTCTTTATGCAACCTTGAACTGGATTCAGTTGTGCCTGAAACCAATGCTATTCTTAGATGTCCAAGTTAGTTGAACTCAATATTTTCCCTTTTTGGCATAAAATAATTTAAGTTGGATTCTGTCACTTACAACTGAAAGAGGAGATAATGCACAAAGATTCTCCATCTCCCTATAAATCTTTAGAGCTTCACAGTAAACCTTGCCATTCTGGAGAAAACTAGACTGAAATAAAGTATACATTCAAAATAAATTTGCATTTATGACAATGTTAAAAAAGGGCATTAGCTAAAAATATTACAAAAAAACATAGAACTATTTTCCCATGCTGGGGGGCTTGGGGGGGAGTAGGGAGAAGGAATCATTCAAATTAAGCTCTTTAGTATTGGTGTTAAGTCTCTACTTGAAGAAGCCATTCACATTGATTAGTGGTTGTCAGAGTGTGGTCCAGGGACCACCTGCATCAGAACCACACTCATAAGACCTCTATACAATTTAAAGCACGTACTTAAACGTCAGATGCTTTTATTGTTTTACTGAAGCACTGCTGAATTTGAAATAATTTAAAAGGCCATGCAATGCTAAATGATGATTAATTAGATGCACTTATTATGAATATGATGCCATTGACCAACTTCATAGGGATCTAGAATCATATTAATAATCATATTACTATCAGGCTGTGCTTTTCAGAAATAAACAAACATAATGTTGTAGGTATAAGTAGCCAGATTGTATAGATGAGGAATTGAGGCTCTGAGAGGTTAAGTAACTTATCTAGGGTTACAATTACTGTTAGTGTGTAAGAATAGAAAGAGCTTGTTTGCTGAAACAAGGGTACTCACTTGGTTAATTGAAAAGGCCGCATTGTTACCCACAGTGACCAAAGCTTTTTCAATAATTATAGGGTCTTCAGTTGACTGAAGTAGGTAAAGGAGTTTCTGAAGTTGTTCAGCACTTAGGACATCATCATATGAACCATTGGTTAAGTCTTCTGCATAACAAGAAAGTTATCTAAAATCAATATGAGATTTTTTAAATTTAACAAACAATTATCAAACATATACTCTGATAGCACAGTATTAAGCACTTTATATGTTTTATCTCATTTAATCCTCAAGCAACCCTAGGAAGAAGATACTATTATTATTCTCAATTTATAGATGGGAAATTTAGGCTTATAGACATCAAGAAATTAGCCAGTGGTCACTTGGTATTTGTCTGTTAGTAAGACACTGCATGTAAATACTACATACTTCCAATGCTGATAGCATTTTGTTTCTCCTTTTAAAAAACAGGTACAGCCATCCAAAGGAACATTTACCTGTAGGGCATAGATTAATTAAGGAATAGGATTTGCATTATGCAGACCTTTTCTGAGCACATCAGATAGGAGAAAAGCCATTGGAGTAAGCCAATCCTGTTGCTGTTGTGGCATTTTTGTTTGGTTTATAGGAACATGGCATGATGACTGGGGTGCTGGAGTAACAGTTTTGCTGGTGGTGATGGCAAAAGAAAAGCCATCATTTTGAGTAAGAGCTAGAATAGCCAAATGCTGGATCTGCTCAATGATTTTTAGAATTTATAGTTCTACCTTTAAAAAAAATTTCTCTTTCTAGAAATCACCACAGGAAAAACAGAAACCTTTTTTTTTTTTTTTTTTTTTTTGCCATTTTCTGTAGAAAAGTACAGAAACCATTCTTATAACACACTACCTGTGGGGCAGGGAGGAGAGGTTATACAACAGTGGGTGCTATATGGTCTCACATCTGTGCTTTTTCCTTTTAGAAATATATGCAAAATTGTTAAAGGTGGTTATCTTTGAGTATTGGGATTATGAATGACTTTTCTTTTTTTTGTTTTAGAGACAGGGTCTCGCTGTCATTCCTGGGCTAGAGTGCAGTGGTATCATCGTAGCTCACTGCAACCTCAAACTCTTGGGCTCAAGTGATTGTCCTGCCTCACCCTCCTGAGTAGCTGGGACTACAGGCACATGTCACCACCCTTGGCTAATTTTTAAAAATTCTATGTACAGACAGGGTCTTGCTAAGTTGCTCAGGCTGGTCTAGAACTCCTGGCCTCAAGCAATCCTCTGGTCTCGGCCTCCCAACGTGCTGAGATTATGTGCGTGAACCATAGCATCCGGCATGGATGACTTTTATTTTCTACCCTGTGCTCATGAGTACTTTCTAATTTTTTTTTACAATAAACATGTAACTAAAATAAGTATATTGCTTAAAGAGGAATCACAACAAAATGTGAGGGAAAGGGACAAGTATAGATTATGGGAAAGAGTAAGTGATACGATGTCCTGAGGAAGTCAAATAAGAAATCCATTAAGAAAACCTCAAAGCTAAAAAGCCAGCAGATTCTATCAAGTCTTATGATCAGGACATGCTTTTACTCCTGAATTCATTGTTGGCCTTATTTATACCTTATAAAACAAGGTTTCACCCAAAGAACACTTGAAAAGATAAGAGAAAGTGATAAAAACAGTTTTTTAGAATGGAGAGAATTTGGGGTTCATCCAAACCTTTTATCTTACACACGAAGAAACTTTAGTGAAGATCATTTAGGGCTTTGCCTAAAGTCGCAGAGGTAGCTGGCAGCAGAAAACAGAGAAATGAAAATACAAAGTTGCAGGCAAGTCACTTAACATCTTTTTTGGGTCTCAGTTTTCTCATCAGTAAATAAAATGGTTGGTTGAATACTATAACTGGCTCCAAAGGTTCTTATACAGCCCTGAAGTTGTGTGATTTTATACATACACACACACACACACATACACACACACACACACACGCACGTGGCAGAAATGTGATAAATTTAATTTATCCATACTTCTGAGATATTTCAAAATTGTATTAGTTACACATTATCCCATAAAACCATTTTTTAAAAGTTTCATAGATACATAAATTCTTTATAAATAGCCAAGTAAAATTTTACTAGGGAACAGTGTTAAATCATAGAATTTTCACTTGAAGGGAGGTTCAGTGCAGTAGTTAAAAGTAAGCCAAGGCTATGGAGTCAGATTGTCTAGTTCAAATTCCAGATAAGCCTTTTATCAGGTGAGAGTCTTAACTCTGTAAGCCTCAGTTTCCTCATTTGTTAAATGGGAGTTAATAGTGCCTACCTTAAAGCATTTTTGTGCCTAGGATATTGGGAGTGCCTGGGATATCTTAGTTATTGTTTTTATTAATGGGACATACAGCTGATTAATTGCAAAAGTGGCTCTGGAATCCAGATCTTTTAACTCCCAGTCCATTACTCTCCCCCCACCCCCTGGAACCATTCCTCTTAATATATTAAAAAGCGAGCCTCTACTTTAATTTTATAAATTCTAATTTGTTTCAATTTGTAATAAAAACCATGTTACTTTTTCAGTAAAGAAATAAAAAACTTAAAACTCTAAAAATTTTAGAGGATGGTGATCAACAAATACCCAGCTCTTCCACTGATGAGTTTTTGGACCGCTCTTACACAGGTGAGTCAGTCAAACACCATGTGATCTACTTCTCCATCTAGCTTTATGCCAATACGATTGTGAAACAATCTTAGGCTCAGTGATTCATAGTCTCCTCCAGTAAATCAAGGAGAAATTACAATTCTCAAAGGGAATAAAAAGTGACTAACAAATTCTAACATTATAGCAAGATAAATTTCAAGATAACTGCCATGGTTCAGAATCTTTCCATCCAGAAACATAGTATGCCTTTCTGTGTGTGTAGTCCTAGGTCCTTCAGTAAAATTATCTTCATATAGGCTTCTTGCTAGATATACTCACAGTTTTTAAAGTTTTTTATAGCTATCACACATGAAACCTTTTAAAGTAAATTTTTAAATTGTTATTGCTTGTATACAAGAAGCTATTGATCTGGGTATTATTTTATTTGTATTCATGATACTTTATTAAACTTACTGCCTCTAGTAGTTATTCAGGTAATTCTCTTGGACTTTTTCCAAGTAAATCATTATGCCACCTACAAATTATAATTTTGCCTAATGTTTATGCATCTTATTTTTTAATTTTTAGAGATGCAGTCTCGCTTTGTCACCCAGGCTGGAGTGTGGTGGTGCCATCACAGCTCACTGCAGGCTTGAACTCCTGGGATCAAGTGATTCTCTGGAATAGCTGGGACTAAAAATGTGTCCCACCACACCTGGCTCTACTTTTGGATTTTGATAGATGCTCTTCATTAATTTATTAATAACATTTCCTTCTATTTATTCCCAACTTGCTGTAAGTTTTTATCAGAAATTATAATACTTTAATGCCTTTTTATTATGAGATCATGTAGCTTTTGCTTTTCCCAGTATGACTCCTCCTTGCATGTCCATTTGGTCTTAGTATATTATTACTTTAATCCTCTGATTTGATTTGCTAATATTTTAAGATTTTATACCTTTATTCACAATTGAAACAGATTTATAGCTTTTTATGCTATCCTTGTCAGGTTTTGGCATTAGATTGTTGGATGAATTGGGACTATTTACATCTTTTTCAATGTTCTCAAACAGTCTTAATGGTACAGGAATTACATTCTTAAAGATTAAGACAAAGTAAAGATCACCTTCTAAAATTTAAGGGTGATTAACAAAATAAGCATTTTTCAAGTCAGATAAGGTGTAGCTTCGGGAAGAAAGGATTGTGAGCAACTTATTTTGTAAGTTGCCTGACCTAAGATAACGAGGATTTGGGGAACTGGTAAATTTAAAAGACTTTGTCAGTATTCATCAGGTTGAGTCGGTACAAGTGAGAAGATATCTGAGTCCAGGACACCTTCCCAAGGTATTTATATGGAAATATCTCTGACATAGGCAAATATAATAAATCAGGCTTTGTAAATGCTATGGTTTGAATGTCCCCTCCAAAACTCATGTTGAAACTTAATCCCCAATGTGGCAGTATTGAAAGGTAGGGCCTTTAAGAGGTTTTTCGATCATGGATTAAAGGGTTAATGGATTGAGCTATCATGGGAGTAAGACTGGTGTCTTTATTATAAGTGGAAGAGAGACCTGAGCTAGTATGTTAACATGTTCAGCCCCCTTGCCATGTGATGCCCTGTGCCACCTTGGGACTCTGCAGAGTTGCTACCAGCAAGAAAGCCCTCACCAGATGCAGTCCCTCAACCTTGGACTTTTCAGCCTCCATGACTGTAAGAAATAAATTCCTTTTCTTATAAATTACCCATTTTCAGGTATTCTGTTATAAGCAACAGAAAACAGACTAAGACAATAAGGACAAATACAAATTTTTTCAAAAAAACTGAATTGTCCCTAGTGTCAAAAGTGAAAGAGACCTTCCTCCCCCTACTCCCTTTTCTTAAAGCATTTCCTTGAGCAAACTTGTAATTAAAAATCCTTTGTCCCTTTGATATAAATGTAAATCTTTTTAAAATCTAAGTAAGCTTTGGCCAGTTTCACAACCCAAGAATGTCTTTCTTAAAGGCTTTGAAACCAACTCTTTGAAATAGAAGATAGAGCCCCAATCTCTCCATCTCTGTGAGAGTTTAGTTTAGGCACCTGGTTCCACATTGTAACTACCTGCTTATCATAAAAATAGAAGTCTTATTTTTCCTCTGGATAAAGGCAATTAGCTAACACAACTACCCCAATTACCAGTGAGTTTAGGATGAACTATGTGTAGCAAATGGTGAAGTCCTCTCACTTAAGTACAAACTTGAGAACGCCCACCTAATATGAAATCGGTTTTATCTGCTCAGCTATATAAAGGGGTTAGAATATTTTCTGCAATCCCACTAGCAGATTGCCTGTGATGTGCGAGGCAATCTGGTTTAGTTGATTATTCAACAATAAAACTTTAGTTCTCTTCTACAGTTGTGGAGAGTGCTTCTTGATGGCAGGACACTTTAAATTATTTCCCTAACAGCTTCTACGACCTGAAATATCCCTGCAGAAGGTCCAGCAAACTGTTAGAGTTTAAAAGTTTTTAGAGTTTTAATGTACCAACCCACTTTTGGACAGAAACCTAATCGTGCACTTGTCCGCCAGCGGGGTGTGCCTCATGCAGACACTGTTCCGATTTCCAATACACACACAAGTTGCGAGATCCTGGACCATGGTGACTCCAAGGTACCTTGCCTCTCAGAGGCCGGGCCGAGTGGAAGCAGAATTGCCCCTCTGGCGTTCCTTCTTCCAGGGCAACTGCATGCAGAACTTCATCTATGCTCCAGGCCCAGCAACTGCCCTTCCACAGTCCGAGGAATCCCTTTGGTAATACAATGGCTGGAGGCAAGCTTTAAAGTGACAGGCAATCAACATGCTTTTAAGAAACCTATCCTCAGCTGTGACGCCGGACTCAGGCAGGAAAGTTTAGGCAATTTTTTTTTATCGCAGGATTTTGAACAAAGAAGTGGAGGCAGGGAGGCGGCTCAGGACCCTACACCCACACAAGTAAAGGGACGATCCGCCCTCCCCACCTGGGCCGCCTCTCCCTCTGGCTTGGCTCCTTATTTTACCCCGAGCAAGCGGAAGCCACGAGTGCCGCCACCCGGGCCTGGGATGGCCCCAGTGCCCCGTCCCCGCCCACCTGGCGAGCACCCGGCGGCCTCACCTGTAGACAGCGAGGGACGCAACCTGAGCTCGCGGCCGCCTCGCCGCCGGCCCCGCGTCAGCCTGTAAATGCAGTAGCAGGCGCCAGCCCCGAGGACCAGGCCCGCCGCCACCCAGCCCACGTCCCGGGCGCCGCCCATGCTGCCGCTGGGGCCGGGGCGCAGCGCTGGGCCCGAGCAAGAGGATGGTGGGCGCCTGCGACGGGGCTCTCCAACGCACAGAGGTCTTGCCGCCGCCCAGCGCGACTGCGCCCGGGAGAAAGGAAATGGGGGTCTGAGCTCCGCCTCCCGGAAACGGCCCTGCAAAAATCGTAAAAGCGTCCACTCGGGCCGACGCCTCCCTGCGACTTCCAACAGGCAGGGCGGGGAGCTGGCCTCCGGGAGGCGCTGCACAGACTGCGCGTCCCGCGCGGAGATTCCGGGGTCCACCGCCCGAGGCCGGCTTCCCGCCTCATCTCCAGAGGCCCACCCGGCGGCCCGCGAGGCCCGCCTCCCTCTCCCCCTCGCCAGAGGCCGGGGGAGCACGAGGCTCCGCCCCGCCCCGCCGCGCCCCGTGGTTGCCGGGACAACGCCCAGACGCGTCCCGCCCCCCACCCCCAGCCCCGGCGCGGCCCCTGCTTCGCGAGTCGCGTGAGGCCGCAGAGCGCCCTTCTGCGCCAGGCCTCGGACCATGGCCTCGCTACGCAATGCCAACCCCAGGCTGAGGAACTACTTCAAGGCGAACTACATTCCTCAGGTCTGCGAGGTACTGGAGGCACGTGGCGGCGGACACGGACCGACCGTGGGGAGCCAGAAGGCCCAGGAGTCGGGAAGAGTTCCCGGAGGAGGGGCGCGGGTTGGGGGTGAGGGAGGAGTAGAGGGGGGGAGGAGCGGAATGGGAGTGGGTGAAGTCGAATTTGGGCTAGTCGGCGGTCTGGGCTGAAGGTGCAGGTCAGAGAGAAGACAGAGGGATGATGGTGGCAGAAAGCGGGGCGTGGGTGACATCTCCCAGGGAGAAGGAGCACTGGGCCCGGGACGGAAACCCCAAACTCCAACAACTTTTAAGCTTTGGACGAGAAAAACCTGAGGACCAGAGGAGAGGTGAGAAGAAGTGCCAGAGACAGAAAGAAGAGGAAAATCGGGAGAGAGTCGCATTGTGAAAAGTGTTTTAAGGAGGGGGGAGTGGGCAATAGTCACCTAAGATAAGGACCTGAAGGAGTTCTGTGGATTCTGCCCAAGGTGAGCGTGGGGTTTCAATGGAGCGGTGAGGACAGAAAACAGATGGAGGTGAGCTGAGGAGGGAGCGGAAGCTGAGACCTTTAGACAGAATGTAGTCAGCCCTTTGTGAAGGGAAGGACCCTGGCAAGTAGGATTGCCTTTAGACGGGAGGAAGGACTGCCCATCTCCCCTATTATTAAATATAATAGGAGGGAAGGAGGACAGGATGGGGTGGATAGTAGGTTTTGTAGGTTTGGGGGAAGCTGAGAAAGTTCTCCTCGGTTGACTTCTATTTTCTCTACAAATAATTGGTGAGCTATTTGCCAAGCATGTGTGTTCCGTGGGGATGGCGGTGGCTGTGCAGTAGGAGGTTTAAGCAAAGACAAGTTATGTGGAGAACGAAGGAGAGAGGTGTGTAGGGAAGGAAAGAAGAGAGAGCCCAGCTGGGTGTGGTACTCTCCTGTGCAGTTGAGAGGGCTATTTGGTACAGCCCCCCTCTTTTTTTTGATGGTAACTTAGAAGTATTTATGAAAATGTTAAGTACATATACCCTTTGACCAAGCATTTCCACGTCTAAGGATCTGTTTTAGAGAAATACTTGCACATGTGTTCAGAAGGATGTACAAGGATATTCATTATAACATTGTTTTATGGTGAAAACAGGAAATAATGTAAATGTGAGAGAATGAGATATGTAGAATAAAGTACTTATGTACCCACTAAGAAGAAATGCCCTGCAAGACATATTATTAAGTAAAAAAGTGCAAGTTGCCCAGCAAAGTGTCTACTATGCTCTAGCTATCTGATTTCATATATACGTATATGTGTATATATTTGTATATGTGTTTGTGTGTATATCTATATTTAAGGCAATAATGCATGCATAGAACATATGCCAAACTATTAACAACAGATGTTTGGGGGGATGGTTTTATGGGAGGAAATGAAGGAGAATTCCAACTTTTTATTCTATACATATCTGCATTGTTTTAATTTATTAAAATGAGTTTCATTCATGTTGTACCTCTATACAATTATGCTTGAAAATATGTAGTTAGAATGGTTCCCAGTTGTGTGATTTTCTCAAGTAGCACTCAGTAGACCAGATGTAGATACAGAAATAACCGGATCGATTTCATTCAGGATAGGAGTTTGCCAGGCATATAGAATGGAATGGCAGTAGGTAAGGAAGCTAAGCTGTGAGTGTCTGAAGAGATGGGCCAAGGACTTTAATGACTGGGTGGGAAATGAGAACAGGATATGATGTTGATATATGGGCAGAAAGTAGAGGCTCTTAGGAGGTGAGTGAAGAGAGGTAGAGGGAATTATTAGGTGAGAGAGCTGGAAATGTAGAAGGTGGGGGTCAGAAAGTGGAATGTTTGTATTTAAGATTCAGGTTCAGTTGGGTGCAGTGGTTCACGCCTGTAATCCTAGCACTTTGGGAGGCTGAGGCTAGAGAATCGCTTAAGGCCAGGAGTTCAAGACCAGCCTGGGCAACATAGTGAAACCCCATCTCTACAAAAAAAATAAATAAATAAAATTAGCCAGGCATGGTGGTGCATGCCTATAGTCCCAGCTACTCAGGAGGCTGAGACAGGAGGATTGCTTGAGCCCAGGAGTTCAAGTTTACAGTGAGCTATGATCGTGCCACTGCACTCCAGCCTGGGTGACAGAGCCAGACCCTGTCTCTAAAAAAAAAAAAGAAAAGAAAAGAAAGAAAACAACCAAAAAAGATTCAACATCTAGTCATTCTGAGTGATAACTCAGTCCAGGGTATGGCTGTGGAGCAGGTAGCAGAAGTGGACTTGAGTTGAGGGTCAGGATACATCAGGGAAGTGATAGCCTCTTCTCATCTTGCTCTCCAGTTGCTGTAACACCATAAAGTTACACAGAGGCATCCTCCACTTCATGAGAGCGCTCCTTCCTCACCAGCCTACTGCATTGCTCTGTACCCAGAGAGAAGAGGCCCTCATAAGCATTCCCCATTGCCTAAGACAATATTCTCCTGAGGAGTCCTTTACTCACTTCTGCTGCCACATTACCAGCAGGTGCAATAGAGCAGTCTTCTGGGGCCCCACACACCCACCTTAAACTCAATACTCACTTCTCCTAAGAGACTATCAAGATGAGTCCCACTCTTCCTCATATCTCTGTATATCTGTTCATCTGACTCAATATCCCGGGCCTTACACTTTTCTAAAACCCATCTTCTGCAAGCTTTGGAATATATAAATAATCTTTCATCACAGATTTCCCTGTATATTTGACTGCTTCTGAATTTCACCCACCTGTCCTACATAAAACCTGATTGTCTATTTAAAATATCATTTCCCTGCACATCTCTTGAACAGAGGCTGATTTAAAAAAAAAAAAAATCCTTGGTTTCCTGGGCTTACTGAATCTGTCCATTTATGGGTTTTTTTGGTCAGTTTTAGAAAATTCTTGGTCGTTTAAAAATACTATTCAATTCTCTCTCCCTTTTTTCTCTTCATGGGACTCCAATCATAAGTATGTTAGTTTTGTTTTTTTGTTTTTTTTTTTACTTTGTCCTACTTGTCTCTTCTATTCTTTTTTCCCCATTTTTTTTCCCTTTATTTTCCAGTTTGGATCATTTTTCATTGACTGTCTTCAAGTTCACTAATTCTGTTTTATGCTGTGTCAGATCTACTGTTAAATACACCAAATGGAATCTTAATTTCAGTTCTAGAATGCCCATTTGATTCTTTTTTATACATTCTGATTATTAAAATTATGCACCTTTGTATTCATTTCATCTATCTTTTCCTGTTTTAACGTGTTAATGGTTTTTTTTTTTTTTTTGAGATAGGATCTTGCTTTGTTGCCTGGGCTAGAGTGCAGTGGCGTTATCGTAGCTCACTGCAGCCTTGAACTCCTGGGCTCAGGTGATTCTCCTGCCTCAGCCTCCCAAGTAGCTGGGACTACAGGTGTGTGCCACCATGCCTGGCTAATTTTTCTAATTTTTGTAGAGACAGGGTCTTGCTATGTTGCTCAGGCTGGTCTCGAACCCCTGGTCTCAAGTGATCCTCCTGCCTCAGGCTCCCAAAGTGCTGGGATTACAGGCGTGAGCTACCGTGCCCAACCTGGTTGTTATTTTAAAATCATTGTCTGTTAACTTGAATATTTGGATCATCTGTGGGTCTGCTTCTGTTGTTTGTTGATTATTCATTACATTTTCCTGCCTCTATACATATCTTGTAATTTCTTATTTTCATCAGACATTGTATAAAAAAGAGCAGTATAAACTTCAGATGATATACTCTTTCACAGAAAAGGTTCTTTCTTTCCTCTCTACAGGGTAAAGAGCTGATGGCTTCAGATGGCTTCAGTCCAGGTGGGGATTGAGCTGGGTTGAGGCTGGACTGCAGTTTTCAGTTTTATTTGATTCTGTCTACATCTGATTTGCCCCTGTTTTTTGGATATAGCTTTTCTGGGCTGTTTTTGTTTGTTTGTTTGTTCGTTTTTGGAGACATGGTCTCACTCTGTTGTCTGGGTTAGAGTACAGTGGTGTGATCATAGCTAACTGCAACCTCAAACTTCTGGGCTCAAGAGAGCCTCCTGGCTCAGCCTCCTGAGTAGCTGAGACTACATGTGCATGCCAGCACGCATGGACATGGATAATTTTTTTATTTTTTGTAGAGACACAGTCTTGCTGTGTTGTCAGTCTGGTCTTGAACTCCTGGCATCAAGCAATTCCCCTGCCTTGGCCCCCCAAAGTGCTGGGCTTTTGATTGAGAAGGTAGCAGGTCTCTGTCTCCTCATCCTGAAAGACTGCAAGAGATTTAATTTTGCCCTTCAGAGGTATTTTAGCTTAGTTCTTTAGCTTCCTTTCCAGGCACTCAACTTTAAAATATGGCAAATGTTTTGAGAGTTAGGCTAGCTGCATGTTTGAGGCAGGCTTCCTCTTCCTTCCCTGAGATTATGAGAGACTCACTCTACCTTTTAGGAGTTGATGTTCCAGATACCCAGCCTCCTGCATGGAACAATCTCAGCAAATGTCTCATGGGAGAAAGTGGCCACAGTCAGGGCACCTCAAGTTTCTAATCTGTTGTGTCAGCCCCATGCAACCACCAAAGGCCTGTTGGCTTCTCTTCTCACTGGTGGAGTTCCTCTGCCTGGCCCTAGCCCAGTCTTCTTTCCAAACCCAGAATTGGCATGTCTTGAGTGAAAAAACAGCTGTGCATTGTCACCTCACTTCAGAAAGTTCTCCCTCCTCTGGAGTTTCATTGCTCTCCAACACCTTTTAAAATGTGATTTTTGTAACATATCTGATTTTTTCTAGTTGTTGTAGCAGGATCACTGGACCATGATGACTTTCCACATCTGAGTCAGAAGTGATGTGCTATGGAGACTGCTTTTGTTTCACTCCTCAGTTGACCTCAGATCCAGAGAAGGGATATCTGTCCTCCTTGGCTCCCCCTTTCCACTCCCAAACGGCATCTCTTCCCTCCTTTTAGTAAAATCTCAGCTTCTTTATAGTTCATAATGTCAAATTTATTACTTACTCTTTTTATTATGTACCCACCTCTTGGTTACTCTTTGTGCTTCTTTGATAACTTTATTTAGCATGTGGATCACCACCTTCTTTTCTGCCTCTACTCCTATCATTGTTCTTGGTGGCTTTAGCATCCACAGGGATGTTCCTTTCACATCCCTGACCTATCTTCCAATTATCTTTGCTTTCACTATTTCTTAGTCATCTGCTCCATGACTATTGACCATTTATCCCAAATTGCTGTATCGTCTCTGAAAACTCCATTTCTTCATCTCACTTTTCTTCTAACTTCCCACCTTACTCACTCTGGAATTTCCACTCCATCATGTCTTCAACTGATTGACACCACCAATTGATTCATTTAATCATTTTTGCACTGTCAAATATGACTCCCACGTCCTCATTTCTCTCTTCACACACCTTGGATTTCTTGGTCCATAATTGTTGCAGGTATCTATCATTGAAAGATGGGTCTCCACAAAATTTAATGGTTTAAAATAACATTAGACATTTTATTATTGCTTCTCACAGTTAAGGGATTTGATAGAACTTTTTTGCTCAAGATCTCTCATGCACTTGCATGTCAAAGGGGCTGGAGTTAAAGTCATCTCAAAGGCTTCCTTACTTACATACCTGGCAGTTGATGCTGGCTGTTGACTAGGACCTCAGCTGGGACTGGCAGCTGGAACATCTATGTGATGTATAACCTCTCCATGTGGCCTGAGCTTCTTCACAGCTTGAAGACTGGGTTCCAAAACAATCGTCCAAGAGATAGAGCCTGGTAGCATTACCGTTTATGACCTAGGCTCAGAAGTTACTCAACATTACTTTCACATTAGTCCATTCATTAGCAGTGAATCACTAAGGGTAATCCATATTCAAGGGAAGGGGAATTAAACTCCACCCCTTGGTGGGACCAGTGTCAAACATTTGTAGACATGTTTTTAAAATGCTAAGATCATGATAATCACTTTCAAGTACAATTATCTCCTTTACCTGTCTCTCCCTCTGTCTTATTGATGTGGCAAATACTTACCTCTGATAATGCTCAAATATCCACCAATCCATGCCTACCTCTGAGAAATGGAACATTATTTAAAGGAAGAACACACAATTAAACTGACTTGTGTCCCTTTAAATTCAATCTTCAGTTGTCAAATGGGCTCTCAATGACAATAATAATGTATTTCCTAATATATCCAGTTTCTGACTATGCCTGTTACACTCTCCGTGAAAGGGTAGATAAAAAAGAAAACTAACAAAATTCTTCTACTGAATATGAAAAAAATCAATTACGTTTCAGTCCTTTAGAATCGAATGGAAAATTTTAAACAGTAGCTTTTAAAAACTACTTTTTTTTTTTTGAGGAGAAGGAAAGAGGAGTTTATTAATTTGCCAACAAATGAGGAGGTTGGCAGACTCCTGTCTCAAAGTACCAGTGTCCTGCCTCTGAGCAGAAGTACAGAGCTTTTAAAGGTTCTGATTAATCCCATAATCCTATTTTTGGCTAAAACAATCTTGTGACCTCTGCCGGGATTTATCCCATTTTCAGCTAAGACAATCTCATGATCTCTGCCGAGGCAATTGCCCCCCCCCCACTGAGCCATCTCCTGTGGCACAAAGAACAAGGGACATTATCCTGCCCCTCCCGACCACTGGCCTGAGGCAGGGATGTAGGTTTTAGTTCTCAAAAAGGGTGAGGGGATTTTGAAGAGACAGGAAACATTTTTACCCTTTTTCAGGCCATTTTCTCTGTTACATATTCCCCACTGTCGATTTTTACCCTTCCATATCTATGGGAGGAGGTGTGACGTAGTTATCAAGCTACTTCCTGCTGAATTGGGGCAATGTTTTAGATGGAAGATTTAAATAATGACTTATTTATGTCATTACGAAGTTTTGGCAGTAGATTTACAACAACGGATTACCAGGCAAAAAAGGGCATAAGCAACAACTACAACCATGAGGATTGGCAAGGCGAGACGGAGGATACCTGATAAGAGAGATTTTACCCCACTTATTGTCTAAGACACCAGTAGGACTGTGGGTCCTTCCTGTTGCTTTGCACATAATGTCTAATACAAGGCTGGATGAGAAAGAAACATGGGGCCTCTAAGTGAAGAGTTATTGGTGGCATCCTGTAGGCGATCTGAGAGACCAGCTTCTGCAAATCCAGAAATCATGTACAGAAATACTTGCACCGAATGAGGTTTAGGATAACACACCCAACAGCAAAACAGATCAACAGAAGAGGCAATAGCCCAGGGAAATCCTCACTAAGGAGTTGTTCCTCTATCCTATAGATGGAACAAATAACCAAAGAAAGATTAGCAAAAATATCATTTTCATTTTTTTTCTTCTTCTCAAACAGATACTTTAGATCACCTAAAGGCTGGCCCCTCCACTGGGGGATACACCTCTTTACTTTGGTATGATGGACCCAAGGTTTCACATCTGACATTTTCAATAATTTGTGAGTTGTTAGAGGCATTTCATAGGGTTCCTTTCAGTTCTCTGTTTCCAGCTGGGGCAGGGACCTGAAAGAGGCAAACTCATGCATAGTAGTTAGCACCTGACCCACTCATTTGACATATTGTTTTATTCTGTTTTCTTTTACCCATAGTTATATTACCATACTTATCTTGGGTCTCTCATAAACCTTTTTTTTTTTTTTAGGGGCTTAACTTAAGCCTGCTCCTAAAGGGCTACCCTTATCCAAAGGAGGGCAAGTGGCAACACCCTATCTCACTTTAGATGGGTGTCTGTATCAATTCCAGGATGTATGTAATTTCTATTCTAGGTGTAGGGCTTTGCTTACTTGTTGGGTTACCTTCGTTACAAAGGAGGGTCCATTAGCACTCTTGTGAAATGTCCAGGGCTCCGTGGAGTGTGCTCATGAGTCCTGTTGACAATGGTGCCTGCTGACATCTTTGCTGTAGGAGGAGGAGTTGCTGAGCCATCTCTACAGCTGTCTGTCCATGGCATCCATCACCAGCATGCCATTCTCTATCTGCTTGGCCTCTTTCCCTGGACAGCTGATGTCTGTTATCCTGTCATCTTCCAAGGCCTGCTTCTGTGGTGGCGTACATGTGCAGGAATTCGGCAAAGGCCCTGTCTCAGGTCAGCAGCTCCTGGTAGGAGCCCATCTCGGAACCTCAGATGCTCTCTCCGTTTGGGTAGGACAAACCTCTACCCAACATGAAAAGGTGTCTACCGATATGAGCCCAGGCATCCAAGTGACACCGTCAATTATCGAAAGGGTGGACCCCCACATGTTGGGCTCCTGTGTGGCAGCTTGCCTTTCTGCCCTTGGACCGCCCCAAGCACATAAACAGTTAGTTGCAAATGGGGTCCTCTCTAATGAGGCCCCACCAAATCCATCAAGACATTATGCTTCCGATATGTTTTCATATAGGTGCCCATAAGAGGCCAAACCAAAGCTTTGTGTAAGAGAATGAGTCTATGAGAATTCTGTCTCCATTTAGTTGTGTCATCCCAAGTGTCAGAGCCCCAGTCTTTAGTTTTAGAGGGGATCTAAATCTAGTCAGGGTCTCAAGGCCCCTGAGGAACAGATCACCTCCAGCAACCTCCTTAACTGTTCTGCCAGTGGCCTGATTTCCTCTGGCAATCAGCTCAACTTTTTGGGCTGAAGTCCCAGGTGGCAGTGCCACTGCTGTGATCACTGCATATCCAGACAGCCTCTAAAACCCCTAAACAGACATGTTGCAAAGGCTCATTCTCTTTGGCTGGCAAAAGGGTGGCAGGATTGAGAATAAAATCTTTAATAACAGCTCAAAAGTAGCTGTTACTGTCCAGAGGTAAACAGGCCACCCTCTCACAATATTGTTCAGTGGCTATGAGAAGTATGCCACTGGCCTGGATTGTCTCCCAGCATCTATATTAAGACTCCAAGGCTCATTCTTTGTTTTTCATATTATTTAAATTCTTTCTGTGAGTCAGGCAACCCCAAAGCGGGGAGAATCATAAGACTCTGTTTTAGTTTTCCAAAGGCATTTTGACAGTCCGTGGTCAAGATCAGGGGCTCAACATCTGTCCCTTTAAGGGCCCCATATAAGGGCTTTGTCATCAATCTAAAGTCTGGGATCCAGACATGACAGAGCCCTGTCATTCCTAGGGACCTTAGATAAGTAAACTGTTTGAAATCTGTCCAATTTTAGGTTCCACAAGTCCCCCACTAAGCTCTCATCAAACAGGACAAGAGAGCTCTTTTAAAGTCCCTAATACAGTCCAGCAGCTTTGCTTGGCCACCCCAGTCCCAGGATCCTGCCACTTATATGCAACTGAGTACAATATCATTAGTGGTGTGTAGATCCTGCACGTTATTTAATAACTATACTCATTGGTATAGGGAATTTAAATTCTCTCTGTACATCCCGGGGTCCTGTCAGCCTCTATGGCCTTACTCACTTTTGGTAGCTTTCTTCTTGTCAGTGTTGTAATGATGTGTAGGGCTGTTGAGGCCTGAACTTTAAAATGAACTGTTCCATAATGGCAGTCGCCTGCATGTTTCACCAGGCCCTGGTATTCATCTAGCAGGCGGTTAGCAGTGTCCTCAGAGGTGAGTTTCTGTTGCTTTTGGAACAGCTCCTGGTGCTCCCACTGCTTGCCTAGGTCTGCCTCCTGGGCCTGCTGTGGGGAGTTCTCAGTCGCCACCTGTCAATGGCTGCCTCACCACTACCTGGCTTATGGAGTCCCGTGCGCAGCTGGTTCCAGGGCCTGGGCCACAGCAGAAAGGTGGGGGGGCTACCCCCTCCTCTGGACTGCTTCTGCCAGTGTGGCTTGGTACTGATCAAATCCCCACTGTCAATTTGCATCTGGGGCTTTTGGGAGGAAGCATGGAGCCCTGGACCCCCTCATTCATAAAAGTCCACTAATTGGATCCCCACTGTCAATTTGCACCCAGGGATCCTGTGGGGATATTTGGGTTGGAGCTACTAGTGAGGCAGAGGGCCCCTGGGCCCCCTCATTTGTTATCTGAATCCGGGACTTGAAGGAACCATTTGCTTTCCTGAGGGTTTCTTGTTACTGGAGCCCTTTGCAATTTTGGGCAGGGTTTTTTCCAGTGTCCTCCTTCTTTCCACAAAGCACACTGATTGTACCCTACCCTAGGGTAGCCTTTCCTTTCAACTGTATCAAAGGATCCTTGACTGGCGTAGCTAGCAGAATGCACACAGTTTTTAGTTTACTTTAAAGGCATGTTAACCAGCTGTGATGGATTCATGCTAATTGCCTTGCCATGGCGATGGGTGCCCTCTGGCCAAATTGAGCTCCCTGCTGGGTAAGGAGAGACCATTCCTGACCCCGAGTCATAACCTAATGGCCATGGGATTGAAGAATTACTTCAGGCAGTGCCCTTCCTGGCCCCTCCCAGGCAGGTGTTCCTTCCCCCTTGCTGTGTGCTGCTTGGCAGCAGGCCACATGCACTGGTCTTCCCTCCCACCGGGTCTGCTCCCAGGCTGTGGCCCCTCTTGGCACCTCAGCCTGGCAAGCTGCAGGCTTCTGATGGGGTTAGGAGGAACTAATTTATCAAAAATCTTATAAACACAGATCATTTTGTATACCATAAACAATGAGTTTATCTCAGGCAGAGAGCTTAAGACTCAGCATTTTAACTCTGTAGTGGCATGTTGACCATTTGAGTTCTGATTTTTCCTTGATATAATTTGCCCTTTAGTAAAAACTTGTACACAAGAATTGGCCATCCTAGAAAACCTGGCATGCCTTTCAACCTTCCAATTTATACAAATACTTGCAAGTAGAGGCGCCATAAACCAACTGGGGTGCCTGAGGGGGTCATTTTCCTTATCTTTCTTTATTTTTAAAGGATTTATTTTCTATTCTTTGCAAGCTCGTTTATCTACAAATGAGACAGTTTGGTTTCAGAAAGGCTAATTGAGATTAATTTTGGGAGGAAGAGGCAATGGAGAAGACCCTTTAGAATGCACCTCCAAATCAAAATTAGGATCCAAACAACAAATTCCTGGGAAAAGAACCAACAGCTTAGACATAGGTTCATAGTTGACCATGCAGAAATTTCTCCTAAGGGACTTTCAGATGGAACAGAAATGGAGCCTCCCATGTTAGGACAAAACTTACAAACAATCAAACACAGACAGTATAGGGAATTCCCAATGCAAATAATCTAAAATGCCAATGCCTGTCAATCAAAAGGGGACTATAAGTTGACCATTCAGCAGAAACTTCTCCCAAGGGACTTTCAGATGGAACAGAAATGGAGCCTCCCATGTTAGGACAATCAAATATGAACAATATAGGGAATTCCCAACACAGATAATCTAAAATGTCACAGCCCATCAATCAAATGGGAATTTTCATTTAACAGCTGCTTCTCCTCACACTCCAGACCATTCTCTTTACTGTAAGTTCCAAAGTTTTTTCCCAAAGGGATTTTGAGATGGAGCTTCCTTATGTTGCAACAAAAGTCACAAATAACAAACAGACAATACAGGAAATCCTTAACACAAAAATGCCAGGGCCTATCAAATAAATGGGAATCCAAAGGGGACAAACGCCATCCCAAATGGTATCTTAAATGGTTCCTCAAATGCCCTACCACAGGGCTGGAAGGTTCACAAATGGGAATCCAGAGGGGATAAATGCCACCCCAAATGGGTGGCCTAATTCCCTGTTCCCTGGGCCTTCAACAAATGCCCTACCACAGGGCTTGAAGGTTCAAAACCCTCCCCAAACAGGTGGCCTAATCCCCCCATTCTCTGGAAAACCCTTCCCAAATGGTGACCTAGTCCCCCCATTCCCTGGGAACTGCAAATGAGCTCTAAATTCAAACCAGGTTCCCTAGTTCCACTCAATCTCATGACTTCCACCACCCAAATGTCACCTCCAAACAAACAAAACCAACAGGAAGTTCTGAAAACCCCCCATATGAGTGGAATCAGGATCTTGGCATGCATGCCGGGGAACTTACCCAACAAATGGCCTGGCATCTGGAAACTTCACAAATCCAATTCCTTCTCCTCAACTCAGTTCAGGTTGTGGGGAGCTATGTCTACTTTGGGGAGACAGACAGGAGTTCCCCGGAGCTAAAACAGGCTCCAGCAGCTGCTGGGGCCATCCCTTGCTCTCTCACCTTGAAAAGAAGTTGCTCCTATCATGAAGACCCACAGCTTTGACCTGGGGCTGCCTCTTTCAGCAGTCTCGGGGTGCCATTCCACTGGGGCGCCAGTGGGTCCACCCAGGGATGCTAAGTTCTGTTACCAAATGTTCAGCACTTGTCCCCGAGGCCGCATCAGAAGAACAAGGACAAGTGGTTTGAGAAGAAGGAAAAAGGAGTTTAATAATTTGCTGGCAAATGAGGAGGTTGGCAAACTCCTGTCTCAAAGTACCAATGTCCTCAAAAACTATGTTTTTAATAGCAACAAAAATATAAAATGTCTAAGGGCAAATCTAACAAAAGATGTGAAAGATCTGTTTGGAGGAATTTATGAAACTTTATTTAAAAGATGTTTAAGGTGACCTGATGACCTAAATAAATGAAGTACTCTGTCATGTTCATGAATGAGTAAATAACAATGTGTTAAGTCTTCATAGATAATGTATAAATTCAATGCAATTTCAGTTAAAATCCCAAAACCTCTCCATTTGGGCCTCTCCACTTTCCATTTGGGCCTTTCCACGGGCTTGGACTTCCTCACAGTATGGTAGCTGGGTTCTAAGATCAAGCCTCCCTGTAGAGAACCAGGTAGAAGTAATACCACCATTTATGACCTAGGCTTGGTAGCCAATATAATATTATTTTTACTTAGATTCAAGGGGAGGTAACATGGAACCCGTTTTCTTTTCTTTTCTTTTTCTTTTTTGAGACAGGGTCTTGCTCTGTCATCTGGGCTAGAGTGTAGTGGCACCATCATAGCTCATTGCGCTAAGATGTGGATTACAACAGCATCACTCAGTGAGTGGGTCTCAACCCTTCTATAATTACACCCTTTTTTTCTCCTTCTTCCTTTTATATGTTCTCCAGGAGCATAATGTACTGGGTATTCATAAGTTTCCTATACAACATTTACTTCCCTCTTCCTAATATTTCCTACGTTCTTATTCCATAACCTACTTCTTCCCTCACACAGCCAAAGTGCTTCAAGGAAACTTGACTATCACTATCTCTGGGGTGGGACCCTGACTGGCTTGCAACAACCAGTGCATTCAATTTCCCTGGCCATGATGTTTGTGACTAAAGTGTGTGTTGGGGGGTGGTATAGGATCACAGGAGAGAACAAAAAGTGATCCAAACTGATTAAGATCAGGTTGCTGATTGGAATGCTGGTACAAAGATATACTACCTCTGGATGTTAACAGGGAAGCATGTAGCCCTGGGAGCCACTGGCAGTTACCTTGTGTCCACAAAGAGAGATAATTTTAGGGTGAAGTGAATTCTGAGGAAGGCATAGTGGCAAATGGGAAGAAGTAAGGCCTCTATAGATATCAGTAAGTTTTTTTGTGGGAACCAATAAATTCCATGTTGAGTTGAATTTGTTACTTGAAACCTAAAGCATCTGAAGCAAGATGAGGGGATTATATTTTATTATAAGATTGCCTAGGTTAGATTCTTGGCTTCATATTAATTGGGTGACTTTGAGCAGGTTTCTAAGTCTTTCTACCTCAGTTTTCTTTATAGTAAAATTCCAAATGGATGAGATACAGGTCTTTACATTCTAGAGTGGGAGAGAATGATTGTGAAAGGGAAAAGTAGGAAAAGAAAATTGCAGTATGTGTCCTCAGGCAGATCGATTTTAGGAAAGAATACAGTTTTCCACGGGCATCATGGGGGATTGGTTCCAAGTCCTAAGGATACCAAAATCCTTGGATACTCAAGTCCCTTATATAAAATGGTATATTAATTGCATATAACCTATGCATATCCTCCTGTATACTTTAAATCATCTCTACATTACTTATAATACCTGTTACAATGTAAGTACTATGTAAATGGTTGTTATACTGTATTGTTTAGGAAATAATGACAAGGAAAAAAAGTCTGTACATATTCAGTACAGATACAATGTTTTTGAATTTTTTTCTCCAACCACCTTTGGGAAAAGTTTTAGAATATTTTGATCTGAGGTTGGTTGAATCCATGGTTGTAATACCCATGGATACAGAGTTCTGATTGTACATAGGAAAGGTGAGGATCTGGAAGTGGATTCCTTTATACTATTCATGCCCACATAATCCTTGGAAAGCCTTTGTGGGCTTCTAGAGGTTCCACACCCACTTAAAGACTGCTGGATTGTATGTTCAATTCAAGTTAGGTAACTTTTATTTATTTATTTTTTTGAACAGATTAGACTCTTGACATCAGCTAGCCTTTTTACTTGGGGAATGGCAAGAGTGGTCAGCTAAGGGAGGGTACATTAGAATATGCTATCAGCAAATATTTGTTGGTCCTCTATCATGTGCTATAGAAAACACCTCAATGGCTTCAGCCCCTTACAGCTGTGACCCTGAAGCTGTCTGTAGCTCAAACTTGGCTCCTAACTCTCTGAGCATTTATCAATTTGGGTGTTCAACAACACATTAAAGAAGTAAAAAGAAATAGGTGAAATTAACTTTAACAATGTATTTTATATAAACCAATCTATCCAAAATATAATAATTTCAACATGGACTTAATATGAAATCACGTAAGTCTTCAAAACTGGGTGTATCCTTTCCACTTAGCACGCCTTGATTTGGACTAGTCACATTTGAAATGCTCAGTAGCCACATGTAAACAGTGGCTGCATATTGGGCGGTGTAGGTCTAGAATATATTGACAAATTTAATAAGCCAAGGAAAATTACCCTTGACCCAGAAACGATCATTCTTTCCAAGAAGGTGGTTCTTTTCAACTGCAGCAAGGGTGGAGGGGCTGTCTACTGACCAGTCAGGTTGGCCACCCCCATCCCAGCAATCAGAGGGGTCACACACGGGGCACATGTTCTCACGAATTTGATATCTACTTCAAAATTTACTTCAGGAATCACAGTGATTAGATTTTTATTATGCCAACGAAAGAAATGATAAGAGCCCAAGTCACAGACTAACTGTTGGAGTGGTTTGTTAAATAAACCACAAAACCCTTTAAACCCTTATCTGAGAAGGACCCTAGAGGAGACCTCTGGGGACATGAGTGGAGGTCCAACGAGTGGCTCCCCTTCTGTCTTTCTGAATTTTACAATCCCTTTGGGATTCTTTCCCTTTGGTTACTGCTGTATCTGCCTTCCTATCTAAATGAAGCCTGTCCCAATAAAGAACAAATAAAATGTATGGAAAAATAAGAGATAATATTAGTAAATGTAAGAAAAATTTAACCTCACTGATAAAAATGAAATATAGATGAAAATAAATTACCATTTTCATCCATCAAATCAATAAAAATAGAAATTTTATAGATTTCAGGCCAGGCATGGTGGCTGACACCTGTAATCCCAGCACTTTGAGAGGCCAAGGCAGGAAGATTGCTTGAGGCCAGGAGTTCAAGACCAGCCTGAGAGAGACCACCATCTCTACAAAACATTAAAAAAAAAAAAAAAAGCTGGGCGTGGTGGCGCGTGCCTGTAGTCCCAGCTACTCTGGAGGCTGAGATGGGAAGATCCCTTGAACCCAGGTATTTGAGGCTGCAGTGAGCTATGATCCCACCACTACAGTCCAGCCTGGGTGACAGAACGAGACCCTGTCTCTATCTTTCTCTTTTTTTTAAAAATGGATTTTTAAATCCATTAGTGTTGGCAAGGGTGAGGTGAAGTGGACACTCTCATTGGCTGCTGATGAGAGTATAAATTGCTAATACCTTTTGGGAAAGCAATTTTGAAACATGTATGAAGATCTTCAATATAAACCTTTTGATTCTATATTTTTCTAGAAATCTGCCTTTGAGAAATAGAGATGAAGCTATATACATTTCACCATTAGTAGTGATAATTAATATGTATATCATATCATTTTTAATAATGGGAAAAAGAAACAACCTAAATGGTCAACCACTTATTAATAGAGATTATTAAGCATTTATGGTATACTTTTTATAAGAGATTATCAACTAATCTCATTATATGATATTTTAAAAGAATTTTTGCTGACATGAAAAAATGTTTATGATATAATAATTAGCCAAAAAAAGATGTAAAACTATATATACTATGATACTAATTTTGTAAAAAATGTATGCATTAAGGACAGACTGAAATTAAAATTTTTATGAGAGGTTACTTCTGGTTGGCAGTATGATGGTTGATTTTTATTTTCTTTTTTGTATTTTTTCTGAATTTTCCAAATTACATAGAGCATATATATTTTTATAATCAGAAAAAGTGTTCATACATTAAAGCAAAATAATGAAATCATAGCCTAAGTGCAGAAAAAATGCTTCCTTTTTTGCTTTCCAATATCATTTTTGAATGAACTTTATTGATGGAGAATTAAAAAGAAATAAAGAAAGTACAGGAAGCATAAAAGCACTGATTGCTGGGAAGCACTGGTTTCTCATCCTAGGCTACCCAGCTCGCTGGCCTGGTTGCGGGCCTGGGTAAGTGTCCTTTTTCCTCTGGTCACACAGCTGACGTCTCCTGGACATCTTATTTTCTGGGTGGGCTGTCCTCTGTCCCTGCTGTCATCTGCATAAAACCCTCTCACTCTTGTTCGACTTTCAGGCAGGTCTGTGTGTAGCTAATTGCATAGTGGTAGATTTCCAAGGTTTTTCCTTTTTTTCTTTTCTTTTTTTTTCAGAATCCCAGGGGTCTAAGGACTCCTACAGGAATGCTCTATAGGAGGAGAAAGGGCATTGGGGACAAAGTGTGAGCTCTGCTTCCTCCTTTTATTCCCATCCTGCACATCCAAGAACAGCTCTGCTTTTATCTGTGTTATATTTTGGGATTCCTATGAGTTTTTTTTAAAAGATGTTTTTCTAATTTAAAAAACGAATTTGATGCCACTGTGGTCAATCGTCATGATTCTGTCAGGGAATAATCTCTTCCTTTATGGTTTATGATCTCAGCTTTGCAGCAAGCTGGTCTTTTCCATCACAGACCATCAGATCAGCATCTAATATGACTTTCAAGCAATCTGAATCTGTTGTTTATAGAAAATATGTAAACATTGAGATATAGGAGGGTTTTTTTTTATACCTTGGAGTCAAGTATGTTTTGAACTTTAATTTTAGATTTAAAATACAAATGAACTAAATGATCAGATACTTGGCAGTTTTGACAAGAAAATTGTGTAAATTATTTTAAGATTCAGGAAAAAATATATTTTAGAAATTCAAGGTTTTAAAAAAATACCTAATGTAGATACACAGGGCCTGAACCTGGATAGAATTCAAGGAAAACTGAGTATTGCCTTCTGATCCCTCCCTCTCACTATATTTGTGATTTCTCTCTCTGAGAACTCTAAGATGCTCTTTCCACCACTGTGGGAATTAGCTTAATATGCTTTTTTTTTTCCTGAGATCTTCTTTCCAAAGGCATTTGTGTTTTCAAAGAGATCATTGCAATAGGAGCCCTCACAATGAAGCCCTATTGGTAGAATTTCAGACAGTAGGTCATCAAAAAAAATGTAGAAATCTGTGTTTCTCCCTCAATTTTCTATCAGGCAGAAATCAGCACATTGTCTACAGACAAACAGGGTCTGCCCAACAGGGACAAAAGATGAGCTAGATACTACGAGTATAGTGTCTACAGAAGTATTAAGCAGATACATATTAATACCTAGTGATTGTATCTGAGAGCAAGAAAGTGTTCTTCTAATTGCAAGCTCTGATTTCAGTTTAATGTTTAGGGAAGATGAAAAGAGTTTGCAAAACTAGATCTGTTCAGCAGAGGGCATACTTAAGCTACAAATCATGATTTTAAAGCAAAGTTTTTTTTATTTTATGATTTTATGAAAAGCTTTTATGTTTTATGTTTCTTTCAAGTTTAAGTTGCCAATCTGTAATTTAAAAATATTACATCTGTTTTTAAATCCCATAGACTCTATTATCAGATATTTTGTCTAGGGACTAATAGCTGCACATATTTGTCAGAGATACAAGAATCAGAAATTACTGATTATGTGAGCAAGGAGCCACCCTGCCAGTTTAGGAGAGGAGGGACTGGTTACACTAATTCATTTTGCTGGACCTTGGGGCAAGAAAGCTGTGGCTTTTTCTGAAGGCAGTTGTCTTTGCTGAGTTCCCTGTGCCCAGCCAGGCAACTTACACATGCCTGTGAACTGCGAATCCATGGTACACTAAAGAAACAAAAAGCATATGAATTGATTATTTCTCCAGGACAATGTACTTATCTAGGAATTAGATGGCTGAGATTGCGTCCCTGTTGAGACAGGCACGATCTGCAGGTATCAGAATCCTTTGTCTTGTTCTCCCCTCACAGCTTCTTACCTGTCCAGTCTGCCTTACAATCCCTGAAGTCTGGCCCAGAGGGACATCTTTCTCTTCCTGAGGTCTCTTCTGATCCTTGAAACCAGTTGTCCCCTTTCAGTAATCTTCAAGATATTTTCATTTGTACAGTTTCTAAAATAAAAATTTGATACAATATAAATGCTGACAAGACATAAAAGCCCCTTTATTTTCAAATTTTTAACTTACTAACTTAAGATGTCCCCCAGAACAACAGCATACCAACTCCATCTCCACCCCAGATGGAGATGGGTGATCATTTGTGAGGTGTCACTTTGGATTTGTTTCAGAGGTTGTGGGTGGGGGCAGGGGAGATAGAAGGGACTTCCAACAGTGTTTAGGCTTTGCTTTTTCTATTTCCTTACCTTGCAAGCTCCCTGCTCACTCCTTGCCACTTGGAAATTTCTCTAACTGCTGAGGCTCCACAAGTGTTGGTAATTACTTTTATCTATGCATTCTTGGAACAATTATTTTTTATATTACTATTTAGGTCCTTAGCATATTTTGAACCATATTTATCTGAGTATCTAAGAAGATAAGACTTGCTCTCCTAAGTGTCTAACTTCTGTTTCTGTGTGTCCACCCAGAGTTGTTATATAATAGATGGTTACTATCTTGCTATTTGTATTTGAACTATTGTTCTATCAAGTTCTTTCTTCTAGCCATTTGCCCCTGGGCCAGGCATGGTGGCTCATGCCTATGCATTTGTCCTAAGCTCTTGGGCTTGATTTAATTTAGCATGCATGTATGTGTGTTTCTCTCTCTCTGTCATCACATTGGACTTTGAGTGGTATAAGGGAATATTTTAAATCTCTTTTTTTCTTTGTCCAAGTTTTAGAGGTGACAATTAGTAGTGGAATGATTAAAAATATGCTAGCTTGCTATCATTATCTATTGAATGCCTATTTTGTGCTGGACACTATTCAAGGCAGTTTTTAATTTTCACGATAGCCCTATGACATATGAACGTTTATTATTCCGTTTCAGTTGAGGAAACAGAGGAACAGAGAAGTAATTTGTCAGAGGTTGCACGGTATAAGATTGCAGATCCAGCACTTAACCCAGTGGACTCCACCCACTGTATTATCTTGCTCTTTGAGAGACAGGTACTAGTGAAAAGGAGTGGAAGCAATGGTCCTGGATAAACCTCAGTACCCAGAACTTCTTTCAGAATATTTGAGAAATATTGGGGACTGAGATTAGGGAAGCAGAGCCAAAAAAAAAGTAAGGATTGCATAATTGTTTTGTGAATTACAAGCTTGAGAAAGCCAATCCAGATAATTAAGTCATGGTCTTTTTAGTACTTGATTGTGTAAGTTTTTACTAAGAAGATTAGCAATAATAAAGCTCTGGTTAATGTTTTTGAGAGTCAAACATTACTCTTATGGGAATGTTTGCTTATTTTGTTTCTGCTCATAATAAAAACTAAGTTAATGCTTTTGAGATTCTTATTTACATTTATCTTATTGGCATATAGCTATGTACTCTTCACTCATTAATATATAAAACCTCATGCTGTGTTATTTTGTCTGATGGGAAAAGATTAACAGTGAGATTTCTTTTGCAAAAAGTATATATTTCAACTCTGCTAGTTCCATATGTCTTTATTAACATTTCGGAGACTTATCCTCCCAACCTGACTTGACTTCTGCAGGATAACTTTTCAAGAAAAATAGTTTTCTGATTTGTGGAGCTTGGAAATATAAAGAAATAAATAATTTCTGATATTCGTTAATCAGACCTCAACTTGCTTGAAAATTCACTGTAAAGCTGAACTCTGTAAGGTACTTGTTCTGAAACTTCAGTGTGCGTAGGAATCACCAGGGAAGCTTAGTAAAAGGTTCCTAGGCTCCATCCTCAGAGACCAATTCATTCTCCAGGTGATTCTGATGTAGATGTCCTCAGGGTGCCGGAATAAGACAGAGGAGGGGGCGCAGAGTGGGAAGTACAGAAACTCAATACTCTGAAGACCTAGGCACAGAAATGACAGATAGCAGATGGGCTTTCCATCAGGGCTATTCGGGAAGCTGTCAGAAGTCTGATTGGCCAAGTAAGAGGCGACTTCAGACCTTCCAATAGGTCCCACATAGGACTCACTCTTGCTGGCTTTTTAGGTAATAGATGATTGTTCAAATCCAGCTTGCCACTGTGGTGAGAACCACTAATCTCCTGTGCAACTGTATTCTCTTGGCTTGTGGGATAAGGAAGTCAGTCTGCAGATGGCTGAGTGCTCACTGTGATCAACTGGGATGGGGCTAGGTCAGGAGGCAGAGCTGGAGAGGGAGAGGGATCTAAGTCTTACCATTTTGCCATTGTCTTAAGGGTTGGTTTCCTAGCCTGAAGGCTACACACTAAGAAGGGGACATGGAGCTATTGCAAAGGGGGAAATTGTATTGTGCATGGTCCAATGAAGAGAAATTATCCTTTTTATTTTTGGAGAAATGCTATGAGAACTGCTGAGAATCTGAGATAAGACCCTAGGCCTAGATCTGCTGACACTTGGCCCATGGAGGTGGGAAGAAGTGCTCTGCATAACTCAAGCGATGGAATTATTTTATTCCTGAAATAGAGGAGCAGGAAAAAGCCAGCAAGAGTGGATCCTATGTGGGAGAACGGCTAAGGAAAGCATGCTCCCACCTGCAACACACGCACACTAGACCTCACCAGGAGACAGTGAACCAAGAAGGAAAAGAGAAATGCCTAAGGAGAATTCCAGGTGGTTTCTGTGGGATGTGTGCTATAAACCTTTTTCTCTGTCTCAAACAGAGAAATCTTCAATAATTCTGTCTCTCGCTGTTACTTTTAATGAGAAGATTTTTTGGGGCAGGGTCCTCGTAGAAGAAAATGAGACAGCGATAACTTTCTGAGCGCCATGAGCTTTAAAACAGTATCTCAGATCCAGTAAGTCATTTGTTTCCTGCCTACGTGTACTGTGCTGCAGTTTTTCAAATATTAATATGTATACTCTATAGATGTTGTGAATGATAAACAAATGCATTTTTTTTTTTTTTGAGACAGTCTCCCTCTGTCGTCAGGGCTAGAGTGCAGAGGCGTCATCGTAGCTCACTGCAACCTCCATCTCCTGGGCTCAAGCGATCCTCCTGCTTCAGCCTCCCAAGTAGCTGGGACTACAGGAGCGCACCACCACACCCAACTAATTTTTCTATTTTTTGTAGAGATGGGGTCTCGCTCTGGCTCAGGCTGGTCTCAAACTCCTGAGCACAAGCAATCCTCCTACCTCAGCCTCCCAGAGTACTAGGATTACAGGCATGAGCCACCATGCCCGGCCCACAGATGCATTTTTTAAGAGTTTTTGAATTCACAGATTTTGATGGCGGATTTTCTCAATCTCTTTTTACAGTTGGGTCTGAGGAATTTTTTACTTAAAAGAAAAAACAGGTTCTCATACTTAAAGAGGGTAGAAACCACTGAGCTAAAGCTTCACAATTATTTCTTCAGATTGGCTATGAAGAACTTACTCCTCACATAATACAAAACATGGTACAGTGACTTGATTGTGTCATTTATGGTGGATTTTTGGAAAAAGGCAAGGTAAGCTGTGTTTTGATTTGACTTGCAAAATATCAACACTGAATAAATACAGGGGGGTATGTAAAAAGCATGTTTACTTAAAAACTGTCACATTATTTGACTTTTTAATTACATAAGAAGAAGTCTATTTGCAATTTAGTAACGACATGCAAATTCAGAAACACTGATTCCATTCCCATGTTTTCCAGGCACTGTTATGTGGTATACTTGTTACGTGTCCTGAGGATCCACTGAGATATTTAGAGGAAATGATCATGGTTATAATTGAAAATGGTCTTGAAAGTCTTCTTTGGTAAGTATTGTTTTGATTTATGATAGGGAAATATTTTATTTTGAAGGTAAAATACTCATTGTATAGTATCAAAATAAGGTCTTGCCAATAATGCTTCCAATCTCAAGATTGTTAAAGGATCCCTCCATAGGCTTTTAAGTCCTAAAGACTTAAACATGAATAATTTGCCCACTGGTTCTCAACTCGAGAAATATAGTATACTGTCATCAGTAACATATATTCATAGGCCATTGTATTTCACATTGGGAATGGGGAAAGGGTAGCACATTCTCCTTGCAGGGCACAGCAAAATCTTGGAGGGTAGTTTGAAAAAGTCCTCCAGGTAATTCTGATCTGCTTCTCCCTAGGGGGAATGACTCTTCCTCCCCCTTCTTTTTACTACACCCATGAGAATCACTGATTTAATTATGGAATTTTTGACCACATTTCATTATTTTATTAAAGGGATATGTGCATTGAACCATCAATGAAACCAAAAATTCGAAGATTGTCTGAAACTTACATGGAACAACTTTTTGGACTGGATGACCAGCTGGTAATTATTAGTAACCAGAAATTTTTAAATGTACATCTGAAGTTTTGATGGAAGTCTTGAAATAGATTTTATATTTTATGGGAGGTGTGGGACTGTTTTTCGTATTGGGGGCACCCAGAAAAGTGAAGGAATATCACACACACACACACCACCATGCTCATAATAACCTCCCCAAATTTCCAAGAAGCGTTTAGACAGGCATTTGTTTTTTCTCTTTCTGATAAAATCTTTCCATTAAATTTCCCCCTTTTCCCTTTCTCCTTCTTTTCCTCTCATGCATCTTTATAAAGATAAAAACAACATTATGGAAAGCTTTAAAGGAGGATGTTTTCTTTCCTTTCTAATCTGCTTCCTTCTGCATCCCATCTCCCTACCCATTCTCTCTGCCGTCTGCCCTCTCAGAGTAGGGTACAGGGAATCATGCATATAAAGACATGGCCAAAACATTAATGAGATCTAATTTAAAAGCCAGACCTCATTGTTACTGAAAGGAACAACCAGCTCCATCAGCTGGTTTTGATCCTGTAAAGAGGGCAAGGAAGTAATCAGGACATGAAGACTTTAGAACAAAGACCTGTGTCTAAGAGAAGCTAGAAGAGCAAAAGACACATGGGGAGAGAAATACTAACACAAGCTAGATGTGAATGGGACTGTGTGTGATACCTGTTGATCCCAGGGCTATCGTCTGGGTAAGCCCAAGCAGGGCTTGGGAGTTGCTAGTGAAGTTGAGTGTTGAAAAGTGGAATCAAAGCCATATTCAAGGGTGGGTGCTTAGAGCCAGGAACAATTTGAAGCATCTATTTAGAAGGATGGGTGGAGAGTGACACTGGATTCTAATCAGTGGTCTGTAACAGAGAAGCAAAAATAGAGGGATAGGATGATTCTGCCAAGCCTGGAATGGCACCAACACACTGGCAGAACCCACTTGTCTGATCCTAGTTGATCTGCGTCATGATGTGCGGGTGTCTTAGCTGTACTTTATTAACCACATACCTTTGATCTACTATGGAGTGCAGATATCGGCAAGGTACGTTCTTTGAGATGTTTGGGAGCAATCTCGGGAGCTGAAGGGGAGGCCCAGGGAATGGGATTCTGGATCTTCCACCCCCACCCCTATACTCCAATTTTGCTTTCAGTATAATTTTGCTTGAAAAAAGATTGAAAACCATTGCCAAAAGATGCTAAAACATTTAAAAACCACTGATCTAGAGGGGTAAACCTCATTGTCAATATTTTGACAAGGATCTTATAAAATATAAAATCAGGCTGTGTCCAATGTCCAGCTAGAAGCCTAGAGGGAATCTTTTAAAAACTGCACAGAATTCCAAGAGACCTCATACCTACTTCAAACCTAGAGTTTTATTAGGAAAGAGATTCTCAGAGATATTTCATGATTTTGAAAATGCAAAGGATAAAATGTTAGAAACTGATCCAAACTTAGAAAGGAGTATCACAATTTGCCAAGACATAGAAAACATGCCCACTTAATATCATAAGTTGGAAAAAATAGAAATGAGATATGACTTTGCAAAAGCAATGAGGAAAATATTTGTTAAGGTTAGACATGAAAATGTGAATCTCCAAGTGTCACAGGGTTGCTTAGTTAGAGGCCTCAACCTAGGTTGGATCTAGATTAATTCATTTCTTCTTGACCCTCAGAGAAAAATGAAAAGTCTTCTTTTTTATAAAGAAATAAAACACTTTAATCCTCAGTGTTTCTGATACCTTGAATTATAGTGTACTAAAGCCAGGTGTGGTGGCATGTGCCTATAGTCCCAGGTAATTGGGAGGCTAAGGAAGGAGTGTCGCTTGAGCTCAGGAGTTTGAGACCAGCCTGGACAATATAGTGAGACCCCATCTCTTAAAAAAAATATAAAGTATAGTACACTAAATAAATATTAGTTTTACTTTTTTTTTCATATTCCTTTTCTATATAGTTTCCTATACAGTTATAACTGGCAGTAAGAGGGCTTTGAATGTTTTAACAAAACATTTGAAAGGTCACAAACAGTTGTAATTTTTTCCATCAATTATTAAGATTGCTTTGCAGGGTTTTACAGTCTATCACTACATAGTTCTGCATAGTGAGGACAGCCTGTATATGTGTATTTATGAAGTATATGTCTCTTTACTCAGAGAAGAATGAATACAGGAAACTGTGTATAAGCCAAATAGTTACAGAAAAAGTAGGAACTGCTCTCATAACAGTAGAAAGAAAGACAGTTTAATTGTTTCGAGTGTTCCAAGATGAAAGAATCAACCATTGTAAGGAGAAAACTAATTTCACAGACTTGATTCTCATTTCTTGGGAAATGAAATCTCCAGATGGGCCTACTAATTACAAGAAGAGAAGGCATATATAATAACATTTTAAAAATCATTTTATTATGCAAAAATTTAAATGTAACATGAAAGTAGAAAGAATACCGTAATTATCACCCATCATCCAGCTTGAATAATGGTCAACATTTTGCCAATTTTGTTAATTTATTCTCCCTTCCTCCCTTTTTGCTGGAGTATTAGAAAGCAAATCCCAGAAATTATATTATTTTACCAGTAAATACTTCAGTGTGCATCACTAATAGGAAATGATATTTTTAGAGAATATAAAAACAGTGCCATTGTCTTATGTAATAAATAGCAATGATTCTTGAATATCATCTAGTACTGATTATATTTAGAGATATATTCCATATTTGAGTTTCCCAAATTGTTTCAAAAATGTCTTTTAATATATGGCTCTGTTGAAATCAATCCAAACAGAGTCTGCATATTGCTCTTGGTTATCTAATGTCTCTTGTAATTGACAACAGTTCTCCTTTCTTATTTTTTCCCATGCCACTTATTGATTGAAGGAAATAGATAATTTGTTCTGTAAAATGTCACATGTTCTCACTGTTTCCTCTGGTGTCATTTCACTTGCTCTGATTCCTGTATTTTATGCAAGCTGGTACTTAAATCTAGAAGCTTGATTACATTCAGGTCCCCCCACCCCTTTTATGGTGACAAGAATACTGCAGGCTGGGTGCGGTGGCTCACACCTATAATCCTAGCTACTTAGGCGGCAGAGGCAGGAGGATAGCTTGAGCCCAGAAGTTCAAGATTGCAGTGAGTTCTGATGAGGCCACTGCATTCCAGCCTGGGTGACACAGTGAGACCCTATCTCAAAAACGAAAAAAAGAATATTGCATAGGAGTGTTGTGTCCTTCTTAATACATCACATCAGGAGGCACACATGGTCTAGTCAACTCACTTTTTTTTTTCTGAGTCTTGTTCTCTCTATTTTCTTATTTCAAAATATTAAGGGGGTACAAATGTTTGTGTTACATAGATAGCTTTTATAATGCTTATGTCAGGGCTATTAGTGTGCCTATCATCTGAATAGTGTTCATTGTACCTGTTAGGTAGGTTTTGACCCCTCCCCTCCTCCCCCTCCCCTCCTTCCCCCTTGTTGATTTCCGGTGGCATTTACTTCTCTCTGTGCACATGTGTGCCCATAGATTAGTTCCAAATTATTAGAGAGTACATGTGGTGTTTGTTTTTCCATTCCTGAGATACTTCATTTAGGATAATGGTCTCCAGTTCCATCCAAATTGCTGCAAAAGACAGTAATTCATTCCTTTTTTATGTCTGAGTAGTACTCCATGGTATACATGTACCACATTGTGTTAATCCACTCATGAATTGATGGGCACTTAGGTTGATTCCACATCTTTGTGATTGTGAACTGTGCTGCAAGAAACATTTCAGTACAGGTGTCTTTTTGATAAAATGACTTTTTTTCCTCTCGGTAGATAACCAGCAGTGGGATTGTTGGATTGAATGGTAAGTCTACATTTATTTCTTTGAGGAATCTCCATACTTTTTCCATAGAGGTAGTACTAATTTGCAGTCCGATCAAGAGTGTATAAGCGTTCCTTTCTGTCTGCATCCATACTAGCATCTATTGTTTTTTGACTTTTTAATAATAGCCATTCTGACGAGGATAAGGTGATATCTCATTTTGGTTTTAATTTGCATTTCCCTGCTGATTAGTGATGTTGAGTATTTTTTCATATGTTTCTTGGCCATTTGTCTATCTCTTTTGAAAAGCTTCTGTTAATGTCTTTTGTCCACTTTTTAAATGGGGCTGTTTGTTTTTTTCTTGCTGATTTATTGAGTTGCTGATTGTTTGAGTTCTTTGTGAGTTCAGATATTAGCCCTTTATCGAATGTATAGCTTGCAAATATTTTCTCCCATTCTGTAGGTTGTCTATTTGCTCTGTTGATTATCTCCTTTGTTGTGCAGAAGCCTTTTAATTTAATCAAGTCCCATTTATTTATTTTTGTTGTTGCCATAATTGCCTTTTGGGGTCTTAGTCATAAATTCTTTGCCTAGGCTGATGTCTAGAAGAGTTTTACCTACATTTTCTTATGGAATTTTTATGATTTCATGCCTTACATTTAAATCTTTTATCTGTCTTGAATTAATTTTTGTGAGTGGTAAGAGATAGGGGTCCTGTTTCATTTTTCTGCATGTGGTTATCCAGTTTTCCCAGCACCATTTATTGAATAGGGCTTTCTTTCCCCAGTGTATGTTGTCTGCTTTGTTGAAGATCAGTTGGTTGTAGGTAGATGGTTTTACATATAAGTTCTCTGTTCTGTTCTGTTGGTCTGTGTCTCTATTTTTGTGTCAGTACCATGCTGTTTTGGTTACTATAACCTTGTAGTATAGTTTGAAGTCTGGTAATTGGATGTCCCCACATTTGTTCTTTTTTCTTAAGATTGCTTTGCCTATTTGGGCTCTTTTTTGGTTCCAAATGAAGCGTGAAATTATTTTTTCTAGAGCTGTGAAATGTGATGTTGGTATTTTGATGGGGATTGTATTGAACCTGTAAATCACTTTGGGCAGTATGGACATTTTAACAATGTTTATTCTTCCATTCCATGAGCATGGGATGTTTTTCCATTTGTTTATATCATTCATGATTTGTTTCAGCAGTGTTTTGTAGTTCTCCTTGGTGAGATCTTTCACCTTCTTGGTTAAGTATATTCCTAGGTGTTTTATTTTCTTTGTAGCTACTGTAAATGGTATTGAGTTCTTGATTTGACTCTCAGCTTGACTGTGATTAATGTATAGAAATGCTATTTGTGTACATTAATTTTGTAACCTGAAACTTTGCTGAATTTATTTGTCAATTCTAAGAGTCTTTTGGTGGAGTTTTTAGGGTTTTCCAGGTATAAGATCATATTGTTGACAAACAGGGATGGTTTGACCTCCTCTTTTCTGATTTGGATGCCCTTTATTTCTTTCTCTTGCCTGATTGCTCTGGCTATGTTGAATAGAAGTGTTGACTGTGGGCATCCTTGTCTTGTTCTGGTTCTCAGAAGGAATGCTTTCAGCTTTTCCCTATTCGGTATGATGTTGGCCGTGGGTTTGCCATATATGGCTTTTATTATTTTGAGGTATATTCCGTCTATGCCTAGTTTGTTGAGGGTTTTTATCATGAAGGGGTGCTGGATTTTGTCTAGGGCTTTTTCTGCATCTAATGCAGTGATCATATGGTCTTTGTTTTTAATTCTGTTTATGTGGTGTATTCCATTTATTGATTTGCATATATTGAACCATCCTTGCATCCCTGAATCCCACTTGATCATGGTAGGTTATTTTTTTGATGTGATGTTGAATTCAGTTAGTATTTTGCTGAGGATTTTTGCATCTATGTTTATAAGGGATATTGTTCTACAATTTTCTTTTTTTGTTGTGTCCTTTCCTGGCTTTGGTATTAAGGTGATACTGGCTTCATAGAATGAGTTGGGGAGGATTCCCTCCTTCTTGATATTATGGAATAATTTCTGTAGTATGGGTACCAGCTCTTCTTTGTAGGTCTAGTAGAATTTGGCTGTGAATCAATCTGGTCCAGGACTTTTTTTTGTTGGGATTTTTTTTTTTTTTTTACTGCTTCAATATTTTTGCTCATTATGGGTCTCTTCAGGAGTTCTTTTTCTTCCTGATTGAGTCTTGGGAGGGTGTGTGTTTCCAGAAATTTGTATATTTCTTCTGTGTTTTCTAGTTTGTGTGTGTAGAGATTTTTGTAGTATTCATGGATGATATTTTGTATTTCTGTGGTATCAGTTGTAACATCTCCTTTTTCATTTCTGTTTGAGCTTATTTGGGTCCTTTGTCTTCTATTCCTGATTAATCTAGCAATAGGTCTATTGATTTTGTTTCTTTTTGAAGAATCAACTTTTTGTTTCATTGATCCTTTGTATTTTTTGTTTGTTTGTCTGTTTTCCATTTTGTTTAGTTCTGCTCTGACCTTTATTATTTTCTTCTGCCAGGTTTCAGTTTGGTTTGCTCTTCCTTTTCTAGTTCCTGGAGATATAATTTGTGATCTTTCTGTCTTTTTGATGTAGGCATTTAAGGCTGTGAATTTTCCCCTTAGGACTGCTTTTGCTGAATCCTATAGATTTTGATAGCTTATGTCCTTTTTGTTGTTCAGTTTGAGGAATCTTTTGATTTCCATCTTAATTTCATTATTGACCCAATAATTGTTCAGCAGCAGGTTGTTTAATTTCCATGACTTTGTGTAGAATTGAGTGTTTCTCTTGGAGTTGATTTTATTCCACTGTGGTCCGAGAAGATATGTGGTATGATTTCTATTTTTCTGAATTTGTTGAGACATGTTTTGTGGCTTAAGAGATGATCAATCTCAGAGACTGTCCCATGTGCTGATGAGAAGAATGTATATTCAGTAGCTTTTGGGTAGAATGTTCTCTGAATGTCTGTTAGTTCCATTTGTTCTGGAGTCCCGTTTGAGTCCATTGTTTCTTTATTTATTTTCTGCTTTGATGGTTTGTCCAGCTCTGTCAGTGGGGTATTGACATCCCTGGTAATTACTATGCTACTATTTATCTCTTTGCTTAGATGTAGTAGAATTTGCTTTATGAATCTGGGAGCTCCTTTGTTAGGTGCATATATATTTAGGATTATTATGTCTTCCTGTTGAATTTCTCCCTTTACCATTGTATAATGACCATCTTTGTCTTTCTTTACTGTTGTTGATTTAATGTCAATTTTATCTGATATAAGAATGGCTACACCTGCTCTCTTTTGGTTTCCATTTGTGTGGAATATTTTTTTTCCATTCCTTCACCTTGAATCTGCGTGAGTCCTTGTGGGTTAGATGTGTTTCCTGGAAACAGGAGATATTTGGGTTGTGTTTTTTCGTCCATTCAGCCAGCCTGGTCTTTTGAGTGACAGAATTTATATGTGGGATGCTGTTTTGTTTATTATGTTGAGTATACCTTATTGCTTTGTTTTCCCTCTTGTGCTATTGTTTTATACAACCTGTGAGCTTTTAGCTTTTGGGTGATTCTACACTGGTGGGTATCTGTCATGCTTATCCATGTATAATACAGTTCTGAGTATTTCCTTCAGGGCAGGTCTGATCATGACAAATTCTCTCACAGTTTGTTTGTCCGGAAAAGTCTTTATTTCTCCTTCATTTATGAAACTTAGTTTTGTAGGATACACAGTTGTAGGCTGGCAGTTATTCTGTTTATGAAGACTGAAGATAGGGCCCCAATCCCTTCTGGCTTGTAAGGTCTCTGCTGAGAAGTCTGCTGTTAGCCTGATGGGTTTTCCTTTGTAGGTTAGTTGTTGCTTTTATCTTGCTGCTTGCAGAATTTTTTCCTTCATTTTTACTTTGGTTGGGTTGATTACTGTGTGTCTTGGAGATGTCTTATTTCCTATGCATCTTCCCAGTGTTCAGTGACCGTCTTGTATCTGGATGTCTGAATCTCTGGTGATACCAGGGAAGTTTTCCTCAATAATTCCCTTGAATAGATTTTCCATGCTTTTTGCTCTTTCTTCTTCCTCAGGGATACCTATAATTCATATATTAGTTTGCTTTGCATAGTCCCATATCTCTCTTTGTGATTGCTCAGTCTTTTTTATTATGTTTTATGCCTCTTTGAATGACCGGGTTAACTCGAGAGCCTTGTCTTCAAGCTGTGAGATTCTTTCTTCTCCTTGGTTTAGTCTGTTTTTGAAGCTTTCTGCTGTGTTTTGAAATTCCCTAAATGACTCTTTCATTTCTTTAAGTTCTGTTATTTCCTTTGTGTCGTCTAGCTTTTTAGCAACTTCTAATATTTTTTCATTGATTTCCTGAAATATTTTTTTGGCTCATTTTTGTTGGTTTTCAACTTTCTCTTCAATTCCATTCATCTTATTTGCCATCCATATTCTGAATTCCATTTCTGTCCTTTTGACAGTTTCCTTTTGGTTAGAGTCCATTACTGTAGCTCCATTGTGATCCCTTGGGGGTGTTGAACTGTTTTGTTTTTTCATGTTTCCAGGGTTATTTTGCTGGGTTCTCCTCATCTGAATCATCTTCTCTCGGGTCAGGGCTAATAGGTTTGCAGGACACTTGTTCTCCTTTGCTGGGAAGTTTCCTGCTTAGTTAGAAGAAGGGGAGGTCCCCAGATGGTGCTTTTGTGTCCTACTCTGGAATGTTGACCTGGCAGGGGAGGGGCGGGTACACTGAGAACCTGTAGTGCAGCTGTTCTGTTTTGTCCTGTTCCCCTATGATTGCCACAGTTCAAGCTGGTGCTGGATGATCTTTGCGTGGGGTGGTGGATTGTTCCCCAGATTTGTTGTAGGAAGTTCATGTTGGGGGCTGGGTGAGACCCTCTCCATGGAGGCTGGCATTGTGGTGGGGTCTCCCTTGTGGAGGTGACAGTGGCCCCTGGGTGAGGCTGTCTAGGCAGTGGTTGGGCTGTATGCTCAAACGAGATCCAGGTGTAATGGCTGCTCAAGGCTGGAGGGTCCCTGGTAGGGCATTGGACCTCAGGGCAGTTCTGCCAGCCCAGTGGCAGTGGTGGATACCCAGGGGTGGGGTCTTGGGGTCTAGGTGCAACTCTGGAATCTCTGGGGTGGTATTGTGGGCCTGGCAGGGGATATGGAGCCACAGAGGCAGAGCCTTAGGTCTGGGCATATCAGAGCCTCAGAGCCAGAACTGCAGACTGTGGAGGCAGGGCCTTGGAGGTGGGAGGCTATTTTGCTGGTGCAGGGATTGCAGATGCCAAGTTATATGGGTGGGGGTCGGTTCCAGTGGCCCAGGGACCACGGAGACAGGCCAGGGATGCTGGCTGGCTGTGGTCTTCCCTCTACCTAGGTCCTGCTGAGACAGTTGCCCAAGGCTTCCCACGTGGTGCCCAGGGTGACTGACACACTTCCTCTGCTCAGATCCCATACTGGGTGGGAGGGTTGCTTGACTCCCAATCACAGGGCATGGCACAGGGGAGTGTCCACTCTGCTTGCTTCCTCCTTGGCCTTGCAGGGGGCGATGTGAAGGCTACTGCTGCAAAGCCGGTCTCTAGCAGACCTGGCCTGTACCTGAGAGATCAGTATGGTGTCAGACTCTAAGCAGCTCCCTGATCAGTCCAGACTTCTGCGGTGGTGGAGGGAGCCCCCTCACAACTCAGGCCACAGTGGCTGCAGGGTCCCTTCAATCTTGCCAAATGATTCGCGCCGTCACCGTCTCCTTCACTGTGAATGTCACGTGTTGCATCTCTGGGGTTTTATAATGTTCTTTCCGAGAAGAGCCATCTGTAGGTAGGCATTCACCTGGAACTTTCGATCCTCTCCTTGAGAGCAGCGCGTGCGCGGGTGGTTCTAGTCCACCATCTCTCCTCTCTCCCCTGGTCGACTCACTTTTAATGAATCTTGACTCCTATGATATTAACATAATTGCTTAATAATTGTATCTTACAGTGCACATATAATGGTTTCAGAATAACAATACCACAGAACCACTAACAATAAGACTACTGAATGCAGTTTAAGAAAATTCTATGATTCTTTTTGCCTTTAAGCTGCATATATCCTACCAGGTATTTTCAGTAAAAATAATACTTTCTCGTTGCCTAAAATAATTTTGTTTTTGTGTCGATGGTCATCTGTTTTTCTCTTTGATATAATTATGCTTTTTGAATTATGTGTAACATTACATGGTAGCAAAATCAAAACAACGAAATGAGGCATATTCAGAGAATTTGCTTCCATTCCTGCCTCTTCTTTTTTATTTCAAAATATTAAGGGGGTACAAATGTTTTTGTCACATAGATTCTTTTTATAATGCTTAAGTCGGGACATTTAGTGCATTTCTTCCTCTTTATCTTCCTTGTTCCATTCCTGCCTGTAGGTAACTAATTTTAGTAGTTTTTAAATTTATCCTACCATTGCTTCTTTCTGAAAAATATGAGCAAATATACTATATCCCTCTCCCCTGTGATTTCTTGCATAGACATAGACTATATATAGTCTTCTGTACCTTGTTTTTCTCACTCAATGTGTTCAGAAGATTGCTCCCTTGTGCAGCTTTTTAAATGATACTATTACAGGGTAGCACCATGTAACAAAAGCCTAAAGTCTAAATGAAAGATGTGGACTTTAAAAGTCTTACTGATGTAACAAAAAATGTTTATGGAAAAGAAGCTTAACCTTAACTTAACCTTAGGATCCTTAGGAGCTGGAGTTTTAATTGTTTGGGAGAAGCAGACAGGTCCTGTGCCCCAAATAAGAATCAATTGGTTGATTAAGTTTGGTTATCAACCTGTATCCTTGCTGTTCTGTAAACGTATTCCTTTTCTTTTGAGACTGGGTAGATTGCTGTTATCTGAGAAGGCATCAAAATAAGTATTACTGTAATCTGAAAGGAGCAGAAATAATGAAGTATGGAAATAATGAAAGTATGAACTAGATTCATATGGTTTATTTTAGGATGTTTAAGTGTAATGTATAATATAAGTTAATGATATGGTATTTATGTATGTTTTGTCTGCTATTTATGGCATTTGAGGTGTTCTAGAGAATTTCTTTGTAAATTTGTAATTGTAATTTAAATTGTTTCAGGGATGTGATAAAATTGGTAATAAACATTTACATGTTTAAGAGAGATTGAGTTTCCAAAGTTATATTTATTTAAATATGTATGTATTTAAGTAAACACACACATATATGATTATTAATATTAAATAGAGCATTAAAGTACAAAGAGCAATGAGTGTTTATCTCCATGCACAAAAGCCCTTTGGGTATTAAAGACTTTTAGTAATTTGCAAAAGATCAAGAAATAAGAATGACTCATCCTGAAAAATTCAATACTCAAACCACACCATAGTTCTGTATATACAGACACTGCTCACTCTGTATTGAAGACATGGCTTCTTAATATTCCATTGTGTACATATACCACATTTTCTTCATACATTCATCTATTGATGGACATGTAGGTTGATTCCATATCTTGGCTATTGTCAATAGTGCTGCAATAAACATGGGAGTGCAGATATCTCGATATACTGATTTCCTTTCTTTTGGATATACCCAGCAGTGGGATTGTTGGGTCACATGGTAGTTCTATTTTTAGTTTTTTGAGGAACTTCCTACTGTTCTCCGTAATGGCTATACTAATTTACATTCCCACCAACAGTGTACAAGGGTTCCTCGTATCTCTGCATCCTCACCAGCATTCATTATTGACTGTTTTTTGGATAAAAGCCATTTTAACTGGGGTGAGATGATATCTCATTATAGTTTTGATTTGCATTTCTCTGATGATTAGTGATGTTGAGCATAAAAAAGAATGAAATCCTGTTGTTTGCAACAACATGGATGGAACTGGAGGACATGATGTTAAGTGAAATACACCAGGCACAGAAAGACAAATTTCACATGGTCTCACTCATATGTGGGAGCAAAAAATTAAACAAATTGAACTCATGGAGATAGAGAATAGAATGATGGTTACCAGAGGCTGGGAAGGGTAGTGGGGAGGGGGGGATAAAGTGGAGATTGTTAATTTGTACAAAAATATGGTTAGATAGAATGAATAAGATCTAGTATTCAGTAGCACAATAGGGAGACTACAGTTAACAATAAGTTATTATATGTTTTAAAATAATAAAAAGTGGAATTAGAATGTTTCAAACCAAAGAAATGATTGAGATGATGGATACCCCAACTACCCTGATTTGATCATTATACATTGTATGCCTGTATCCAAACATCACATGTACCCCATAAATATTATATATACAACTATTACCCAAAATAATTAAAAAATGAAAAAGACATGGCTCCTTTTTACTATTGTTGTTGTTATTATTAACTTTGAGAGACTGTGAAAAATAGAAAATCAGAATTGGGAGGGATTTAAATTAGACGTATACATTCAACACATATTGAGCATGAAAAAGCACATATTCTAGAACGATACTATGTGTGATATTAATGAAGTTAATGAATGAAATAAAGGGATGGTACTTTAAAATATGTTGAAATATTAATATGTTAAGATTATTTTATATATAATCCCTTGATTCAAAGATTGAGTAATAAAGGGAATTGCCTTTTTTATTGTTATATAATACTATGCTAAAAGCAAAAATTAATTAATATATGAAGTTAATGATTTACATCCATTTTTCATTTGGTTCTTACCAGATTCCTAATACTATACTAGGTACTTTAAATATTATAGAACTAAAACTTTTTTTCTATATTTGTTGTTTAAATGCATCTATTTTTCTTATATAATATATGGACAATATCTTGCAAAGTTAAAAATTAATGGGACTTCTACCATTTATTGTAGATATTTACATAGCACTTTCCAGGTAATATCTTTTGAAGAGAATCAGTCTTAGGAAGTTTAGGGACCTCCAGTAGAGCTGAAAAGCTATAATGTAGATGAAATTTGTCTTTACGTCTGACACCTCATCCCCTTTCTTGGCTTCATCCTCCCTGCTGTGATGTCCTCAATATTCCTTCTTCTTTACTCATCTGGATTCCTTTCCCCCATAAAAATCTGAATTTAGTGAAGAATGATTTCAATCATTTATGTTTTCCCTCACCATAAGCATAATTTGCATTTAATCCCCATCGAAAGTGAGGACTTTCAAATGTCATTGAATGTGAGGTAGAATATCAGGGGGCCCACGGGCCTTTCTTCTGTGCCTAAAATAAATCCATGATTAACATATGTGTGCCGTATCTATTCATTTAATAGAGCATTTATAGCAATGTGCAAAGGAGAAAACATTTGCTTTAGAAAAGTAGAATTCAGAATTCCTGGCAGTTGGTATAGATTTGAACCAAATTTGTCTCTACAGCAAATAGATAGGACCTTATGTTTGTAATCTATATTGTAAGCAGGGTGGCAATAAAATAAGAGAAAACTTACACCATTACCACTTAACAGTTGCTGTTACTACTTAACAGTAGCCATATGCATATAATAAATGTGTTAATATGTTAATATCTTTACTCATTAAAGAGTATACCGAAAGTGCAGATGATTTCAGCAATCCTCAGTTAGCTATTACCACGTGTTATTGTGAATAGTTCTAAGTGATAAATTTGCATCTCTTTAAGTTTAGACCTACTTTTTTGGGGGGCAGGGGACATAGTTTTGCTCTGTTGCCCAGCTAGAGTACATTGGTGTGATCATACCTCGCTATAACCTCAAACCCTGGGCTTAAGTGATCCTCCTGCCTCAGCCTCCCAAGTAGCTGGGACTACAGGTGCACCCACGCCCAGCTAATTTTTCCTATTTTTAGTAGAGACGGGGTCTTGCTCTTGCTCAGGCTGGTCTGGGAACTCCTGAGCTCAAGGGATCCTCCTGCCTGGGCCTCCCAGAGTGCTAGGATTACAGGCATGAGTCACTACGCCCAGCCTAGTTTAGACTTTTAACGTATGTGGTTTTCCTATTCTTGCCTGGTGAGTGAGGAATTCCTGTATGTTGAAAAGCGAATCTCATTTTATACCCTTGAGAAGGCAGAATCATTCAGTTTTAATAGTGACTAGCAGACTACCAACTCTATACTATTTTAAATATAGCTAATAACAATGCCATAATATTTACCTTAAAATGTTTTAAAGTAAGTGAGATGTAATGGGAAAATTTTGGGCTGTGATTTTTAACTTTTCAAAGGTAGGTAATAGGCATATACAGTAAAATTCCAAAATACATAAATGTAATATAGTTCTTTCAGTCCATTCCTGTTTCCCAACTGCCCAATTCTCCTCCCCAGAGGTATCCATTGCTTTCATTTTCTTGTGTATCTTGCAGAGGTAGCCTGTACATTCCATTTATCTAATGTTATTTCAATTATTTATTTATTTTAGATGACTCCAGAATTGATGATAAAAGCATGTACATTTTATACTGGACGTTTAGTAAAGACCCATTTTTGGTAAGAATGTGATTCTTTTTTTTTTGGTTAGAATGTGATTGTTATATACTATTTCTTCCTCTTTGTGTTTTTATTCTTGATATTCTCCATACAAAGAAACATTCACTTTTGGCCACTTGTACTGATTTTATCTATATAGTCATGTTTCCACCATTTTGTGTTACATGTTTCTTTTATATTTAACCAGCTTTTACTTAGTTAAAATATGTTCTTTACTTCTTCAAAATATAACCTTGTCTTTTTATAAAAATAGAACTTCAAAATTGAAAGTGTAGGTCCATAATCCACTTATCTGAAACCCTTGGGGCCACATACGTTTTGGAGTTTAGATTCCTTTTTTAAAAAAATAATCATCATTAGGGTGATTGTTTTGATAAATTGAAGTTATGATGATATCCAATGATATCATTTATCCAGTGATTTCTTCATCTTACCCAAAAAGAAATATTACTGTCATATAATCTCCATTTTCCTTTAAAACTATCAGGAATTTTCCAAGTCATATTCAATTTGTAGAAGTTTCTTTCTCTGCTGTGGTTTTTGAGGGGATAAAGGAGGTATCAGTTTTTGTTCCTCTTTATTTACTGATATATTGCCCTAACATCAAAATACTATTTTTCTATATTTTCTGCTTGCAGCACTTGGAGAGACATAGCAATACCTCGTGCAAATGAAGATGAAGCCCTGGCTGAAAAAATGGCAAGAGCAGTGGCATGTTACAATTTCAGACTTCAAAAATCTGTAATTCATCGCTGGCATGTTTATATGGAAAATCAAAAAGAAATACGTAACGGTAAAGCCTTACATAATAGCAGTTAGTTTTTGTGTACATTTATTCAAAGAATCAAAAAACTAACAGTTAAGCATAGTTTGTATACTTAGAGAATTTATCATTTTTATGGTTAGAAAATTGTCATGAAATGAAGGTACAGCCACTAATTTAAAATACTTAATGAGATTTGTCTCAAAGGATTTTATTACAATAGAAATTTTAAATATTTAAAATCAAATCCTGTATATATTTGTGTGTGTGTGTATATAAATATAAATAGGATCTCCCATCAGCTTTTTTACATAATAGAGAACTGGGTGGGTACCAAAATTGACTATTTTTGCAGGAAGCTCTATAATTTTTACAAATATTTCATTTAATGTATATATGAGGAAACTTAAAGAAAAACCATGTTCTCTTACATAAGACTTTGGTGGTTGTAATGAGTAGGCAGTGCATGTATGTGATCTTAGAAGTAGGGATAAAGAATTCCAGCCTTTTGTTTAGGTTTTTTTGCAGCTCTCCGGATAATGACTTGTTTATGGCTGCTGCAAACCAGAGAATCATTTCCTTTTGACTGTCTGTTGTTGGTACCTCCTGCAGAGTGGACCCTCCAAAGGTTTTAACATATGTGTAATGAAGAGTTAGGGACTGGTTAATTGGCTACCTAGAATTTCTCGGGGCTTTAACAGTATGTGATAACGATCTTCAAAATTCATATCCTGAGAGAATTGTAAGCTCTGCAGTGAAAGCAGTTTCGTTTGTCCATTAGAAAGGCCTCTCTACCAATTTCTTTTCTTCTCTGCACTTCTAGATTATCTTTTGGCTTCTGTACACCTTTTCTCTTTTTGTGGTGGGTTCTTGCTCCTTTGTGTTTCTATTTTCACTTTTCTTCCCTTCCTTCAGGGCTTCTCCCGCTTCTGCACCTTCCTTCTTTATTTCTTTCTAATTGTCTCTTGTCTCTTTTCCTTTTCCCTCCCAATCTCTTTCACTGTTAGGTTGAACCATGTGAACCTGCTGATATTCTTTCCTCCTACCCTCTCTCTTATCTCTCTCTCTCCTTTTTCCCAAATGCCATCCACTTGCTGCTTCCCATATTTCTACCCCTTCTGTCTCTTGCCCTTTTTTCTTCTTATTCCTCTCGAACTCACCATTATATGACACAGGAGCATATTTTTAAAAAGTATTTATTATACTTATGCAACAAGAATTTATATTCCCATTTATGATAAAATCAAGTAATTTCAGACTTATATAAACTCTCAAAAATATCCAAGTTACAGTCATACTGTGGCACTTCCTGGATGCTATTCCTTTTACCTGCCCTCAGGTCAGAATATGTTCTGTACAGTCCTGATCATGAAAAAAGTGAAAATTTTGCTTGAGAATTAGTTGTTGGGAATTCCAAATAATAAGCCTAACTTATGATTCTCTAGATGGTACCATTAAAATGAATAAAAAATTAATAAAACATAGCCAACATTTAAACATTTTATTATATTATACATTTGTAATAAAGCCTTCAATGTCTAAGAAATATTATTATAAGCTTATATAATTTAGAGTATATATAAATAATCTTGTTATATTATATTAAGTGATGTGCAAATATGAGTCTCTGATAATACAGCATAGCAATTCCTTCCAGAGTGTTTTTACTTTATACTTGTTAACTTAAAGGGTAAAAACCAAAATCAGCCTAAGCATTGGAATATATGGAAAGCTATTTTGGTGGGAAGCAATTCAACCAAAAGGCACTTTACTGAAAATAAATTATAAAAAACCTTTAATATTTTAAAGAAATCATTAATTTCCAGACCACCATTTTGCTTGTTGATTCAAAAATGTTGACGTTTCTAAGATAATCGTCCTTTAAAAGGTTACTGAAATAATACAGTAGACAGATCTGGTTTTGTTTGTTCCTCTGTTTGGGAGCTGAACTTACAACTAGATCTGTTCAGTTCTCCTGACTGACCCAAAAAACCTTAAGCGTAATGAAGAAACAGGTTGTTCAGTACATGCGTTATGTGAACTGAGCAGATAGGCAATGTTAAATGCTTGTTCATTTTCTAGTTGTGTGAGAATATTCCAATTTCGGAACTATTAATTAACTAAAGTAGTTGAGCTCTCAGCTTCCTGAAGAGCTTAGCTTTTAGGACAAAATTGCAAAGTTAGTGGGGCAGTGACCCATAAAGGCAGATGAAAGGGAGAAGAGAGAGGCTTTAAAATTCCAAACATGGTGTTGAAAACTTGTAGCCCTCATGTTTTGATCTGTTTGCATAATATTTTAAAATTTAAAAAAATTTGTTTCCAAGCTTTAAATGTCAGAAGTATTCACATAAAATCCAGATATCCTGCTTCTTTTGAGAGAAAAAAAAAAGCAAACAATCAAAAATAAGAAAAATACTGGGCTTCTGTTTCTGAGAGGAAACGGTTGGCTGCAGCTGACACCACTGCCCTCCTGTGGGCACTATCCCCAGGCCTGTTTCGATCATCCTCCTTCCTGGCCCCTGTACTTGAGCTGTTGGCCCTGGTTAATGTGCATAAGGTAATCCATTTAATCATAGGGCATATAATTAAATTCAAAGGCACTGGATCTGAATGCTACCTTATGATTATATTTTTATATGAGTAAGTTTTGAAGTTCTGGTTTTATAAAGAACAAACTTGTTAAAAAAAAAAGAAATAATACATGTCTTGACATTTTCTATTGTAGCTATTACATCTTATTTTCTAAGGGCAAGGGTGATGTTTACAGGTTAATAAAGTCCCAAGAGTACTGTCTAATCCTGTCAAAATTAATTAATTTCAAGTGTAATTAAGCAAAACAAAAACTATCAGATGCAACACTGGTTCGTATTATAAACATGATAGAATATTAAATCACATTGTTTTTTTGGAAACAACTTTAACTATATATAGTAATCAAATACATTTTCTTCAGATACGCTATTGCGGATACAGCAGATATTCCGTTCTCACAGGCTGACAATTATCCTAACAAAATGGCGGGAGAAGGCAAAAAATAAGAATCAAAAGAGAGAAGATGAGCTGGTATGCTATATTGGAAACAATTTTTTACGAATCTCAAAGTTTTCAGTTATATTCATGTTACCTCAGATAATAATGATATGTATGGAAAATACTAAAATCCTGAATATTATACTTTTGGTATGGTCCTTGTTTTGTAACTTAATAATTTAAATTTTACTTCGGTTACCCCCAAATATTTCCTAATAATTTCTGTTGTTTCATTTGAACTATGAATATCAAGGAGAAATCTTTTAACACTTTGTTTAAATTTATTGATAAAGAAACTAAGAATATTGTTAAAAGAAATATTTAGATGGATAGATAGATGTCTAAAATGGAAGAGAAACTTTGATATGATTACAATAGAGAAATAAATGGTGAAGACTGAATAAATTTATTCCTTTTCTAGATAAGGTTAAATTGCTATTTATTCTTTTTCAACATTTAATTTAATAAATTACAGTTTGACTATTAAATGATTCCTTAAATTACTAAATTGCTAAACTTACAGGATCATTCTTAATTGGGATACTCACTAGGAATTAAAGCAATTGAAACAGAGGACACAAACAAATTCCTCCAAACTTAAAAAATACTCTAGTTTTCTTCAGCTATTAGTATATCATTACTTAATGTTGTTTTAGAATGCTCAAGGTAATTACTTGGATCAGACATAGAAACATGCTGGAATTTTTTTTTTTGTAGTTCCATTGTTTACTGGCAATATTTTATGAATATTCTTTGACATACAAAGTCAGGATACATACAAAAGAGAAAAATAGGATGAAATTAAATCCCCTCTTTTGTGGTTGTCCCATGGATCAATGCCCATACTCACCTAAAATTGATTCAGATATTGAGACTGACAATACCACATATGCAGCAAGAGAGTTTGAGAAGATTTATTACTCACGTACTGCTTAAAACAGTGCTGGAGCCTGCAGAGGATACTGAGATGCATAAAGCATAGTTCTTGCTCTCAAGGATTTTATGATCTCTGGGTTTTGAGCTGGCATTCTTGTAGGCTCTCCTCTAGCCGTCACCTTTTCAACACTGCCAGTTAAACAGCTCCACTTTGGGTACCATCATGTTAGTCTGCTCATTCAGTGCTTTCCACTACTTTGTGTACCAAGCTAGTGTTTTTGGGTTTTTTTTCCATTTAAAAAACTTTTTAAATTTCAAAATATTAAGGGGGTACAATGTTTTTGTTACATGGATACCTTTTATAATGCTTAAGTGGGGGCTTTTAGTGTGCCCATCACCCAAATAGTGTTCATTGTACCTGATAGGTAAGTTTTTACTCCTTCCCCCTCCCCCCTTTCTTGATTTCCAATGACCTTTACATCTCTTTGTGTTTATGTGTGCCCATTGATTAGCTCCCAAGTATTAGAATACATATGGTGTTTGTTTTTTCATTCCTGAGATACTTCACTTAGGATAATGGTCTCCAGTTCCATTCAAGTTGCTAAAAACAACATTATTTCATTCCTTTTTATGGCTGAGTAGTACTCCGTGGTATAAATATATCACATTTTGTTAATCCACTCATGAATTGATGGGCACTTAGGTTGATTCCACATCTTTGTGATTATGAATTGTGCGGCAAGAAACATTTGAGTGCAGGTGTCTTTTTGATAAAATGACTTGTTTTCCTTTGGGTAGATACCCAACAGTGGGATTGCTGGGTCAAATGGTAAGTCTACATTTATTTTTTTGAGGAAGCTCCATACTGTTTTCCATAGAGGTAGTACTAATTTGCAGTCCCACCAAGCTAGTGTTTTGTTTGCTGCCCTCTGTGCCTGATGGCTGATTACCTGGTGGTAAAATAGGTAACTGTACATGCCCAATTTTCCCCTTTACACCTGCTTTAAGCTGAAGGTGCCTGAGAGCAGACAGTATTGTTCTCTTAGTCTTCCCCATACACTGAGCATATGTTTTGCATGCTGTCGTTCTGTGGTCCCCAACCCCCAGGCCGAGGACTGGTACTGGTCCGTGGCCTGTTAGGAACTGCCGTACCACAGGAGGTGAGCAGTGAGCAAGCAAGCAAAGCTTCATCTGTATTTGTAGCTGCTCCCCATCACTTGCATCACTGCCTGAGCTCCACCCCCACCCTGTACGTGGAAAAATTGTCTTCCATGAAACTGGTGCCTGGTGCCAAAAAAATTGGGAACTGCTGTTGTAGTTGATATATAGATATATATAATGTATATTATCCTTAATAAATATGTTTATTACATAGTTAATTGGATGTTTAGAAAAAACCTTTTCTTCTAGATACACGATTTCTTGGCCTAATAATCATTCTTCTTTCACTCAGGAGGAATGAGGATGTGTGCTGGGAGCAGAGGCAGGGAACACCCGTGTGTGCTAGTGCTCCACGTGTGCTCCTCCTTAGGCTCTAATATGTATATATTACACCAGTATTGGGTACGTGTGTGTTTATGAATGAAATACTTATTACCCATAGAGCTTTTTATTTATGACACAGTTTTTAGAAATGTACCAAAAGTTAAAATGGGGACTTCCTGTAACAGTAAATCAGGCAAGTCCCCAATACTTTCCTTCTGACTCCCCTTTTTTGTTATCTCTATGTTAAACACTTCCCTTCCATTCACCAAATACCATTTCTATCAGGACTAGAGCCTTGACTTTGTGGGCCTCAGCTTTCTCATTTATAAAAGAGGAGACTAGATCAGATCTTCAAGGTGGCTGCCTGTGCCACTGTTCTATGACAACTAATGGAAATGATCTACAATGCTTTGGTAGTTCAGAGAATATTAAACATGCATATGGAAAATTATAATTTGTGTACTGATGATGATGATAAATAATGTTTAATTGGTGCTGTCATTATGTCAAGCACTGTGCTTTATATCTATCATCTCATTTGAACCTTACAAAAATTCCATGGAATCTGTAAATTATTTTCATTGCAGTTGTTAAAACATGAACTTCAATTGAAAAAATGGAAAGACAAGTTAAAATTAAAAATAGCTGCTAAAGAAGCGTCTGTTTATCCTGAACGAAGTTTTTCTGAAGTCTCTTTTGTAGATGAGACTCAAGAATTTGACATTTCATTGTTACCTGACAGAGCAATATCACAGGTTTGTATGAATTTAGTATACATTATATAATATAATCTTGCTCTTTATGCATTGCATGGAGTTAGGATAAGGATATTTTTGCCCATTATTCCCTCATTTACAAATTACCTGCTCATATCTTGTCTGTTTTTAAATTGTAATTCCTATAATTTTCTTACTTGTTTGTAGTAGCTCTTTATTTATTGGCATTATTAGCCCTTTGTCTGGAATATATTTGGAATATATTTTTTCGCCACACTGAGTGTTTGCTTTCAGTTTTGCCTGTGGAGTCTTTTCATGATAGAAATTTTAAAGTTTTATGTAATAAAGTCTATCATTCTTACCCTAATTATTTCTTTTTTATGCCATATTAATATGACAATATTAATATGTCATTCTTAGTTGTTTTTCTAAGCCACATCACACTCCTTCCTATACTTACGTAGCTTTTTTTTTTTTTTTTTTAATTCTGTGAGCTCCTATTCTTTTGACTGCAAGTATTCCTTTGTTTACTTTATCACTGGCTGGTCTAGGGCTTATAGTATAAATTTTTAAGATATCACATATTACCTTCAAATAATTTTATGCCACTTTATATATAAGAACCTAACAAGAATGTGATTTTATGTTCTCTCTCCTGTCCTTTGTGCTATTATTGGCATACATTTTGTTTCTATACATTTATAAACTAATATAATTTATTATTTTTGCTTTAAACAGCCAATCATTTATCTAGTATATATAATTTATTTTTAACAATCTCGAACTTATACAAAAGTTGTAAGTACAGAACAAAGAACTTTTTTTCTTGAACAATTTGAGAGTAAGTTGCCAGCGTGATGCCTCATCACTCATGAATATTATTGATGTATTTCCTGTAAATGAGGGCATTCTCTTACAGTCAACCATCAAAATCCCCCAAATTCAGGTTTCTTCAGTTGTCCCAATAATGTTCTAGCCAGAGGACCCAGTCTAGATCCCATGTCGCAATTGTTTATCATGTCTCCTTGGTCTCCTTCAGTCTGGAACAGTTCCTCAATCTTTCTTTAATTTTCATGACCTTGACATGAAGATTAGGAAAGTTTTATTGTAGAATGGCTCTCAGTTTGGGCTTGTTTTATGTTTCCTCATGAGTAAATTCATGTTATGCATTTTTTGTTAGAAAGACCAAAGCCATGATTCTGTTGTGTTCTTCTTATTGTGTACTATCAGTGGTATAGGATTTGGATTTGGGCAGATGTCTTCCTCTTGGGTTCCACCTGCCTTGGGCTCTAATACCCCGCAATAAGCCATGCTTCCTCAGTTTGACTTTCTTTTCCCACTTGGGCTCCAACGTTCCTGGGCCATTCCTCCTCAGGGACACTCCTCTCACCCTTCTTGGGCTCAAAAACCCTGGGCCAGCCTGCTCCACTGAGTGGACACCCTCCTTTCCAGGCACGCTAATTCTGATACCCTGCTCTGGGCTGCCTCAGTTTCTCCCACATGCCTCAACACTGGCATGGATGCCTACTCTGCCTGGCTCAACCTAATAAGTTCAGGAAAGAACTGTATGGGGAGGGGAAAGGAAAAGGATAGGATGAGGGGTTCAATGAGCTTTTAAAGATATCAAAAAATCAGAAAAATGTATTTTCTATTTTCCCACAAATTGGCCATTTTTGGTGCTCTTTCCTTTGTTTAGATCTGAGTTTTCATCTGGAGCTATTTTCCTTCAGCGTGAAGAACCTCCTTAAACATTTCTTGAAGCACAGGTCTATCATTGCTAAATTTTCTCAGCTTTTATTTTTCTGAAAATGTCTTTTATTTTGCCTTTATTTTTGAAAGATATTTTTACTAGATTTAGAATTCTAGGCTGACAGGTTTTTTTTTTTTTTAATTTCATTCTACTCTCAAGATGTAATTCCATTGTCTTCTGGCTTGCATTGCTTTAAGTAAGTCAGTGGTTTTAAAATTTTCTACCTTTGTATGTAATGTGTCTTTTTTTTCTTTTTGTTGCTTTTAAGATTTTTCTCTTTATCATTGACTTTTCAGCAGTTTAATTATGATGTACCTTGGTGTAGTTTTCTTTGTATTTTTCTTTCTTGGAATTCATTGAGCTTCTTGGATCTGTGCATTTATACTTTTCAGCAAATTTGGAAAGTTTTCAGCCATTATTTCCTCAAATATTTTTCTGTCTTTTTCTTCCTTTTGGGACACCAATTATACATACATTAGATAACTTAATATTGTCCCATAGATCATTGAGTTTCTGCTGATTTTTTTGTTAGCCTTATTTTTCTTTCTGTGCTTCATTTTGAATAGTGTTTATTGCTATTTCTTCAAGTTCCATAATCTTTTTTATGCAAATGGACAATTTTCTATTAAGCTCTTTTTTTTTAAGCACAAGTATTTATTGATGGATCGGTGGTACAATTTTAATGAAACAATAAGGCACAACTGTGGATTAAATCAGTTTGCTGTACAGCCAAAAGGGGGAAAAGCCATAATCTTAGGAACTTTAAATATGTAAATCAAGGAGCCTCTGAATTACCTAACAGATCGGTATCAGACAATTCTTCCCTTTTATACAATTCCTATATTATATCACTTGATCACAAAGTCAGACTGACACTTCACAAAGAATTCCTCATTCGTTTATACTTTATAAAGCTCTTCTAGTAAATTTTTTTATTACAGATATTCTATTCATCTCTAGAAGTTTCTTTTTTTTTTAGAGACAGTGTCTCACTCTGTCACCCAGGCTGGAGTTCAGTGGCCTGATCATAGCTCATTGCAACCTCAAACTCCTGGGTTCAAGCAATCCTCCCACCTGAGCCTCCCAAGTAACTGGGACTATAGGTGAGTGCCACCATGCCCAGCTAATTATTTTTATATTTTGTAGAGATGGGGTCTCACTTTGTTGCCCAGGCTGGTCTCGAACTCCTGGCCTCAAGCAATTCTCCCACCTCAGCCTCCCAAAGTACTGGATTACAGGCATGATCCACTGCACCTGGCCTTAGAAATTTCATTTGGTTCATTAAAAAAATTCCACTTCCCTTCTTTTTAAGTTCATTTTTTTCTTTAAATCCTTAAATATTTTTATAATAGCTGTTTTAAAGAATTTGTTTACTAGTTCTGTTATCCTTGCAATTTCTCTGTGTGTCTATTTTTGGTTTTTCACTTGTGTGTCACATTTTCCCCTTCTTTACAGATATAGTAATTTTTTATTATATGCTGGACATTTTGTAAATTACATTGTTGAGCGTCTAGATGTTGTCTTTGAGGAATGTTAAATTTTGTTCTAGTAGTCAGTTAATTTACTTGAAGATAATTTTAATCTTTTCTGAGCACATACTTTAGCTTTTTAAGAAAAAAATCTACAGTAACTTTAAGGCTACTTTATTGCTATTCCTATTCATGTGACCTTTTTGGGTCTTTACTGAGTGCCCCACATATTCAATGACATGTCCCCAGTCTGGTTTGTCTCAACCTGTGAATTCTCCATCCTGTATGAACTCTAGTAGTGGCTCAGCTTACAGATCCCTCATAGATGTTTTGTTCCTGGTGGTTACTTCCTGTCCAGCCTCATGGAATCTCACTCTGCACACACAGAGTTTAGAATACAGTCAAAGACTCAAGAGGCTCCATATGCATATTTCTCAAGCTCTTTTTCTGGGTAGCTCCCACTTTTCTGCCCACAAGTTCCAGTGACCTCAACAAATTTGAACTCCAAATCTATCTTCTTGGCTTAGTGAGACTATCTGGCACCCCTTCTTCCACAAGTAGCTAATAAATGCCTCTGGGTAGAAAATCTGGGCTATGATTTATTTCCCTTCTTTCAGAGATCACAATATTGTTCTGCCTATTGTTTAACGTCTAAAAGCAGTTGTTTCATATATTTTTTTCATTTTCTAGTATTGTATGGTGGGAAAGATAGCCTTCTATCAGTTACCTCATCATGGCTGGAAGTGGAAGACTATTTTTTTATGAATGTGTATAGTAGCCAACTTCAGCACAGCGGTTTCTGGCTGTCCTGTGGGTCTCTTCTTTTTTCCATTTCTTACAGAGTATATCTAAATTCCTGTTATGAACTAAATGTTGTGTTGCTTCAAAATTCCTATGTTGAAGCCCTAATCATTAATGTGACTATATATGGGGATGGGGCTTTTGAAGAGGTGATAAAAGTGAAGTGGGGTCATAAGGGTGGGACCCTAATCAGATATAACTGGTGCCCTTTTAAGAAGAGGAAGAGACACCAGAGCTCTTTCTCTGCCATGTGAGGACACAGCAAGAAGGTGCCTATCTATAAAACCATGAAGAAGACCCTCACTAGGAAATGAGTTGGCTAGTGTCTTTATTCTCAACTTCCTAGCTTCCAGAACTGTGAGATATAAGTTTCTGTTGTTTAAGCAGCCCAATCTATGATATTTTATTATGGCAGCATGAGTAGATGAATAGAGTTCTTAATTTTTCTCTTACTAAACCCCCCACTTCATTGCCCTTCACCTTCACCTTCCATCCTTTTTCACTGAGAAAATGTATGTCACATGTGTCATCAGGTAGGAACTCCTTCAATTTATTTCCTGACCTCTTTCCTCAATCCTGTTTTCCTGATATCCCTACTCTCTTTTCAAATGTGCCTTCATCTGTACTCATCTTTGCTTCCTTTTCTGTTCCCAGTAGATTTTGCCCATATAATGTGCAGTATTTATCAGACGATTTTCTTTAATTTTTGCCATAGGTAGTGACGTTATGTACTTTGGGGCCATTATGAACATTAGTTTTGACTCAACGAAGAGTAGTTGACCAAAAACTGAATAATTAACTTGAAATATAACATAATTTATCAACATAATTTTTGTTTCCTCTTAACCAGGTCATATTGTCCCCCCCATAATGAATATCCTGGAGGTTACAGATAGTTCATTATTTACAAGCATATAAAATATTTATAAGAAATTATATTCATTTAAAAAAATTACTAAGTTGGCTGGAGGGGTGATCTTACCAAACTGGCAGAGTAGAAGCAATTTGGCTTTACTCTCCCCCATAGAAAAACCAGCACCAAGATTATGACAAGCAATATCCCAGAGCTCAAATTTAAGGCTGAGTTGATCCCTGCAGCTACAGAGAAGTGAAAAACTCCAAGCATAAGAAGCCCGAATCCTCTATTCATGATGCCACCTCCCCAATCTAAAGGCACAACGGAAAATGCCACCGACTCATGGTTTTTAACGGAAAAGTGCAGATTGGGCAGATGCCCGAACTTCCGCAACCATCTTGGATCTCCTTGAAGGAAAACCATTCCTGTAGGACAAGAAGTGGACATCAACCAATGCCTTAATAAGAAACCCCTGAGATAGTTAGAGACAAAGAAAGGTGGGACTAGCAACCCCAGCCTGTGAAATTCTGCTCTTTATCTTAGCCAAAGGAGATACCAAATCAGATTGGCTGTTTAGCAGCACCACTGTGTAGGAGACACACTCCATGGGTCCCCTGGGCATGAGCCCCTAGCTAGTCTTCCCACACAGCTGGTCCCCTTTGGGACCACCCCCCCACCCCCCTCAAACACACACTATCTGGGATGGGCAACATTCTGGACATTTGTGAGAACCAAGGCAAACCTAGGCTTAAGGCACCATCTAATGCTGAAAAAGTGGCAGTGATCTAGGGTTAAGGAGACTCAACAGGAAAACTGCAGAGAACATCTAAGCAAATACATCCTAGAAAGACCAAAACAAACCACACAATGAAAATTGGAATAAATAATCCTTCAATGTGAAGCCATAGATGTATGTCCACAAGGAACAACAGCAAACAGGGAACCATGACCTTCCTAAACAGATAGAGCTAGTGACTGACACTAATGAGATGGTGATGTGTGAGCTCTCAGATTGAGAATTCAAAAGCAATTATAAGGAACCTCAGCAAACTCCAAGATAACACACAAAAGCAATTTAGAAATTTATCAGAGAAATTTAACAAAGAGATTGAAATAATAAAACAAACAAACAAAAATCCTGGAACTGAGAAATATGTTTGCCAAAATGAAAAATGCCTTAGAAGCTTTCAGTAGCAGAATGGATAAAGGAGAAGAAAGAATCAGTGAGCTTGAAGACAGGCTATTTGAAAATATACAGTCAGAGGGGAAAAAAGAAAAAAGAATGAAAAGGAATAAGAAATGCCTATGAGATATAGAAAATAATCTCAAAAGAGCAAATCTAAGAGTCATTGGCATTCAAAGGGAGTTGATAAAGAGCAAGGGTTAGAAAGTATTCAAAGAAATAATAACAGAAAACTTTGCAAACCTAGAGAAAGATATAAATATCCAGGTACAGGAAGGTTAGAGATCACCAAACAGATCCAACCCAAATAAAACTACCCCAAGGTATATATTAATCAAACCCTTAAAGGTCAAGGACAAAGAGAAGATTCTAAAAGCAGCAAGAGAAAAGAAAGAAATAACATATAGAGGCGCTCTGATTTCTCTGCCACAGACTTCTCAGTGGAAACCATACAGATCAGAAGAGAGTGGGAAGACATATTCAAAGTGCTGAAGGAAAAAAAACTGCCAACTGAGAATACAGTGCTTTTCTTCAGACATGAAGGAGAGAGAAAGTCTTTCTCAGACAAAGAAAAGCTTAGAGAATTCATCACTCCCAGACCTGTCTTACAAGAAATGCTAAAGGGAGTTCTTCAGTCTGAAAGAAAAGGATGCTAATGTACAAAAAGAAAACATTTGAAGGTATAGAATTCACTGGTAATAGTAAATAAACAGACAAATTCAGAATACTTTAAAACTGTGGTTTGTCATCCACTTATATCTCTAGTATGAAGACTAAAAGATAAATCTATCAAAAATAATGACTACAGCAACTTGTTGAGATATAGGAAATATAAAAAGGCATAAATTAAGACAATAAAAAGTCAAAATTATGGTGGATGGAGTTAAAGTGTAGAGTTTTTTAGTTTTTCCTTTGTTTCTTTTATTTGTGATCAAAGTTAATTTGTCATCTGTTTAAAATAACTTCTTATATCTATAAGATGTTTTTTATAAGCCTCATGGTAACTACAAAGCAACAACCTATAATAGATGTGCTAAAAATAAAAAGCAATGAATTAAAGCATACTAGCAGAGAAAATCACTTAAGCAGAAAAAGACAGAAAGAAAGGAAGAGTTTTGAAATAACCAGAAAACAAGTAACAAAATGGCAGGAGTAAGTCCTTTCCTATCAATAATAACATTGAATGTAAATAGACTAAATTAAAAGGCACAGAGTGGCCGAATGGATTTTTTAAAATACCCAATCATATGCTGCCTACAAGAAACTTACTTCACCTATAAAAACACACATAGACTGAAAGTGAAGGGATGGAAAAAGATATTCCATGCAAATTGAAACCAAAAAAGAGCAGGAGTACCTATAATTATATCAGATAAAATAAACTTCATGTCAAAGATTGTAAAAAGAGACAAAGTAGGTCACTATATAATGATAAAGGGGTCATTTCAGCAACAGGATATAACAATTGTAAATATATATGCACTCAACACTGGAGCAACCAAATATATAAAGCAAATGTTAATAGATCTAAAGGGAGAGAGAGACTGCAATATGATAATAGTAGGGGACTTCAGCACCTCACTCTCAGTAATGGAAAGATCATCCAGACAGAGAATCAGCAAAGAAACATTGGAGTTAAACTATACTCTAAATCAAATGGACCTGACATTTTACAGAAGATTTCATCCAACTGCTGCAGAATATACATTCTTTTATCAGCACATGGAACAATTTCCGGGATAGACTATACGTTAGGCCACAAAATAAGTCTCAACAAATTTTTAAAAGTTGAAATAATATCAAGTATCTTTTCTGACCACAATGAAATAAATTAGAAATCAATAACAAGAAGAACTTTGGACACTATATAAACACATGGAAATTTAACATGCTCCTGAATGATTAATGAGTCAATGAAGAAATAAAGGAAATTTTAAAAATTTCCTGAAACAAATGAAAATATTAATAGAAACACAACATACCAAAATCTATGGGATATAGCAAAAGCAGTACTGAGAGGGAAGTTTATAAGTGATAAATGCCTACATCAAAAAAGTAGAAAGATGGCTGGGCCTGGTGGCTCACGCCTATAATCCAAGCACTCTGGGAGGCTGAGGTGGGAGGATCGCTTAAGGTCCGGAGTTCAAGACCAGCCTGAGCAAGAGCAAGACCCTGTCTCTACTAAAAATAGAAAAAATCAGCAGGGTGTGATGGCACACACCTGTAGTCCCAGCTACTCAGGAGGCTGAGGCAGGAGGATCGCTTGAGCCCAGGAGTTTTAGGTTGCAGTGAGCTATGATGACACCACTGCGCTCTAGCTAGGGTGACAGAGTGAGACTCTGTCTCAAAAAAAAAAAAAAGTAGAAAGATTTCAAATAAACAACCTAACAATGTAACTCAAGGAACAGGAAAAGCAAGAATAAACCAAACCCAAAATTAGAAGTAGGAAAGAAAGAATAAAGATCAGAGCAAAATAAATGAAATTCAGATAAAAAGAAAACAATACAAAAGATGAACAAAATGAAAAATCGGTTTTTTGAAAAGATAAACAAAATCAACAAACCTTTAGCTAAACTAAGAAAAAAAAGAGAGAAGACCCAAATAAATAAAATCAGAAATGAAAAAGGAGATATTATAACTGATACCACAGAAATACAAAGGGTCATTAGAGACTATTGTATTTATGCCAAATTGAAAAACCTGGATAAATTCCTGGACACATACAACCTACCAAGATTGAACCATGAGGAAACAGAAAACTTGAACAAACCAATAACAAGTAACAGGATTAAAGCAGTAATAAAAAGTTTCACATCAAAGAGAAACTCAATACCTGATGGCATCACTGCTGAATTGTAGCAAACATTTAAAGAACTAATAGCAGTTCTACTGAAACTATCCCAAATCCCAATATCCCTGATGAACATAGATGCAAAAATCCTCAGCAGAAATACTAGCAAACCAAATACAACAACACAGTAAAAAGATCCTTCACCGTGATCAAGTATGATTCATCCTAGGGATGCAAAGATGGTTCAATATACACAAATCAATAAATGTGATACATCATATTAACAAAATCAAGGACAAAAACCATATCATTTCAGTAGATGCCGAAAAATCATTCAACAAGACTTAACATCCAATATCCCTTTATGATAAAAATTCTCAACAAACTGGGTATAGAAGGAATGGATCATACCTTAAAACAATAAAGGTCGTATATGACAAGCCCACATTTAACATCTTACTGAACAAGGAAAAATTGGAAGCCTTTTCTCAATGATCTGGAACAAGACAAGAATGTCCACTTTCATCATTTTTATTTAACATAGTCCTGGAAGTCCTAGCCAGACCAACTAGGCAAGAGAGAGAAATAAAGGGCATCCACATTGGAAAGGAAGAAGTCAAATTATCCTTGTTCACAGAGGGCACAATATTATATTTAGAAAAACCTAAACTCCACCAAAGACCTCTTAGAGTTGATAAATTTAGTAAAGTTGCAGAATACAAAATCAGCATACTAAAATCATAGCATTTGCCAACAGCAGACAATCTGAAAAAGAAATCAAGAAAGCAATCTCATTTACAATAGCTACAAAAAATATAAAATACCTAGGAATAAATTTAACCAAGGAAGCAAACTATCTCTACAAGAAAAACTATGAACCACTGATGAAAGAAATTGAAGAGGACAAACACAAAGAAGGAAAGATACCCCATGCACATGGATCAGAAATCAATATTGTTAAAATGTCAATACTATTCAAGGCTATCTATGGATTTGATGCAATCTCTATCAAAATACCAATGACATTCTTCACAGAAATAGAAAAAACAGTCCTAAAACTTATATGGAACCACAAAAGACCCTGAATAGCCAAAGCAATCCTGAGCAAAAAAGAACAAAATTTGAGGCATCGTACTACCTAACTTCAGAATAGCCTACAAAGCCATAGTAACCAAAACAGTATGGTACTAGCATAAAAACAGACACATAAACCAATGGAACAGAATGGAGAACCCAGAAACAAATCCATGCATTTACAGCAAACTTATTTTTGACAATGGCACCAAGAAAATACACTGGGGAAAGGACAATCTCTTCAATAAATGGTGCTGGGCAAACTAGATAACTATATGCAGGAGAATGAAACTATATTCCTATCTCTCACTATATATAAAAAAATCAAAATGGATTAAGAACTTAAATCTAAGACTTGAAACTATTAGAAGAAAACATTGGGGAAATGCTTCAGGATATCAGCCTGGGCAAAGATTTTTTGTGTAAAACCTCTAAAATACAGGCAACCAAAGCAAAAATAGACAAATAAGATTACATGAAGCTGAAAAGCTCCTGCACAGCAAAGGAAACAATCAACAAAGTGAAGAGACCACCTACATACTGGGAGGAAATACTTGCAAACTATCCATCTGACAAGGGATTGACAACCAGAATATATAAAGAACTCAAACAACTCAATAGCAAAAAAACCAAATAATTTGATTAAAAATAGGCAAAAGAAGACATACAAATGGCCAACAGGTATATGAAAAAATGCTCAACATCACTACTCATTAGGGAAATGCAAATCAGAACCACAATGAGTTATCATCTTACTCCAGTTAAAATGGTTTTTATCAAAAAAAAACAAAAAATAACAGATGCTGGTGAGGATGCAGAGAAAGGGGAATGCTCGTACACTGTTGGTGGGACTATAGATTAGTAGAACCACTGTAGAAAACAGTGTGGAGGTTCCTCAAAAAACTAAAAATAGAACTACCATATGATCCAGCAATCCTACTGCTGGGTATATATCCCAAAAGGGAGGAAATCTGTATATTGAAGAGATATCTGCACTCTTATGTTTATTGCAGTGCTATTCACAATAGCCAAGAGTGTCTATCAACCTAAGTGCCCATCAACAGTTGAATAAATAAAGAAAATGTGGTACATATACACAATGGAATATTATTCAGCCATAAAAGGAAGGAAATTCTGTCATTTTCAGCAACATGGATGGAACTGGAGGTCATTATATTAAGTGAAATAAGCCAGGAGGAGAAAGACAAATATCACATATTTTCACTCATGTGGGAGCTATAAAAATGAATTTTGTGGAGATAGAGAGTACATTGGTGGTTACCGGAGGCTGGAAAGGGTAGCAGGGGGAGGCAGATGGAAAGAGATTGGTTAATGAGTACAAAAATACAGTTAGATAGAAGGCATAAGATCTAGTGTTTGATAGTACAGCAGGGTGACCAGTTAATAATAATTTATTGTATAGTTCAAAATAGCTACAAGAGAAGAATCGGAATGCTCCCAGTATAAAGAAAAGATAAATGTTTTAGGTGATGGATATACCAGTTACTCTGATTTGATCATTACACATTGTATGTGTTAAAATATTACATGTATTCCCCAAATATGTATAATTTGTATCGATAAAAAAAGAAATTACCCTATGCCGTCCCAATTCAACATTAAGAAAGATGGCACAGATCTGTAGTAAAAGCATCAATGTGAGGTGAAGAACGCCAGCGGCTGCCTGCGAGCACGGACCGCTCACTCCGCAAAACAGCATTGCAAATGACAGAGAAACAACGCCGAACGCCCAGCCCAAGAAAACAGGTACAAAATTTTCACAAAGATCGGAGGGCGCACGGAGCACAATAGAGCCCAGAGCGCGGGAAGGACGCGCTCGCCAGGTCGGCGCAACGCGACCTGCCCCCCAAGCGGTTACGCGCCTCCCCATCCACGCAGTCAGGGACAAGCCCAGAGTTGGGGCAGGGCGGTTGCACAAGACAACAGACGCTGTGGAGTTGGAGTAATCACGAAAGCCAAACACAACCCTCAGCTGCAGTATACAGAGACCGCGCAGGGCTGGGGATCACGCTGGGCGGAGATTCAGCTTCCCGGGACAGTGCGCGGAACCTCAGACCGGCACTGCGTCACTGGAAGTCAGCGGGACTGGGCCAGGAGTTTAACGGGGAGCGGGACACGCCCTTAGAGGCTGCTAGCAACTGCCACTGCGGCCGGCGGAGAAAAACTGCGCTCCCGGCGCGATCGGAGCCCGGCTGTGCGCCAGGCTGGCGGCGGCCGCCATCTTTACAGCCGCCCGCCCGGAGCCGTGAGCCGCGTCTCTGGCTCCGCCCCGGCCCGGCCCGGGGCTCTTCCACTGGGGCGAGACAGGCTTTGCCTTTGGTGGCCAGGGACAGCTGCATCCGTGGGTTCCAGGTGGGACGAGATCCTGGAACTGTAGCAGCGGGACCTTTGGGTATTGGAAACAGTTTGCAGCTCGTCCATCTGGTTCTGCTACCCCGGCTCTGGCCTCCCACAAGTCTGCTACGTGCTGGTCCTAGTGCCCGCCCCTTCAGATCCCAGCCCTCCTGTAGCCCAGAGATTGCTCATTTTGAAGGTTGCTGGCTATAGTGACTCATTTGGTATAACTGCTAGTTCCCATGACAACCAAATACCTCAAGAGCCACAGGCTGAACCAGAGCAGCTCCCCATAATCCTGCCCACTTCAATAGGGAATTTCGTGCCATCCAAGAGCACTTCCAGCGGCCACTACTCCCCCCTCCCCGTGGAAACATCCCCCCGGTGGAGACTGCTGGGGATAGAGACAGCCACCCGCCTCACCTTGGGGTCTAGTGGTGGAAAAGGGGTGCACCATTGGAGATCCCCCATCAACCAGTATCACGCGGAGACACACATCAGAAGGGCAGACACGTGGCTAGATGAGCAACCTCTGAGCTGTGTAGAATTTTCCCAACTCAGCTCTCACACTGCAGCCAAAAGAAATTGTGTTTCTACCTGCACCTCAGGAGAAGCAGGGTCAAAGTAACCCCTAGGAGCTACAAGGCCCCTCCCAAAGCACAGGGCTTTTGCATACCCCAACTGGGGAATCAGAGTCTGCCACAGACATAACAGAATACCTAGCTAATAGGGAGCGGAGGACTCATATCCTCAAGTACAATTCCTTAGCTCAGAGCCCAAGCTGGGAGGTCATTCTCACCACACTCCACTGGGAAGAGGAGAAGACCACAGGTCAGAGTTAACTCAAGATCCACCAAACTTGCTAAAATACACCTAAGGCAATACAGGCCACTACTTCTCTCCCTGGCTTTGTCAAGAAACAATAATTGTGAGCCTGGTGACAGGGCCATAAACTAGCTCTAACACCCCCAGCTCTCGACCAAGAGGCCAGATGAGAAAAAACCAGCGAAAGAACTCAGGGAACATGAAAATCAGAGTGAAAAGTCACCCCCAAAAGAAATTATCAGTTCCTCAGCAATGGATACCAACCCAAATGAAATGGGTAGAATGACAGAAGAGGAATTTCATTTATGGATTATAAGAAAGCTCAATGAAATTCAAGAGAAAATTGAATCCCAGCACAAAGAAACCACAAAAAAAATGCAAGAAATGAATGAAAAATTCTCCAAAGAAATAGAAATATTACGGAAAAATCAAATAGAAATCCTAGAAATGAAAGAAGCATTCAAGGATCTACAAAACACAGTGGAAAGCCTTAAGAATAGGCTGGACCATGCAGAGGAAAGAATTTCAGAGCTAGAAGACAGCTCCTATGCACTAAATAAATCAGCCGAAGAGAAAGAACACAAAAACAAGAGGCAGGAAAAAAGCATACAAGAAATGTGGGATTATGTAAAGAGGCCAAACATAAGGATCATAGGTATCCCTGAGGGAGAGGAGGAAAATTTGCATAGGCTGGAAAATTTATTTGAAGGAATAATAGAGGAAAATTTCCATGGCTTAGCCAGAAATCTCGATATCCAAGTACAAGAAACACACAGGACTCCTGGGAGAGTCAACGTGAAAAGGCATTCACCACGCCACATAATTATTAGACTGACCAAAGTAAACACAAAAGAGGCACTCCTCAGAGCTGTAAGACGAAAAGAACACATAACCTACAAAGGGAAACCGATCAGATTAACTGCAGATTTCTCAGCTGAAACCTTACAAGCCAGAAGGGAATGGGGAGACATCATCAATCTCCTAAAACAAAACAAAGGTCAACCCAGAATTCTGTATCCTGCCAAACTAAGCTTCTTATATGAGGGAGAAATTAAGACCTTTCCAGATAAGCAATCACTGATAGAATTTGCGAAATCCAGACCGGCCTTGCAAGAAATGCTTAGACCTGCATTATACACTAAACAGAGCAACAGACACCCACCTATGTAAAACTACACAAAAGCTAAAACCCCAGAAACCAGATTCCACAATGATACAAGAGGTAAAACAAAAGATACCACCCAACAGAATAATCAGAAATTTACCCCAAATATCAATTCTCTCAATAAATGTAAATGGCTTGAACTGCCCATTGAAGAGACATAGGCTGGCTGAATGGATTAAAAATACACACCAAGTATCTGCTGTCTTCAGGAAACACACCTCACACACAAAGATGCATTCAGACTCAAGGTGAAAGGATGGAATACAATTTTCCAGGCTAATGGAAACCAAAAGAAATCCAGAGTAGCCATCCTCATTTCAGATGACATAAACTTTAAAGCAATAAAAGTAAAGAAGGACAAAAATGGACACTATATAGTGGTGAAGGGAAAAATCTCACAAGAAGATTTAACCATCCTAAACATTTATGCACCCAACACAGGAGCGCCCAGGTACATAAAGCAAATACTGCTAGATCTAGACAACATAATAAGCAGCAACGCCATAATAGCAGGGGACTTCAACACCCCACTGACAAAACTGGACAGATCCTCCAAACAAAAAACAAATAGAGAAATAAAAGACCTAAACAGGACTCTAGAACATTTGGGCCTAACAAATATCTACAGAACACTCCACCCAAATAACACTGAATATACATTCTTCTCATCAGCTCATGGAACTTTCTCTAAAATTGACCACATCCTAGGCCACAAGACAGATCTAAACAAATTCAAAAAAATATAAATCATACCATGTATCTTTTCAGACCACAGCAGAATAAAATTAGAAATCAATTCCAACAGAAACTCACATCGCCCTCCAAAAATGTGGAAACTAAACAATCTATTGCTGAAAGATTATTGGGTCAAGGAGGAGATTCAAATTGAAATCAAAAGATTCTTTGAACTAAACGATAATGGGGACACAAGTTATCAAAATCTGTGGGATACAGCAAAAGCAGTCCTGAGAGGAAAACTTATCGCCCTAAATTCCCACATCCAAAAAACAGAAAAGTCACAAATCAGTAAACTAACGAATCATCTTAAGGAAATGGAAAAGGAAGAGCAAAGCAATCCTAAAGCCAGCAGAAGAAAAGAAATAACCAAAATCAGAGCAGAATTAAATGAAATCGAGAACAAAAGAACAATACAGAAGATCAATGAAACGAAAAGCTGGTTCTTTGAAAAGATAAACAAAATAGACAGGCCACTTGCCAGGTTGACCAGAAACAGAAAGGAAAGGACTCTAATAAGCTCAATTAGAAATGAAAAAGGAGAAGTCACAACTGATACCGTGGAAGTACAAAACATCATCTTTGAATACTACAAAAATCTCTATGCCCACAAACACGAAAACGTGGAGGAAATGGACAAATTCTTAGAAACACACTACCTCCCTAGGCTCAACCAGGAAGAAACAGAATTTCTAAACAGACCAATATCAAGCACCAAAATTGAAGCAGTAATTAAAAATCTACCCACAAAAAAAAGTCCTGGACCAGATGGGTTCACACCTGAATTCTACCAAGCCTACAAAGAAGAACTGGTGCCTATACTGCAGAAATTATTTGAAAATATCCAGAAGGATGGAATCCTCCCAAACTCATTCTACGAAGCCAATATCACCTTGATACCAAAGCCAGGAAAGGACACAACAAAAAAAGAAAACTACAGACCAATACGCCTTATGAATATAGATGCAAAAATTCTCAATAAAATCCTTGCAAACCGAATTCAAATGTACATCAAAAAATAATCCATCATGATCAGGTGGGCTTTATTCCCGAGATGCAGGGATGGTTCAACATACGCAAATCTATAAATGTAATTCACCATATAAATAAAAGCAAGAACAAAGATTATATGATCCTTTCAATAGATGCAGAAAGGCTTTTGACAAAATCCAGCATCCTTTTATGATAAGAACTCTTAACAATATAGGCATAGATGGCTCATTCCTAGAAACGATAAACCCACAGCCAATATCATACTGAATGGGGAAAAATTGAAGGCATTCCCCCTTAAAACTGGCACCAGACAAGGGTGCCACTATCTCCACTTCTTTTCAACATAGTGCTGGAAGTCTTGGCCACAGCAATTAGACAAGACAGAGGAATTAGGGGCGTCCAGATGGAGGCAGAAGAGGTCAAACTTTCACTATTCGCAGACGATATGATATTATACATAGAAAACCCCAAAGATTCAACCAAGAGATTACTGGAATTGATAAATGAATTCAGCAAAGTCTCAGGATACAAATTAATACACACAAATCCATAGCCTTCATATATGCTAATAACAATCAAGCCAGAAACAAATTAAAGATGCAATACCTTTTGCAATAGCAACAAAGAAAATTAAATATTTAGGAACATATCTAACTAAGGAGGTCAAAGACCTATATAGAGAGAATTATGAAACACTGAGAAAAGAAATTGCAGAGGACGTAAATAGATGGAAAGCCCTACCATGCTCTTGGACAGGCAGAGTCAACATAGTAAAAATGGCTTTGCTACCTAAATTAATTTACAGAATCAATGCAATCCCTATCAAAATACCAACATCATTTTTTGCCGATCTAGAAAAAATAATTCTATGCTTCTTGTGGAACCAGAGAAGACCCCGTCTAGCCAAAGCAATCTTAAGCAAAAAGAACAAATTGGGAGGCATCTGTCTACCAGACTTCAAACTATACTACAAGGCTATAGTAACCAAAACTGCATGGTATTGGCACAAGAACAGACACGTAGACCAATGGAACAGGACCGAGAACCCAAATATAAAACCAACCTCATACAGTCACCTGATCTTTGACAAATTCCAGAAAAACGTACACTGGGGAAAAGATTCCCTATTCAACAAATGGTGCTGGGAAAACTGGATGGCCATATGTAGAAGACTGAAAGTGGACCCACACCTCTCACCTCTCACAAAAATCAATTCACAATGGATAACAGATCTAAACTTAAGACATGAAACCATAAGAATTCTCGAAGAAAACGTTGGAAAAACTCTTATGGACATTGGCCTAGGCAAAGAATTTATGAAGAAGACCCCCAAAGCAATCACAGCGGCAACAAAAATAAATACATGGGACCTGATCAAATTAAAAAGCTTCTGCACAGCCAAGGAAACTATCACTAGAGTGAACAGACAACCTACAGAATGGGAGAAAATATTTGCATGCTACACCTCTGATAAAGGGCTGATAACCAGAATCTATACAGAACTTAGGAAAATCAACAAGAAAAAATCAAACAACCTTATTAAAAAATGGGCAAAGGACATGAACAAAAACTTTTCCAAAGAAGACAGAATGATGGCCAGCAAACATATAAAAAAGTGCTCAACTTCTGTAATCATCAGGGAAATGCAAATCAAAACCACAATGAGATATCACTTAACTCCAGTGAGATTGGCTCATATCAAAAAATCCCCAAATAACAAATGTTGGCGGGGATGTGGACAGATAGGAACACTCATACACTGCTGGTGGGACTGCAAATTAGTACAACCTCTATGGAAAAGAATATGGAGATACCTCAAAGAATTACAAGTAGAATTACCATTTGGCCCAGCAATCCCACTACTGGGTATTTATCTAAAGGAAAAAAAGACATTTTATAATAAAGACATCTGCTCTCGAATGTTCATAGCAGCACAATTCACAATTGCAAAGTTGTGGAAACAACCCAGGTGCCCATCAATACACGAGTGGATCAATAAAATGTGGTATATGTATACCATGGAGTATTACTCAGCAATAAGGAACAACAGTGAATTAACACATCTGGTATTATCCTGGTTGGAGCTAGAACCCATTCTTCGAAGCGAAGTATCACAGGATTGGAAAAACAAGCACCACTGGTACTCACCATCAAACTGGTACTAACTGATGAACACTTACATCACACAGGGCAATAACATTCATCTGAGGGCGGGCGGGCGGGAGGGGGGTGGAAGGGATGGGAAAAACTCACTGAATGGATGTGGGGAGCACAGTTTGGGGGATGACCACGATTGTGGGTCTGACACGGGCAGAACAGGGGCAATGTGTATGGCCAAAGTGTTGTACCCCCATGATATTCTGAAATTAAAAAAATAAAATAAAAGAAAAAATAAAAAAATAAATAAATAAATAAAAAAGCATCAATGTTTTCCCCAGCCCTTCCTTTTGTTTGTGAAAGTCAAATGTCTAAACATTTATTTATTTATTTTTTTTTTAATTTTTTTTGGTCTAAACATTTATTGATGAATAGGCATAAAAGGTAAGCTTTCAATAGCTATAAAAATATTCTAGTGCTGGTTGAGACAGAAGAGTAAAGGGATAAGGTTTTGAAAAAATTTAGGCTTCACAGTTTTTAAGAACAAGCCATCTTTATCTTTATGAATCTTTTCGTCCCATAATTCTCAAATGTATCAGCAAGTACTGCCTTCACTTATCAATATAAGAACATGACTGATGATAAGACATAAAGAAATAAGGGCTATTTGCTTTGTATTACAGAAAGTGCAGAGGAAGGCAGTCCAAGGCTGATCACCCACAATGCCAGTAAAAATGGAGTCTTTGTGTATTTTTACTCCACATTCCTTAGGGTCTTCCTGCTTGTTCGCTCATGGTTGCAGCATGGCTGTTTACCTCCAGTCTCACGTTCACTTACCAGGCCGGAAGAAAGGGGGAAGAGCATAGTGGTAGAAGGCAATATGATCGTCGATCCTTGTTTATTAGGAAAGCCAAAGTTTCCCCCAAACCCCACAGTCAAGATTTTCACTGATATGTTTTAGTCTATAGCTTTGTCACCAGGCCTTGTCTAACTGCTGGGGAGGAGAGGACTTTGGGTGGAGTTCAGGTGAATTAATCAGCAGAGTCTGTCTCATTGGATGTGGATCTGAACTGCCAATCATCGGTCATTATTTAAAAGGACATTCCTCCTTGCCAGAAAAGCTGTTGTGTGGGTTGCAGTAAAACAGCAAAACAACAGAGGAACAATCAAGGCAGATGAGAAGCAAGCTAGTGTTTAAAAAATCAGTGCATCAGTGCTACAACTGAACTCTGGTCTAAGGCCCTTTCCTCTCCCAAATTCCTGTGGTCAACCATTCAGAAAGACTAAAAAGGCCAACTAATAAAGAACCACAGCACCCAGAGTCAGCAAACCATCTCATAATGTGATCCAGGGCCTAAAAAAGACTTGTACGAGGAAACTTCAACAGTTTGACAAGCTATGAAATTGCGAATTTTCTCATCAGCAATCTTTTCATTTGACAGTATAGTAGTTAAAAGTCCAGGCTCAGGATTCAGGGAAAACTGGGTTTAAATCTTGCTTCAGCCACTTTACCAGCAATATGACCTTGGGCGATTTCAGCCCTCTTGGCCTTTGATCTTTAAAATTTCCTCACCCTCATCTCCCTACCAAATCCTAATCTAATATGAAAAAGTACATGTTGGGTTAATCAAAGCTTTAGATTTACTTTGAAAAATCCCATTTCAGAATATGGGAAACGTGTAGAATTACTGGGGAATGTTGCTCAGGACAATGAAAATCATTGCCAGTTTTTGCATTTTAAGCATTACTTCCTGATATCATGTCATGGGTTGTGACCATGCTTCCAGTGCTGCCTTCCACCCCACTTTCTCCCATCCCCACTCCCATGGGAAATGAAATAGAGCCCTTTGGGGCTCAGATTTGTAGTCTGCCAAAGTGTTCAAACTGCAGCATGATTAAGCTAGAAGAGAACTTGGAGATTTTTGTGCTAAGCTTTTACCTTTTATGAGAGGAACAGCTGATTATCTGAGAAATTATATGACATCCCCAAAGTCAGACAACTACAAAACTGAGACCAGAACCTGATTTTCTTGTGTCCTTTGCTAAACTTATAGCTTCTATATCTTTTTCCTCTTGGAGAATTCTAAAGAAATGGAATATATATGAATATTTTACTGGTGAGACAAAAAGCAATAATTAAGAACCATTATACATCTATTTAGTTCTACCCTTAAAAACACAAGGATAACTTTCTTTTAAAGTTACTAGATCTTGATATGACACAAAAACACAGTATAATTTTTAGAGATATCCTCTAAGTTTTCCCAAATAATGTGCAGAATGTCCACTAAAAATGCACAGATAATAAGAAAGTGGATTTATATAATACTGTATATACCTGGAAGTTAATTGTTGTAATACTGATATCCTGAATGGTTGGGTTCGTTAAGCTTATTGTAATAGATTTACAAAATCAATTTTTAAATCATTTTTAAAATGCATTTAATTTGGTGACTTCTCTGGTTAACTAATTCTCAGGGACTCAGCAAAAATGTAATGTGAATTTGGTCTGAACTTTATTTAAAATTTTGGAAGTGTTAGTTTTTAAAATAAATTGAGATTTGTACATACAGGCTGCCTAATGTTTTGAAAGAATAATTGAAAACAGCAATTTGGAATGGGATACAATTTGAACTTACATGGAAAACACATATAAACTGTAGTGTTGCTTCTTAGGTTCAGTTACAACAACTCACAAAAACAAGTCAAGTTCTGTTTTGCAGCCTTTTTCCTTAGTATCATTTACCCGTTAGGAAATGCTGCTTAGCAGATGGTAGGGCTCATACACTATCAGTCAAACTGCCGGCCAAACTCAGAGCTAGTGGGAGGGTTGGCAAAGACCATTTTCCGTGAAAATGCAAGGTTTTTTTTTTTTTTTCCTTCTGTGTACTTTGGCAAGCAACACAGAGAAAAGCCTTATGTTGATGAATTTGGAAAGTCTAAATAATGTAGTTAAGTAATGCAGTTGTCTTAAAAATGTAAAATTGCTTGATTAATAATGTAATTGTTGCTTTACAGTTGTCTTTCACTTTAAACAGCTATGACTTTTTGTTTGTTTGTAAAAGATATATAGCGTGTGGACTTGCAAACGGTTATAAAATCACCTTTAGATTTTTACAGTGCTGATGACTCATCTTCTCACTTGTGGGAACAAAAAACCTGGATAGCTATTAAAACTAGTACCATGTTGTAGAAAAACCAGATGGTTCAGGCCTGTTTGATTAAATTAAATTGTAAAACAAAAGTATATTCTTGATGACTTTTCAAATCCATGTTTTGATAACCTCAGGGGTCAGTCCGACCTTATTTCACCAAAGCAGAGAGTGGTTCCAGGTTTCATAGCGCTATGTGCTGTGTCGACTTTAGATAAGGGAAGTTTCCAAAACCACATTGCTCTATCAAGGAACTATGTGTGTGTTGGCTCGAGTTGTGGTGTGGGTGAAAAAGCAGATGAAACAAAACATTTAAAAATTGCTTTAGGAACAGTTTATTTATGGTAGAAGGTTGCTCTACCCACAGACCTCACTTTCATCACTTTAGCCTTAATCAGTAATGCTATATAAGTTAAAGAGTTTACAAATGATTTTGATCGAAAGTTTTCATGACTTTTAAATGATAGAAGAAGTTCCATTAATTTTAGTAGGAACCACCCTTACAAAATGATTTAGCATATGTAAAAAGAAAAACTACACCCCAGAAAGAGGCAGCCATGTGGAAGTTGAGAGGGTGTGCTCTGGAGTCTGGGTGGCCGGTTCTGTCCCTAGCTGTGTGTCCCTGGGCATGGTGCTTAATCTTTTTGTTTCTAAGTTATCTCATTTGTAAAACGGGGATGATGGAGAATTTATGTTAGGACTAACAAGATATAAATTTGAGAAGTTGGGTTGGGGCCATGTTGTTGAGGCCTTGAGTACCCCTCAAGGCTTTAACCAGTGGACAGTGAGGGACCATCACAATTCAGTGACATGATGTCAGACTTAGAAGCCATTCTTTATCCCCTTCACCCTTCCTCCTTCCCCCTCCTCCTGCCCTGGGTTGGTCGAGGCGGTTGGGTGAAGTCTGGAGGCGGAAGAGGATTTCTCTAAGAGTGAGCACTAGGATAGCATTGTGGGAATGAAAAGGAAAGGGCCCACGTGAGAACTAAAGCATTACCAGAATGCTGGGATCAACCGTATGTCGAGTGGAAGGCTGAGCGAGGAGGCTGACAGGGCAGCACTGAGGCTGGGGGACTGGAGGGGTGGGAGGCCCGGAAATAATGAAGCTAGGAGCAGACCCAGCTTCTTTACTGATCTTAAATGCATGACTCCTACCACTCACCACTTATTCCTGACTCATGCTTCCTGTCTTGCTAAGTGTTTTTCTTTCCATACCATACAGTATTCCATCGAAATGGTTGGTGAAGCCTAATTCATTTCAGCAGTTTACCATCTGTTTCAGGTGGCTTGTGATCTGCACTGAAGCAATTAACTCAAGAGTCTGTGTTTTATATTCCGAAGATAACATCCTTTTATCGAACTATAGGGTAACATTAAATAGGAGAGAACTGCCAACCCTGCTCCTTCCCCCGCCTTCCCTCATCCCATCATCTTCAATTTCTTTCGTTCTGTTGATTTATTCCTTCATGTCTATAAATGTGTTCAATTCACTCCTTTCCTAGAAAACATTTTTCAATCCTGCTTCTCTCTTGAGTTAGTGTTTTATTTTTCTCTTTTTCTGTGTGGTCAAACTTCTTGACACTACCTCCCACCTGCCTACTGGGACACTAAAAAACTGCTTTAAACCGTCTCTACCTGGGTGTTCCAAAGGCACAAGTCAATTCATCATTTCCTTCCTCCAACCTTTTTTTTCTCCTATATCCTGTCCAACCCTCTCTTTCTCCTGTACCCTGTTTCTAAATGAATGGCACCATCATCTACTCAATTGACTGAGTCATAATTTGGAAATTGCCTTTGACTTCTCTCTTTTAGCCCCCACTGCATATTCTTTCTTCCTTTTACCTTGTAATCTTGCTCTCTTTCTCCTCTACATTCTGTCTGCCACTTATTAGCTATCAGTGACATTATTATCAAAGCTACTTAATTGGTTTTCCAGCATCTACTCTGGACTTTGACCTCCCAACACATTTTTCATTTGCCCACCAGAGTTGTCTTTCTCACATCACATTTACTCTTGTCTCGTTCCTGGTTAAAATCTCTCCTGGACTCCTCATTGGTTTTTACATGCTGCACAAAGCCTTTCACGTTCAGCCCCTTACTATCTCTCAGCTTCATGCTCCATCGTTGCCCCGCAGTAGCCCTTAGCTCTAGCCATGCAGAGTCACTCTCTGTTACCCAAGTGCAAGGCACTGACTCTGGCCATATGCCTTCACCCATCACACTCTCTGTGCAGGGCCCTCTTCTCTTCTTTCTTGCCTGACTCATCCCTCCTTAGACCCAGCTCAGTTGTCATCTCTTACAGAAAGGCTGCCTTTGATCTTCTGCCTTCTCCCTTAGCCTTCCTCCCTGTTCCCAAGTCCCTGAGGCACTTTTTACTCTGTTATAATGGCCTATTTTCTGTTTTCTTCTTGGACTATATGTGTCTTGAGGACAGGGACAGTGTCTTACCTGCTTTGAATTCACAACCTCTAGATGCTCAATAAATGTTGGTTGAATGAATAAAAAATGATTTTTCCCTTTCAGCCCCATCATTACAAACTTGGTCTCATTGAGGTCCCAGGAATTTCTTGATCATTAAATCCAATTGCCTATGCTTACTTCTCATCTTCCTTGTTCTTTCAGTTGCATTTGATTGTGCTTCTTTCGTGAATGCTCTTTTTTGGCTTCTGTGGCATGCCATTTCCTGGTTCTTTTCTCTGGGAATTATTTCTTTATCCTCATGATAGGTTTCTCGCCCTGCCCTCTCCCCACACCCCTACCCCCAGCTCTCTGGCTGTACCTCCAGCATTGACCTTGGCTCTCTCTGGGTCTTGGCAGTTATAGTCAGGCTTTCAACCACCACTCTATGATGTTGGTATTGCTTTGGAATCATTATAGGGACATTTCCAACTTCCCTACCATTTGGAAACTTTAACATTTTCAATCTCAATGAATGTGAGGCCAGTGGTACCTTTGATGTGCAGCAATGTTGGGAGAGTGAGCTGGTTTTGGAGGAAGAGAAATTTAATTTTAGATTCATTGAATGTGAAATGTCAATGAGGCATTACATTAGAAGGTTCTAGAAGTGTCTGAAAAGTCATAGAGTCACAGAATTCTGTATATAGAGCAACTTTAGAGTTATGTGGTTCAACCTCTTTCGTGGGATAATATTCCTCACAGATATTCTTGAGGTTTTACAGAGCAATATAATAACACCCTCTTCCTTATCTGAGTTTGGAACCAATGGAGAAGTAGACAGATGGAGATCAAAATACTGTCTGATACAGCTGATAGGAAACTATGGCTTGAGATTAGTGACCAAGGCTAGTACTTCATTCTTTCATTCCTGAATCAGATAGACTCACCCCTCAGTCACTGCACAGCTGGGCAACTGCAGGCCTCCCCTGTGCTGTGAGGGCAGATCAGGATGGATGGATGCATCTTGCATTCAGGTTAAGGCAGGGTGGAGCAGGAGCTGAGTTACAGGCCTGGTTTTTTCTCCCAATTCCCCTATAAGGTATGTTCCTCCTCTTCTCCTGGGGAGAAGTGAGGGGTGGAGAGAGAGGCCCAGAGTGTTAATGAAGTATTTCCAGGTGGAGATATGAGGCCAAGGGAATGAAGCATCTCCATTAACAGTAATATTTATACAGCTTCTGGTCTAGTGCTTTCTGTGCTTGAGAGTGTATTGACTTTGGGATGCATTCTGTTCCATTTTAGAAAAGATTAGATAAATTAGAAATTTGTTCCTTATATAAGAGCAGAGAAAGTGGCCTCGCCAGTATCTTTTGTTCTTCTACTGCATCCACAAGGAATAAGATCAAATTCGTCAATTATTTAAGCATAACTGTCATTTTATTTTCTAGTCCTTTCATGGTTACCTGTTCCTAGTTCACTCAACTGTTTGTCCTTCTGTGACAGTTTCTAGCCTCAACCCTCCCTGTCTCCACCCCTGCCACTCTCTTGGCTGCCATCCTCTAAGAATTCCCTATTTGTACATTCCTCATAGAGTGGGTTGGACCATGTTTTCTCCCCACTTCTGAGTGGGCCCACACTCTGAAGGGCAGGGGAGCTCTCCAGGCAGTAAGTCACCTGGATCCCTTCGTACCCTTATACTGAGCTTCCTCCTTTCCTGTTCCTGAGGTTTCCCTTCAAGGAGTAATGTGAGAGAAGACTATACAAGACGATGTGAATCTGTAACCACATGATTTATTACTCACCACTGAGTTGGATCAGAATTAGTGGGAGAAGCAGCAACCCAGGGTGTCTCTTGAGCACCCAGGTTCAAGTTAATCCTTTTACGTGGAAAGCACTCTCCTGGGTCATTGAGGTCTCTGCACTAGTTATGGTTCACTTCATAGCTTGAGGATTTCCTCGTAATGCTGTTTGCATCATGAAGGAGTTCTTTGCTAGAGCAACAGGAAGTGGAGGATGCACCGTGCTGAGACCCTTAACCCCACAGGGTCTGATTCCCATTGTGTTCCTGGCTTCTGTCACTCTTGTGGTTAAAAGAATGTACACCATCCTACATTTCTGCCCTCTCCCTCTTTATTTTGTTTTTCTCCTTTCCCTACAATGTGGCTGATCTGTTTGGGTTTTCCCAAATTTTCTAATTTATCTTCTATTTCCATTACTAATCTTGATGTCTCCCTGATTCTCTTATACAATGGCTTCCTCCTCCAATTAGTGCTTCACATTCAACAATGCCTAGAGCTAGAAAAAAATATTCCAAGTATGATCTTATTAGTGCAGCATCCAGTGCAAGTATCACCTCCCTTAAAGTGGACATTCATGTAGCCTCTCTTTACCTCCCTTAGAAACTGTGCTAGCTAGACTCACCATTGACCTGCAAGGGTTGGCAAAAACTTTGTGAATATTGACCTTTCTGTGACCTGACACAGATGACACCTTCTTCAGCATTAAATCTCTCTCAAAACTTAGACTCAGTGACAATCCCTCTTGGTTTTCTGTCCATCTCGCTGACCGTTCCTTTTAAGATTCCATTAGGGATAACATGTCCCCGTGGACTTCTTGTGTGATGGTGTTTATAAGGCTCCATCATTGTTTCTCTGTTCTTCTCACTCCATCCTTAATCCCTGGGTGATTTCAAATACTTACTTTATGTTACATGCTGTTTACTCATGACTCCTAAATCTATTTATCTCCAGACAGCTTTCTCTTCTGAGACTCAGGCCTTTGTATTAATGGGTAACTCCACTTGAATGTTTCAAAGTATCCACTACCTACCATGTCCACTTCCCACCTCTCTGTCTTATGGGACTACTCCCCATCCTTCATATTCCAGACCTTTTTTGGTAAATGACATCATCACTTGTCACCCAAATTAGAACTGTGGTGGTTGTCCTAAACTTCTCCTTTTCTTTTTATTCTCCACATTCAATGAGTGGCTAGTAATTGATACCAATTCAAGATGTATTTTCACATAGTAATAAATATAAGGTGGGATTCACATTATTTCAAATTTTGCCATATAGTGAGGCTTATATTTTTATTGCACTATTTTAAATCTGCAGAATTCAAATTCGTATAAAATATATCCGCACCACCCTAAGAACTATGCTAGGTTTTTGCTATGAGTTATCACGTGTAATCTTCCTCAAATATTTGTGAATTAGCTATTGTTCTTTCTATTTTGCAAGTTAAAGAAGTGATCCTTGGGGAAGTGGGAGTGGTAGGGTTGAGTTTGACCTACTGTACAGCCCTTTCCACTTCATAGAGAGTGTGAATTATACTCCTTAGTACTTGGATGAAAATGAATGTCATATTTATTCCTTTACAACAGGTCAATTGCAGCATGTCCGCACCCATTTAAGCAGTAAATTCAACCTCAATTATCAAATTCAATTCTAATACCCTCCTGCCCCTGTTCCTTGGTTGTGCAAGAGTCTAAAGACATATCTCACAGCCCAGGTATCCAAGAAGAGCACTGGACTGGAGTGCACACTGGCAGTTGTGGCTGTGCTCACTGCCCAAATTGACACAGTCTCCTGAAGGCAGGAGACTCCACAGTTTCTGAGCACAGCTTGGGCATGGGGACCGTGGCCCTCAAGGCAGCTCTCAAGGTGGTCAGTTGCTGTGGCTTTCTGATGGCACCCATTAGAGGGCCTGTCATCTCCTAGGAGGGTCTGCATGGGAATGTAGGACAGGTGACTGCCATAATCCTCCATCCCTTCCCTAAGTCTCAGGAATCCCTCCAATCTCCCCATGCCCCCACCCCCAACACCAGCAACACTTTTCTACTGATTGATCCAGTTTCTCTCTGGAAGGGTGGGTATTTTTGTGGGGTGGTTTGGCTTCTGGTGCTTGGCAACTTCTTTTGGCCCTGATGCATGAATGCCATGAAAGGACTCAGATATTAGCACACAAAACTTAAATGTCTTCCTATTTCTTCTGGCCTCCTACAGCAAAGAGAGCAAAACAAAAATCAATGTTTTAGTAGTTTATTTGCCAACTGCTGTGATGTCTCTCCTACTAAATGTACTGATGGGGGGCATTGTGCCATGTACTAGGGATATAGCTATGGAACAATGTTCACTGAGTATCTCCCATATTCTAAGCACTGTTCAGACATACTCAACATGTGTTATCTTATTAATCTCACCACTCAGTGCATTTGGTATTATACTCATTTTATATTGAGGAGACAGAGGCTAGGGTCATAGCAATTTAGAGGTTAAATCAGCATTTGAGGTAGAGTTTATTGAATCTAAGTCTTTTTTCCCCCCTAGTGCATGATAATGCCTATCCTTGAGCTTGGGTTGAACTAAAATGCTGAGGTCTTTATCTGAACTGCTGGCCAGCTGTTCTCCTTACATCACTGCTATTCTCAACCTAAGCACAACAGTTTCTGTTATTCCTGTTTAATTTCATCTTGTTGATTTTGGTTCTGATTCCAATATTCAGTGAGTTAGCTATGTCTTCCAGCCTTGTGGAATTCACTGATTTGATAGACATGATGCTTAAAGTCTTCTCCACGTTGAAAAAATGTGGAACACAAGTCCCATCTACTCCCCCTTTCTGGGCTCTTTCTCCTACCCCTAAGCTGTGACATGCCTCTCTGAATTTGTTTTTTGTTAGTTATCCATCCACAGTTTGTATTGTCCCACAGCTCTCATACTGTGTGGAATATGGGGTGGTTTGTTTGCTAGCGGGAGGCCGAGTCAGGAGCATGGTTACCAGGGTGGGGCAGGTTCTGGTGGAGTGAGGGGCAGACTGTCCCATAGCAGGGCGTGGTAGGGCATGGTCTCCAGAGTATTTGACTGTTGTCTAGGGGGCCAACCAGCTACAGCCTGGCCAGGTGGTGAGCATGGAAGAATTTCAGCCTGCCACCTAAAGCTATTAGGTGGGGCTGGAAAAGAAGGCATCTAAAAGGGGTATGATTAAAGGACCAGAGAAGGGTGTCAGAGCTCAAGAAAAATGAGGAGAATGTCCTCTGAGGAGGGCTGCCCATTCATTTCAGGTCTGAGTTTCAGTGGGAAGAAGCAGACATCCACCCAAGGTGGGAGGGAGGGGCATGGAGTGGACTGTGGGAGCCCAAACAGCAGGAGGAGGCTGGTCTGGCATAGGGGTCAGAGCCCAAGCAAAAGGAAAAGTGGGGACCCCAGGGAGGGGATAGGACAGGTAGTCACACTGGGGGCTGGGGTGAAGTTTAGTGGGTGAGGAGTGAATTTACTTGTGGGATGAGGGACTGGACTGTGTAGAATGTCTGAAGGAGAGGGAGGTTGGAGGGCATTTGCACGGGAAAAATGGCCATGGCAATGGGAGATTGGTACCTATGGGAGCATAGATCAAGTAAGTAAAAATATCTGGAAATTGGGAGTCAAGTTTCTTGCTCTATAAAGTATTTACAAGTATGCAAAGGAAGAACACTGGAATGAACCCTGTGGTGTTAGATTGGGGTACTGGTGGGAAGTGTCCAAAAATAAAATTAGAACAAAACAAATTAGTTTAAAGATCTAATTGGCTTTTTCTTTTATTTTCTCTCTCTTTTTTTTAGAGACAAAGTCTCACTCTGTTGCCCAGGCTGGAGTGCAGTGGTGCAATCATAGCTCACTGCAGCCTCAAACTCCTGGTCTCAAGCGATCCTCCCACCTCAGCCTCCTAAAGTGCTGGGATTACAGGTGTGAGCCACCATGCCCAGCCTTATTGGCTTTTATTTGTGATTTTAGAATTGGGCAACATCTCAAACTTATAAAATAGAATGAGTGTTTTGATGAGCTAAGCAGAGGAGTTTGGTTTTATAGGCAGAAAAAGGCTGAATAAGCAGACACAGAGAACAAAATGTGGATTGGGTGTTTCAAAGTTACTTTCCTTGTGAAAGTTAAAGCAGAGGGATTTCCTTATCATGGCAGCTGAAACTGGCTTATTTGGGGATTTGGCTATTATCTCTCCCTCTTTCCACTGATTTCTCAGAAGTTCAGATAAACTACTTAGTTGCAACTTGGTGACTAGGAACCTTAGCATGAGTGACTCCAGTTTGGTTTGGTCTGTTGAGCCTAGTTCAGGAGCTCATTCCAAACCAATGGCCTCCTATAAATTTTATTAACCAGAAGTCACGGTTTTAGTACATACAGCATTGCTTCTAATCGAGGAACTTATTTCATAGCAAAAGAAATGCCTCAATGGGCCCATGCTCCTGGAATACACTGGTCTTTATCATGTTCCCACTACTCTGAAGCAGCTGGTTTGACAGAATGGTGGAATGGCATTTTGAAGACTCAGTTACAGCACCAACTAGAGGTCAATACCTTGCAGGGCTGGGGCAAGGTTCTCCAGAAGACTGTGTATGCTCTGGCCCAGTGTCCAATATATGATACTGTTTCTTCCATAGCCAGGATACAGGGGTCCAGGAATCAAGGGTTGGAAATGGAAGTGGCACCACTCACCATTACCCCTAGTGACCGACCCACTAGCAAATTTTGCTTCCTATTCCTATGAGCTTATGATGCTGGCCTAGAGGTCTTAGTTCCAAAAGGAGAAATGTTTCCACCAGGAGATACAACAATGATTCCATTGAACTGGAAGTTAAGACTCCCACTTTGGGCTCCTCGTGCCTCTGAATCAACAGGAAGAGATGGGAGTTACTGTGGTGGGTGGGGTGACTGATCCTGACTATCAAGGAGAAGTTGGACTGCTCCTCCACAATGGGGGTAAGGAAGAGTGTGTCTGCAATACAGGAGGTCCTTTAGGGCACCTCTTAGTATTACCATGCTCTATGATTAATGTCAGTGGAAAACTACAATAACCCAATCCAAGTGGGCCCAGACCCTTTGGGAGTGAAGGTTTGGATCACCCACCAGGTTAGGAAACATGACCAGCCAAGGTGCTTGTTGGAAGCAAAGGAAATACAGAATGGATAGTGGAAGAAGGTAGTTATAAATATCAGTTACAACCATGTGACCAGTTACAGAAAGGAGGATTGTTATTGTCATGAGAATTTCTCCTTATTTTGTTATGAATATATATCAAATATCTATATCTATATCTCCAATATCTGTTTTCCTCCATATCTTTTTTCTTTACCATGTAACGTAAGATGTATTGACTTTATATCATAGTATTTAAGAATTTTAAATTTTACACCATGGTAATCAAGCTATGAGATTCAAGGAAAAGAGTAAATGACCTCAAGTATTTTATCTCCTATTCTGGGAAGGAGTTAGTATCTTATCAGTTATATGCAGGATAGTTGTATCATGTTAGGCAGAATTATGACCTTGTTATAAGACCTTGTTATTGTCTTTATTTGGAGACTGATATGGTTTAAGGAGATTTGTATGGGTGCCAAGTTGACAAGGGGTGGACTTGTGATGGTTAGTTTTATGTGTCCACTTGACTAGGTCACAGGGTACCTAGATATTTAGTTAAACATTATTTCTGGGTATGTCTTTGAGGGTGTTTCTGGATGAGATTGCTTGAATCAGTAGACTGAGTAAAGCAGATTGCTGTCCCCAATGTGGGTGGGCCTCATCCAATGCACTGAAGGCCTAAATAGAATAAAACACCAAGTAAGAAAGAGAGAGAGAATGCATTCCCTCTTTCTCTCTCTCTCTCTCTCTGTCTGAACTATCTTAGACCTGGGGCATGAGTCTTCTCTTGGCATTGGACTGAGACTTGGACTGGAACTTACACTATGGGCTCTCCTTGTTCTCAGGCCTTCAGGCTTAGACCAGAACTATACCATCAACTCTTGGGTCTCCAATATGCTGACTGCAGATCTTGGACTTCTTAGCCTTCATAATTGCATGAGCCAATTACTTATAGTAAACATATACATATACACACACATATCATTGGTTCTGTTTCTCTGAAGAACCCGAACTAATACAAGGACACAATATAGGGAACAGAGAACCAGGAGTGGAGAATTAGGGAAGAACCAGGATGGGTAATGTGGCATCTTGAAAGCTGGGAGAATAATTTCCAGGAAAAAAAAAAAAAAGAAGGTCCCCAGTAAATGGTTAATGTCACTGTCTTTCTGGGGACAAAAGAAGTCCCTGTAGAAAAAGTTCTTGAATATAGTTTCTGAAAGGGTAATATTTATCAAATCTGATTAATGTAAATGTACTTATTATTAATTTCTGGCCTTTCCTGGATGTTTCACAATAATATTTTTACTTTGTGTTAACGAGAATTTTCCAAATTTATTTGTCTATATTATTTTCTTTTACTATAAAATATTTTTAATATTTTAAGGAAAACTTTTGGAAATATTGGTCTGTATGTCCCTGGTATCCAATGTTTGAATGCTGGGCTATAACCACCATAAGTCAGACCCATATGGATCCATATATTCAAAATAATATTTGGCTCTTAATGGAATTTGGGAAACATAGTTGCTATAGACTGAATGTTTATGTTTTCCCAAAACTCTTATGTTGAAACCTAATCCCCAGTGTGATAGTATTTGGAGGTGATGCTTTTGGGAGGTGATTAAGTTATGAGGGTGGGATTGGTGCCCTTATAAAAGAGGCCCCAGAGGTCTCCCTTGACCCTTCTGCCATGTGTGGACACAGAGAGATGATAACTGTGTCTGAAGCAGAAAGTGGGCCCTCCCCAGACACCGAATCTGCTTGTGCTTTGTTCTTGGACCTCCAGCCTCCAGATCTGTGAGAAATAAATTTCTGTTGTTTACAAGCCACCCAATCCATAGCAGCCCAGATGGATTAAGATAATAGTGGAATGCTTTTTAGGATACTATCTTATAGAGAGAGCATGTCTTCTTTGAGAATAAGCCTAAATTTGGGAGAAATAAAAGACAAATGCAGAGTGGAAAACTTAGATATTAATTAATTTATTAGTTTTTCCTTAAGAAGCCATATACATGAGAAGAAGCTCATATTAGTTACATTTTTTTAGAATATCTATCATTTTATGCATTAGAAATACTACATTAAAAACAAATAACTTGTAAAGAACATCCTAGTTCGGGTATGCAGAACAAGATAGTTGCTAAGAATAGTCTAGGTGTTATATCAATATTTAAAATTTTAAAAGATTAAGCTTAAATGGAATGTACAATTCAGCCAAAAGAGCACATTGATTTATTATTAAGTGTTTTACTTTGGGGAGTTTTATTTCTTATAGGATGTGGTTAAATTTTCCTCTATGTGTTTGAAATGAAAGTGTTGTTATATTTTTTGACATTTGATGTTGTGCAAAAAGGAATGGTTAGTTTAAACAAGGAACAGAATATTTTTGACCTTATACTGGTCAAAGTTCCATTTTAATTTTAGGTGAAAAGAATGACTTCATTAAACAACTGAGGTTTACTTTTGAATAAATTTTGCCTTCAAGAAAATGAGTGTTTGCAGAATTTTGACACAAATATCTCCTAGGAGAATTTGTCAGCAGAAATGAATGAAATCATAATTACACACTGTCAAGTAGGTTGTGACTGAAAAATATCCAATAATTATCTTTATGAGCATTTGGGAAAATGTTCAAAATGGAGTTTGTATGGTAAGGATTGAGTTTTATGCTGAGAGAAGTGTTATAAATAAATAGACTCATTCTGTTCTAGGTAGGACTGCAGTCAGACAGGAATAATATACCATTCTAGGATAGAGTAGTTTCGTTAGGAATTGTGTAGGGAAACAAATCCTAAATGTAGAAAGCTAGAGTAAGAATCCCACTTCTGGATAACTGTGTGTTATGTACTGAATTGTGTTGTTCCTTCCTAGATTCATATGTTGAAGCCCTAACCTTCAATGTGATGGTATTAGGAGGTGGGGCCTTTGGGAAGTGATTAGGTTAAGATGAGGTTATGAGAGTGGAACCCCCATGATGGGATTAGTGCCCTTATAAGAAGAGGAAGAGACACCAGAGCTTTCTCTCTCTGTCATGTGAACACACAGTGAGAAGGCATCTATCTACAAACCAGAAAGAGGGCCCTCACCAAGAACTGAATCTATTGGTACTTTGATTTTTAACTTCCCAGGCTTCAGAACTGTGAGAAATAAATGTCTGTTATTTAAACCTCCCAGTTATGGTATTTTGTTATAGCAGCCTGAGGTGACTAAGACACAGTGTGACTTACAGTATGTAATTTAATTTCTCTGATCTTCAGTTTTCTGAGTTGTATAACTGGCATAAAGTTCATGTGAGCCATGATGTTTGTGAATGAGCCCACCCATACTAAACATGACTATAGCAATACTGAACATAAGTGGGTAGACAGTCAATGGTGGAATAGACCCAAGAGGTTTGCTCTGACATTTAAAAACATATATACGTGATGCGGGGACCTACCAGGAAGCTTCAGTCTCCTGTTTACCTTGCAGGCCAACTCGTCCACATTTTAGCACCCAGACCCGCATGGAATGATTGGTGGTAGGTAAACTAGTTCTGGAGAGGAAAGCAATTACTTGCTTATTGAGGGGTTCAGGAATTGCAAGGCCATGGGGAAGCAAGGGGAAGGGTTATGAGATGAGGCTTAAGCAAAATAACCTGGAGGGGCACCTAGGCTGCTAACGCAGCTTCCAGAATCTAGATGTTTGGATCCTTGAGAGGTTCATAGGCCAAAGGAAGAGAGAAGGAGAATGGTTTGTTGGACTCCTGGCATTCCTTTCTGCAATAGGATCTCGTTCCTGTCACTTCTGTTCCTACTAACAGGGAACCTGCAGGTCATGGAGGCCAAAAATAACTGGGGAGAGGAAAGGCAGGTGTGAGCTCATACAGGGCCCCACCAGCACCACCTACCTTTTCCTCAGTGGGGCTGAAAACTTTTCCTCTGCCTTCTAGTAACAATCACTTCCTAACCACCTTTTTTGATCTAATGATGGAATAGACTAGAGGCAAACTATGACTCCAGCCACTGGAGCAATCAGCCTGTCCTACCCAGCCAGTCCTCAGACCCTTAGCAAGTACTCCCTGGTCCTCCCCAGTCCCCATAGCACTAAAGGCTTGGGTTTCCTGTTTCTTCATTATAAGTCAAGCTCCCCCAGACCCTGACCTTGAAACCTTGGGCTCAAAGAGGGGAGGGAGGCTGTGTAGATAAAAAGCATATTAAGCCTTATAATTTTATATGTGGTAAATAAAAATAATCATGCCAAGGAACCATATATATATATCTATATATCTATCTATCTATATATATATCTCTATTTTTTTTTTTTTGGTAAGTGGAGTCAAATGTTGGCTGGTGGGGAATATGCCAAAGATGCAGAAATTAGTGTGGCTGTATTACATAGTGGTTAAGAGCTCAGTCTTTAGAATCAGATCGCAGTTCCAATCTTGATTTTGTTACTTAATAACTTCAGGGGTCAAGATATTGAAGCTCTCAGTTGTTTTCCCCATCTGTAAATAGGAGACAATAACAGTACCTACTTTTTAGGGTTTCCAGGGGGTTAAGTTAGAAAATGCATGCACTGAAATGCTTAGTTTAGGGCCTAACATGTAGCAGGAGATAACTAACATTAGCTAGTCTTATTTTCAGCAGGGCATAAACTGTAATGGGAGGTGAAGGAAGGTTTTAGTTTAGTTTTTGGTTTTTGCTTTAAAAAAAAAATCTAATCCAGGTCATGGGTTTTAAAAGATTGAGAAACACAACCACTGCTATGTTTTGAATGTCCCCTTCAAAAGTTCATGTTGAAGCTTAATCCCAAATGTGGCAGTACTGAGAGGCGAGGCCTTTAAGAGTGATTGGATCATAAGAGCTCTGCCGCCCTGAATGGATTAATGGGTACCATGGGAGGGGAAGTGGTATCTTTATGAGAAAAGGAAAAAAGACCTGAGCTAGAACATTAGCACACTCAGCCCCCTCACCATATGATACACTGCGTGCCTTGGGACACCGCAGAGAGCCCCCACCTGCAAGTAGACTCTCACTAGATGCAGCCCCTCGACCTTGACTTCTTGGCCTCCATAACTGTAAGAAATAAATTCCTTTTCTTTATAAATTATCCAGTTTCAGATATTCTGTTATAAGCAACAGAAAATGGACTGAGACACAAAATTGGTACCAAGAAGTGAGGTGTTGCTGATAAGGAATATCTGAAAATGTGGAAGCAGCTTTGGAACTGGGTAATGGGGCAGGGGCTGGAAGAATTTGGAGGAGCAGGCTAGAAAAAGCCTAGATTCTGATGAGGGCTTAGAAGACAAGAAGACTAGGGAAAGGTTGGAATTCCTTAGAGGTTGGTTAAGTGGCCATGACCAGAATGCTGACATGGACAGGAAAGGCCATTCTGACAAGGTTTCAGATGGAACTGAGGAACAAGGTATTGGAAACTGGAGTAAAGGCCATCCTTGTTATAAACTGGCAAAGAACTTAGCTGAACTTTGTCCATGACTGAGGGCGTTGGGGAAGGCTGAACTTGAGAGTGATGAATTAGGGTATCTGGCAGAAGAAGTTTCTAAGCAACAAAGTGCCGAGGCTGCTGCATGGTTACCTCTAACTGCTTATGGTGAACTGGTAGAGAAAAGGGAAACAGAGAAGAAAAATGTGGAAAATTCTCAGCCTGCCCATGTGGTAGAGAATGAAAGAGTGTTTTCAGGAAAGGAATCCAAGGGTGAGGCCAAGCCACCACTTGCTAAAAAGATTAGCATGGCTAAAAGGGAGCCAGGTGCTATTCCTCAAGAAAATGGAAGACCCTGAAGTCATTTCAGAGATCTTCAAGGCTGCCCCTCCCATCACAGGCCCAGAGGCGTAGGAGGGCAAAATGGTTTCAGGGGACAGGCCTGGGCCACTCTCCAAGGGCTCACAGCCCAGGGCTTCCTCAAGACTCTGCACCCCACATCCCAGTGCAGCGCTCCTCAGCCACCCAGCACGGTGGTGGCTCAAGCGGCCCCAGGTGAGGCTTGTGCCCTGGCTCCAGAAGGTACAATTGATAGACCTTGGCAGGGTTCATGTGGTGCTAATTCTGCAGGTGTGCAGAAAGCAAGAGTTTCAGAAGCTTGGCAGCCTTCACCCAGATTTCAAAGGATGTTGTTGAGAGGCTGGGGGCCCAGGAAGAGCTTGTCACAGGGGCAGTGCCACCACAAAGAGTCCCCACCAGAGCAATGCCGAGTGGAAATGTGGGGTTGGAGCTGCTGCAGAGAGTGCCCGCCAGGGCAATGCCTATTGAAGCTGTGGAAGCGAGGCCACTGCAGAGTCCCCACTAGGGCAATACCTAGTGGAGCTGTCGGAGCAGGACCATCACTGGGACCCCACAACTGTGGAATCACAGGCAGCATGCAACGCCCACCTAGGAGAGCTTTAGGCACCAGACTCCAACCCTTACATAAGAGCAGCCACAGGGGCAGGGCTGCCTGAGGCCTTGATGTCCTACCTCTGCCTCAGTGTGTCCAAGAGGTGTCACATGGAGTCAAAAAAGATTATTATCCAGCTTTAAGATGTAATGTCTGCCCTGCTGGGTTTTGCTTGGGGCGTGTTACTCCCCACCCCCTTCTTGCCTATTTCTCCCTTTTGGAATGCAAATGTGTACACAAATCTTGTTCCCACTGTTGTCTCTTGGAAGTAGATAACTTGTTTTGATTTTATGGGCTCACAGATGAGACTCTGGACTTTTGAGTTGGTGCTGGAATGAATTAAGACTGGGGCTATGGGGATGAAATGAATGTATTTGTATGTGAGAACGACATGAGTTTTGTGTGCCCAGGGGCTATGTTTTGAATGTCTCCTCCAAAAACTCATATTGAAACTTAATCCCCAATGGGGCAGTATTGAGAGGTGAGGCCTTCAAAAGGTGATACGATCCTGAGGGCTCTGCAATTCACGGATTAATGGGTTATTATGGGAGGGAACTGGTGGCTTTGTAAGAAGAAGAAGAGGGACCTGAGCTAGCCCCCTTGCCATGGATATCCTGTACCACAGAGAGCCCCCACCAGCAAGAAGACTCTCACCAGATGTGGCCCCTTGACCTTGACTTCCCAGCCTCCATAACTGTAAGAAATAAATCTTTTTCTTTATTGAAAAAACAAAATAAACATATGTCCAAGCTGCCTAACAATGACCTAAATTACTAGTGAATGCTTAAATATATTCATATTCTAACAGAACTCTATTTTTAATCACTGGGAATTGTGCCCTTCTGAGATAAATGCAGTGTTGCCAAAAAGATCTTTGGGGAATTTTCACTACATGTCCCTAAATTTGGCTCAGTCCATTTGTTCTGATGACATGGGTGGCTCTCAGGATAAGGGTGACAACAAAGGAGTAGGGTTAAGAATTGGGCTTGGCCCGAGGGATCTTGCAGATGCCATAGATCAAGAAGGTTAAGTCCCAGAAGCCAAATCTGGCCACCCCCACCCCCATGTGTTTTGTATGGACCTCAAACTAAGAATGTTTTAAAAATTTTTTAATGTTTAAAAAAAGCAACTATTCACCTTTTGGAGAGAACACTTGCTCAAAGAGTTGAGGACATTGCCTGTTAGTCCACAAAGTTTAAAATATTTACTACCTGGCCCTTTTTATATAGAAAAAGTTTGTGGACCCCTAGTCTACATTCAGTAATCTAGAAATAATATAGGTTAGTGGGTAAGACCCAGAAAATCAAAGAGTTGGTGAAAACAAGGTATCAAGCAAGTATCAAAGTGAGCTTTGTTCTGGGGCCAAGAGCATTTGCTCCCTCCTTTGACGATCTAGTAGGCAGTGGATGGCAAGATGTTTGCTATGTAATAGGCTATCCCTCCCCTATTCCTTGCTAACAAAACCTTGATTGGTTCAGGAGTCCACTGTCCATGAGCTTCAGGGGAGGGTTATCCTACTCCTAGCCCCACCTATTTATCTGGCAGTATATGTTAAAAACCACAACTTCCCACCAATAAACCAATTCTAATCTAACACCACAGGGTTCATTCTAGTGTTCTTCCTTTCCATACTTGTAAATACTTTCTAGAGCAAGAAACCTGACTCCCAATTTCCTGATATTTCTACTTACTTGATCTATGCCCCTATAGGTACCAATCTTCCGTTGCTATGACCACCTTTCTTGTGCAAATGCCCTCCTTAATCCCCTCTTCTTCTGATATTCCATACAGGCTGTTCCCTCATCCCACAAGTAAATTCACTTCTCACCCCACTAAGCTCCACCCCCCACCCAGTGTGACACCTGCCCTATCCCCTCCCTGGGGTTCCCACTCCTTGATTAGACCACTTTTCCTTTTGCTTGGGCTCTGACCCCTATGCCAGACCAGCTTCCTCCTGAGGTTTGGGCTCCCACACTCCATGCCATGCCCCTCCCTCCACCTTGGGTGGATGTCTGCCTTCCCCCACTGAAACTCGGACATCTACACTAGGCAGCCGTCCAAGAGGACATTCTCACTTGCTTGAGCTCTGACATCCTTCTCTGGTCCCTTATTCACAGCCCTTGCAGATGCCTGCTTTGTTTAGTCTCACCTAATGGCTTTAGGAAGGGGCAGGTATCCAGGTTCTTCCAGTGTCATTCCCTTGTTCTTGGACAGAGAACCAGGCCTATCTGAAGATTCTAATATAGGCTTTGGCACCTTAGTATTAATGGACTGAAGTTGCATTTCTAATTTACTATGTTTTATTTTCCATCAAGAATAAAGATGTTTTCCATTTCTCCAACTTTGAGGTATGGTCTTATGGTTACAGAACTCAATAACAGGCCTACCTACTCAGTCACTGGATAGAGGTACCCAAGGGAAGTACCAGACTTAGCTAAAAGAAAATATCAGCTTTTCACAGGGATGTTTTTTCTCATTTCATCTTTTTCTTATTTTACAAGCCTCAAGAAATACAGATATCTTGACCTGATGGGAACCCTTCCTTCAGCTTGACTGAACAACTTTAACATTTAGTCCTCGCAGAATGACTTGGCCCGTATACCTGTGAAAGCACTTGTAAACTAAGTACTATATAGTTGCCAAAGAGGCCTTGCTATTGTTATTTGATGGTGCATACAGGCACAAAATTCTGTGATGCATAAATTGTTTCTAATTTAGAAGATTTCTACTGTACCTTTTTTTCCCTCTTTACTGCCAATAGTGTCTGGATTTATTTTTGTTTGTTTTCTACTGTGTTTACAGCAAGAACTCTCACATGAAACACATTATTATCCAGACAATCTAACAAATAAGTAAGGAGTGCTGGTATTACCAGAGAACAGATTTAGTTTTCCCCAAGTTCTTTTCTTTGAGACCTGGCTTGTCTTGGAGAGCAGGGAATTACAAAATCTTAGAATCATAGAATCTTTGTGCTGGAAGGGACTTAGAGTTCATGTCTTCCAACAGGTTCCTCCATCCCAGGTCAGGATCCCCTCTGGAACATATCCACTGCTCTGTCAGTCAGTGGACAGGAACCCTTCCTGGTCAGCCCACCCCAGTTTAGCTCCTTTGTCCTTCTTCCCTGCTGTTGTGTGGAACACGTGTGCTGATACCCCCAATACCAGTCTGACACCACAGGGTGTAAGAGAATTGATTTAGTTCTCACCATGAATAACGTAAATTTCGTTCTTTGGGAGCTTGCTTATTGTGGAGAGCAGAGAATTACAAAATCTTATAATAACAGAACCTTTGTGCTAGAAGGGACTAGAGGTCTTTCCTTACATAAAGCTGACATCCACCTGCTGTTGATTTCCTCCCAGGGATCCTAGTTCTATCATGTAAGGTCAAAATGAAAATACCTGCTGTGCCTCTGGCACTTTAGTTGATTGCCAACATTTCATAATCTCCCCACCCCAAGAGTCATCCCTGGTCTCTTCCAAGAGTGTCACTCATCTCCATGTGAGTCAGGAGGAGCGGGCAGTGGGCAGGAGGCTTGAAAAGTCTCAGACTCTAGGTAGACTCTGCCTGCAGCTGCCTCTGTATCCTCAGCTGGGATCAGATGCCACCAGGACCCATTTCAGCTCAGGTCAGAGCTGGCTTCCTTGCACTTATGAATTATTTTTCTTTTATTCTCCTCCTACTAGAGGTGTAGGGCATCTTCTCTCATCTTTTGTTCTCTTTGTTAAATTCCTCCATTTCCCCTTTCTCACTTTATTATTTGTTCATGGACCACTGGATGCTCTTCCTTCTCCTGAAGATCCAAAGTCCCCTGGCACACAGAGGGTGCTGATACTTACCAAATAGGATTTAGTGGCCTCATATTTCATACATATATAGACTCTCAGTGATACGGTTTTCTTAAAACTCCGCTTTTTCTTCTGAGTCACATCTTGTCAGTTTTTTGGGGTTAGGACATCTTGCACAGAATAACCATGTAGTGATTATCTCTGGAAATGAATCAGGAATCCACACTCCCCTGCCCTGACATTCTTCCCAGGTTGCCATGTTGGCAACAGCCTGTGTTATACGTGGAATTATTTTCTAGTTTTTCCAAGTGTAATTGCATATGAATGTTTTAAAATTCTCAGTATATATTATTTAAAAAATGGCACCACTCCCTAGGAGAAAGTGTAGGTTCATAGTAATTGCACTTATATTCTTTGCATCAGTTTATTCCACATTGAAATGTGGAGCACCTGCCTTTTAAATATTTCTGGGCAATGTTCTATGGAGTTAATGAGGTATGACTGTTATAAAGTAGCTGCTTAACAAATAAGTGTTAAGTGAACTAGTGAATAAATTCATAATTCCCCACATATTAGAAAAGTCATCAAAATTCTCATGTACTGGAAAAGGCATCATATGGTCTTATTCTAATAGGCCCTTTTTTTTTACTATGTAGATAAGAATGCAAGAATACCTTTCAGATGAAATTCTGTCTCTATTTATGCAAGAATTTAACATCTAGGTGATGGGTAGGATCCATTTCGCTATGGGCTTTTTCTTTCTATAATTAATATCCTGTTAGAATTCATATTGACAATAACTTAATCACACAATATGGAAAAATAAATCTTTTAGACTTAACAGTAAAAATTATACAATGGCAATATAAGTGGGAATCTAGTTTTAACTATCTGGCCATGAATCATAAAATTTTAGGTATGGAAGAGACCTTTAGAGATTATCCCATCAAAGATCCTCATTTTGCAGATGAGGAAACAGAATCAGAGAAGTTAGGTAATTCTACTGGGTTGGATTGTGTCCTCCCAAAATTCATACCCACCCAGAACCTCAGATTGTGACCTTACTATTTGGAGATAGGATTTTTGCAGATGTATTAATACTTAGTTGAATTCATACGGAATTAGGATGGGTCCTAAATCTAATCACTGGTATCTGTATAAGAGAAAGGAGAGGGACAGACAGACAGATACACACAGGAGGAAAGAAGACCATGTGATGACAGAGGCAAAGATTGGAGTGATGTAGCTATGAGCCAATGAATGCCAGCAACCGCCAGGTGCTAGGAAGACTCAAGGAAGAGTTCTCCCATAGGAACTTCAGAGGGAGCACTGCCTTCCTAACATCTTGATTTCAGACCTCTAGCCTCCAGAAGTGAAAGAATAAATTTCTGTTGTTGCTTTAAGCCACCCAGTTTGTGGTAATTTGTTATGGTAGACTTGGGAAACAAATACAGTAACCTTATAGGAGTAGTGATGAATTGGAATAAAGGCCAGGTGAATCAAGGCTCAATCTACCATGGGCAACTGTGCTCTTAGTTCTCCTGTTTGTTTCGTGTGTGTTGAGGGGACTCAGAGGTGCTCTCATCAGGGACTTTATCTTAATTAGTTGTGTTACAGTGTGCTGTCCCTAGGGCTGAGCTTCCTGCCTCACTCTTTCTCTAAGTTGTTCTTATGCAACTCATTTGTTCTGTCTCCTACACTCTCAGAGAACTGGCCCTATACTTCTGCTGCTTCTCTGTGCTGCCCCTTTTCTTTTCTAGGTTGCTTTTACATCTGAGGACATAGGACAAATCATAATACTTCCTCTTCAAAAATACTCTACAAATACAGTACAAGTACAAAAGAATAAGTACAGTTTTCAGGCCACCTGATCCACCATAATACCTTTCCAGGGCTTCTTGGTCATTTCAACGACTGATTTAATTGCTAGCATCTTTTTTCCCTCTGCAGTACATACAGACAAAAAGTAAAGTTTTTGCTTTCTTTATAATGCCCTTTGATGCACAGAAGTTTTTCATTTTGATGAAGTCTAATTTATTTTTTCCTTTGCCGTTCATACTTTTGGTGTCATATCTAAGAATTCTTTGCTAAACCCAATGTCGTGAAGATTTACCCCTATTTTTTTCCTAAGAGTTTTTATGATTTTAGTTCTTATATTTAGGTCATTGATCCCGTTTCAAATTAACTTTTTATATGGTGTGAGCTAGAGGGCCCAAATTCATTCTTTTGCATTTGGATATCCAGTTGTCCCAGCACAATTTGTTGAAAAGATTGTTCTTTCCTCATTGAATGGTTTTGGCACACTTGTTGAAAATCAATTGGCCGTAGATGTGTGGGTTTATTTCTGGACTCTCAATTCGATCACATTGGTCTATATGTTTATCCAGTACCTTGATGTTTTGATTACTGTAGCTTTGTAGTAAGTTTTGAAATCAGGGAGTGAGCCCTCCACCTTTGTTCTTTTTCAAAATTGTTTTGGCTATTTGGGACCTCTTGCAATTCCATATGAATTTGAGGGTCAGCTTTTCCGTTTCTGCAAAAAGAGCCTTTGGAATTTTGATAGGGATTGCATTGAATCTATACATCACTTTGGGTAGTATTGATATCTTAGTATTTTTATTGTTAGTAGTATCTGTTCTTTGGCTATTTGATAAAATACTCTTGTAAAACTCTCTGGGCCTGTGTTTTTTTGTGGTGTTTATTCATAGGCAAATTTAAAATTCTGATTCAGATCCTTTTATTGTTGTTATTATTATGTCTTCCAGTCTGTGAACATGGGATGTCTTTCCATTTATTTAGGCCTTTAATTTTTTTCAGCAATGTTTTATAGTTTTCAGTATACTAGTCTTTCACCTCCTTAGTTAAATTAGTTAAATTTATTCCTAGGTATTTTATTCACAAATTGGGCATTAAAATGAAATATTTCAGGTATGCAAAGAAATATAATATAATGAACAACTGTATACTCACCACCCAGCTTAAGAAATAAAACATAACATATAACTAAAGCCTCCCTGATTGCATTCTCTTCTCTCAGAGGTAATTGCTCTCTTAAATTTAGTGTTTATTATTTCCTCACATGATATTTAGTAGGCAGAACATTAGTCTCCCTAAAGATGTCCACATCCTTATCCTCAGAACCTGAGAATATGTTACCTTACATTGCAAGAGTCTTTTCAGATGTGAGTAAATTAAGGATTTTGAGATGGGGAGATTATCCATAATCCAGGTGGACTCAATGAAATCACAAGGATGCTTATAAGTAAAAGAGAGAGGCAGGCCTTCTTGTAATACATCTCTCCAAGGGCCAGATAAGCCCTAGTATCTCCAGCTTTTGTGACCTAGAGTTGTCTCCAAGGTCCTGGGACCGCATTTCTCTTTGAAATGTAAGTTAGTACGGATCTTCCTAGCACTTTAGGAGTTTGACTAATCTAGGCTTTGACCTTCTTGGGGAGATAAGAGAAGTTTTATTATCCTTTTGGATCAGAGCAATTAACTAGACAAATGGCTACAGATCTAATCTTGGTGGTATGTGGAAAGTAAAATGTTGGTAGAGGAAGTGAAGGCTAAACATTCTTTATCTTTATATCATACAGATATCTATGCCTCTGGAGGCTGGAGCTTTTTACAGGAGCACTGAGAAATCTAAGACTTATTCTCTCACACTGATCTGTCAGCTAGTGAGATAGTTTTGATATTATCTTTCATCATGACTGTGGATTTGTCAATTTCTCCTTGTAACTTTGTGACTATATTATTAGATGCTTACACATTTAGGATTGTTATGTATCTGTAGTAAATTGTTTCCTTTAAGTAACTGTAGTCACAGTCTTTATCAGATAAGCTTTAAAAATATGCCTAAAATACAATGTGACACAAAATGAATACAAATGAAAGGAAAGTTGATAACCATAATTCTACTCTCTACTTCTATGAGTTCAACTTTTTAAGATTCCATGTATAAGTGAGATCATGCAGTATTAGTCTTTCTGTGCCTGGCAGAGTAGATTTTAAATGTTTTCTTCACAAAAAAAGTAAAAGTATGTGAGCTGCTGAATTATTAATTAACCTAATTTAATCAGTCCACATGGTAAACATATATCAAAACATCACATTGTACCCCACAAATATATTATAATTATTATTTGTCAATTAAAAATAAAATTAAAAAAAGAAAGCTGATAGCTATATTAATATCAGGGGAAAACACTAAAACAAAAAGCATTATTAGGGATAATTTTTGTCTTCTAACCAGTGAATTTGGTTAAATTTATTGGGACTATTCATGCACTTGGATTCATTCTTCTCATCTTATTTTATTCTATTTATTATCTTTTTATATGCTTTTTTCTCCTTTCTTGCCTTTATTTATTGAGTTTTAAAATCTACTCCCTTTTTCCTACTTTCATATTTTAGAAGATATACATTCTATTAATATTTCTACTATTTTACTGGTTACTTGAATATTTTTAACATGTGCACTTACTAATAAGGCTGAAAGTAAATTAACATTTATACTTTCTTTCTGAATAATAACCTAAATTTAGAGCACTTTAACTCTGATTACTCTCTCCAGTGTTAGAGTATTATAATTATCTAGTGTTTTTGTCCCACCTTCCTTTTATGCTCCCATATTAGTCATCATTGTACTGTCTTATAAGGTTAGTGGTTCTACCTATGTTCTTACTGGATTCCTTGCCCATCACTGCTGTTTGCATATCACTCCTGGTTTTGGTGTTCTTTAGAAGTTCCTTTGTGAAAGGTCTGTTGGAGGCAAACTCTCGTAGTCTTAAGTGTCTTAAAGTGTCTTTTTTAAATTTTTTTTTTTTTTTTTTTTTTTTGTAGAAACAGGGTTTCCTTGTGTTGCCCAGTCTGGCCTCAAACTCCTGGGCTTAAGCAATCCTTCCACCTCAGCCTTGCCAGTAGCTGGGACTACAGGCATGTGCCACTGTGCCTGGCAAAAGTGTCTTTACTTAATGCTCATTCTTGGGCTGTAACTTACTTGCATATGGTATCTGAGATTGATAATTATTTTCTGCTGACTTCTGCCTTATGTTGTTGCTGTCTAAGTGACATTCTTTTGTAGGTGATCTGTCTCCAGTTGCCTTTAAGATTTTTTTGTTTTGTTTTGTTTTTGGCCTTTTGCAATTTCACTACAATACCATGAATATCTTTTCATTTTCCTGCCTGGAACTTCTTGTGCTTCTTGAATCTGAGAATTGTTGCCTTTCATCAGTTCTAGAACATTTTAATCTGTGGTATTTTTAAATTTTGCTTTGATTTCATTCTCTTCATTCCATCCTGGAAATTCTATAAAGATGTGTGTTGGACCTTTTCATGTTATGTAATATGTCTCTTAGCATCCTTTATATTTTCCATCTCTTTGTCTTCCTATACCGTATCCTCTGTCATTTCTTCAGATACAGATTCCAGTTTGTTGACTCTCTTTTTGAGTTGCATCTGCTCTCTAACTCATCCATTGAGTTTTTAATTTTAATAACTATATTTTTAATTCCCATGAATTTTATTTGGTCCTTTTATTATACATATCTGCCTAATCCTTTTTTGACAACATCCTTCTCGAGTTTTATTTTTCTTTATATGTTTTTATCACTTTAAAGGTTTTATAATCACTATTTGACAATTTTATTTATGAAATTATTGTTTTTATTTCTGTTTGACTCTTGAGGGGGTTTATTTTCCTCATGTGTTTTGTAATTTTTGATTGGGAGCTCATTTTTGGGGGACTTAATCTGTGGGAATCCTATAAGGCCTGGCTTAAGTAAGTGTCTCTTTGGAGAAAATGATATTTATTTATGCCAATGTTCCAGAGTTATTACCAGCTTGGAACCTCTTTTTGTGTTAATATATCAAATCCATTATAAAAGTAATAAATTCAAATTAGATCCCACAAATAATTAAAATTCAAATCCCAACACACATGATAGCTGGTCTTTGGTTACAAATTCTTTGGGGGATTTTTTTTTTTTTAATTTCCTTTTTTAAAAAAAATTACTTCAATAGATTTAGAGCATACAAATGTTTTTTTGTTACATGGATGAATTGTATAGTAGTGAAGTCAGGGCTTTTAGTGTACCTGTCATCCGAATAGTGTATGTTGTACCCAATAGGTAATTTGGGTCCCCCCTTCTGAGTCTCCAGGGTCTGTTATACCACTCTGTATGACCATGCATACTCATCACTTAGCTCCCACTTATAACTGAGAACATGTATTTGTTTTTCCATTCCTGAGATACTTCACTTTTTCATCTCAGGCTGCGTACCCTAGTTTTTCTTTTGCCAATGGTAGATATTTTTTCCAACTCTTTCACAATCATTGATTTTTCCCTCCCTCTTTATTACAATTACAGTTGTGCATTGCTTAACAATGGGAATACATTCTGAGAAATATGTTGTTAGGTGATTTTCTCATCATGTGAACATCATAGAGTGTACTTACACAAACTTAGATGATACAGCCTACTACATACATAGGCTATATGGTATGGTCTATTGCTCCTAGGGTACAAACCTGTACAGCATGTTACTGTAGGTAATTATAACACAATGATAAATATCTATATATCTAAACATAGAAAATGTACAGTAAAAGTATGGCATAAAAGATAAAGAAATGACATACCTGTGTAGGGCACTAAGCATGAATGGAGCTTGAAGAATTGGAAGTTCCTTTTGGTGAATCAGTAAGTGGTGAGTGAATGTGAAGGCCTAGGACGTTACTGTACACTACTGTAGATTTTATGAACACTGTACACTTAAGCTATACTAAATTTACCAAAAAATTAAGTGATTGCACTACAACCTTACAATGGCTATGACATCACTAGACAATAGGAATTTTTCAGCTCCATTATAATCTTAGGGGACCACCATCATATATGCATTGTTATATGGAGCATGACTGTACCAGCTTCGTGGTGACTTTCTTCTGTCTCTTCATAGCCAGAAAACTCTGAACTCATTTGTTGGGAAAAACAGCAACCATCCCTACTATTCCTCTCTCCCAAGCACCTTATTACCCATCTGGGTTTACAAGGATTGAGGCCCTAGAGATTTCTTCTACTTTCTTGAAAACCAAAATGTTTTTTAAAAAGTTTGTTTTATCATTAACTGATGTTTTGCATCAAAAGGATTTCCTGATTTTCTAGTCTACCATTTCCCAAGAAATATAGCCAAAGTGGGTTTATTGATCTTTCCCAGGAATCCTATAACTTTAGAAAGAATCCAGTTCAATTCAGCAAACAATTATTGAATGCTTTCTATGTACCAGCTACTATTTAGGGAAAATCACTTGTTTTCTAGCAGAATTCCACCTTCATTCAGAAAATAAAACAAATATGCTTACCTTTCTCACCATCCTACACACACAAAAGCTAACTGGAAGAGTGACATCAAAGTTCACATATTTTTCAAAATTGTGTATTTTTGTTTGTGTTCAGATTTTCTCCTACCTCAGTTTGAGAGATGTGATAATATGTGGTCAAGTTAATCGTGCCTGGCTGTCAATGACACAGATGAGCTCATTGTGGAATGCTGTAAGTAGAGACTAACTGAACTGTGTTTTTATTCTAGTTCTTAAAGGCGAATGGACTGCTGTAAAGCCAACCTTCTTCCCTGCTCCCTACTCTGTGGCCACTGGCAGCAAGTGCATTTGTTTTTCTTTTGTTTAGGCACAAGCCTGGAGGAAGAGATTAAAAAGATAATAATGTTATTTTAAGTGATACATTATTAGTATTTTAAAATTTAAATGGTATATACAAATTGGATATTATTTTTGGATTGAAACAAAGCTCCATTTTATTGGAAAGTTCATACCCCATCCTAGTTTTGTTATTAATGTTTGCCTGCTTTCTTTTCATGAGCACAGACTATATGTTGAGTCTTTGACTATGGGAAAGACAGTGTAGAGTTTGTAATATGTAATAGCCTTTTCATTACTCATAATTTGGAGGGGGTAGTTCTATGAAAAAGAAAGGATGACCTTAGTGTACCTGGCTGATAGTAAAATTGATGAGAGCAGAGGTTTATGTGAGCATGGAATGGCCAGGGCTGATTGATAAACAATAACATTGATATCACAGTATTGATATTTTCAGCTAAAAGTTTAAGTTTGTGAACATCCCAATTTCTTATTGCCTTCTGAACAAAGCTATTGTATGGGCTAAAATGCTTGTTACAATTGTGCCACATTTGAACACTCACAAATAAAGGCAGAATATACGATGAGGGGCAACATACAATTGTGGAAAGAGAAATTTCTGAACATAAAGAAACTTAACTTCCTACCCTGGCTTTGTTCGTCACTGCCATGTGCTCATATTCTCCCCATCTTTATCCAATTAGGCCTTTAGGCAAAAGTGTTGGCTTTTTCTAACTCCTGCCAGGCTTCTGCAGATATGTCCTGATCTTAATATTGTACATATTTTTCCTCCTTTAGACCAGTTGGATTCATTTTTTCTTCCTTATGGTTTTCCAAAGGAAAAAGTAACATCCCCAAACGTCTGTAACATAAGTAAGAGATTTATTACTTTGAACCAATGGTTCTCAAAGTGTGGTCCTAGGACCAGCAGCATTAGCGTCACCCAGGAACTTGTTGGAAATGCAAATGCTCAGGCTCCACCCCAGACCTACTGACTCAGAAACTCTGGGGGTAGTAATCAGTAATCTGTTTTAGCAATTCATCCAGATGATTCTGATGCAGGCTAAAGTTTGAGGCTCACTACCTTAAACTAAATATAAACTTAAGACAGGAATACCTAATTTGTTAGCTAAGACAGATTTGGTAAGATGGAATCAATTCTCTGCTTGCCAGAGTAGAGTAGACAGCACAACCAAGAATGGGACAGTGCTCTGATGGGATGCAAAGATGTTGAGTTGACTTATGGAACTAGAGCCCCTGTCACCTTCTCAATGCCTTTTAGTTTCTTTGAGTAAGTTTTAGAGTTTCTGCAAAATGGCACCAGGCCACCTATTCATAGGTCAGTCTGAGCATGTGATATCATCAGTCCTCTAATCATTAGCAATAAGGAGGGATTGTAAAGTCAGCTATTGACTGGACTTTAGACAATAGGGAATATGTTGCCACTGAACATTGATTGATGGCATAAATGATATTTGTTGAGATTAAAGTATCATCCAAGAAACAGATAAGAGAAGTTATTGGGTGACATATGCTTATTTGCTTATTTTTTTATTATTGGCTGAGTCCTCTCCCCAGTGTCTCTTTGGAATGAGAAACATAGACATGTTTCAGCTTACAAAAATAGTACAAAAATAATACTAGGGCAAGAATAGTACAAAAGTGCCATTCTAGGAGTCCATATTAGAAAATGCCAGAGTGTATGTGTGTCTGCATGCATGCAAACACACTAAGAATATCAAACAGGCTTTGCTTATGTGTTGTATATTTTAGTCCTATTCTATGATTTATTTTTAAATTTCTTTACTCCATATTTTGTGCTGCTTTGTCATGTTTTTTGAACTAATAATAGTAGCTAATATTTATTGAGTGCTACCTATATGCCAGGTACTACATTAAGCACTTTACTTGCATTTTCTCAATTTGTCTCTGTAGCTTCCTGAGTTAGGCACCATTATGTTTCCCATTTTACAGACAAAAAAACTAAGGCTCAGTTAAGTTAATTGTCTAAGTTTTAATGTTAAGTGTCTGGGATGGGATTCAGACTGACTGACTGACTACAAAGTGTGTGCTCTTAATTATTAAATGTTTATAAAGGAATGCCAGGACTGCCATATGCTTTTCCCCAAACTGGAAGGATAGAATTTCTGCTGTCCAGATTCTTTTAAAATAATATAATCTTGAGCTCTGAGACCCAACTCTTATAAAACGCTTAGCATCAAGGAGTAATATTCATGAAGGATTTGAGTCCATTAAGCCCTCTAGATATTGTGAATTTTGTCCCTGAATTGAATCAGCCAATCAGAGAGCCACACACTTGGACCTTGCTGTCTTAGGTTTTCTCTTTCTGAGTTGTGCTTTTTGCCCTGAATTCAGCTTCTGTCCAGTGTTTTGTTGCATGGAATTCCCTCGGTTTATTTAATCAGTCTCCTATTGAAAGATATTTAGGCTGGTTCCTATCTTTTGCTATTAAAATCCTGTAGTGAGCATCCTGTTTCTCATTTTTTTGTACACATGTATGATTATATCTGCAGGATAAATTGTTAGGGTAAAGATTAGATTGATTTTTAATCACAAAAATGTATGGAGTTATGGAATACCTTTTGCTCCAAAAATTTTTAACTCTCTATACTTTTTGATATCTGATAACTCATGGTTGTTTTAATTTATACATCTCAACTCACAAGAGAGACTAGACATTACCTTGTATGTTAAGAAGCCATTTTGCACTTACATTTTTTATCCTAATATACTATATTTTTTATTAGCCAACTCAAAATTGTTTTTGGAAACAAACAGGAATGTGTGTGTGTATTACTTATTTTATTGATGAAATTATAAATAGATCACTCAATACTAAAACTAAATAGAGAACTAATACTATACCAAATAGAGCACTCAAACTAACATTTCAGTCTCTTTCTATTTGGAAATGATGTGATGAAGAGCTCTTAGTACTTGATGCATTAAAATTTTTACATGAAACAAATCTTTCTCATTTCTTAATGCCTTTTGTTTATCCTTTTTAGATTGATTTTTCCACAGTGAAAAATGTGATGACAGATAGATACGTTGTGTCTACTTTGCAAAGGTGGCGTCTCAATGTGCTGCGTTTGAATTTTCGTGGCTGTCTTGTCCGACCAAAAACTTTCAGATCTGTTAGTAAGTATGTTTATTACAACTATTTGTCTTGATTTCCTGCATTTTAATTAAGCAAATAAAAAGAAAAGTGGAAACTTCAGTGAGTCTTAGTTCATAAGAATGCCAATTTTAACCATTTAAAAAGATTTTAATATGGTAGGATCTTACGGAATTGTATGCCCTGGAAGTTGATCATTTGTCTATTCTTCCTGACCACATTTTTTTTTGTCTAGTATTTGTCTATCAGTGGATCATCAATTTATCTACTAAAAAATACAATGTAAGAACATGTTCTCTTTTTTAAAAAATCAACAATAGACAGTAAAAGCATCTTTTTTCAACTCCCTCAAACCCATTCACTTACTCTAAGGCACCCAATGTATCAATTTTCTGTTTTTCTAAAACACAGTTTTATATATACATGATTAAAAATATACAACTTTAATTTTTAACATGAAAGGGGTCATATTGTTTTATATTTTCTTTTATGTCCTGGAAATCTTTCCATGTCAATACGTATAGATCTACTAACTTCTTTTTAAGTACTATAATATCATTTTCCATATTAGAGATGTACCATAATTTATTTAACCTACTTCCTGTTGATGGACATCAAGACTATTTTCAATTTTTTCCAAGTTGGCTGCTTTGTACTTGCATTGTGATATTTGTCTTTAACCTATATGTCCTTTGAGATTCATTTTTTACTTATCACATATATATTTCTGGAAATGATAGAAACAATATTATTTCAAAAAAGTATACATTAATACTGATTCCAATAATAAGAATGCCATATACATGTGTAAATATCAACTTGAATAAGTCTAAAGATATTAATGGGCAAAATCAAGTTGCAGGATGATATATATAATCTAATACCATTTATATACAGTTTTTGAATGTGCAAAATAATATATATGTACTTTACTTTTTATTTTGAAATAATTTCAATAATACATTTTTAAGGACACACACATAATAACATAAAAAGCATGCATGGTAATGAAAAACTACAGGTGCAAATAGTGGTTATACAAGTGGGTAGAGAGAGTTTAGTGAAATGGGGAAGAGGTAGACAAGGAGTTTGGATTGTATCTAAATTTTTTAATTGAAAATAGAAATTATACCAAATGGAATAATTCTGATTGGTTATTGCTGGTACTGTATAAAGCTGTAGTTTTTTGTATGATGTTATTGTATCTGACTATATATTAAGCTCTCTTCTTGATTTTAGTAATTTGTCAGTTGATTCTCTTGGGTTTTCTATATAGACTATCATATCGTCTGGGAATGTTGATAGTTTTATTTCCATTTTTTCCCATATTTTTTCTTTTTTTCTCTCATTTTTTAACATTCATTCCTTAGGATCTCCTTTGCAGTGTTGAAAAGTGGCAGGGATATGCAACATTCTTGTCTTGTTCTTAACTCCTTTTTTCATATTTTTAATGAGAATAGTGTTCATATTATTACATCTTTTCATTTCTGGGATACATCCTTTATGGGGATATAATATGGTTTTCACTTTTACAGCAGCCATCTCCTGCATAGTCCTTGTTTAATCTGGTCACATCTGCCTTTGGATTTTTAAGAACTATTAATTTTTGATCCGCCAAGACCATTCGTGCTTTGTCTTCTAGGAACGTTATAGAGTTTTGAAAAAAGAATTCATTTCTTGAAATTTGGGCAGGAGAGAGAAGCTGAACATGTGGTTAGTCTGCCATTTTCAACCAATTTATTACTTTTTTAGTAATAAAGTTAATAAAATAATTGTACACTTTAATATGTTAGCCACCCAAACTCTCTGTCTCTGTCTCTCTCTCTTTCTATCTGCCTCTCCCTCTCTTTCTAGGTATATGTATATATACACATAACACACATTATATATATATACACATACCCATGAAATATACATGTAAAATATACCATTAAACAAATGTACATTTTCTGAAGAAAGAAAATGGAGTCAAGATGCAACATTCAAGGTTTCAGTTTGACCTAAGATTTTCATGACATAAACGGTAGTTGAGGAGTGGAATGGGTTTCTGAGGAACGGCAGAGCATGTGTCTCTGGAAGCTTTTATTTCATTTATTTATTAATTGAGATAAAATTTACATAACATAAAATTCACCATTTTAATCATTTTAAAGAGTACAATTCAGTGATTCTTTTATTGTATTAACAATGTTGAACAACTATCACCATTATTTAATTCTGGAAGATTTTGATTAGCTCAAAAGGAAACCCCATACCCATTCTGCTTTTTATTTCCTTTTCTTAAATTGCTCAGACTGATGAATATAAGTGGTGAGAGCAGACATCTTTGTCTTGTTCCTGATCTCAGGGAGAAAGTTTTCAGTCTTTCATCATTAAGTAAGATGTCAGGTGTGGGTCTAAAAAAAATACCCTTGATTGGGTTGAGGAAGTTCCCATATCTGAGGTCTGTTCGGAAAATATCCAGCCATGTAATATGAAAAATAGAGACACTTATTGAAGGAGATACAAGATAGAAGAAACATTGTACATAGGACAATGACACCTTAGGCCCCTTCAAAGTAGGCTCTTTGGTACCTCACATGGTTTTCTCAGTATCTCTTAACCTAACCCGTTCATGTTCAACATTCTCAGGTGTTCTGCTGGTTGCAGGCCTTCCAGAATGTGGGTCACTTTCAACAGATTCTCAACCATCTTTGAAGCATTTGTGCCACACTTTTATTTGTGCTAAACTCATTGCATCATCCTGGAAAGCCTTCTGAATCATCCAAATAGTTTCCATGGAGGAATGTTCAAGCTTAATACAAAATTTGATGCAGATTTGTTGCTCTACTCGCTCAGTCCTTTTGAATGCAACAACCACACAGTACACATGCTCACGCAATGGCGTCTAGCACCCTCCTGACTAGTACAGTGAAGTCGTCATTGTTCATACATGCATATTCCAGTCCACTCTCCTTTGCTGCCAGATTACATCAATGTCATGCAAACCATTCTCATTATATTAACAATGGCTGGATACTTTCCGGACAGACTTCGTATTCCTACTTTGCTGAGTATTTTTATCATAAAAGGGTGTTGGATTTTGTCAAGTGCTTTTTCTGTATCAAGTAAGATGGTTTTTTTTCCTTCATTCTATTAATATGATATTTACTACATTGCTTGATTTTTATATGTTGAACCACCCTGGCATTCCTGAAATCAATCTGACTTGTTCATGGTATATAAACCTTTTAATATGCTGCTGGATTCTATTTGCAAATATTTTGTTAAGGATTTTTGCATCTATATTTAAAAGGAGTATTAGTCTGTAGTTTTCCTTTCTTGTAGTGTCTTTGTCTGGCTTCCTTATCAAGTTAATACTGGCTTTATAGAATGAGTGAGGAGATGTTTTTTCCTTCAATTTTTTGGGAAGAGCTTGAGAAGGATTGGTGTTAGTTTTTCTTTAAATGTTTGTTAGAATTTACCAGTGAAGCACTCTGGTCCTAAGCACTAATTTGTTGGAGGTTTTTGATTGCTGATTTAATATTTTTACTTATTATAGATCTGTTTATACTTTCTGTTTCTTCTTGAGTCAGTTTTGGTAGTTTGTGTGTTTTTAGGAATTTGTCAAGTACATATAGGTTGTCTTATTTGGTGGGGTACAATTGTACATAGTAGTCTCTTAGAATCCTTTTATGTCTGTAAAGTCAGTACTAACGTCCCCACTTTGATTCTGATTTTAGTAATATTTAGGTTATTAAGTATGAAATGTCCAGTTTCCTTAAGTACTAAGTTTGACAGTTGATGTCTCTGACATTTCAATTTGACACTTCTTGTTTTATTTTTATTGTTAAGGTACATCCTCAGTCTTTCAAACGCATGTTTTGGCTTGTGATTATCTATCAAGTTTTTTTTTAGAGCAATTTTTGTGAAACCATGGATAAGTCAAGAATTCATGTTACTTTTGAATATGAGTTCTGTCATAGAACCAATGCAGTGCAGACAGCTTGAAATATCAACCCAGTGTTTGGGAAGGATGTGGCTAATGAACGCACAGTATGTTGATGGTTTGAGAAGTTCTGTTCTGGTGATTTCAATCTTGAAAATGAGCCATGTGGGCGACTTGAGACCAAGGTGGATAATGATGAACTGAAAGCTATAGTGGAAGTGAATCCATGTCAACATATGCATGAATTAGCAGCAAGGTTTGACGTTACTATTCCAACAATATTGGACCATTTGAAACAAATCATCAAGGTAAAGAAGCTGGATATATGGGTACCACATTAATTAAACGAGTGTCAAACAGAAATCGTCTTGAAGCTTGCCTTTCTTTGCTGTCATGACATAAATGTGAACTATGTCTACACCGTATTGTTACGTGTGATGAAAAATGGATTCCTTTTGACAATTGTAAATGTTAGGCACAATGGTTGGATGAAGATGAAGTGCCAAAACACAGTCCAAAACCGAATATTCATCAAAAAAAGCTAATAGTGTCTGTTTGGTGCTCCAGTGCTGGTATTATCCACTACAGCTTCATGAAATCTGGTCAGTCAATACCGTGGATGTGTACTGCAACCAACTGGACGGAAAGATGAGGATGCTTGCAATTCAGCAGCCGAGATTGGTCAACAGAGACAGGCCAATCCTCTTGCAAGACAATGCTCAACCACATGTCACACAAACAATGCTGCTCAAACTACAGCACCTGGACTTGCAGACTCTCTGTCATACACCGTATTTGCCAGACCTTGCACCAACTGACTACCACTTCTTCCAGGCTTTGGACCACTTCTTGCAAGAAAAAATATTCAATTCTTAACAAGCTGTGGAAAACGCCTTTTGTGATTTCGTTGCCATTGGCTCTCGAGGCTTCTTCACTGCTGGCATAAACAAGCTACTGTTAAGATGGCAAAACTGTGCCAATAGTTTAGGCGTATACTTTGATTAATTGTACTGCTTCTTGTTTGAGATATAATAAACTACACTTTTGATTTGAAATCGGACATTTCATATTTAATGACCTAATATTAGTCTTCCCTTTTGTTTTCCTAGTCAGTTTAGCTAAGAGTTGTCAATTTTGTTGATTGTTTCAAACAACCAACTTTTTGGTTCTTTTTTTTGTTGTGGTAAAATTTACATAACATAAAAACTACCATTTTAACCACTTTTAAGTATACAGTTCTGTGGCATTAAGTACATTCACATTGTTGTGCAACCATCATCACCATCCACCTCCAGAACTTCTTCATCTTCCCCAACTGAAACTCTGTACCCATTAAGTGCTAACTCCCCATTTCCCCCTCCTCCTAGCCCCTGGCAACCACCATTCTACTTTCTATCTCTATGAATTTGAAGACTCTGAGTCCCTCATATATAAGTGGAGTCGTATAATAGTTGTTCTTTTGTGACTGGCTTATTACACTTAGCATAATGTCTTTAAGGTTCACCCATATTATAATGTGTCAGAATTTCATTCCTTTTTAAGAGTGACTGATATTCTATTGTATGTATGTACCATATTTTGTTTGTCCATTTTTCCATCAATAGATACTAAGGTTGCTTCTACCTTTTAGCTATTGTGAATAATGCTGCTATGAATGTGGGTATTCAAACGAATAACTTTATTTTCATGATTCTCTTTATTGTTTTTCTATTCTCTATTTTGTTTATCCCCATTCCAATCTTTATTATTCTGGTTGGTTTGTGTTTTGTTTGTTCTTCTTTTCTAGTTTCTTAAGGCGGAAAGTGAGGTTATTGATTTGAGGCCTATCTTCTTCTTTTTAATAAACTTTATTTTTTAGAGAAATTTTAGGTTCTCAGCAAAATTGAGCAGAAGGCATAGAGATTTCCCATATCTCCCTTTCCCCCCCACATGCATGGCCTCCCCACTATCAACATCCTCCACCAGAGTGGCACATTTGTTACAATCGATAAAGCTACATTTATGCATCATTATCACCCGAAATCCATAGTTTACATTAGGGTTCGCTCTTAGTGTTGTACATTCTATGAGTTTGGACAAATTTATAATGACATTTATTCACCATTACAGTATCATAGTAAGTCGTTTCTTTCCGCTAAGAATCTTCTGTGTTTGGTCTAATCATCCCTCCTCCCTCCACTAACCCCTGGCAACCACTTTTCATTGTCTCTATTGTTTTGCCTTTTCCAGAATGTCATACAGTTGCAATCATACAGTATGTGTAGCCTTTTCAGATGGGCTTCTTTCACTTAGTAATTTGCATTTAAATTTCTTCCATGTCTTTTAATGGCTTGATAGCTCATTTCTTTTTAGTGCTGAATAATAATCCATTTTCTAGATGTACTATAAGTTATCCATTCACCTATTAAAGGACATCTTGGTTGCTTCCAGGTTTTGGCAATTATGAATAAAGTTGCTATAAATGTCCATGTGCAGGTTTTTGTGTGGACATAAGTTTTCAGCTCCTTTGGGTAGATGCCAAGGAATGCAATTGATGGATTGTATGTAGCGTATGTCTAGTTTTGTAAGAAAGTGCCAAACTGTCTTCCAATGTGGCTGTACTGTTTTGCATTCTCATCAGCAATGAAGGAGAGTTCCTATTGCTCCACATCCTCTCCATCATTTGGTGTTGTCAATGTTTGGATTTTGGCCATTCTAATATGTGTGTAATGTTTTCTCATTGTTGTTTTAATTTACATGTCCCTGATGACATATGATGTGGAATATCTTCTCATATGCTTCTATCTGTCTGATGAAGTGTCTGTTGAGGTCTTCAGCCCATTTTTTAATTGGGTTGTTTTCTTATTGTTGAGTTTTAAGAGTTCTTTCTATATTTTGGATAACAGTCCTTTGTCAGATGTGTTTTCAGCAAATATTTTCTCCTCCTCAGTGGCTTGTCTTTTCATTCTCTTGACCTATCTTCTTTTTAGAGGTAGGCATTTAGAGCTATAACCTACCCTAGATTTTTTACCTGCTTCCACATAAAGAATTCCTCATACTTAGGCACAGGTACACTGGGAAGCTTGGGATGGAGAGGAAATGGGCAACATGAGGTTGTAACTTGTGTAGAGAGTACAGAGAGGGTCAGATGATGAAAATGCCTAAGTCAAATTCTCTACTGTGCAGTAGACATATTGACCACATGTTCATTGTATCAGATAATGATTTATCTTATATATACTATATATATGAGATATATGTATATGTATGTTCATATTTGTATCTGAGGTCAAGATAGCCTGAAAGTATTTTCTTGCTTTAAATTTTTTGATATTTTGCTATCTATTTTAAAATATTTTATTTAGTATTTATCTGGAAGTGTAATTATTGGTAAATCTTTTTTTTTTGGAGACAGAGTCTTGCTCTGTTACCCAGGCTGGAATGCAGTGGCATGATCATAGCTCACTGTAATCTCAAACTCCTGGGCTCAAGTGATCCTCCTGCCTCAGGCTTCCAAGTAGCAGGGACTATAGGCACGTGTCACCACACCCAGCTAATTTTTTCTACTTTTTGTAGAGATGGGGTCTTGCTATGTTGTCCAGGCTGGCTTCAAACCCTTGGCCTCAAGGGATCCTCCTGCTTTGGCCTTCCAAAGTGCTGGGATTATAGGTGCGAGCCACCATACCAGGTCTTAGTACAGGTATCTTTATCATAGAAACAAACATGAAAGCCTGAATAGACCTTGATTTTCTTAAGGAAGTAAATGTAATGTCTGTCTTGTCTTTGTGATATTTTTAATTTGCCAAAGATTATTTAATAAAACTAGTTTTAATTCCAGCAACTTTGAGTGTATCAAAGATAAAAACCATTCTCAGAGATGTTTTAACTTTTCCATTTTTCCCCCAGCAAAGGTCATTTCATCTATTGGTATGTCTAGAATTACACATATTTCTGGCAAGAATTTTGGTTCTCTTATGTTCACAATGTCAGGTTAAAAAAAAAAGAATTTTGGTTCTCTGATTGTTAGATTGAAGATAAACATTGGCTGATATTTTGGGCTCTTTGGCTGATTGGACACAACAGTTGTAATCCTTATGTCAACAAAAGCTTTAGAAGAAAATTAATTTTAGAATGTTATCTTAAAATGTTTAAAAGGCAGATGAGGGCATCAGTTTACAGAATTCAGGCAAGTAGATTCTCATTTCTGAGTTGCTTCTTTTTGCCAGAGCAGGAGACTTGTTTAGATTTCTCAGAAAAAGACATGAATTGATCCACGGTGTAGGTTCCAGAGGAGGGAATGGTAAGTAAATGAAAAAACTGAGCTGCTTAAAGTTAAATATCTTTCTCAAATAACCAGGCATTACATCACAGTTAACGCAGGCTTAGGACTCAGGAGGCCTCAGTTTATAGTAAATCTTGTTTATTTCAGAAAAATCAGAGAATCATAGGACTAGCAGGAAAGTTAAAAAAAAAAAACTTAACTTGATCCAAATACTCAAGTGATAAGTATATATGGTCAATATGTGTATCTCAGGATAGTTGTATTTTTGACTACTATAAGAAATACTTATTTTTGAATCTATGAAGTTCATTATCTATTAAACAGAAGAAAACTCCAAAGGCAAATTATTAGAGTGACTATCAAGCAAGAAATTGGTAGAAGAGAAAGTGTCTAATTGTTCATTCCATGGATCAACTATGCTTCCCTGAAAAACTATAAACTCTGATTCAGAGAAGGAGCAAATCTGAAGCCATCAAAAATGTACTTCTCTGAGAGATGTTAGCAACTCTTACGGACTGACTTTTGGATGGTCTGGATTAATTTCTATTTCAATGTGTTCCAGAGCTTTGTTTCCCAATAGATCCCTGGGGATGAAATTGAATATAAAAATCAACCAATAAAATCCCTAACTAGCCTCTAAAAATTAAACCAGAGAACTTGGGCCCTTTCTCTGAATCAGATTTAATCTCATTTTATTCTAGAATCTTTTTGTCCCCAGTGTGATCCTCCTGTCTCCTACTGAGGTCATACCAGGTTTTCTCCATCATCAAATCTTGGCTGTTTCAGGACCTGTGTGCTTAATATTCCACTCCAAGGCTCATGAACAATAATAAATCAATTTGTTACATCTCTCTGGTAATGCTTCAAATTTAACAGCTGTCCTTAATGCCTCATAGTGAACAATGTGGGGATTTGCATTGAGAATCAGTATCTTTATGTCTCCACCTCTGATCCAAACCATTGTTAACACAATCTGGAGTCATTTCCTGAAGCACCAGCTCTGGCAATAGTTTGCGTTTCCCATTCTCTTGGTTTCCTACACATATTAATACAGATTTAAACATCTTGGAGCAAAGACTGTCTCCTGCCAACTGCCTTTATGGGTGCTCCTAGAGAGAAAAGCTTACCCTTCCTGGTACCTGCTCCTCTTTTGGATATACATCTTATATATGTCATATATAAAATATAATACATATATGCATATTTGTGTGTGTGTATAGCATCTGATATTATTTCCTGTTTTTTGTTTTGACTTCATCCCAAATTCTGACCCTGAATTCTAACTTAACCCTTTGTTTTATGCTCCTTGACATACTAGCTTAGCGGGAAGTGTTTCCCAGTCTGAACCCTGCTTAAAAAATAAAAAAATCCACAATGCTGTTTTCACACTCACCTGTGTTTATACCTCTTCAGAGCTCATGATTCACACCATCTACAACTATTTCTCAGAGTGCTATCTTCTGACCAGCTTCCAGTATAATTCTCATATTCTCTATTGCTTGTGACAATTCCCCTTCAGGTGTAGCTTGACAGTTTTTTGCAAGGATCAGTGAAGAGTGGTTGAGAATTTGGATTTAGTAGGACCTTATTTTGGAATTTATAGGAATCAGAAATGGAAATTTATTTAATGCATAAGCTGACTTATGAAAAAAAGCAGGGGGGGATGTTGAGGGGAAGGAATGACATTTTATTATGACTAAGCATTTCGATCTTCTTTAGGTATGTACAAACAGCTGTCGAAAGACATGTAAAAATGAATCAAGTTTTTTTTTTTATTTTCAAAAAGCAGTAAAAAACATTTATACAGGACATTACAAAATTCTAATGCCATCATTAGGACCCAATTCCTGCAGGTTACCAGTGTGGAATTATGTATTAGCAGAGACTGCTCTGCAAACAGACAGGCAAGCAAGGTGAGAGTATTCCCTTGATTATATAATTGTCACAATAATAATTTTACTAATAATTAAAGAAAGCTTCCTTTAGCTGGATAACCCTGCATAAACAGGCAACACAGTTAATCAAAATGTAAACATATGGTTTTCTGATGCCAGTATAACAAATACAAAACTAGTTACAACCAGGACAATTTCTATGTTATCCCACTATAGTAATTCTTACACTTTGCTTCTTTGCCATATGATCCCTATGTATTTTTTCCCATTCATCATCTTCTGTATCCTGGTCAAATGTCTCAGGGTATGCTGGTAACTTGTCTTTGGGACATTCTTCGTAGTAACTTCGAATATATTTTCCCACAAACCACCCTTTGTATTCTTCAGGCATTTTGCATTCCAGGCCATTATAATGGACATTGTAGTGGTGCTTTAACCAGTAGTAGAGGTAGTGGATGTTGTAGTCACATCTCCAAGGATTATCTCTGAGCCACAAGAGTTTCAAAAAATACAAGTCTTCTAATACTCCATAGTCAAAGTTTTGCAGACTGTTGTTTGATAAATCTAACTCTTCTAAATGTGTGAGCCCTGAAAAAGCAGCTGGAAACAGAGAATGTTTATTAAACCAGTAAGTAATTAATTGAGTTAGTGCAACTGTATGGTATATCATCAGGACAAATACAAATTAAAAATAAGAAGCTTAATTATCCCTGTTGAAGATAAAGGAAGGGATTTCTCTTTCCTACTTTTTCTCAGAGCATTTACTTTAGAAAACTTGTAACTATAAGTACTTTCTCCTCTCTTTGAAATGTCTTTAAATCCTTTTGACAACTAGATAGGCCTTTTGTCACCTTTATGGCCAGGAGTGTCTTTCTCAAGAACCTGGGAGCCATCTTTTTGAAATGTAAACATCGAGGAAGACAGCGCCCCATCTCCCAGCCTCTGTGGGAAGGTAGGAGCCTAACTTTGGTGAGGCCTTGCTTCAAGTTGCAAAACTACCTTACATCATAAAGATAAGTTTGTATTTCTCTGGGTAAAGCCAATAAGCTAACAGATGGTCACCCCAATTACCAGGTAAAGTTAGGATGAACTATGTGTGACAAAGCTGCTGTTAAGTCCTCTTACTTGAGGACTAGTTACTGTTTATCCTGAAAACATGTATATGATGGGTAGTATCTGCTTCGCTATATAAAGGGGTGAGATTCCTTTCTGTCTTTGCAATCTCTTAGTGAATTGCCTGTGATATGCATCACATTCTGGTTTAATGCTTATTCAATAATGAAAGTGGTTTTTTTTCCTCTACTACCTTTGTGGAGAGGATTTCTGGGTTGAAAGATGATTTTATTTTTAATTATATTTTCCCACTGTATGTGTATCTAAATGCAAAATTCTGAAATATATTTTTAAATCAAAGCTTTTTCCTTGATTAAATTGACTAGAATATAAGATTTTATTTGAAAAATTAGTTTTAACTTTTCAAAAAATTTATTTTGTATGCATGCAGTTTTTTTTAATACTTACTGGAAAAATGCCACAAAAAAGAGGCATAAATTAGGAAAATATTTCACATGTAAGACATAAGTGCAGAAAAAATGAAAAATGTGCCTGGTAGTGATTTGACAGCTCCCCGGGATATCCGTAAACTCTGAAAATGCCTAGAAAACAACTTTTCCCCAATTTTGGAGGAGGAGATTCTATTTCTATAGAGTCTAGAAACAAACAATTTTTTCCAATGTTTTGAAAACATCTGGTTGTATTTTGGCAAGCTATGGTAACTATCAGCTTTGAATCCATAAGCATTTAATTTTGCTGGAGGGTGGATAATTAAAACCAATATCAAACACATAACACAAAAGAAAACAACAAAAAGATTTTTTTTCCCTTCCAAGAGCAAAGAAATCTGTATTTAGATTATCCCTATTTCAGTGATATGGACCAACCAGATACCGTAGAAATATATGATTTCTAATATTTTGTTTCTCTTTCAAACATTATCTCATTATTGTTTTAAAATACCCTTGTTAGAGCTTGTTAGTCCTTATTTTGAATTTGGAAAATATGCTGTCATAGCAATACCATTAACTGTTTTCATATCATCTGTTGTCAGACAAAACCCATAATTACCCCTAAAAAGAATATTTTCTATTTTGTGGTGAAGCAATGGCTTGGGCTACGGGGGGGTGGGGGAAAAAAGGTCTGCCTTTATGATGATGGTTTTGAAGACATTGGATTTTTTTTTCTATTTGCTAAAATTCTGTGAGTCAGTGATCTCATAAATTTACTTTTCTTCAAACAAGTCAGTCCTCAGATTGAAAGCATATGTAAACATTCCTAGATTTTATTTTGCAAGTGCTATAGTTGTTACTTAAACCATATGTATTCAGGCACTTGGGCAAGCTAGTTTTCATCTGTTTTGTAAGGAAGTAAAACCCCTTGTAGGGTGTCTTCTTTCTCTTTTCTACAATAATGTTTGGCATTTTATGAGACTGTTATTCATGCCTTTTAAAGTCTGGCGACTCTCACTGCATTTGTATATTTACCAGTAAAAATCATTAAAGTAAGTCTACTTTGGCAGTGTTTCGTTTCAAAGAACATAGAATTTCATTTTAAAATTTCTTTAGGTCATTTTGCCTTATTTAAGTGCTGAGATATTTTTTTGTTCCAGAAGACATACCAAGAAAAAGTGCTTGGCATTTGGTAGGTGATCAGTACATATTTGTCAATGTAGAAAATACTTTCCTGGGACTGAATCAAACAAAGGAGGAAAAAAAAAGAGTACCACACTGATAATACAAATCATGTTGTGTGTCAGCAAGGAAGACACATTGGGTGAACAAGACTGAAAGGCCTTCAGGGAACCCTAAGGATGGGAAAGGAATTCTGCAATTATGGGAATTCCATAACTGATGAAAAATATCACTTATGAGAAATACATGAAAATATCACTAGAAGACAAATCTATTTTGCACTGTTACCTATCTCTCTGCATTGTCTTCTCATTTTTCTTTAGTTTTCTTTACATACTGTAGTTCTATTATAATTAGAATATTGTTGCATTATTATTTACTATTTTAATACATTTAACTTGGGCCATATAGTAAGCAACATTTTAGTCTCTTCTATAGAGAGCTCTAAAATTTGTTTGCATTGATACTTCTGATAGTTGGTAAACTACAGTTTTGGTTTTAGAAATTAGAGCACTCTGGGAGGCTGAGGTGGCAGGATTGCTTGAGGTCAGGAGTTCAAGACTAGCCTGAGCAAGAGAGAGACCCCCATCTCTACTAAAAATAGAGAAATTAGCCGGGCATAGTGGCACGCGCCTGTAGTTCCAGCCACTCAGGAGGCTGAGGCAGGAAGATCGCTTGAGCCCAGTAGTTTGAACCTACAGTGAGCTACGATGATGCCACTGCACTCTACCCAGGGTGAAAGAGTGAGACTCTGTCTCAAAAAAAAAAAAAAAAAAAAAAAAAAAGGATATTGAACTCCTTCCTCACTTCCCCCTTAAAAAAAAAGAGACAAATTTTTTTAAAAATTTTAAAAAAAGAAACAGAAATTAGACACTTGCCCAGGGACTTTTGGTGTGCTATGCTCTTCCTGTGATTCTTTGGGTCTCATGAGAAAAGAGAAGATCTCCACCTCCAGATTCTTCACTCTGTGGACTGGCTTTGTGGAGACTGGCTGCCAGTGACTGACCTGCACACTAATACAGTGATCACTTCATTTGGGAGAAGGGTGTCTGTAGTATTCTTGTTTACTGTGAAATGAAAATTGCTTTTGACCTCACAATTCAAAGGTAATACAGAGCTTGCACTATCTGTAACAGGCTAAGGTGCAAGTGTAGCATGCTGTTGTCCCCTTGAGAAATTCTAAAAATTATGATTTCATAATATTTTTAAAAGATGTCAATACTAAAATATGCCTTTGTGGCTCCAGAATGTTCATTCTCAATTCTTATTTTGTCATGTTAAAATTCTAATGTTCATAACATTTCATTGCATTGTTAATAGTATTAATAATTATTTTTATAATTCAGACTTTTCAAATTGAAGAAGTATCATTGTGAAGGCATATATATTGTATATGTTACAAATCCAATCAATATTGCAATAATTCTCAGTTCTTTCCAAATCCCATGTGTTTACTTAATTGACAAGCTCATTTTTTGCCAGAGGCTTTGCTTAGCTAATTTAGAACAGATTTGAAGGATGGAAAAGAGAATTTATCTTAATCTAGGATTAGATATAATATGTCTGGCTCTGGTTTGAGCACATTTTATCTTCCTTCAACACTTTGGACTATATCATGTCACTCTCTCCTGGCCTGTAAGATATCCATTGAGAAGTCTGCTGCCAGATGTATTGGAGCTCTTTCATGTGTTATTATTTTTCTTTTTTCTTGCTTTCCTTAGGACCTTTTCTTTATCTGTGACCTTTGGGAGTTTGAATATTAAATGCTTTGAGGTAGACATGTTTGGGTTTAATCTGCTTGGTGTTCTATGACCTTTTCATACCTGAATATTGATACCTTTCTCTAGGTTTGGAAAGTTGTCTGTTATTATTTCTTTGAAAAAACTTTCTACCCAATCTCTCTCTCTCTCTGCCTGCTCTTTAAGGCCAGTAACTCATAGATTTGCCCTTTTGAGGCTATTTTCTAGATCTTGTAGGTGTGCTTCATTGTTTTTCTCCTTTTTTCTCTCCTGACTGTGTATTTTAGTACTTCCCATCTTCAGGCTCACTGATTCTTTCTTCTGCTTGATCATTTCTGCTTTTGAGAGACTCTGATGCATTTCTCAGTTCATCAATTGAATTTTTCAACTCCAGAATTTCTGCTTGATTTTTAAAATTTTTTTCAATCTCTTTGTTAAATTTCTCTGATAGGCTTTGAATTCCCTCTATGTTGTCTTGAAGTTCAGTGAGCTTTTACAAAACAGCTCTTTGGAGTTCTCTGTCTGATAGGTCACCTATCTCCAACACTCTGGGATTGGTCACTGGTACCTTATTTAGTTTGTTTGATGAGGTCATATTTTCCCTGATGTTCTTGATGCTTGTGAATGTATCAGTGTCTGGGCATTGAAGAGGTAGGTATTTATTCTAATCTTTGCAGTCTGTGCTTGTTTGAACCCATCGTTCTTGAGAAGGCTTTCCAGATATTCAAAGGGAGTTGAGTGTTGTGGTCTAAGTCTTTGGTCACTGCAGCCATGTCAGCACTGGGGATGCCCCAAGCTCAGTAATGCTGTGATTCTTGCAGACTCCTGACGGTACTGCCTTGGTGGATTACCAGGCAACGTCTCTCACTGTCTTCCCTCACCCTCTGTTCTGAGCTGCTGGAATTGGAGGAGGAGTGACATGGGCATTCCCTTCTGACCACCAGCACCAGGTCATACCTGAAGCCAGCCCAGTGTCAGCCCAAGCCCATGGTGACTGCTGCCTGGCTACCTCTGATGTTTATTCAAAGCTCAAGGGCTCTTTAGTCAACAGATGGTGAATTCTGCCTGTACTGGGTCCTTCCCTTTAGAGCAGCAGGTTTCCTTCTGGCCCAGGGTGGGTCTAGAAATGCCTTCCAGGAACTAAGGCCCGGACTCAGGGGCATCAGGAGTCTGCTTGGTACTTTATTTTACTGTGGTCGAGCTGGTACCCAAGTTACAAGTTCTCTGAACTCTTGCCTTTCCTTTTCCAGTGGAAGAAAACTCTCCCTGAGCTGTACTGCCTGGAGTTGGGGGAGGGGAGAAACAGGCAATGGCTTGGCTGCCACTGCTGGTGTCTTACTGGGTCATGTGCACCCCAGGTCCACTGGCTCTGAGCCAGCACAGCCACACGAATTGCCCAAGGACTGCAGCCCTTGTGGCCCCACTACCTTACAAATTTATTCCAGGCCCCAGGCTGCTTTTTGTCAGCCAATGGTGGGGTTAGCTGGGACCCAGGTTTCTGGGATGGATGAATTCCCTCTGGCTAGGCTGGTCTAAATGCTCCCTCCATGGGGGCCAGCAGAATTCTGTCCTGTGCTGTGTTCCCCTCCAACAGGGCAGCCCTGAGTTCCAGCGCATAGCCCAACAATCACTTCACTCTCCGTCCCCTGGGCACACAGATTCTCTCTCCACTCAGGCCCTCGCGCAGCACTGCTGGGAGGGATGGGGGAAGGGTGGCGTAGGCAATGCAAGATTGTCTTTTCTGCCCTCTTCTGTGTCTCTTTCCTTGATAAAATATTAAAACCAGGTAGTATGATCGCCCACCTGATTTTTGGTTCTCCTGAAGGTGCTTCCTTGCATGGACAGTTGTTGAATTTGATGTTTGTGCAGGGGGATGATCACTGGACGTTTCCATTCAGCCTTCTTGCTCCCACATTTTGTCTTAATTTTGAGCTTGGTGCTTAGCAGTTTGTTTCAAATCTACTCTAAACAAGTCTGGGCTTAATGAATACCAAAGAAAATTCCAAACCTGAATTTCCCTTAAAAAAAATCACTATATGTTTAGCATATTATTGACAACTTGCCACATATTCTTATTTTTTTAATCTGTTCTACAGAACACTAACTCTTTGGGCTAATTGAATAAATTTTGCTACTAATATATAGTATTATATGCTTCACACAGCAACATTTTGACAAATATTTCTCTGATTGCCAAACAAGTTCTAATTTAAATTTAATTGTCATGCTTAATTAAAATTTGTACTTTTCTAATATTTAGGTTTTTTAAACTAAATTATATGTACTATAAATGTTGCCATAGGAAAATATCACACCCGTCACCCATTTAAGGGGCTATTCAGTGGAACTTACCAGGATCTATGAATTCAATGCCATTGCTGCTGAGGTTTAATTTCTTTAGCTCATGAACATCTTCAAATTCCTTGGGTCGAAGTTGGTTGATTTTATTGTATGACAAGTCAAGTTTAACAATATCTGGAGGGATATTGTTTGGAACTTTTTTCAACTCTGGAAAAATTAATAACATTTAGTTTGTCATGCCCTTCATGCTCTTCTTTCCCCCATTTTCTCTATCACTGTTACAGCTGTGAAGTTGAAGAATCAGCTTTTAAAGACACAAGAGAGAAATGGATATCTAAAGCCAAAGAAAATTGGCATGAACAGGCCTGAGCATGTGCTAAATCCCATCAGAGCCCAGTGCATCCCCCAATGTCTTCCTATCTCACTATGAATAAGAGCCAGCGTCCTCACTAAGGCCCTCTAAAGCCATCAAGGGCTATAGGTCATCCTTGTCACCTGAGTCAGCACCACCTAGGTTCTAGAAAGAAGCCTGTTTATCAGGACTTGCTTTGTGAACCCACATCTGCTGGGCTGGACATAAGGGCAGATGACAGAGCAACCACTGTAGGACAAGCTAAAGTGGGTTTAACCACAAATAAATGGGTAGAAAAAAATGTTTATGAGAATACCCTGAAACCTGGCTTAAGCAATGTGGCAGACCAGCGGATTCTGGAAAAAGGATATGAATTGCAGAATCAACTTTGGGGTTGTCAGCAGCAGCCGTGGGTAAAAATAGGATCCACAAGTAGTACCAGGAAATACAAATCAAACCTTTTACTAGTGTGGCTTTTCTAAGCCACACTAGAAAAAATAGTTATTTTACCTTAGAACTGGACAAGAATTGCAAATATTGATGCAATGTCTATTTGTCTTTGATAAAGAATATATAAATACACATTTCCCCAGATCAGAAGTCAAAATTGATAAATGCCCTCATTTCTAGACCAGGCACTACATGGTGTACATATTTCATATTTACTGCTACTTGACATTCTTGGTAAATGCCTCAACAAATACTGTATTTACTTGATTGTCCCTTCCTCAACCAAACCTTACTGATTTTGAGGAGGAAATTAGGAAATTTTCTCCATGTAATTTCCCCATTGAGTGGGCTATCATGATTGTCAGCAACCTCAGAACTACTCTGAAGGCATGGTAGTAGTAAGAAAAGAGACATAAATGGCCCTGTTTATTGCAAATTAAAAAACCCTTAACTATTGTTCAAGCCAGGGGCAAAATTGTGCCCTTAATTTCAGAGGCAGCTGAGGGCAATTTACCTGCATACTTCTCCCCAGCCTGATCTTAGTATTAAAACGACTCCTTTAAAATGGCAAATTATTGTGGTAAATGTGAAGCTAAAAGCAGTTTACAAACTCTTACTTTCATGTATTCTTGGCAAATCCACTTACCTCCATATGGCATAAACATGCCTTTCAACTAGTCCCACACTTATTCCCTTTGAAAGACTAAATTTTGTTGGCAAAATACCTGTCTCTCAGTGAATAAAGCTATTATTTCTCTTTCTTGATGTCAGATGTTTAAGGCAAAAATACATAGTGATCTTTGATGTCTGTGTGGTTGAACTGGCACACATTAGGTACCCTATGCATACTGTCTGACTCATTCCAAGTCAGCTGGAAAACCTTAACTCCCAAATTAGGGGAATCTGTATGCAGGTTCTCTATGTGTGATCATGTACATGGTATACTTGTACAGGGCCTTAGAGGAAGATTCAGTAGGAGGAGGAAGCACACAGAGGCATTTATAAATTCTTCTTTGTTAATAGATGTCCCCAGAATCTTGAAGGAAGAGATGGCATTGCGTGGTGGTCCATGGCTTGGAAACTGAATTACTACCTTTGTGACCTCTGAAGGGCAATTTAACTTCTCTATACCTCAAATTCATCAGTTATAAAATGAGCATACCCTTTCAGGGTTATGAGGAGTAAATGACACAATGCATGTAAACTGCTGTCTCAAGGCTACAGAGCATTTAGATGTTAGCTCTTATTCATTAATATCACTGCTAGTTCCACTCTTGATGGTATGTTTTGGCTTCTTTAGATTCTATGTGGAGCACAATAATCAAAATTACTGTATTACTATATTCTGGCAAGGAGCTAGAGATGAAAATTGCTGAAAATTTATTCTTAGTATTTGACATTTGTTACCCATTTATAGAATGGAATAAAGAAAATTAGGGTGGATTAAATTCAGATTGCCATACTTGAATTCTAGCCATGACTTTTAACTTCTAAATATTTTTATTTTTAAAGGTTGTTTAAATTACTGCTTTGCAAAAACAAAGGCAGCTCAATTATCATCATCAATCTATAGTACATGGCCCTGTGCCAGGCACTACCAAAGGGAGACAAGACCTTTGCCTTTAAACTTATGGGAATCAACAATATAACAATGAAAAATAAATGATCAAATGAATCAATAGATTTATATGAACCATAGTGAAAGGCATTTATATTGATGACATTAAAAGACAAAGCTGCCCTTCTCATAACCTACAAGTATAGGCTCTGAATTATTAAGACATACCCATTAACACTTGGAGCAACTTAAGTTATCCTTTAATATATGACCCAATATTGTATATACTGTATGTATCATGAAACATTGTTTATATTGTTTTCCAGCAAATAATGTATTTTTAAAGCAGGAGGTATGAATTTATGGGCCATTTCTGAAAGGTTGTGTGTAGAAAAGAATAAGTTGAGGAAAGAAAGCAATAAAAATATACTTATATTTTTATAAGCTGATGTTTGCCAAGCAAAAACGAAAAATACTATGGAAAATAAAGGAAAAAAGACAAAAGCAGAAATAGGCTTATAGGGGAGGGAATTACCCGCAAGTATAAAAGCAGTAAAAAAGAAAGATATTTCCAAACATGTTATCTCTTCTGAGAGCACAGTGTAGTCTAGCTATAGAAGTTTTAAATTTTGTGTAGATGGTATTTTTCTCAGATAATTAATGAACCTAATCCTACCTACTTTTCTCTCTGACACCTGATACAGCAAGTGCAAATTCACTTTAGCTTGACAGTAGAGCCTCAGCAATATCAAGTATTCTAACCCACATTTAGGATAGGAGCTTTGCTCTAGTTTTAAAACTATATAATTCCAGTTTTTAATCTAGCATCACAAAGGAATTTTAGTAAAACATGCTCTTCAACATGAAGCACTAAGTATTCACCATAACAATATCAGGGAAATTCCCTCCAATCTGGCTACAGAGAAACTACATTTACTGACTCTTCTGGAATTCTCTAACACTTGCATTGTTGAGGTGGCTGTTTGTTTGAACATGATCAGATTAATTCTGGAAGACAGCAGGGTGAAGTAGAGAGCTGACAGGCTCTGGCTGAGGTAGACCGAGGTTCAAATCTTATCTTCCTGCTTACCTGTGAGACCTCAAGTGACTGAGCCTCCCTGAGCCTCATTTTCCTTATGTGTAAATGGGGATATTACGACCCTCCTGGAAGTCATGGGTAGCATGTGTGTGGGGTACCTGGAGCATAGTAGGTTCTCAATTAATGAGCACTTCCTCTCAAATTCAGAGGAGCCCAGAATGGTATGCCCCAGGTTATGATGCTGTATGTAACTGCTCCACCATGGCATCGAATTATATACAGTTCACAGGGTGTCTTTGTAAACAAACCTCTCTGCGCCACATGTTTGTGGTGTGATACCAGGTGCCCCCTTTAGAGTCAGACAGAAAGAGAGAGGAGCCAGGCTCGAGCACAACTTTGCTGATAAATGAACAAATTTACTCCTGGCTCAGGTTGTCTGATTCTTCAAGGTTAACAAATTGCCTACCGTTCTCTTGAGAGGAGCCAGGGCCTCCTCTCTGAACCTTTCCTTTCTCTTGCCCTCAAAGAAAAAAAAAAAAGCAAAACCTCCCAAAATCGGTGGAAGGAATGATACCACACTCTGTATGACCCTAATTCAGTGACATCTGGCTTCAATCTTACAGATAAATTATTAAACCATGCCAGAAATGAAACATATAGACATAGTCATATGGTTTATTATTGTGGGGTAGATTAGCAGTTCCAGACCACACTTTGAAAACATCAGTCTTCACTAACACGTACGAAAGCGTCTCGTACTGCCTGGGCTTGCTTTGCGCAGCTCAGCAGCTTTGCAAAAGCAGAGCAAATTTACAATGGTAACCACACGCATCCTGACATCCAGCTGGCCCCAGTTAGTTGGTGTGACAGACAGAACAATGAAAGTATTCCTTTGAAATCCAAGTTTGGGTAATCTTAACCCAATCTCCCATCTGTTTTCTTCGTTCATGACTTTATCTTGTACATGCAGATCCTGCACCGTACTAGCACAAGATTGTGTGGGATGTAAAACCCAGTAATGATTTGCAGGAAGTAGGTAATATTCTGAAAGATTTTCTTAGTCTCATAGTTCTTGGATTAAATATTGTAAATTTAATTCTCTAATTTTTTTTGTTTTATTCTGGGTAGTTTGGAAATAAGATACACAATGTTACCAAGTGTTTATTAAAAACCTTGGCACTAACTGTTAAATGCAGAAGCACCATCACTACACTGCATCTCAGAGTGCTCTTGCCCGTCCTGTTCTGCAGATGTTTCTTCCTTGAGGTTATCATCCCCCCACAGATGCACACCATGTTTTGACTTTAATTGGCGTAAGTCAGCTTAGATAGATGGCATTTGTACTTGTTTTCATACCCACTGGTTTACCTACGTAAATTAAATTGGATTTAAGATGGAAGGAATTCCTACAGTCACAGCTTGCGATGAGCAAGTAAGTAGAACCCAAGTAGCTGCCACTGCTGAGGACACCTCCTTCCCTCCTCTACCGTCCCCTAGTCACCAGCCACCTTGAATCTGGACTCCAGAAAAGCTTGGAGTGAATTCCATTGCTACTGGGGAAAGATTTCTGGTGGAAGTGACACTAGGGATCTCAAGGCATGGTGGGGTATAGGGAGGATTGTAAGATTCAAAGAGCATTTTTACTTATCCATGAAAATGAGAAAGAAAAGTACAAACCTTTCCTTTTGCAGTCCAGCGTTTGTATAGGAAACACATAATTGTGGCAAAGAGTCGAATCCACCTCAGGCTTGATGACTGGGGGTCTCCCTGACACTTGGGGTTTCGGGTCCAATTGTTCTTTTTCTTCTTCATTACATAACTGTTCAGATTTTATCTGCCGCAGCTTTTTATTTTTTAGTTCTTGTGGGCTTTCGCACTTGGCGTAGTTTCCCAAATTTCGGTTCCTTGGAATCTGCAACATTGAAATAAGCGTTTCTATCTCACAAGTACAGTGCCAGGGGTTGTCATAAAGACGCAGGTAGCTCAGGAGAGGTGTATAAATGAACACCTCCTCCGTCAAGACTTTGATCTGGTTGTGCTGCAGTAAGAGGGTAGTAAGTTTGTTTAAACCAAAGAACGCCTCACTCTCAATTTTGGAGATTTCATTCTGTTGCAGATCCAGGCTTTTCAGCTTTTTAAACTTGGAAAACATGTTGTTCTTCAATATGCGGATCTTGTTTCTTGCTAACAGCATGTGCAGCAAATCCTGAGGCCAGCCAGGCAGGACATAAACTAATTTTCTTTCTTGACAATCTACGTATTTCTCGTGGAGGTACGTGTACACGTCACAAGGGAGGCCTGGTGCGTAGCGTTTGACCGGGTTGGAGCCTCTCCGGCCCCCACCAGCCCGGCCATGATTCACCCGGCTTCTCGTACTGCCTGGGCTTGCTTTGCGCAGCTCAGCAGCTTTGCAAAAACAGAGCAAGATTACAATGGTAACCACACGCATCCTGACATCCAGCTGGCCCCAGTTACTTGGTGTGACAGACAGAACAATGAAAGTATTCCTTTGAAATCCAAGTTTGGGTAATCTTAACTAATGCAGTTCAGGAGCAATGAGACCCAGCTGGGGTACTTGGAGTCCCTAGGTTGGAAGAGAAAAAAAACTATGAAAAGTTAAAGCGCTGTGTTATTGACATATAATAGCACTTTTTTAAGGCAACAGCCTTCCAGTTTAGTGCTCACAAAACAGTGGGGTAGAAGGCTCTTCATCCTTTTACTGGCGTGGTTTAGAGGCCAAATGTTTGTGCCCTGAGTTTGAATCAAGGCTCTCCTACCTGCTTAACTGTATGAACCCAGGCTAATTATTTAACCTCATCTACAGCATCTGTAAAATGGGACCAAGGATACCTCCCATTGTTTCCGGGAGGATGAAATGGGCTCATGCACGTGAAATACTTCACAGTGCCCAATCCAGGGGAAGTACTCCATAAATGTTAGAACTCAGCATGATAAAAACCAAAACCTGTAGTTCTTCATCACATTGGGTTTAAGAAATGAAAGGAATTCTCCACACAGCCTTGAGAGCCGCAAACAAGAGTAGGACTTGAATGGCTGTCCTCCTGAGCTTATTTTTTTCTTTCCTTTACTGTCTCTCAGTCACCAACCATGTAGGGTGTGGGCTCCAGAGATGCCCAGAGTAAATGGCACTGTCCTTGGCATCTCCTGTATGTCCTAGCTCAAATGTCATCTCAGCAAAGCCTTCTCTGCCAGTCCCGTTTTAAATTGCACCCCCCCTCGCTGGCCACTGCCAATCCCCTTTCTTGGTTTATTTTTCTCCATAGCACTCATCTCCATCTGTCAAAGCAGATCCTGTATTTTAATTTTTTTGTTTACTGTCAGCCGCCCCCCCAACCCCAACCAGAAAGTGAACTCCATAAGGGCAAGGATTTTTGCCTATTTTGTTCACTGCTGTATTTCCTTGATAAATATTTGTTGAAAGGATGAATTATTCTGAAGTAACTATTCTATTCCATAATAACACTTATCTTATATACTTACATTGTTTGGGGATTCTGTTTTTTCCTTAATAAGTATTACTGATGACTTCCAAGATCTGCACCTTTTTAAGAATTGTTTCCATATTTTAAAAATTCTGGAAGTATTTCTGGTTTGCATTTATCACTTAGACACAGTCCACTCTTGGCAAAGGAAGAAATGTTTAAAATGGATTTGTAACTACTAACATCTCTGTTGTTATTAGTGTGGGGCTATGTGGTTATGAGCCGCAGATGTGTTTTCTCATCATGTGGCAGCTTGAATGCCAGGATCGCCCCCTTGCCTGGAGTTTTCCCGCTTGGTGGGGTCCTGCACCTAGAGCGCCTCCCCCTTCTCTGCCTCAGGCATTCCCCATTCATTGGTTTGTGTGTCCTCCCCGGCTGCTTCTCTTCTGGCTCACATTTAGAGTTTTTACTGTCCGTCCAGACTCAGGGCACTGATTGTGTAACACTTTGCCATCTAGCTGTTTGTGTACGTGTCTCATCTTCCCTGAGAGAGCATAAGCTGTGCAGTGGCCTCTGGTCCTGGAGCTAATCAGGCACTTAGCCTCTCCAAACCGCCACTTTTTGATTTGCAATTCATTGTAAATTTTATGTAAATCTAACCTAAAAAAATCATAACAAATATTTGTTTATTATTATGCATGCTGAATCATTTATGATATGCATGTTGAAGTCTTTGGGGGCAAGTGTGCTGGCATTTCAATTTACTTTGAAAAGCATAAAAAGGAGATAGAGGGATGGATAGAGAGATGGATGGATGGGTCGATATATGATAAAGCAAATACAGTAGAATATAAATTAGAATCTACGTGGTGGATATATAGGCATTCATTGTACAATTCTTTCCACTTTTGTGTATGATTGAACATTTTTGTAATAAAGTGTTAAAACATGAACAAAAAAAGCATGCACAAAAAAAGCAGGTTGGCTTTCTTCAAGTGCTTCTAAGCTAAAAGCTCTAGGTATGTAGTGCTTTTCCCAAAATAGTATTTTTCTCTTTTCTCCTTACTCCTATAATCCTCAAACAATAATAAACATGTATGTAGTATTTTAATTTTGAAGCCAAAAGAAATAGTTTTTCTGGGAAAAGAAACCATATACTTAGAACATGTATGTTACTTGCCAGGGTTTTTGTTTGTTTTCTAATGAATACCTTGCATTGAATGTAGGATAGAAAAACTTTAAGTTTAAATATTTGTAATATGTTGTTTAGTGATGTGTAACTTGTTTGATTTAGGCCACTGTAAAAACTTGCAAGAGTTAAATGTCTCTGACTGCTCAACACTCACGGTGAGTATAAGCAGCTTATTTTACTGTTGTTTATATATTGGTAGATTCAGACTTGCGGCATTAAAGTGCCAATATGCAGAATACATGCCTGTGTACTCATTTAGGATTAAATGTGGAAAAAGGCAAACTGTTTTAAACATTGGCAAGAAATTTTACTTCATCTGTACAATACTATTATTAGTCTTGTAGATGTATGCCCAGTATTAGAGCCTCTGGCAAATGGAAATTCTTCAACAATTACACGAAAATGAATTGTACTTATATTTAATGCTATGTGTGTGTTAGACAGAAAAATGGGCCACAGCAGAGATAATAGGCTCATTTTAGTGGTCTTCATGGCTATCAACAGCTGTGCCAAAGATGAAAATGAGCATGTATCCCTGATCGCTTCCTTCCTGGTCCCTGTCTCTAGTCTTTCCCTCTGCTCACAATCTGTCTTCTACTCTGAGCACTTAACACTCTTTCTAAAAGGCAGATCTGATCACTTTACTCTTATCTTCCATCAAGTCCACACACACTGTTTTCTACACTATTGGATAAAGTCAAAGCTCTTTAATGTCACTGTACCTTGGAGACCCTCTGTGGTTTTGCCTCTGCCTCCCTTTCCAGCCTCATCTTACTCCAATTCCTGTGTACACACTCAGTTGCAGTGCTCACAGCTGCTGAGCTTGCTTTGCTATGTGCTCTATGTTGCTTCTTGCAGTTTTGCATTTGCTCTTGTTCTTTGACTGGAATGCCCTTTTCTCTTTGTCCTCAAGTGGTGCTTTCCTCTTTGTCAGGCTTTAAGGCTTATTGTACATATTACTTCTTCTACTAAGACATCGCTGGCTCCCAGGGCTGGGTTCATTGCTGCACCTCTGGGTTCCTGTAATAACTAGTTCTAAAGACAGCATTTTTCCCTCCCTCTGCTAGCCTAAGAGACCCAAAGGGCAGGAGATGTGTTTTATTCTTTGTGGCAGTCATAGCACCTAGCACAAGCTTTGGTGTATAGTAAATATTCAGTAATGTTTAGTGAATGCAACCATATGGAAATGCCCAGTAGGTAACGGACAACACTGGCTAGAACTTGAGATTTGTCTTGGGTTGATATTGATGTATAAGTCATAATTGACATGATGACAGTGAGGAAGATCAACCTAGACAGAGGGAGTGAGAGGAAAAGGGGACTCGAGGTTGAGCCTTGGGGAATGATGACTTTTAGGAGCAGGCAGAGGGTATTAAGAAGGACTAATAAGAGAAGCAGGTTGAAAATGGAGATGTATCACAAAATGCAAGAGAGTAAAGAGTTTCAGAAAGAAGAGAGCAGAGTGAGCAGGTCTGAACAGAAAATGACTGAACAGTACCGCCTGGATTGGGGAATTAGAAGGTGACTGCTGATTTTTGCTAGAACAGCTTCAGTGCGATATTGGCGCAGACATCCAATTGCAGCGAATTGTGACGTGGAGAGGAGGTGAGAATGTGAGGCATTAGGCATAAACTGATCTTTCCAGTAAAGTGGCTGAGGGAGTGGTAGAAGGAAAACAGGGGCAGGCAAATGGAAACAGCTTTATAGAGGCTGGTGAAGCCACCAGTGGAGCAAGTCTCTGAGGAGACAGGAGGGGCTAGGATGCAGAGCCTGATTGTGTGATGCCCCTCATTAAGCACCAACTCCAGGATGAGGGCCAAGACCCTTGGCACAGGTGAAAACATCATGAATTGGACCCTCCTGTTACCTCCCAGCCTCAGCTTTACAGTTGTTTCTTTTAAGTTTCTACTCTATTTCAATACTGAACCACTTGAAGTTCCCTGAGCACGTCATACTATTTCACTACGTCCTTGGGCCCGTTTTCCTACCTGCCTAAATGACCACCCTTCCTTCCTCACCACCCCTATCGTAACCTGGCTAATACTTGTTCACCCTTTAAAACACTCTTCAACTCCATTGGGTCTTTTCATTCACTGTTTTTTCCCGTTGACCTTTAAAGAATAGCTTTATTGAGATATAAATAAATCTATATTTATATTGAGATTAAATTTACCCATTTAAAATGTACAATTTAATAGTTTTGGTATATTCACAGAGTTGTGCAACCATCACCACCAGTTTTAGAACATTTTTCCTCACCCCCAAAATAACCCACACTCATTAATAGCCACTCCTCATTTTCTCCCAGCCCCCCAGTCCTATGCAATTCCGTTCACTTCTTGACAGAATTAATTTTGCCCTCTCCTGGGCTATATCTGCGGTCTCAGAACTTCAACATTTATACTTTCCACTCTATTATACTTACGTTTTCATATATTATGAAAACATAATATATTATATTTCATATATTTCATATATTATGAAAACATAATATACTGAGAGCACTTTGAAAAATCCTCCTTTAGTAATTTTTTTCCATGAAATTCATCCTCTCGTTTTCACAGCAAAACATCTTTTCAAAAGATAGAAGACATTATATAAATAAAATGTGTATGTAAAAATAGTACCACCCTTAGAACTCTTCCATTCCTTACCTCAATACACAAATTAAACATTTAAATTCGTTGTTTGATCCCTGTCCACCAGAACATAGAGAACTGCTCTAGACTATAAACTAAGCATCTTCTCAGTGAATTATGCTTTTACATAAATAAGTTGCTTCTTTATGTTCAGAAGTGCCCTCAAGGGTGAGCCACAAGAAATGGAGGCACAGATAGACATGTCAAAAACCACGTCAGAGAAAAAGTGGTCTACTTTCTCTGGTTGTACTCTCACTTTCTCCACCAGCAAAGTGAACACGTGCTCCTTCATGAAGAGAGATTTAAAATCTTTACTACCACATCCTCCAGATGTCTGCCTGTGGTTATAATGAGGTTGTTTGTCAAATGGATTCATTCTTTCTGTGGATATTTTTAGTACTTACTATGTTAAAGATATTCTGCTAGGTGCTGAAGGGAATTTTAAATGAATTAGTTTTCAGTTCTTGCCCTCAGGGAGCTTCAGTTCATATTCTTTTAATTCAGCCTTCTAGTAGGAAAGTCAAAACAATGCCATCTGCGTTGAATTTGTGAACATCAAAGTCTTGTCCAATTTTGGAGTCTAATAATAAACAGGGATGATAATTTTATCCAGCTACATTTTACTATTGTTTTTCCCTTTGAGACATAGACTGGGGGACGGGCTTTCATTTCTAAGCTTGTCTTATGAAATATATTACATACAGAAGGATTTGAGTACATGTGGACAAATTCCTGAGCCACTTTGTAATGTAGGCACTTAAACAGTTTTTGCATTTATGTGTTCACACATTTGGAGATTGAATCTTGAGTTCTTTTAAATACTGAGAATGAGAGTGATCTGAACTTGCTTGGACGTTGACACTCCTTCAGACAGGAAAATGCAGAAAATGCGTTGCCTCCTCATCTCAAAGGGAAAGTCAGATTCCTTTATGGTACGTAAAGTATGCTCTGCCTTCTTCCTGGCCCTCACATTTTCATCTTCTCTGTGGCTGCCTCTCTAAGGGTATTTAAGCCAGCTCTCTCTTCTCTCCTTGCCCCATCTTATTTGCATTTTTGCCAAGGTCTTTCAACAAGTGCACGATCACTTCGATATTGATTAGCACGCTGAACATTTTCGGACACAGATTTTGTGTGTATTAAAGTACAGTGCCACATTATGGTTGTTCTCGCCATTCTCTTTGGGAAAATTGTACTGTGCACTTTTTATCTATCCATGCACATCCAAATTCTACATTTTGGTGATGGAGTATGCAGAAAAATTGCTGGCAGCTTGAAGGCAGTGGTAAGAGTACAATGTTTATCAAAAGCTCTGCACTTGCACTCACGCAGCATTGGCACATAGAACCTTTCCTATAGCCGAATAACAGAAATTTACAGCTTAAAGTAGAAACTTATGTTTTCTTTAAGGTGTGGTTTGCTGCCCCTGTAAGTCAACCAATTCCTATTTGAGTGCGGCAGATGCTCTGACCTGCAGGATTTTATTATTTTAAATATCTGTGACTCCAGATATAGCAAAGAATGGAATAATAAACATCAATGATCCTTCTAAAAATAAATCTTTTCTATCCTTAGTGGTATTGGGGTGGCCATATAGACCATGCAGAATTCTTCTCCAAACCACAGCTACCCTAGTGGTGATTCCCCTCTTCCAGACAGGTAGATAACTTACGATGGCCTATTCTTTTCAGGAGCAATATAATGTCAAACATTGCATGAACCACAAATACTTAAAACTGGTTGACTTGTTAGTATACCTGGGGAGACTCATCAATCATCATTAAAGAAGTAAAAACGTTCTGCTACTCACTCTGTTTTCTATAGAGTTACCCATAGGAGAAGCAACTCATTGCAACCAAATCTTGCAATTACCTGGTCTTATAAATATCAATTTTGGGCCCATACTTGAAATCATTGTTTTTCTGTCTCTCTCTTGTCACAGACACACTGTTGTCTTACCTTAGTTTCAGCTCTCAGAGGGGAAGGATGTGTAAATCTTTGAGATCCTTCCCCACCCTAAACCCAACACTGAATTTCATGCGCAACTTGTATGTAGCCTATATTTTATTTCAGCCATCTCAAACTTACCATAAATTTGGTGAAAATCTGTTCAGGCATTTTAATATATTTAGTTAACAGAACCACAGAAACTTAATTACACATACATACACCCTCGTGTATATAACTATGTTTGTGTAAATATGGACTCACTTTTACTGAAGTGCAGTTGTTGAGAGCATTTACTATCCCTGTCTTCCAGAATGATTTTAGTAAGTTTTAAAATGGATCAGTTTTTAATCACTTTCCTGCATCTAAAGAGTCAGGAGTGTTTCACACTTGAGCTCAAATTTCCTGTCACAGACTTGAACTTACAAGGGTTCACATTTTAATGAAGTGTCATTGTGATGGGATGAGACTTTATTTCCAAAGAAAAGGAAAAGGAGAGAGTAATGAAACTTCAAGCAAAACCACTGGCTTCTGTTTAATTTCATTTCAACTAATATCGGGTAAAGAATATGAAGACACCAACTCCTGCATATATATTTTCAGAGGGCAGGAAGAGAGATGATAGACCAGGGGAAGTTGCAAAGCCTGTTAGAATTTGATAAGATTCTTCCCTCTATTTTTTTGTGCAGGATGAATCAATGAGACACATTTCTGAGGGCTGCCCAGGGGTTCTGTATCTCAATCTGTCTAACACAAATATCACCAACAGGACGATGAGACTCCTGCCAAGGTAATGCTTGTGTTATTTGTATGACACTGAAAATAATTATGCTCCAAGAGGCTCTGGCTTTCTCTAACATTCCCCAAAGGCAGCACGCCCTTTATCAACGCCCCACTACTGTGGCACCAATCTTCTGATAATGGGAACTGCTGCTTTCAAGTCCCCAAGCTGGTGCCTGCACTCTCCATACTTGGGGGGCCCAGTTTGAATAACTGGTCTTTTGCCTTGGCTGGCATTGTTGTCACTCATGTAGCAATGTGCCCAGTAGTTTAAGTTAGACTTTGCCTGTCTCTTTCTGGTCCCCTTCCTGGGCATTGGAGCCTGGCCCCTAAATTCCAGTCTGGTGTCTGGGACCTCTCTGCAATAGAATACCAGCATCCTGCCTCCCTAGACTTTGAGCACCTCTGCCCCAGATTCCCTGTTGCTACTCTTGCTACCTGTTGCCACCCCTACCACCTCCAGGGAACCTGACACTGGTCGTTTTTTGACTGTTCATGGACTGTTGACAACCCTGGACACAAATATTGCTTGTCCTCAACCAGCACTTCTTTGGAGGAGGAGGGACAGAAGAACAAAAGAGTTGACAGAATATTCAAATTTATCACGAATTTATGTTTATTCTTTATTTTCACTATGGAAAAACTAATCAGGAAGAATACATGGTCACATTGGGAGAGATTCAAATTTGACTTTGGGAGAACATTTCTCAAACTATTGTGAAAGAATGAGCTATTTTTAAGAATATAGCTTTTTGAGATCCTTTGAAAAATAACAGTGAGACATTTGGAAAAGCTTAAATAGAAAATTCTGGGTGGTAATTTTCTTTATATTCTGACTCTAACCATTTCCTGCAAATGTGTAAGCCTAAAAAAAAGTGACACCATATTTTCTGTTTATCCCATTAATTGAGCTGCCACATTTTATTAGTTGAATCTGTCAAAACTTCCCTTTGAAATTTCTTCTGATACTTTTAAACATAAAGGGTCTTCCTCCTTCCAGGCATGTAATATACATTTACTTAATGTTTTTCTTATTTTTTAAAACTTAAATATATAATCAATCTAGAATTTATTTTGTTAGATGAATGAAGCAATTGTCTAAACCAGGCGTCAGCAAACTATAGCCCATGTGACCCAAGGCCTGTTTTTGTGCAGTACACAAACTAAGAATAGTTTCACATTTTAAGTCTTATTAAATAGCTAACCAATTATTCAAGCATCATTTATTTAATAAAACTTTTATCAAGTGATGTGTGATTCTTCCATATATATATCTAAAATTCTTATATAGGCAAGAAATACTTAACTTATCACTTTCTATAATAATAGTTTTCTATATGTTACTTTATCTACGTTCCTGAGGTTGTGTGTAGTGTATGTATGTGTTAAAATGCTACAGAATGGTGTGCTACTGCTCATCTCTTCCCAACCCTATTTTCAGTGATCTCTCATTGGTAGCTTGGAACTTGCCAATATGGAAGTATTCCACACCGTGGAAAATGGCAAACATTACAAATCAAAGCTTGATGTATTTTTTTTGTTGATTGTTTAGCTTTAAGAAAGTGATGGAGAAAACAATTAATAAAGCAGATTAAATTTAAAGGTGTGTCATATCTTCAGCCACAACATTCTGAATAGCACAAAAAATTGAGGAAATGTTCTTTCAGTACTTGAAAACTATTATCTAATTCAGCAAAGAAAGCACTCACATCGTTGATGGACAAGTTTGGACATCTTTGTTATTTCATTTTTGTCTTACTTATTAATGTAAATAAATATATTCATATTGGAACTCTACTCATTCTTCAGTTGCAACCATTGGTTGGCCAGATACATTTATAAGAGTTTCATTGGCAAAAGTCAATGAAAACGTGTGAGAATTGATTGGCTACATGGAATTTTCAATAAAGAGTATTGTATATTTTATCATTTGTAAGTTGCATGCTACACATCCTTTATATCTGTAAAATAATAAATGTAAAATAGTAAAATAAAATTTTATGGTAAACTTACATACATTTATATGCATACCTTTTTTTGGAGAGCCAATTGTTAGATATACCAGTACATCAATAATTAGAGATAAAATAAACCAGAACTAATTTATATTTTTATAATATTTAGTCTCCCTATCAGGAATGTAAGTATGCTTCTAAAATTTTTTTTTCAAAGTTCATAAATCTTTCAATAAAATTTTGTTTTATTCATATAGATAATTTTTGTGAAAGTTATTCCTAGGTATCTTTCTAATTGTCATTGTGAATTGTATCTTTTCTGATTCTGTTTTCTCATTGTATTTTCTAAATGGTCATTTTTGGACTTGGGTATGAAATTCAGTTATCTTTTTAAATTTTTCATTTGAATAATTTAATTGATTTTTTTTCCTTTTAAAAGTAAAAAAATAGGGCTATGAAATTACTTCTAAATAAGAATTTGAGCAAAGCTTATATGATTTGATAAGTGTGGTTTTCACTTTCTGAATGAACTATTCTATATTTGCTTTCCTCTTTGACCCAGTAATTATTTAGAGGAGTATTTTTGGTTCCAAGTGGTTGAAGTTTCTCTGATTAAGCCTCTGTTTTTAATTAGGCACTCTGGTCAAGAAATGTGGACTGAATTATTACTACTTTTTGGAATTTATTGAGATTTCTTGGTGGACTAGTTCATAATTAATTTCAGGAAATCATCCATGAATGTTTAAAACAATGAGTTTCTTTCAGAGAACAAAATTTCTGTATTTCGATGTATGCATATAAATATAAATTCTTGATGTTATAGTATAATAGTGATATATTAGTCACCTATTATGATAAATCTCTTAATTTATTTTGATGTTATTATTTTATACACAAAGATTAATAAGTTCAATTACAGATCATAGCATTTATTAACATAAAATGATATTCTTTATACTGGTTGATGTTTCTTTGCCTTGAATTCTTTTTTATCTGCTATTAATATAGTCACCTTTGTTTTCTCTGGCTTGTGTTTTTTGTGGAATAACTTTATATATCTCTTTATTTTTAACTTTTGTGTCACTGGGTTTTAGGTTGTCTTTTATATGCAGCATGTAGCTAACTTTTATTTTTTAAAAATTGAGTGTATAGTCTTATTTTTATCATTTTGTTTTATGTTACTGCACTGTACTCAGTGTTCTGTTTTTTGCCATATGAACTATGTTGTTTACTTTTATAATCTGAAGGTATTTTAAAGGTACCTACACATTCTGTTGTATATTCTAACTAGTGGCTATTTGTATGTTTTTTAAAAAACATGCTGTAACATGCATTTCTCTAATTATTAAAGTCAAGATGAAACAATAACTTTTGCTACTGCTGTGTTAGACAAGCGATCTAATACATTTCAATTCTTTTTCCGCTTTTCCTTTGAAATTGACATCCCTCCACTTCCACTCCCCTGTGTGAACACACGTATTAATTGTGGTTTTTGCTAATCATTTAACTTTCCTCTTAATAGTGATTTTTAGTGTTTGCACTCAATATTGTAAGCATATTTATAATGATTATATAATCCTAACTCTAGTTTAGCGCATTCATTGAAGGTCTTTTTTCCCCACAATTTCCTTATTCTGTAATCTTGATTTTGATTTATCTGATGATGACTGGAAATATAATTTTAAAAACTCTTTTTCAGAAAAGATGCATGTGTGTTAGATTTTCAGCCATTGATCTCTGAAGATGACTATTATCTTGGAGGACAAACAACTTCTTTTGGTGTATAGTTCTAGAATCATGTCCTTTGTTTTATCTTTAAAATCTTACAAATGTTGGTCTATAAACTTTGATATTTCAGGTTAAAGGAAGTCTAAAACTAGCATGATTTTTTTGTTCCTTTGTTGGTAACCTACTTTTTTCTGCCAAGATGTTTGCAAGACTTTCCTTTTCCCTGAGAAATTAAAGACATTCTAAGCTTAATTGTGTTCCTTCAATTAATTTTTCCTGGAACATGGTCAACCTTTTGAACATTAAAACTTACATTTTTTCTCAGCCAAAGAAGGCATTTTTCTTTTTAATGCTTCTTTCCATTTGTTCAGTTTGTCTTAAGATTTTATTCCTGACCTTCAAAGCTGTCATTTTCTCTTTCATCGTTTTTATCTCTATATGCATTTCTATTAGCACACTGCCTTTCTGTATATTGGGAGTTCTCGAAGTGTGTTCCAAGAACAGCAGTGTTCTAGTAAATGTTTAACAACTGCCTGGAATGGGGAAGGAAGGAGAAGCTCTGATTGGTAGGGTTTACTGATTTCTGTGGTGTAAATAGTTCCACCATGGCTGATTTTAAGCTACCAACATGATGTCACTGAATGTGGAGTTGGTGAGAGATGGTAACAATTGACTCTCATGAGTTGGTACAAGCTGGCTCCAGTGACGCCATTGTGAGGCCCCTGAGGATTGAGGATCAAAAATTCCTTAAGTTCCTGTAGTCCTGTGATATAGAATATCACTTAGTACCTTTCTTTAGGCATTCCATACTATGCTATATAAATATATATAAGAATGTATATGTGTATTTATATATAGGAATATATGTACATATATGTATGTGCATATATAGAGAGAAAGAGAAAGAGAATATTATAAAATCCATAAATCCATTTGTGAAAATCTGAATTTACAAAGTAGATGATTTGGGAGTAGTTTATATCACATTACAATTTTTTTTTAACTTAAAACATATTTTTTCCAATCATACATTGAGATAACTTTTTGCTCCTGGGAAATTTAATGTGATACTATAGCTACATATAACTTTTTAGGGACATTTATTTTACAAATGAAGGTATACCTTTAGTGGGCAACAGATAGAAAAGTAGGACCTAAAATAAGAATTTTTGTTTGGTTTTACCTTCTAGTTCTTGCCATTGAGAGACTATTCAGAATAAATACTACTTGATACTGATGATTTTTGTCATATAAAAAATGTACAGTAATTTATCTGTGATAAAAATGCATTTCATAATGATTATTTTTGCTATTTTCCATTGTTTCAAACATGCTTGCATATGCACAAGTGTTCTTTAAACTATAAATAACCAGAGAAATGTTGGTCATTGCTGCTATCATTCTCTCTTCATTGCCTGTAGTATTTCTTTCCAAAGAAATCATTTGCCAGAAGAAAAATGTAATTTGTTTGCCCTCTTTTGACAATAGTGATTTGCCAGTTTTTTATTTGAATATTTTTCTTCACTTCTTTAGGGACTTGGTTTTCTAAAGTTGAAAATGAGGGCTGCCCACAGCTCATGCCTGTTCCAGGAAATTTTTTGCTTTTACATGTTTCCTGAATGAAACCCTTTCTATTTATTTCTATTGCCACAACCTAGGTGGCACCCTCAGCACCTCATCTGGCACAGGATCCTGCCGTTTCTGCCTCTGGTCTCTCTTCCCTTCAATCTGCTTCGTCTTATGCTACAAGAAGTATCATTCTGGAATAATCTTCTTATCATGTCCTTGACATGCTTGAGGTCTAGACTCTTCCCTTATTGTCCCTTGACATTATCCAATCCAACTTATCTGCCCAGGTTTCCCAAGAGAAGTCCTTAACTCTGGGCTTCTGATTGCTACGTGCTTCACTTTCCCTATGATTGGAATGCCCTTCTTCTCCTCTTGGCTAATCCCACAGCCCTTACACCTTAAATCATGCCATCTACCATAAGTCCATGGTGATTTTTCCTTTTCCTGAATTCTAATAACAACATTCATTCACCATGTATTGATCAACTACTATGTGTGAGCCATTCTGGGCATATAGTAGACTAAAACTGTTATGATCGTTGCTCTTAAATGGAGTAATATATGCTATAGTGGTTTTTAATGATTTTGCATATAGATAAATTGACTCTTCAATTGGCTTGGAAATTTCTTACTGTTAGGAAGTATCATGTTATATAGTCTTATCAAAGTAGGGCAGACAGAGTAAGCTATTGTCTAGACTGGACAATCTCAAGGTCTACCCAGTAAATATGAGGCCAAATCACCCCATTTAGATTTTCTCCAGAATTCTATTACTTGCAACTGCCTCTGTGAAACTAAAGAGCCCAAGATTCAACTCAAAAGAATCCACATGCAAATTCCCTCTTTTATAGACTAGGCCTCATCTTGGTAGTTTTTCAGAGAAATTTTTATTTAAATACATAATTTTATATTCTTTCTAGCAGTAAGTCCTACAGGTGTTGGAGATCTAATACATATTACCTCAGTTCTTTAATAGAAAAAAGACAAAGGAGAAAAAAACGATCTTTATTGTTTCTATAAGAATTGTAATTTCCTTAAAGAGTATAATAGTAGCAGAAAAATAAGTAAATCACAAAGAGAGAACCCACCCCCAGTAAGAAATACTTATCAAATAGTTAGAAAAAGATAAAAACAGGCTGTAGACACTTTACCTCAAAGTGGAATTAGAATTATCAAGTGGACTTTGGGCTGGGAAAACGATGAATCAGATCTCATTCGTGTAGAGGATACACTTTTTTACCAAAATACAGAATAAAAAGTACTGCATAAAATTTGCTAAGTGTGATCTTAGCGTTCACTGATACTTTTCCTATCCCCAGCAGCTTTAAGTCTGCAGCACTATAAATCCCTAGGAAGGCCTACCTACAGGGCCACTCAGGATTCCTGTGCTTTGCTTTCAAACTGAGGGTTCCCATAAGGTTCCACTTAGAATTCTGAGAGCCATCCAGAGACTTTCAATCCAGGAGTCATTTAGTCTAATGAACAACCTCTTTTGTCTGAACAAGAGATTCTTAACTGGGGGTCAGTGGATTCCCCGAAGGGTCTGGGATGGAATTCAGGGGTTCCATGAATTTTAATGGGGGATAAAAAAATCATCTCTATTTTCACTAAGCTCTAACTGAAATGTAGGTAAAAACCAGAATAGTGTTAGCAGTCTCTGCGACTTTTTAACCCATATAAATCACAAACATATTCTTATCACATTACAGTTATAAATATTAAAATATTTCAAAATATCATTGATACTCATAACTACTTCACAGTCACGGTAGTTATTGGAACTGCCACTAGATCTTGTTATTTAATAAGTTAATAAAAAAAGCACAGATATTATTATACTCACTTGGTTTTTTAAAAAATATTTTGATAATTATATATTTCAATAAAATTAGCTGCCTTTGTAATCTTATGTATTTTATTTTATGCATTTTAAAACTTGCTGAGAAAGGGTCCATAGACCTCACCAGACTGCCAAAGGTGTCTGTGACACAAAAAGAGTTAAGAGCCCCTGGCTCAATTCTCATTTTTGGTATTTTTTTAACTGATCACATGAATTTAAAGAAATCGAACAGTAGGTTTGGATCAGGGTATAGACAAAATGTGATGTCTTTCAGCCTGTTGGAATCATTTCTATGTACCACTCTTGTCAAATGAAGTATCCATTCCATTAAATGGAAGATAGTACAAAACACTTAATATGTTATTTGAAGTAGTAGCAATAATAATACATATATCCTTACTATTTATGAATGAGAGACAGAGTTTCACTGTGTTGCTCAGGTTGGATTTGGACTCCTGGGCTCAAGTGATCATCCTGCCTCAGCCTCCTGAGTAGCTGAGACTCCAGGCATGCGCCCCCGTGCCTGTATTTTCATATATTTTAAAGCTTCTACCATGTCCCTGCTGATTTTAATTGTTAAAAATCACCCTCAAGATAATACTATTATATCTATGTTCTCATTTAACTGTCACACCTCTAAAGGGAAAAAGCAGATCAGATTACATCCACATTACAGATGGGAAAACTGAGGTTTAGGAAAACTGGAAGCCCCACAGTTGGTCAAGGTTAAAAAAAAAGATAATATTCACTCCACTTAACAGATGGGAAACAATCTCTGAAAGGTTAGGGAAGTTGCAGTAAATGTCGGGGCTAGGATTCGAATCCAGTTTGGTCAGATTCTAAAACCTCGTGTATTTTCCATCATGTTGGGCCTCCCTATTCCTTCCTCCAAATTAGAGAACTAAAGTTAGAAATGACACCCCTGCCTCTCCCTCAAGAAAGTTGTACTTAGTTGAATCATGGGGTATACTCAAGGGAGAGAAAGATAAAGCATTTCCAAAACTTTGACACAACTCTTAGTCCACTGGAGGGCCCCAGAGAGGGGAGGTGTGTTTGGGATATTAGTGCTGCTTTCTCCTTCGGGGCCCTGCCTGCCCAGTCACTAGGGAATCCAAGCCTTCCCTCTCTTTTTGTTGAGTCTCAAATCTCATGTACACAGCCATTCCCAGATGGGAATGTGTGTTCTGAATCAAGTAATTCGCTGTGGGATGGGAATCATTATATCATATAGATGTGTTTTTCAAATTTTAGGAATAAATCTGATTAATGGTCAATGCTTATAAATCTTATTTCCCATTTATGTGAAGGTAAACTTGATTATTTGTGGGCTTTTGAGGAGCAGAGACTCATTTTCTCCTCACTTTTCATTCTTGTTGTTTTCTAATTTGCTGTTAAACTGTTGTAGATCACAAACCAAGAGCATTTTGTTAATTCTATTATAAGAGCAGGCAGTAGTGGGAGTCCTTGCACTTTTAAAAAATGCCAGGCTTCTCATATCAAAAAATCCCCAAATAACAAATGTTGGCGGGGATGTGGACAGATAGGAACACTCATACACTGCTGGTGGGACTGCAAATTAGTACAACCTCTATGGAAAAGAATATGGAGATACCTCAAAGAATTAAAAGTAGAATTACCATTTGACCCAGCAATCCCACTACTGGGTATTTATCCAAAAGAAAAAAAGACATTTTATAATAAAGATATCTGCTCTCGAATGTTCATAGCAGCACAATTCACAATTGCAAAGTTGTGGAAACAACCCAGGTGCCCATCAATACACGAGTGGATCAATAAAATGTGGTATATGTATACCATGGAGTATTACTCAGCAATAAGGAACAATAGTGAATTAACACATCTGGTATTATCCTGGTCGGAGCTAGAACCCATTCTTCGAAGCGAAGTGTCACAGGATTGGAAAAACAAGCACCACTGGTACTCACCATCAAACTGATACTAACTGAGGAACACTTACATCACACAGGGCAATAACATTCATCTGAGGGCGGGGGGGGCGGGAGGGGGGTGGAAGGGACGGGAAAAACTCTCACTGAATGGATGTGGGGAGCACAGTTTGGGAGATGACCACGATTGTGGCTCTGACACGGGCAGAACAGGGGCAATGTGAATGGCCAAAGTGTTGTACCCCCATGATATTCTGAAATTTAAAAAATAAATTAAAAAAATAAATAAATAAAAAATAAAGTCTCTTACATCATTCCTAAAAAAAAAAAAAAAAAAAAAATGCCAGGCTTAGGAGGGTTTGGAAAACCGTCCACAGAGTGTCCTCAAACTGCGAGCCCTTGCAGGGTAGTACGGGCTCATACTAATTACCCTCCTTTTTTCTGGAAGCTCTCATTTTGGTCATTGTGGTAATGCCATATTTAATCTGTTCCAACCCCAGTGAGATCGACAGCCTCTCATGTTGTTTTTAATTCTTCTCGTGTGTTGCCCACTCATTTGCAGGCTGTTCTTCTTAACCCATGTTTAGGCTCTGTATATCAACTAGTTTTTCTTTAACCATCATAATGAAACTGTTACTTATAAAATAATGCATATTTAAATCTATTTTTCAGGACATTTGCTTATCAAATCCATTTTAAGAGACTTTTTTGTTCAATTTTTTCTTCTGCCTCAAATCCTCACTCTCCTGTAACAGTTAATCTGCATTTAAATGTTTATAAAGGGTTGTCTTGGTAGGCATTTTGCACATTATTTTAGTGCTCCAAAGACAAAAACTAAAAGCAACTATAAAGTAAATTCTGCAACTTGGGTTTCAAAAACTAACTTCTAAACAATATGAATACACCCATCGCCTGCCAAAAAAAAAAAAAAAAAAAAAGCTTTATCCCAGTCAACTTTCTTAAAAATCTAGGCAAATATTCTTGTATTCATGAATTATTTTCACTTGAAATGTCATTATGCATTATCTGGTATACCACTGTAGTCTCCTTTAATCAACAGGGAGAATGTTAACAATAAAGTTAAACTATTGTACATCTGCAAGGAGAAAAGATTAATTCACAATTTTACTTCTCTTTGTCATAGTGGCTCAAGCAAGACTGGAGAGAACAACTGAAGTATAATCACTTTCTTTCCTCTCTCTTCTCACCCTATCTTTTTAGGCACTTCCACAACTTACAGAATCTTAGTTTGGCTTATTGCAAAAAGTTCACAGACAAAGGCTTACAGTACCTGAACTTGGGGAATGGATGCCACAAGCTCATCTATCTGGACCTCTCCGGCTGCACCCAGGTTTGTCTCTCAGTCTTCCCTTTCCTGCAGCGGGTGAGGAAGTCCTCCGGAGAACGGGCTGCATCCAGATCCAGCCCTCATGTTATACTAATGCTGTGCTCAGACCGCAGCACACTTTTCAGAGGTTTTAAATTACATGGCCACAGCTGCTGAAATTTTCCCCAGGATCGCTACTATAGGCTCTTGGCTTCCTTCCCCTGGAATGTCACATCAACAAACAGGCAGAGCTTATTGGATGAGGGAACAGACCACTTCTGTGGAGACACTCTGAGCACAATTCTAATCGCAGAGCCCAAATCTTGAAAACTTTGGAGTTGCTACCAAGATACAAACAAAGGAAAAACTTTTGGGGGAGAATTTGTACAGGATTCCTGAAAAGTCATTTAGCTCCCACATGGGTTTTTTTTTGGGTAAAATGCTACAAGTGATAAATATGAGAAAGGAAATACAACAAAGACTGCAATTTAAAAAAAAATTGCATTACAACTTTGGGCTAGATAACCCAAAGATTTGGGATCTACTGGGAGAATATTTAAGTTGGAACAAGATTAGGAAAGTTGGGCAGAAAATAGGGTAAAGTTGTGGAGGATAGAGCATGGCACTTTGGAAGTGGTTGCTGCCTTATTGATAGTTTCTTCTGCTCTAATTTCGATAGATTTAAGCTGTAATTCTTTTAACTTATTTTCTCCTGCCTTCCTGTGTATTTTATTGATATTGGTGTTATAGTATGTTCATTCTTCTATAAGAATAACATAATAGCACAGGTGAAACTATTGATAGTCACCATCTATTGAGCCGTTACTATATGTTGGGCGTCCTGTCGGGTACTATGCACAGATCGGACTTACTCCTCATCCAATGCTGTATAGTATGTATTTATTATGCCTATTTACAATTGAAGAAACCAAGGCTCAGGGTGCTTGAATAATTGCCCAAGGTTGCACAGTTGGTAAAAGCTCCTGGGCACATGGTACTGGTATAGTCACAAGCACCTGTTGGTAGATACCTAGGCAGGCAGAGTTCCCTGGGGGAGCAGGGAGTCCAGGGGCAACACAGATTTCTCCTCTAGGTTCTTGAATGGACAGACTTCTTAGCTGGCCACCAGCACTGGCATACCATGGTTTCCTGATGCACTGGGCAGCCGGAAGGATGTCAGGAGGGAAGACTCTAAGCTAGGGCTAAAAAACGTCTAGCATTTACATTTGTTTAAAACTGACCTACTGAGGTGTAGCTTGCTAAACATCAACATCTACCACAACTTTGTGACTGAAGTGGCCTTAACGTTCCCCTCAGCTTGGCTGAACTTTAGACAGGTTTCTTCCTGACTCTAGGCCCCTGACCTCCCTTTTCTTAGAGCATTTGCTTTCGAAAACTTGGAATTGTAAATTCTTTCTCTGCCTCCTTTTTAAATGTTTGTAAAAAGCTTCTTAAGCGTTTTACAGCCCAGAAATGTCTTCCCCAAGGACCTGGGAGATATCCCTTTGATATATAATCATCAAAGCAGATAGCACCCCATCTCCCAGTCTCTGTGGGAGGGTAGGAGCCTAACTTTGATGGGCACCAATTAGCCAACACAGATGGCCTAATCATAGAGAAAAATATTTGCAAATTCAGGGATAACTTAATGTGCTTGACACATGCCATTGAAAGGCCTCCCCCTTCACTATACGTCCTCCACGACTTTCCTACTAGCCCTCACCAGTGCTTAAAACCCTCCCCATGCCCCTTCTTGTTCTCAGTTTCCATGAAGTAGTTATTGTAGCAACAACACACAACCTTGCACAGACACACAAACACACACACATGTCCTAAGGATAAATATTCTCAAACACTTTACTATGTCTAAATCAGAGGTTTCAAATCTATGACCCACTGCCTAGATAAGCATGCAAAACACACGTAATCTGTCTTTGAATTTTGAGCCAATATGTAAAACCTTGGAGTTTTCACAGAACAATCTAGATTTCAAGCTTCTCTTAAAAAACTGGAAGAGCTAGTAGAATGGGACCTGCATTCCCATATGGCGGCCACGGGCTGGAGCTGAGTCGGCCTCACTCCCTGGAGGTGGAGCACACTCTGGTCAGTTTGCCAACCTCTCCTCCGCTCAGCAGTGTCTGCACGTGCACTCCCACCTGGCCTGCTGCCATTTCATTGCATTGCCTGCCTGGCCTCAGTAGGTATTTGAGTTTCTAATTTGTAAAGAACAGAATTCTTTTTCTAATTACCCCTTAATTTGTAGTCTCAAAACACAATGAAGTTGGCATTTCACATCATCATGCAAACCAGGGTTGGTTTCTTCCATGCATGCCTCTTCCATTTGCATTTGTTCATTTAATAATTCAACAGAGGTTTAACTCTAAGTGCCAGGCACTATTTCAGGCACTAGACATTGTGCCATTTGAAACTGAGCCACTTTAGGCCCACTGGGAGTCAGAAATGGGCTCACTATAAAGCATGGATGTCTTAGTAATGGCTGCTGCTGCGGCTGCATAACGAATCCTTGAAGCTTGGATGTTATGCTTCTGAGAGACTTACTCAGTCCTTCGATGAGGTTCTGTCTACCTCCCTGCCTCTGGGTGTGGCACAAAAATCGTTTCAAAGAAGGAATATTGATGATTCATAGATTTTTTTTTAAAGGTTTTTCCTTAAGTAAGTTCTATCTTGGAAACTAGAATTTATTTTCTTTTTGTAAATTTGGAATTTTGTACTAGGAACTTGTATGTTAATATATCTGACCAAGAAAAAAGGTCCTAATAAAACAAAAAGACTTGAGGATAGGAGCTTCTACCTAAATGCTTTTCCCTGGTGTTTGTTGAGCTCCTGCTGCATACTTGGCACTGTGATGAATAAAACAGCATCCCTTGTCTTTCAAGAGCTCTGGATTAACATAAACAAAATATGTGAAGCACTAAACTTTAATGTAGTTGCTGTTACCTAAAAAAGGAAAAATTTATTTTTTCAATATTGTAAAAGAATTTTAACTATACTTGTTAGAAAAAATAAATAGATAATGATGGAGAGCTGCAATGAAAAGTGAAAATCAATTTCATATGTTCTAGAAGTACTCTGCATTCTTTTGGGATTGGATAAACACTCCAGGTACATTAAGTAACGTGAATGATTTTCTAACGAATATCAAAACTTGCAAATGTACCTGCGTGTCGTCATCCTTGATGTGGTTGAGGTGGTGCCTTTGCTCAGTTTCTTCTCAAAAAAGCCCCTGCTCACACTCAGCCCCAAATCAGGGTAAGGCCCCTCCAGTGAGCTGTGAAGAGAAGAGGAGGTGACTCAGGCACTTTCAGAAACATTGTTAGGAGTAAGAAGATGAGCAAGACCTATGGCACAATATCATTTATGAGAATTAAAATGTATAATATAAGAAGCACAATATAGGAATACAAGGATACATAGAGATTTAAAGAGGCATATGAAACAAATTAGAAGGGTTTCTTGTATGGGGGAGGAGAATAGGAGTGGGAAATATGGTTTATTTCCAAAAGAATATAGATATATATATATTCTAGTATTTAATCATACTCCTCAGTTCATAGCACACTTTCCTCATTGGTCTGAGCAAGGCCCCTTTCTTGTTTATTTCCTTTTATCCACATTTCCCACTCCTGTTCCCCTCCCCCTATATAAGCAACCCCTCCAATTTGTATTATATGGCTCCTTAAATCTCTATGTATTCTTGTATTCTCATATTGTGCATTTTAATTCTCATGAATGATATAGTGCTATAGGTCTTGCTCATCTTCTTGCTCCTAACATTAGTTTTGAAAGTGCCTAAGTCAGCTCCTCTTCTCTCCAACCCCTTAATCATAGAGGGCCCCAGGGTTCAGTCCTTGATCCACTTTCCTTCTCAGGCTACACCTATTCCTTGGTAGTCCCATCTTGTCTCATGGCTTTCCATCACCTACAATAATGAACACACACATACACATACACACACATATATATATATAATCATATATATACATATATGTGTTCATACATAAATATATACATATATGTATATAGAAGTTTATATATATAAAACTATATATATGTCATATACATGATATTTGTCTCCAACCCAGACTTTTCTCTCACATTTTAGACTCTCATATCTTAAAAAAAAATCCCATATCTAAAAAATAACTCCTTGTTCCACCCGCAGCCTTCCCCATCTCAGTTAATGGCAGCTCCATCTTTATAGTTGCTTAGGCCAAAATCTTGGCATCATCTGTTGTAGATTGAATTGGGTTCCCCAAAACTCACATGTTGAAGTCTTAACCCCAGTAATGCCTCAGAACATGATCTTATTTGGAAATAAGGTTGTTGCAGGTGTAATTAGTTCAGATGAAGGCATTAAGTGTGGGCCCTAATCCAGTATGAGTAATGTGCTTATACAGAGGGAAGTTTGGACAGACACAAGTGTACAGGGAGAATGCCATGAGGACATGAAGACAGCCATCTATAAGCGAAGGAGCGAGGCCTGGAACAGATCTTTCCCACATAGCCCTCACCAGGAACCAACTCTGCCAACCCTTGATCTCGGACTTCAAGCCTCCAGAACTATGAGAGAAAAAATTTCTGTTGTTTAAGCCACCCAGTTTGCGGTTTATTACAGCAGACCTAGCAAACTAAGACATCATCCTTGATTCTCTTCTCTCTCTCTTTCTCTCCCCCCACATCCACTCTGATAGGAAGTGCAGGTGACTGTTCCTATAGAATCTAATCAGGATCTGACCACCCCTCACCTTCTCTCCAGCCCAAGTTACCATCATCTCTTGCCTGGCTGTTGTGATGGCCTCCTAATTGGTCTTCCTACATTCATCCCTGCCTCCTACAAGTCTACTTTCAGCAGAGTATCTAGAGTCATCTTTTTAAAACCCGAGTCAGTATCCTTCCTCTGCTTAAATACCTGGCAAGACTTCCTATTCACTTAATAAAAGAAAAGCCCTGGAAGGACATACAAGGCCCTGAGAAATCTGCCCCATCCTCCAATTGCCTCTCTGACATCATTTCCTATTATTCTCCCTCTTGACAACCTGCCTCAGCCACACTGGCTTTCTTGCTGTTCTTCAAAATCACAAGCAAGCTCATGCCATACGGTTTTCACACTAGTTGTTCCCCCTGCCTGGAATATTCTTTCTGCAGAAATCTGTATGTTTAGCTTCCTTAAAGTCTTTCCTCAAATATCCCCATGAATGAATGGATAAAAAGGCACCAGAGAAAATGCTCCAAAGAGACCCCCATTGTTCCCTGTTAATTTCAGAGGTCTATAAGGTGTGTTTTTATTTCTTTCAGAACCTCAAAATGAAAAATATGGGTAGGATTAAGAGTTTTAAAGGGGAGCACAAAGCTATCCTACTTGTACGTGAGAAAGTGCCAGTTGGGAGGGCAATGATTTTTGGTTCTCCTTTCCCTTTATCCTCTGCTCTGTTTGTGTGTAACTCTAAGGATTCTCTCATTGACAGTATCATGGGGCGGCCACTTTCTCTACAGATTCATGTATCTCCAACTGTGTGGAACAGTGGGTTATGGCGTGGAACCCAGGCATGGAACAACCACGGACATGCTGGGAAGGAAGGCTGGGGCCCAGCCAAGCTCAGGCTGAAACCCAAATGCCTAGAAACTAACAACTCTGCACGTGGAGTGGGAGAAGCCAAATAAAGAGTGGGGAGTTTGGACTAAGTTTCAGATTTAGGATAGTTCAACCAGACAGTAGGAGAGCTTGCTGTAGGGGTTTCTGCCTCTGTGCGTTCCTGTTCTTCATTTCCAGCCTCAGTTGTTCCACTAGGCTCACCTTTTGCCCTCTGTCTAGACACCCTCCTACTATCCCTTTCTTCTGTTCTCCAGGCTAACCTGCACTTATCCTTCAAGGCTCTGCTCAATCACAACCTTCCCTAGAAAGGCCTTGCTAACCCCTCCCTCGCCCCACCCCACGCTTGGTTACGACCCCTCTCCTGTCTACGCGTTGCACTTTTCACTAAGCGTTCTCTGTGCATTCAATTGTCTGTTTACTTGTCTGCTCCCCTCCCCATTGTGAGCTCTTTGATGGCAGGGATGGTGCCTTACACATCTGTGTATCTGTATCCTTAGCACATAATACAGTACCTGGCACGTAGAGCTTTGATCAATGTTTGATGAATGAATGAATGAGACTGCAGCCAATTTCAGGGCGCGGCTAGCCGGGTGATTCAGGCGGAAGCTCAGGATGCCTGTTACGTAGCCGAGAAGTTGGCAACTTGCTAAGGCAAGCTTTGACTATCTCTTCTTGGTAAGGGTTGAATCTGAAACTTTTCTTTTACATTTATAGGAAGGAAAGAGCCTAGGAAACTATGAAATATTAAAGTGAAAGTATTTTTTCATCAATTATATTTTAGTCACTACATACAAATCAACAAAAATGAAAAGGGACAGCATCCCAGGAATGTTCAAATAATCCTAATACTCACTGCAGTAATAATGGTTTGTCAGTTCTTGTGTTGTTAAATCTCTCTGGGACCCACAAAACTTAAAGGTAGGCTGTGCAAACTGCAAACTGGAAGACTCCAAGGTCATTTCAGTTCTCTCTAGGCTACATAAATTCCACCCTCCCCTTTCAGAGAGGCAGAGATGATGGAAGGCCTTACTTGTTCTCCCCTGGGATTTGTGGTGGAGGCTGGAGAGAGCCACACAGGCATGTCCAGGGATGCACGTAGTAGCCAAACTGAATGGAGATTGCATAAGCAAAGCAAGAGTGGGGAGAGATTTCATTATCTCTTCTCTTTCCTGCCCTTTTCTTTCCCTTTCCTTTCTCTTCCCTTCCTCTTGCCCCTTCCTTTCCCCCTTCCTCTTTCCCTTTTCCTCTCCCCCTCCCTGTCCTTGTTCTCCTCTCCCTCTCCCCCTTGTTTCTTCTTTCCATGAAGCAGAAGGCAGGGGGATGGTGAAAGGAGCCCAGAGACTTGGGATCTAATCCTTGCTATGCCGCTAACTGGTTGTGCAACCCTGGACAGTTACTTGGTTTTTCTGCCTCAGTTTTCTCACCTGTAGAATGGCTAGGCTGGGCTAGATAATCTCTGTGGTCTTTTTCAGCTTTAGGATTTTGTGCTTTTGTGTGGTGACTAACCAAGATAACCAAAGAAGGAGAAAGATAGGGGAAAATGAATAAATGAATTTTAGTTTGGAAAGGCCAAATTTGAGGTTCCTGTGATACATGTGGGTGTAAATGACAAGCAGAAACAGAAGTAGAAGTAGAAGTCTGGTCCTTGGGACAGAGCTGGGAGTAGAGGTATAGACATAGGAGTCTATCTATCAGTAAGGGTTAATTGGGACAATAAGAGTTTTATGGCTAGCTAAACCAGTTGTGAATGAGCAGATTATATATCAAAATGAATTGGTTACAGTTAAACGCAAAATTATAATGCACTTACATTTGGTTGATTCCATTTTCCTTTATTCTATGGAATAATAAAAGGTGGGAAAAGCCCTGCTTTTTAGTGCTGGCTGGATTCTGTGGTGTGAATATTCTCACCCTGGCCTAATGTACGCTACCAACAAGAGGTCCTGAACAGGAAGTTGGGAAGCAATGTGTAGTGGCACACCATTGTGTAATAATTTCACCATAGAAATCAATAGACATAAATATCCTTAAGATGATAGATAATGGTAACTCTATGTAAATAACAAAAATAATTATTATTTTTAATAATTAGGAAGTGATAAACTTTGAGTGTGTACAACCTTTGTTTTTAATATAATATATTTAATTTTAAGTTTATATGATTTAAGTTTTTATATGGCTGTGATTAACAACTGGCTTGCAGAGTTCGTAAAAACTTAACATTCTGTTCTCATAAGTGGTATTAGCTGGCTCCACGCAGCCCTGAAACTGATGCTAAGACAGGGTAAATAACTTGCCTAAGATCACATAGAAAATGTCTAGGCCAAGATTAGAACCTTAATCCACCTAATTTCGAAGACCAGGCTGGTAACCACTAGACCATCATTTGTAAAACTGTAAAATGCTACATTGCATATAGTTTTAAAAAAATGTTGCATTTTGTATTTGAAAAAATATTATATGGTCTTAAATGTCATTTAATAAGGAGGAGTTCTAGTGGAAAAGCAGTCAATGGTCAAAAAAATCACAGTGAAATTCCTGGTTTTCCAGGTCAGTTCTTGTGCCTCAGTTTCTCTGTTAAAGGAATGCTTTGTGTCTTTTCTGAACCATGCTTCAACCTATGTTTAAAAAATTGTAGAATTTATGAAAACCTTTTTGTGTATCTTGTAAATAGGACTTATATAAATTTAAATGGTTATAATTGTTAGTTTGAACATAACTCTATGCTGGCCCATATTGAAAATAAAAAATAAAGAAACATAGCAGACACCTATTGTTTGAAATCCACAGCTTAATATAATATCTTTGTAGGCATAATGTATAAGGATGTTTATTATATTAAGCAGTAAAAATGAAACATCTGGCAACAATTTTTAGATCTTGAAGAATCAGATGACAAAGTGATGAGTCTCAGGGGACTAAGATCATGTTTCCCACTCCTGAAAAAAAAGATTTGAAAAAAATCTTTATGCTTTCTGAAAACCATACTTATTTTGGTTTCTTCTTCTCTGTTCCCTGCTTGGGAAGTGACTTACACACAGAAATTCATGAACTGTTCACAAAACTTTATTTTGGTCTTGGACCCGGAAGCATGTGGTTAGAATTGTAGCTATAAAGCCACCCTCTAATTCAATAAATTGAGACAAACCAAGTAGCTCTGTGGATCATTGTGTTTTAAGAAGTATTATGGTTGTGATCCTCTCAGTTATTAAGGAGATAAGCTCCATTATAATACAGGGAAACTATGAGCCATTTGGCCACTGGTTAAGGAAAAGAACCAGAGTAGTGTACTCCAGACAAGAATGACAAAGTTAAGGATGGATCAGCCTACTCTGGCAGATGGCAGCTCTGAGTCATTGTGCAGTGGGTACACACAGAGCTGGAAAGTGTGCACGCCTGCCTGGCATCTGTGGGTTTCACTCATCTTGTGTCCTAGTTGCTCACTGACACTGGAAAATTAAGCCTTTTTTTCATGTTTGGTTGACCAGTGTTTTCAGGTAAATATGGCAATCTTTAACAACTGACCATATTTTCTGCCCTTCTCTTGGAACTTCTAAGCCTAATTTACATTCTACAATTTGTTCAACAACTACTTGGTCTATTAACAAATAGTCTGCGCTAGGCATTGTATTAAACTGTAAAGGATACAATGATGGCTAAGATGCTATCCATGTTCCTTGGCAGGGATACTAGACATGTGTGCAGGTAACTGTCATATAAGGCAGAGGATTCAAAATCCAGAGGGAGTGAGAGCTAAGGGCTTTGGTTCTCTGAGATGTAACAGGAAGAAATATATCTACCTGAAATGACCAGGGAGGACTACCAGGATGAAGTGCATTAGTGAACAGATAGGATTGAAGACCATAGAGGTGGGGGTGGCCGTGAGGAATATATAGACCTGGAATCTACAGGATCATCCAAAGAGAGAGGTTGGACCTTAAGAGAGACAATAACCAGGATTCTGTTTCTGTCCCTACAGAGGTCACAATATTTGAGAGCCTATCAAACCCTCTTAGCACAGCCCCTGGGAAGTATTGCTACTGAAGATGCTTGTGGTGTATTTGAATGCAGTAAAACAGAATTTTCCATAACATTTTTGGGGAAAGCATTGTTTTTCTCTCCAACAATTCATTCTACTTGCTAAGCTAGGCTTCTCTGAGGTCACTAAGAGGTCATGAAGAATATATGGACATGACTAACGTCATCACATTACCCATCAGTCATTGGATACAGTGCTGTGAGAATGAGAGAAACAGCTGGAAGTGGTACAGGAACACAGCATGGGCCATGTCTATCTCATGCGTATTTCCAGCTGCCATGGAGGGTCTGGCTCTGCAGATATGTCTTTTCTGTGTTGCTGAGCTAACCAATTCAGAGACATTGTTGTAGAGAAGGAATGGAAAATGGAAGCTTGGTAAGATGTTATCATCCCTGTTGGTAAGTCCCTTCCTTCTTTTTATGACCTTGGAACAGCAAAGAGGGATCTGAGCTAGTCCTTGGTACTTATTAGCACTTTGGGCTTCAGTGAGTGTGTGGCTCACTGACAACTCATTTCCTTCACAGACAGGTCTGTCTTGCCATGCTGATGGGTGAGACCCACCCAGAGGCAGCTGGAGAGAATTTTCCTATGATCACCAAAGTTCCTTTGCCCCTATCAGCAGCAGTAGCTGTCTGCTGGGACTTGGAGTTGGAACATCATTGGTGAGGCCAGTTTCCCCAATTTCCTAACCAATGGGGGCTTAACTAGCAAAGAGCAGGGTGGCAGGGCTCCCATTGGTGTCAAAATAGAAGCTAAAATAACTTCACAACTAAATAGAGATCAGATGCCAGGTGTTGTCAAAATCCTACACAGAAAATGCACAGATATCAGCTGTGATGAGGCCTGAGATTTTAACATGGTAAAATATTTTTCTTGTTTTCTTTAGAGAGGAATTTTTGATTTCAGATTTATGTCTCCATTATTTCAGTGAGGAGAAAGGACAACTAATAATTGCTTGGCCTAAAAGGTTCTGGCAGGAATATTTGAGTCATAAAATATTAGCCAAACATCTTTTTGGATATTCTACTATAAACTGTGTGGGGAACTGAGCACTTCATGCCAGGACAAACCTTAAAAGCCCCTTCTCAGAGACCCCCCCCCCACCTTTCTGGATACTAATCTTGCTGGTTTATAGCACCAAGTTTTTGGCTGTGTTGCAAGGAATCACTCAGCTGTGGCTGCTTTTTGCTATCATTTTTTTCCCTTGTTCAGGAATTCTTGTCATGAATGTGTTTCCAAGATAGCAAGAAAGAAAAAGTTGTTTGTTTGTTTTATGGAAACCATTTTTAGAGATACCAGTGCTAGGGTAATGGACCAGGGTCTGGGATAAAGGGGAGGAACTTAGAAGCAGTGTCCAACAGCAGTTCTCATCCCTGGCGTTGTGTGTCATAATGGGAAGAGGTGGCCTCTAGCTCTAGCTCTGCCACTGCTGTGTGACTTAAGACCGTGCATTCATTCAGCACTTATGGAGCACCCACTCTGTGTCAGGCAGTATGTTCAGCACTGGGGACACATTGTGAGGAATAGAGAACCTGTTCTCTAATCCCACAGCTTCCCTGAATACCATTCCTATATGTTTGCAATGTGAGGACTGCACTACAATGAGCTCTCAAGGCCCTCTGCCCCTAGTTCTTGATTCTTTACTTTTCTGTGGGAGGAAAATGTGCCCAGAGGAACAATAACAGGAAAAGTGGTACCCAGTATTACATGCCAGACATCGTGCTAACCAACCACTTTTATATACAATGCCTCATTTTGTTTTCTCAAGAATCTCCTAAAATAGGTATTTTAATGCTCATTTTACAGATGAGAAAACTAAAAGTCAGAGAGGTTAAGCTGCCTTTTGTCACAAGTTAGAAAGAGGCAGAGCCAGACTCAAACCCAGCATTCCTCTCGCCTCTGTTGACAGTTCCGTATGCTCATTCATCTCCCCTGGACTTTACTCTGGGAGTACTTATGAAAAATTTACTCAAGAATCCATGGCAAAATACCTCATTCTTGCCTTATGGGTCTTCCATTAGCTTTCCCTCCCTCCTTACCTACTGAAATTCTTATTCGTCCCAAGGTGATCTTGCCGTGCCAGCCAAGGCCTGTCTGTTGCCAAATTCTGCACCCTTTCCCACACTCTGTCTTACCCCTAAATTTAATTATTCAGCCCCTAATAGTTGTCCAACACAGTATGAAATTTTTAAAAAGAGTATATGATCATCTCTTTGGGTTAAATGAGGCACAGATTACAGGAAAGGGTTATGGGCCCAAATAGAGAGTAATGGGCCATTTATTAGTTGGTGTTTCCCAGCAAAGAGAGGTCTGTGGCAGGAAGTGATTCAGAAACTGCCCAAGGGCTTCCTTATGCTACCTTTTCTCAAAATATGCCTTTTTCTCTTTCTCTCTTTCTGGTTATACATGGTCGTTGTCAAAAGTTTGAAAAACATAGAAACTACCCACTCTTCAGAGATGATCACTGTTAACATTTTGGTATATTTCTTTCTGTGATGGTTAATTTTATGTCACCTTGGCTAGGCTATGGTATCCAGTTGTTTGGTTAAACACCAGTCTAGGTGTTGCTGTGAAGATTTTTTTAAGATGTGATAAACATTTAAATCAAGCTGGTGGTGATGGCACATGCTTGTTGTTCCAGCTATTCAGGTAGCTGAGGCAGGAGGATCACTTGAGCCCAGGAATTCAAGGCTGCAGAGAGCTATGATCCTACCACCACACTCCAACCAGGGTGACTGAGCAAGACCCCGTCTGAAAAAATAAGATAAAATAATAAAATAGCAAAATTGCAGTTAAATCAGTAGACTTTGAGTAAGGTAGACTACCTTCCATGATGTGGGTGGACCTTGTCTAATAAGTTGAAGGTCTTAAGAATAAACATTGAGGTCTCCTGAAGGAGAAGCAATTCTGCCTTAAGACTGCAATGTAGAAACTCTGAGTTTCCAGCCTGCAGATTTTGAATTCAAGACTACAACATCAACTCTTCCCTGAATTTCTAGCCCACCAGCTTGCTCCACGGATTTCAGACTTGCCAGCCCCCACAATCCCGAGCTGATTTCTTAAAATAAATCTTTCTCTCTCTCCCTCCCCCGCCCCAATAGGATGTATATATCCTATTGGTTCTGTTTCTCTGGAAAACTCTGACTAATATACTTTCTTTTTGCTCACTCATTTCCTCTGGACTAGCACTTCTCAAACTATAATGTGTATGTGATCTTGCTCAAATGCAGCTTCTCAGTCAGTAGGTGGTGGGCTAAGATTCTGAATTTCTAACAAGCTCCCAGGTAATGCCCCCGCTACTGGTCTATGGACCACATTTTGAGTAGCAAGGCTTCATACAACCAATTTTTCTTTTAAACTGTATCATGAGCTTAGTTATTCTCCTAAAAATTATTTGTAGTAACTATATTACATCTCATCATATGGACTGCCACAGTTTAGATACATTGTTCAGGCTTTAGAAACATATTTTCCAAAGTCTCTTTAGAAAAACTGTCCAAGTATAATCCCACCCAAAGGCCTGGTTTCTGTAGCAAATCAAACCTGCATGCTCAGCCCCCGGTTTCAAGGGCTTCCCTTGGCATTTTTTTTTTCCTCCTTTGTATTTCACTGGCTACAAAATTCCTTTGGCTTTTGACTGGGTGCTCATATTGTTAGTGTCTGCTTGGCAGGAGAACCTACTGAATAGACATGGTTCTCAAAATTCATTCATACATTGTCCCATTTATTCATGTAATAATATTACTCAGTTATCTCGTCAGTTGATGCTATAGGCACCCTTCTGGGAGCTAAGGTTAGTTTAATGACTAATCATAAAATGAATTGAATTGTAGTTATGGTAATTACTTGGTGCTCTAAGTATATAACAAGACCCTGGCCTGGTCTAAGTGTCAGGGACACTTCCTAAGGAAATGCCATTTGAGATGAGCTCTGGTTGTCTTGAGGATGTGGCTCTAAGTTCCCTAACTTTTGGCTAGTCCTTTTTGAGTAGGTGGTGGTTCTGATGACAGACCCTTGGCAGTCACCTTTACTGAGAGGTGATACACATTAAGTCTCCAAAGGCCTCCCTAGAGGTCTATTGTAGCTGCTGCTCTCCATCCTCCCTGTCACGCTGTTGTAGAGATGACTCTTAAGGGGAGTTCCTGCTTCTGTCTGTGCAGAGTCTCAGTTTCCCACTACTGAATCTGAACACTATCTGATTTCCCATCCATGTCCATTTATTATAGGAAATGGAGCCTAAATAACAAGTAAGGTAATTCATCATAGGCAAATATTTTGATCTTTGAATCAGTTATTATTTTGAATACTTTCTACCACTGCTGTTTCCATTAATGTGGATAATGATAATTAAAAAGAAAGAAATCGGCATTGCAAAGCTACAATAATCAGAACAGTACGGCACTGGCATAAGGATAGACATATAGACCAATGGAATAGAATTGAGAGTCCAGAAATAAGTCTATACATTTATGGCCAATTGATTTTTGAAAAGGGTGCCAAGACCATTCAATGGGGAACAAATACTCTCTTTAATAGCTGGTGCTGGGACAACTATATATCCACATGCAAAAAAAGTGAAGTTGGACCCCTACCCCACACTGTATACAAAAATTAACTCAAAATGGACCAATAACCTAAATGTAAGAGCCAAAATGATAAAACTCTTTTGTAGAAAACATTGAGAATAAATCTTCATGGCCTTGGATTTGGCAATGGATTCTTAGATATGACACCAAAAGAATGAACAACAACAAAATAGACAAATTGAGCTTCATCCAGAATATATAAAGAATTCTTACAACTCAACAACAAAAAAAGACAAACAACCCAATTGAAAAATAGGCAAAAAATGTGAATAGACATTTCCCCAAAGAAGATATACAAATGGCTAACAAGTACATGAAAAATGTAACAAGTACATGAAAAATTAGTCATTAAGGAGATACAAATCAAAACCACAATGAGGTACCACTTCAGGCCTACTAGGAATTTTTTTTTAATGAAAAATAAGTATTGGCAAAGATGTGGAGAAATTGGGACCCTCATAGATTCCTGGTGAATATGTAAAATGGTGCAGCCACTGTAAAAAACATTTTGGTGGTTCCTTAAAAAGTTAAGCATAGGATTACTATATGACCTAGCAATTCCATTCCTAGGCTTATACCCAAAAGAATTGAAAACTGATATTCAGATAAATAGATGTATGCATGCTCACAGCAGCATTTTTCAAAATATCCAAAAGATGAAAACAATCCAAATATCCATCAACAGATGAATGGATAAACAAATATGGCCTACTGTCCATTGAATAGGATATTATTCAGCCATAAAAAGGAATGAGGTGCTGATACATGTCACAATATGGATGAACCTCACAAACATTATACTAAGTAAAAGAAGCCAGGTAAAAAATGCTACATATTCTATAATTCCATTTTTATGAAATATTCAGAATAGGCAAATCCATAGAGACAGAACACAGATTAGTGATGCCAGGGCCTGGGAGGAGGGAAATATGGGGAGAAACTGCTTAATGGGTACAAGGTTTCCTTTTGGGGTGATGAAAATGTTTTGGAACTAGATACAGGTGGTGGTTGCACAACATTACAAATGGTTAAATGACTTATTTAAGTGGCTAATTTTTTAAAATAAAAAAAAATTTTAGGAGATGGGGGTCTTACTATGTTGCCCAGGCTGCCTCAAAGTCCTAGGCTCAAGAGATCCTCCTACCTCAGCCTCCTGAACAGCTGGGATTACAGGTGCATGCCACCACACCTGGCTTAAGTGGTTAATTTTTTGTCATATGAATTTCACCTGAATAAAAATTAAATAATAAAGAAGTAAATAAAGACTAGATTCTTTCTTTCTCTCTTATGTCTGCCATTTTTTATGGTTAATTTTAAAATTAACCATAGTTAATAACATAGTAACAAAATTATGATATACCTTTAGTTATTATTACCTTGGGGGTTTATTAGATATCATGCTAATGAATTCTCCCATCATTTTCACCTCCTCTGTACTATTCAGATTTCAGTCCATGGCTTCAGGAACATTGCAAACAGCTGCTCTGGAATTATGCATCTGACCATCAGTGATATGCCAACTCTGACAGACAACTGTGTAAAAGTAGGTAGTTGAAAAGTGCATTTTCTCTTCAGTCCCTTTAGATGGGCACATTTTCTAATGGCTTGAATTATTGAAAAAATATGAATGGGTTTTTATTTCAGTTTTTTAATAGTAAGAAAATCATTTAAAAATTTGCACACACACATACACATGCACCCCAAAAAAACATTTGAATCCTTAAATAGTCCAAGAAACCTTGTTTCACAGCTAGGATATTTTTTGTTCAGTGATGTTATAGATTAAGAACAAACTTTAAGTTCAGTTCTTCATGTCAAGCTGCCAAATGTAGTGATTTTTTTTCAGCATTACATGTTCTCATCTTTTCCCATACCCTTATTACATGATTTAATTCTGATTCTTCCACATTACTCAAATATAAGTGTAAAATATATTGAAAAAAATTCCATTTTCTTTGAAAATAAGAAAATTTAATAGTTAATGTGTCCGTTCTGAAAATCTTGAGAGGAAAAAATGACCTCATTACCTTGCCAAGCCCACTCTATACACTGTGGATAATTTAATCATCTTTTTTTCTTCTAAAGGCTTTAGTTGAAAAGTGCCATCGTATTACATCAGTAGTTTTCATTGGTGCACCACATATCTCTGATTCTGCTTTCAAAGCTCTTTCCACTTGCAACCTCAGAAAGATCCGATTTGAAGGTCTGTGATATTAAAAATGTGGTTCAGCATTAATTTTTACTTTTACTCTTGTGGCATTATATATACAATACTTGTCTTTTCTTCTCTTGTATTTCATACAGGAAATAAAAGGATTACTGATACATGCTTCAAATTTATGGATAAGAATTATCCAAATATCAGTCACATTTACATGGTGGACTGCAAAGGAATAACAGATGGTAGCCTCAAGTCACTTTCACTTTTGAGGCAACTGACTGTTTTGAATTTGGCAAATTGTATAAGGTAATGAGTCACTCAGTCATATATGCAGGAAACATTGATTGTATTGTATGTGCCAGGCCCTCTCCTCAAGGAGCTCATGGTTAGTGGGGTGAGCCCGAAAGTCAGGAGTCCAGGTGTTAATGTAAAGGTAAGTACAAAGTTCTGTGGTTACAAGGAGGGCCACCCAACCCAGACTGATTATATGAGGGTCATGGAAATTGTCAAGGAAAACTCAGGGTACGGGGAATCATGGACCTGTGTGAGATTACATGAACTCACAGGAACATTTATGGGCTACCTTTCCTAGTGAGGGTTCCCACAGCTAGTTAACAGGTTCTTTTCCCATATGGACTTTCTGACTTGTTTATGAGGAACCAATCTTACTGAAGGTTTTCCTCTTGAGTACTGGTTATATTTCTCATCTGTGTGGATTTTCTGACAAATGGACAATGGTGAATTCTTATTGAAACCATTTCTTTAGCTGGGCCACTATTGGGCTACTATCCTAGTATTTTCAGGATGGCAAAGATCAAATTCCTGCTGAAACCTCTCCCCCAATGGATATCTCAGCCTCATACCTATGTAGATTTCTTACACTCTTACAGGGCCAGATGATAACAAAATAGCACTTGATCCACAAAATAGAACTTGATCCACAGTGAAGTTGGCTAACATTTGGGAAAACACAGGACAAGTGAGAGTAATAAGCTAAGCTACACAGAATCTTAACCTCTGTTCCCTATTATTAAAACAGTGGGAGGGGGGTGGGCAGCATGGGTCAGCAGGGGTCAGGGGAGACATAAGGATTGGAATGGGAAAAATCTGGATTAGGATATGAGGCCTGCAGCCAATAGCCAGCACAGAATTAAGGCCTCGTGCTAAGTGAGCTTAGAAGCAGACCCTCTGGCCTCAGTCAAGCCTTCAGATGACTGAAGCCCCAGCTGACATCTTGCCTGCAAGCTCATGAGAGACCCTGAGCTAGAACTATCCTAGTCCACTTCCAAAGCCCCAAGATCTAGAAACCAGGAAGTAATAAATGTTTGCCATTTAAACCCTAAAGTTTGGGTCAATTTGTGACATAGTGATAGATAACAGAGATACACACACACACACATATACCAGACATACACGTGTGTGGTGTGTATGTGTGTATCTATACAGATAATTCTATCTGTATGATATGTAAAATAAATTGAATTAATTCTTGTATTTCACTCAGGCTTCTACAGATTAATTAATTTTAAATTAAATGGAAGTTTTCTGTTTCTAGATGTATAGTTGACAAGATACTTCAAAGGACTCTGCCAAAAACAATTCAGATCCTTGATGAAATATACTTTTAATACATTTCTGAGCCCATAAAGAATAAGAGAAATATCCAATAGCCCCAAGTCCCCTGATTCTGCACCATCCTCTCAATGAACAAACTCACTGAGGCCAATAGTGAATAGCATGCAAACATAAAAGGTCGGGCTGCTCTGAGCATAAATGTTCATGTCAACATTGTCATTGAGGAATAAGTTCTGAGCAAGACTTCAAAGTAGGGAAGCAGAATCTGAGACTTCTACAGTGTCTGGACCACTTCAAAGGGGACAAAGTGGTCTCTGGTGGGTAGTACCCAATCTCCTGGAAGAAGTTAGCACAAAGCTTCTCTGGTTGGAGATTAAGATCAAATAAAGAGGTGCTCACAACTTTTAAAAAAATCTGCTATATAAAGAGCTTAGAATAGGTGCTCACAATTAAAGAGTGCCAAATGCATGGAGATAGGAGTCACCATGAGAAAAAGAAACCAGAAACAGCAAAATAAATTTGATCTTTAGATAATTCAGATATGGCAATTATCAGACACAGAATCCTAAGTAACTGTATATGAAATGTTTGAAGAAATAAATAATGGAATCAGGAATATGAGCAGGCAAAACTATGATTAGAAAAATTAGATTTATGTGAAAACATCAAACTTTTATAAATGAAAGATAATATAGTTATTGAAAGAAACTCAATGGATTGCTGATCAGTAGATTAGAACTCATGGAGGAGAATAGGGCAGAGCTGGCAGACCACACTGAAGAAATGACAACAAAGATGAAAAATATGGAAGTATAACATGTAGGGTAAAAAGACAGAGAAAGTTTAATACCAGAGTTTCAGATTTTAAATATTTATCTATAAGAGATACACCTAAAATAGTAAGTCGGAGAGTCAAAGAATATACATTTTTCCCAGATACACATCAATCCTTTAAAAAATGGACCATGTACAAAGTTTTAAAGCAAGTTCCAGCAACTTTCAAACTATTTTTATTAACAAACTGTATTTTCTCACTACAAAGCAATTAACTTAGGAATCAGCAACAAAACAATAAATTAAAAATACATATATGATTTAAAAGTAAAAATCCCCAGGCATCAGAATCACCAGAGGAGCTGAATAAAACTACAGATGCCCAAGCCCCACCCCAGAGCTATTGAATCTGAATCTTTAGGGATGGAACCTCTGCTTGTGCATTAAAAAATTAATAATAACATGGATGCTTTTGATGCACAGCCAGGTTTGGGACTAACTGCGTTAACCACTTAACTTGGATCATTACCTCAATAATCTTTTCCATTGTTTTTTGATCCCTCCTCGATTATAATATGAATTTATATGTACACACACATACACATAAATATACACACATATGTATGTTTGTATGTATGTGTGTATATTTGTCTGTTTTCAGGTTATCTTTTCTGTTCCATTCATTTATCTGTCTTCTATCTACTCTTGCGCAGTATTTTATCTACAAAATATGAAAATAAGAGTACATACCTCATAGGATTGTTGTTAGGATAAAATAAGTTAATTTGTGTAATGTGTTTAGAATAGTATCTGTCACATAAAAAGCACTTAATAAATATTATCTATTACTATTATGCCTTTAGAACGTGTTTTAGTATCTAATAGAATGAGACTCTCCTTATTAGTCTTTTTAAAAATTTTTAAATTTATAATCAACATATAATTATACATATTTATGGGGAACGATGTGATGTTTCAGTGCATGTAGCATAATGATCAAATTGGGGTAATTACCATACCCATCACTTTAAACATTTATCATTTCTTTGTGATAACATTCAAAATCTTTTCTTCTAGCTATCTTAAAATATATAACACATTGTTACTTGTTATAGTCACCCTACAGTGTACCTTATTGTCTTTTAAGTTAGATATTCTTGCCAGTTTATTCTTCTAGATAAATTTTAGAATAATTTTGTCATATTTCACAAAAAATCCTGAGATATTAATTAGAATTGTGTTAAATATATAAATTAATTTTGGAAAAATGTAGTTTTATACTTATTTAATTTACTCTTTATCCAAGAATTATTTATTAAAGATATGTTAACATTTCCAAGTAGTTTCTAATTATTATTTTATTAGTTTTTAGTTTTATAACATTGTAGCACAGAAACATGGCCTGCACAATTTCTGTCTTTTGGAATTGAGAGTTTCTTATTTAGAGGTAGTGGTAGTGGTGAAGAAGATGGTTTTGTTGTTGTGTAGCATGTTGAATATCATTAAAAATCCAATGGAACTTAAATTACATTATTCAATTTTTTTTTTTACTTTTTAAAATTATTTATTAACTTATTTATTTTAGAGGTGGGTTCTCACTCTGTCACCCAGGCTGGAGTGCAGTGGCGCAATCATAGCTTACTACAGCCTCGGACTCCTGGGCTCAAGCGATCCTCCTGCCTCAGGCTCCTGAGTAGCTGGGACTACAGGCACACGCCACCACGTCTGGCTTATTATTCAAATTTTTGTGCCCCTTGTTTGTTTGTCAAAAGCTGAGTCTTTCACAAAATTATATCTTAATTACCTTCATTTTAAATTTCCAATTACTTTTGGGTTTTTTTGCATTTATGCTATATTTTTAGTATATGGTACACAAAAATTCATGATTAAAATTATCAAAACAACTAGGTTGGCCTTGGATTTTTCCTCTGTAACATAAAAATGATATAATTGATATGTATATTAATATTGTCTATATTATGTATATGTTTGTTGAGTTTTTTGTTTTTGTTATTTTTTGTTGAGGAGAGAGAAATCCAAGGCCAGTCTGATTTTTTAAATACACACACACATTTTAAAAATAGCTACACCATTACACCATTTCATTGTATATCATTTCAAGGGGGGAAAGAATATGACTCCAAGATTCTATAATAAAATTATCTTCATTGGGGGTGATACCTTTAATCAATATAAAATTACTGTTAGTCTTAATATTTTTACTAGCATAGTATTTTGACTCAGAGTAAATATGCCACCCCTGTATTAATTTTATTTATATTTGCCTACTACATCTTTGCAATTTCTTTTGTTTTTGTTGTCATTTTATTTCAAGTGTGTTTCTTATATAGTCCTTATAATTTATATTTGATTTGTTAAACCAATTTGAGAAGCTGTCTTTTAGTAGGGAATATTTTCAACTTATTTATATTTATCATTATTGTAAAACTGACATATTTGGTCTTCTTTTGCCTCTTCTAGGTGTTCTACTTATTTTTTTTTACCCTTTTTACTTTTTTTCTCTTTTTTAATGTATAGATTATGTTTTGCAATTTGAAATGCTTTTATATACCTCTAATTATTAATTTGTTTTTATTTGTTCTTATCTTTCTCAAGAATCATCTTTATTTAAAGGTTGAATCTTAATTCTTTATTTTCTATCTCATTTATTTTAAATTCTTTACCCTTATCTTCAGCATTCCAAAGAAACTTTTCAAATATGTCCTCTACTTTCTGATTTTCTAAAGGGTCAATTTTGGTTCTGATGTCTTAAATTAGGTTTTTATTCTTATCATTGAAATTTTAGTTTCTTTGCCATCTGTTCTTATCTCAGGTGGCCGCTTTTCATCTCAGAATGCATCTTAGATTCTCTTTATTTTTATTTTAGCCAGGTCTCTCATTAATTCCTACTTTTCCTTCACACTGTTCAAATGTTCTAATGTTTTTCTCTTTTCTTTTGAAAATCATTTCCGGAGGTATGCTTTCTCAGTCTTACAAATCCCATGCTATATTTTGTTTTCTTATTAGTGAAAACATCTCTCAGTGAATACTCCAGACATGGTATTTGCTAATAGATAAATTGATTGGTTGTGTTTGGACTCCCCTCCTCCCTATGCTTCGCTCCATGCACGGGCCCTTAACTGCTTTCCCAGGTGCTGGCACAGTCCCCTCTCATATTACAGGTAGAAGGTGGGTTGATAGGCACGACAGGAATCCACCTACTATGGCCCATTCAGCTGAAACAGAATTTCACCTTTTGCCTTTACTGTTCAGTTCTTTGCAAATCTGAACAAATGGAGGATATAAAAGATGTCAGCAATCTGCATGTACTTCTCCCGATCCTCTTCCTGTCTATACACCCATCTGTAGGGCTGTGTGTGAAAACCGCCTCTTAGGACTGCATTGATACAATCCCCTGTCCTGCTTTGTTTCCTGAAATGCTTTTTTAGAAGGAACTGGTGGTCCTCAAATGGAGTTAGAAATAAAGGTTCCAATTGAAGACAGAAAAACTGATGGGCCAGGCAGACCTCTATTTTTAAAGCAGGACTGACATAGTAGGGGTATGGCACTGACACATAGAAGGTGTTTCTAATTAGGACAGACAGGGTGAGAAGGCTGAGGTCAGGGTCTTCCAGCATCAGGTTTTCTCTGATTCAGAAGGGAAGGAGCCATAAGTTCTCTTCTTGGTTTCTAGTCCAGCTAAATTGACATTGTATTTAGTGAAAACTTCACCATTCTGGCAGTAGTTTGACTGTTAGTCTTGGTTCTCCCTCTCCTAAATTTGGTCTTTTTCTTTTGCAGGAGATGGTATCAGGGACTGCTTATCTTGATCACATTTTTACCAAACAGAAAGAAACCTTAAGAGCTATCTGTCTTATTAAAAATTATGCCACCTAATTAAATGGAAAAAAATGAACAGAAATAACATTTTTATTAATACTTCTTCTATTATTCTCATTTATGCTTTTTCTATTACCTTAAAGGCTACATAATCAAATTTGGTTGTTGAAATGTTTACAAAATACCAGTATATAGATTACCTTGCTATTTTGGAAATATATTGGGTATAGTGACTAATACTTTAATACTATTCTATATATTCATATATAAAATCACATGTGAAGCTTTTCTTACTCTTTCCTACAGAATTGGTGATATAGGAATAAGGCATCTTCTTGATGGTCCTGCAAGCATAAATATAAGAGAACTAAATTTAAGTAACTGTATGCACCTGAGTGATACCTCTGTTGTGAAACTATCAGAGCGGTATGATAAAACAATATTTTACATCATATCATTAGTAATTGTATATTTGATAATAGAGATGAAAGATAGAGTTAAAAGCAGAGGCTTCAAGACAGTTGGAGAATACTGGAGATGCCCAGAAGCTGGTCCAATATTCAGTAAAAACAAATAAAAGACATTGAAGTCATGGATTGAACTAATCTTTTGATTATATCTAACATGTTTCTTATTAATTTCACCTAAGAGAAAGTTTGAGATGGAGTCATTCTTGAAGTAATGAATATCTAGACATGAGTGACTTCTCTGTACTTTTCATATTGTCTCCATACAAACCCTTACTCCAGCATTTCCCAAGGGATTTTCCAGCTGGTTAATTTATTCTTGACTTCCCTCTTGTCAGAGGTCTTGTGTAATTCCTGTAGCAAACTCGTAAAGGATAAGTGAGGAACTTAACTTGCTCTTTTAGTGGTCATCCATTGTGGTACTTACATAATAGTTTTTTGTATGCATCTGATATATTTTTTCTTACTATAATAGAAATTATAATATAAAACTAAATCACAGAAAGAAAATCTTATATAATAATCTACCTCCCTTTCACCCAACTTTGTAATGCCAAATTATTTTCTACTTTTAGGCTTACTTTTATGTTGTGAAAAGGAAAATCCTTGCTTCAATGCCATTTGTTTTCCCAAGATAGTTTTTATATGAATAAATCTAAGTTAACAATGTAATTGAAAGCTAAAATTAATTCATGCTACTTTCTTTCAGCTGCCCTAATTTAAACTACTTGAGTTTACGAAATTGTGAACATTTGACTAACCTAGGAATTGAATATATAATAAACATCTTTTCCTTGGTATCGGTAGATCTCTCTGGAACAAACATCTGTAATGAGGTAAAAAAAAATATTCTAAACAGTTCAATGACTTATTGTTTTCTGTAATATAATTATTTTCCATTTTGAACAACAATTAGTTTTATTTCTTACATTATTAGATTACAAAAGGTAAATTTAGGGATATCATTTCTAGAATAGTGATAAATAAGTTTATTTATAAACCAATAGTCTTGTTTCTGTGTTTAAAAAATAGCAAAATATAGGCTGGGTGCAGTGGCTCACACCTGTAAACCTAGAACTCTGGGAGGCTGAGGCAGGAGGATTGCTTGAGGCCAGGAGTTGAAGGCCAGCCTGAGCAAGAGTGAGAAAATAGAAAAATTAGCCAGGTGTGGTGGCGCATGCCAGGTACTTGGGAGGCTGAGGCAGGAGGATCGCTTCAGGCCAGGAGTTTGAAGTCACTGCGAGCTATGATGATGCCACTGCACACTAGCCCAGGTGACAAAGTGGGACCCTGTCTCAACAACAATGACAACAAAAGCAAAATATGATATTTTGAGGAAAGTCCTGACAAATCAGAATATTTCATGATAATCTGCAATTTGTTTCATTATGAAAGTTTGGTCAATGTGGAGATAATTTATTTTAGATGACTTAACTATATTTTTCTTGTGGATTTCACATGCTATAAGACTGCCTGAGTGCCTTGAGATCTAAGTCTTTGGTTCAAGACTGAAGTCTAGAAATGGCCCATCAAATCTACAAAAGGACACATTTTAAGGAACTCATTTCCTGCAGGCTGATGGTGCTACTCACCAGAGTTAACACTCAGGCCACACCCATCCTACCACTCTGGAGCTGCCCCATTTACTGATCAAAAGGGGGATAGGCCCCAAGCGACAGGCCATGTTTCTGAAAGACTTTAATGGGCTATAGTTAGGAAAGGAATATACAGGCTTCTCTTGAAAATCAGTGCATTGGGAGGGATATAGAAGGACAAGAGAAATGAGGATCCCTTCCCCATCTGCTTACTAAATCCCTATTCAAATATCACCTGTCTGTGAGGGCCTTCTCTGAGAAGCCCAACAGCACTGGAACTTCTCTATGTGCATCTCCAACCCCATTGCCTCCTTTAACATGAGCTATTCCTCTGTTTCTCACTGCATTAAAGACATATGTGTTATGTGTCTGTTCTTCCCCAACATTCAGTGGGCTCTTTTAGGTGAAGGACTGTGTCTGTTCATTGGCCCACTTTTCTTTCTTTCTTCTTTTCTATGAGTGATCTTGGATTCAGCCTCCACTCTGCTAGCTCATCTCCTCCTCCCTTCCGTGTCATCCAAGTGTGATATGAGAGGGGTGGGGAGCAATTTCATGTAGTCAGCTCATTTTGGTGGGGTCAGTGTCTGTCTTCTCACTGTTCTCTTCTGTCCAAGCTGTCATTCACGGAGAAGTGTGAGGGCCCAGTGGTCTTTATTTTCCTGTCCAGGTGGATCCCTGATGTGTCTTCCTTATTCCAACTCAAAGGCCCCTTCACATCTTCAGGCTCCCTTGTCATGTCTGCCTGGTTCTGGGCCCCTCTGGGCATGCTGGGGAATGGCGATCCTGTGGTGCCCTCTTTGGTCCATAGTCTGAGACACCCCCTGTAGACATTTCCTGCTCCCACATCATGGATGCATTTGCCCACAGTCCCGTGCCTTACCTGCCCCTTGCTCTGCTACAGAGTGCCTCCCCCATGTCAGCTAGATTCCAAGTTGGTTTTGGTGCTTGTGAGGCATTTGTGAGTGATGAAAGGGTAGTAGAAGGGAGAGGCCAGCATTTTCCTTTACCTTTCTTTGCGTCATCTCATCGGCTGCCTTTCCTTTGTGGTCTGCTCCCTCTGAACAGGCCTGGTGTGGTCCCAGCTTCCCTGGGTGACCTTGGCCCCTGGGCTTCTACAATACTGTCTCTTCCCATTGTCCTTCCAGCACAGGGGCAATAGTGGCTTCCTACTGCCGCTAATTTCTAGATTTTGTCATTATCCCATTTGGCTTCTCAGTTTCTCTACCATGTAGCCAATTCTCTGTTAAAATTAAATTTCCTCAGTTTTGGATACTCAAGAGTTGTTTCTGTTTTTCTCATTGGATCTTAACTGATCCAATGATGAGTGTAGGGAAACTCTGATGTCTTCTTGCTTTTTCTTCAACCCTACCAGGGAAAGGTAGAATGGGTCCCAATTGCTCTTAGATCCCCAAACCTGCCCGGAGGTCCCGACTGTCTCTCCAGCTGGACTGAGCCTGGGAAGGTCGAGAACAGACGCTTATGTGGGGAGTTCCTCGGCGCCTCGTCCTTTGCTTCCCTCTGGCTCTCCCTCCCCTCCTTGCTCCTCGTCTCTCCTTTCCTCGGCCATCCTCTCCTCTCCCCTTCCCTGTCTCTCCTCTCTTCTCTTCTCGTATGTATTCCTCTACTTTTCTCTTGGCAAAGATTCTTTATCTAATCTGGGGGTGGAAAAAATGTTCCGGCTAATTACATGGTTTTTGAAAATGTTATGCCCCAAGTCTTTCAGGGCTTGGGCTTTTGAAGCTTAAAGGCTCAGGATTTTTTTCTCCTGTGTTCTTTGTAAGAATCTTTTCCTGACACATAGGAGTAGAATGGCCAGCTGTTGTCTGAAGGGTCATGGAGTAACAAGAAGTAGAGGATCAAAGCATATTATAAAACACATCAAAATATAGTTCTACCACAGCACTTAACACGAGCCTGAAGTGCCTGGAGTGAAGGTTAAATGCCCTATCTTAGTGTTTAGCATTTGGGGAAAACTGAGATTTTATTTTCAAAGACCATGTATTAAAATTTTATCTACCGAGGACAAGTTAAAAACATAGGTATGTAGCCTCAAGTTCCGTTCTGTTTTTATTTTCTTCTGAAGAACATGTATAATTTGAGAGAATAGTAAATGGACATCTATGAGGAAGAATGCTAGTTGTTTTCTGCTAAAAGATTGAAAAATAAGTCTTTTGAAGGTGGTTGTTTTCTTCCTCCAGTTCAGTAAAACTCTGATCTAAAAGGCAAATGATTGACAATTTCAGTGCTACAACAACTGTTGGAGCTAACCTCAAACAGTCAAATTAAAATAAGTCAGCCTGGATGTCAACTTGGGCAGCTAAACACCAGCCCGGATCGTAGGTCTGATGAAGTGCAAATTTGACTGCAGACTTAACATTCGGGATTTAAACTCTGGAATGTTACAGATATTCACCAAAGACCCAAATGTGATCAGTTGTGTCTTTTGGGGGAAAAAAAAAGTTTCTCATATTTTCTAATGATTACATTCATTCTCAATTCTTCTCAATGGTGTGTTTTCAGTTAGAATCACACATTTCATTTAGTTAACAAATATTTATTTGACTACATTGTGCTCAGTGCTAGGGATGCTGGAATGAACAAAACAGACATGGTCCCTCCTCCTAGGATGTACATTCTAGTGGGAAGACAGGCACGGGGCAGGTGGTTACAAAGTATGATGAGTGTGGGAGATAAGAGAAGGGAAATCTAAGCTGGCTCAGAAAGTCAAGGAAGACCTCCTTTTCCCAGAGAAGGAGAAGGGGTGTTCTGTGAGCCAGAGAAACAGCCTGCAGAAAGGCATAGAGGTTTAAAAATGTGGTGATGTCAAGAAATCTGCACATTTGGGTATAGCTTGGTGGTGAGGAGAGCAGCGAGAGATGTTTGAGAGGTGGACAGGGGCCAGGTCATTGGGGGCACCAAAGTCACATTAAGGAATCTGGTCTCTGCCCTTTTGGCCGTGGAAGGGCATTCAGTATTGTCAATTACAACAGTACCATGGTCGTATTTACATTATAACAAGATCACTCTGTCTGCTATACAGACATGGGAATAACAGATGCATAGTGACTGATTATAAAGCAGTCAACCAGGTGAAAAGTTAGGAGGGTCTGTATTAGGGCTAGAGCCAGGGAGACAGCAATGGGCACCAGGCAGAATCAGCACATTTGAGATACACTGAGGAGGATGAATCAACAGGAGATAGAGATAGACTGAGAGTGGGGGTAAGGAAGAGAGAGAGGAGATTAAGGATGATACCAGATTTTTGGCTTGAGCATCTGGATAAAGGGTGGTGACCCTTCCTTACATAGCTGGAGGAGCACGTTTGCTACAGGTTGGGAAAATGGGCATGTTTAGTTTGAGTCACCTGCAAGACAGCTTTATACTGATGTAGAGAAGCTCAGGAAATAAGCAGGAAAATAATTGAAATTCACTCCTCAGAGGTAGAAGAGCTCTTTGGGGTTGCAGAGGGTGAAGGCGTGTTACATTCTGAAAATCATGGAAACTCATTAAGAAGTTAATCAGCAAAGGCAAAAATCTAGATACTTAGAAATCTAGAAAGATATTTAATTGAGAAAGCTAACTTAAATGGGGGAAGCAAAGAAAAAAACACAGTTATTTCAAAATTTGTTTCTTATAATAATTTTATTGTCCTTAGTCATTCTTTTTGTGGAAAATAGTGAATAATTTATTGTATCATCCATGGTTAAAAGTTGTTTAGGAGGTTATCTAATAAGTATATAGTAGGGAAAGAGGAAATATGTAGTCTGCCTCTTCCCATATAAAGAGGGTCGAGTTTGTAAGTGAGGGAAATAGCTTACTCATGTGAGGACTTAAGGTATCTTTAGAAATGTTTAATCTTCTACAGCTTTTTAAAATGTCTAATTAAATGGGATGTTATTCATTCCCTTCCTACCCGAGAGGATTATTGGAATATGATGTTATATCTCATGTGTATGGGAACGTGTTTTCTGCTAGGTAATAAAATTATCATTTACTGAAGACCACAGGATCCACAGTGAGGGCAGTTCAGTCTGTTGCTTAAGTTGCCTTAGTCACTGCCATATTTGTTGTTTAAAGGAAAAATGAGTCAGAGCCATGTTCCAGATGGTGTGCTTAGACAGTGGTTTAAGAAGATTCTTTCATTTGACAGATTTTCAAAATTTTTCATTATAAGTACTGGATCTTGAGTGCCTGGTTATGTAGGCAATCTCCTGGAGTACCCACACTGGGATGTAAGATCCAAGAGGACTGAGACTTTGATTTGTTCACTGGTATTTCCCCAGAACCCTGGGAAATAGTAGGCACTTGATAAATACTCACTGGATGGAAGAAATAAAGGTTGGGTTTTAGGATTACCAATAAGACCTATTTTCTGCAGCCCAAATTGGAAGGGTTGGTGTGGGTAATTTAAATGTGATGTGGCAGGTGTAGTGATAGGGGTGAGCAGAGGAAAGGCTCTCTTAATTGAGCCTGCCCACCACAGAAACATGCAAGTGTATGCTTGTTCAAGGAACTCTACATAGCTTAGTCTTGCTAGGATATACTATAAAAAAGAGATGTCACTGAGGGAATTTTATGCTATGCCAAGGAGATTGAGCTTGAGCCTATGGACGATGAAACAGCGCTTAGCAGGGGAGTCATAGTCCTAATCAGCCTCCCATTTTAGGTAGGTTGTTTGGGTTGTTCTCTGGGGGATAGATTGGACGGGAGAATGATTGGAGGTGAGAGAAAAGTAGGAGGTATTTTAGTAGTTAAAGAAGGAGATGAGGAGTTCTTGAACTAGGTCGGGGGCTAGAACTAGTGAGCAAAGGACATATTTAAGAATATTTAGTAGGTAAAACTGAAAGAATTTGGCAATTGATTAGTTGTGGAAAATGAGGACCTGAGGGTGGGGTGGGAGGATAAGAATAATTCCAAAAATCTGGCTTTGGGTAGATGGAGGCCCTACCTCAAAAAGATAGGTGATGTAAGAAAAGGAACAGGTTTTGAGGGAAAGATGATTTCAGTATTATTGGACGGAGTTAAAATCTGTGGGATATTCAGGCCAAAGGATTGGGAGAGAGATGGGGACTGGGGCTGCAGATGGGGTAGTCACTAGCATGGCGGTGTGACATGGCCAAGATCCTCAGTGACGGCGGGGAGTGAGGAGAGATGTACACCCGGGAAGCACACAGCAGAACACCAACATCTAAAGAGTGGCAAGAAGGAGATGAACCCATGCAGTAGGCACAAGAAAGAAGGTAAAAAAGTTTGAAAGAGAACCAGGTGAGTGCAGTCAAGCATGGAGTGTAGTGGGAATAACCAACGGTGTCTAATAAAGCAGAGAAATCAAATCAGGGAAAGACCAAAGTTTGAAAGAACATTTACCATTAATTGAACAGACCCTGTCTACGCCTCCAATATCATCTCATGCCCCTGCTCTGCTCATTCCCTTTCCTCCAGCTCCATTGCCTTTTTAGCTTCTCAAACAAACCAAATCCTTTCCTACCTCAGGACCTTTGCATACGTTATATCTCCTGCCTGGGATTGTTCCTCCTTCTATTCTTCATGTGCCTGGGTAGGCAGATGCTGAGCAAGTAATCACTGATGATAATGACAACAGTTAAAGCATATTGACATGAGCTAATAGGGCCTTTTAATATTTTTGACATAATTTTTTCTAGTATAAACATTGATCATGCTGTCCATAATTATCAGAAAATCATACTTCTCAATTTAGATCATTTCAAGACAATATCAATGGGCTTATATTACTGATTCATTCTTTAAGAAAATATAAATCACATGGTGACATTAATGTCTCTAGATTTTTTTTCAATAAGTATCATTTAGTTCCTAATCTTATTTCTGTCACATTATAGCATAGTTCCCTAGATGAGTATTATCTATTTAGATCACCTCACAGTAAAAATGGCTTTTCAATTATTGGTAGCATATAAATTGTTTTCAAGTTGAATTGCAAAAAAAAAATTAATTATAATTGAATACTGGCATGTGCTTTCCATGTTAATTTTAATTGCATGTGTTATAAAGCTATCTAGTTTCAGGTATTTGTAGTCCCCCCAAAAATACTTCTAAATATTATACTAGAAAGAAAGCCAATGTGAGAACTTTAGCAATCATTGGTATAATCTAACTATCTCTTATAACTGCTCCCTGCCTCCTCTACATCCCCACTGCCACTGTCTTAGTTCAAGCACTGTTTTCCTTACTAACCTCTACTGCAGTGTTATCTTCCAGCATGTAAATCCAAGTGTATTCATAAAAACAAACACATAGACCAGTGGAACAGAATAGAGAACCCAGAAGTAAATCCACACATTTACAGCCAGCTGATTTTTGACAAAGGTGCCAAGAACACACACTGGGGAAAGGACACCCTCTTCAATAAATGGTGCAGGAAAATCTGGATATCCATATGCAGAAGAATGAAACTAGATCCGTATCTCCCACCATATAAAAAAATCAACTCAAAATGAATTAAAGACTTAAATGTAAGATCCAACAATGTGAAACTACTAGAAGAAACACAGGAGAGACACTTCAGGACATTGGTCTGGGCAAGGATTTTTGGATAGGACCTCAAAAGCACAGGCAACAAGAACAAAAATAGACAAATGGTATTACATCAACCTAAAAAGCTTCTGTATAGCAAAGAAAACAATCAACAGAGCAAAATGACCACCTACAGAACGGGAGAAAATATGTACAAACTATGCATGTGACAAGGGGTTAATAATATCCAGAATACATAAGGTACTCAGACAACTCAATAGCAGAAAAACAAATAATCTGATTAAAAAATGGGCAAAAGACCTAAATAGACATTTCTCAAAAGAATACATACAAATGGCCAATAGGTATATGAAAAGATGCTCAACTAATCAGGGAAATGTAAATCAAAATCAGGGTGAGAAAACACAACAAACAAAAAACCCCACAATGACACATCACCTCACCCTAGTTGGAATGGTTATTATCAAAAAGACAAAAAAAAAAAAAATGCTGGTAAGAATGTGGAAAAAAGAGAACTCTTATACACTGTCAGTGAGAATGAAAATTAGTACAGCCATTCTGGAAAATGATATGGAGGTTCCTCAAAAAATTAATAATAGAAGTACCATATGATCCAACAATCCCACCACTGGATATATATCCAAAGTAAATGAAATCAGTATATCAAAGAGATATCTGCATTCTCATGTTTATTGCAGCACTAGTCACGATAGCCAAGATATAGAATCAACCTAAGTGTTCATCAATGGATGAATGGATACAAAAATGTGGTATATATACACAATGGAATACTATTTAGCCCTTAAAAAGAGTAAACTCTTGTCATTTGTAACAACATAGATGAACCCAGAGGACATTGTATTAGGTGAAATAAGCCAAGCACAGAAAGACAAATACCACATGACCACACTCGTGTGAAATCTAGAAAAGTAAATCTCATAGAAGTAGAGAGTAGAATAGTGGTTACAAGAATCTAGGGAGGGTACCAGGGAGGGCGAGATGGGGAGAGGTTGGTCATTAGGTGCAAAATTATAGTTAGATAGAAGGAATAAGTTCTGGTGTTCTATTGCATAGTAGGGTGATGACAGTTAACAATAATGTATTGTGTATTTCCAAATAGTTACAAGAGAGGATTTTGAATGCTCTCACTGCAAGGAAGTGATAAATGTTTGAGGTGATCAAATATAACTACCCTGATTTGATCTTTATACAATGTATACATGTATTGAAAGCTCACACTATATCTCATAAATGTGTACAATTATTTTGTGTCAATTAAAATCAAAACTTAAAAAAAAAGTCTGAGCCTGTCACTTCCTTGCCCAGAGTTCCTCAGGGCCCCACACTGCTCACAGGATGACGTGGAGTGTGACCAGGGTCTCCCTAAGGTGACCCTTGCTCACCTCTGCAGCCTCACTTCTGGCTGACTGCCACCTTTCGTTTTTGCTCCAGAGACACAGCACTGACTCTCTTTTAGTTCCTCAAACATGTCTTGTTCTTCTTCTCCATCTCTGCAAGTCATTCCCTCTGCCTGAAACACCCTCTCCCTTACTTGTCTACCTAGTAAATTCTTGCTTATCTCTTAAATTTCAGCTGTGGGAAGCTTTCCTGGAATTTCTGGGCAGGCTTAGGGTCTCCTTCTCTGTGTTTCCACTGCACTTGCTATATGCCTCCGCTAAAGCCATCAACTCATTATATTTTAATATTTGTTCCATGCCTGTCTCCCTGCAGCATTGTAAGCTCCCTGAGGGCAGAGGCTGGATCATTCTGTCTTTGGGATGCCTAGCATAATGCCTAGTTCCTAGGAGGCACACAGAATGTTTGCTGAGTGAGTGAAATGAATGGATCTGGCACCACTTCCTTCCTCCCAGCCAAACACTTGAGGCCTCCTTGAGTTCCACACTTTCTCAGCTATGCTCCGAGCTGGAGTGGGAGCACTTACAGCTGCATGTCTTAATCTAATGATACACTTGCAAGAGACCACCCATCTGCATGGAACACACAAATAAAGCCTAAGTCCAGTGAAGCAGGAAACACATGAAATCACTTGGGATTCAAGAAATAGGAAGAATGAGAGTTAAAAGGAAGCAGGATAGCTCAGAGACAAATGCATTTGCCGTGGATTTTCAAAAAGCACAAAACAAGGAGTCTGTGGTTTTTCATACGGAGCTGGACCTCTCCTTAGTCCTCTCAAGGCTCTTCTGTCCAGCCATGGCCCTATGTGCATCTGCTGGTCCCATCACTGGCGACAGTGGTTTCTCCTCACAGAGAGTACAGGCCATTGTCTCCTGTTTCCAGCAAAGTGCCTACTAAAAACAATGTAAACAGAAGTGACCAACGTAAGTCTGTCACTTCCCTCAAGAAGAATCTTTAGCAGCATAATCCTCCTCTCAACCTCCATCAGGTAGGAGGCAAGCAGCCCTAAGGTGAGTTGCTCTACTTCCAGGTAACAGAGATGCTAATTTTCCTGTACAGGACCTATTTCTGTGTGGTGACAAAAGCCTGCTTTGCTTTAGACTTGTAGGTCAGAAAATTAGGTCAGAGAGGTTGGTATATTTTAAAAAGAAATATGATTACAAAATTCATAGTAACAATCAAGTAAATAGAAATAAACAAAGATAATTGGGAAGAAAATGTAAGTTTTTTAATAAAATTGTAATTGCTAACTAGAGTATAAAAGGGAAGATTGCTTGAGAGATTAAGATAAATTTTTGAGAACATTGTACAAGATAGCATTGTGATTTTAGAACGAGGATGTGTTAATTGAGATAGTACATATTTCCAAGTATAAGTTTTGTTCTTTATTCCTAAAAGAATGTGTTATGCAGCACAGAGCAAATCTTTCAGAAAGAAACATGAACTGTAAACACTGATTCAAACAGTTCCAAAGGGGAAAATATTCCATCCAAGAATTCTGAGAGTATGCCAGCGAGATAAGAGAAAATTGAGTCCATAAAAACAGATAAGTTTATAAATAGACTAATCCATTCAACAAATATTTACTCATTGTCAGCTGTGTATCAGACACTTTGCGAAGTTCTGGAGGAGTAGTAAACTGGAAGACACAGTCCTGGTCTCAAGGTGCAGTGTAGTGGCAAAACAACAACAACAAGAAAAGTAGCAACACTATATGGTTAAAAGCTACTAAAAGCCTGAGTTCAGAGTGTGGGTTCACATCCTGGCTGGTGCCACTACACTGTGAGACCTTGGGCAAGTTACTTAATCTCTCTGTGCCTCCATTTCCTTTTCTTTAGAATGGTGATTATAATATTACCTACCTCAAGTGTTGTCGTGTGTATTAAATAAGACAATGCATGTAAACTAGCACATGGTAAACACTCAACCCATCTTAGTGATTATTTTTTTGAATTATGACATAATGAGGTTTTTTGCTGTGATGGAGAGATGGGCACTGCATCATTATAGCACAGATGAGTTACAAAGTGAACATTTGTCTCTGTTGTCTCTGTGGAGGAGTCAGGGGAGACTTTTCAGTTTTTGACGTTCAGATGAAAACTTCAGTAGGTGTTTTTGAGGTAAAGAAGAGAAGGACATTTTCAGTGGAGGGAAAAGCAGGTGGGAAGGCATGGAGGTGTGAGGGAGGCGTGTGTGTTGGGAGATCCACAGGTGATTCAGTGCTGTCAAGCATGGCCTGAGGAGAGCAGGGATGTGGCAGGAGATGAGGCTGGAGGAGGTGAAGGGCAGAATGTGAGTGGCCTTGGGTGCCCTGCAAAGCGATTCAGACAACATCCAATATGTAATGGGAGCCACTGAAGAACACTGAGTAGTAGGACACATACAGATTTGTGTACAAGAAACATAACTGTGGTGGCAGCATGGAAGAGCTATTGAAGAAGGGGTGAGCTATTGCAATCACAGCTGGAAATAATGAGGTTTTGATAGCAGTAGCAGAAGGGACAGATACAAGAGGTATTTAGGAGGTGGTATTAGTAGGGCTTGATGGTTGGCTGGACAGGGGTACAGGGGGGCAGGGAGGAGATGTAGATAATGCCCAGGTTTTTTATTTGGTCAATTGTGGACATGGTGGTGCCATTAACTAGGAAGAGAACCTAGGAGAGGGATTAGAGCTTGGAGACAAGGTGGTGAATTCCATTTTGGACATGTTTAATACCAGTACCAGGGCACATCTCTCCAGACTATGGGCCCCTTTGGTCCTGAGTAACAAAGAGAAGATAAACACCAATCTGACTTTCAGAATCTTTGTTTTTGTTTGGTTTTTCTCAGGATGTCTGGAATCGTAGGAATTAGGTATATTCCTTTTCAAGCATTACTAAAAGCAGAAAATTTACACAAAGATATTCAACAATTCCCACTGCCCCAACCCAAATTCTATCCCCTCTACCACTCTACCACAGCAACAACTTACATCCCATTTTATCCTCATTTAAAAAAAAGGAAGAAGGAAAGGAAGCTTCCTATGTTTGCTGATCATCAGGGGCCTTTTTAGATTTCCCATGATCTATACTCCCAGTAATCACATCAGTGTTCCCAGTCACCCTAGAGTCCTGGGCACCCCGTTCCATCTCATTTCATAGAGTACATTCCCAATATCCTTCATTAAAATATCAAATATCCTAAGTTATATGGATTTTATAGATTTCCCATGTAGAGAAATCTGACCCCTATAAAGAGGATCATAAATGCAGAGGAAGGAGCAATGTACTTAAATCAAAGGAAAGTCCATCATGACCAATTCAGCTTTAACCAGACTCCTGACTGGAGCTAGTAGAAAGAGTAGAAAGAACCCATTAAAATCTCATGGCTTCCAGTATGAATACTAGTCCTCTGAAAGTAACTATGCTGAGTTTGGGGTGCTTATGGTACATTCAGGTGTCTGTCAGTTATAGAACAAGATCTAGAGCCCAGGAAGAGATCTGAGCTAGATGTAGAGATGGCTGAAGTGGTTGAAGCTGTGGATAGAGACAAAAGGAGAAGAAAAGGTCGCCAATACATATCCAGAACACCAATTGAACGGATTTGGAAGATGAACTCACAAAGAAAACTGGAAATGAACATCCAGAGAGGTAGTTGGAGAAAGAGGTCAGAGTGATGTCATAGGAACCAAAGGAGGTCGTGTTTCAAAAAGCAGAGGATAGGCAACAGGGTCACACTTCACAGATGGACCAAGTAACATGAAGATAGAGATGTATTCACCAATTTTATAAAACAAAAATGTTCATCTGTGTATATAATACTTGTACATGTAACATTTATAGCTTAGTACTTTGCTTGAATAGTGGTGCATTTGTGCTGTTAACAGTTTGTTTAGAACAGAAGGTAGACTAACTAGAACTCTGTGTAAAGAAATAAAGCCTGGTGTTAATATTTTATATAATTTTTGTTGATATACAAAGATTCAATAATGGACTTATGTATTGAGTTTTTTCTTCTGAATTATTCTAAATTACTTTTCACAAACATTCTAATAACACTAGAAGAAATACGGATAATGGAAAAATAGATTCATACCAGTGCCCACCCTCTAAAAAATCAAACTATTTTCATTTTTCTGAGTGTGTTTTCATTTTATATACACACACATGCATACACACACCATATGCACAGATATAAGTCTGTATTCTGCTTTTTAAACCCGCCTGTTAGTGTATGTTTTTTATAACAATCACTTTTTATATTACAGGTTGAACTAGAGGGTAAAAAGAAAAAGATAAGGAGAACAATCACTTTTTATTTATTTATTTTTTCCAGTGGTAAGAAAAGAATCACTTTTTATATTTGCAGATTTTTTTTTTTTTGAGACAGAGCCTCACTCCATCGCCCTGGGTGGAATGCAGTGGTGTCACCATAGCTCATTGTAACCTCAAACTCCTGGGCTCAAGCGATCCTCCTGCCTGTAGCTGGGACTACATGTGCACACCACACTGCACCCGGCTAATTTTTCTATTTTTGGTAGAGACCGGGTCTGGCTCTTGCTCAGGCTGGTCTTGAACTCCTGACCTCGAGTGATCCTCCCACCTCGGCCTCCCACAGGGCTGGGATTACAGGTGTGAGCCACCGCACCTGGCTGTATATTTGCAGAGTATTCTGAGTGTACTATAACTTCTCAACTTTTCCACTCTTGAGAAATTTCATTTATTCATTAGTTCATCCTTTTCTTCCTTTTTCCTTCCTTCATTTGACAAAAAATTATCTATAGTTTCTACCATATTTAAGTAGTATTCTAGGCTTGAGTATAAAAACAGGAATAAGAGAAAAAAGTTTTTATAATCCTTGGGTTTTTCCCCCCTCAATTTTTCCCTTTTTTGAACAGGGCATTTTGTTGTTATTCTTGTTGTTTTGGCCAATGGCTTTCCCAATGAGTTGCAGCAATTTTTATTTAATAAATAAATTAATTCAATTTAATTTATCAGCAATAAAATAATTGCGGCAGTTTTATACTTATTTATCAATATAGCTATTCAAAAATAGATAGAAGTTAAAAATTTGTTACTTGAATTTACATTGTAAAAAAATTCTAGTAAGATTAATAATTTTCCCCTATATTTACTTATCATTGGGATTATATTTCCTCCTTTGTGAATTTTCTTCAGGGTCTTTACTCATTTAAATATTGGGATCTCAATAGTCCTGCCAATTTTTTATGAACTCCTTATGCTGTAATAATGTTATTAATCATTTATCATATTTGTGGTTTTTAAGAGATTATACAATATTTCCAATTATTTTCTCCATACTTTTATAATGGCTTATCTCACAACTGTGGATAAGAGATTCGTTTTAGCATGTTTACCTTAAAGTCCACAAACTACTTCTCATAAAGACTATTGAAAAATGAAGAAAAGTGAGTTAAAAGTTGGACAAACCATGCAATCTTATGTAATTTTACATAGAATTTTTGCAAGAGAGTGATTCTTTAATCATATACAGGGCAGATTATAAAGTTTATTTATGTTTATTTACTGTTCTGCTACGCCTGTGTGGAAGTGTTCAGTTTCTAAACTGAAACATACTATAAACAAGGATGTGGCTGTCACATAAATTACGGTATATTTTATGCTAATGTTCAAATTCCATAATGCCTAGGCCATATTTCTATGCTTTTTCTAAAAGCATAGTATCTTAGAAAAAAAGCCATGTGCAAGTTTTAATGAATAAATCTTACTTTTAGTGTGTTGAGCTCTGTTTAACAAGTTTTCATCCACTTCATTTTCATATATAAAATATGGTTTGTTTTGAATTACAGTCCAATGTTCAGTGTAATAAGGGGGCAGGGTATTGGTGTTTTTGTTTTCCTCGGTGTGTCATCTTTTGCCAACAAGTAATATAACCACACCAATCAAAGCAATAACTCCCATTTTGTAAATGCGTCTAACAGGAATTTGGGTAAATTAAAAGATTACGTTGAAATAACACAAAAAAATGAATTGGGACAGTTAGTGTTATGTTTAAAATCTTATTTTATTCAAAATACTTCCCAAAATATTCAGCAGAATTAAAGGGAAAGAGTGATAGAAAAAAAGGTTTAAGTGAATACTAGCTAATAAATGTAGAATGAAGGATAGAATTTAAAATCAGCATTTTGCAACTCCCAATATAATAATTGATTTAGGCAAGGATCACCAATGAATACTAAAGCTAGTGACTGAAAGGTTGTTGGGAAACAGAGTATTCATACAGTCTCAATGAATCACACCACAAATAACTTATTAAATAAAAAGGGGGAAAATATACCTCTTCTAATGAAGAGATCTGGTAGTCACCACCTGAACCAAGCAACCCAGCAGCATCACCAGTAGTGGGACAGCCTGACATAGATGCCTCCTAATGGGATGCAACAGCACTTAGGTAGTATTTTTGCAAAAAAATGTTTACCTTGAATCTAATCATAAGGAACAGCCAGACAAATCTAGAATGTGGGTCATTCTACATAATAACTGGCCTGGGCCCTTCCAAAAAAGTCAATGTCTTAAAAGAGAATTTTTTTTTTTTTTTGGACACAGGGTCTCACTCTGTTGCCCGGGCTAGAGTGCAGTGGCATCATAGCTCACTGCAGCCTCAAACTCCTGGGCTCAAGGGATCCTCCTGCCTCAGCCTCCTGAGTAGCTGGGACTATAGGCATGCGCCACTACGCCTGGCTAATTTTTCTATTTTTTGTAGAGACAGAGTTCACTCTTGCTGAGGCTGGTCATGAACCTCCTGACCTCAAGCAATTCTCCCTCCTTGGCCTCCCAAAGTGCTAGGATTACAGGCATAAGCCACCAAGCCCAGCCTTAAAAGACAAAATTTAAAGGGAAAAAAAGCCTAAAGAGACATGATAACCAAATGCAATGCATGAACTCTGACTGGGTCCTGGATACAAAAAAATTTGAATATTGACTTTGTATTAGATAATGTGGTATTACTGTTAATTTTCTTACATTATCATAATGCTGTATCTGTCTATGCTATATATATATAAAAAATACCATATACTTATGTAGGAAAATGTCCTTATTCCTAAGGAAATGCATACAGAATATTTAGGGGTAAAGCATCATGATATCTGAAACCTATTTTCAAATGGTGCAGGGAAATTTATATATATATGTGTGTCTGTGTGTATAATCAGATAATATATAAAACTATGTATATGTATATGTATAAATAGAAGACTATATTCATAAGTATATATGAATAAAATATGTATGTTCATATATGCACTCACAGCAATTAAGCAAATGTGGCAAAATGTTTAATAATTAGTGAATTTAGGTGAAGGGTATACAGGTGTTCATTGTACCATTCTTTGAAACTTTGTGTGGATTTGTATGTTTTCAAAATAAAGTGTTAGGGGAAGGATGTTTTATGTTTACGTTGGTAATATTCTAAGCCAGGAGTAGTAGTGACTCAGCCTTGTAGCAGGTACACACACACACACACACACACACACACACACCCCATTCCAACATTTGGTAACTAGTTCATTGCTATTGTCTATCTACATCAGCTGAACAATTCCAGATGTAAAATTGGGGTGGGTGGGGGAAATGCAGTGTTCAAGGATTTATCTGCTCCCAAATGTCTTGTGTGCATCTATCTGTTCCTGGCAGTGTTCCATCTTCCTTCCCACTAGTCCCGGTGACCCCAAACTGAACTAATTCCCAAACAACTCACTTTCCAAATGAAGTCTCTGTTCATGCCATTTCCTCAGCCTGAAACACTGTTTTGCTTATCAAGATTGCACTCCATCTTTAAGGCTTAATTTAAATTCTCCTGCCTCCTTGAAAGTCTTTTCTGGATTGCCACCTCTTCCTTCCAACTGGAATCAGTTGTTTCCTGCTGTGTGGTCCCTATTCCTCTCTTGAAACACATACCTCATTCTTTCTTGCATTATGGTCACTTATGCAAGTGTATTGTACCAAATTGTATTCCCTAGAGTGGGAAAGTCCTGTTTAACTCTGTTGCATAGGGTGAAGTGCAGATTCCTTAGAATGATGTATAAGGCTCTTGGGACTTGGTGCCTGCTTCCTTTTGAGCCGTAGGTCTTGATACTCGCCTCAATGAACCTGATGATGGAGCAGTAATGTAAGCCAATTTTCCACTAGGGACTCTTGGGCCCCTCAGATTCAGGTCCCTCAATTCCATGGGCTATGGACAAGCAAAGTGCTCCCAGATTTCTGTGCATTCCTGGAGGCTTTCATTCTCATAAACCTGCAATGCTGGAGACTTTTCCAGGGTCCCACACTAGCTGCTTTCCTCTGTGCTTCACCTGATCACAAAATGTAGTCCCTTTTTATACTTTTGGAAAATAAAACCAAAAACTTTCTCCAGCAAAAGCATTTATGAGTTTGGCTGACTTGTGAAGGAGACCAAGGAGGATCTACCTTGCAATGATGCCACAACTTTCCTAAAAAGTAAGCATCAACCTGCACTTTGCCCCACTGAGGCCCAGTCACTCCATCTTGCTGGCTCCTCTTTCCTCCTTATTTTTGACTTCTCTTCCCACTCTACTCTTTCCGTCCCTCCCAGAGGTAAAACCTTGGCACCAGCCAGCCTCCAGGACTATTATCCCAAGCACTTAATGAGATATTAAACAAAACAAAACAAACAATAACAACAAAACCCCACAGTTTCCTCCTTAAGAGGAATTCAATGATCAACTGTTAAGATAATTTTTAAAACATCCATTATAAATCCATCCATGCCATGTTGTATAGTTCCCTACATTCTGTTTCATATTTTAATGCCTTTGCACATTCTGTTCCTTCTGCCTAGAACGTCCTTCCCTCCATAGTCTTCTTGACAACTTTTACTTCCCTTCTCATGACTCTCCTCCATGCGGTCTTCTCCAGCCCGCAGTAGCTGGCCCCATCTTCCTTCTTCAATACCACCACTGTGCACAGTATTTACCTTTCACCAGGTTGTAATGATCTATTGTACGTGTCTGTCTTCCACGCCAGACTGTGGGCTCCTTGAGAGCAAACACAGCACATTGTTGACCTTTATACTCACAGTTTTCTATCCCAGAGCCTGATCAATATAATACATCTAAATAAATATTTATCAAGTGATGAGTTAAGAATGAATGAATTTATTCCAGACCTGAGATTTAAGACTTTCTTAAGGGATAAAGAAAATCTGTAAAATGTTATAACACTTGTCTCACAGAACAGCTCCTAATTTGGAGCATTTATGAACCTCGTGGTGCCAAATAGAATATTTACCTAGCTGGCTCTGATGTTCTTTAGGTCACTAATCTGAGAAGCTTCTGAGTCAAAAAACCCATGAAGAATGCATCCTGTTGTCTGGAATAGTGTATTTCACTTGTTCAGAGAAGCTGGCCTCCCATAACCAGCATGAGGCGGTTTTTAGTGGAGGCCTTATCCCCTCTGGCTTTCTTAGATTTGTTGCTGATCAGTTTTACAAAGTTGTGTTTACTTACAGAAGAAAGGCCTTATGATAACTTATCTAACATATGAGCATGATGACATCTCTTGTTCCCTGTCTTGCAAATGGATTGGTCTTCAGGGTCTGAAGGTCATTAACAGAGATATTTGAAAAGTGGGCAATTTCTATATTCATCTTGAACTGAAGGATGCTGTAGAAATACTTTCTGATTTTTATTTAGTTGTACAACTGTTATGTCCATTCGATTTTTAAAACATCTTTATTGAGATATAACTCACATACCATAAAACTCACCAATTTAAAGTATAGAATTCATTGGTTTGTAGTGTATTCATGGAGTAGTGTAACCACCACTACAATCTAATTCCAGAACATTTTCATCACTCCCCGAAGAAACTCCCTTCCCGTTAGCAGTCACTCCCTATGCCTGGCCCACCCTCCAGCCCGTCCTAGGCAACCATTAATCTACTTTCTGTTTTTACATGTTTGCCTATTCTGGACTTATCATATAGATGGAATCATACAATATGTGGCCTTTGCGTCTCTCTTCTTTTACTTAGTATAATATTTTCAAGGTTCATCCACATAGTAGCATGCATCAGGACTTCTTTTTATTACCAAATAAAATTCCATTGTATGGATACAACACATTTTATTTATCCTTTCATCAGTTGATAGACATTTGGGTTGTTTCCACTTTTTCTTTTCTTTTTTTCCTTGTATTTTTAGTTGACACATAATAATGGTACATGTTTATGGGATACAGAGTGATGTTTCCATATATATACCATGTATAATGATCAAATCAGGGTAATTATCACATCCATCACCTCAAACATTCATCATTTCTTTGGGTTGTGAACATTCAAAATCCTCTCTTCTAGCTTTTTGAAAATACACAATAAATTATAGTTAACCATATTCACCCTACAGTGCTACAGAACACCTGAACTCATTCCTCCTATTGAGTTGTAATTTTGTAATTGTTAACCAATCTCTCCTCATCCTCCCTTCTATACCCTTCCCAGCTTCTAATACCCACAATTCTACTCTCTACTTCCATGAGCTCAGTGGTTTTTTTTCTTAGCTCCCACATAGGAGTGAGAACATGCTGTATTTATTTATCTTTCTGTTCCCGACTTATTTTGCTTAACATGTCTTTCAGGTTCATCCATGTTGCTGCAAATGACAGGAATTCATTCTTTTTTGTGGTTGAATAGTATTCCATTGTGTATATATACCACATTTTCTTTATCCATTTGTCTGTTGATGGATATTTAGGTTGATTCCATATCTTAGCTACTGTGAATAGTGCTCCAGTAAACATTTAAGTGCAGGTATGCCTTTAATATACTGATTTCCTTCCCTTTGTATAAATACCCAGTAGTGGGATTGCTGGATCATTTGGTAGTTCTCTTTTTAGTTTTTTGATAAACTTCCATACTATTTTTCATAATGGCTGTATTAATTTACATTCCCACCAACAGTATGTAAGAGTTCCCTTTTCTCTACATCCTTGCCAGCATTTGTTATTTTTTGTCTTTTTGACAATAGCCATTCTAACTGGAGTGAGATGACATCTCATTGTGGTTTTTATTTGCCTTTCCCTGATGATTGCTGATATTGAGTATTTTTTTTTCATATATTTATTGGCCATTTGTGTGTTTTCTTTTGAGAAATGTCTATTCAGTACCTTTGCCCACTTTTAAATCAATTATTTGGGTTTTTTTTTTGCTGTTGAGTTGTTTGAGTTCCTTGTATATTCTGGATATTAATCCCTTGTCAGGTGAATAGTTTGCATATGTTTTCTACCATTCTACAGGTTGTCTCTTTACTTTGTTGATTGTCTGCTTTGCCATGCAGAATCTTTTTATTTTTTGTTGTTGCTGTGATTTGTATGTTCTTGGCACCTTTGTCAAAAATCATTTGATGACTGTAAATATATGCATTTTATTATGAATCATGCTGCTATGAACACTCATGTACAATTTTTTGTGTGGACATATGTTTTCATTTCTCTTGGGTATAAACCTAGGAGTGGAATTGCTGGGTCATATGATAACTCTATGTTTAACTTTTTGAGGAACTGCCAGACTGTTTTCCAAAGTGGCTGGTCCATTTTACATTTCCACTAGCAGTGTATGAGGATTCCAATTTGTCTACATACTCACCAACACTTTTTGTTATCTGTCTTTTAAATTATAATCAGCCTAGTGTTGTGGTATCTCATTATGCATTTATCTAATGACTAATGACATTGATTAATTCAATTTTGAGGCCATATGTTTTAATGAACAATTTTATGAGACATGGCATTCCATTTAAATATTTTAGTTTTTAATGATTTTGAACAAATGGTAAAGAGCATATATGCTGTTAAATGTCACCCTTAGCAAGTGCAGTTAATTTATAGATCATCTTAAAAAATTCTAACTTGGCTACATAAAAGTAAAATCTAAGTGAAAACTTCAGGGATGGTTTCATAGGACAAATTTTCTGTAGGATACTAAAACATACTAGCTATTATCAAATATAGGACAAAGAGACACATCTCCTACTTTATATTTTTTTCAAACAATTTGGTCTCTATTGGGGGAATATTTAAACTGTTCCAATTCTTCTAATATGAATAAAATAGCATCCACATCTGGAACCCAGACCACATGCAATGGCTCCACAGGGTTTGGTCGTTCTTTGTTTTGAAAGAAGGAGTTAGAAAACATAATGTGTTCCTAGCAAAAGAATCCACAGTCACAATAAAATTAAAAGAATGAGGTTGCACAGAAGAAAAAGATATCCCAGAAGAAACTAAAGAAACAAACAAATTCAGCAAAAAGTAAATGCAAATAAAAGTAAAAAAATGAAAAGAATGAACAGAGTGATTTCATTTTGGGGTGATGTACAGAATTGTTAAATGAAATTAGAAATCACAGTTTAAACAGTGGCTTAAATCAAGCCAATCAAGACTTTTTTCTTTGATCTGAAATTTTTTTTTTAAGTGGAAGGGCCTAATCTGTGCACCAGGGGAAAAAACAGGATATAATATTTGCATAACCCATTTTGAATTATGGTCCAAATGTTATATTTAAGATCAATAAAATATAAACCAGTCCTGCAGATAAAATATGAAAAGGACAAATCCATATGTTATTTCTGGCATTTTCCCTGCCAGCCAGCTCTGGAATCATAGAATGGGGAAAAAACTGCTCTTGTCCACCTAGTTTAGGAAGTATATTCTTACGGAATTATAAAAGTAATATGATCCCGAATGCAAAACAGGAGGATGGCATCAATAAGTAACGCTCACCAGTACTTACCGCAGTGTTGTGCCTGCACCTCTGAGGGAGAAGCACTGGGAAATGAGACAGCACAACTACACATAAAAAAATTTAAGGGCTGAAAAGTGCAATTTAATTTTTGTTAATTAAAAAATCCAAACCTTTTAACCTGAAAAAGAAGTGGGCTATTAGTGAAAAGATTATCTGTCTCTAGGTCTTTATATAAAGATCCTTTCCCTTTCTCTTCAAGATATTAAGCATTATAAAATGAACTAAAGATTTTTAGATGTTTAGGTCAGGCATAAATGAGAATTTAATGACAAATATATTCATTAGCCACATGAAGCATCTTCAAAATAAAGTTGTAAGTTAGATTTGTTTATATTGATTCAGGTAACATTTATCTGAAAACTGGTGGCAAGATGATAATCTCCTAAGGCGTTTTCTGGCTCTGGGATTCTGTAAAACATTTTGCAAAGCATTAGAGACAACCACAAAATTTTATTTAATGACATTGCCTAATTAAAGTTATCTTATGCTTTGTTAAGTGTAAAGAAATATAAGACAGAAGCAAAAATTTTTTTGTTTGCATATATGGTTATTGGAAATATACCTTCCATACTAAATTATAGTCACAAAATTATCTTTATGTTAAATATTTTTAGGGTTTGATGATACTTTCCAGACATAAAAAATTGAAGGAACTTTCTCTATCTGAGTGTTACAGAATCACTGATACTGGAATTCAGGTGAGATAATTAAGATCTTCTATTAAAGAGTTAAGATTGAAAATTAATCACAAATTGAATAAACTTTGCAGGTCACAGTGGAAAAAAGAAATGGGTTGGAAATGTAACAACACGTATGTGGTCTTAGTTGAACCAAGATCACCTCTGGGCTCTTCATCAGGTCTCCACAGCCTAAAGTGACTGAGATTTGTTTTTCTATTTTTCCCTGTCTACTCTCTTCCTTCCTCATGTCAGACTCGTAGGATAAATAGGGACATTTTACATGAAGAGTAATGAACAGCAATGAGGTAAAAGTCTTCTCATATAAAGTGTTCTGTAAATAGAAATGTTATATAATCTAGTCATGAAAATTGGCGGAGCTTGAAAAGTTATACTAGGTACTTAACAATTAGGAACTTAAGTTACTCAAACATACTTGGTAGCATACTTTATTGGAATGGAAGGCATGAGGTAATTGGATAGGATAAATGACTATGTGCTCAATTGATACTTCAAGAAATCATTAGAAAAGTAAATTTCCTAGACCTGGTCTTGAGTGATGTGCAAGAAGTCATAAAGTAGATATTATGAGCAAGCCATAGCATAATTTTTTAAATCTCATTAGGAATTTCAGTATACTGCTTAAGAAAAATAAAACCAAAATCATGTGCCATACATAGACTGAATGAGGAGGGGGCCAATAATCTAGGAATGTAGAAATTGAAACACCTTGGAAGCTCCAGATAAATGTGTCTTGAGAATTTAAAATCCCCACCACTTAGGAAAACCTGGGGCTAAACTAGGAAAAGAAAGGAGGGAAGGGAAGGGAGGGGAAGAAGGAAGAAACTTTCTTATTGAGATAAAATGATTTATCCCACAAGTAGAAGATAATGCAAGTGATAGCATTATAGATAGATAGATAATGCAAGTCCACAGAGCATGGCAAACTTGAAGTTGTCTCTATGAATTTAACGTGGATTTTGTAAGAAGTTTTAACATGACTAATAGAAGAGTTTTAAAATACCATACAAACTAGGGGCTGTAGAGGATTCCAGGTCAAACAATGCTCTAGACCTATTGAATTATAGACTTCTGGAACTGAAGGAATCTTAGAAACAGCTAAACCAACTCCCTAATGTTACAAGTGAGAAAACTAAAGGCCCAGAGGGCTTAAATAACTGGTTCCAAGTCTTACACCTTCTCAGCAAACTGATTCAAGTACAGTTTTATGGAAATGAAAAGTAGAAATGAAGAATTATTCTTCCAAATGGTTGATTGACAACACGGCTTAGTGAGAAAAATGTTTTCAAATTATTTTTGTTATAACTCATGTCTGGACAATGTAATAATACTTAAGGGAAAAGTGTAACACCATTAAGAAGTCTACTTTAAGGAGCATTAGTGTCAAGCAATGTCAATTTCCCGTAATTTCAGACCACAGATACTAACGTTCTAACAAGTTCCTAAGAAATCTGTCTAGTAGTATATTCTATATTACTAAGAGCTAAAAAGAAAAAACACTCTCCTTCAAAACAATGATCCCAAAAAGGAGTAGAAACTTCCATATTAGACAAGATTGTAACAAAAAGGGTTACAAAACATTCAGATGCATGTAACCTACTAGGAGAAAAAAACCAAAAGAATCCTCTAAAGTTAAAGCATGATTTATTTACCACAATTAATTTAAGTGTAAGACATGCATTAACACAAAGCTTTATCCATGAATATGATAGAGTCAGGCTTCCAAAAGTTCTTTGACAAGGTGATAGACCAAAGTTTATTAAAGTAAAACAGTTAAAATATTAACATTTCTAATATTGGGTTATATTTCTTATATGGTGAACAATTATATTTGACCAATAACTATAAATCATTCAGAATTATTGAAACCTACCGTAGTGATGATATAGCCTCTTCATATCCATCACGTATTAATTTTTTAAATGCTCCTTGGGATGAGAGAGTGTTGACCAAAGTCCAAGGCTAAGTATCAGGAGACCAGTATTTTCTGCCATTTCTTTTTGATTCTCTGGGCTCCAGGCATTTTTCTTTTCACTCTTTGGAGCCTAACTATTATACTATTTTCACACGCTCTGAGGTTTTATATGAAAGCATTTACGCATGCTAACTATATGGACATACTATATTGGCATATCTTTAAAAAAACTTAATCTTTTAAAAATCTCTGTGTATTTATTTTCAGTGATCTGAAAGAGAAAAGTAAAAAGGAGCATGAAATATAGGAACATGGAAATACAAAATTATTTAATTACAGCTGCACAAGATCTGGGCTGTTCTATTCAAGTTCATGAAAAGAAAGTTTCCTTTTTCATTATCCCTCTTTTTCTCCTCCCTGCTTTCTTTCTTTCTTTTTTTTTTTTTCTGAGGCAGAGTCTTGCTCTGTTGTCTGAGGCTAGAGTGCAGTGACATCATCATAGCTCAAGGGATCCTCCCACCTCGGCCTCCCGAGCAGCTGGGACTCCAGGGGGGGCCACTATACCTGGCTAATTTTTTTTTTATAGAAATGGGGGTCTTGCTCTTGCTCAGGCTGGTCTTGAACTCCTGGCCTCCAGGGATCCTCCCTCCTCAGCCTCCCAAAGGGCTGGGATTACTGGTGTGAGCCAGTGCCTGGCCTCCTCCCTGCTTTTGAAGTGTGTGTATATTTGTGTTTGTCTGCGCGTGTATCTGTGTGTGTTGTGGCTTTTAACCAGTTTTACCTCTTCCAGGGTTCATTCTCCTGGGCGTGTGGTGATCTTTCTCTTTGACTCCTCTAGCCCAATTATTAAGTCCCAAAAGAAGGGGGAGGGGAAAGTGACATACAAGCCAATTACACAATTCCTTATCTGGATTTAGAAAAGACAGGGAAAGGAGTAAAATAAGGTGATTAAGTTGAGATGTTTAGATTACCCACAATTTATAAGGAATTCTCTCTCATGACTTACAAAAAAGGTAACTATAGGGGAGATTCTCTTTTTGTACAAGATATTGAAAACTTATACACTACTTAATGCATTTAATGAGAAAAATGAAGAGATTTTTACCCTAGTTTAGTTTTGCAAGAGCCATGAACATAATAAGAATAAAAAATTACCTCACTTTAGTGTTTTACTGGAAACCACAGCACATGAAGATTGAATGTCTAGAGCGTCAGATGTACTGACTTTTGGAATCTGGCTTTAATTACTTTCTCCAACTTCAGTTCTTGTTTTCTGAGAGCAATAGACACTCAATGATTATGTTATACTAAAATTATTTGATCTTGAAAGGCATTTTGGAAGAGATGTTTGATATAGCCATAACTGAGCATTTCTTAAGAAATCTTTTCCTTGAGCATTTTATGAATTTAGTTAAATAACAGACTGTCAAGTTTGGCAGAGGAATTGGTTTAAATGCCGTATTACAGTACAGATGTGTTGGAAGTTCTGTCTTATTAATTTGATAAAACCAGTGGAATAAATCTGGTTATTCACTCTGGTTGCTTTTTGTACCCCCTTAATCTAGTTTGCGTTTCTCAATACCATTTCTTTAATTTATGTTTTTTTAACTTTTTTTGATTTCAGTTTTATGGGTCTAGTCATTCCCTTTTTTGAGAATTAAATATGCTATAAACACATTAAAGTAATATCTATACATATGAATGTGTATTTTTTTATGCAGATTATCTGTGAGTGAAAATCTTGCAAGCTAGACAAAAATTTCTGCTTATTTCGGTGTTAGTAGTTTGAGGTAGTTGATTAAGAAAGGTCATTAGTAGGGGAAAATCAGGTTTCATTATGATGGACTGCAAGGACTGACATGTGTATACGCAGTGAAAAGTGTGCGTGTGTGTGTTTATATGCAAACGTACGTAAATGTGTACCTATGTATAGTATATATAAATTAAATGTGTAAATTTTAGCATATGTTAGATTCCATGTGCTTACATACAAATATATGTAAATGTATATCCATATGTCTAGATTATATAAGTTAAATATACAGACACACTTTCATATATATTAGATTATATATATGTGTCAATGTGTGTATGTATTTATTACACCCAAATTGTGTATAGAGATGCTATAAGATCATATATTTCTAGGCTAAAACCAACAAATGGCAGTCATTATTCAAAGAAAACAACAAAAATTAATTTGGTAAAGAATTATCTTTTTGTTTATACTTTAATTTTAAAAATTAATCATCCTTTTAAATGACAAAGCTCTTTTTCCTATGGGAGTGTGTGGATTAGCTCTCTGATAGCAAAGGTAATGATATAGTATAGGAAATGTGGGCCTAGCTGTCAGAAGTCCTAATTTTTATCCTGATTTTGCCTCTTATATGGCCACATGATCTTAAGCAATTCACTTGGCCTCACAACAATTCATTGGTCCTATAGTGACTACAGCTGTGAAACAGGAGCTAGCACTCTAGAGCAAGGGGCAGCTTTTTTAACATTTCTGTAAAATTTTGCTGTGGAGGGCCAGATAGTTTATATTTTAGGTTGTGCAGACCATACAGTATCTCTGTTGCAACTACCCAACTTTGCCATTGACAATATGTAAACAAATGAAAATGGCTGTAGTCCAATAAAACTTTATTTATGGACATTGAAATTTGAATTTTGTATAATTTTAGCATGTCATGAAATATTATTCTTCTTTTGAGTTTTTTTCGACCATTTAAAAATATTAAAACCATTCTTAGTGTGCGGGCCATACAAAAACAAGGGGCACACCAGATTTGACACACAAGCTGTGATTTGCCAATATCTACTCTAAAGTCAGAAAGAACTTTCCAATTTTTGCTCTGTCAAGCTATGTGACTTTGAGTAAGTTATAATAATGTCTTTCTCTGGGCCTTAGATTTCTAACTTGTAAAAATGAGTATAATAATAAAATATTCTTTATGTTGTATTAAATGATATCTAAGTATTAATACTTGGCATGCTTCCTGACACAGAGTAAGTGTATAATAAATATGACCTTTTACTATTGTAATTATTCTATTTAGTAAAGAAGAAACTAAAATATATCAATTTTTTAAAAATTAATATTTTTAGTATAATAATTTGATAATTTATTTGTGTTTAAACACCAAAAACAGGTAATCTCAATAGCTAGATTGCTCCTAATGGTAAGGAGATAGTTTAGAATATGCTGTTTGAAGAAATAATGTACTCATTTTTACTCCTTTGAATGAATACCTTTTTCGGAGGCATCTAAATTATAATTGACTAAACAACTTTATGTAAGAACATTAAAAAATTTATAACACTAAATAACTGTTAATTGCTATTATTCTAGAGAATAGTGTAAGAGAATAAACCAGGTAAAAGAAAATGGGTCATTGTTTTTCATTGGGATTATAATTTTAAGCACATTTTCCCACATCCCAATTAATTAAGTAGAATACCTAGTGCACAGATGTACCCACTTAGGTACTTAATTAATTAACACTGCGTATAACACTTCGTATACCCACTTGCCCTGGGTAGAGTGCAGTGGCATCATCACAGCTCACTGCAACCTCAAACTCCTGGGCTCAAGCAATCCTGTGGCCTCAGCCTCCCAGAGTGCTAGGATTACAGGCGAGAGCGACCGCACCAGGCCAACACTGCTTTCTTACGGCAAGTTATATGTATGCCTAAGCCCCAGAGAGGAGTGTTTTTCATCTTTGCTCGGCCTGAGTCCGTAGCTACCTCTACCACAGCCTCAATCACGGTGCGCGCTGTGTGAGTATACCACAAACGCAGGCCTCTCTGTACGAAGCCGCTCACCTACCACTCGTGTGGGTAAGACTGATCAAACCTGGGCGGAACAGGGTCTACAGGGCCACAATGGGCAGATGGAATATGCCTTTATATATTAATATTAATCTTGTATCCTGCAGTAAGCTGTAATTGTTTATTAGTTCCAGTATGGTTTGTGGTTGATTCTTTGGGATTTTCTACTTAAACAATCATATCATCTGCAAACAAAGCTAGTTTTATTTCTTCCTTCCCAATCTGTATACCTTTTATTTTTTCTTGTCTTACCGCGTTAGTTAGGACTTCCAATATGACGTCAAATAAAAGTGGTGAGAGGAAACATCCTTACCTTGTGCCCTATCTCAGGGAAAAAACACCTAGTTTCTCACCATTTGGTATGAGGTTAGCTGTAGGTTTTTTGTAGATGTTCTTCGTCAAGATAAGAATGTTTCTCTCTATTCCTAGTTTGCTGAGAGTTTTTATCATGAAAGGGTGTTGGATTTTGTCAAACGCTTTTTCTGCATTTATTGATATGATCATATGATTTTTTTTCTTTAGACTGTTGATATAATGGATTATATTATTTGATTTTTGAATTTTGAACCAGCCTTGCATACCTGGAATAAATCTTACTTGGTCATGGTACATTATTCTTTTTATACATTGTTGGGTTCGATTTGCTAATATTCTGTTAAGAATTTTTGCATCTATGTTCATGAGAGATATTGGTCTTTTATCATAATTTTCTTTCTTTGTGTCTATGTGTGGTTTTGGTATTAGGGTAAAGCCAACCTCATATTGCTGCTGTGTGGAAGCTAAGAAAAAAAAAAAAAGCCAGCCTCATAGAATGAGTTAGGAAGTGTTCCCTCTGCTTCTATTTTCTAAAACTGACTGTAGACAATTAGTATTATATCATTTCTCTCTTAAATGTTTAGTAGAATTCACCTGTGGAACCACTGGGGCCTGGTGCTTTCTATTTTGGAATTTTAATCATTGATTTAATTCATTGATATAGGTGTATTCAGATTATTTATTTCTCCTTGTATAAGTCTTGGTAGATTGTGTCTTTCAAAGAATTGGTCCATTTCATCTAGGTCAACAAATTTGTGGGCATAAAGTTCATAAAATTCCTTTATTATCTTTTTAATGCCCATGAAATCTGTGGGGATGGCCTTGCTTACATTGCTGATATTAGTAATTTGTGTCTTCTCTTTTCTCTCTCTCTCTCTCTCTCTCTCTCTCTCTCTCTCTCTCTCTCTCGGTTAGCCTGGGCAGAAGTTTATTGGTCTTTTCAAAGAACCTGTTTGGGTTTAGCTGATTTCTCTATTGTTTTCCTGTTCTCAATTTCATTAATTTCTGCTGTAGTTTGCATTATTACTTTTTTCCTGATTGCTTTGGATTTAATTTGCTCTTCTTTTTCTAGTTTCCTAAGGTGAAAGCTTTGATTATTGATTTTAAGTCTTTCTTCTTTTCTGATTTATGCATTCAATGCCTAAGTTTCCCTCTAAGCACTGCTTTCAGTGCATCCCACGCATTTTGATAAGTTGTGTTTTTATTTTCATTTAGTTTGAAATATTTTAAAATTTCTCTTGAGACTACTTCTTTGACCCATGTGTTATTTAGAAGTGTGTTGTTTAATCTTTAAATATTTTGGTATTTCCCAGCTATCTTTTCGTGATTGATTTCAAGTGTAAATCCATTGTGAGAGCATATTTTGTATGATTGCTAACCTTTTTGTTGAGGAGTTATTACACAGGAGCCCTATTTGTGTGTTGGTAAAGTGTGGGGGGAGGGGACTCATTCTATATTCCTGGGATGACTTCTCAGTCTTTTAGTGGGCCTGAGCCCCAGGACTGTGATCTTTGCAAGTGCTTCTCACACCCCACCCCCAACACACACATACTCTTGGGTAAGACAGGAAGGTTAGTGAGGGCTGGATTAGGTATTTCCCTTATTCAACATTAAAGACTAGAGGGGGCTGGAGTTCGGTATTTCCTTTCTCCCATGTTGGTTTGACTCTGGTAAAACCCATGTTGGTTAGTCTTTGATAAAATAGTTTCCCTTGAGGGCAGGCCTTTGTTAATGAGAACAGATGTTCTGGGGGTATTTAAAAATGGTTTCCCCTTGCCATTGCCAGAAACATGATTTTTCATGGTTGTTCTCTGATCATCACCCTGAGAACTTGGTGGGCCTCTTAGAGGTACAACTTGTGAAAGTGTGGGGGCCCACTGAAGGCTGGGCCTCCAGGAGTTTTTCTCTCAAGTTAGTCCATTTTCAGTATCCAGGAGTTAGTCTATTACCCTTTAAGTGTTCCTACTGATACTGGCTCCAGCTGCAGGCTTCTGCTCCTAGTCACTATATTCACCTGTCTCTCCAGCTTTCAGGATAGTGGTTTGCCCTGTGACCTTACTTATCTGATGGGTCTAGGAAGAGTTGTTGATTTTCAGTTTGTTCAGCTTTTTTCTAATTTTGAGGATGGGAGTGATAAGTTCCAAGCTCTTTACATGAGAGGCTGGAAACTGGAAGTCTGGAACATTCTTTTTGGACTCATGGATTCTGGCTGAATCAGTAGTATCCAAAAGGGATGAAAAATGTGAGGTAGGTTCTGAATCAGATCTTGAGAGCCCAGGAATGGAGTCAGAGAACTGGAGGGCTCAGGAGCCAAGAGTATAGAGCTGCAGGTGAACCAGGCAGGCAGACAGCCATTGTTGGTGAGCACTGCACCTGTGGCTGTCATTAGCAAGTTGCTTTTTGTGCTTTCCACAGTGCAGCCTGGTGGGCTGGCTGTGTTCACATAGGTGGGTCCTGTGGCTGCTCCAAAGTTCAGGTACTTCGGTCATGTCCATTCAGAAAGATTTTTAAGCTTCCTTAGTACAACACTAGGACATTATTTGGAATTACCAAGTTGGAAACTTAGATGATTAATTAGGCTACTCTGTGCCTTCATGTAAGATCATGCTTAAATTGTCTCATTTCAGATTGATTAATTTTGTGAAAATGTGACATCTTTCTCAGTGATTGAACAGAAGACACTTGGGATTAGAATTTGTATGTAGTGGACACAGATAATATATTAGTTTTCTGAATATAGAAATCATTATAAATTTTTTTAAAATGGTGAGTGTAGGTCTACTGGGTTAGGCAGATTTATAAATAGAAAAATCCAATACCATGCGGTGATTGTTAGCTAACATTAATTTAGCACCTACTACATGCCAGGCACTGTTGTATTTCCCATGTATTAATTACCTACTTTATGAGGTAGGTAATACTTTTAATTCCATTTTACAAACTGGAGGTTCAAAGAGGTTACAGATCTTGCCCCAGGTCATGAAACAAGTAAGCATATGAACTAGGGTATTAAATGTCTAATTCCAAAGTGTTGCTTTTAGCCATTATTCTGTGATAAAGGCATTTAGGAGGCTTAGAAGGATTCAGTTGAGGTACCTAATCCAGCATGAGAATGCCAGGGAAAGTTTATATTGGAAAAATCACTTTAATAAGGAATGTGGGAGTGATATTGAAGGACAGAGGGGAGAAAGGAGAGCTATCAACAGTGAAGATAGGAATGTAAGTTAAGAGGTTTTTGTTATAGTCCAGGCATGAGAGAATGGCAGCCTGAACAAGGGCAGTGTCTTAGTCCACAGGCATTGCTATTAAGGAATACCTGAGGCTGGGTACTTTATAAAGAAAAATGGTTTTTTTGGCTCTGCAGATTGGAAGATTGGGCATCTTGTGAAAGCCTCAGGCTGCTTCCACTCATGGCAGAAGGTGAAGCAGAGCTGGCATGTGCAGAGATCACATCTCAAGAAAGGAAGCAAGAGAGAGAGGGGGAAGGTGCCAGGTTCTTTTTAATAACCAGCTCTCATGGGAACTAGTAGAGTGAGAATTCACTCATTACCATGAGGATGGCACCAAGCTATTCATGAGGGATCCATCTGATGACCCAAACACCTTCCATTTGGCCCAACCTTCAATACTGGGGATCAAATTTCAATATGAGGTGTGGGGGACAAACATCCACACTATAGTAGGCAGTAACAGTGAGGCTGGAGAGGAGGGAATGGATTAGAGAACATTTAGATAGCACAATCCGTGGAACTGTCGATAGTTTGGATGGGGGACAAGTGTGAAGATGTGTTACTGATGATGTCCATGCATCTGACTTGGCTGTCTGGGAGGTTTGTTGTACCCCCATTTTCAAGCCCTTTCCCATAGCCAAACAAGGGCTGTGAACTACCAAGTCCTATTCAGTATTTTGACACTTACTGTTGCCCTTTTTCTTCCTGTGAGTGTGTGATTTATAATAAGAAATATGTATATCTTGGTCTTTGTTGCCAGTTCCTGGCACAACGCTCCTGAAACCCTTGTAACTTCCTGAGTGATAGGGGTACTAGGTGTATGGTTTGTTCTAATATTTGGTCTCTGACCCTGGTTCCTGACACAGAGCTCTTAATTCATTGGAATTTCCTGGGTGCCTCTCATTCAAATGAGGTGACTCTTGGTGGGTTGTTGGCTGGGGGCTGGTCATCAGAAAGGCCACATCATGATTAGAAGCTTGGAACTTTTAGCCCTACCCACCCCATCCTTTGGGAAGGGGAGAGGGGCTGGATATTGAGCTAATAATTGATTTTGTCTATGTGATGAACCCTCCATAAAAATCCCTGAATTATGGGGTTTGGAGAACTTCCAGGTTGGTGAACATATCCACATGCCAGGAGGGTGGTGTATCCCACTCTATGGGGACAGAAGTTCCTGCACTTAGGACCTTCCAGACCTTGCCCTATGTACTACTTTATCCAGTTGTTCATCTGTATCCTTTATCATATTGTTTATTATATAATAATAATAAACATGTTTATTATTATTATTATTATGTGTGGTAAATGTGTTTCCCTTAGTTCTGTGAGCTGTCCTAGAAAATTATCAAACCCAAGGAGGTGGTTATGGGAATCCCAATTTATTGCTGGTCCATCAGAATTGCAAGTGATAACCTGGGACTTGTGGTTGGCAGCTGAAATTGGGGACATTCAATTGGGATTGAGCCCTTAGCCTGTGGTACGCTAACTCCAGTTCGTGTCAGAATTGAATTGAATTGTAGGACACCCAGCTGGTGTCAGAGAATTGGTTCATGTGGGAAGATACCCACACATCTGGTGTCAGAAGTGAAGTGTTCTGGAAGTATTGAGAGTGGTGTGAATATATAGAGAAAAACAGTTTGTTTTTCCTATATAGAGAGTGATTTTGTTTGTATTTCCTCTAAGCTCTCTTTACCCCTCTACTGTTATGGCAGGGTCTTTTAAGCAGCCCCTCTCCCACTCTCTCTGTAGGCTGGTGGCAGCTGGAGGCAGGCTAAGGGGGCTCTGTTGGAATTTGTTTCTGTTTTTACTCTACTTACAAGTAATTTGAAGGCTGTAGTGTTTTCTTAATTCTAGTAGTAATGTTGAATGTATAGGTCCTGTGCAGTTTTATTTATTCTCTCTGTAGATTTTATGAAGGGGAGGGGAAGATTCAGACTTAGGTGATTATCATTGTTCTCCAACCCCAAACATAGCACCTCTTACCTTTTATTAATTATGAAAAAGCATCTGTAACAGAGATGGTCATCTGCTTTTTAAAGCCCTGAAACCAGAATGCAGCAGGTAGTATTTATAACCACGCAAGAGAAATAAGGAGCATGTGGTAGTGGTTTGGCCTCATCTGCTCTCTTATGTCTTTTCTGCCTGGTGTGTGGCTAATATTCTTCACAAGCTTGTTTACTAATATCTTACAAATGGCACTGTTGATGAATTTTAAGGATGTCACCTAGATCAATGAATGTCATGTTTGCTGACGATCACAGAGGTATCTAACAACTTTTGTTTATGGGGGACATAAGCAGCAATAGAGATGCTAGAACCTGCACTTCTCTCATTGTCTTCTTAGGGCTCCTTCTTTCTCGAGACCCTCTATCTTGCCCTAGTTGCTTGAACACTTGAGATAACATGTTCCTTCTCCGCCCACCCTCTTTTTTTTTTTTTTTGACACAAAGTCTTACTCTGGCTCCAAGGCTAGAGTGCAGTGGCGTCATCATAGCTCACTGCAACCTCAAACTCCCAGGCTGAAGCGATCCTCCTGCCTCAGCCTCCCAAGTAGCTGGGACTACAGGTGCACCCACGCCCAGCTAATTTTTTCTGTTTTTAGTAGAGACGGGGTCTCGCTTTTGCCCAGGCTGGTCTCTAACTCCTGGCCTCAAGTGATCCTCCCGCCTCGGCCTCCCAGAGTGCTGGGATTACAGGCGTGGGCCATCTCGCCAGCCCCTCCTCTCCTTTAATCGGTATGTTTTAACCTCTTGTTATCCATTCCCGTGGATTGTAAACTTTTGATTTTCTTTTTTACTTGACCGTTAGTAACAGGTTTATTTTGATTTACAAATAGAAAGGGGGGTAGAAAGGAGGGATTAAGGCAATGGGACTGAGAGGGGCAGCCACGTGGCACAAGTCACAGCTCCTTCATAGCTGGGACAACAGCAGAGCAAGATCCACTGCTGTTCATTTGGCTTTGTCTGACGCAGTGATGCTCAGTAGTCCAGTGTTCTGCAGATGTACGTCTGCTCCGGCGGAGTCTCAAGTGGGAGCTGAGGGCTCAGAGGTCTTAGCCCTACACCCTGAACTATCTGTGCTGGAGCCTTGAAACCCTTAGAACTAGTGTGGAACATCTACGTGGATGTTCAGGTCAGAAAGGCCCAGGGGTGCTTACCTCATTCAGCAACAGTCCTGTCAGAGTCTTCCTGCCCCAGAATGGCCTATGGCCAGCCTGTTCTGGACATTTCTCTCCAGCGTGTAGGAAGGGTTGAGTTCATGTGCCCTAACAGTAAGAACTGGATTACATGCCAGTGACTCTTTTCTGATCTTGAACACTTACTTTGAATCACTAAACTTTCCAACTAGTTATAAAATGTTGTTTATGCAAGATTCTCATCAATCATTCTCACCAGTTGATAGACTCCACCACCTAGTGCTCAACCAAAATTGATTTCAGTAGCCTTTGGCACATATTGACTTGTAATACCAAAGATGGATTACATGTGTTGACTCCACATAGCAACAATTTTTTTTAAAAAAAACCAACATTGATTTCTATTTGGTTTCCAAGATTAAGTCATTCAGCAATTATCAAAGTGTGAGATTTCAATAACTCCACCTTTTCTCAAGGGATAAAGTTACATTTATGGGTTGCAATGGAAGCCACAAACAGAGAATTCCTTTCCAAAATGGCCTTAATCATTGGCCTTTGTTGAAGCAGAAGCTCTGAAATCTCCTGTATGGGGAGGTGCAACATCCAGACATTTGGACCCTTTATCTCTCGGCCATACTGCTCAGAAAAGTCTTTTGTCTCATCCGATACTCCAGGTTACTGTTAGGAAATAATTGACTAGACTATCTATGATGAAGATCCCAGTGGGTCTTGTTTAGAATTGTTTTACAGGGTCTTGGGAAAGGAAACTAAGGATTTCCTCTGGTGGAATTAAGGGTTAGGGTACATATCTTGTAGCTTGTGGAAAAAGCAACCTCCACAAAACCTGGAATAATTAAGGGCTTTGCTACAGAAATCTATGCTGCACGGCTATCCGTGCCAAGGATGGTTTCCTAAACTTTGTAATAGAACAACACCCCCAGGAGAAGCAAGGCACCTGGAATCAACTGGGAGTCACAGATAAACCCCTGCCAAGATACCCAGGCATTATTCTTCACAGCCTGTGAGCAAAAGAAATAAGCTCAGTATTCTCTATTGCTTCTGACACTAGTGTGTTTCCAATTTTAGAGCCACTTCAAAAGAATTAGAAATTTTCTAGACTTCAAAGGATGTAGGATTTGACAGCTTGTCAGTTTCCCATAGTCTGTAAGCTTCCAAGGGACACCGGAGTCATGGGTACCCTGTTTTCTTGTCTGAGAAACAGCTAAAGCTGAGAATACCCCACGCTCCAGTCCTGGCTTCTTGCCCACTCCCACTGGGGAGAACCACTCTCAGACAACTGAAGCACTGCTGAACTTGCTAAATGAATGCACACATCTGTTATTTTCATGTTGAGCATCCACAGAACAGAACTGTAAGAGGACATGTTAAGAGGAAGATAATCCTTAGGAAGCCTCTCCCATCCCTTAAGCTGCCCCCAGAACATTAGTTTATCCTGTGTAAGATGAAACTTGCCAAAAGTTAAACAAAACCTGTCAGATTGTCTGAAGACAAAAATAAAAAGGCAGGGAAAATAAACATCAGAATTCTACTTTCCTACTAATAGTATGAGTTTATGCTTCTTTTGCTCAGTGGCCAATTTGCTTTTGATTCCTTTTCTGTGTAATGTGCCTGGACTTTGCTCATTGTGCCTCACCTGATGTGAACTGAATGCCTGTGGCACATCTCACAGGAGCTATGAATTTTCCATGTTGTGATTTCTCATAACCCTCTCTATCAATTCCAGTTAAATTTTATTAACTATATTTCTTCAACCTAAGCCCTCATCACATTGCAGGTGGTATTCCCAGGTCTTAAAGTAGCAGGTAGGATTGTTCCAGAATCTCTCTGGCTCACTGTTGACAGACAAAAGCCCGCATTTGTCTAGGGTATTATATCTACCAAGTGCTTTTGGAGTATACGTTTTCCTTCCAGCTTCTAATAAACCTATGAGATAGGTAGATGGTTATTTTCATTCACCTCTTATAGATGAAGAAACTTGAGGATAAATGACTTGTTCAAGGTCACATAGACACAACTTCAGATTCCAGGCCCTGTGTTTTTCTACTAGACTGATAGCCTCCCTTGATTAGATCATCTCTTATTCTATTATGTCCCAAAATGGGAGGTCAAAGCAGTACTGATAATTCTTGAGCTCATTATTTCTTAGAGATCCTTAAATAGAAGAGGTCATAGAATGGTGTCCTTGGAGTAGAAGTTTTGAGTTGCTATTTTCTTGGGAAAGAATAAGAAAAAGAAAAAAAGTGAGGTGGCTGGCTATGCAAATAGAAACCATCAACTCTTTCAGGCTGATTCTTATAGCTAAAGTAATTATTTTCTGCCGTTCTTGTCCCACAGAGGCCCCTGGAGGAGTGTCAGGTAATTGGACCACTAAGAAACCTTTTTGTTTTTTTTTTTTTTTTTTACTTATCTTAGAGAAATGGAAAACGTGTGGTTTATGCTGCAGGTCATATGAGAAAAATACCTGATTGCTCTTTGGGTAGTCCAACCCTGGCTCATTTCTATTTTGGAGATAAAATCTAAAACCTGAAACTGTTCTGGAATTTTTTTCAACAAATTTTAATTAGCAAACATAATTCAAAGATATTTCGTTTTGATCTTTTCCTGGTCTTCTTTCCTTTTGGTTTTTCCAATATACATTCTGTTTCATTGCTTGGCCTTTCTGTTCTTTAATTTCTCCCTGTTTGCCTTCTTTTTGTGCACCTGTCACATTTTATATTTTAAAAATAATTCCCTTATTTTTACCAAATGCCAAGAATCTGTGTACCCGGTAAGCCATCAAGATTTACTGACGACCAAAGGGATGCTGTTGAGTAGGCATTTCTTTGCCATTTACTCTAGCAAATGAACAAGACAATCTATTTTAGTGTGACAGGAAAATATTAGAACTTCTAGAACATTTTTAGATTTATTTTTATTTCATATATTTCATTTGTTTTACATGTTTATAATATATAATACATTTAAACAGTTGTATGTCTATATATTTTACAAAGTACATTAATATACATTTATTGAAAGTGTATGCTCAAAATATTTTTACTATTGTGTTCACGATTTAAAAAATTTGGCAGTTAGAGGCATAGAGAAGCAGTGAATGCAAATAATAGTAGTAGCTACTATTTACTGACTATATGCAAAGTATTGTTCAATTGTTTTATTCATATGAACTCAATCTCCCCAACCAGCCTGTGAGGTAGTGCCGTACTAAGGTGCCGTGTTATTCCCATGCTGCAGATGAGAATATTGAGGGATAGAGAGGTTGGGTAATTTATCCAGAGACACAGAACTTCTAGTGGCAAGATTGGCACCCAGGCCGGTGGGCCCCTTCACTCTGTGCTCTCGGCCAACTCTGTACACTGCAACTGGCAGTTACTGAACAGAGTGAGAGGAAGGACTGGGCTTAGTGTTCTGAGGGCCATCTATGGGAGCTCATTCTCCTCCTGCCTGTGCTGAGAAGCATTCTTTATTCCCTGTGGATACTCTCTTATCTTGAACTAATTCTGCATGTCAGGTGTTGGGGCCACAAAAATATATTAGATGTGGATTCTGCCCTCAAGAAGCTACAGTCAATGCACAAGACAGCTATGTAAATAGCTATAAGATGAGTAGAAAGTGAGAAAGATAAAAAAATAAGAAGCTACAGGAATTTGGAAGGGGCATTTCCTTCCACAGGGAGGAACTGGGGAAGACCATGGAGTCTGCTTTGAAGCTAAAGTTTATCCCCCAAATCACCATATAATTTTGTAACAAATTTCACCATGAAAGTATCTTTGGAAATATTTGTTTTGGGCCTTGGCCCCTTTCCCTTTCACAGAGTCCTCTCCATATTTAAAAGCAGTGTGCTCCTTTGAGGTTGGGCTTTAGCTAAGCCTTGCTCACCTGGTCTCCCAGGGGGGGGGGGGGGGGGGGGGGGGGGGGGGAGGGGGGGGATGTAGGGGTGTGGGAATGCAGGAGCGGCATCTCAGCAGGAGGGCGCAGCCGCAGGCTCTGCAGAGTTTGGTTTTGGTGCCCAGGCCATGCCCACTCCCGCCTGCTCTGATGTCTAGTGCGAACAAGGCCATCTTTGGTGGAGTGTAGCTCTACATCTCATGGGCTATATGAGGCCCAAGAAACTGGGGTTTTGTATTTAGTTTATAACTTAAAATTGTGGCAGTTGCGTTTTAGCCTTTGAGGCAGCCAAAAATGGTCTTCATCCTAGAAAATGGTTCCTGACAACACAAGATTTTTCCAGAATTATCAGCAAACAAGGGCAAAAATCCTCCAACTTTGCAGAAAAATTAACTGGGACCTGATGAGGCAAATAGTCAAGAGATGGTGTTATGAGTATGCACCATGGAGTGAGGTTTTTTAAGGCTAGGAGCTGCCACCTGTCAAGGTGGTTTAAATCAGGATTTTGGCAAAAGTATATTATTGTGGCAGTCAATAAATGTGAGTGAAACTCAGTCTCCTATACATACCCAATTTAGGAATGTAGTCATTAAGCCCCTGCACTGTGACTCAGCTTAGAAGACACAGAGAAAAAATGATTTAACTCACTAAGAGGCATGAAAGTTTTCTTCCAGATTGTTAACCCACAGCAAAATTGGCCAAAACATGGAAGAGAAGCCAAACTATAATTTTTGTATTTTCTCTCCATCTTCACTGTAAAAGATTTTGACTTGGAAGGAGCTTAGTGTAGCATTTTCCAGGAAAAGAAAATCAACAGCATTGATATATGTGTGATTCTACAGCACTAGACCCAGAAGTGCATAGAGTAATCTTATCTGTAAGGATAAGGAAATGGAATTTCATGAGTGATTATGTTGAAACATGCCTACAGACTTAATATGACTTATATGTCTCTTAAGGAAAATATGAATTACAAGAGAGGAAAAGTTCTGTCTTTAGTTCTTAGATCTGCCACTGATGTAGCATAAAGCCTTGGACCAATCTTTGTGCCTCATATTTTCCATGGACGAGATTGCTGCCATGAATGTATCTTAGATGTTGTAATCATTTTTAAAGCTTTTTTAAAATTTAAAACCTCTGAGAAAGTTTGGCTTCACAGAATCTTAGAGCATTTAAAAAGACGTAAATCAGAACTGATTCAAGCCCTCCAAGACACTGGCAGATGCCACTGAGGAGGGTTTTCAGACATTAAGAGCCTTCAATCTCCCTTTAAAACTTGTTTTATCTTTCAATAACTTATTCTTATAGTTTAAATACTCTTTCTTGCTTTAAATTTTTTCTGGTTCCTTGAACTCTATCCATTCTCTAAGTGGAAAACAATGTTATCCTATTCCTTGCAACATAAGAATTCATTATTAAAACAGACTTCTTAATTTTCTTGAAGACTAGTATTTATTGAGTGCTTACTATTTTCTAAATTTGATGCTTGGGAAAGGGATATAAAAGCTAGCACAGTTCCAGACAATAAGAGAAAGACTTACTGCATTCTTATTGAAAAGCATATTGAATCTGTAAGCTGAGATTCAAGCCTCTGATGCCAGTCATTCAAAGGGAAATTCCCTTCTGCACCACCCAGGGCATGCCCCCTCTGCTTGATTGCCACTAGTCTGCAAACTGTCTCCTCACAAGCTGCTCCTTCCAAGTTTTGCCATCACTTGTTTGCTAGACAAGACAGATTTCCATGCAAAGTTAGCCACAATACAGGAATGAGTCAAATATTGTAAGTGCTGAATCAGTTGAAAAAGACAAGTTCTGCATGAGGTCAGAGGAGGAATCACTATTGGCTGTTGTGGTCAGGAAAAGATGATTTAGGATTAAATAACTATATTTTAGTTTTTCTCAAAGTACAATACAAATGTGCATCTTTATATTATTGATGTCATATGCAATTCCCAATAATAGTTAACATTTCTTTTATTTTTAATGGCTTTAAAATTTTTTTAAATAGACAAAAATTATTTATGGAGTACAACATGATGTTTTGATATATGTATACACTGTGGAATGGTTAAATCAAGCTAATTCACATATCTATCACCTCACATACTTTTTTTTTGCAGTGAAAACGTTTAAAATCTACTCTTTTAACAACTTTCAAGTATAAAATACATTGTTTAACTATGGTCACTATGTTGTACAATAGATCTTTTGAACTTTTCCCTCCTAACTGAAAAAAAAATGGAATGCTTCACAAATTTATGTGTCATCCTTGAGCAGGGGCCAAGCTAATCTTCTCTGTATTGTTCCAATTTTAGTATATGTGCTGCCAAAGTAAACACTAGTTAATTTTTATTGAGTGCTTACTATGTGTCAAGCCCTAACCAATGTGCATACTTCCTCTCAACATTGTATTTAAAACTTTATAGATAACTGGAGTCTGTTTTTCCTAGGAGCCATATCAGGTATATATATATTATTTCATATAATCCACACAACCATCATTTGATATGGGTGTTATTATCCCATATTCTTGCCAAAGGAGACATTGTGGCGTGGAGAGTTTCAGTAACTCACACAGGGGCAGAGCTGTGCTTCGGAACCTACTCTGTGTGATGCCACAGTACTAGTCATATCTGCTATGCTAAACTGTCTGTCCTGGAAGTTTTCCCTATTCTATTAACTTGCTAAAGAAAATAGCTGGCTAACTAGTTCTTACCAGTCTTCCTTAGGGCTGAGACAAGAGAAAATTGGCATGTGCAGTGGGAGAGAAGCCCACTGGTGATTTTACCTCTAAAGTCATCCAGATGCCACGAACTGATCCAACAGCCCAGGTCCTTTCCTCAGTCCTGAGAGGAAAATGACATGTAGTGCAATGGACATCTATTTTTATATATAAATAAGGAATATCTTACTAGTGACCCTAATCCAGTAGGGTTATTAAAATCTTGTATTTACAACGAAAATGAATGGTAAACTATCATTTACTGAGGTCTCTAATTTAGTACTTTAAGAACTTGAGCTGCTTCACAATGAGGCAATATCTTTAGAGCGATTGAACTCATGTAGATAGTTGTAATTCTTAAAATTTGAGGGAGGGACTTTTGTTATAAGTGTTATCTTGAACTGGTCATAGTTTCCAATTTCTACTCCTCTTGCTTTACTAATATATTTTTACAATTACTGTTAGGTTTACTTTTGTGAATTGTTCTTGTATAACTGCTGAGTTATAAACTTTTAACTGTTATTTCCTCATGTATTTTTATCACTCAGTTCTTTTTTTAATGAAAAGTAGGAATGAAAATTAAGAAATACTGATATAAAGGGAAGATGTTCCAAGGATTTCCAGGCCTTTCCCTAGCCCTAGAAATTTCAGATGAACATTTTGGCATTCAAAAACAATGCTAGAGAGTAGATATAATATTCCCGAATTTAAAGAAGAGGACACTGACGCTCAGAAAAGTTAAGTGACTTGCTAAGATTTCAGAGGCAATAAGTGGTAGAATGAAATTAAACTCAGGTCTGAGTCCAAACACTGTGCTCTTTCCATTACATTCCACTGTCAACCCTGGAGTGTTTGCCGTCTAATCTTACCTCCAGAGCTCTCTTCCTCCACTCATTTGGCTGAATATAACTCTAGTCATTACTGACTAGACAAGTAAAATGTCCTTAGAACTAACTTCAGGAAAACTAAATTTTGTTAGCAGGATTTTGAATATTACTAAGCTATTGAGCTGGTATGTGATTATCTTTTCCTGTAAAGAGATTTTGGGTGTAATATTATTTTTTCCCTTTTTTTGGTGTCAATATGTAAAATCTGTATTTCAGGTACTAAAATGTATATTAAGTAAACTGCTGTACGTAAGGTGGCTCCAGATGTACACAACATTTGAGTAAAGATGAAGGAAAAGAAAAGAAAAAAACCTTTGACCTTGGAATTTCTTGCAGGCATTCTGCAAAGGCTCACTGATCTTGGAACTCTTGGATGTCTCTTATTGCTCCCAGCTGTCAGATGATGTTATTAAAGCATTGGCCATTTACTGCATTAACCTCACGTCTCTCAGCATTGCTGGCTGTCCAAAGGTATGTGCAAGAGTCAGAGCTCAGACATGTCAAATTTAAGCACTGCCAAGGAACCCAGGCAGGAGAGCACTGCAGGGGCTGGACTCATCACAGAACTTGTTTTCTCTGCTGTGTGTGAAGTATTCATTAGATTTTTTTTTCTATCTCCAAATTGGAAATAGCTTTATGACTTCATTTGTGTCAAAGTAGAATTTTCCAAAAGCTAAGAACATAATTCTCATACAAATATAAACATGTGTTAAAGATTTATTTAATTCATTAATGAGAAAACCAGCAAAATGATAAAGCCAGTGTGTAAAGCCTCTGATGAACTTAGTATTTATAGGAACTGACGACAGAATGTTGGATTATGATTGTTAGGTTAGATCTAAAATTGGTTAATGTCCTACAAGGCAATAAAACCATAATCTTGGGGTTAGTTTCTACCAGACAGAAATATTAATAATTTGCATCTCTCCTGGACAAAAATATAATAAGTTATTAATAACATGTAACTTTATTGAGTTGGAGCCTTAATCAACAGTAAATATTATGTCAAACAAAGGCATGAATTCCTATAGAATTCCTCAGGTGGGCCTGTTAAACAATGTTCCTGTTTGACATTGCAAGACGAATAATTATCTTTTGTCTTACTTTCAAGTGTTTGATAATTTTTCTCAACATCTGTGTACAAATGAAATATGTACTCATTGTGAAAAATTTGGACTACATATAAAAGCTTAAAGGAGAAAGTGAAAATCTGCTGTCCTGCCACCACCTAGACATAACCATTATAGGCATTTTATACTTACTCTTCTAGAATTTTTTCTATGTCCAAAGAGATTGTAAATAGTTATAGGAGCTTGTGTTTTGCCTTGTTTTTTAAAGAATAGAATCATACTTTCTGAAATACATTCCTGCTTTCTTTTCTCTTAATATACCATGGGCATACCTCCATGTCAAGAAATGGAGATCTTGGGTTCTGGATTAATATGGCAGATTGAATATATACATATAACTTTGTTCCTCTTGAAACCCTACCAAAACTGCCAAAGAACAGTGAGGGCCCATGTGGATATGGAAAACAGGAGAGGAGACAAGAACAACAAAATTTTGGAAGCTTGAAAATAGATGGACTAATTTAGCAGACCAGAGACAGCTTTGAATCCTAAGCCAATAGTAGAGAAAGCTGAGAAAAAGAAAATCTGATTTAGACCACAATCTTCAAACTTGGCAGCACCCTATAGGTCTGTGACTGGGTTTAGAGGGGGGCTAAAATAATGAAGACTAAGTTAAAGATTCTTGAGAAGTAGATAAATCGCTAAATCTCTTCCCCTACTCCACACCTCTGGGCATCTGTCCCTCCCCAGCCCAAACAGAAGCCTGGAGATTTATTTCCTAAATCCAGGTTTCTCAACCCTGACACTATTGATATTTTGGACAGGATAATTCTTTGTAGTGGGGGGTTGTCCTGTGCACTGTAGGATGGTTAACAGCATCCCTGCCTTTTACTCACTACATGTGAGGAGCCCCTTCCCTGCCGCAATCAAAAATGTCTCCAGACATTGCCAAATGTTCCCTGGGTGGCAAAACACTCCTGATAGAGACCCACTGCTCTAGAGGTAGTAAAACAGAGGAATGCTGGGCCAATTACATGACTGAATGCTGAGTGAAGAGACACTCAAGCACTTTTTCCAACTCAGCATTCAGAACTTGGATGCCAGATCTTTTCCTCCAGGCAGGAGATTGGTAGCCTCTTCTCTGGGCACATGACTAATCCAAGATAAAAGACCTAAAAATACTGACATTGAGGGGTTTCCCAACAAATAACCCACCCAGACCATCCTTTGTTGAAGCTTGTAGTAGAGAAGCCCTACACCATGCACTCAGACCTTCCAATCAGTTTTAAGTCCTTCACTATTAATCATGAACAGGCAGTTGAGGATTACCAGACATAAGAGGAAAGTCTCTAAACTAGACGATAATGACCAAAACAAATTAACAGGAAAAAACTTGGAGTTATGAAAAAGGAAGAAAACCAAAAAGTCTTTTAAAAAATCCTCAGAAATTACAAGGTTATTAACAACCTTGTTCTCTTCTATTGTTCATACCGATGAGCTTTTATTTACTGCAGCATCACCCCAACTCTCAAGATGTCCTACACTCTAGTTGGTCTAGAAATTCAGCTTCTATGTCGTTTAGTTTATGTGGTGAGTGGATTAAATCTTTCACAGCTAATTGCAATAAAGAAGAGGAGGCAGTAGGGGAAAAGATGTAGTAAACAATGACAAAATTAAGCCAGCAAGTTAACAGCAAAATTAGTTTTGTTTAATAATATACTAGTTTAGAACTAGGGAAACCAGATGTCTTTCTGGTCTGCATCAGCTGGTTCTAGAAGTGAGCTGGGTCAAGGATCCCAGCCGGCTAGCAGCACTGACCGACTGACTCTGAAGCTTGAACAGCGAGAGCTCACGGGGGTTCCTGATTCCATAGCACACACACACATGGGCAACACATGGCTCGCTGGGAACTGCCCTGGCTGCAGGCACAGATGGAGACTAGGCTTTTTTGTGGCTCTAAGGAAGAAAGTAGGAAAAGGAAAAAAGGAGAGGCGCCAGTGAGAACAGAAAATAGGGCAGAGAATTTCTTGTTTGTTTTGCTTTGGTTTTGTTTTTTGGTAAGAAGCAGCTGAGGGAATTCCTTCTATAAACTGTACAGTGGACACTGTCTTGCAGCCTAAGGGAGATGTTAACAAAGAATATGTCATGAAATACATCACTCTGCGTCAGAGGTTTAGGGGGAGAAAAAGGAAGGGGAGTAGATTATTTCAGAACCCCAATGTACAGGAATAGAAGGGTTTAGCTTTACCGTCTGAATTGTTCTAGTCAGACTGTGGGTCAGATGAGTTGTCTGATGCAGAACACGTGGTGACCATTATTTGGGCCAATCTGAATATTCCTCAACTCACCTCACTTCGCCTTACCCAGAAGTCATAAGGCTGTGGTCCAGCCTGATATATTCCACTTACGTTGCTTTTTTTTTTTTTAACGATAAAAAGACAGATGTTTCCTTTATTTTGTTATTATTATTGTTATTTTATTTCAAAATATTAAGGGGGTACAAATGTTTTTGTTATATGTGTACCTTGCATAAGGCTTAAGTCAGGGCGTTTAGTGTGCCCATCACCAGAACAGCGTTCAGTTGTACCCAATAGGTAAGTTGTTACCCTCACTGCCTCCCGTTCTCCCCCCTTCTTGGTTTCCAATGTCCTTTACATCTCTTTGTGCCCTTGTGTGCCCATCGTTTAGCTCCCAATTATTAGAGAGTACATGTGGGGTTTGTTTTTCCATTCCTGAGATACTTTACTCAGGATAATGGTCCCCAGTTCCATCCAGGTTGCTGTGATTATATTGCTTTTGATAAGCCTTAAAACACATTAGTGTCTGGCTCATCGATCTATGCCAGGTTTCCCAAAAGCCCACAAGTGAATTTTGAATGGTCACCTTATCCATCCCTGGAAGGCCAGCTCTCACCTGCAGCCACCTCACCCCCAGGGTCAATCGGTAGCACTGCGACCTCGTCGCACCCAGCACTAAAATGACAAGGAAGGCAAATGTAGCTCCAAATCAGGAAAAAGGCTGGTTGCTGTGGGCCCAGCTCAAAGCCCTCAGCAGTGCACAGGGCCCTGTTAATTAACACTGTCATCTTGGCCTCATGATATTGATGTGAGGTAGGAGTTCGTAATGATTCAAAAGAAAGAAAAGGGGAGGGAAATTAAAGTGAATCCCTGAACAATAATGACAAAATTATTTCTGCTGTGCACCCTTGAGGGAGTTAAGTGAGTGAAAACAGGCCAGCGCTTTAGAACGGCGTTTCTGTTACGAAGGTGTAGGTGATGTGAAGCAGGCTCACTGCCCGCTGGTTACCAGCTTGTCTGAGTCTGGTGAGAACAGAACACACCCATATGCAGCAAGTTACATGAAGCAGACATATTACTTATGGATAGGTGGCAAGGCACAGAGAAGCCTGGGATCCCTCGACGGACAGTTCTCCAAGGCTCAGGAAAGCTGCCCAAGGTAGATGAAGTCTCAACTGTGCATGCTCCACTTGCACCACAGCTGAGGGACTCTAGACAGTAGCCCAGCTTGGGTTTTATAGCCTGGGGTCCACAAGGCTCTCTGGGCTACAGCACCAAAGGACATCCTGTTTCTAGGGGTGACTGGAACAGCCCAGCTAGTTGTTCCAGCTGACGCCCAGCCCCAACCCCTATCTCAGGATGTTGCATTCCCAGAACATTCTATAGTTATTCTTGAGAATGAAAAGCTATAAAAGGGAGAGAACTAGATGGGTCCAAGGCCACCCAAAGAGCTATCCTGCAGGTGAAATATATCTGAGAAGGTGATTGAGTCAGGTCACAAAGCCCTGCTGTGCTCTCCCCTGAGGTCCTGGGCTCAGGTAAAGCTATACAACCTTGTGGGTTGAGAAGGGGATGGGAGAAAGCCTCAGGGCATGCACAGAGTTTCTTTCATATTAATATGGTAAAACACATTACCCAAAAAGTTTGTTATCATAAATGTCTTCAGAGCCTTGATAACACTGGGAGATGACAGTTAACAATACTTTTGTCTGTTTTCAATTACTCTCATTTTACAGATGGTGAAATTAGGAGTGGAATGGTATAGGACATGGGGCAAATGACTCAATGTTTTGTGAAGTAACTTAAATTCCAGTTCCACAGACTTGCAGTGTAAAGGGAGAGGAGTAGGCTATTTGCTAATTCTGGGATTCCCCATGACAATCCTACCCTTTTAAATCTTTATTTTCTTAGTACAGCTGGCTAACATGTTTGGAAATTATTTCGGCTTAGAGGTTTCAAAATGGCCATAAGGAAAATCAATTAGAGGTTTCAAAATGGCCATAAAGAAAAGAAATGATCAATGGATCATATTTTACCATATATTACAAAAGGTGAGATTTTTGGCACATGGTGTTGGCTAATGTGTCACTTATCTAATGCTGTGTAACCAGTCACTCCAAAACTCAGTGGCTTGAAACAACTACCATTTTATTTACTCACAATTCTGTGAGCCAGCAATTTGGTCTGGTCTTGGTTGGGTGGTTCTTCTGATGGTGGTTGTACCCAGGGTTGCCCATGTAGCTGCAGCCATTTCTTGGCTCTACATAGAGCTGGTTGGCCTTTGGGGCTTCAGCTGGGATAGCTTCCTCCTGCTTTACGTCCTCTCATCCTCCAACAGGTTAGCCGAGCTTTTTCACAGGGCAGCAACACATTCCAAGAGGGCAAAGGTAGAAGCTGCAAGGCCTCTTGAGGCCTGACTCAGAAGAAGAATGACTTCTGCCCCATTAAGGCTAGCCTAGATTCAGGGAGTGGGGAAACAGACTCTATTTCTTGCTGGGAGTGGCTGCAAAGTATTTGTGGCTATTTTTAATCCACCACAGCTATATTCTCACAAACAAATAAAAAGAAGAGCTCTCAGGAAATAGCCAAATGTAGCATAATATTCAAGAAGATAATTTCCCAAGAACCTCTCCTTCTCTTGCAAATATATCCCAAATATTTTTACTATATTTGAAATCCCTCCCAAGATTCAGAGGCTTATCAAAAAGCTACAGCAAAAATTTGGGCATGCTTTTTTGGCCTAATCTTCAAAGGAAGTCATTTCTTACTTCATTAGATTTTCATTAGTTAATATATCATGAAACCAATTGTTATTAATCCAAAAGTTTATTTTGTGGCCGATTTAGGTCCTTTTTTTGCCGTCCATCTTTGAGGAAGTTTTCTTTTTCTTGGGATCACCACTAGAGGTGCTAGTGAAATTACTTGACTTCCCAGACAATCTAAACATGAACTGGAGGGAAAAAACAATAGTACAATTCAGCAAACATGAAAGACAATAGTCAAGCTCTCTTGTGTATAAAGAGCTCCTACTTCAAAAAGAAAAAGCAGATCTCATAGATTAATGGTAAAGGAGATGACTAATCATAATTATAGCTATTATTTATTGAGTGCTTACTATATGCTAGTCACTGGTCATATATATTATCTCATTTAATCATATGGCAATCTTGGGTAACTATTTTACAAATGGGTAAACTGAGGTTCAGAAAATTTAAGCAACTTGCCTGTCGTCACACAGATAGTGGCAGAGCTGGGATTCAAACCAGAGAAAATACTACTGGTAAGCAATGTGGAAAAAGATTCAACATAATAAATCCAAGCTAAAACATTATTTGAAGTATTATTTATTACCTACGAATTATATAATTTTTAATGGTAATGCCCAGTGGGTGGCAAGAGTTCAGTGAAACTAGTTCTTATGTTGCAGATGGCATTATAGGTGAGTATGATCCTTTTGTGAAACAATGTGAAAATATGTAAACAAGAGCCACAAAAATAGTCATACCCTGTCTTCATCTGTTTTCTGTTGCTTATAATAGAATACCCAATTTATAAGAAACAAAATGTATTTCTTACAGTTCTGGAGGCTGGGAAGTCCAAGGTTGAGGGGGTGTATCTGGTGAGGGCTTTCTTGCTGGTGGGGACTCTACCGAGTCCTGAGGTGGTGCAGGGCATCACGTGGTGAGAGGGCTGAGCGTGTTTACAAGGTAGCTCAGGTCCCTCTCCCTCTTCTTATAAAGCCACCAATCCCACTCCCATGATAACCCAGCAATCCGTTAACCCTTCAATCTGTTAATCCATGAAGGATCAATCCATTTGCTGCCCTCATGACCCAATCACCTCTTAAAAGCCCCACCTCTCGTACTGCCACATTGGGGATTTAGTTTCAACATGAATTTTGGAGGGGACAAACATTCAAACCATAGCATACCCCATTAAGTACACCTTCTGAAATCTATCCTAGGGGAAACAATCCAAAATTTGGAGAGGACTACATTCATGAACACAGTCATCAAAATGTTTAAATAGTAAAAACTTGGAAACAACTGAAATGACCAGAAATATAGGAATAGTAAAGTAAACTGTATCTATTAAATGAAACACTTTATAACTATTAAAGATTATAAGTATGAAGACTGTGAAGTAGTATGGGAATATAATAGTTAAAAAAAAAAAGCAGGATACAAAATTAATTTAATTACTATATGTACAATTCTTTTAATGGGGGTTAGGGATGGGGAACCAGTAAGAAATACTTCAGAATATTAAATGTAGTTATGTTAAGGTGATGAATTTGTTTTCCTTTGCTATTTTTGCTGATTTTTTTGGTAATGTGCTTATATTATTTCTAAAATATAAAACAACTTCAATTAAAAAATAAACCAAAACATTTTTTCAGAGAATCAAAGGTAGTTGTGTGGGGAATAACATAATCCCTGCCCAGTGGCACTGGAACCATGACCTTGTATCTGGTAGTAAGAATGCAGCAAAGCCATTTCCATCCCCAGTTCCCAGCCCTCAATCCATAAATCCCAACAACATCACCTCAGTTGTTCAACATCTCAAGCTTCTGATCTACAGGAACTGTCAGGCTCCTTTTCAGCTCTCCCAGTATCAAACCAAACCTACTACTCTGAGCTCCTGGCCTGGACTCTTCCGTCATTTCATTGTTCTTCATTTCCTCTACAATTCTGAGAGCTTTTTTCCCTCAATGCCATCAGATCCTCAGAGACCCACATAGTATGGCAGAAATGTTTGGAGGCATTTTTTGTGAGAGTGAGTTGCAATGTTGAACTTTGGTCCTGAGCATGTTCTGGAAACAGGGCATGCTTAGACAATGACAACATCTATTTTTCCAAACTTACACTTGGAAAAGTATATATTTCAAACCGAAGGGCTTTTCTGCATAATTCTCTTAACTTTATGTTAAAAACAAGATCCAAGCCTTATGGCATATATTTTTTAGAATGTTCAAACATTTAAAATAAATTAAATCCAGTTGGAAAAAAATTCCTTTGGGGAGAGTAATCTAGTTTATTCTGTGGCAAGTCTCAGCTCAGCTATAAATTCAAAAGCTAGACCCTGAGTAAGTGAAATAATCTGAGTATAGTTGAATTACCTCTGCAGAACATCTGGGAAAACTTGCAAGATGTTGGAACCCCTGGCAGAATTTCTCAAAATGGGATTCATGTAGTCTTTGTGGCTTCTGCTCTTCCTTCTCCCCTGCTTCCAAACATCTGTCTCACCTACTTGTCCCTTGCCAGGTTACTCCTTCTTACATATAAACCATCAGAGATGTGCAGACTCCTCATAGTAATCTGATCCTGTCTACAGGTTAACTTCAGGGGATATATATTTTGTAGTTTTGCAACATAAACATATGTTTCCAAATTGATGATGCTTTAGAGGGGATTTTAAATTTAAAGCCAAATCCCATCTCTATAGCATTTTGTAAGTTGCTCATATTGGAGTGACAGGCATTACTAAAGAAATTTTGATGAAGTTTCCCATCCAAACCAGAGGACTCTTAAATGAAAATAACAGCAAGATCACAATTTCTATTGGCGCCACTTGAGGCAGACATTTTACTGTTCTGACATTATTTGGAAACAGAGTTAAACAACCAAATTGAATTACAAATCCATCATGTGAAAGCTGGGTGAAAGAATCTGCAAGTGTCCTGCTTTCTGTTTGTTATGAACTGAATGATTGTGTCCTCCAATAATTCCTATGTTGAAACCCTAACTCCCAATGTGACAGTATTAGGAAGTGGGGCCTTTGGGAGGTAAACAGGTTTAGAAGAGGTCATGAGGGTGGAGCTGTCATGATGAGGTTATGTCCTTATAAGAAGAGGAAGAGACAAGAGCTGTCTCTCTCTGCCATGTGAGAATATAGCAAGAAGGCAGAGGCAGACATCTGCAAACAAGGAGGAGGGACCTCATCACACACCAGACCTGCAGGCATCTTGATCTTGATCTTGACCTTGATCTTGGACTTCCCAGCCTCCAGAACTGTGAGAAATAAATGTTTGATGTTTAAGCCACAAAATCTGTTATTTTAGTACAGTGGCCCAAACTGACTAAGGCATTGTTCTTGCCTGAGATGTTGTTTGGTTGAATAACCAGTACTTATTTTGGCTGTGTGTTCAGATTACAGACTCAGCAATAGAGATGTTATCAGCAAAATGCCGTTACCTGCACATTTTGGATATCTCTGGTTGTGTCCTGCTTACTGACCAAAGCCTTGAGGACCTTCAGATAGGCTGCAAACAACTCCGGATCCTTAAGATGCAATACTGCAGATGTATCTCCAAGTATGTACCTGAATATGAACAGCTTTGAGAACTACTTTCTGAGAAAACATAATATGTGGCTATTAGTAATACATAGTGGCTTTCAGTGTTAGGAAGTTTCATTGTTTTTTTCCCCAAGTGAAGCCAACATTTTGAGTTGAACGAAGGGATGCTCTCTTCTAAAAATGGTCTTTGTGGTTTCATTTCCCTTTTCCAGTAGCCCTTCTACTTTAAGCACCTACCCTTCCTTGACCAAGCAGGTGTCCAAAGCCTTAACTGTGCCCCTTGTAACATTATCTCTAGCTCTTCCTCTACTCATCTCTCAAAATACAGTTCATTCAGTAAATCTCCTCTAGGGGTTAAGAAAATAATCTGATTAAACTCAGGTTAAGCTCAGAATTCAGTTTTTCCCTATTCAGTGAGGGCAAAAATGTGCAAGTATTTTAACTGACTTGATAAAGTAAACTGTGAACTACTTAAAATGAGAATCTTTGACCATTCCTTGAAGGTCAGGCTCTATTCTGCAGGCTGGAAAAACTATACTAAGAATCAACATTAAAGTAGAAATGTGGTCCAAGCATGTAGATTTCACAGAGGAACTTTCTTAAGTAGCCATGGCATGAGCTGAACCATAAGCTCTGGTCACTTGAGGCCCGAGGAAGAAAATGCTTTCTGATCCAAGGCTGTGTGTGTTAAAATGAAATGGAAAAAAGAAAGAAAGAAAAATTACTTGTAAAACAGCCACTCCTCTGGGCCCAGGCCGGCAGGGAGAAAGGCAGCCAACTGAAGCTGGGTCAGAGAGAAGGGGGCAGATCGTTGAAAATTTCTGAAGAGTGGTAGAGACTCAACCCTTTCTGATAGGTCTGGAGATAACTCTGATATGAATATTATTAATATTAACCTCATTTAAAGAACATAACCATGAAATGAAGTCCTAGGAGTCTCTGCCAAACTTGTTATATCATTAAACAGCCAACTTTGGGCAAGGCGACAGTGAATAATGTGTTACTCAAAAGAGTTTAGCTTCTAGCCATTTGATTGCATTTTGCCAATCACTATTTATAAGAGGTAACATTATTGAACTTCTAATAAGTGGGATTTTAGACAGAATGAATGGAGATTTTCTGACAAGGGCCTCTCTAAACCTAATCATGGTCTGATGCTATGGTTTGAATGTGTCCCAAGTTCATGCGTTGGAAACTTAATCCTCAGTGCAACAGTGTTGAGATGTGGGACCTTTAAGAGGTGATTAGGTGATGAGGGCTCTGCCCTCATGAATTGATTAATGCCATTATTGTGGAAGTAGGTTAGTTACTGCGGTAGTGGGTTCCTGATAAAAGGATGAGCTTGGCCTCCTTTCCTCTCTCTCTCTCACCCTCTTGCCTTCCACCACGGGATGATGCAACAAGAAGGCCCTTGCCAGTTGCTGGCACCTTGATATTGGACTTCCTAGCCTCCAGAACTTTCAGAAATAAATGTCTTTTAAAATTACCCAGTCTGTGGTATTCTGTAACAGCAACACAAAATGGACTAAGACATATTGGATGTTGAACTGTGATTAATACGGGTTCTAGTCAAAAAGACCCAAGATATTCAGTAATATCCAAATCCTGCCTTTAACTACTCAGTCCTCTTGCTAGGCTGCTAGATTAAAAAAACATGCAAAGAAAACAAAACAAGGTAGACTTTACTACTTTGTAGTAAACAAGACTTTACTACTAGCTGGGCTTTGTCCCCAAACCCAATGCAAAACTCTAATTAACTAGCAGGACCTATGAAAAATTCCTCTGTCTAAGCCAGGACAGCCAAAAGGCCTGTTTTGTCTTCTACTACCAAGCATGGCTGTCCCTAATCAGCAAAAGGCAAGCAGAGACTTGGCCCTAATGCCCAGAGCGGGGCTGGTTTGGTCTGCACATCTCTTTGTCTAAAGAGGCCACACCCACCACCTTTTAGTCTCCCCAAAGGCTCTACCCCTGCTCAGCTCCAGTGGGAAAGTCGCCTAGAATCCTTTGATTCTGTGTTTAGCAAAGGAGAAGGACAGTCCTTACTGCAGAGTGGCTTGGAGAGTCCCAGTGTTTGGACTAGTAAGGCTCCAGAAACATCTATCTTTACGTCCAACATCTAGGACAGGGTGCAGCGTATCAGTCAGGGGGCTCCTGAGATACTGGGCCTCAAAACTTTGATTAGAGAAGTAGTAAGTCCTGGCCACACATAGCTGTTTGGGTCAGCTCTAGGGGCTGTACAGCAGCTTCCTTCTCCACTTAGATCCTTCATTGGAGTTGGAAGTGAACACTGTATGTAGATACTTCAAAACTCCAGTCTTCAGTGATCCCTAATCTCTTAACTATGTTCACTCTCTAACTAGGGCCAACATGGTTCCCTCAACTGCAGTGGTTTTGTCTTATCTGAGTAAAATGGAACCTTTGACAATGGGGATAGGGAGATTTTTCTTGCTTGGGAAGAGGTTCAGTAACTTTGAATCACAAAGCAATGGACTCTACACACCTGATTCCATTTTCAACATGAAAGTATGTATGATGCAACCCTTAAAATCCAATTACAGCTTTCGTAAGAAACTGTTTTATGTATAAATTCCCTCATATTCAATAGAATCTGAAAATACTACATCAACTTTGCAAATCAAAGAGGTCTGCTCAGCCCGCTCTACCTGAACCAGAGGAGCAGCAAACTTTTGGTCAATGAGCAAATTGGCCGTAGCTCTTTTGCAAGAGAGTTTGCAGTGTAAGATATAGCTGTCATTCTACCAACCCCAGAGTCTGAAGGGCTCCCAGGAAGTGACCCCAAGAAGCCCTGTGTGGATGCAAGATAAAGCCTCCTTTATTTTAAGGATGAATAAATAATAGCTATGATCATAAAACATGACAAGAAAATCCAGCTGTCTGTATTTGAAGCAGTTGTATGACAGCCAGCTACTCAACTTACGGTGCTCTGTGGGGAAAGCAAGAAAGGCAGTGCAGTGGGACAAAGAGTGGGAGACAGGGAGAAAGACCCTCACAATGGCCCCTACAACTCAGGACTGTCTGAACCACAGAGAAGCTGAAGAACAATTAATTCTATAGTTAGCAAAAACTAAAGGAACCTTTCTGATATTTTTGTGTCTGAAGCCCAAAACTTTCAACTCTAGAGAGATCAGTAGAGACAGTCTTGGTGGCCTTCAGAGACCCAAATAACAGTATAAAGATTCCTTGAAGGCCTTCTTTAGCAGTTGCTAAAAGCATAAACTCAGGCAGTCCCTACTGCAGGCATCCTGAGAGATCCGTGTTGCTAGGAAATAAAACTCTTATCAGAGTTTTTCTCTCCAGCTCATGGGAAGGTTCAAGATTTTCTGATCTGGAAGTGTTGACTTTTATTATTAGTATGAACAAATAATGCTATTTAACAATTATTATTTGCCACATACTGTGCTAAATCCTATTTTACATATATAATCCTCACAAATACCCTACCACCATAAAAATGGATGAGGAAACTGGTTTAAACAGGTTAAATAACATGCCCAAGGTCACACAAATACCAGGCAGAGCCATGCTTTGTACCTAGATCTTAATCATTACTATGATGCTCTTTTGTACTTAGATTCTCGAGCTTTTTTAAAGCTCTGACCTCCAAGAGATGTGGTCACTAAGGGTAGACACGTGCTCTCTTGTGCCCAGTTTACTGTCTGATGCATAATAAGAGAGGCTGCTGATTATGAGCAATCTTTGGTGGTGGCTCCAACACTCCCCTTTTTTGCCTACTCAAGAAATTAGAAGGAAATGTGAGTGAGGGCAAGTAATGTTACTACAGAGTTAACCTTGAATCCCTTTTAATTTATCAGAAACAAAAATCACAAACTTCAGCACAGCATTATTATTAACCATCTAATGTAATACCTAACAAATGCTTGTGACATATCATGTTTGAAAATCACTGTTCTACATGATACAAAGAAACCTCTCCCACCAGGTTAAATGAATAATGATGACTAACCATTACTCATTACTCATTAGACTGGTTCAATTCCCAAATCATTTCATACAAGGTCTTGCAGTCACTTAGTCCGAGGCAGAATGGAACGTATTCAAAGGATTCCATATGTTCTCTTAGGAACTTAGAACACACAGTGGTTCCTAAGTATACATTTTGTTTTCAGTACTTCCTAGCTCCATGTACTGACCACACTAGAGCAACAAGCTATTAAAAAGAGAGAGAGAGAGAGAGAGAGAGAGAGAGATGTTTCTGGCAAGAGCATTTAGTTTCTACATTTTCAAGTTTCCTGATACTTTTCAAAATTGCATTCTTTTTGTGTACAAACACATAGCTACATAGGATACTATGATAAAGAACTCAGAGAAACTGACTGGCAATCACCATGCTGATGTGTTCTCTTGGCAAGGTCCTAAATATTAGGTGAGTCAGTCCATGTGAGGATGCCAAAGGTCCTGGTGAGGTGGTGAGGACAGCAAGTTCAGGGGCTAAGGATTTTCTGAAGGGTAGGGAAGAAGTGGAATAGGGGACAGGCTACACTAGCATCCAAACACCTCTAAAATTAATCCCAGATTTTCTCTAGGACAAATTCAGATTTTCAGTTTTTCCCCCAAGACCACCCTTGCTGTGAAAGCACCTAGGTCCAAAACAGGCCCTAGAGACACACCAGATTAGAGGAAGCCTCAACCTTCTGGCACTTGAGCCTGGCGGGGAAGGGAGGGTCTGAGACCTGATCCTTTGCTTCCCTCCAGTCAGTCAGCATCTCCTCCAGTGGTCAGGGACCCAGTGATGTTTAGTTTCACTGAAGCTGACTGTGGCTGGGATGGAAAACAGTGCTCACCACTAAGAGCTAGAGTAAGTGGGGCAGGGAACCAAGGAATAAGCAAGTTTAAGAAATGCACATTGTTTGGCATGATGACTCTGTCCCATCGCATTGCATTACATGAGTGGTCTCCCTATTCACTCCCTATTGTTCTTATCTGTATTGAGGAGTCAACATCCCCACCTTTCTTTTTCTTGTTATCTTCTCAAACCCCCACTATTTGCTAATTGCTTTTATATCACAATTACCACCTAATTTACCCTGGCTTGTCGCTGCCTGAGGAACCAACCATATGACCCAGTATTACCTATCCCCAAACTTAGCATTAAGAGTATTTATCCTCTTACCAGTTATCTAAAACTCTCAGACACTGTTGCTGATCTGAAGCTAACGGTAAGATATACTTTGGTCAGCTAGTACTTGCACATCTTTTACTCCCTAAAACAATTATCTCCTTTTCCTATAGGTCAAGACCATTATTGCCGTTAACTGTATACTCTTGTACTAGTTCATGTCAGTGGCATCGAGTCATTATGAACCACTGTGAGCTGCAGTATGTGTGTCAGAGCTCTGCTATTTGGGAGGCAGGGGGCAGGAGGATGATGGGAATAGGAACGTAAGAATGCCTCTTCTAGACCAGCAAAGCAGCAGAAGCCAACAGGGTTAAAGGACTTCCCTTCTTGGTATAAGCTGATGAAATCTCTTGCTTTGGCTGTTAATGATAGGTTTCATAGAGATACAAAGAAGCATAATATATATCCTTAAATAACTTACTACCTTCTTAAAAGGAAAATAACAAAGTTTAAAATTATAAATAATTAATGCCATGAAGCTATGTATTAGGAAGAAATTAATTCTATGATTAACTTCCTACAGATGTTCAGAGGAAGTGATTGGGTTTGGGTCTTTACAAAAGAGGCTGGATTGTTTGGAGTTTTGAAATATGGATAATGTTTAGACAGGTAGAGATGGGATAAGGGGTAAGGAACAATGGAGCTGTGTTGTCTAGGATAGTGTTTTACCCATATGAAACTGATGGTGCCAATGCTTTATGCCTCATTCCCTCAACATGTGGTATTATGTTGTGGTAAGTCTTTGGGGGAAAAATCTTCAGAAAACACCTTGAAAGATATGGTAATCTCAACTCCAGAGAACTGAACAGGGAGAAATATCATCAGGAGAAGAATATGGGGAAAACAAAAGATATAAGCCTATTATTAATATTTTTGCTTAATAATGTTCTACTTAGAGGAAACATAAAGATTATATAAGAGGTTTAAAATGTAGGACAGCACTAAAAAAAGATTAAAAAAATTACTAGAGTGCAAAACATTATCTTTGACCACAAACTTATCATTTTTAAATTTGAGAATAAATATTTCTCTAAAAAGAAGAAACTTGTTTGCCAAGTTTTAGTCCATGGGGATTGGTGGCTCCAAACTAGAAATTAGTATATGACAATTGCTTTTACTCACATTATTCTTTAAACTTGTAGAAGTTTTGTGTGAGAGCAAATATATAAGCCAGAAAGCAATGTGGTAAGAGAATTAGCAATGCTTTGGTTGTCTTCCTATTGAGTTTGATTACAATCATTTCAATACATCTAAGGTTTGATTGAAGTGAAACAGCATTTTAAACTGATGTATGTCTTTTTCCCATTTCATTGCCTTACGTGAACTCATATGGCCATTTAGCACAAACATAACTCCAAGTGCATGGTAATGCCAGCTCCACATCAATGACTCAGTTTCCAGACTTCTGCAATTAATACCTCAATGTAACAAAGAGCAGTTGTGGGGAAAGTAGTCCCTTCATGGGTAAACATCATAGTTACTCATTTCTAATCCTATAGAAGGGGCCAATTACTCATTTCTTTTTAAGTACTAGTCTCGTGATTTGAACCAATGTCTTAGGAAAGGAAGTTCTTTCTGTCTTCAAAATGGCTTTGTTTTCAAGTTAGATGCACTTTTTTTCTGATACCGTCTTTGCTTCCTTCCTTATTTCCTCTTAAGAAAGACTAGAAGAGTATTTTTCATCATTTTGGTTATGGACACCTTTGAGTCACAAACCTTCTACTCATAAAAATGTTATTATAGGCAAAACTGTATGAACTTTCAGGGAGTTCATGAACCTCCCTGAAGATCATTCCTGTATTCAAAAGGGATCTGTGAACTCTGGGTTAAAAGCTCCTGCCCTGGTGCATGGTCAGTCTTCACGGGCTAACTGGTTAGGTTACTCCCTCATCAAAGAAACTGGAAATACCAGGCAGGGGGCTTTCTCAAAAGCAGTGTAAATCATGACCTCAGTGTTCCCACTCCATGGCTACATGCAGTTTCCTTACCCATTCACTGTATCTGTTAATCTCTGAACTGGCTGAACCAGAGAACTCCTTAGGCTTTGGGACTCTATTTGTTTGCACAATTTCCCACACCCTCCCTCTCAGCAAGACAAGAGAGCTCAAGTGAATTTGACTTGTGACAGTGAGTTCTCTAACTCCAAATTTGGTCTAGTTTGAAAATTCTGAACTAGGGATTACTTCTGCACCTAGTTAATGCTAATCACTGTTATTACAGGGAGGCAGCTCACAGAATGTCATCTATAGTTCAGCAGCAGGAATATAGCTCTAATGACCCTCCACGTTGGTTTGGATATGATTGCGAAGGCCAGCCTCTTACAGAGGATCGGGAGAGAACACCATCTAAAGAGGTCATAGAACTGACAGTGAAAGAGTCCATACTCAGTAGTGAAGAGGAAGCGGTATGACCTTCAGCCTCAAGCAGGAAGAACAAAAAATCTAGAACTTGGCAACTTTTTCTTCTTTTGATGCAAGTATTTTAACTAGCTGGATCTCAATAACAATATAAACAAGCAACAAATCATCTTCTGATTCTTATTCCAACTACAAATGTTTCTAAATACATCATTAGTTCTTCTGTCTAAATAATCATTATTAAGAAAAAGAAGCCAAATCAAGTACTAAGCTACTATGCAAATTTTCTACCTAAATTTAACTGAATCAAATGAAAAGTTTTGATGAGCTTATCAAATCTAAAGTTATGGGTATATGGAACAACCCTGACAGATGTGACTTTTTTGACAAGGAATTTAGAAGCTTGTCTTTAGAAAAGAAAAAGAAAGCAGAGAAATAGCCATATAAGTCAAAGAAAGAGTTTGAGCCGGGATGATGCGTTAAGGATCTGTGAAGCTTTATAGAGAACACAGACATATTTTCAAAGGAAACAGGGCTTTCTTGTGATTTCCAGACATTTAACAACAAAAGAGAATTAACTTCCAGTTAACTCTGGATTCATCTCAACATTTGACTTAACAGTCAGGGGAAAATTAAATAGAAACAAGAACTATCTGTGAATAGAAAGGAAGTCTCTGCAATGTCTCAGAATATCTCTTTTTAATCAAATTTGCACTATGGAGGAATTTTGAAATTATGCTATGTCAAAAAGGATGTTCCCTCTGTTTTATGCTAGGAGGTGTGGGTTATTGCATATCTACATATTAATTTTTAGTAAGCTTTCATCCACGGATTTTTATCATTATTTGGTATTATGTAACCCTGATGTTGACAGGCGTCCAGGACAAAGCACAACCCTGTTCTGACTGCCACAAACAAGCTGTGTCAGTAATATTAGATCAGTCTTTTAACCTTTCTATTTCCTCAATTACTTAGCTCTTACATGGGGTTAATCCTTTTTGTAACCCACAAGTTTAAAATAAGGATAAAAACTTAAAGGATCTGAAAGTTATTTTGAAAAGCTTTAAAAGGGCTGTACAAAGTATTATTACAGGGTACTTTGTATTAGCTAAATGCTTTTAATAATTCTCTCCCCTCTTAGGTTGATTTAAAAAGTTTTTTAAACAAGGTAATATCACTTAGCTGAGGAAAGGTTCCTGGGAGTGGACATGCAGGCAAGGGAATTAGTTAGTAGGAAGTTTTAAGACCTGAGCCAAGAGACTTAAGATGACTGTTAAAACAGTATAATTTTTAACTAAATTTGGAGATTTCTGGCAGCTGCATAGAAGTTGGCTTCAGAAATGTGATCCTTAAGTGTCTCATGCACACAACTGGAGAGACCTATAAAAGAGGCAACTGCTTTCTAAACGAATAACGTCTGCATAGGAAGACCAGGGTAAGGAGAAACACACCTTATTATGTTCTCTAGAAACCCAGCAGGTTGCTTTACTGTCAGAAGTTTGCTCCAAAACTCTTTGAGTAACATCCTCTTTTAAACAAGAATGGGAACACATTCATTCATTTTGGGAGACAAATTTTCTAGCTACATAAATAAAAGGGGTAGGTGTTAGAAAAAGTGAGCTATGAGAGGAGACCAAGAAGGAGAGTAGGCAGGTAGAGAAATCTTCAAATTCTCAGTGCAAAGGACTCAAAATATCAAAGATATTACTCAGGTCTTTTGCCCTTAAGTATTTGATATACATGGGTCTGTGTCCAAGAGAGTAAAACATGGCAGCTTTTCCTTTCTGTTTGGGATGTAATGTGATTCCAATATGTACAATTCCATTAATAACTTTAAATATAGTTGACTACTCGTATGTTCATGATCTTTCTGGCTCTAGTTGGCTAATTTCATCAACTTTATTTTTAGTCATGAAAATATATAATTGTATGAGGGTGAAAAAAGATTATAAAAATTGTCTCGTTGCCTCACAGTTTCCTCTACTTAATAGTATAACACACACACCACAACCATACCAAATATACCAACATGTGAGTACTTTTCAAACTTGTACACATTCTGATTTCATGAAGGGTGAACTAAAAGGAGACTTTGAGATTTCCCACAAAGCTTTTTGTTTCATAAATAAGTTAAAAAACAGAACTCTAAAGAAATGGAATATTAATAAAAAGGAGACTATTATAAATCATAATATTTGGAAAGTTTTATTAAAAATCAGTGTTTAAGAATTGATTTTATCCTAATTATAAAAATTATAATCCAATAGATAGGTATACTCAGTGTTGTATAATGTAAATGTTCCAGGAGTAGACAAGGTTTGAAAGAAATGGAATTCATAAAATAACTTTAAACAGTATACCATTATATTATGAAAATCTATCTTCATACATTAGGCTGTAAAATAGCTGTATGTTTCTTACCCCCTAATGCGATATGACTTAAATTACACAAAAGATATTAAGAATCAGTAGCAATTACTTCACATTTATAAGTTTTTTATTCACAGCTTAAATTTACACTGATGCCATAAGGAGGTATGAAGTAGAAAACCTGTCACATGGGAGCTATAATACAAAGAATTCTAAGATAACCGCCCCCCCACACTCACACAATGCCTTTGTATAATCTCCCCTTGAGTGGGAGTGGAAATTGTGCATATGATAAGATATGAGATATCACTCCCATGATTATGTTACATCATATGGCAAAACAAAGATTATCCTGGGTGGGCCTGACCTAACCAAGGCAGCCCTTTAAAGGCAGAGATTTCTCCAACTGGTTGCAGAAGAAGCAGTCAGATATTCAAAGCATGAGAAGAACTCAATGTATCATTGCTGGCTTGAAGGTGTAGGTGGCCCCTAGAAGCTTAGAGTGATTGCTGGATGACAGCCAGAAAGAAAATGGAGACCTCGGTCACATCCAGTCACAAAGAACTGGATTTTGCCAATAATCTGAATGACTTTGGAAGCAGATTTCTTCTTGGAGCCCCCAGAACTCAGCCTGGCTGACACCTTGATTCCAGCCTTGTGATACCCTGAGCAGAGAACCTAGTCATGCTGAGCTCTTGACCTACAGAACTATGTGGTAAGTGGGTATTATTTTATGCTGCTAAATTTGTGGTAATTTGTTACAGAGCAATAGAAAATGAATACCATAGCTAAGTACAAATTTTGAAAAAGCCCCCCCAAAACAATTAACCAGTATCCATTCTCATTTTGTTGTTTTCAACATTTACATCAATAGTGGTCCTTGCATTTTTGTAGTCAAAGATCTGCTAATTATTGTTAAAAATCATAAATACAACTCAAACCAGACTTAGTCCTGCAGGTTCAGGGACTGAAACCAGCTTTGCCTTCTAAGACTTACAGTGCCTTTTGGGGCATCAGCCTTAATCCATTTTTCATGTTTGTTTGCTTGATTCATGAGTCCTAAAATGCAAAATTGCATAAAGTTATATCAAGAGCAGTATTTGACTGCATAGATCCCAACAATACATCTCTAAAACTGAGAAACACCTTAGAACACCAAAAATCTTAGTAAGATAGTTTGAGTTGGGAAAGAGTTGCAAAGAGGTTATTTGGGCTTGCTCCCTCCTTTCATTTTCTTAGAAAAACTCTGAGAGGGAAGCTACTGTGTTTTTTATTTGTACAGGATGAGTATCTCTTACCTGAAATGCTTGGGACCAGAATTGTTTCAGATTTCAGATTGTTTTGGATTGTAGAATATCTGCAGAATAAACCTGTTAAGCATCCCTAATCTGAAAATCCAAAATCCGAAATACTCCAGTAAGCATTTCCTTTGAGTGTCATGTTGGCCCTCAAAAAGTTTTGGATTTTGGAGCATTACAGATTTTCAGATTAGGGATGTTCAACCTTTATGATTTTTTAATGAAGGTTTAAAAAAGACCTTTATTGAAGGATAGTTGGCAAAATAAACTACATGTATTTAAAGTATACAATGTAGTAAGTTTTGACATATGTAAAAATCTGTGAAACCATGTCCTCAGTCAGGATAGTGAACATATCCATCATGCCCAAAAGCTTTTGTGTACCCCATTGTAATCTTTCCCTCATGCCCCTCCCTGCCTGTCGCCCTCCAACCCCCATCCCCCAGCAATCACTTATCTGCTTTGCATCACTATGGATTAGTTGCATTTTCTAAAATTTTATATAAATGGAATCATACATTATGCACCCTTTTTCTAAAAATCTGTCTTCTTTCTGTAGGGGCCAAGGAAAAACTTCCCCTTCACCTTCTGAAGGTTCCCTGAAAAATCAACTCACAAAAGGCAAATTAATTGGAGAAAAGGCATACAAATTTTATTAACGTGCACTCAGGGAGAACCACAGAGTGATTACCCAACCCCCTAATGGGGTGCAGAAGCTTATAAACCAGCTGAGGTTACAGAAAGAATGGAGGCTCAGGGCATGGCCAAAATCAGGCTATGGTGGTAAATCAGGTTATAGGGGCAAGACAGGTTATGGAAAGGAGAGAAGAGGAGACTTGCTGGCAGAGATGGTCTTGTTATGTAGATAAACCTCACAGGTAGCAGCCCACAGAAAGAATAGGCGGTAAGTGTTTCTTTCAGACCTTTAAAGGTGTGGGACTCTCAGTTAATCTTTCTTAATTCAGGATAAGGAAAGGTCTGGCTGCATCAATGCAGATCCTCTACAGATGTAAATTTCTCCCACAAAAGATGGCTTGGCAGAGCTACTTCTGTTTGCGGGCTCTCTGGCAGCTATCTCAAAATATGTCAAAGAAATATATTTTGGGGTAAAATATTTTGATTTCCTTCATTTAATTCAGCATAATTATTTTGAGTTTCATCCACATCGTACCACGTATCAGGTAGTCTCCTCACACGCATGCTGATTGGTACTTTGCTGAATGCTCATGAGCACCCTCTGAAGACCCCCTTTGTGCCCTCCCTCCTCTCTCTGAACTCTGGGCAGCCCTGGTCTCCCAAGAAGCTCAGCTCAATCTCCTCCACTCAGGGAGTCTTGCTGGGCTCTGCCTGTGTTCCCACTCCTTTTGCTGCAGCCTAGAAACTCTTCCAAGGTAATAAATAGGCTGTGGCAATCACAGAGCTCACCTCCTTCCCTTCCCAGCCCTATTCTAGTTCTATGTTTTCTCTGTTAAGGTAATTAAGGTGTTATATCTCGTCTGGAGCTCCACTGCAGTTCTGGATTTAAGATATTAGTCAAATCTGAACTGAGGAGAGTTGTTGCAATTCATCATAAACATTTCCCTTGTCAAATCCAAGCACACAAATTAGAGAATGATCCTCTTCTTCAATATAGGTTTTTCCTTTGTTAGTACCATTTGATATTCTCAGCTGAAGAAAAGGTGCTTGGTATTATACCATCTGACCTTTGTGTCAAGTACTTTTTTGATGCAAATTATTTTCTGAATTCTTGCCTCTCTTCTTTATTCTGAGCCGTAATCTTGTCTACCTCCTGGAGCTCACTGCATCTTACCCAGAACACAGATGAGTATTCACTGGCTTCCTCTGGAGTTTTTCCTTCTTCTCTTGCTATATTTTCAACATCATCACAACCCCATTTATTAGCTTTGATAATCTCTTTGATAAACTGCTTAAAATCTCTTACTCCAATTGGTAAATCCTTATCTTAGAAACTTCTCTTTTTCCTCTAACTCTTCATCAATAAGGGGTTCAGCTTTGTCAATTTTAAGCTGTTCTTTTTTGTGCCTATGTTGCAGTTGGTAGGTCAGGATTTCAAGGTACCTTGCACCCAATAGTTTTTCTGTAATACCGAATTTCTTTTTTTAGTAATGAGACAGAACAGGGACCCCTCTTAGGGGCCTGCTGGGCCCTCCAAGCATGGAAATAAAGGAAAATCTTGAGTCCCTCTAGGGGAAGTTCTCAGCACCTGGCTAGCCTAGAAAAGTGAATGGGCAGCCTGTTGAGAACAATGGCCCTCCAAGTGAGCCAGAGTTATGAGGAGTTTTGCTTCCCCATGGAAACTAAAAAATGAGCATCTTAACATAAGTTCTTGAGTTGTTTTCCAGAAACCCCTACAGGATGGAAAATACAGATAAGGGGGAACTGAAGATTTGAACTCTGACCACCATTCTTTGTTCTAAAGTTTCCCATGGGCCTGTCACACCCATCTTAACATTCCTTTCTGCTAATCCAAGAAATTTCTTAATGCACCTAGGACCCATAGGCACCCCCCCAACTTCAGGAGATTTTGTCTTTTTAAGCCAGGCCAATGTATAAACTCCATATATTGATTAACAATTTTGCCTGCCTAAAATGTACCCCTGCCTTTAAAAACCCTGGGTTGTAAGCCACTGGGGAGTTCGGGTCTTAAACACCAGCTACCTGTACTCTTTGCTTGGCACCAAGCAATAAAGATGCCTCTTTATCCCGCAGCAACTCTCAGCTTCAGTGTCTGCCTTTACTGCACCAGGTGAGCAGACCCCGGTTGGGTTTGGTAACAGTAATTCAAATAAATGTGGGTGATCATGCCACTGCACTCTAGCCTGGGTGACAGAGCGAGACCCTTGTCTCAAAAAAAAAAAACCCCAAAAACAAAAAACCATGGAGGAAAGAAAAGGAAATCCTGAACTTTCTGTTGTTGTTTTTCCTTTTTTATACCATTTGGTATCAATAATAAAGCATCAATAACAATAAAGCTTTTCTAAATATCTGAGATCTCTTCCTTAATATATTTTTCATCACCTCCCCAATCATGTTTCTTGTGCATAGAGTGAGAAGCTTATCTACCCACTTCCTTCTGCAGCAATAGAGGCCAAGCACAGTGTTACTGCTCTTAACAAAATGAACACACAGGCAATTTCAGCTTATAGACAATACTCAAAAGGCAGGACAATTTATAAAATTCCATTTAGGTTGCTTGAAAATAGCTTTCTCTATCTTGCCAATAAGTCATTTACTGAAAGCTCTTTGTACTGTGGCCTGAATCTGTGAAGACTCTATTGTAATTTATAAAGTTTATAAATTACAAAAGTCTTGCAACATATATTGGAACTTGGGGTTCCAGAAACCTTGTTCCTTACTTACTTCCTTTTGCCACTGAAAATCAGACAATGTTTCTTTGACAAAGAAATGGGAAAATAACTACCCTATCCCTATGCAGTGTGGCTTTCCTTACATGGGAGGAAAGGTTACCTAGGACATGGGCTTAACTCTGTAATTTGCTCTCTAATCCCCCGCTCAAATCTACCCAAACATATGAATTTCCACATTCTTTCTATTTAGCCCAAAATGCACCCGATTTAATCAGCACTAGCTATTGACAAAGAAAGGGCTCCAGGGAGTAATTTGCGGAATTTAATTCTCTTGTTTAAAAATAGGATTAAAAGGCTTCTTAGTAAAATGAGCTTCTTACCATCTCCCTCCCTACTCCCACTGCTAACCCTATAACAGGAAGGTTATAAATAAACCCTTTACTTACATTTGGTTCAGAGGGATACTTCTGCTGCTGCCTTATTAGCAGCAGATTAAACTTCAGTGCAGCAGGAGGTTGCAGGATTCCCTCTGTAAAATTACAAACACTACCAACCACCCACTATGGGAAGTATCACACTAAGTATTTTAGGGAAGTTCAAAAGATGTAAAGACATGCCAGTGCCCTCACAAAGCTGACTAGGAAATCACACACTTATGAAACAACATGAAAATAATTACTCTGAAATTTTATTATTTTTAACACATACATTTCACAAACAAAATCTCTAATACCACATACAATTCCATGACAAAATATTTTAATTTTGTCAACATTCTTTAACTATTTACAGTGTTCTCTCAACCAAAGTACAATCCAAGATATCCTGACAAGAAATCTTTACTGGCAAGAAAATATTTCTGAGCTAGTTTTAATGGTGCCCCATCCTTTAATTTTTCTCTCAAATACCTGGAATAATAACAAACTCAACAGTACTGTAAGCATTCAGCAAGTATACAATTAATCAGTTCTGCCCAAGAAATAATCTTATAGACTCTTTTTCCTCAGATCTTTTCTTCTGCAATGTCTAATCCCATCAACCACATCTTTCATCTTAGACGTACTTGTCATTTACAGAAATTCACTTTTGGTTTTTTTATATCTTCCATGTTTTAACATTTTGAACATGTGGAATACAGTTATAATAACGATTTTATTTTCCTTCTCTGATAATTCTATCATCTGTGTCAGTTCTGGGTTGGTTTCAATTATTCTCTTCATTATGAGTCATGTTTTTTGCTTCTTTGCGTGTCTGATAATCTCTGATTGGATGCTAGACATTGTGAATTTTACTTTGTTGGGTGCTAGATACTTCTGTATTCCTATAAATCTTGAGTTTTGATCAAGGATATAGTTAAGTTACCTAGAAACAGTTTAAGTCTTTCATCTCTTGCTTTTATGATTTGTCAGGCCATTCTAGAGTGGTTCTCAGTGTCAGACTAAATGTTTCCCACTGCTACGTGCTCTACCCAATGTCCCAGGAGTTATGATTTTTTTCTAGTCGTGTGGGTAGAACAGACATTATTCCTGGGCCTATGTGAACACCAGGCTCTACTCCCTCTGGTACTTTGTCCTACAGTCGCTAACTCTGTCGTGGTCTCTGTGGACTCTCATCTTGATCTCCTGAACTCAAGGAGTCTGCTAGACTCTGCAGTAGTTACCTCTCCCCGTCCTGCAGCTTAGAGACTCTCTCAGGGCAGTAAGCAGGGCTCATCTCATTTTTCTCCATCTCTCAGTGATCACGTTCTTTCCTTGTATGATATCCTAGTGTCCTGAAAACTGTTTCATGTATTTTGTCTGTTTAAAAAAATTTTTTTTGTTGTCATTGTTTCAGGTAGGATGGTAACTCAGTCCCTTTAACTTCATCTTGCCTGGAAGATTTCATTGTTTTTATTTTTCTCTTTCCCTTTTCCTCTCTCGCCTCTCTTTCTCTCTCCCTACTTTTCTTTTTCAATGTCTTATTCTGAAATAATGATAAACTCACAAGAAGTTGCAAAAATAGTACAGAGAGGTCCTGTGTACCCATCACCCAGCTTCCCCAAAGGTGACATTTTAAAAACTATAGTGCATTATCAAAACCAGGAAATTGGTTGGCAAAGTACAATAGTAGAGCCTTACTCAGATTTTACCATTTTTTGCATGCATTCACTTTTTGGGTATGTCTTTGTGTATACTTTTATGACATTTTATCACATAAATAGATTCATATAACCATCATTATAATCAAGATACAGAACTATTATGTCACCACAAAGGAAGTCCCTTATCATGTCCCTTTAAAGTCACATCTTCCCTCTCCTTCCCTAACCTTCAGCAACCACTTGTCTATTCTCTACTTCTAGTTTTGTCATTTCAATAATGTTATATAACTAGAACCATATAGTATGTAACATTTTGAGATTGGCTTTTTTGACTCAGAATAATGCCCTTAAGTTCAATTCAAGTTGTGTATATCAACAGAGTGTTCCTTTTATTGGTGAATGACCTTATATGGACATACCATGGGTTATATAAACATTCACTCATAGAAGGATATTTAAGTCATTTCCAGTTTTTGGCTAGTACAAATAAAGCTCTGGACATTTATGTACAAGTTTTTGAGTGAACACAAGTTTCACTTATCCAGGATAAATTCACAGGAGTATAACTGCTAGGTCATTAATGGTAGTTTCATGTCCATTTTTTTAAGAAACTGCCAGACTGAATTCTAGAATGGCTGTATCATTTTATATATCCACCAGCAATGTAGGAGAGATCCAGTTTCCCTGCATCCTTGCCAGCATTTGTATGATCAGTATTTTTAATTTTAGCCATTCTAGTAAGTATGTAGTAGTATCTCATTCTGGTTTTAATTTGCATTTCCCTAATGGCTGGTGATGGTGAACATCTTTCTGTGTATTTACTTGCCACTCTATGATGCATCGTTTCTTAAATGTTACATGAAAACATGATTTATGCACATTAAACTTTTATGTGCATAAATCATGTTTTCTTCACTGCTGGGAAAAGTTCATTCAGGGTAAGGATTTGGCTGTGGTTTAATATTTCTTGAATGACCAAAATAAATACAAAAACAAACAATAATAAAAAAAACCCCACAGGCATTACAAACAGAATTCATAATGTACTAAGATTGGGGCCTGCACTTTGAACTCTAGTCTAGTCATCAAACTATAGCCCATAGGCCAAATCTAGCCAGGGGCCTGTTTTTGTATGGCCTGAAAGCTAAGAATGGCTTTTAATATTTTAAAGGGGTTATTAAAAAAAAACAACAAAGAAGAATATGAAACAGAGACCATATGTAACCTGCCAAGTCTAACACATTTACTATATGGCATTTATGGATAAAGTTTGCAGATGAATTGAAATAAAACCTGATCTTTTTTTGGGCAAACTTTAACAAAGTTACCATCTGATTACCCATGATACTCCCAGGATCTTACACTTCAACAAAAAGATAGGGAAACAAAAACACCATAAAAGCACAATGATCTGAAGACAGTTCCCTTCTCACTCTGTTGCCCTGGGTAGAGTGCAGTGGCATCATCATAGCTCACTGCAACCTCAAACTCCTGGGCTCAAGTCATCCTCCCGCCTCAGCCTCCTGAGTAGCTGGGACTACAGGCATGAGTCACCACACCCAGCTAATTTTTCTGTTTTTTGTAGAGACGGGGTCTTGCTATGTTGCTCAGGCTTGTCTTAAACTCCTGGACTCAAGTGATCTTCCTGTCTCAGCCTCCCAAAGTGCTGGGATTACAGGCATGAGCCACCATGCCCAGCCCCTGTCAAAGTATTTTAAGCAGACAACCATAAGCCTTATAGTATTCTTCATTCTGTTACTGAATTTCTTCCATGTGGTCCTGAAACATATCTCATTACTGACAAATTCATGTACTATAAGCTTGGAAAAAACCAAAACTTCAGTGTGTTCTAAAAATAGAGTTATTTCTAAGGATTAGTCATATCAAAAGACTGGATTTTTTCCCATTTGGAGAGAAAACACTGTCTCTAGATTTTAAAAGTGGCATCCTGTGAGTGCTTAGTCCCACTGTCAACCTTTTTTCCAACCCATGAACCAGTATTCCATAATAAATCACAACACCATTATATGTATAACTGGCCTAAGGACAAGCTGAGAACTCTCTTCTGACTTGGTGGTTTATTTTGATCCCAAATGAATTTATTATAAAAATAATAAATGCTTTATATTTCCAGTTTGACTAAAATGAAATAAACCCAGTAATGCTAGCTTCCTTACTATGCAGACAGTGATAAACAACAATCCTTTGACTGGCAACACACTTTACCACAACTAATACTCTTTAAATCATTAAACATCTAAATTGGAGTTTTAAGACAAAAGAGCTTTGTACCACAGGCATATCTGGGCTTGGAGAATAGCTTGATATACCACAATCAGGTTTCATATCTAAGTTGATGAACCAATTCTAAAACCTAATAGAGAAGTCAACTCCTTATTAGAAATATCTTACCTGAGCCATTTACATGTTGAATTTGCCATACATGGGTAGAGCACAAAACTTAGAATCAAGGCTCTGATAAAGAGCCTGAGAATGTACCCCCAATACACACTTGTGCATAGCTTTTTAGTAGGTAAATGTTTCAGCCTGAGAGAGTCCCAGGCTTTCTTTTGACCTCAAAATAGCACATAATACTTATAAAATCACTGTAAGAATTATACAACTTGCAATAGCAAGGGAAACCATGGAGCAGGAAATCAAGTAAAATTACAGGGGGTGACACATCAAAACCCTGTGGGAAACCTGAGCCTAAGGGACTAACTTTTACTGGCACGGCTTCTTGCAGAAATTATCCAGAAGAAGTCATGCTACAGATAAAATCCAGACTCCTTAGCAATGAGGGTATTTCTGTTTCTATGCCTCATAGGCTCAATGAGGAAGACCCAGATGAGCTGATCTCAGCTGTCTGTAATAACAGCTCACATATAAAGCTGCTCATTATTTCCAAAATTGGGTTTCAGATTGGACATATCCACAAGAAAAAGCAATCTGCCCTGATTTTCTAGGTGTCTTAAATTATTTCATCCACTTGATACATAAGGCCTGTGGCCTTCTGGGTACCAAGCAGTTTTAGAATCAGAATGAAATATGAAAGTTTCTCTTGAACCCAATCACCTGTTCATACTCACAGCTCTCTCCAAGAGAGACTGCTAATGTCTTCATCTGAGGTCCCTCTGCACTATTACTCTAATGGATTTAATCTAATATCAGAGACCAAGTACAGATCCATCTGGGGCCCAACCTCATAGTATATCCTGTGCTACTCTACAAAAGGACTCTGTTGATCAGTACCTAGATTCTTGCACTGTGAGCAGGAAATAAACTCTTTATTCTGCAGTTTGGTCTTTCCTGGTACAGGAAGCAGGGGCCAGAGTGTGAGACATAATAACAGATAACACACAAAAAGAACTAAATAGGTCAAGGAGCTTCATAATAACCAATGAGGTAAGCAGGCATCTTCCTCATAGCATTCATTCATCTTTTTCTTCAACCAAAATTTGTTGAAGGCCTATTTATGTGTTACCGAGTTTAAGATAGCTCACTGTGTGGAGTCTAGGCCACTGTACTCTTTCTCCTGAATTACTGCAGTAACCTGCTAATTAACTTTTCCTTCATCTACCAGAGTCCTTTCCAGTCTTTCTCCACTCAACACTCAGGGTGATCTTTGTAATACACAAATGTGATCATTTGAACCCCAGCTTAAAATCTTCCAAGGGCTTTGCAATGCCCTTAATATAAAATCCAAATTGGCCTTATGTGATCTGACCTCTTCCAAACTCTCCAGCCTCCTTTTATGCCACTTTCCCCTTACTGTCTATACTCTGGTCCTTTGTGACTCCTCTCACTTCCTCAAACTCACAATGCCAGTCTAATTTACATGTATCACCTCTACACTCTCACGGTGCCACATACATACCTTTATTATAACATTCATCCCGCTGTATTGTATTCACTGGTTTGTCTGTCTGTTCCCATGAGAACGTAAGCTCCTCAGAAGGCAGAGACCATACTTTATGGTACCTTTGTACTTCTAGCTTCTGGCAGTGCCTAACTTAAATGTTTGTTGGGTAACTGACCAAACAAAGGAAAATAAGATAGGAGGAGGAGGAGCTAGGCTAGAGAAAGATAATTTTAACATTAAATATATAAAGTTTTAGGTGGTGCTGGTTTAATGGAATGGAAATGGTCAAGAACAATAAAGAGATCAGGTCTGCAGATATTGATTTGGAAGTTATATGCATAGAAATAATAGCTAAAGTCATGAGACTGCAGTTTTAAAACTAAATCTAAATTTCAGAAAGGCATATGATTCTATGACTAACAGAATGAAAATATGACAAAATAGCTTTAACTTATAATTCAAACATGCTGACATATGTAAATAATTGGATTATGCTGTGATTCAGATCACTGTTAAAATAGGCCAGTCACGGTGGCTCACGCCTGTAATCCTAGCACTCTGGGAGGCCGAGGCGGGAGGATTCCTTGAACTTAGGAGTTCGAGACCAGCCCGAGCAAGAGCGAGACCCATAAAAATAGAAAAAATTAGCCAGGCGTGGTGGTGCATGCCTGTAGTCCCACCTACTTGGGAGGCTGAGGCAGGAGGATCGCTTGAGCTCAGGAGTTTGCAGTGAGCTATGATGATGCCACTGCACTCTAGCCGGGGCGACAGAGCAAGACTCTGTCCCCATTTAAAAAAAAAAAAAAAAGAGCACTGTTAAACAAATTTGTATTATTGCTTAGATCACTGGGACCAAAAATAGGTAACTCGACTGGCTCCTTATCAAACTCAAGCCATTAGATCACAACAAGTTGATTCTTACCACATTTGATATACAGTCCTACACTGCATAATGACATTTTGGTCAATAATGGACCATAAATATGACGGTGGTCCCATAAGATTATAATGGAGCTGAGAAACTCTTATCACCTAGTGACTTCATCGGCATCATAATTTCATAGAACAATGCATTATTCACGTGTTTGGTGATGCTGGTGTAAACAAAGCAGTACTGCCAGGCATATAAAATTATAGCACATATATATGGTACATAATACTTAATCATAATAAATAACTGTGCTACTGGTTTATGTATTTACTTTTTATCATTATTTTAGAGTATACTCCTTCTACTTATTAAAAAGAAAAAGTTAACTGTAAAACAGCCGCAGGCAGGTCATTCAGAAGGTATTTCAGAAGTAGGCATTGTTATCACAGGAGATGACAGCTCCATGTGTGAAACTGCCCCTGAGACTTTCCAGTGGGACAAGATGTGGAGGTGGAAGATAGTGATATTGATGATCCTGACCTTGTGTAGGCCTAGGGTAATGCGTGTGTTTGTGTCTTACTTTTTAACAAAAAAGCTGAAAAAGTAAAAAAAAAAAAAAAAAAAAAAAAAAGAAAAAAGAAAAAATTGAAAAATAGAAAACAGCTTATAGAATAAGGATATAAAGAAAGAAAATATATTTGTACAGCTGTACAATGTTTTTATGTTTTAAGCTAAGGGTTATTACAAAAGAGCCAAAAATTAAAAAGTTTATAAGGCAAAAAGTTACACTAAGCTAAGCTTAATTTATTATTGAAGAAAGAAAAATTTTTTAATAAATTTAGTATAGCCTGAGTGTACAGTGCTTATAAAGTCTATAGTAGAGTATAGTAATGTCATAGGCCTTCACATTTACTTACTGACTCACCCAGAGCAACTTCTAGCACTGTAAGCTCCATTCATGGTAAGTGCTCTATATAGGTGTACCATTCTTTACCTTTTATACCATATTTTTACTGTAGCTTTTCTATGTTTAGATTTATTCAGATACACAAATACTTACCATTGTATTACAACTGCCTACAATATTCAGTACAGTAACATGCCGTGCAGGTTTGTAGACGAGGAGCAGTACATTATACCATAAAGCATAGATGTACAGTAAGCTATACATCTAGGTTTGTGTAAGTATACTCTATGATGCTCACATGATGATGAAATCACGTGATGCATTTCTCAGAACATATCCCCTTTGTTAAGCTATGCATGACTGTACTTTCTATCAAATTTTCACCATGTTTAACTAAGAGCCTGCCCATTAGGCATTGAGTCAGATCTGGGAGTGTACAGGTATTATTTTTATTCCTATTATGCTTTTTGTTAATATTCTATGATTTTTAACAGACTACTTTCTCAACTTTCATTACATATATGTTGAATATTTAAAACTGAAATTTGATCTTAGAAGACTACTCCACCCCCCTCCCCATACACATTTCCTTTTTCTAGTCAGTATCTTATGGGTAAGCCATGTACATAGTTTCAGTGTCCTTCTTGATGCCAGTCTGGTAGGATTTAAAGGAAAACTTCACCAGCTTTAATTTTTTTGTTCATTAAAACAACAAAGATTTAAAAAATAGTATCAATCATCAGTGCAGCCAGATGTAATGAAAAGTGTGCAAAAGCTATTCACATTTGTGGGATCAAGAATTTGCTGTATTAAAAGAGCAAGTTTACAATATGCACATCAAACCAAATTCCTATTTACTCTAATCATACAAAGTTAGCTTTAAATCTTGCATTGCAATATATGTGTTCAGTTGATTTTTAAGTTCAAGAATTAGAAAGCAGCTCTTCTAGAAAATTTTAAAATCAAGTTTATCCAATGATGGAACTAATGAGTGTTCCTAAATGATTTAATGAGGTCTTTTCAAACAAAATGTCTACATCGTGTTACTGATAAGCAACTAGAAGAAAAAAGTGTCAAACACTAGAATGTGACAACTGAAAAGTATAAGAAAACTAAAATTGCAGTTAGGGATACCACATTTCTACTTATGTATAGAAAATGACTATTCATTTGACATAGCAAAATACAGCCTCCTTACCTGTAATTGTTACACCATCATCTTTATGAGCTTCAGCCATTTCCTGAACATGGACTTTTGAGTTCACATCAACCTCCTTCCCTGATAACTGCAAATATGCTGGAAGAGAAGATGGGACCTTGACAGTAACAGAGCCTGTAATAAATTTTGAGGAGAGCTTATTAATGCAAAGAAATCAAAGTACCAGACTCTCTTAGAAATTTGATTGAAAGGGTAGCATTGCTCCTGGTACACTGTTTTAACTACTTATCATACAGTATTTGTTTAAACATTAATAGTAGTGCCTTTTCCTTACTCTCAGGTGGTCAAAGTTACCTTACTGTCAAGGCATTCACAGTAACTTCTGTCTAAGATTATGGGTCAATAGGACATTATGAACTACTAGTTCTTCTTTTGCCAATAGCCCTATTCAGCTCAGCCGGTACCAGAAAGTGAGTAGTTTACTACATATGTAGCTTATAGACAGGATTTACCATTGAGCATTTACCAAGAGCCAAATACCTAATTATATTATGTCTTAATTCCCATATCAACTTTATGAGGTATTATCATCCCAATTTTACAGATAAGAACTTGCTCAAGTTTCCACTAAAGCTAGTCTTGAAACCTAGACTCAGCTCAATAAATACAAAGCCCATGCTTTTAACCACTCTGGTATTTCACACCCTGCTACCTCATTATACTGCAAGACTTGTGTTCTCATTGATCATTATAACACAACTTGAACCCTGAATTCTTGTGCTTTCAGAGTTGTGCCTTGTGTGTGAGGAAAAACAACAATATAAAAAAGGGATTATTTGTGGCTAGGTGTGGTGGCTGAAGCCAGTAATCCCAGCACTTGGGGAGGTTGAGATGGGAGGATCAGTTAGGGCCAGGAGTTTGAGAGCAGCCTGGGCAACATAGCGAGACCCCTGTCTCTAAAAGATAAAAAAATAAAAAAAACTAGCTGGGTGTGGTGGCACTTGCCTGTAGTCCCACCTGCTTGGGAGACTGAGGCAGGAGAATCCGTTGAGCCCAGAAGTTTGAAGCTAAAGTAAGCTATGATGGCGCCACTGTACTCCAGCCTGGGTGACAAAGCAAGACCCTTTCTCCAAAAAAAAAAAAAAAAAAGGATTATTTGAATTCCAATTTATTAATGTTTCTTTTGAGAGGGTTTCAGGCTTTTGGGCACCTCAACTTTATTTCCATTACAATCTGATTATAATTCAAGTTTTTAAAGGAGGAGTAAATCAGAAAAAGTACTCTGTCGGCTATGGAATCATTTTTCAAAACAATTATGTGAGTTGCAGTGCAAATTCACTAACATACTTCTGAAACTATTTCAGAAGTTTTTTTTTTCAGTTTCTCATCAAATAAAGTAGGTAAGAGGCCACTGCCATAAAGCATTGACCCCATCTCTGTGGATAAAGACAGTTTGGATGACATCCATTGTGAATGTTATTATAAAGATTCCTTTAGAATGCACTCAGTTATGGGTCATGGTTTTCCTTCTAGTCTGGTTAACATCAGCTTAAGTTTCCTTAAGTAATTTCTTATCTTTTCAGTCTTCCTAACTGGAGCTGGAAGTTTGGGGTAAGACTGATGAACTCTCATATTAACTCCTTTAAAAAAAACAACAGGGAACAAAGCACATCACTACAACTTGTTTATTTTATTAAAAAAAAAAAATCGCTTTCCAGGGTTCAAATGTAAACTACTGACAGGAAATTCCCCATAACAACCTATGAGGGCTTTAGGAAAAAATGAAACAAAATAAAAACAATCCTGGAAGATTTCAGGATGAATAGAACATACAAGTTTTTCTACCAAACATACTTTCAAAAATAGAAAATCATGGATTTAAAAAACTTTTTTCTAGGACTTTATATCTCTAAATTATCAAATATGATAATTTTATGAACACTTTTTTCTGTTCTTAAATGAATGACATCTTAAATCTGTGAAATCTTTGCAGTGCAAAGAATTCTATCCCCATCTCCCTCCACATCTTTAAAAAAAAAAAATCACTACCAAAACTCCATAACTGTTTGTGAATGAAGACTTCTCATGATTTGAACACTCTCCTAATGTTCCATCTTTAACACTATCTTTTTTAGAAAGGAGAGCTCTTGTTTTGCCTTCAACCTCGTTTCAATTCATAAACTTCTTCATGGTTGATGTCAATACTGCCCTCTTAAAAATTCAAAAGTGAATTAATACTAACAGCATCATTTATTGAAGGCATACTGTGTTAAGATTAGTGATTTTCCCAAGGACAAAATGTTAAATGGAAAAGTCAGGACTCAAATTCAGGTACGACTCGCAGGTCCAAGCATAACCGTTCTGAATGAATAAATAAGGTCATTATATTAACATTCCATAAGGAAAAAGAAAACAAGCATTATGTATATATTTTTTCACATGGCAAAATGGTGAAGAGTTAAGAGACTCAAGTGGCTGGCTCTGAATCCTACAGCAAGACAGTGGCAGAGTTGGAATAGATTCCAGATATCTTTACTAACCATTAAGCAACAGAGTCCTGAATAATTTTCCATTACTCTAAAAAGTTACTGTTCTCAAGTGTAGTGAGAATTAAGAGATCTGAAGACAAATCTTTGTTTCCAGTTATCTTTAAGCCTCTGCCAGTAATATGTTCCCAGTAAGAGAAAATACAAAATTGTAATCCTAATTAAATTTTGCAACATCATATGCTATTTCAATGGGTTGCTGGAACAACATTCCAAATAATAATCAAAAATATTTTAAATGAATGAAGATTAACAATCTTAAAAAGTTTTAAAGTTTTTTGTTTGCTTTGTTTTACTTTTTTGCCCACCACACAAAACAGGACATAATTTTTATATAAGAGCTGCTCATTCAAAACTTTGGTTTTACTCTGTTACTAGTTAATAATATATATATTTTTTTCTCCTTGGGCCTTTATAATAAGAGGGTGCATATTATATGACTTATATGGCATTTACAGTTTACCCTGAATGGTATTATTGAAGCTCTTAGAAATTTAGTGAGGACACTATTATCCTATTTTAAAGAAAAAGTGTGATCTTGAGAAATCACAACTGTTGTCATAAATAATTTCAGTTTCAGAACTCTGTGTTTTGCAGTTTTATTTTGACACTCTGACAAGAGAGCCTAGATGGATGAAAAACTATTAAATCAACATGGCAAAAAACTAACAGCAGGAACAACCAGTCTCTGTAAGGAAATACTTTCCTTGTTATACATATAGCCCTATTCTGGCCAATGTGTAAGAGCTACTAGACTATTTTAAAATTTTTTTACACAGAGCTACAATCCTTAATTTTCTGCACTCAGGCCACTTCAACCCCTATGGCCAAGTTACTCCACCCAAGCCACTTGTCACTATGTACATGTGCATGCTAGTATGCACAGGCACAGACAAACTGATATTTAGCTTTCAGTTGAACATAAAGTATATCATTTTTAATGAAAGACTTAGACTCTTAGAATAAGTTATTTGTATTAGAAATTAAATTACATATAAAGACACATATATATAAGTCTTGATTCTTCAAAAGACTAGGTCAACGATCACTTTAGAGGACCATCTTGGTGATACCTTTATTTCAGAATCACATTTTGAAAACTATTACTCTACCTTGATAGCCTGAAGCCACTTATAAACTGGTAGAAAAGCTTCCAAAAGAATGTATGGAAACATTTTCCCTCCAAAGAATATTCTATTTCAGATATAAGACTAAACTGAAAAACCCACATAGCAACATTAAAAAATTGCAGAATAACAGTCAAAATGTTACAGTATTATTGTTGTACTACAAAGGGGAAAGATAGTCTTCATGGCCATCTGTCCCAAAAATTGTAAAGATCACTGGTCTAGACAGCAAGTAGATCAGTCTTTAAATCAAGTTCTATCAGAAGACATTTTCTTGAAATCACTATGTCAGTACAGATAATTTGACCATCTGTTTCCTAAGTGTTACATAAACCTTTCTTACACCGTATGTCAAAATAAAACATTCCATTTGGCTAACCTTTATGGGATTTCAATTCCACTTTCCCCAGTTGGCTGACATAAACATCTATGGCACCCTGATGAGTTGAGGCTTTTAGACATCCAGAGGACGAATCTGGGAAGAAGGAAAAACCATGAGTATAATATAATCATTCTTGACTCGAGTAAATGGAATTGTAAACTTGAAATAAAAGGCTTTCCTTTAGTATTAGGAAAAGGAGCAAAGAATCTTGCCAGGTTTTGTTTTCTTTCTAACAATGCCATCGTTTTCATTAAAATGTAAACAGTATAAGAAATCTAGAAATCTACACCTAGACAACTAATTAAAAATCTCTACATTTACATTAACCTGAATAATTTATCTCCAAACATTTACTCTAAAACCTGATGAGTAGGAAGGACAGTATACAAGCAATAGATCCTTGACAGCCAAGACCATTAAGCATAATTGATGTATTTAGTTTATTATCATACTAACAAATTTTGTAAACTTTCAATAATTACCAAAGAATTCTACCTCATATATAGTCACATATAAACAGTAGCAAAGTTAACAAAAATCAAAATTTCTCATAATTTTTCTTTTTAGCAAATTTGCTAGTACTAAAATTTTGGTGCTCCTAATAGTAAAAGATTATATAAGGTTTTGTTGCATTTCTTAGAGAGACATTAAGGGGTGGGGACGAGGAATCATTTGAAGAGTGGATAAAGTTTGTTTATATGTAATATTTCTTTTCAAGTTTCTGGAATTGAACAGACATCCTTAAGTCAAGGTAAGAAAATCATAATTAAGATAGTGCTGATTTCACACTCAAATTTCCCTGTTTCATCCATGACCCCAGTTTTCAATCAGCCAGTATTTCAAGTTCAAGGGAAAATAGAGGCAGAAATAAGGAAGTAAGAGAATGATCTTGAAGAGTCAGTGCTAAGTGATTTTTCCTTCTTCTCCTTCTCCCTGGGCAACCGAACCTTTAATTTAATATTTTATCTGACTGCCTGGAGGCGGCCAAACCATATTCTGTTTAGAGAGGCCTCTTAAAAAGCATATTTTATCAGGAGCTTTTATGACTTCAAAGTGGAAACTAAGGAGGGAGTATGGTAAAAAATTATATTATACTTTTTATAAAATGTGGAGAGAAAATATTTTTATATCTACAAACATTTTTCTTAAAAAGAAATTTTAAATGACTCCAAACAAAGACAACAACTTTGGAATAAGCTGTTCAAAATCTAGCTCCAAGATCATTTATAATAATTTATCTCCAATCTATACTGGAAAATGTCCTTTACCTCACCCAATTTAATTAGTTTTCAAGTTTCAAAAGTAAACACTGACGTTGGGAAATGCTATCACTAGTAGATAAGTAACAGAATAGCTGGACAAAGATGACTATTTTACTGCTTAAGTATCAACAGAAACTCCTTTTAAAACCTCTTAGTGCCAAAGAAGCCAAGTAAAAATACATTATGGTAAAAAAAAAAAAATGTAGACTACACAGGTTGAACAAAGTAAAGTATTTGAAACATTAGTTTGATTCCTTGCTTTCTCCAGGGGGAAAAACCCCCCAAGATTTTTAAGTGGCTCATAAACAAAACTTTCACTTCTTTTTTCCTCCCAAATGGGGAATAAACAACAGCTAAATAATTACATCCTAAGCCACAAAGCAATGAAATCCTCATGTTATCAATCTTGAGCTCTGATAATGGCCCATCCCTTGGAGGCTGTTAAAAAAAAAAAAAAATTAAAACTTAAGATATGTTTTCAAAAGAGAAAGTAAAGGTGATATTTAAAAATTATGCAGTGAAACAAACTCTACTTTTGTTTTCTGTAAATAAATTTTAGAACTAAAATTAGTTATCAAGAGTAAAATTAAGGCTTCATCCACAGAATTTCATTTTTTTGGAGTTACATAAGGAGAAATTCTATAGATCTGGGAGAAATCCTTAAGGGAAATGTGTAACAGAGGGTGATTAATAAGTGAACAGAAACTGTTAGTCCAGACAGTGGTAGGGATAAGTAGACTCCCACAGAGAGGTTTCTATCATTATAATTCTGAGCAAAAATCTTGTTGGTCTGACAAAGACCACTGAGTTTTCTTGGAAAATTACACACACAAAAGGGAAAAACTGATGTCAACCACCAGCTAACACTACAAACAACCAAAGAAACAGATATTGGTAATATACACTTTTAATTTTTTTTTTTTTGCCTTTTGATACAAAAGGCAAAAAAAAAAAAATTAAAATAAAAAAACCTTTTCTTAAAGAAAAGTTCTTCTTTTTTTAAATAATTGGAAGACGACCTAGTGTTCCAGAAGAAATTTATTATTTTAAAAATGCAAATCCAGGGAAAATCAAGGTACATACATAATCAAATTTTTAATAGCACTTCAGCTTCTGAGAGAAGCTCAGAAGTGGGTTAAAATGTATATACAAAATCCAAATGACTGATAAGATAACTTAAGAAGTTGATCAATTATATTATCTAAACTAGAAACAAAGGATCATAATTACATTTATTCTTCTTTACAAAGGAATCATGGAGCGGACACTTAGTCTATTCTCCTATTAGACCTACTTTACAAGAAATGCTAAAGGGAGTTATTCAGGCTGAAATGAAAGGACACTAATTAACAATGTAAAAACATGAATGTATAAAACTCACCAGCAAAGGTAAACATATAGTCAAACTCAGAATTCTCCAATAATTGTAATGGTGGTTAAATAAAGCTCTTTCAACTCAGGTATAAAAATTAAAAAACAAATGTATTAAAAATAACTACAATAATTTCTTCTTGGATACACAGTATTAAAAAGATGTAAATTTTAACATAAATAACCTAAAATGTGGGGGTGAGAGAAGTAAAAGTATAGAGTTTGTGTACATGTTTGAAGTTAGGTTGGTATCAGCTTAAAATATGATATTATAACTGTATGATACTTTATGTCAGCCACAGAGGAAAAACCTGTAGCAGATGCACAACAAAAAATTAAGAGAAAGTAATCAAAGTATACCACCACGAAAAGTTGTCAAATCACAAAGACGGCAAGACAGAAAGAAAGGAATGAAGGAAGTATAAAACAGTCAAAAGACAATTAACAAAATGGCAATAGTAAATTTTTACCTATCAGTGATTATTTTAAACATAAATTGATTAAATTCTCAAATCAAAAGATATGGAGTAGGTGAAAGGATTAAAAAAACAAGATCTAACAATTTGCTGCCTATAAGAGACTCATTTTAGCTTCAAGAATACATATAGGCTGAAAGCAAAGAGTTGGAAAAAGAGCGTACATGAAAATGGTAACCAGAAGAAGGCAGGGGTGGCAATACTTATATCAGACAAGATAGACTTTAAGTCAAAACAGTCACAAATGATGTCAGGTCCGGCCTCTTGGTGGACTGTTGTCCTGGTTTTTTGGCTCCTTGCTTGGAAAAATTACAAGCAGGCCCAGTGCGACAGAGTGACCATAGACAGGAAGCAATTCCACACAAACAGTTTTTATTGCAGAGAAGAAGAATGCTACAAAAAGTGAAAATGTGGTCCAGAGAGAGGAAGGGGTCAAGTCTCCACAAGTGGAGAAAGATGTTAAGGACTCCCAGATGGTTTCCTTTTATTGGCCTGGTCTGGTGGAGGGGTTACAGGAGGTGTGGGATGTTACCAGATGATTGATATACATGATTGTCAGGTGTTCTGTGTTTTCCTGCAGTCCCTTCCCCTGTTTGGTCCCGCCCCCCCAGCTTCTCCACCCCTAGGAACCACCCTCCTGGGCTGTATCTGCCAACTGCAGATTTGGTCTCTGCCTAACAAATGACAAAGAAGGTCATGTGATGATAAAAAGGTTAACTCACCGAGAAGATATAAGAATTATTAATATTTATGTACCAAACATCAAAACACCTAAATATATAAAGTAAATACTAACAGAACTGGAAGAAGAAACAAACAGCAATGCAATAATAGTAGGGGGCTTTAATATCCCACTTTCGACAATATGAATAGTTCATCCAGACAGAAAATAAATAAGGAAACAGTGGATTTGAACAACGCTATAGATCAAATGGACCTAACAAATATGTATAGAACATTCCATCCAAAAGCAGCAAAATGCACATTCTCCTCAAATGCACACACGACATTCTCCAGGATAGATCACATATTAGGTTACAAAACAAGTCTTAACAAATTTAAGGAGACTGAAATATCAAGTATCTTTTCCAACCACAATGGTATGAAACTAGAAATCAATAACAGAACAACTGGAAAATTCACAAATGTATGAAAATTAAACAAAATATTCCTTCCCGAAAAACCAGTGGGTCCAAGAAGAAATCAAAAGTGAAATTAAAAATATCTTGAGATGAATGAAAATGAACACACAACATACCAAAATTTATGGGATGCAGCAAAAGCAGTTCTAAGAGGAAAGTTGATAGCTATAAATGCCTACATTAAGAAAAAGGAAAGAACTCAAATAAACAACCTAACTTTATAGTTCAAGGAACTAGAAAAATAATGAACTAAGCCCAAAGTTAGCAAAAGGAAGGAAATAATAAAGATCAGAGCAGAAATAAATAAAATAGAGAACAGAAAAGCAATATAAAAGATAAACAAAACTAAGAATTGGTTCTTTGAAAAGGAATACAAAATTGACAAACCTGTAGTTGGACTAACCAAGGGAAAAAAGCGAGAGGACTCAACTAAATATCGTTACAAATGAAAGAGGAGGCATTACAACTGATACCACAGAAATACAGAGGATCATAACAGACCACTAAGAACAATTACATGCTAACAAATTGGATAACTTAGAAGAAACAAATAAATTCCTAGAAACATACAGCTTACCAAGACTGAATCATGAAGAAACAGAAAATCTGAACAGACCAATAATGAGTAAGAAGATTGAACTGGTAATCAAAAAACTCCCCAAAAAAGAAAAGTCCAGGACCAGATGGCTTCATTGGTGAATTCTAAACAATTAAAGAAGAATTAACACTCACTAATCCTTCTCAAACTCTTCCAAAAAACTGAAGAGGAGGGAACACTTCCAGACTCATTTTATGAGGTCAGCATTACCCTGATACCAAAGCCACATAAGGATACTACAAAAGAAGAAAAGTACAGGCCAATATCCCTGATGAAAAAAGATGCCAAAATTCTCTACAAAATACTAGCAAACCAATTTCAACAGCACATTAAAAGGCCCATTCACCAGGATCAGGTGAGATTTATCTCTGGGTTCAGCATATGCAAATCAATACATGTGCTACACCACATTAACAGAATAAAGAATAAAAATCATTTGACCCTCTCAAAGAGATAGAGAAACAGCACTGATAGAAATCAACATCCTTTCATGAAAAACTCCCAAAACATTGGGTGTAAAAGGAATGTATCTCAATATAATAAAGGCCATATAAGGCAAGCCACAGCAAATATCATTCTTAATGGTGAAAGGTAAAAACTTTCCCTGTAAGTTCAGGAAAAAGACAAGGATGCCCACTCTAGGCCACTTCTATTCAAAATAGTACTGGAAATCATAGCCATGCCACTTAGGCAAGATAAAGAAATAAAAGGCATCAAAATTGGAAAGGAAGAAGTAAAGTTGTACCTGTAATGACATGATTTTATACACAGAAAACTTTAAAAACTCCACCAAAAAACTGTTAGAATAAACAAAGTCTGTAAAGTTGCAGGATACAAAATAATATACAAAGTTCAGCTGTTTTTATAGGCTAATAATGAACTATCTGAAAAAGAAATAATCCCATTTACAATAGCATCAAAAAGAATAAAATATGTAGGAATAAATTTAACTAAAGAGGTGAAACAATTATATACTGAAAAGTATAAGACATTGATGAAGAAAATTGAAGACACAAACAAATGGAAAGATATCCCATGTTCATGGATCAGAAGAATTAATATTGTTAAAATGTCCATACTACCCAAAGTGATCTATGGATTCAGTGTAATCACTACCAAAATTCCAATGGCATTTTCCACAGAAATAGAAAATACAATCCTAAAATTTGTATGGAGCCACAGAAGATCCCAAATAGCCAAAGCAATCTTGAGAAAGAAGAATAAATCTGGAGGCATCATACTTTCTAATTCCAAACTATATTACCAAGTTATAGTAATCAAAACAGTAGTGTACTACCATTAAAATAAACACATAGGCCAATGGAACAGAACTGGGTACCCAGAAATAAAACCACACATCAATAGTCAACTAATTTTCAACCACGGCACTGAGAATACATAAAGGGGAAAGGATAGTCTCTTCAATAAACGGTGTTAAGAAAATTAGATGTCCACATGCAAAAGAATGAAATTGGACCACTATCTTACACCAATCACAAAAAATTAATTTGAAATACATTAAAAACTTAAATATAAGGAACTCATACTACACAATAACAAAAATAATCCTAAATAATCTGATCAAAAAACAGGCAAGGGACCCGAATAGATATTTTTCCAAAGAAGACATACAAATGGCCAGCAGGCACATGAAAAGGTGCTCAACATCACTAATCATCAGGGAAATACAAACCAAACCCATAATGAGATATGACCTCATACCTATTAGGATGCTTATAATCAAAAAGATAAGAAGTGTTGGTGAGAATGTGGACAAAAAGGAACCCTGTGCACTGTTGGTGGGAATGTAAATTGGTAAAGCTATTATGGAAAACAGTATGGCGGTTCCTCAAAAAATTAAAAATAGACTTGCCATATGATCCAGCATTCCCACTTCTGGGTATATATCAGAAGGAAAAGAAATCAGTATCTCAAAGACATATTTACACTCCCATGTTCATTGCAGCATTATTCACAATAGCTAAGCCATGGAAACAAGCTAAGTGTCTGTCAACAAATGGTTGGATAAAGAAATGTTGGTGTATGTTTGGATAAAGAAATTTTGGTATATGTATACAATGGAGTATTATTCAGCCATAAAAAAGAAGGAAATCCTGCCATTTGCGACAATAGGGATAAACCTTGAAGGCGTCATACTAAGTGAAATAAGTGAGACAGAGAAAGACAAATATTGCATGATCTCACTTCTATGTGGAATCCAAAAAGTTGAACTCATAGAAATAGGGTAGAATGGTGGTTGCCAGAGGCTGAGGAAATGGGGAGATGTTGGCTCAAAGGGTACAAACTTTCACTTATAAGATGAGTAAGTCTTGTGCATCTAATATACAGCATAGTGACTATAATTAATACTGTGTTGAATACTTGAAATTTGCTAAGAGAGTAGATCTTAAATGTTCTTACCCCCCCCCACACACAAATGGTAACTAGGTGAAGTGATAGATATGTTAACTAAGTTGATTGTGGTCATCATTTCACAGTATATACGTATATCAAATCATCAGGTTGTACAAGTTAAATATATATAATTTTGTCAATTATACTTCAATAAAGATGGAAAAATACAAAACAAAAAAACAAAACAAAAAACAAAGACAATTTTATACTGTAATGTGTTTAGCGCAGTGCTTGGCACATAGGCACTTGGTAAACGATAGCTATTAAAAAAAAGAAAAATCAACGTAGTAATATAATTGGTCACAGTAATAGATGAAAGGAGAAAAAATATAATCATTTCAATCAGTGTACAAAATGGATTTGATAAAATTCAACTCCTATTCATGATCAAAGAAAAGGAAAAACTAGAAACTTTCAGCAAACTAGGAATAAAAGATAACTTTCTCAGTCTGATAAAAGGCATCTATTAAAAGCCTATAGCTAACATTGAATGCATTCTCCCTAACACTGGGGACAAGGATTGGGAGCAAGAGAAAGGAGTCTCACTCCCACTACTACTACTCAACATTATACTGAAGGTCCTAGCTAGCCTGATAAGGCAAGAAAAAGAAATAAAAGGAATATATACTAGAAAGAAAGAGGTAAAACTGTCTTTACAGATGAAATGACTATTTACATAGAAAAGGACTCTATATTCTAGAAAACAGAAATATTAGAAAGAATGAGTTAATTTAGCAAGGTCACAATATACAAGTTCTATGTACAAAAATCAGTTGTATTTTCATATATCAGCAGCAATTAGAAAATAAAGTTTTAAAAATTCCATTTATAATAGTGTCAAAAACACAAATAAATTTACAAAAGATGTGCCAGATTTCTAAACTGAAAATTAGAAAACAATGCCTGAGAGAAATTAAAGAAGAAATAAATAAATGGAGAGTTATACCGTGTCCATGAATTAGAAGGCTCAATGTTGCCGAGAGTGAGTTTTCTTGAAACTGAACTATAGATTCAGTGATTCAGTGCAATCCCAAATATAATTTCAACTGGATTTTTTGGTAGAAAGTGACTGGAAAGTCAAAGGACCTACAATATCCAAAGCAATCTTAAAAAAACAAATTTGGAAGACTTCAATTACCTGATTACTTACTATTATAAAGTCATAGTAATGAAGATATTGTGGCACTGGCATAAGGCTCAACACATAAACCAATGTATCAGGAGTGAGAGAACAGAAATAGATCCACACTTAAACAGTCATTTGATTTTAGACAAAGATACTGAAGTAATCTATCAGAGGAAGGAAGTTTTTTCAACAAATGGTGATGTAACAAATAGATATCCATATGGGAAAAAAAAAAACCTTGACTCATAACTCACATTAATACAAAAATTAGAGATGGATCAAAGGTGAAAGCAAAAATTTTTAAGCTACTAGAAGAAAACATAGGAGAATATCTTCATGATTGAAGGTAGACAAAGATTTCTTAGGATCCATAAAAATAATTGGTAAATTACCCTTCATCAAAATTAAAATCTTACCAAAAGACATTATTAAGAAAATAAACAGGCAAGACACAAACTGAGAGAAAATATTAAAAAATAATACCTGACAAATGACTTATATCCAGCATACATAAAGAACTCCTACAACTCAGTAATAAAGAGAAATAATCCAATTGAAAAATAAACAGGCAAAAGATCTAAACAAAAACTTCAAAAAGGAAGATACACTAATGACCGATAAGCACATGAAAAGGTGCTGATCATTAGTTATTAGGAAAATATAAATTAATACCACAGATATGCCACTATATACATACCAGAATAGGTAAAATCTGAAAGACTGACAATAATAAATGTTCATGAGGATGTGGAGTAACTATTACAGAATTCTCATGTATTGTTGATAAGAGTATTAAATGGAACTCTGGGAAAAGGTCTGGTAGTTTATCATAAAATTAAATGTATACCTACCTACTCAACCCAGCAATTCCATAACTTAGGTATTAATATTTACCCAAGAGGAAAAAAGAAACCATATATCCATAAAATGACTTGTATAAGCATGTTCATAGCAGCTTTATTTAGAATTGCCAAAAATCAGAAACAGCCCAGGTGTCCATCAACAGGAGAATGGATAAATAAATAAAGCTTTCTAGTGGCCTGCTTTCACTTCTGTACCCTTCTAGTATATTATAAAATAACAGCCAGGTTGCCATTTTAAAATATAAATTATATATTACTCCCCTCCTAACATCTTGCTGTAGTTGGAAAAAAGTCCCAACTCTTACCACGTCTACAAGGTTCTAAGATCTACCTCACTTACCTCATCTCCCACCACTTTCCCCGAAAGCCTTCCTTCTACATCTCAAAAACGATAAACTCCTTCCATTTTCAAGGCTTGCACTTGCTGTTCCTCTATCTGGGAAGCTCTGTATCCAGAATTTACATGCCTTTTTCCCATTATTCTGGCCTTAGTTCAAATTTCTCCTCCCAAACCATCCCTAGTTGCCTAACTAAAGAAGCTTTCTTTTCCCCCAAACAATCTCTATCCTATTACCCTTTCTTATTTTTTCATTGCATATATCATGAAATGAAATTACCTTTTGACATTTACATGCTTATTGTTTTCCTCCTAGTGTTCAGAGAAGATGAGGTCTCTGAGCACAGAAACTACGTCTTGTTGACCAATAACTTCCCCAGTACCTACAAGAATTCCAGACACATAGTAGGCACTCAATAAATACATGTTGACTAGTTACTGGCATACTCAGGGTTGTCTTCAAACGTTAACACAATTTTGGGACCAATAAACAGTGACATAATTTATATCTTTCTTTCTTTCAAAGACTTAATATAGATATTTGAAAAACTCAAGGAATTTATATTTTATTTCTTAATACCAGCTCAGGTAATTTTCTTTGAGTATACATATTTGCACATTGGGTCTGCCTATATTTGACTTGCAAATCAGGATCCTGTCTACTTCATCAGCTAAACTGTAGACTTTATTTACTCTAATAAAGTATCACAAATATAGCTATTTTTAAAAGTGCGCAAAATTTACCAACTAGCAGCTTAGCACGTACCTACTGTGATGTTACCCATCTTGCTTTCTAATGTTATATTACCTGTAAAAGAGAGAAAAAGAAAAGATAATTTTATATATTAGGGATAATCTAGAAATGAACTGTGTTATATGGAACCCTAAAACATGGTTGGCTATCTACAATGTTATTTAATAACTGTTATTATTGTTGGCAATTTTTCTCAATATCACAACTCCGGAGATTTAGTTGCAGTTTTGAAGCAACTAGATTTAACCAACTATGCATACCTTCTTCCTCTATTCCCAAATCTTAAACTTTTATAGCACAACTATAAAACAAACCACGATACTTGAAACACAGAGGAAAAATGATACTTCTAAAACCCGTAAATGAAAAAAATTACTCAAATGTACTCACTAGAAATTTTCAACCTAAACATCGATATACATATCAGACCACATAAAGCCAAGTTTTGAACCAAGTAACACTTTAAATAGTGTATGGAAAAAATAATTACTTTTATTTTTCAGTTCATTTGCCATGTCTGTCTGTTAGATTAAAGTAGTTTCTGGGCCAAGAGTTAAAGTTGTTTGGGGTAGGAATAATGAATGTATGGGATATAATGAACAAAAAAAGAGCTTCAAAGGTTTCCCTCTTTCAATGAAAATATATTTTCCAGAACAAGTATGAGATATTACAACCATTCTTCCCAGTCCCCTTCCTCTAATACCACAACTAGTAGGATTTTTCTTCATATGTGTGTTTGTATGTGTAAGTATTCCTGGAGTTGGGAACTCATATTTATTCCACCGAAATGTAAGCAATAATATTACCTTTTCTAAAATAATTCCAAAACTACACTAAAAAGTAAAGGAATAACTTTAGTCTCAGAAGTAATCTAGGATAAATAAACTGATTTATCTTATTTCATATATCTTATAAATACTGACGTACGAATATCTGGGAAAAAGCAAAAAAGGCACTTGATTCATTTGCCTGATTGCAAAAATTCCTTTAAAGGTCTAACATTCCATCATACTTCATGTGAGTATATGAACAAGGGATACATGTATGTAGAAATAAAAACTTGGTTTGTATGGAAACTCATAAAATTATTTTCAAGTCTAAGTTACAAGGCTGTGAAGATCCCGTTAGCTGTGTTAAGTAAATATTATTTCATTGTTGTGTTCTGTATACTCTCATCCAATTTTCAAATGTGGTAAATATAGATTTACCATCACATGCAAATACTGGCCAATAAAGAAGACATTATATGGTCTGTAATAACTATGTGTGCTTATACTACTCTCAAGTTATGAAACTTTTCCACAAATCCCAGTATTTGAGAAAATATATAGTTTTTCTTAGTTTGCAACCTTTCATTCTGACATGGTCAGAGGAAAAAAAACAAGCAATCAGTTTAAAGATAAACATTGGTTTATTTTTCTTCACTAAAAGAAATATGATTGTGGTTAAAATAACACATACACTTTCATAATCCAAACAGGGCAATCAAATATTCTTAAAGGTTAAGTCCTTTTTTTTTTCTTTTTTGGAGGGGAGGAATGTAGGAAGGGAGGTACTAAATTCCAAGACTATAGTGATGAATAAAACATGATCCTTGCTCTTTAGGAGTTTATAATGAGGAAAGAATTTCTGGGTCAATGGAAAGCCAGAGATGAGGTGAGGATGCTTTAGCTGAGTACTGAAAGATTACTAAAAGTCAATGAGATTTTTTAAAAGCTGGGAACAGCATTTCAGGCAGAATATAAACAGCATGATCTACTTGATCAAGGGCTCTCATCAAAGACTCAGAAGTATAAAACAGGTAAGAATGTGTACAGGAAAAAGTAAGAGATTGTATAATTCTGGAAGACAAACCATAGGATCAGAAGAGGGAATGGTTAGGCAGGTCACTGAAGCAGTAGAAAAGGGTTTGAGTAAGAGAATGACATGTTCAACATGCATTTCTAATAGACTATGATAGCTACAATGAGGAGGATGGAAAACCTACACTGTCTGCACCACAAACAAAGCTGTAATTCCTTTTTAGTATTTCGTATAAAGAAGTTTTACGTGTCTAGATTCAACATCAAGTATCAAAATGATAATCAAACCAAAATTTCACAATAGACCTAAGAATAAATACTAGAATTTCAGTAAAGTATTTTCATGAACTTCATGAAAAGGTCTATTTAATCTGATAAAATCTTCTTCCTTTTAAAATTTAATAGTATTTCTGACTTTTAAGTTCATGAGGCAGATTTATAAATTCACCAGTGACTAAAAGTCCTTCTTAAAGCAAATTGGGACATTTCTTTGTGAAATTCTGAGTGCTATCAAAGTTATCACCTGTGTTTGTATAGTTAATGTAAATTTTACTTCTGTGAAAATTTCTAAAATCCAAAAGTAGTTATTTAAGGAAAAGTTTAAGCATGTACATATTGTCCAATCTTTTCGGAACAAAGGACTTTTGAAGTACAGAGAAAATGAGAGAACTAATACTTAGCAATTTTTCTATAAGATATGTTCCCAAAGAACCTAAAATAAGACTCTAAGTTACCTAAGGAATCTAAATATTTAAAATATGTTTTACTCATTAATCATTTATTCCAAATAACATAAGTTTAAAAATTCACTAAAACAACTATCATGGATACTCCTACATATTAACCTAATCAATCTGCTTAAATTATATGCTATAAATAAAGCCAATCCCAGTAAACCATTTTAAGGAAGTTTTTCTTTGTCTCTAAAAGAGCCAGGAAACTAAATTTATATTTTGAAAATATATTTAGTAGAATACATACAAATACATGTATACATGTATAGAATTCTTTAAAAAGCATAAATATTCAAATATTATAATGTAATAAAATATGCTTCACATAGAACCAAATTTAATTTTTGATTATTTAGAAGGAAATCAAGATAGTAAACTGTCATAAAATTTTATATCTAAACACAAACTATCCAAATACCTATTCTCCCCACTGGATTCCCAGTGCCAGAACACTGATCAATGAATAAACTAGTTTATTTTGTATTACAAGGCACACATACTTAATAGATGTGATTCAACCAACTTTACAAATAGTAAATATGACTAGTCAATTAGCATACTCATTTTTGTATCTAGAAAATATAATTAGCTATACTTAAAAATCCCATTTGAAAAAAACATTTAGGATAGATTTTTATCTTCTCCACACATAGGAATCAATTTGCAAGGCCAGGAAAGGTATATTGCTCCTTTCATTATTCTTTTCCTCATTCATAAGCACCCTCTAAGTACTCAACACTAATATGTTAGATGTTGGTTTGCCATCAGGGTATATAAACAAATAGAAAATACAGACAAGAAATAAATTTCATGCTCTCTCTTCCTTTCATGGATGCCTTAGAAGCCATATACTTAAGATAGCAACATTGCTTTTGTGGAAGGAGTGAATGCCTGAATGCCACCATGGAGCTGAGCATGAATACTGTACAGAACATATGCATTTTGTGTCAGATGTCATAAGGCATAAAAAATAGTCCTGAAACTCAAGAAGTTTACAATATAGAACATAGCTGAAGCAGTGCATCTGTGTTATAGTGTTGTCTGCCTAGAGGAAACATCTCTAGAGTGATCCAGGAAGCCCTCAAGGCAATGATGGAATTTGCGGTTGCAATCAAGAAGTTCATCATGGCTATGTACACAAAGTTGTTTGAGCACTGTTTAAAAACATCTCCTAGAAAGTCAAGAAACCAGGATCAAACCCTTGCTATTCCACTGATTAACTTGCAACTGAGAGTAAACAATTAGACATTTCTTGTCTTCCTCATCTGTAAACAGCCAATTGTTCATTAAATGAAAGGGGCTGGCCAATTTAGGCACTCAATACATGTTTGCTTTCAAACAACCACCCACCCACCTATTGGCACAAGGGCTCCAAACTTATATACCTAGTAAAATCTACCACAAAGACAGTTATTGAATTATATTTATGTAAAAATGTTTTTTTATAACATTTATATGTTGGATTTTTTTCAGCTCTACCTGGGGAAAAAAAAAAAGAAGCCAAACTAAATAAATCCTGAACAAGTAGGCCTTAGAATGCATATATTCTCAAAGTTTGTTTTCTGTCAGTCAGGTACTTAGAAGTAGCAGCAGATTTTCCCCTATAAACATGTTTCAAGATCCCCAAGCCAGCTTGTTTAAATATAACCAAAATATATACCTAATTTGTGTTATATAACCATCAGCATTTAGAACAAAGAATTCACTGAAATATATACTCAGAGTTCCAGCTTGGGAGGATCCCTGGGAGACATTACTTCCTACTAAAATCCCAATAGCTAGAACATAGGAACTTACTTTCACCAGTTGTGACTCTAATCTTCTCACCTACCAGGTTGTGGGACTAAAATATTGCTTGCTCTTCTATACCCATCCTATACGCCTAAACTCCAAACTCCAATAGCATGTTCACATAATCCCTTAGGACAAGGATGGAAATAGAGGTGATACGGGAGAGGGACACAAGGCACTTACGCTTGTCTGAAGCGTCATTTAAAAAATAGTCAAGGCACTGGGGTGTGACTAGTAATGAAGAGGGGTTTCCTTTCTTATTTCTCTCTTGTACATACCAAAAAACCAAAGCAGAGTGAGGGCCAAAGATTAGGTGGGGAAAGCAGGGCTGAACAACATGTAAGCTTTTTAACAGTTACTTTGGTGAAAATAACTGTAATTTGAAACTGGATCAAATTTTCCCTTCCCCTATTCCTTCTCACTGCTGTACTAGTATTACAAAAGGAGCTGTGAGAAATAGCTAAAGGAGTGCATGGCGCCGAGGCAGGGTGATAACGTACAATTGGAAATAAGGTGGGAGGTAGCATCCCAATGGGGATAGTAGTGACTGAGAAGAGAAGGAAGAAAGGACATTCAATCTTTCTACTATACTGTGAGTTCTTTAAGGATAGGTTTCATCTCCTGCCCAACTTTACACTCTTGGTGCCTGGAAATCCAGCACATAGTAGGTGGTTAATAAATGTGTTAATGAATAAATAAATACAACCGTAGTGGATGCTGTAATTGCTCATTCCAGACCCCCCTTCACAACTGAAGGGTTTATTTTCCTAGCTATTGGAACTACTGCTGCCAGACAGCCCTCAGCTGTCAGCTCTCTTTGGGAATTGCATCAGCTGAAGAGAGCCACGTTGGCCCAAGATCACACTCCTTCCTGAGGCAGCTTGCATCTAATGATTGGGGATATGAAGGTCCAGTTCCCCTCACCCCAACTTGAGACAACTCTGAGGGACCATTCCGGCTTTAGAGCTCCCTGTTGGGTTTGTTGAAACTGCATCACAGTCCAACTACTCCCATGGAAATTGGGCTTCCTTCCTACACATGGCACTGGTCCCAAGATGCCTCCCTAGGAAATTTGCTGCACTCTAATTTCTATCTTAGAGCATCTGCTTTCAGGGAAACCCAACCTGAAACAATAGTCCAAAAGAAGACCTAAGTTGTTTAAACCAGCTGGGAAAGGCATTTGACTTCATAGTGAAGGTCAGTAAACATTAAAAGGCTTTACAAAGGCTAAGGAATTAAGTCTTTTATCTCTAGCAATTTGTTTCCACTTCAGCTACTTTAAATAACAGACACAGATTACTTTGAGACTGCCTCAAAAAAGTACATCTGTTTTACTGTCATGTACACAATTAATGATAAACTGTACCAAATTCAATTCTTGTCTAATTTAAAGCAAAAAAATTAATTAATGGATTTAGTGTAAACATGGTATAAAGCACTGCAGAAAACGGAGCTGCTTTTCCCATGGATGTTAATCAACATCTGACTTGATAAGGAATTGTTTTTCCACTAAAAGCTACTAAATATATTAAGTATAGTTTTTTATCATGATTACCATAGTTAGAAATGCAATTCTTATATAAAAGTCATTTTTAAAATATGAAGAGTTGCAAATTACCAGATCTACTTCATGTACAACTGAATAGAAATTAAATAAGTGAATATGTTACAAAACCATTTCCTTTGTCTAGATACAGCTCCACTTGTATTCAAGCTATTTTGGGCTCAAATAATACCTTAACCTTGCAAGAATGGTTGAGGTTTAACCATTAATTTGAGGCTCAAGAATTATTAGAAGAATATAAGTACTTTTTTAAAGAATCCTTTTTAAAGCAGAAGACAACTTACCAGTTTGCTACACAGCATGGCTAGCACTAACCATGCTTTCTAATACCACCTAGTTCACGTTCACTAATAAAATTTGGGAGGCTTGCCAAAGTATATAGATACCAACATTCAGCTTTACTATAGAAGTGAAATGAGTGGACTATATATGGAAAAAGTCTAAGTCTATACCTCCTGGAAGATAGCCCAAAAGGCATTTAGCAGCTGTGTATATACTGTACTTTTCGCCAGGATAAGTGATTCTTAATTCTATCTGTATGTATTTCAGAAAACATACCTGGATTTGAATCATCTGCTCTGTGGAAATTTAAGAAGCAGGCTGAGTGACACTGAACACCAGCATGGTTTTTGCCATATTACCTCACCATTGTACTCTCTTCTTTTCTTTCAATAATACAAACATTAACTGTGTAGTATTACTTGTGTTCAGAGACATGTTTTAGAACTCACAAGAGGATATTTGATCAAAGAAAACTAAAAAACATGATCCTGAGAAAAGCTGGTGCCAGTACAAATGCACACAAAGCATTTTAACCAAAATTAGTATCACTGAGTTGCTATAATTAGATTCCACCCAAATGTTTCATTAATTTAACTCTTAGCTTTCCTAGCATAACATAAAATGCAACCACTCAGAACCTATCTTTACCTAACACTGCTTTTATTTCATTTTCTGCATATATTTCCTTGCTATTTGTTTCCTGTTATAAGGAAATGCATTAAAAAACCAGAATAACTATTAGCTTCATATATAACAGCATAATCTTCAATCTCTTGCCAAAATAAAATTAAATTAGTTTATGAGTCATTTTATTTTTATAGTTTTTGTAAAAAGATGGTTAGCCGGCAATTAATTATTTAGAAGGCCAGTTTCCTGATCCTTTTTCAACTACAGAGAAAGAGCCATCTTTTAAAATTTATGCTATGTGGAAAGTCTGAGATATATTAGGACTTTGTCAGCTTACCATGAATACTTCCTAATGTAATATCCCCAGCAGCAGAAGATAGAAATGACGATTCTGTATAAAGATACTTGGCTTTCAGCAAACCATCTTCAGTAGATATATTAACAGAACTTCCCTGCAGTTTATCTACAGTCACAGTCTAGTAAGAGAAAGACTCGAATCAGTTCATTATAAAACAAAGACTGGTAAAAAGCCAAAATGATACCTATGGAATTAGTGGGTAATGACATAAAGTTACTACCTAGTACACAATCACTTTACTGACTCTTATTCCCTAACTCTAATTACAAGATTGTGAGCAATAGTGCATTCTTTGTACAATAGAATGTGGAATAGACCCAATATATCCTTCCATTTATTTAGGTCTTGTTTGATTTCTCTTAATAATGTTTGATATTTTCCTTGTAAAATTATTCATCTTTTGTCAGATTTATTCCTATTTGATATATTTAAGTGCTATTATACAGGTATCTTTATAAATTTCATCTTATCTTCATTGACGTTTGTATTTGATCTTAATCCAACAACCTTACTCAACTTACTAATTCTAATAATTTATCTGTATTTTAAAAAATTCTACATGCATACATATTGTCTACAGTGACAGTTTCGTTTCCTCCCTTCCCATCCTTATGTTAATACTTTTTTTTTCCCCCCCTGCTTTTTCTTTCTTTTTCTTGCTTCAACCACCTGGTTCAGGCCTCTAATTCAATGCTGAAAAACAGCTAATGGAAGTGATGGATAGCAGGCATCCTTACCTTATTCCTGTTCTCAGAAGGAAAGCTTACACCATTTCATTGAGCATGAAGATATAAGTATCTTTTAGATACCTTTTATCAGATTAAAGAGGTTCTCTTCTATTACAAATTCGTTTTATTTTTATTGCTATTTAAATCTTGAATGGGTTTGAATTTTAGCACATACTTTGTTGAGCTGTCATGATTTTTCTCCTTGAGTATGTTAATGTAGTGAATATATTATTATTTCTAGAAGCTTTCCCCTTTACATTTAGTAAGGCAGTAGCTTTCTGTTGAACAAAATGGAAGGAATTTTATATTTATCCTTAAGCTTCTCTAACAAAATTCAATATCTATTTAGGTATATAATAGATAGATAATAGGTATCAAATATTGTTCACAATGTAAAATGTGTAATAGATAATAGGTCTCATATATTGTTCACAACGTAAAATGAAGCTATCTAGTTAAGGATTCCAATCATCTTTATAGTATTTTAAACAAATGTTTTACAAGCATAAAGTGAGTGTAATATAAAATTGTTGACATAAACAATCACCAGGAAGGCTTGCCACGGTTTTGTCTGGGGACAACTTCAAGTATCAAATAATATCCTGGGGTGTTTAAAGTAATAACATCACTGTTTTTCAACCACTGGCATCAGTATCACCCACTCCAAATGTGTTCTTCAAAAATGGTTGAGTTCAAGATGTTATCTAATAAGAATTGAGTTTCGAGAATACTAAAATATTAGAAGACAAAAGTATAAAAAGAGAAAGAAAAGTACCCAGATGTTCTTATGGGAAGCAAATAAGAATTACTTTCCCTTCTGGATTTGAAGTATGTAACTCTCTTTTTGTTTCTTATCTATTGAAGTTTTCTTTTAAGCTAATTATAAATTCATGGGAATTTTTTTACTTTAAATCTAGTTTCAATAAATCTGTCAAAGAAAGACAGATATTTTACCTATATTCATATTTGTGAAAGTACAAATGTTTTGCCTTCCTCAGCTTTATAGTAAAGGTATAAAATTCATGAAAAAATATTATCCTTTACTACAAAATTTCTTTGTGAAAAGTTGCTTTCTGCTCATGGTTTCAAATTCTCCAAGTATTTCCATAAACAGGCAAGAAAGTAAGAATACCCTAGCCTTTCATAGATAGCGAGGCTGTTTTAAGGAACACCAAAAGATAAATATTTAAAGAATATTTGAAACTTAATTAAATTGGCAAAGGGGCACTTCTGATTAGACGCTCCCCATAACCAAATAAACCCATCAAGATACTCCTTATAAGTATCTGGAAAATACCAAAGGTTTACTTTGTTCATTAAACACTAAATATTTTATTCTCTAGGAAGCTAGAAAAATATCCTCCCTTGCCCCACCAAAACAAATGAAAGCAAGTGAAACCACAACACCCTCCCCGCCCCCCGACACAATATAGTTACTTTAACCAATCATTCCATTAAATTAATTTCAAAGAAATTCAAAATTCACTAATAGCCACATATAATGCACTATATCAGACTCTAACTAACAATTAAACTTAGGATACCACAGTTTACAGGAAAATACTGGGACTTTGATTTACAGTCCTTAATGCTAATGGGAAAAAAGCATCATAAATAAACTCTCTAAACTGTATACTTGCTTATTAACAGAAGTAGCTACTTAAAGAAAGAACAAAAAGTAGATCCAAAAATCAACACCAATTTATAGCATTGCTATAAATTGATTTTTCTTTTCTACATAAAAGGAAAATTTTTCATAAATTTAGTTATTATAAATATTTACATTATATGTACTTCTTAAAAATAATGAAAATCAAGTTTTATGGAAGTACTGTGGCTTTGTAGCCCAGACTAAAAAAGAGAGGAAAACTGAAAACTATGTAATTAATTCACCAAAAAGTCAGATGAAATGGGTTTCTATATCCTCTTCTAAGTTATAAGACTAAATTTAAGATACTGAAATTAATGATAGAATTTAAAAACAGCTACGTAAATAACAATGCTCATTTGATTCTCACAATCTCGTTGAGTAGACAAAACAAATACTACCATCTCTGTTTCTGAATACTGAAACTGAGTCTTCAAGGAAGTTAACTGGTAGATCTAGAACTGGCCAAGTTATCTTTCCTGTGATTCCTTTACCTTTATCATCATCATCACAGTAAGTATTATGTTAAAGTTAGCTATGTGCCAGACACTGTAAGTATTTTACCTGTATTAAATCATTTACCTGATTTAACTCATTTATAACAGCCCTCTGAGTTAGATTCATTACTATTATCCCATTTTCCAAAAAACAGACACACAGAGGTTAAGTAACTTGTCTGAAGTTACAGAGGTGTTAGTAAATTGCCGAGCCAGGATTCAAACACAGGTAGTTTGGTTCTCAATTCTGTGCTCTTAAGCAATTCATTATCCTGCCTCTCAAATATTCAAAGCACATTCCTATGAAAGTTATATATTAAAAGTTAACAGATTCCATAAGTATTTAATGTTTTTTAATAATCACAAACTTAGAAATAGGCATTAAAAATTAACACTATATATAATAAAAACAGAAAAAACATCTAGACTGATTCTTTAGTACATCACAAAACTCAATCAGGCAAGAAATAAAATAATGTAATAAAAAGTAGGAATAAATGAATATTCAATAAACCATAAAAGTTGGAATAAATAAATAACTAATGAGAGGAAACAGTGGCCAAAATATTCAAAATAGCAAATAATTGAGAGATGATTTAAATTCTTTCATACTTATATATGAATGTAAATACATAATATGCTGGCAACTTAGGTCATTTCAAGTAACATTAGCCATCATCTAAAGAACTGAGGTTGAAGGTGCTACAAACTTATCCAATTTTCCTCTTGTACCTATAAGACCACAGCTATCTGAGAAGTGAAACTAAATGCCATCTCAAAACAGCTGCCGCATAAGGCCACATGGTGTCTTTCAACATTTTCCTAGTTTAATTTAAAGGGTATATTGAAATGTTTGGGTTTCAATAGCCTCCCATAGGTTCTAAGAGAAAGGTGATAGAAAATAAAAGTGGTAACTGTAGAAACAATTAGTGTTATAATCCACTTTGTTTAATTATGCCAACAATAATTTACCTAGAAGATATGTTCACAACTCCTCCCCACCAATTATCTGAGACTAAAGCTGACTATAGAATTTAGCAAATTTATTTTAAAAGACCCTGGCAAATTGCATAAGCGTAAACTAAAAGGAGACTTAGATTTTCTCAAAGATTTAAAATATTACTGATCACATTAAAAAAACTGACAATTTAGACTTCCAAAATTATACCCTTACTCTTAATACTATGCTAAATCACAGAAAGCAACAAAACAAGTTGCTTAAAAAATACAAACTATCGTCCCACAACTACTAAAATCCTGACAGCTACTTAAAACAAAACAAAAAAAAAACAAAACCAAACTTTTAGAGAGCAGCAAATTATCTAATGGTGCCACCTTGTGGAAAATACTGAAGAAAGCAGAGTTTTGAAACTTACCCTCAATTCGCCTAAGGGCGAAATAGCAAGTCTTAGAAAATACTCAGATCAACCTAACCCATAAGAAAAATCCAATCCAGATACTGGTGATATTACTTAATGACCTATTTTAATCTATGATCATAAAAATAAAAATCTCTTTGGAACTAAAATTAAACAGCAAGCTTTTAACTATTTATTGATTACAGATTAGGAACTAAATAACTGTCAAAAGTATTAAACTACAAACTAAAACTTAAATTGTATAATATTTAATCACCTCAATTTCAAATTTGAATTTACTAATGAACTACCATGTATTAAAAAGGGAATGTTACACCACAAACTTTGTAGAACCTCTCCACTCTGTGAGCCAAATGGAAGCAAAATTATAATTACTAAAATAAGCAAGTTTCAATCTTACACTTTTATCTGATGCATGAATATCTATATTTCCATAAACTGTTCCCAGACAGATCACTTTGCCTCCTTTTGTCTGAACATGTAATTTTTGACCCTGAAAGATAAATACAAAAATACATATGGAGAAAAAGAATAAGTTTGACTTACACTAATGAAACATTTTGAACATTGCTTTATTAATATTAATAGTAATAATGCAGCAAAAGAAATGAAATAGAAACTCACTATTTGGAATAATGACATCAACTAGGAAAAAAAGTCAACAGCTGTTAAAAGGATTAAATAAGCCACCTGGACTCAAAGGGAAAAAGAAGAGCAGCTTGGGTCTTCCAGTAGCTTCACTGAAAAAAGGCTTGGGAATCAAAGACTATGACCAGCTGACAAAATATTAATGATGATGAGGATGACAACAATAGTCAGTTACTATCCATCATTATTAATATTCATCATTACTATTAATAATAACAGTAATAGTTATCACTTACTTGGCATTTTCTCTGCACCAGATGCAATGTTACCTACTTTACATGAACTATCATTTAATCCTCACAACAACCCAGAGAGATGACTATTACATTTTTCCCATTTTACAAAGGAAGAAAACCAAGACTTGGAAAGGTTAAATAACTTTATTAGGGTGACACAGTTAAAAAAACAACAAAATCTAAACTAACAATTAGAATCAAGCTCTGTATGATTCCAAAATCTGCACTTCCACACTCTTAAGGCTGGAGTAGTCTGAAGGCTAGAATACACTTATGCTAACAGCCCACTGTTAAACCTTCTAGCATGACATACCTCAGAAACTGGAACTAAATGAAAATGCCTCCAAGCACAGATAAAACAGCACTCACAAGCCAGTTAGCCTCCTCTGCCAGATTAAAGAAAAAAGTGTGTGTATGTGTGTGTGTGACTCGATTTTGTGCTTGGCAACTACATCAAACACTACTATTGGCCCACCAAAATCCATTTTTTTCCAAAGTAAAAGCAGTATAGCATGGCCCATGGTGAGACCACATTTTCCAGCTTCCCTTGCCTCTTAGGTATTGTTAAATTTTTACCAATAGATAGTAAGCGGAAATGCAATGTGCCATTTCCAGGTTGGTGCTTTTGGAAGAATAGGCGTTCCTTCTCTGTGCTCTTGCTTCCCTTTCAACCAGGTGGATGTAGATTATAACAACGCTCCAAGAGACGGCAGAGACAGAACATGGAAGGAACCGAGAATCTCTGAAAGAAAAAGAGCCACCCACACACTTGGACACAAGTGAGAAATAAACTATAATTGTACATGAGCCATTAGATGTTTGATCCATTTTTCTGGAGTAGTATTTTCCCTTAACCATTACATATGTCTTCAGTTCTGCTATAATTATAAAGAGTTAAAGAACAGGTAAATAGCAGAAGTTACAGAGGAAGAAAAATAGCAAAAGCAAACTTACCAACATCATGACTAGCAACTGCAGAGAAATGTCTAAAAGGTAGGGAGACAAAAATTCAAAACAACCACATAGTTTCTGGTTGCTTTACTTAGAGGGAATATAGTAAAACCTTAAGTAAAATAGCCCAGGAATAAATTTCAAAAAATTTAGTGAAAAGAGCAAAATGAATCATTCTTTTAAAAAATCGGTATTATAGGCCAGGCACGGTGGCTAACACCTATAATCCTAGCAATCTGTGTGGCCAAGGCAGGAGGCTCACTTGAGGTCAGGAGTTTGAGACCAGCCTGAGCAAGAGCAAGACCCCATTTCTACAAAAAGTAGAAAAATTAGTCAGGTATGGTGGCACATGCTTGTAGTCCCAGCTACTCAGGAGGCAGAGGCAGGAGGATGGCTTGAGCCCAGGAGGTTGCAGTGAGCTATGAAGACATCACTGTACTCTAGCTGGGGCGACAACCATGAGAGACTCTGTCTCAAAAAAAAAAAATAAGTCTGTATTACAGCATAGTTAACTATTTCATGCCCATAGAGACATGACTCTGAAATCAAATTATATTTAATATACTCTTTATCAACCAAATAATTGATGAACTTTATAAAAGACTATCCCCAAAGCACCTGTTGTTTTAAATCAACCATTGTTAACCAAGCTTACATGAATTTCTAGAAAGTCTGTGAAACTTATAAAATTAAAAGCAAAATTTCCTATACATGTGCATTTTTTTCTTAAGGAGACCACCATCAGATTTTCCAAGAGGTCTAAGGTTCAAAAACATTAAGAGCTACTGTTATAATTTAAAGCTCATCTAATTCCCCAAAAAAACGTGAAGTGGATTAGAAAATTTTTAAAAATATAAAACCAAACAGTTAAAATAAATGTTTAAATAAATCAGAAATTATTTAGAAAAGAAAATTATTATACTGCGTTTAAAAAAATGCAAATGTGTGACATTCAATTAGTTAAGGGTCTGTTGCCTAAAAACCTTACTTACCTTACTCCCTAAGGATACTGAATAAATGTGGTATTGCCATGTTTTGCTTGAACAATAAAGAAAGGTGAAAGAGCATGAGCTTGGAAATCAGGAGACCCAAAGTCAAATCCCAGCTCAATTTTTTTAGCTGTGTGAACTCAAGTGAGTTCCTCAATTGGTGCCTCCTAGCTTCTTACTTGATAAAATGGAGATAATTCAAGGATTAAATGAAGGCTTAGCTTGGATTCCTGGTACATCATAAGAACCCATTAACAGTAGTTGTTATTATTGCTACAAAAATTTTATTACATAGATCGATTACATTTCAAGTCCTTAAAATAAGTGAAAGAGAAACTTATATCAACAGGTCATCACTAATTCAAGGTAATGATATTGCACCATATGTAAAACTTAAACCAGTTATTTTACCAAAGTGTTCTCATTTGTGAATTTATATCAGTTAAATCCTAAAATCTCAAGAATAATTCTCTCAACCCTTGGTATACCATTAGGATTGACTGGCCCAATTTTGTTCTTCAGTTTCTTTTTTGAGCTATTTTATTTGTAAGGATTGGTATTTTATGATTTTTTTTCTTAGAAGTCTTTCAAAGAATGAATAGAAAATTTACTGACTTTTAAAAAATCGAATAAAACTCATTCTGTCTTGAAATTACCGTATCAGTCCAGTGGACTCCTATAAATCTAAAATACATTATGGAATGTATTCTTATTATTCATATGTCATAACATTTTGCTATTTCATCATCATAGGAGTTATTCCATCATTATTCATCAATTATTCCCAACTATGCTAAAAAAAAAAAGACAAAAATCGTAGTAATAAGAAAATAGAAGAATGACGGACTTGCCTAGAATGGTGGTTCTAACTGGAGGTGATTGTCCCCCAGAGGACATTTGGCAATGTCTGGAGATGCGTTTTTCTTGTCCTAACTTAGGAGCATGCTACTGTCATCTAGAAGGTAGAGGCTGGAGATGGTGCTAATATCCTACACTGCACAGGACAGACCCCCCACAACAAAAAATTATCTGGTCCAAAATGTCAATAGTGCCAAGGTTGAAAAACCATTTTTTATTTTATGCCCATAATGGCAAAAAAGAAAACTGACCAAGAAAGATCTTTCAGAATTATCAGATGAATCAAAATATGAATACAAAGAGACAGGGAGTAGTACACTAGATTCTAATTTTGTTGTGAAATTGGAAATCTCAAACTCTGAGTCTTCATAGGATAATATTCTAAATTAATTTTCTGAAACTTAAGCATCAATGATTGAACAAAATATTTCTAAGGACAAAAAGGAACTATGGTATTCTCATCCAGTTAGTCAGTCAACATGAAGACCTCATTAAACTATCGTCTACAATAAGAACCTAAATCGACCTATTTTGCTAAAAGGACGTGTAACAGTATTCCTAACCTTTTATGATGTCTGTGCAACTAAATTTATTTGAAATGATTCAATTAGTGTTTATAAATCTAAAAATGAAAATGCTTTGCAATTATGAAGCAAAGATGACAGACTTCAACAAAATCACATGCTATCAAAGTTCATAAAAGTATTGTGTTTTGACTATGCAAATGCAAGAAGTACTAGGAGGAACAATAAGCTAGAACCTATCAAAGACATATTTCAAATCATGTATAGCTGAGACCAATCTAATTTTAAGAAAATTAAATATAAAAATGCTAATTACAAAACAAGATGAACCATTTGTTGTTTTGCACAAATAGCTCTATTTAGTCCTTAAGTAATGAGCTACCTGGTACATTAAAAATGTAATTAAAGTAACCTAATATTTTAAGCACAATTATAGTACATAAAGACTTTCCCTTATTCTTTAACATATGGAAGAAAATAATTTGTAAAAACTAAAATTTGTTTAATAAAATCTCAGAATACCATGAATATGCTATTAGTTTCACTGTACACTTTGAAATGAAATCTAAAAGAAATATGAGGTGAAAACTTCAAAGCTGCTACAACCTTTGTAATTGCAAACCAGAACAGATTTCAAGGCAAAATTTTGGCAAAGAATTGCTGAGAGATGAATAAATGATAATATTTTGAAAAATAGAATAATCTCTCTAGTTTGATACTACAGTTCATAGTTTAAGGGTTTAAAAAATTATATTGAGACAAAATTAGAAAAATGCTTATACCTTAACAGACTGCAAGATGCTGGTGCCCTGCTCAGTTTCAATTTTGCAATCATCACACTCAATATTTTGAACTTTCACACAGCCAGACCCTGATGACTTGATATTCAAACCTAGAAGTGAAAAAAGAAAAAACAAGTTAGTACTACAGTAAATGAGCTCCAAAGCATTTTAGCACACCCTAGAAATCCAGCTCCTCAGTTATGTCCAGAATATTTCTGAATCCTGGAAAGAGCATAGTTGTCAACAGTCTCTCTCTAAATGTAAGGGGTATCCACCATGGCAACAGGACCAAATGCAATGGCCTGTCTGCCAGTTTTTAGAAACAGAGCAGTTATTTCTGTTGGCCTATATCATCTAAAGAGAGAAAATAACATAGAAGGAAATAAAAGAGGCAAGAGATTGCAATTCTTACAGGTACTCCTGGGGAAGATCATGGAAGCTTCTTCTCCAGTATATATGACCATGATTTAAGTCTTCAAATCCTACCTCTAACCTTTCATAACTAAATAATGAAAATATGACCATGCAGTTATATCACAAGGTATTTGAAGTAATTTAAAAAAATGGAAACAACTTTGAATAACCTAATAACAAATACTATTAAAACCACAAGATTGTAAGTAAACAATAGTGGCATATGAAGAAAGTTTGGAAAAATAAGGAATCACAGATGCCATCTGTGGCTGTCAATTTAAGGTGTAACCTTAGGCATCTCCGTATACAAAAAAGATTTAAAACATTGACATTTAATGCCTAATTCACATAAAGGGGCAGCATTGGTAGATATGGAGAGAAGGAAACAGATTCTAAAGATACTTTATCCTTACTAGGTAGGTAGAGAAGTTAAGGCTAGACACTGAGTGGTAGTTAATGCTACTGTCACCCATTCACTGAAACAGGTAATAGACAAACTGGAGAAACAAGTATGAAGAAAATTGAGTTATGTTGATTTGAGGGGCCTGTGGAATAAACGCATGGAAACAGTAAATTGGAAATGGAGTTTTGGCTCTAAAAAGAGAAAGCAAAAAATAATGAAATCACCAGCAAAGATAGTATCCATTTTCATCTGTGCTGCCATCAACTTTGCTTAGCTCTACTTCATCACAGTACTCAGCCTGTTTTGTACTATTGGTAAATCTTCCTCTCCATGCCAGACTGTTACATTTTGAGAGCAGGGTCTCATTCACCTAGGCTACTTAAAAGTTGAGAAGCAATAAAGCATAGTGGTTGAACGGACTCCAGTCAGTTTAAATCCTAGCTCCAACACTTTATACCTAACAGAGAGTAGGCATATATTCTTTGATCTACCCCCACCAGAATGTAAGTTTCATGAAGCCATTTTTTTCTATTTGTTCATCCACAATATTTATTTTATGAAACTTTCTGTATCTCAATTCCCTCATCTGAAATGGTGACCATAACAGTACAATAGAGCCCCCTTATCTGCGGAGGATACGTTTCAAGATCCCCTACGGATGCTGGAAACCACGAATAGTACCGAACCCTACATACATTGTTTTTTCCTATATACACACCTACGATCAAGTTTAATTTATAAATTCGGCACAATAAGAGATTAACAATGACAACTAATAAATAGAACAATTATAACAATATGCTCTAATAAAAGTTATGTGAATGTGGTCTCTCTCACACAATAGATTGATATTTTCAGACTGTGGTGGATGCATGTAACAAACCAAGAAAGCAAAACTACACATAAGGGGGGACTACCGTGTCAACTTTATGGTGCAACTGTAAGGATTAGAAAAGATTATCTTAGAAATGTTACGTGTTATATTATGATCATCATCAGTATCACCCTTCAGCCCCAGGAAGAGCGAGAACCTGAAGAGCCCTTCCTAGAGAAGTGTGTATGTATACACAGCGGCTTGCATCTGTGAAGTAACATGGAACCCAAATACCTAGGAAACATACCTTTTTGTGGGCATTATTACTGAAATTTCCCAGGCAGTGTTACTATTTGTTATTCTTCAAAACTTGCTACTCATGGAGAACTTAGGCCACAAAGAATGGAAACATATCAGTAAGAAGCTGGGTACCTATTTGAAACCAAACACTTGACCAGGTTAGATACGGAACATCCTATCGACGTGGCTATTTTGGAACAGACTCCCACGCTGTGAGCTGGGGGAAATGTAGATGGATTGCCCTGTCATTGAACGGATTATCAAGAACCTCAATCTTGAAAAATAAGCCAGTTTGCTAATGACAACGTGACAAAGGAGAACACAAGGTGCTCCACAAATGTTATTTGCCTTGGATTATTCCAAATCATGTTTCCATTTGACGCATAAAATTCCTATAACTGCGAACCTAATTCTTAAATTCTGCTCGGAAACTCAGAGTAAAACAGAAAAAAAGAGGCGGCTTCCCAAAGGGACAAGTGTAAATCGGCTCAGAAAGCCAGGTTCAAAGGGCCCAATTAAAAGTGCACGTCCGCCAAATATAAGCAGTCCTCAGTGCAGCCCGGGAACTCAAACCCGTTTTAACGTCACTTCACTTGCCAAACTTCAGGGGCGCGTCCACCTCCACGGAGGCCTGGGGATCGATGGTGTCAGACACGATCGCCATCTCCTTCAGAGCCTCGTCGTACTTCACCTGCAGGCCGTCTAGGGCCCGCGCCCCGCCCTCCACGCCACACACCGCGACCAGCACGCGGTCGCCATCCGGGTAGGTGAGGGGGTCCAGGGGCCTCACGGCCAGGTGGCACGGGAGCCGCGCCCGCAGCCGACCGAACGGGCTCACCAGCAGCGTCCACTCCTTCAGAGTCCGGCGCGTCGGGCCAGGCGGAGGGACCTCGGCCTCCGAACCGGGCCAGCGCTCGCCCTCACCTGAGTGGTACGGCCTGGCCTGGCAAGCCTGACAAGTCCAGGGCCCGGCGCCGGCCCACACTCGGAGCTGACGGAGCCGGAGGCAGGCAGGCCCCCAGCTTAAGCAGGGCGCGAGCATGGCAGGCCCCTCTCGCCCTCACTCAGAACACCTTAGCCGCAGGGAGGGTCACTCGCCACAGCCAATCGACCTGGCCACTGTGCCACCTCAAGTCAAAAAGGAGACTTTGCGAGGGTTTACCGAAGCAAGAGCAAGCCCGCTCCCTCGGCTAGGCGACTTAAACCTCAGCCGCACAAACCTCAGGGGCAAGCTGGAATTTCAAAACTTTAAGAATCAACTCAGACCCAGACTCCTTGCCTACTCCCGCCCCTTTCGCTAAGGCCGAAGGGATAGGTAGTTCTAAAGGGGTCGGACGGCGAAGCGCGCTGCGTCCATAAACTACACATCCCAGGAGGCAGTGCGCAGGAGCGGCCCGGTACCGAAGCAGGTGTTAGACTGGGCGGGGAAAGGCGCGCGCCCTTTGCCTCAAGCCCATTGGCCATTGGAGGGGAGGAAAAAAAAAAAATCTACACGGGAGTCCAACTGGCCAATGGAAAGCGCGGAAAGGGCAAGATGGGTAACGCTGCGTGGTCACCTTGGATACCGAGGACGCGACTTCTTGTTTGGAGAGGGTGGAGCTTTGGAGTGAGACCCGGGAGGCCAAAACCCAAAGAGAGAAATAGGAGCCTAAATAAGGATCAGGACCAAGGCAAGGGGTAAGAAATTACGCTTTTAAAGATGAGAACTAGGTGCAAACTAGGAGTCTCCTCGATGGGTGGTTAGAACCAAGCTTCACTAAACTAGTGCGGGGGCCCCCTCGGATGGAGAATCTCTTGACAAGAAAGTAAAGAGCCAGATAGGGGTTTTTTGAGGGAACTCCCTCTTCAGTAGCAAATATAGGAATCTGGCTCCTTCCTGACCCTAAGTGACCTTATACCAGTCTTTGTACATCTTTGGGTTTTAATTGCTGGCTTTTAAAAGAAAGACACTACTACCTTCCTTACCTTGCCTCAAAGGGTTTTTGTAAGAATCAAATAAGAAAATGGATGGGAACGCAGTGTACATGATCTACAAAATTGCAATGTGCTGTATTTTTATTTCAATGTACTTAGCACTGATTCTATGTTACCAAGACATCAGAACTTGTTTTGAGAGCAGCATTGATCTCTTTGACGACAATGATCTTCAGTTTGGGGGCTAGAAAAAGATACAGAATAAGAGAAAATCAACATAGTGCAGTGGAAAGAGGGTGAAACAGGGCGTCAGGTTACTTTCCTGGCTCTGCCACTGGTTTATCTGTGTCACTTGGACCTGTTTCTTCAGTTTTAAGATGAAGAAGGATTGTACTACATGACTCTCTAAGGTCTCTTTTACCTTTTATATTTAATTATTCTATAGGCAATACAATAATGAAAAAGGAAAAAAAGATTTATTTCTCCTTTCCTGCCTGGTTTTCTCTCTGCCTTTCTGTGCCTCTACCTCTTCCTACAAATTATTCCCTATTTTTTTAACCAAAACACCTGCAAACAATGGCATTTCATAAAATGCAAGTGATGAAACTGAACGCCCTCAAAAATTCAAGCCCCTGGCCAAGTGCAATGACCAGAATTCCTGGGAGCTGTAGGGACAGAGAGACAGATAGACTGGGCTAAAGTCCTCAAGGGCTTAAGCCCCAAATTCCTTGCTAACCATTACCTTTTTAAAAATGCAGTGTTTTCTTAAGTTATCATTTCCTCTTTTCTGTTCTCGTGGTCCTTCATCCCTCCTTATTCTTCTTTCTTTAGTGAAGAAGGGCCCGCTGAATGAATACCAGTTTTATCCTTGGCTTTGTGTTTCATGTGGTCATAACTATTCAGACTAATCTTCAAGCTATTTTTTTTTTATGAAAACTCACAGGCATAACTTTGAAAAGAAATTTGAAAAAGGCGCTGGTATTAAGCAAGTTGAGAATGTACTCAAATTTGCTGTAAAAATGCTAGATATTTTTAGATTAAATATGAATCCTTAATAGATAATTCTGTTTCTAAGGTAATTTTTCCTTTTCTGAGACAAGCTAAGTTAAAGGAATTGGCAATTGAACCATAATTGTCTATGTTGCATAATCATTATTTTACTATATTTGAATAAACAAAACTGAATAAAATTGACTGAAAAATTACTTTTCTGATCATATGAGGTTGAAAATGGAGAAAATTGTTGTGTTAAGATTGATAGAAGACATTAAAAAGTTATAGACACTTCAAAACAGTCTAATGAGTATAAATCTGACAATAGTGACTAAAAAATATTGTCCCTTCCATCTGTATGACATTATAATTTTCAAAACATGCTCATGTGAATCATCTCACTGTATCCTCACAAAACACTCTCTGTTTAGCAGGGCAATTACTATTCTCCTTACATTATAGATGAGGAAACAGATTCAGAAACATTAAGATCAAGCAATTAGAAGGTCTGGCCCTCTTATCATTCTACAAAAAGGACCTTCTATTTTCCTGACCCCTTTGAAGAAAAAAAGAAATTATTCACTTCATAAATAGAGAATAATATTTATGTTTACTTATTTATACTTTACTTATAAGATATTTTTACCTGTTCAGTTTTAAAAAGCCATTTCTGTGGTGATGAATATATACTTCTGGTAGGAATATAAGTTAATACAAACTTTTTAGAGTTCAATTCAGCAATAAGCATGAAAAGGCTTAAAAACATGTTTATCTGTGACCCGGAAATTGTACTTTTTGGGATGTAAGCATAAAATTAGGGATATTCCAGGATTTTGTTTTACACGATTACTTATAATAATTTCATCAATTTAAATTCCCCCAGATAAAAGGGTATTACATAAATTAGTATACGTCTGGAATTTTTTTTTTTTTGAGACAAGGTCTCACTCTGTCACCAGGGCTAGAGTGCAGTGACATGATCATAGATCACTGCAACCTCAAATTCCTGGGCTCAAGCAATCCTCCCACCTTGGCCTCCCAAAGCTCTAAGATTACAGGCATGAGCCACCGTGCTCGGCCACATCTGGAATATTATACAACAATTTAAGCATTATACTTTTAAGATGAGTCAATGATATGGGAAATATTCCATAATAAGTGAAACGAGCAGCAAATACAAAAGTGTATGTATAGTATGATCCCAATTCTGTAATAATAATAAATTTAATATAAAATTACACTGCATAGAAACAATTCCAGAGGCATAGACAACACTTGATAAGAGTAGTTATCGTTAAGCAGTGAGATTATGAGTAGTTACTTCACTTTTTGTGCATTATCGATGGTGAACATATACTGCATTTATAATAATAATAAATTTTTAAAGCATTTTTTAGCATATATTGTTTTCTAAGACTAACTCTAATAATCAAATGGGTGAAGGATTTCTTGCCATGTAAATGTAAATGTCAATGTATATTTTATTTATTGATTTATGTTCAATAAATGAACAGCAGAGGGCATAAGAGAGTTTTCAGAAGAAAATGTAAACAAAACAAAGGATTCAGTAATTCAGTTTAAGTGAGGAAAGCTATAGGAATTTAATTTTCTGAATTATAAACTATTTAAAAAGAAATATATCTTATGACTTCTATTATTCTTATGAAATATTGAAAAACTCAATAACATAAACTAATAACACTGAGAAATATTTAATGAAAATGTAAGTAGTCCTATTTGAAATCTCTATGTGAAACTGCAAATAGACACAGTTTTATTTCTTTTTTTCTAATCTGTATGGCTTGCATTTCTTTTCTAAGATGCCCCTAAAATATTGAATTGGAGTGGTAAAAGCAGAAATCCTTGTCTTATTTGCAATATTATGGGGGAAAGCATTTGGTATTTCACCAGCAACTATGAAGTTAGCTGTAGTTCTTTTGTAGATGACCATTAGCAGATTAAAGGAGTTTAATTCCTAATTTTCTTAGACTTTTTATCATGAGCGAATGTTGTATTTTGTCAAATGTTTTTTCGGCATTTATTGAGATGATCATATGGTTTTTCTTCTTTAATTTATTTATGTGGTGTATTACAATGATTGATTTTCAAATGTTGAAGCACCTTTCATTCCCCGGATAAACTACATTTGATCATGTCATGTTATCTTGTTTATAAATTTCTAGATTCAATTTGCTAATATCTGTGAGGATTTTTCATTATATTTTCATGAGGGATATTGGTCTGAAGTATTCTTTTACGTTTTTTTCTGGTTTTGGTATCACAGTAAAATTTGGAGGCAAATGTTCCCTCTTTTATTTTCTGGAAGATTTGTAGAGAATTGATATTCTGCTTTTGTTTTATTTATCTCACTCAGAAGTCAATATCCTTTCTTTATCAACGTCTTTAATTTGTAAATCTTGAGCCTCTCCCTCTTCTTTCTCGTCTTTACGTCTGCAGCTCTTATTTAGATATATATTTGAACTTCTCATTTTGTAATCCACGTCTCTTAATTTGTGTTCATGTGATTTGTGCTGCTTCATCTTTTTTATTTCATTCTGGATGATTTCTTCAAATTTATCATATAATTCACTAATTCTTTCCTAATCTTTGCTAACCTAGTGTTTAATGTCTGCATTGAGTTTTTCATCCCAATGACTGTATTTTTGCTTTTAGAAGATTTAGTTTGTTCTTTTACAAATCACCTTTCTCTTATTTTAAACTGCCCTGTTTATATTTACTGTGGTTTCTTTACCTTCTCTTTTCGCTTTAATTAATTTAAACATTATGTAAAATTATTCTGTTATGTTCTGTTTTGGGGTTGCTCTTTCTCTGTTGTTGCATGAACACTCTCTCTCTCTCGTGGTGGTTTACTTCCTGTCATGGCTTGTAAATTTTTATTCATAGCTCATCTTCAGGAGAAGTTCTTTTTTGTGAAAATCCTTTAAATTCTGGATTATAGTAATGCCCCTCCAGAACAATTTTACATTTGCTTCAGTCAGAGCCCTACCAATTTCCATGGTCATGGGCCAGGTTTTCAATTTTTATTTATTTTCTCTTGTTTTTGCTTCACAGTTTTTGTACAAAGTAGTTCGTTCATACAAAAGTATGAATATAAAGTATTAATAAGATATAAAGAATAATAGTGAGAAAACACCTTGTGCCTAACACCCAGTTTAAGAAATAAGACACTGCCAATGAACTTGAATTTCCTTTTTTCTTTTTTCCTCCTTTATTTTCTGGCTTTCACCCAAAAGCAGACGAAACTGAGAACTGTGAAGAAGAAAGGGGGTCCTGCAACACAGAGGGCTCAGGGAAATCCCTTTTTCTTTTCCTTTTGCTCTCCCAAAGCCAGCTCCAAAACACAGATTTGCACTGCCACTGCCAGGCTATGAGGATACTGAAGATAAAAAAAACTGTCCTTCTAAATAGAGGAACTGGGAAAAGAATGTGGTAGAGAATCTTCATACTCTTCTCTTTTTCTTGCTGCGTTATCTTAAGGGCAGCCTCAACTACGTGGAACTCTACGTGGAATGACAGCATAAGGCAAAAACTAAGAGAACCCAATCTTTCTGGCCATAACGAAGGCGGTCTGTGAAAGCTGGAAAGTGTGGGGGGAAACCTCATATAGGAGAGAACTTGAGAAGGTGATCCCTAATTCTGTGTTCACACAAGTAACAGGTCAGCCCCACTCCTGCATAAACATGGGATACAGTAGTCCCTCCTTATCTTTGGTTTTGCTTTCTGAGGTTTCAGTTACTCACAGTCAACTGCAGTTGAAAAATATTAAATGGAAAATTCCAGAAATAAACATACATAAATTTTAAGTTGCACACTGTTCTGAGTAGCATGATGAAATCTTGCACTGTTCAAGCTCCATTTTGCCTGGGATGTGAATCATTCCTTTGTTCAGCATATCCACACTGTCTACACTACTTGCCTGATTGTCACTGAGAAGCCATCTTGGTTATCAGATCAAATGTCATGGTATCACTGTCATGGTATTGCAGTGCTGGTGTTCAAGTAACCCTTATATTACTTGATAATGGCCCCAACGCACAAGAGTAGTGATGCTGGCAATTGGAATATGCCAAAGAGATGCCATAAAGTGCCTCCTTTAAGTGAAAAGGTAAAAGTTTTCAACTTCATAAGGAAAGAAAAAAGTTGTATGCTGAGGTTGCTAAAATCTATGGTAAGAACAAATCTTCTATCTCTGAAATTGTGAAGAAGGAAAAATAAATTCATGCTGGTTTTGCTGTTGCACCTCTAACTGCAAAAGTTATTACCACGGTGCATGTATAGGCCACAGTCCATGTATCCTGAAACTGTGAATACAGGGTACTATGCACAGTTTCAGGCATCCACTGGGGGTCTTGAAAACTCATCCCACTCAGATAAGGAGGGACTACCCAGACAAGCATAGTTAAGTCTTTGAGAAATGAACTACAATAAAAACACCATCAAGGTTCCAGAACAACTTCTGAGTGTTGCATGTAATGTACAGACCCAAAGGCATAGCAAAGGCCTTGAAAACTAAATATTGGAATCACTGCCCCTGAAGGCATGTCAGAACTGGTGATCTGAGCCTAACCAGATTGACTGCTTACTAAAATAAACAAAAAAATCAATATCTCTAGAAGATGTTAACAGGACTCAGAGCTTCACAGCAGAATGTTCAAATTGTCCAACATGCAATCCAAAATTACTCAATGTACCAGAAACAGGAAAATCTGATCAATTCTCAAGGGAAAAGATACTAACAGATACCAGCTCAAGTTACCAAAGACTTTATTCACGATAGCCTAGAACCTTGAAACAACCTAAATGTCTTTCAAATGTGAATGGAAAAAGAAATCGTATTACATCCATATAGTGGAATGCAAAGGTGGCGAACAGATCAGTGTTGCCAGGAGTTACATGTGGAAGTAAAGTTTGACTGCAAAAGGGTAGCACAAAATAATTTATATTTTTTGGAAAGGGAAAGAAGTGTTCTGCATCTTGATTGTAGTCATGGTTACATAGTTCAAGCATTTGATAGAACATACAGAATTGTAAAGAAAAAGAGTGGTTTTTTTCTATGTAAATTTAAAAATGAATTTTTAAAAATCATCTGTAAAAAGAAAACTCCATCTGTGAAGCAGATAACTTTGCAGGTGAATTCTGCCAAATATTTTAAGTTAAAACAAATACCAATTCTACATAAACTCTTCCAAAAATTAGAAGAGAAGAGAACTCTTCCAAACTCACTGTATGAGGCCAGCAATACCTTGATAACAAATTACACAAAGATATTGCCAGAAAAGAGAACTACAAGATAATCTCCCTCATGAACATAAAAGCAGAATACTTAACACCATATAAGCAAAACAAAATCAACAACACGTGAAAAGGATAATGCATCATGACCAAGTGGGGTTTATCCCTGAAATGCAAGATTGATTTCACTACAAATATCAAGCGGTATAATTCACCATTCAGATTATAAAAGGGAAAAATATGATCATTTCAATAGATTTTTTAAAAAAACATTTTGCAAAATCCAATGCCCATTCCTGATAAAAACTCTCCACAAACTTGGAATACAAAGGAACCTCCTCCAACTAATACAGGCATCTGTGAAAAATCTACACTTAATGCCATACTTAACCATGGAAGACTGAATGCTTTCTCCTTAAGATCTGGAACATCTTTCTCTCACCACTTTTATTCAGCATTGTACTGGAGGTCCTATACAATGCAATTAGGCAACAAAAAGAAATAAAAGAGCTTCTGGTTTCAGGTTCTGCATGTAAGGAACTTGGAAGTTGCCTCTCCAGCCTAACAAATGAAAACCTGAACAGACTGAAAAATCGACAATCATCTATGCATAGGTATGTATATATATGCTTATATATAAGTGAAATGAATGATAGCAATGATATAATGGCTGAGAGGGAGGTATTATGATTATTTTCTTATAAGGTGAAGCAGTATACAGTTGTCCTTCAGTATCTGTGGGGAAATTGGTTTCAGGACCCCTGTGGATGCCAAAATCTGCACAGACAGAAGTCCCTCAGTCCTCAGTTGGTCCTTCAACCCTGAGTATGAGAAAAGTCAGCCTTCTGTATGTGCATATGGATTTTGCACCCCAAGAATATTGTATTTTCAATCTGCATTTGGTTGAAAAAAATCCATGTATAAGTGGACCCATGCAGTTCAAACCTGTACTGTTCAAGGGTCAACTGTAGTGTTATTTGAAAGTGGACTTGGATTAGTTGGAAATAAATATCAAAAACTTAGGGCAACCATTTAAAAAGAGTACAAAGAAAGACTTATAACTGATTCTAAAAAGGAGAGAAAATGAAATCATATAAAATGCACAGTTAGGACCACAAAAACACAGAAAAAGAGTGGAAGACAAAAATAAGAACAAAGAACAAGGGCAATGAATAGAAAATAGTAATAAATATGGTGAATATTAATCGAACTATAGCAGGTCCTCCAAAGATGTGGTTTCATTCAATGTCGTTCCATTATAATGTTGATGAGGGAAAAAAAATCAATTCCTGGCCAGGGCCACTGTTGGTATGGAGTTTGCGTGTTCTCCCCATGTCTGCATGGGTTTTCTCCGGTTACTCCAGTTTTCTCACATATCCTGAAGATGTGCACGTTAGGTTAATTGGTGAGTCCAAATTGTCCCAGTTTGAGTAAGCATGTGTATGTGTATGAGTGTGCCCTGCGATGGAATGCCATCCTGTCCAGAGTTGGTTCCTGCTCTGCACCATGAGTTGCTAGGATGGGCTCTGGCCACCTGCAACCCTTAACTGAAGTAAGTGTGTTGGAAAATGAATGAATGAATACAAATTATTGTAAAATTAAAATTCATAAAGTGTATGATAATCATACAAATGCACAACAATAAATAATGCAGTACAAAAGTGCTCAGCGAGCCCAATATATTTGTTATTGTTTGGTTTTGAACTGCATGTTGGTAGGAGGTGTTCCTTACAATTTTTGCATTGCAAACATTTATTCCTTGATTTAGCCCACTACCACTATGACTGCCATCACTCACTGATTCACCAATAATTAGGTAAATAATTATCTTACTTGTTTTTATTAATCTTTCTTAAATGTATATACAGCTCACATTTATTTCAATGTTTAATGTTAGAATAGTTTGGGGGTTTTATTTAGAAGTTTGGTAATGTTGTTGTGACCAGAAATATGCTATGGGAACTTAATTCTTGTGTATATCAATTAGCCTATGGTAAAATGTGTTGTTTTGCTTAAAGTCACAGTTTCCAAGAACGTATCAATGATGCTAAGTGTGGGCTTACTGTATATCAATAATCACTTTGAACAGGAATGGTCTCCATGTACCAATTAAAAGACAGAAATTGTCAGAGTGGATCAAAAAAACAAGACCTAACTATAGGTTGTCTACAAGAAATCCACTTTAAATATAAAGACATATAAATTAAAAGCAAATATGTGGAGAAAAATATACCATACTAATACTAATCAAAAGAAAGCAGGAGTAGCTATATTAATTTCAAACACAGCAGACTTCAAAGCAAGGAAAGTTATCAGTGATAAAGAATGGCATTATATAATGATAAAGGGATCAACTCTCCAAGAAGACATAACAATTCTTAACATACATGCACTTAACAAGAGCATCAAACTAGGTAAAGCAAAACCAGATAGAACTGCTCAGAGAAATATTGGAATGTGCCTTTGGAAACTTCAACACCCTTCTATCAGAAGTGGACAGATTTAGAAGGCAGAAAATCAGTAAGAACATAGTTGAACTCAACAATGCCACCAATCAACTGGATATAATGGAGTCTGTAGACTACTTCATCCAACCACAGAATACACATTCTTCTTAAGCTCATGTGGAACATTCACCAAGATAAACCATATTCTGTGCCATAAAACACACCTTAACAAATTTGGAAGAATAAAAATCATCTAATGTCTGCTTTCAGACCACAATGGAATTAAACTAGGCATAAATAACAAAAAGATAACTGGAAAATCCCAAAATAAATAGAGATTAAATAACACAATTTTAAATAACACATGGGTCAAAGAAGAAATCTCAAGATAAATTAAAAAATACTTTTGAGATCAATGAAACTGAAAACAACTTATCAAAATTGTAGGATGCAATGAAAGCAGCACTTAAAAGGAAACTTGTAGTATTGAATTCATATATTAGAAAAGAAGAAAAATTTAAAATTAAGTTTCCACCTTAGAAGACTAGAAAAAGAAGAGCAAGTTAAATCCAAAGTAAGCTGAAGAAAAGAAATAATAAGAATTAGAGCAGAAATTAATGAAATTGAAAACAGGAAATCAACAGAGAAAATCAATGAAATGAAAAGCTGGTTCTTTGAAACGATAACAAAATTGATAAGCCTCTAGTGAGGCTAACTAAGAAAAAAGACAAAGGACATGAATTACTATTATCAGAAATGAATGAGGGGACATCACTACAGATCCCATGGACATTGAAGGATTAAAAAAAAGGAATACTATGAACAACTCTAAATCCACAAATTTGATAACTTAGATGAAATGGGCCAATTATTTAATATAATCTGCTAAAACTCATATAAGAAGAAACAGACAATCTGAGTAGACCTATATCTATTAAAGAAATTGAATAAATAATTCAGAATTTTCCAAAACAGAAAGCACAAGGCCCAGCTGGTGAATTCTATCAAACATTTAAGGAAGAAATTATACCAATTCTCTACAATCTCTTTTGGAAGATAGAAGCAGAGGGAATACTTCCTAATCATTCTGAGGCCAGCTTTACCCTAATACCAAACCTAGACAAAGACATTAAAAGAAAATAGAATTATAAACCAATATATCTAATGAACATAGGTACAAAAGTCTTCAACAAAATATTAGCAAATCAAGTCCAACAATGTATAAAAAGAATTATACACCACCACCAAGTGGGATTTATTCCAGGTATGCAAGGCTGGTTTAACACACAAAAATCAATTAATATAATCTATCACATCAACAGGCTAAAAAACATCACATGATCATATTAATAGATGCAGAAAAAGCATTTGACAAAATTCAACACCGATTTATGATAAAAACTCTCAGTAAACTAGGAATGGAAGGAAGCTTCCTCAACTTGATAAAGAATATCTGCAAAAAAACAAAACAAAACAAAACAAAAAAACCTGCAGTTAAAATTGTACTTAAAGTGAGAAACTAGAACCTTTCCCACTAAGATCAAGAACAAGGCAAGGACATCCTCTCTCATCACTCCTTTTCAACATTGTACTGGCAGTCATAGCTGATGCAATATGACAAGAAAAGGAAATGAAAGGTATATAGATTGGGAAAGAAAAAAATAACTCTTTTTTTCACAGATAACATGATTGTCTCTATAGAAAATCTGAAAGAATCAACAACAACAACAAAACTCCTGGAACTAATAAAAGATTATGGCAGAGTTGCAGGATACAAGGTTAATATGGAAAAGTCAATTGCTTTCCTACATACCAGCAATGAGCAAGTGGAATTTGAAATTAAAAACAAAGTATTATTTACCTTAGAACCCCCCAAAATGAGATACTTAGGTATAAATCTAACAAAACATATACAGGGTATATATGAGGAAAACTACAAAATGCTGATGAAAGAAATCAAAGAGCTAAATAAATGGAGAGATCTTCCATGTTCATGGATAGGAAAACTCAATATTGTCAAGATGTCAGTTCTTCCCAAATTGATCTATAGATTCAATGCAAACCCAATCAAAATCCCAGCAATTTAGTTTTTGTATATCAATAAACTTATTCTAAAGTTTATTTGAAGAGGCAAAAGACCCAGAATAGCCAACACAATATTGAGGGAGAAGAACAAAGTTGGAAGAATGACACTACCTAACTTCAAGAATTACTATAAAGCTACAGTAATCAAGACAGTGTGGCATTGGCAAAAGAATGGATAAATAGATCAATAGAAAAGAACAGAGTCCAGAAATAGACCCACATTAATAGAGTCAACTGAACTTTGACTAAGGAGCAAGGGAAATACAATGGAGCAAGGATACTCTTTTCAACAAATGGTGCTGGGAGAGAGGGACAAAAAATGATGCTGGACACATAGACATCCACAGGTAAAAAAATGAATCTGGACACAGATCTTACATCCTTAACAAAATTTAACTCAAAATGAACCATAGACCTAAATGTAAAATGAAAAATTATGAAACTTCTAGAAGATAAAGAAAAACCTAGATAACCTTGAGTTTGGCAAAGACTTTTTAGATATAACTCCAAAGGCATGATCTATGAAAGAAATAATCAAAACCTGAACTTCATTAAAATTAGAAACTTCTGCTCTGTGAAAGACAATGTCAAAAGAATAAGAAGACAACCCAAAGACTCAGAGAAAATATTTGCAAAAGACACATCTGCTAAAAGACTATTGTCCAAAATATACAAAGAACTCTTAAAATTCAACAACAACAGAAAGATTTTAAAATGGGCCAAAGACCTTAACAAACACCTCACCAGAGAAGATACACATATGGCAAATAAGCACATGAAAATCCTCCACATCATATGTCATCAGGGAAATTCAAATTAAAATAACAATGAAATACTTCGACACACCTATTAGAAAGGCCAAAATCCAGAACACTGACAACACTAAATACTGGCAAGGATGTGGAGCAACAGGAATTCTCATTCATTGCTGATGGGAATGCAAAATGCTATAGACATGTTGGAAGACAGTCAGCTTCTTACAAAACTAAACATACTCTTCCATATGATCCAGCAATCATGCTCCTTGATATTTACCCAAAGTAGTTAAAAACTTATGTCCACACAAAAACCTGTACATGGCTGTTTATAGCAGCTTTATTCATAATTGCTGAAGGTTGGAAGCATCCAATATGTCCTTCAGTAGGTGAATAGATAAACTGTAGTATATTCAGACAATGGAATATTACTCAGTGCTCAAAAGAAATAAGCTATCAAGCCATGGAAAGATTTGGAAGAAACTTAAATGTATATTACTACGTGAAATAAACCCATCTGAAAAGGCCATTTAATGTATGATTCCAACTATATGACATTCTGTAAAAGGCTAAACTATGGTGACAGTAACAAGATCACTGGTTGACAGAGAGTTTGGGGTGTGGTGGAGGGATGAATGGTCAGAGCACAGAGGAATTTTAGAACAGTGAAAATATTCTGTATGATAGTATAATGGTGGATATGTGTCATTATACATTTATCCAAATTCAGAGTGTACAACACCAAGAGTGAACCCTGATGTAAATAATGGATTTGGGGTGATTATGATGTGTCAATGTAGGTTCATCAGTTGTAAAAAATGTACCACTCTGGTGAGGGATGTTGATGATAGGGGAAGTTATGTATGTTTGGGGGAAAGGCGTATTTGGGAAATCTCTATACCTTTCTCTCCATTTTACTATGAACCTAAAACTTCCATCCAAAAACTAAAGTCTTTTAAAAAAAGAAATAAAAGTATACGCGTTGGAAAGGAAGAAGTAAAACTGTCTTTATTCACAGACAACATGATCATCTACGTAGAAAACTCTAAGGAATACTGTTAAAAAGCTATTAGAATTAAAAGAAAGTTTCATAAGGTTATAGGATATGAGGTCAAAAACAAAAATCAATTCTATTTCTAAGGACTAACAACAGCATTTGGAAATTGAAATTTTAAAACAAAACCATTTACGATAATGTATAAAAAATGTAATACTTAGGGATAAACTTAAAATATATGCAAGATCTGTTGTCTTAGTTTAGGTAGCTATAACAAAAATATCATAGACTATGTGGCTTAAAAAACAGAAATTTATTTCTCACAATTCTGGAGGCTGGGAAGTCTAAGATCAGGTGCCAGCATGATTGGTTCTGGTGAGGCCATCTTCCTGGCTTCTTCTCCTTATGTCCTCACATGGTGGAGATATAGAGAAAGGCAGCTCTCTTTTATATCTTTTTATAAGGCCACTAATGTCATCATGAGGGCTCCATACTTATGACCTAATTACCTCTCAAAGGCCCTGTCTCCAAATATCATCACATTAGGGATTAGGGTTGAAATATATGAATTTTTAGAGGACACATTCAGCCCATAGCACTTGTCCCCTGAAAACTGTAAAACATTGCCAAGAGAAATTGGAGAAGAGCTAAATAAGTGGAAAGAAATACCATATTCAAGGAAAATGAGATTCAGTATAAGATGTCAAATCTCCCCACATTGGTGTATTGATTCGTCATCATCCCAGTCAAAATCCCATCACACTCTTTAAAAATAGAAATTGACAAGCTGCTTCTAAAATTTACATGGAAATGCAAAGTGCCTAGTAAAGACAAAACAATTTTGAAAAAGAACTAAGTTTAAGGACTTATACTACCGCATTTTAAGACTTATTGTGAAGCTACAATAATAAATACAATATTGTACTCGTATAAGAATAGACATATAAATCAATGGAACATAATAGAGTATAGAAATAGTCCTACACATATTTGGTCAAGTGGTATTTGAGAAAGGTGCCATGATAATTCAATGGGAAGAGTACAGTTTTTCCAATAAATGGTGCTGGAAAAATTTTATATCCATATGCAAAAAAAGAAAAAAAATGAACACCAACCCTTATTTCATCCCATACACAAAAAATTAACTTGAAGTAAAGATTTAAATATAAGAGTTAAAACTATAGAAGTTCTAAAAGAGAATATAAGAAAAAATCTTTTGACCTTGGATTTGGCAAAGATTTCTTTCAATACCATGCTGTTTTTATTACTATAGCCTTGTAGTATAGTTTGAAGTCTGATAATGTGATGCCACCAGATTTGTTCTTTTTGCTTAAGATTGCTTTTGCTATCCATGTTCTTTTCTTGTTCCAAATGAAGCGTAGAATTTTTTTTCTAGATCTGTGAAATATGATGTGGGTATTTTGATGGGGATTGCATTGAATCTGTAAGTCACTTTGGGTAGTATGGACATTTTAACAATGTTGATTCTACCGATCCATGAGCATGATATGTTTTCCCATTTGTTTGTCATCTGCAGTTTCTTTCCTCAGTGTTTCACCATTCTCTTTGTAGAGATCTTTCACGTCATTGGTTAAGTATATTCCTAGGTATTTTATTTTCTTTGTAACTATTTTGAATTGTGTTGAGTCTTTGATTTGATTCTCACCTTGACTGTTATTGGTGTACAGGAATGCTACTGATTTGTATACACTGATTTTGTAACTTGAGACTTTGCTGAATTTATTTATCAATTCGAGGAGCCTCTTGGCGGAGTCTTTGGGGTTTTCTAGATATAAGATCATAGATATAAGATTTGTAGATATAAGATTCTAGATATAAGATCATATTGTCAGCAAAAAGCAATAGTTTGACCTCCTTTTTTCCGGTTTAGATACCCTTTATTTCTTTCTCTTGCCTGATTGCTCTGCCTAGGACTTCTAGCACTATCTTGAATAGAAGTGGTGACAGTGGGCGCCATTATCTTGTTCCTGTTCTTAGTGGAAATGCTTTCAATTTTTCCCCATTCAGTATGATGTTGGCTGTGGGTTTGTCATGCATGGCTTTTATAATCTTGAGATATGTTCCTTCTATGCCTAGTTTGTTGAGGGTTTTTTCCTGCCTTTGGTTTCAAGGTAATACTGGCTTTGTAGAATGAGTTGGGGAGGATTCCCTCCTTATCAATGTTATGGAACAGTTTCTGCAGTGTGGGTACCAGCTCTTCTTTGTAGGTCTTGTAAAATTCAGCTGTGAATCCATCTGGTCAAGGGGTTTTTTTTTTGTTGGAAAATTTTTTATTACTTTTTGAATCTCGTTGCTTGTTATTGTTCTGTTCAGGAGTTCTATTTCTTCCTGATTGAGTCTTGGGAGGTTGTGTGTTTCCAGGAATTTGTCCATTTCCACTACATTTTTGAGTTTATGTGCATAGAGATTTTCTTGGTATTCACAGATGATATTTTGTATTTCTGTGCTATCAGTTATAATATCTCTTTTTTCATTTCTGATTGAGCTTATTTCAGTCCTTTCTTTCTATTCCTGGTTAATCTAGCAACAGGTCTATCAATTTTGTTTATCTTTTCAAAGAACCAACTTTTTGTTTCATTGATCCTTTATATTGGTTGTTTTTTTTTTCCATTTCATTTAGTTCTGCTCTGATTTTAGTTATTTCTTTTGTTCTGCTGAGTTTGGGTTTGGTTTGCTCTTCCTTTTCTAGTTCTTTGAGACATGTCATTAGATTGTTAATTTGTGATCTTTCTGTCTTTTTGATGTAGGAATTTAAGGCTATGAATTTTCCCCTTAGGACTGCTTTTGCTGAATCCCATAGATTTTGGTAGATTGTGTCCCCTTCATTGTTCAGTTTGAGGAATCTTTTGATTTCCATCTTAATTTCATTAGTGACCCAATAATCGTTGAGCAGAAGGTTGTTTAATTTCCATGTCTTTGTGTAGGATTGAGTGTTTCTCTTGGACTTGATTTCTAGTTTTATTCCACTGTGGTCTGGGAGATACATGGTATGATTTCTATTTTTCTGAATTTGTTGAGAAATGTTTTGTGGCCTAATGTGTGATCAATCTTGGAGAATGTTCCATGTGATGAGAAGAATGTATATTCAGTAGTTTTTGGGTGAAATGTTCTTTAAGTGTCTGTTAGGCCCATTTGTTCTAGAGTCCCATTCAAGTCCAGTGTTTCTTTATTTATTTTCTGCTTGGATGATCTGTCTAGTTCTGTCATTGGGGTATTGAAGTCCCTGGCAATTACAATGCTGCTGTTTATCTCTTTGCTTAGATCTATTAGCATTTGCTTTATGAATTGGGTGCTCCTGTGTTAGGTGCATAAATATTTAGGATTGTATTGTCTTCTTGTTGAATTGCTCCCTTTACCATTATATAATGACTATCTTTGTATTTCTTTATCATTGTTGATTTAAAGTCAACTTTATCTGACATGGGAATGGCTATACCTGCTTTATTTTGGTTTCCATTTGCATGGAATATTGTTTTCTATCCCTTCACCATGAGTCTGTATGAGTTCTTGTGGGTTAGATGTGTTTCCTGGAGACAGAAGATCCTTGGCTGGTAGTTTTTCATCCATTCAGCCAGCCTGTGTCTCTTGAGTGGGGCATTCAGACTGTTGATGTTGATTGATAGAATTGTATATGGGGTGCTGTTCTATTCATCCTGTTGGGTAGTACTTTATTGCTTTGTTTTACCTCTTGTGCTATTGTTTTATACAAGCTCTGAACTTTAGCTTTTGGGTAGTTTTACTCTGGTGGGTGTCCATTGTGCTGATTCATGTATAAGGCAGTTTTGAGTATTTCCTGCAGGGCAGATCTGGTCTTGACAAATTCCCTCAGTGTTTGCTTGTCTGGAAAATCTTTATTTCTTCTTCACATATGAAACTTAGTTTTGCAGGATACAAAATTCTAGGCTGGCCATTATTCTGTGTAAGACGACTGAAGATGGGGCCCCAAATCCCTTCTGGCTTGTTAGGTCTCAGTTGACAAGTCTGCAGTGAGCCTGATGGGTCTTCTTTTGCAAGTTACTTGATGTTTTCTCCTCCCAGCTTATAGCAGTTTCTCCTTTGTGTTGACTTTGGCCAGTCTGATGACTATGTGTCTTGGTGATTGCCTCTTTGCAGTGAATCTCCCAGGTGTTCATGGATCTTCTTGTACCTGGATGTCTAAATCTCTAACAAGGCCAGGGAAGTTTTCCTCACTATTCCCTCAAGTAGGTTTTGTATTTTCTTCTTCACTCTCAGGGATGCCTATGATTCCCATATTTAGTTCTTTTATATAATCCCATATTTCTTGTAGGCTTTGTTCATTCATCTTAATCCTCTGTTCTTTATTTTTGACTGACTGAGTTGATTCAAAAGAGTTGTCTTCAAGCTCTGAGATTCTTTCTTCTGCCTGGTCTAGTGTATTCTTAAAACTTTCCACTGTGTTTTATACTTCCTTAAATGAATTTTTCATTTCCAGAAGTTCTATTTGGTTTTTTCTAATATGTTGATCTCGTTAGTGAATTTTTCATTCACTTCCTGAATTGTTTTTCTGGTTTCCTTGAGTTGCTTTTCCATTTTCTCTTGGATTTCATTGAGCTTCCTTACAATCCATATTTGGAATGCTTTATCTGTCATTTCAATATTTTCATTTTGGTTGGTATCCATTACTAGAAAGCTGGTGTTCCCTTTTGGGGGTGTCCTTTTGCTCTGATTTTTCATACTTCCAGATTTCTTTCACTGATTCCTTCTCATCTGGGGCTGTTGCTTCTTATTTTTGGATTTTCTTTTGTTTATATGGGGCATTGTTTTTTTGTCCCCCCTCATTCACAAGGGAGTGTCTGTAGCATATGTTGGATAAGTACCTTTGGCTTTGCTTGTGGGTGGTTTGATAGAGGTAAGGTTCTGGATGGACGCCTTGGTTATAAATATCCTTAGTGTGGTGGTTTTCTCAGTTGCTAGTTGTTTGTAGGTTGTAGCAGTGGTGAGCTATGTGTGTGGGCAGATTCCCTATCTCTTATTGATGAGGGAGGATGGAGGTCTTTGAAATCCTTTCTCTTTCCCTAGACCTGTGGTCTTCTTAACAGTGTGAATTGTATTGGCACACTCAGTTTAATCTCTGAGACAGTAGGTGGCGCTTGTGGGTAAGAATCAACCACATCCTGTATGATCAAGTCAGTAAATGCTGTAAAGGGCTGTGCAAACTGACCTCCCTGTCAGTAGTTGGTGCTCGCCAGAAGGAACAAGCTGCACTGTTGTTTTTGGGACCTATGACCAGCTCTAGCCCCTCAGGAGAAGCACTAAAATGTCCCAGGTGGTGGGTGGGGCCCTGGAACTTCTAGGTGAGTTCTTATTCTCCACCACAGCAGAGGTGGGTGGGGAAGTGAGGCTGGATGGGGCTGGGTTGGGTGAGTCTGCCCTTAGGCCCTAAGGCTCCACAAAAGCTAGTAAGGTAGCTGTTTTGGTGTGGGTGAAAGACCTGCTCCCAGCCTTCTAGGGAAAGCCACAAGGGATGGGCTGAGGTGGCCACACACAGCCAGAAAGTGTGCTTGAAGAGGCAGGGGCCATCTGAGATCCACAATCTGGCTGTCGGAAGCAGGTTTTGCTCCTCTCCCCCTTCCCCTACTCTGTGGTCTCCCTCTGGCATCTGCTGGCAGGCAGGAGCTCATTCTAGTTGAGCTCCCTAGCAATGGCACTGCAGGCTGGGAGCTTCCCTGCCCAGGATCCTGCCCTGGGCTGATAGCATAGCTTTCCTGTGGGGGGAGGGTTGCTCCATGAATGTGCTGGGCTGGGACCCACACTGTATTCTCTTTTCAGTTTGCCCACGTGGGCTCCCTTGCCTCCTGAGATTAGTTCACAAATCTCCCCTCCATGCCTCTGAGCAACACGATTGAGTCCTGAGGGTACAGGATCTGGCCTGTGGGCCTGTCCCTGGGTCTCTGAAGATCAATCCGTGACCATGCCAGAGAGAAGCATGCTGGTCCCGAGTTGCCTATGGGGCGCTCAAGTAGGTTTGATGTCCTTTCACTTCAGGGTGTGCCCTGCTTTGATGGAGCAGCTGGGCAAGCAGCACCAGGGAGGGCCAGTGAGCAGGGAGTTCACAGTCTGAGCACCCCTTGGTCCTATGCAGGTCTTTGAGAGGAAAGGTTTGAGCCCCACTCTCTGTGGAAGCCCCAACAGAGGGGAAGCAGCAACTCCTGAGAGCCCTGGCTCAAGTGTGTTTCTCAGCAGCCACAGGCAAGGGAGGGGAAGGAGAGGAAATGAGTCTGAATGGGGGAAAGCTAGCACTTTGGTCATCTCTGTCCCTTTCTCCTAAGGCAGCCCGCCCAGAATATCCAGGCTCTGGGGTCACACAGATCCCCCAGGATCCACCAGCCCCCTGTGGCTCCTGCAGTCTGGGATGGAGTTGGGAAATGTTTGTGTGGGAATGAGCAAGATGAAAACTGAGGGGCTGAATGAATCCCCGTGGGGAGGACAGAGGCACATGGTGAGTGGTGAAGCAATATGGTGCTTGCCATCTCGGCTCGGGTCTGTGGTGATGGGAAGTGCCCCAAGGGGGCTGGCAGCCTAGTGCTTTGTCCTCAAGAAGCTTCCAGTTCACTGGCGGCAGCAGCTTTTGGGCTCACGAGGGTTGACAGGCTCTCCAGCAGCTCAGGAGTCTGCTGACTGCCAGAGATGTGAGGGAGGGAGAAACAAACTGCTCCATCTACCCTTTTCACCAGACTCCAACCCTCTTGGGGGTTGACCTCCACCAATATCTTGCTCCTTCTTGTTCTGATCTGTAACTTCTTCCCATGGAATCTGTTGTACGTTCTGGCACTTTCCCCTCAAAAAATTGTTTGTTTTTTTCTTTTTCATCTAAAACTTTCCCTTCTTTCTGAGACAATCTAGCAGCTGGTGTCTCTGGTCAGCCATCTTGCCCGATCTCCCCCAGATTTCTTATATAGAATACAAAAAGTGTGAACCACAAAAGAAAAAAATGATAAATTGGATTTCATCAAAATTCAGAACTTTTTCTCTTCAAAAGATAATGCCAAGAAAATGAAAAGGCTAGGAGACACTGAGAGAAAATACTTGCAAAACATATCTGATAAAGAACTTATATCCAGCATATACAAAGAATCTTAAAACTTAATAATAGGAAGACAAACAACTTGTTTTTTAAAATGGGCACAAAAAAAATTTGGACACTTCACCCAAGAAGATATGCCAATAGCAAATAAGCATATGAAAAGATGCTCAACATAATAAGTCATTATGGAAATGCAAATTAAAACCTTGAGGTACTACTACACATCTGCTAGAATGTCTAAAATTATTACTAAAAATACTGACCATACCCAGTGTTGGCAAGGATGTGAAACAGTGGAAACCCTTGTACATTTTTGGTGGGAGTATAGGTACAGCCACTGTGGAAACCAATTTGGCAGTTTCCTATAAAATTAAATATACATTTAACATACAACCAAGCAATTCCACTCCTAGGTATTATCCAAGAGAAATGAAAACATGTAGTCACATGAAAACTTTTACTCAAATGTTCATAGCAATTTGATTTAGAATAGCCAAAAACTGGAAACAAATCAAACGTCTATCAACTTGTGAACGGCAAATAAATTGCGATTAATTTGTACAATGGAATTGTACTCAGCAATGAAGTACTGATACCCACACAATGTAAATGAAGCTAGGTAATGGAAGCCAGACACATCTATGATTCTGTTTTAGTTCGGACTGCTATAAAAAAGTACTGTAGACTGGGTGGCTTGTAAACAACACAAATTTATTTCTCACAGCTCTGGAGTCTGGAAGCCTGAGGTCAGGGTGCCAGCATAGTTGAATTCAGATGAGGGTCCTCTTCCATGTTGCAGATTGCCAGCTTCTTGTTGTATCTTCACATGGCAGAAAGAAAGCTAGCTAGCTCTCAGACCTCTTCTTACAGAGGCACTAACCCCATTCATGAGGGCTCCACCCACGTGATTTATTACCCCCAAAGCCTCCACCTCCAAATATCATCACATTGGGATTAGATCTCAACCTACGAATTTTTGGGGGACACAAACATTCAGTTCGTAACAGATTCTATTTACATGAAATTCTAGAAAAGGCAAAACTACTGGTGGTTATCAAGTGCCAGGCATGGAGAGGATGGTGGGGGGTGGGGGGATGGTGAGAGACTGATTTCAAAGGGGCACAAAGGAACGTTTTAAAGCCATGGAAATGTTTGTAGTAATGATCACACAACTGTCAACATTTGTAAAAACTCATCAGATTGTACTTAAAATTGTGAGTTTTATTGAATATAAATTATACCTCAATAAAGCTGATTTAAAAACAAAACAGTCAATTTATGATTCCATTTCCTCTCTTCCTCCTGGGCATGAGACCTAAGTCCAGGATCATTAGATATGGTTTCAGGATGGTTGTTGGGTCAGTGGTTAGTGTCTGACCATGCTGGCTCCTCCTGAGGTGTGCTCCCATCTGGGTCTCAGACATGGGTGTACATGCTGGCACCTTCTAAGAATTCTGCATCCTCATCTGGTTCTCACCTGCATGGTCCACCAAGTTTTCTGAAGCAGTGTCCTTTCTTCACCACTTCAAGGGCTTTGGGGTGTTGTGTTCCCAATCAGCCTCCACACTTCTCCCACCCCCTCTCTGCCTAGATAGTCCTCTCTGCTTCATCACATAAAGGGATGAGAGTGGTCATGGCTCTGGAACCTTGCCACTTTCTCCAAGTCCCACCTGGGAAGGGAGGCACATTGTCCCCTTGACATTCTTGAATGTCCAAGTTCCACCATTTTCTTTCTTAAGATCTGTCCTAGATGGACAAGGTACCTCAGGGGCTTATTTCAGCTTGTTTTCTCACCAACTCTCCTTATTCCCCAACTCAGAGAGACACTTGTTTGTTTATTTTTATTTTTAATTTCCTCTTCCAATGTAAAGGTAGGAAAATTGGCTTGGTAAATATTCTAAGTTTGAAATTAATGTAAGAACATTTGCCTTTAAAGGAAGGAAATAAATTGAGTAAGAGATGCTGCCAGGAGAGAAGAAGACTAAAGTGGAGATCTGCCTAGGGCCAGTGAAAGCCTGAGAACAGGAAATACTTATGCAACAAAAAGAGGAGGCTATGAAATTTGCAGACATGGGAGAGGGAACTTTGCCTACTTCACTTATGTCTAAGGTGGCTCTTCCCCTGACTTGGAATTGACATGTATTCCTTTAAGGACTTTTCTTTAATTGTGTTGTTCCCTGTCTCCTGCTCCAATACTCAATGTCCTGTACAGCCTTGCTTATCCTAGATTTAACATTTCACAGTGAGATTTGAAGATTAGGTCTTCCAAGACTCTCACACCAAAGCCTAAAGGAATGCTCACATTCATGCTGGAGGACTCAGATTATCTTTTCCAGCCTATAGATCACTGAAATATTTGGTCCATCTCCAGGCTGACCTCTGCTTATTTGTTCCTTCTCAAAATGATTTACAACACATTATATATGAAAAGCAAAAGAACAAGGTAGTGGTAAGAGGGGACTAACATTTATTGATAACTATATGCTGGGCACTGGGCTGAGACTTCACATGCATTGTCCCATTTAATCTTCACAGTAACTCTTAAATCATCTGGCAGTTTAGGAAATACCCACTTAGTAGTTGGCTATTTTGCCCAAGGTCACACAGGAAGGAGAGGAATGAGGTTCAAACCTAAACTGATGAACTTCAAAGTAGTCATTTCCATTATCCCACGCTGCTATCCTGGTAGAATAAGTCAAAGTCGCTAATCCCAGTCTTAGGTGAAATACCGGGAGGAGGAGGTGGAAGATGCAGGAACTTGGCTGCTACCAATGGGAAGCAGTGATAGCTCTTACGTCATGAAGGTCTTCGCTAAGCAAACAGACCAGTGTAGGTCCACGTTCCTACTAACCAGGGTATGGGGAAGAGGGTAAACGAGAGAGCAGATTTGCAAGGCGATTGCCTAATTAGATAAGATGTATAGACTATTATATAATTTTATTTATTGTAATGTTAAAAGTGTGCTTTTTGGTACCATTTTGAAAAATCCAAGCACAGAGGACAGTGGAATTTTTTAAATGTACACGTTTTCATAGCAAGCAAGAGGAATGGCCTGCAGTGTGACTCTAGATTGTACTCAAACATGTAGAATCTCTGCTTTACAGACTTTCTGGAAGACTGTCAGCTTTAGACCTACTTGGGCATTCCAAACCTCCTACAGGATTTGAAACTCTTAGGCTCTGCTCCACTAAATTATTGGAACCTTAAGGGAACTGATAGGGCAGCTTCAGACACTTAATTTCTGAAGTCTGCCGGACCAGTCTGCACACTGGATATAAATTTTGAGATACAAGACCAGTGTTTCTTGCCACACTGTGTATATATGAAGACTTTCCTTTGGTTTGTAACTATAGCAACAAGTTCTATAGCCCATTGTTTTGCTCAGCTCAGTGGACTGCCTGATAATCACCGTTCTATGAGAATTATTTTGCCTTTAATTGATTTACATTGTGTTGGCTTGCTTTTTGTTAAAGCAGTCTAGCCTCACACTGTTGCAGCGACAGAAGTTAAATTTCATCAGCCTGCTTGTACCCTTGATACTCCTTTTGATTTCTAAAGGCCAAGAGGAAAGGACTTTGCTAAGACCATGGAGAGATCCTTGTATGGTGTAATGGGAAAGGGTAAGGGATTTGCAGCCAGGGGATATGGGTTTGAATAAATACTGCCACTTACTGCTGTGTTATCTTGGGCACATCATTTATACTCTTTGATCTTCAATTTCCTCATCTACAAAATGGAGATAATTCTTATGGTACATGGTTGTCAGGATTAAGTACAATAATTTGAAGGAAGGCTTTGGTTAAATTGTAAAGGTTTATATAAATGTTTTTATTATTAGGTGCACTGGGCAGGAGTGCCTGAATGCTGACAAGGGCGACCAGGAGAGTATGTGGGGACAAAATCATGTCTGTTTCTCTGACAGTTCTGCCATGTGTATGGCGCTTCCCCATCATGACCCCACATGTTATACGTACTCAGAAATGAGTAATGTAGTGCTCATTTTGGCTACGTAGGTTTCTGAGAAAAAAGGGGAAGAATATTTAAGAAGCTTTGAAGAGAGGGTAAGGAACTTTTCTTGGGTCTGTGCTTGGGGCGTTGTGGGAGTGGGCAAAGGAAGGCAAGAAGGTCGCCACACAAGAGGGACAGGGCCTAGCGCTCTCTCAGCATCCTTCCGTCCCAGGGAGGGGTGCTTATTCTGTAACAGAGCCTTGGGTTCCCCAGGATTGTAGGTAGTAACATATTCCTCGCTGATTACACATGCACATAATTTAAGATTTAACCGCCTAACACATGTGAACATTGATTTTTACGGCTAGATATGCACTTGAAGCTTTCTGTCAGAGTTTTGCTTTCTTTTATGTGTTTGTGTGTTTCTAATTAAAGGTAATTCAAACCAAATTGTTATTTTGACACTTCAATTATGAGGCAAATTTTATCTGTACATATTTACTGCAGGAGTTTTCATTTCTCCTGTGCCTGAATGGGGGTTTGGCAGGATTCTTTTTTTGAGAGGGTGTTTTTCTTTTTCATGTTTTTAGGAACAGAAAAAAGTTGTGGGGTTTTTTTTTGTTGGGTCTTGGAATGATAAAGCTTTTTACCCCCTCTTTTTAAAAATATGTATCTTAAAAAAATGTTTCAAGTAGAATATAAGATGTAGACGTGAATAATCACAATCATTTTATCTGTTGCATTTAGGACTGCCAAGGTGGTAATATTTGATATTGTTGTTGTTGTTGTTGTTGTCCGTTACATGGATCTGAGGTATACCTCATGTTGGACTGGCTGCCCAATATTCTGAGCCTGTCGTATTGTGGACCAGAAGCTCTCAGGATGGGCCTTCATCGTACACTGTTAACATTATCTCCAAAAGAGAATGTACATATAATGACAGGGATATACTGACAGGATTGAGACGCACTTGTCATACAATTTTATACTACAATTTTTATAACCCTGTTTTGACATTTCTATGTTTTTTTAATATATTAGGAAAACAAGGAGAAAAAATGGAGATGTCCCAGAGTTCTCCCTTCCTCCAAGAGGTTTGGCTCTGAGTTACTGTAGAAAGTTATGTAGTAAACCTTCTAGAGCAATGGGCTGCTGGGGGAAGGAACACAATCATGCTTCCAGGGCAGTTAGAAGAGCTAAGTTACAAAAAAGGTGCTCACGTTCTGTGTAGGACTAGGAGAGAAACATATCATGTTTGACTTTACATTACACCCTGCTATTTCTAAAATAAGCAAAACTTGTTCTTGTTCAGTGATGAGCAATAATGAAAGACAGTGTGGTTTCCTGCTACATCTTGAAGCATTGCCATTTTACTGCAAAAAAAAATCACATCATTTGTGCATCCTGCCCCATTCTCTGGAGCATGTGGTATTTGTGTTTTGCACATGCTCCTTGAAACTATCAAGAAAAAAAATTTCCTTAAGAGTTCAAAATCAAAACAAAATGATGATCACCTCTGTTTAGCTTTAAAGAAGAGGAAGTACTGGTGTGTATTACAAAACAAGGCATACCCTGCAATATTTATTGCTTAATTATTCTCTGTAAAGCTTCCTGTTTTGGCTTTCTATTTTAACCCTTAGATGAAGTGTGAATAATAGAGGAGAGTGAAATGTTCTTCTGTGGTGGGTCTAAAGCTTTATATTTAGCTTCTTTCTTCTTCACTGGCCTTTGCCTTCTCTGTGTGTTTAAAGCTTGCATGTCAAAGCTCAGTTCATGTCCTCGGCTTTCTTCAAAGCCTCATAAGACCACATCCTCTCCTCTTCAGACTCCTGCAGCATAGCATGCTACTGCCTTGGCTCCTTGCAGTGGGGGCTGCTTCCCTGCAGAGCTTGCTGTGCCAGTGGCGCCCCCTGGAAGCGTGCACTGCGTGGCCACTCTGTTTCTGCGGCCCAAGCTTACATAGCACCTGTTTCAGTTATAACTTTAAAAAATTTGTCTGAGATTTTTTTATTAATTTCTGTCTTGCCACCAGTCTGTGGGCCCCCTGAGGTGAAGAACCTTGTTTGGTTTCCTCACCACTGTTATCTGTCTCTTACCCACAGCACAGTGGCTGGCTCCTAGCCTCCAAGTCCGTACCCTTTCCAAACCACTCTTCACTGTCACCAATCTCTTTACAACTCAGATAATGCCTCTCTGCAAAAAATGCCTAGAGATTAAAGTCTAAATTCCAAGCTACAAATTGCTTTTTAAGCTTTATCTACCTTCCTATGAACACTGCCTTTTATTCAGGCTTATTTTACCTTACCTTGTATGACATAGAGCTAGTTATTTCCCTGCCTTGCTTCTTTGTATTATAAATTGCTTACATCTTTGTAGATTCCTGGTCTTCATAAAAGGACTCAATAAATATTTGCTTAATTGATTTAGGTATTTTGGAGATATAAGTCTCTAGAATTACTGTACCTGATAGAATTGTAGTTCTTCCTACACCAGGAATTTAAGGCATTTTATAAACATTCTGTTGTTTATATCACTGTAGCCTGAGAATATATTTTATTCCATTGTTTTATTTACAGCTGTTGATCATATTGCCTGCAGCGTGGTAATATTAATACAATGGGCTTTGCAATCCTTTATTAACTAATCCTTGAATATTTATTGTTTTATCCATTAAACTTTATTATCTACTTAAGTCCTTGCCTCCCTATTATCTAGATTAATTTGTATTTTAGGCTTTAATTCACAGGAGACATTTTTATGTGCCTCTATTGTGTTTTCTTACTTTCCTACTTACTCTCCCTTTCTTTTTTAAAAACCATTTTATTAAGGTATAATTGACATACAAAAAGTTGTACATATTTAACGTATTACATCTCAATGTGTTTGGGGACGAGTATACACTCAGGAAACCCTCATCACCATCAGTGCCATAAACATATCTATCACTTCCCAAAGTTCTCTCCTGCCCCCTCTTTTATTATTATTGTTGTTGTTTTGTAAGAATACTTAACACAAGATCTGCCCTCTTAGCAATTTTAAGTATACAATAGAATATTGTTAGCTACAGGCACTAGCTGTAGAGTAGCTGTCCAGCATTTATTCATCTTGTATAACTGAAACTTTGTGCCCTTTAACAATCACCTCTCCATTTCCCCTCCCCTCAGTCCGTGGCAATTACCATCCTACTCCCTGCTTCCATGAGACTGTTTTAGATTCCACACATAAGTCAGATCATACAGTATTTGTATTTCTCTGCTGGCATATTTCACTTAACATAATGTTCTTCAGGTCTATCGATGGTGTTGCTAATGGCAGGATTTCCTTTTTTATGGCTAAAATTTTGGTATACATAAGTTTATCCATTCATATGTTGATGGACGTTTAGGTTGTTTCCATATCTTGGCTATTGTGAATAATACTGAAATGAACATGGAAGTGCTGATATCTCTTCAAGATCCTGATTTCAATTCCTTTGGATATGTACCCGGAAGTAGGATTGCTGGATCAAAAGGCAGTTACATTTTTAATTCTTTAAGGACTCCATACTTTTTTAAATAAAGGGTTTACCAATTTATACTCACACCAACAGTGTGTAAGGGTTCCCTTTTCTTCACATCCTCATCAGCTTACCTTTTCTTAAATAATAGCCATCCTTCCAGGTGTGAGGTGATAGCTTTTTGTGGTTTTAATTTGCATTTCCCTGATGATTAGCGATGTTGAGAACCTTTTCATGTGCCTATTGGCCATTTGTATGTCTTCTTTGGAAAAATGTCTATTCAGCTCCTTTGCCCATATTTTAATTGGGTTATTTGGGGGTTCTTTTGCTATTCAGTTGTATGAGTTCCTTGTATATTTTGGATATTAACCCCTTATCAGATGTACAATTTGCAAATGTTTTCTCTCATTCCATAGGTTGCCTTTTCACTTTGTTGATTGTTTCCTTTGCTGTGCAGAAGCTTTTTAATCTTATGTAATCTCACTTGTTTATTTTTCCTTTTGATGCCTGTGCTTTTGGTGTCACATCCAAAAAATCATTGCCAAAACCGATATCAAGGAGCTTTTTCCCTGTGTTTTCTTCTAGGAGTTTTATGGTTTCAGATCTTATGTTTCAGTCTTTAACTTAGTTTAAGTTCATTTTTGTGCATGGTATAAGATAAGGGTCCAATTTAATTCTTTTGCATAGGGATATCCATTTTCCCCAACATTTATTGAAGAGTCTATTCTTTCCTCATTGTGTATTCTTGGTGCCCTTGTTGAAAATTAGTTGACAGTATATGCATTGGTTCATTTCTGTGCTCTCTATCTTGTTCCATTGGTCTGGTTTTTTTTAAATGCCACTATCATACTGGTTTTTTTTTTAAATAGCATTATATTAAAGTGAAACCATTTTCTTGAAAGAAAGAAGGAAAGAAAGGAAAAAAAAGACATACCATTTTGATTACTATAGCTTTGTATTATCATTTTAAATCATGAAGTGTGATGCTTCCAGCTTAGTTCTTGCTCAGTATTGCTTTGGCTATTTGGAATTTTTGTGGTTTCATGTGAATTTTAGGATTGTTTTCCATTTTTGTGAATAGAGCCATTGGAATTTTGATAGGAATTGCATCAAATCTGTAGATTGCTTTGGCTAGTAAGGACATTTTAACAATATCAATTCTTCCAATCCATGAACACATGATATCTTTCCATTTAATTGTGTCTACTTTAATTTCTTTCATCAATGTTTTATAGTTTTCGGTGTACAGATCTTTCATGTTCTTGTTTAAATTTATGCCTAAATATTTTATTCTAAGGGTTGAAGTTTGTCTAATAAGGTCTGTCAGAATTCTGTCACAGTCTTTTAGTTGCTTCCCCATGTAAAATGCTTTACCTGCTTTAAAATATTTAGAATGTTTTCAGGATAATAGAAATTGAAAACTTCAGCAAACTGAGGAATTTGTACAAATCAGCATAGTACCCATCTTTTGTTGCCCAGGTATGCTGTACCATATTTAAATGTACAGTGCTTTGAGAAGATTGACTGAACCTAAGTTTCCTAAGTTTTCAAAGTTAATGCCACCTTGATTATAAAGATTTCAAGAGCCTTTAAAATAAATAGATGTACTATCCTTTGCAGCCCTTTTGTAATAGCAGAAAATTAGAAACATTCCATATGTTTATAAATATGGAATTGTTTGGATAACCTATGGTACATCTATGCAAAGGTGCGCTATACAGCTGTGAAAAGGAATGAGGTCTATCTCTGTGTATATTGTTGTAGAGTTTTTCAGGATATCTTACTGAGTCTAGGTTTTCTAGGCTATGCTTGAAAATAATCTGGAGAGTGGGGAGGGGAAGTAGAAGGGTTATAGATAAAGCAAAATTGTCCATGAAATGATACTTGTTGAAGCTAGTTGATGGGTACTTGAAGATTCATTATACTATTCTATTTTTGGGTTTTTTTGAAATATTTATTTTTCAATTTTTAAAATTTTTTATTGATGCATAATATTTGTACATATTTATGGGGTACATGTGATATTTTGTTATAGGCAAAGAATGTGTAATGATCAAGTCAGAGTATTTAGGGTGTCTATCATCTTGACTATTTATCATTTATATGTGTTGGGAACATTTCAAGCCCTCACTTCTAGCTAATTTGAAATATCTAATACATTGTTGTTAACTCTAGTCACCCCACTCTGTTATCAAACATTAGAACTTATTCCTTTTATGTAACTCCATGTTTGAACCCATTAACCAATACCTCTTCATCCTCCTGACTCACACACCCTTCCCACACCTATCATTCTGTGCCCTAAGATCAACTTTTACAGCTCCCACATATGAGTGAGAACATGTGATATTTGTCTTTCTGTGCCTGGATTATTTCACTCAACATAATAACCTCCAGTTCCACCCATGTTGCAGCAAATGACATGATTTTATTCTTTTTTATGGCTGAATAGTATTCCACTGTGTTTATATACCACATTTTCTTTAACCATTTGTTAATGGACACTTAGGTTGATTCTTTATCTTTGCTATTGTGAATAGTGCTGCAATAAACATGGGAGTACAGGTATCTTTTTGTTATACTATTTTTTTTCCTTTGGATAAATACCCAGTAGTGGGATTGCTGAACCATATGGTAGTTCTGTTTTTAGTTTTTTGAGAAATCTCCATGCTGTTTTCCAAAGTGTCTGTACTAATTTATATTCCCACCAACAATATATAAGAGTTCCCTTTTCTCCATATCCTTCACAGCATCTGTTATGTTTTGTTTTTTTAATAATAGACATTCTAACTGGGATAAGATGATATTTCATTGTGGTTTGATTTGAATTGCCTGATGATTAGTAATGTTGAGCATTTTTTTCATATACCTGTTGGCTGTTTGTATGTCTTTTGAGAAATGCCTATTCATGTTCTTTGTCCACTTGTTAATAGGATTATTTGTTTTTTTTTTTTTACTGTTGAATTGTTTGAATTCCTTGTAGATTCTGGATATTAGTCCCTTGTCAGATGAACAGTTTGCAGATATTTTCTTCCATTCAACAGGTTGTCTCTTTATTCTGTTGATTGTTTCCTCTGCTATGCACAAGCTTTTTAGTTTAATATAGTCCCATTTGTCTATTTTTGTTTTTGTTGTTTGTGCTTTTGAGGTCTTAGCCATAAAATATTTGCCTAGACCAATGTCCTGAAGTGTTTTCCCTATCTATTCTTCTAGTAGTTTTATAGTTTCAGGTCCAGATACATTATCATATTTAATCTGCACATCTTTCTGAAGCAGAAAAATTAGTTACTGTTACTCCCATTTTAGAGAAGAGTAAATTCAATGAATAAATGACATATCTGTGGTCACTTAACTAATCAATTCAAGAACCAGAACCTACCAAGCCTTCTGGCTTCATATTATAGAAGATGCTTTCCATATTAAAGAAGGGTGCTCCATATCATCAAGGAGCAGCCAATCTAATCAGATAGACATGAGAGATGATACACATTCAACAGAAGATCCAGACCTTAAAATTATGACCATTACAGTTATCTTCTCTGGTAAGAGAAGAGTTTCTGTATACTGTTCTGTTGATTCAGTGCAGATTCATTTTGATCTATTTCAGAGATCAAAAAGAACAGATGGTAAGATTGGCATTCTCTTACGCAATGGAGGCACATTACCAACTCTCTCTCCAGAAGGGCAGTCATCCCAATGTCACCAAAGTGGAACAATGGAGACCTTGTAGGCTAATACAGGGTCCTTTTAGAAACTGCTCTGGGCCCACTTGAATACATGAGCAAATCATTGGCTAATATACAGGGCTGGCTTCATAGATGTGTTACCTGTGCAGTCACAAAAGGACCCACTCTCAGAAGAGCCATGTAGCTAGTATAATGTACTGGTATGACCATCTTTAAATGCTTAATAATTTTATTTTTGAGCTTGTGTTTTGTAAAGTGAAACCTATTGGGACAATTGAGCATGCACATGAACAGCAGAGATACGCCAGGCGGTGGTGTGCACATGCATAGACCTGAGCCTATGGCTATGGCAGGCAGTGTAGTCAAGCAATTGGCCTGGTGGCCTGGTGCTCAAATGCATGCCTCAGAGCAGTTTGGGGTACTGCAGAGTCCCAAGGCAGCCGGCCCAGCACTTGAGTCCAGATTGGCGGCAGTAATGGCAGCAACAGCAGCAGAAGCAGCAGTGACAGCAAAAGTAATAGGGGCAGCTGGTACAGTCATGCCCTCAGGAGAAAGTAGAGGCTCTGAATGGGGACATCCCTGGGACCCACCATCCCCAGAACCTGTCCCTATGGCATCTGCACATATAGTAAGGACAGGAACTGCTGAAATTCATGCAGAATTTTTTTTTAATTATTAAAAACTAAAAGCATGGACATTGCAAGTGTATCAGGGAGTTGTTAAAATTCTTCAGAGTTTAAAATTTCTAGTTTTGAAAACTGCTGTAACATCAAAAATCAAATATCCATGGGATTAGAAATAGAAATTAAATTTAAATATCGCATTCTACAGAAAAGAATACTTTTCACATGCAGCATTGAATAAACAAAGTATTAACAAGGAAGGCCATTTTTAATTTTATTTTTTCTTTGTAATTGAATATGCAGCAATATAATGCATATAAGCAAGTGTTTTGGTGCATACACAAACCATAAAGCCACTTTTAGATTCTTGCACAACCTCCTCAAGGTATAGCAAGTGTCAGAGGACACAATAAAATGAATGTTGAATAAATTTACATTCAAAATTTGGTTCGCATATGAAAATGATTTGTATGAAGAGTTAAATCTTTTTAGAAAAATTTTTCTATGAGAATCATCAGCTCTGGAGGTTATATTTTGAAATGATTTATAAGAGATTTAACTAAATGTTGCCACAACCTATTAATATTCTTATCAATTCCAGTAACAGATGTATCAGTAAGAAGATTCTTCTCAAAACTAAAAATTGTCAAAAATTATTTATGATCTTTTATTTCCCAAGATTAACCAACATCACTTTCAACCACATCAATTGAAAATGAAGTTGCAATGAGTACAAATTTCAATAACCTAGTAAATGAATTTGCAGAAAAGTGAGCCAGAAAAATCTTATGATCAATCAAGATATCATATTATTTTTATTTATTTTAAATAAAATTATGACACCAAAAAGTATTGAATTGTAATTTGTAAGTTTATGTTTTTATTCATGTATCACTATTACCCCTATTATATTTTATGAGTCATAAAATATTTTTAAAGGGAAAACATTGTATTTTGGTAACTTTAATAGCACATTTCTCTTACTTTTTGAACAAGGAACCTCACATTTATTTTTTGCCCTAGGCCCTGCAAATTATGTAGGTAGCCCTGTCAATATGATTTGGGGAAGAAAAATTTTCAAAGCTGGTATTAGCAGTTGCCCACAACAATTACAGAACAACCTCAATTTTGCTCCTGCGGGACTTTGGTTTTGGATAAACTAACTTTCCAAAAGGAGTGAATGCATTATTGTTACTTCATTGATTTAGCATTAAGCATTTTATTTCTGAAAAATCATGTAATTGTAATATTCTTCAGGCATTAGAAGAGTAGCAGAACTGGTTTGTTCCATTGGTGATTATTTTTAGTGCACATTCTAACAAGGGTGTTATTTGCTAGGTGTTGAAGGTATATGGGTAAATAAGATATAGTTCCTATTCTAAGAAGTCTAGTAAGGTAGACAATTGAAAAAATTGTAAATTACAATATAGTATTTTAAGGGCAACTACAGAAGATACAGAGTATAGAGGTATCGGAAAGCAAATTGTGCTTAACCCAATGGGACAGCTAGAGAGGTTTCTGCCTACTTGTTCCATGAATGTCTAGGCTGATATTGACTTGCATTCTCATTGTAATTCTTTTGTTCCATTTTGTTAAATGGAGAGCAAAGAGTCTCTTACCTGAGATCAGATGCCTACCAGCCCTGCCACCAGTGCAACCATTGCTGTCTTTTTTCCTTCCCTAGACTTGGCTCCTCGAGAGCTTGTTTCTGCCTAGACTTACTCTGCTTATGCCCATATCTCAGCCTGGCTGCTGGTTTATATTTTTCCAGAATAATTGGAATTAACTTTGTGCTATATTTTAAGGGTGAAGGTTATATTTATTTATCCATTCAATAAATAGTAATTGAGTGCCTACTACAATGCTCAGTAAACTCAGAAACTTAGTTCCTGCCCTCATAGAGCTTATATTCTAGTTATACATTTTATTTTCCAATTAATACAACAGTTCCCTACTTTTTAAAAATAAGAATTATTGATTTGAATGTAGCGGTAGAGAATATCTTTATTACAAAGCAGGCTTTTATAGTAACAAGATTATAGGTGACTTTCCTGATTTATAGTTTCATTGAAGAATAGCTTATTCCAGTTGAGTTTTGCTTACTTTTATTATTTTTCATTAATCTTACTTGATAAGTGAAGACACTCCTAAACAGCTCAATCTGGATTAATTTTATTTTAGAATTGTGAAAAATGGACGACAGTACCACGGATACAGAAAAAGAAGAGGAAGAGGAGAAAGATGAAAAGGATCAAGAGCCCATTTATGCCATAGCGCCCACAATTAACATTAAAGATGAGCGGTTTGTTGATTTATCTGAAACTCCAGCTTTCATTTTTCTGCATGAGGTATATTTCTCTTTATATATTACTGTAGTGAAATCTGAATCATCATCTACTTAAACATTCAGATGAAGCCAATATCATTATCAAAATTCTTTATTACATATGTCCTGTAGGCAATATGTACAGTTTGAAGCACTTTAAAACAAAATGGTCTCTGACTTTTCTTCTGTGTTTCATGTAATTCTGAACTGATGCAGTAGTGTAGGTTCTGATACTTTTGTAGCATAATAAATATTTGCATATATATGCAGTCAATTATGTACATTTCATGGGTTGGTACATGAAATAAAAAAGGAGTTTTTTAAAAAATCATTGTATATACCACATTTACTTCCATGAAATGAATATAAAAGGTCTTGTCATATAATGATAGAAAGAATATACATTTACCTAACTAACTATAGTTACTGCCAAGGAACACTGAAATCTGCTGTTTTCTATAAGCAAAGAAACCCAAAGGGGAATATGATAAATTATATATTCTCATTGTCTGATTTTTAAAAAGCAAGATGAACATTCAGGAAATACCCATATGTGAGGAGAGTTGTTTATTTTAAGTAATGGCTGACTCCACGTGCAACTGTTACCTTGTCATGCCTGAGAGCTGTACTTTAGAAAATGGCTATAGGACATTTCAATTCCAGACTATTAGCTTTATGTACATATAACTGAATAAAACATTCTAAGAAATTTGATAGTCATAGTAAAAATAAGCTATAAAGTCTTTAAAGCAAAAACAGAGTTTATTCAAAGCCAAGAAGCAAAACCAAATTGGAAGAGAATGCAATAAAAATGATAGCATTATATATGTGCGTATAGATTTTAAATTCCTAAATTGTTTACTTTTTCTATAGTTTTTAACTTTTTCTTTTTTTGACATAATTTCATACATACAGGAAATTTACAAGAACAGTACAAAGAATTTTCACGTACATTTCACCCAGATTCCTCAGATGTTAACATCTTACCACATTTGCTTTATTATTTTCTTCTCTGCCTTCTGGTTCTCTCAGTCTCTCTCAGGCCCTCTCTCTCTGAAGACGTGAGGCCCCTTTATACCTAAATGCATCAGTGTGTTTTCTAAAAATAAGTTCACTCTCTTACATAGTCACACTGCCATTATATCAGGAAATTAACATTGATACAATACCATTAGGTAATCTACAGACCTAATTCAGATCTTGCCAGTTGTCTCAATAATGTTCTTCGTAACAAAATAAAATGCCAGGTTATACATTGCATTCAGTAGTCATCTCTTTAGTCTCCTTTAATGTGGGTGGTTTCTCAGTATTTGTTTAGTTTTTATGACACTTTTGAAGAGTATAAGCCAGTTATTTTGTAAAATCTCTTTCAATTTGGATTTGTCTGATTTTCTCACTATTATATTCAAGTTAAGCATTTTTTTTGGAACTACCACAGACACAATGTTACGTTCTTCTCAAGTAACTCATATCAGGAGCACATGATGTTAACTTGTCCCATTAGTAGTGTTGTTAATCTTGATCATCTGGTTAAGGTGGCAACTTCCAGGTTTCTCTTCTATTTATTATTTTTTCTGTTTGAAATTAATAAGCACCTTAAGGGGAGATAGTCTCAGACTATGTAAGTATCTAACTCCTCCTAAAATTTACACCTAGTAGTTTGACATTTTCTGATGATTCTTGCCCAAATCAATTATTCTTATGATGGTTGCCAAATGCTGATATTCTAATTCCATCATTCCTTCCACATTTATTAGGTGGCTTCCTACTGTATGGAAGAACTTTCTCTTCTTTCCTATTTATATTTACTTATCTGTTTGTTTATCAGTGTGGACTTATGGTTTCTTATTCTATTCAGCAAATTGTAATCCATTACTATCATTATTCATTTTGATGCTTTAAGTGTCCCAGATTTGACCAGTGTACACCCCTTTAAGTAGGCTTATTTGTCCTTTGACATGTTCCCTTCGTTCATTGTGCCCTTCTTTACTTTCTGGCACAGGAATGTATTCCAGGCTCATCTTGTATTTCCTTTGCTCCAGCCCCGGAATCAGCCATCTCTTGGAGGATCCCTGGTTCCTTTTAGTGGAGAATGATGTTTGGAAACTAGGATCTTAATGCTGTGTATGGTCATTGTTCCTGGTATGTCATTGCTTCTAGGCCCTCTCAGTGTTCAGAGGTAGGAAATAGATGCATAAATATTTGCATTTACACAAATTTGTATCTATTTCTACATCTGTCTTTATATATTTAAAACCATGATTTCATACTTTTAGTCTTAATATATTTAAGTTATCAGGGTCCTCTTTTTCTGCTAAAATCCATCATATGTCCAACTTTGCAATGGATTTCTACTTCTACATCATTACCCTTAATAATTCAATCAAATCAAAAATAAGGCTAAGCTTGGGTCATAAATCTGTTTAATACAGTTGCTGCCAAAGAAGTTGTACTAACATACAGTCATGATGTAAAGTCATCCATTTTTTAGGTCTGACATAAGTTGTTTGAAACCTAGGCCTACCCTATCACCTTTGGCCTAGTTAAAACATCTCCTCCCCTTGTGGTTGTTTGAGATACAGCCTGCTTGTTTCTCTTCCCACTGATCCCAAACTCAACACGCCCCACAGCTGCTAACCATGGTGAAACTTAGTGGTCAACACCAGAGTCATATAAATAAGTTCCCCACTTCTGATGTGTTTTCTTTAAACTAGCCAATCTACAACTCCTGCAGGAGAGCCTAAGGGATAACGCCCACGGACTTTAATAAAGGCCTAGTCGCACAGGTTCTCTCCCTCCTTCCCCCCCGCCCCACCTGCAGGTTGAGCTCCCTGCCACCTCCAGACTTCTCATTGGCAGCGCCCCCATCTGAACCCCTCTCAGATCTGTAAGTAATACATTTCTTCTGTTTTGTTTCATGCATTTTATTTTCATCTCCTCATTGTGTCTCACCTGACCCTCACAGGAGAGCCTAACTCCCTGCCCGTCAGGGCTCTCTTAGAGAGTGGCTATTTTGGCTTATGGCTACTCTCGACACAGAGACCTCAAGACCAAATTATAAAGAAACCATAACAGTAAAAATCGCAACTTGAGTTTCTTTCTAGCAAAAGTTATGCTAACAATAAAAATTTTATATTCAAATTTTTTGAAGCCAAAGATAAAAAAGCACAAAAGGGTTGTTTTGTAAAATTAAAGAACTTAGGTGGGGCCTGGTGGCTCACGCCTGTTATCCTACCACTCTGGGAGGCTGAGGAGGGAGGATTGCTTGAGGCCATGAGTTCAGGGCCAGACTGAGCAAGAGGGAGACCCCATCTCTACAAAAAAATAGAAAAATTAGCTGGGCATGGTGGCGTGTACCTGTAGGCCCAGCTACTAGGGAGGCTGAGGCAGGAGGATCACTTGAGCCCAGGAGTTTGAGGCTGCAGTGAGCTGTGATGAGGCCACTGCATGCAGCCTGGGCGACAGAGTGAGACCCTGTCTCCAAAACAACAACAACAAAGATTAAAAGATAACTTAGGAGAACCTCTTGTGCATATTGATCTTCAATCTAACAGTTTATTAAATATTTCAAAAATCTCTCAATATACATGTATGGACAAATTATAGTTATTAATCATTGGGTATGACAAGCCTCTGATTAAAATAAATATACAAGAGCTTTCAATAATAGCATCAAAGAACTGTCTTACCCAACCTTTTGAGTAGTATCAACATTAGCAATTTTACTGCATGAGAACTGTTCCTCAAACTAGCAAAATCTTGCAGAACAAATTGTTGGCTTCAGACTTTATTCCCATGATAAACACCACTAAGATATTGTTCCTAATTGGCATCTGTATCTTCATTTTGTAATTCTTTTAGCATTACTCTAAAATATATGGGTCTTTAAAGTTTTTAGCCTACTTTGTAAACGCTGTCCTTCAGCTGTCTAAACAGAAGCCGTGTCTGCAGAAGAGCACGAGTTCAGATGGTAACTGAAAGAAAGCAGTCAGGAATCCACTTCCAAAGGTCCAGATGCTTGGCATCACATTGAAAGGACCAGAAGCTGCTTACAGTGTTCACTGTTATTAATGCTGGTTGCACAATTGGCCCAGCACTACTGAGTTGCAATGCATGGTGTCATGCTGTCATCTAGTATTGCCTGAAGAATGTGTTCAGTGTGACATTCATGGCATTCTGCAATTTGGACCCAAACTACTTTTATAATCTAGTCATTCAGTTAGACCCTTGTGATCTTCTGTTTATGTTGTTCCCCTTGGCAGGGACTCTCCCATATTTAGAGGCTATAAATTCAGATGCCTAGGGAAACTGGCATGCATTCAAAATACATGATGTAAGGCCATGGCTATCCACAAACCCGCCTGGTCACACTGCCTCTTAAAAGTCTGTGCCATTCAAACTAAAAAGTCAAATAAAATACTTGCATAGACCACAGTTCACAACCCTTGCATCTGTTCCTAACCTTTCAAATCCTGGCTCAATTCCTTTGTCCTTCAGAAAACTGCCTGAGTAGTCAATCTACAGGGGTTTCTCCAACCTCTCAACTCTTCCAGCATTCATAGGCTGCACCTGTCACTTGGTGCTCAGTTACTAACAGATATTTATTAAATAATCTTCTCATTATGAAATATTTTGCATAGAAAATTTAGAGTTTCCCACTGACATTATGATCACATTAAGCAAGAAGACCTAACAGGGCAGGAACTACACTGTGTTAATTCACTCTTTGGGATGAATGTTCAAAGTGATGCTTGGGAATCAAGCCACACAGCTCCCATCAATGTACTGTGGGTTAATGCTGGACACCTGCTCCCCAGCTTTGCCATCACTGCCTAACTATGAGGCCTGGCACTCCCCAGACTTTTCCTATCCCATTGAAAATTTGATACCACCCCATTTTCTTTTTATTTAAAAAAATTTTAAAGGTATAACATATATAGTAAAGCTCACAAATATTAAGTGTATAGTTCGCTCAGTGAATTTTTACACTTGCCTGCAACCAACATGTTCAGAACTGAATTTATCATTCTTCTCCCTATTTTCCTTCTGTATTCTGTGTCAGTTTAAAAGCTAAATGTCTCTTTTAAATACGTATCTCTTTAATTTATCATTTCTCCCACCATATTCCCCAGATCAGGATATATTTCCAGCAAGCCAGAGGTCTCCCTTGAGGACCTTCCCAGTTGTGGCTCCCACCCAATAGAACCACTATTGTGGCTTATCACCGTGTATTAGTTTGCCTCTTCTTGAACATCATATAAATGGAATCGTACAGTATGTTTTTCTTTGTGTCTGGTTTCCTTTGTTCATTGTTATATCTGTGAGATTCATTAATAGTACTGTGTATGACAGAACTTCGTTTTTATTGCTGCATAGTATCCTACTGTGTGAATATACCGTAATTTTCTGCTCCATTCTATTCTGTTTAGAGAAATGGATTGTTACCTGTTTTGATGATAATGAATAAAGTTTTCTGATCATTCTTATGCATGCCTTATCAATTCATTTATCTTGAGTACATACCTAGGAGTGGGGTTACTGTGTCATAGTCTAGGTTTATATTAAGCTTTAATAGAGAACTTCAATCAGTTTTCCAAAAAGGTCCATATGCTCCAATGGGCATCATGTTAGATGCTGTCACACACGCAGGCTTAATATAAATTATAGTTTTCATGGTATAGTTTCCCCAAGTTAGGATTTCTACTTCTATCTATATGTGCTTATGTAAAGTAGCACTGATTTATAAATATGACCTCAGTTGTCAAGGGTCAATATGTGAGGTGCTGAACTTTTCCAAGACTTGGAAGCCATAAAATCATTTTTGTCTTAAGGCCATGAGCCAAAATCAAAACACTATCTTGCCTAAGCTTTTTGCGTCTTTGCTTGTTACCAAGAGCCAGTCGGCTCCTCCCTTCTCTTCATTTCCTGAAAATAATTCTTGTGCCAATCATTGTTAAGTCTTTGACCTGACTTAGCCAAGAGGTAGAGAAAAGGAAGCATAGGAGCATGTGGGAGGCACAAAGGGGAAGGCAAACATTGTAGGGAAACACTAAGGAGGTAAAAGTGTGAATCGGGATAGAATATCAAACTGTAAAAGTAGAGTGTGGATGTTTACAAGTAATCGTGGGTGAGTAGATGAAGCTGGAGTAGGTTTGTTATGTGACCTTTTCACTAAAACAGGTTATATATAAAACTATGAACTGTTGTACTTCTTAAAAATGCATAATAAATAGCAGTATTTGTATCTAAGTTTTAGTTGCTTGTCAGATTTGATAAAAAGATAAGTTTGTGAAGAATAATGGTGGACATGTCTTAATCCATTTAGCAGATATTTATGCAGCACCCCTATGTGTCAGGCACTGTGCTAGGAGATGTTAATATTGTTATTATAATATTGTTACTGAAATCAAAGTTAGCCCTTAACTCCTCCTCTGTTTTGAGCACCTCCTATATGCTAGATCGTGCTAGATACCAAGAGAATTCATAGACATAAAGCATATAAAAGGTTCCTACTCTTTAGAAGCTTTATTTGGGAACAAGAAGTTTGAAGTGTTAAATGTCAACAAAAGGCCCTTGGTTGTAAACCTGGAAGGTACATGCAGTGTTATTAGAATTGAAAGGAAAGATCAGTCACTGTGGGATGAGATGATCTGGTAAGGCTTTTTGAGGCAGTAAGACATGAGGGGAGATAGTTCATCCATATCCACAGGGTCCACTATGAGTCCTTCTTGCCCATACCCATACATTCACATACTTGGAATATCTTCCCCTGGATGATCCCAAGCTACCTCAAACTAAACATGCTCCAAACTAAATTAATTATTCTTCCCCCAAACCTAACTCTCCTCCTCTGTACTATCAGTTCTCCCTTGTAAATATCTCCTGAAGTTGTCACTTCTGTATTCCTGCCGTCCCACCAATTAGAATGCCATTTCAGTCTATGGCCATGTGACCCTGAACCTGCCCCATCTCGCCAGAATGCCATTTCAGTGATCAAGATGCCACTAAGGCAGTGGCAATGAGGACAGAGGAGTGAATACATTTGGGAGAGATATTAAGGAAATATAAAATTCTAGACTTCGTGTTTGGATGGGAGGGGGTGAGGGAAAGAGTCTAAATTGATACTTGGAATTCTGACTTAAGAAAGTGGCTAAATTATGGCACCGTAAGTGACAGAGAATTCAGAAAAAGCAACGGGTCTGAGGGGAATGTCCAGTATGTAGATTTGAATTTACCAGGGAAGTCCCTGGCTAAAGACGTAGACATAGTAGGTTCTTGATAGTATTGATTGCTTTCTGAAAGTATTGTAACTTGCTACTTATGTATATTTAACAGCACAGTCTACCACTGTATATTTATAAAAAGATACTGCCATCGTTTATCTAATTTCATACTTTTAAAATTATCTATTCACATATTCAAAAGATATTTTATTTTTTACATATTTGGTTCTCTTAAGGCTGGTATCAGATAAATTTTGGATTTTTAAATAAGTTTTCAATTAGTGAAAATATTGGTGCTTTTCTGATGCTACTAAAGCTTCATTTTGTAGGTTGGACCTTCTATAGCGCTACTAATGAGTTTCTTGAGATAATCCCTAATTTAATCTAGAATATTTTTAAGGAATTGAAACATTTTCCTTTTTTAAATGCCTAATTAATCAGGTAACTGATTATAAAGATGAAAAGATAAGATTCCCACCCTAGATAAGTTTACAAAGTAGTTTCAACTATGTAATTTATTTTTTCTAAGGATTCTAGAAGTAATAGGAAATTTGAGACATCATTATTTTCATCTTAAAGATTCTGAAAGATTCAGACTTGCCCTGGGTCACACACATGGGCGGAACCTGGAAACCCAGTCTTCTGTCTCTTAATTTAGCACACGTTCCACTTGACATTGTTCACTTCACATTCACACATGTAAACACTACTATTTTAGTATTTTACAAATTGACTTTTAAAATAAACTATATATTAAAAAATAAAGGTAAATATGTAACCCTCTGTGATTTAAATATTTCTCATTCGTTTCCTTATCCTTTTCTTAGTGAGGTTATCACACTTCACTAACAGCTGTACTTAGAGGCTGTCCTTTAAAAAACCAAATTTCTTTTTAAACTCTTTCCACAAATCTTGCTATTGTTGGCATGTTTTCACTTTTCCTTCAGACATCCAGGCAGCCTTGCAAGAATAATTTTTCAAGATTTTATTTGGCTGTCAAGAAACTTTAAACAGACTGATAGTTTATTAAACAATACAGACAGGGTCCATTGTTGTTTTTACTCTGACAGTGGGGTAGAAATTTAAAAATCTTTTCAGTATGGAGGAAGACCTTGGGACATGCCTGGAATGCACTTAAATACGTGAGATATTGGCATGGTTCATATATATTTACAAAGATTAAAAATTTGTATTAGGATTACAAGAATACAGGCCATATTCCACTTTGCAAAGTAGATTAATACCCTTAAATTCAATCAATAAAATTGTACACTGCAGAAATGGTCAGAGTAAAAGGAAAGAAGGTCCTCTGTTAGTGTGTCCTTCCTCTTGGCACCTTTAAAATGATAAACATGAAGATTGGGTCTGGCCAGGAATCTGGGGTGTTGTCAGAAAGACACTATCCAAAAAGGCCGTGATTAGTGATAAGCGAGAGTCAGAAGAATGTTGAAAATCAAGGACAGAGAAGAACTGGCAAAGGTAAAGAGGAGAAGAAAAGTAAAGGAAAATTAGTCCTTTACTGCCTTACAGGTAATCAGTGAGGTATCTCCCTTTACTCATTCTGAAAATCGGTGCTGAGCGTGTGCAGTGTGCCAGACCCAGGCTAGCAAGGAGAGGACACCCTGCCCCCAGCGGCGCATCTGCCCCTTCATCTCTGTGGTAGAGTTTCCTCTTCCCTTCCTCTTTTCCTATTCCTTCACTGACATAGCGAGGTCCTAGTGTGTGTGTGTGCATGCACGAGTGTTTATTTTTCGTTATATAATACAGTTTTAATTACCTCTTTATTTTTCATTGATTCTTTAGCTACTGTTATAGCAACATGATTAAATATTAATCATCTAAACTTTGGTACTCTTTTCTAATAGTCAATGTGAAGAGATGTTGCTTTTTAAAATAGAATTAGGCCAGGTGCGGTGGCTCACGCCTATAATCCTAGCACTCTGGGAGGCTGAGGCGGGAGGACTGCTTGAGCTCAGGAGTTTGAGACCCGCCTGAGCAAGAGTGAGACCCCGTCTCTACAAAAAATTAGAAAAACTAGCTGGGCGTGGTGGCACACGCCTGTAGTCCCGGCTACTCGGGAGGCTGAGGCAGGAGGATCACTGGAGCCCAGGCATTTGAGGCTGCAGTGAGCTAGGATGACACCACTGCACTCTAGCCGGGGCAACAGAGTGATACTGTCTCAAAATAAATAAATAAATAAATAAATAAAATAAGAATTAGGAGACATACTTAATGGTATTGTTTTCTCCTTTGAGAAAGAAAGTCCTTGAGGGAGAAAGTAAGTTGGCTTTTGGAATTTTGTGGCTCTCAGTAGAGAATGTGCATTTTGCAAAACATAGTACCTTTAGTAATCCAAGAAGTATTTGAATATACTGGGAACTAAAGATGGAAGCTTAAGGATTAAAATAAATAATGCCTCTTTCAATTAATATATATAGGCAGAAGAAGAGAAGGTACTGTTTTCTGTTGGGTAGATTCCCTGGGGAATAAATAGAAGCGAGGGGTAGGATTGGGAATTTGGCCATCTGGTAACTGGATTTACAGGTAACATCAGTTAAATGAGTTAAAAGGAGTCAACACCAGAAAATTAGCTAAAGGCAAGGCAATCACTAAAGTTTTCATTAGGCAAGCCAGATCAGGTTCTCAATGGTCAAGCAGTGAGATGCAAGCCAGACTAGGAAGTTAAAACACAGAGTATCAGGGAGTCAGGTAATAAAGTTTATTCAGCCATGGGCTAGTTTTATATATGTATATATAATATATATATAAATGGCTATATATAGCTATTTTTAATACATAAAATATGCATGTAGTACAAAATTCAAAAGGTCCAGAATAGTAGACAATGAAAAGTAAGTCAGCCTCCTACCCCGTTCTACAATCTAAAGTCCCCCTCCGCAGAGGCAACCATTATTAAGTCTTTTATATAACCTTGCAGAAGTCTTTGTACAAACAAGTGGTAGTAAGATAACATACTTGCTTTCTTCATTTGCATACACAACTTTTATGTCATTTTTATTGCTTGAGTGGTATTTCAGTGCATGAATGGAGCATACTTATTTAACTAGTTCCCTGTTATAAGACATTCAGGTCATTGTCAATCTTCTGCTATTACAGACAATGATAGAGTGAATAACCTTATACATGCATCATTTCACACCGAAGTAATCATATTAAAAGGACAAATTCCTAATAATGGGATTGCTGGGTTAATGGGTTTGCTCATTAAAAAAAAAAAATCTTTAATTGTGATAAAATATACTATAAATTTTTAAGTACACAATTTAGTAGTGTTAAGTATATCCACATTGTGCATCCACCTCCCGAACTTTTTCATATGTAAAACTGAGACTCCATGCCCATTAAACAATTCCCCAGTTCCCCCTTCCCCAGCCCCTGGCAACCACCATTCTACCTTCTGTTTCCGTGAATGTGACGACTCTAGATACACCTCCTATGAGTGGAATTGTATAGTATTTATCTTTTTGTGACAGGCTTATTTCACTGAGCATAACGCCATCAAGGTTCATTCACATTATTGCATTTGTCAGAATTTCTTTCCTTTTTAAGACTGAATAACATGGTATGTTTATATCACATTTTGTTTTCCTGTTCATCCACTGATGGACACTTGGGTTGCTTCCACCTCTTGGCTATTGTAAATAATGCTGCTATGAATGTGGGTATACAAATATCTCTTCAAGATCCTGCTTTCAAATTTTTTGGATATATACCCCAAAGTGGAATTGCTGGATGATGGGGTTTATGTATGTAAAATTTTTGTTTCTATCGCCAAAGTGCTCTTTATAGAGCTTGTAACAATTTATGTTCTCACCAACATTAAGTGAATGTGTCATTACTCATACCAGAATTGTGTGCTATCTAACTTTGCGACCTTTGTCACTCTGATAGGGGGAAAAAATGCTATTTCATCATAGCCTTTATATTTATCTTAAAATAAGTGGAATGGAGCTTCTTTTCATATGTTTAAGACTGTTTAAAATGTAGTATATTAATAGAAAATTGAGGTATAGGAAGGCCAACAGATCAGAAGATGATTGTCATTGAAATGATAGTTTATTACTCACAGTTCCAAGAGGAGGGAGCACACCATGCTGCAGAGGTGGGGAGGGTATCACATGGGAAAGTACCAGGGTTGGTCAGGAGATGGAGGAAGAGGGAGGATTGTGGGCAAGAACCTTTGCTGTGGTTTCCAAAGTGAGGAATAGACAAGCAGGCTTAGGACTGGCTAGCTTGAGTAATTTCAGTGGGCTGTCCCTAGTTGTCTGGTATCTGGTATCTGGCACTGGGGTGATTAGTGTAGTCGGAGATGTAGACTCTGGATTAGTGTGCATTTGAAAGGTGTGTGGGGGTGGGGTTGGGGGGCACCGATGAGGGAGGCAGGTGACTCAGGCATATTATATTATCGACTTGTCGAGAACAAGGTGTAACCAGGCCATGCACGTAGGGCAGATATTAAAGCATCAACTTTGTAGAAGCTAGAAACATGATTAGTCCAAAGACCCATTCGTACTTTTTGTGAATTCTGTTCACATTCTTTTTTTCCATTTTTCTATTGGGTAGTTTGTTTTGTTCTTAGAGATTCATAGGAACTCTTTATACATTTAAAAAATAGGCCTTTGTTCATAATATGCAATGCAAAAATCTTTTTCTCAGTTTATTGGATCTCATTTGTGTTTGCTAATGGTGCTTTTTTCCCCACGTGGAAACTTATTTTTTTATGTGCTTGAACTTATTGATCTTTTACAGCTTCAGGATTTTGCGTCATACTTGAAAAGACCTTTGTTCTTCTGAGGTTATAAATTTGTTTCCTGTGTTTTCTCTTAATACCTTGATGGTTTGAGTAATTGTATTTTAACCTTTGTTCCATTTAGTGTGTGTGTGTGTGTGTGTATATATATATGTTGGTGAAAGGGGAAACAGAAAGGAGATACCAGCAACAAGCTTAGAACGTAATGCCAAGTCCATTATCTTCAGAGGCAAAAGTTCTTCAGCTATTTTCATCCCATACAAACCCAAGAGGAGGCAAACAGATACACTGGGTGGCACCAGAAATGAAATAAGGGGACAAAAGAATTATCTGACATTAAGCCCCAGGTTAGGAAGGTAGGAATTCTGCTGTCTTTAAAGGCTACAACTAAGAAGGGACAGGCTTAAAATATCTTAAATCTTGATGGCTTGGAAAGAAAAATCACTGATTAGTACAGGGTCGGGAAGTGGTTCAGTAAAAGCAGTTCTAGCTTTGTGTGCTGCTGTGCAACCTTCAGTAAGTCAATTCAATTCTCTGAGCCTCACTTTACAGTAATGATACATTATTCCGTTCATGGTCCTTCAGGGGTACCTCACTGCCTACCATGGTAGTTTATTACTCTTTTTCAATTGCTTTTTTCACTTTTATTCCAGTGGAAATCTTACACACAAAGACTATATATAAAAAACAGATTTGGATGTGGTGCATATAGGGGCAAAGGACGCAGGTGAAGGTCCCTATTCTCTCCCCTTCACCCCTGCCAACACTACCAGCCCCACCACCCCCAGCCCCCCGAGGCACCGCTGATGAAACCCCTGCTCTATACAGATAATTTGTGAACTGAATAAAACTGAACCTTTTCACTCCCACCTTAAGACCCATCCATCTCAGCAGAGCCTAAAGGAAACACAGATCTGCCTCCAGAAAGCCTTGGGAAGTAATATGGCTATACTGAAGTCTCCTTTGGGAAATGGAGGCAAGAGTTACACAGCACATCAAGCAGCAAAACTTCCCCTAATTCCTCAGCACAGCAGATGCCTCTCCTCTATCCCTCTTACTCCTCGAACTCTCCTCCAGAAACTTGCCTTCCCACCCTTGGGCTGGGTTTTTCTTCTCTGTGTCTCAGCCCATCTTCTCCTTGATATCTTTGGCCCTTTCATTATTTTGTAAAGCAGTCTCCAGAGTTCCTTCCAGTTTTCATTCCCACCCGGTATCCCATGTCACCTCACAGGCACAGGCACAGAACTGAGGGGAGATTGTAGATACTTAGGTTTGAATTTTTCCTTGCCTTATCATAAGGATTAAGTGTCACCATCTTGACCTCACAGTCAAATCCCTATAGGGTCTCCACTGTTCCTTTCTCCCTGACTTTACTGTCCCCTGTCACAGAGCCCATGCTCCAGCCAAATTAGATGTATTCTTATTTTCCTAACTAGCTCTCACTTCCTGACAAAATGTGATCACTTCTGCTTCTGGAATCTCTCTGCATCATACTTACATTTACCTCATGTCACTTACTATTTTCTTTCCTGTTTTTTTAGCTAATCTATAGTAGCTTTAGGAACTTCGAGAGCAGGAAGCATCTAGCACTAATCTTGACGTTCCTTGCAAACTCTTAGCTCACTGTCTTGCCAATAACCACACCAAGATTTTCAAAAGAGCAAATGTATCCAGCAATCAGCAAAGCCCTCCACTAAAATAATCACACTACTGAATCACTATTTTAAAAAGCAAACTTCAAAGGAGAAATTTCTTCTGAGTTTCTGAATGCATTTCCCACATCAAATCAACCTAAGTTCTCAGTGATTTAAATATTTAAAGTTAGAACCATCATGCATCTATTCCAGTTTTATTTTGCCACCTTAGACCCCAAAGGATATGCAATAGAAAGGCAATGGTTTTCAAATGTTTTTTGAAAAATAAAAAACCCTTTTTTAAAGTGAAATTGAAGATGGAGCTCCAAGATGTAGAATAAAAACAGAACTATTCCAATTGAGCAGTATTTCACAAATCATACATTCTCCTGATTTCTTCCCCAACCCCACTTCCTTTGGCATTCCGAAAATATGTCTGTAGAACTTTAGGTCACTGGGGACATAGTTTGAAAACTTCTACTCTAGAAGCTCAGTATGTTAAATACAACCCTGCATTCATCATGAAAGTATTGATCTTTCCTGTCCAACTTTAATAATTATCCATGATATCAGGGCCTTTCTAAATTTCTAACAGTTGGCTTGATCATGTTAAATAAAGTTAGTATAGGATAGAAATTAAAAAGTCACCATCACTAACACCATTCATTTGTAAATGATAGATTTTTAAAGAATTATTTTTATCTAACAAATGAAAATGAGAACTTTGGAGTTTACATAAGTCTTAGGCTTCCAAAGAACTTACAAAGTGCTTTGTATGAATACTTAAGCAGAATGTGCTCATCAGTGAATTTTGCCATGTAACCATGGGAGTAAAATAATGTTTGCAGAGCGTAGAGACTTGTTTGCCTTTTCTGTCAGAGTTGTTATAAATTTTGACTTAGCTGAAGGAAGAAAATAATTTTTAACCACTAGGTTAATTAGGGACATTAACACACTTGAAAATATATTAATTTTTGTAATATCTCCTGTCAACAAAATATTACATAATTGTTTTGAAAAGATACAAAAAGAGATGTTTACCTTAAACTGAGATATAATTGGAATCATATTCCACTTTCTAGATTCACACAGAATGTCAGAGGAGGGTAACACTACCAAGAATGTCAGGAAAGCTGAAAATGGATAATGGTCTACAAATGATAAACAATTTATAGATAACAGATGCTTTTGTTTCCCAAGGAAGACTTTCAGTGAGTGTAAAGCATTGCCTCCTTATTGCAGCATTAATCACAGCAAACAGAGATATCATTGGAAATGCTCCTAGGAAAGTGTTCAGCACATGGTTGGCACTCATCAAGTGACAGCTGCTTAGCATTATTAGTATGTAGAAGCAAGAATCTCTAGACAAAAATTAAAACAGGTTACTTAGAGTCACTGAAAAAAAGTTGTACTACCATTACCAAATAGGAAATAAATGTAAGTAAATAATTTTGTGGACCCTTCTTTGATAAACTTTTAAACATAAACACAAATTGTTTGTCTCTTGTAGAAAATGAGAAAGCCAATTTCCAGAGATAAAAACTGAACAGATCATATGTGTTCCCAAATATGTTACACTTTGTATAAGGCCTTTTGTAATTAGAGAAGCAATTCATCATAAACAGTATCATTCTCTTTAATTACTCAGAAAAAATCTTGAATACTAGAAATGAAACTCAGATTTTGAGAGTTTAGACAGCTATTATTTTTAAAAGTCTTATTCAAAATACTATGATAAACATATAGCACCATGCTATCTATGCACATAGTAGGCAAAAGGGTAAAATATTTATTGGATTCAAATATTTAATAGTAATATCAGTTATTTTGAGGTGCTAAGAAAAAGTGTGTATGTTTATTTTAAAATGTGATTATTTCCTTTTGAAAGGAAAGTAGGGAGAGTATATATTCTCAGGGGTATAGTGTAGATTTCTGTCTGAAATGGTTAATAAAATAATATAGATCTTTTTGAGAAACTGTGCTGTGTCTAAGATGTGGACCGCCAATTAGTTATCTCATGGTTTTGATTTGGGTTTACCCCTGGGACTCTAGGTGAGTAAAAGTGCAGAGGCAGAATTGAATATGGGCACAGGGACAGTAGGCTGCTGACTTGACAGAGTATTTGTAGAAAGAGCAAAATCTGGACAGCCATGGTAAAGGGCAGCCATGCTATGGGATTGTGGAGAGAGGCAGTAAAGAAGGAATAGTTCAAGGAATAACAGCAGCATTAATAGCATAGAATTTGTTGTGGGGGGTTTAAACTATCTCAAGTTCTATTTTATAGCAAAGTATTGTATGTAACATTGCTTAAAATTAGCTAGCTATTGGCCCATGGTGATTTTTGTTGTACTGACTTTTGACTATGTGTAAGAGCTGCATGTCTACTTTATTTTGATGGGCAAATTTCCTTGTATTACAGCATATGTGTTACAAATAACATGCATAAGCATGCATTTACATGATATATGCACATGTCATGTGTGTGTATAAGGGAAACCTACTCATATGTCATTTCCACCTGTAGCTGGACCTAACATTTAGTGAAAATTGCCAGATTCATTGATAGCCATTCCAGTGTTAACACTTTGAAAGCTATTAGAAATACAAAATTTAGGTTACCTCTAAGTTGGATAATTTTTTGAAAATATTTGTGAAAGAAAGAAGTTTTAACATCATTGATGTCTCTAAAGAGAAAGGGAGTAAAACTAGTTTCTAATGAAAGGTTTATAATGATAGCAAAGTAGTACACTAATGGTTTTAAATAACCATAAATGATTCCTCAAACTTGAGCAGTACACTGTGGACAAATGAGAAAGTTTTTGGGTCTGTGGCCAATTCATTTCTTTTGCCATATGCATATGTGTATACACATACACACACAGGCTCAAGCATGTGCGTGCACGTGCACACACACACACTGTAACTGCATCACAACACCCCAACCTCACAAGGTGGTATCTCCCAGAAGATGCAATATCTAAGGCTTCAATAGGTCCCTGCCTCCTTTTATCACTGTGAAGTGGCTTCCTAAGTCAAAAGCAATATTTTGCAGAATGCCATTATATAATACCACAGTGGCTTTTTAAGACATCCAGTAACTCGACAAAATACTGTTGCTGGCAGAAGCAAGGAAAAGCAAATCCAAATCTAAAATAATCCAGAAAAAGCATCTATTCCAGGTGGAATACAACTCTGCCCTCTCCATAAAGAAGCATCCCTGGATCCTCTCAAATGACATGGTCACAAGGTGGGATGCACCTGTGCTGGTTCTACCTCATCTCCAGCCTCTACAAGGTCAGCTTGTCCCAGGGCTGCGTCTATGAAAGTCTTTGCTCTGTATACACTTATTTACTAGGTTATCTCATCTAGTCCCATGGATTCATTACCATCTGTATTCTAGCAATTCTCAAATGTATTTCTGAACCCTAGATGTCTTTCCCGAACTTCAGACTAGTATCCAAATGCCTACAGCCACTTGGATGTCTTATAGGTATTTGAACTTAGAATGTTCAAAACTTCTGATTCCAGCCCCCCACACCACCCCACTCCACTCACTTTCCAGAAAGGTTCCCCCTGCAGATTTCCCCATTTCTGTTATTGGCAACTCCATCCTTCGAAGTTGCTCAGGCTAAAATCTTGTGGTTTTCTGTGACACTTCTCATTGTTTTTACTATTTACTGCTGGCTGGCCTTTGATCAGCAAACTTTATCACCTCTGCCTCCAAAATAGATGCACTTCACTGCAACCTTTCATTGTGTTTTCATCATCTCACCAAGATTACTGCAAATACTATTAAACTGGCATCCTTGCTTCAATCCTTGTCTACTTGCAGTCTATTCTCCACTCAGCAACAAGTGATCCCTTTAAAATTGAATGAGATCGTGTGCCTCCTCTGCTCAGAACCCTCAGGGCTCTTATCTACTCAGAGTAAACGGCAAAATCCTTACCATGGCTTACAAGGCCTAGATGATCTGGCACCCCACCCCCAAGCTCTCTCTGATCTCCTCTCCTATACCCCCACCGCCCCAGACTCTCTGCTTCTTACCCATGGGCCTCTTTGCTGACCCTCAAACATGCTATCCACTCTCCAGACTCGGGGTTTCCACATCTGGTGCTCCCGTTGCTTGGAACATGCTCACCCCGGATATCGGCCTGGCATGCGCTCTCGTCTCTGTTCAAATGCTACCTCCACAAAGAGGCTCCTCCAAACTGCTCTGTGTGAAATAGCACCCCCTCCTCTAGCACTCCCTCATCCTACTTAATTATCCATGGCATTTATCATATTTATTTATTGGTCTCCTCTAATAAAATGTAAACTCCGTGAGTACAGGGGTTTTGTCTATGTTGGTCACTGCTGTATCGCTAGCCTCCTAGAAGACTGTCTGGCACATGGTTTACACCGAAATACTTTTTGAATGACTTAAAGCTAAACTTACCCCAGCATTTCTATCTCTGTAAGTCTTTGAATTCTAAGACATCTCTGGCTTCTCACCTTTAGTTAGCATGAGCTGCTATTGAATCTAGCTTTGTGTTAACTAAGCAAGCAAGCTATTAGAACCAAGCACATCTGCTCAAGCTAGCCTGTTGAATTCATAATTTCTTGTAAATATGCCTATATTAATAAATTCAGTCATCTCTAAAATTGTTTTTTCTTCCTTAGGCAACTTCAATCTGTCTCTACATGTCTTCCCAGGCCTTCTGCTAATATAAATTAGCAAAGGCTTCTCTTCCAATTTGACTTTATAATTGATATCAGGGCATGCCCTGATTAGATCTGGAGATGCTGGTGAGTGGGATGAAGGAGCCTAAAGGAGACTTGGGAGTGGTCCCTTAGGAACGAAAGCAACAGTGTCTTCCAGCAAGAGAAGAGCACTTCCAAACTCTGGGAGAGGGACAACTTCAAGGAGCAAGGGAGGCTCCATTTGAAAATTCAGGTTACTCTGAGTTCTCCAAGTACTCTCGTTTCTCCTCATTTCCTCTTTCCAATCAATAAACAAAGGAGACCTGGCAAGGCTATGATTTAGTAGATGTTGCAATTTGGCAACACACAGAATGAAATGAGAGTTTGTAACCAGCCACCAGGGCTTGTTACCTCTGGGGAGAGGGAGGACATTGAAACTGAAGGTGGTTTGCACAGGGATCTTTTGTCTAATCTATGATTTTTTTTAAAAATTAAAGGATTCATGGATTTTATATTAAAAATTAATTTCAAAACTACAATATAGTATAAGTAGTATGAAAAATACTGCTTTTTTCTTTAGGAACTCAGTCAGGTGGAACAATCACCGTTCAGCCTGATACAGCCATATGCCTCTGTGTGCTGTATGCTGCAGGAACTTAACTCTTGTTTATATCAATTAGCCTACGGTAAAATTGGTTTTGTTACACAGTATGTGGTTTCACTTAAAGTTGCAGTTTCCAAGAACCTATCGACAACGTTAGGTAAGGACTTACTGTATCTGATCCTGTCTTGCCGTAATCTCATCTGGCTTCAGTCACATCTCACCTGTGTTCACAATCGCTCAAATCCTCAGATTTGGTACCCACTCCTTTCCCAATCTCTGGTTTCTTTAGACTACAACTCTTCCTCTGTGGCAACATATTATTAACTACTTGGAGTAACAACACTCCTGTCTCAAATCTCCTTTACTCCTGTCCAAACAGATGGATTTCAGGATAGAACCTAGACAATTATTGAATAATGTAGTGTATAATAAGGAATATACAGAACGATATAGGATCAAAGAAGAGAGGTGTCAAACATCACCTAATATCATCAGGGAAATCTGCCTAGAAGAGATAACAGGAGGAGAGAGGGGGAGGAAGATTTAAAAAACACATGCATGTTCGAGGTGCTTTACATATGTTATCTTATTTAATCCTCTCAATAACTCTATTGGGGAGATTCTATTATTATCCCTATCTTATAATTGAAGGAACCAAAGAGCATTAAGATTTAGTGACTGGCCCATGATCACACAGCTTGCAAATAGTGGAGCTGAAATTCAAACCTAGGAAGTCTGGGTCCTGAGTCCCTGCTCTTAATCATGGGTGATAACATAAAACCCAATGGGGGTCAAGGATGGCATCTATCTAGACCAAGGAAACAGTATTTGCAAAGTAGTGAAAACATGAGAAAACATGGTTGGTTTGAGCATAACCATGCATTCAGTATGGCAGGAGTGTGAGTATTGGAAGTTCACCTCAGTTCATGGAGGGGTAGGTTATTTGATGGATTTTATCTTATAGGAAATAAGGAGTTGTTGAAAGGTTTAAGCAGGACAATAATATGATCAAAACTGTATTTTTGAATAACGCTTCTGGAAGTGATATGAAAGATGGACAGGAATAAGCTGCTATTAGGAAGCATTTGCATTATCCTAAGGAGATGATGAGGGCTAACCAGAGCAGCAACAATGATGATGGAAAAAGGGGAAATGGAGTTGAATGCCATAAAATGAAACCGAAACTTTCGTATTTCAGATGTTTCAACAGTATTCTAGAGGGAAATAAGACAATAGTGTTCCTCTATTTGCTTCTATCTTCCTGTTAATGAAATAGTACTCACTAATGTCTTCAAAGAGTCAAGGATATTGTCTAGATTAAGTAAACATCATACAACTTCTCAGACAAGAGTAAATACATAAATATCTTACAAACAATATTTAATATTTCCACACTGAAGAATAATTAGATATGAAGATTAAATGTTTTACAAAGTCTTAAAAAGACATGAAACATAAACCTAATTATACATAAAAGAAAATCATCTTAAACAAGAGCTTATTGTGATGATATTACCCATCACTTTTACCTTGAAAACCTTTCCTTGCATAGCTATTCAAAAATAAGGACCAGCAAATTTGATTGCTCAGATACTTAAGTTTTGTATACTTAAGCTCTTTATTTATTGGAGAGATGTATCATTAATCCATTTGGAACATGACTACTTATAAGTAAAATTTGATTTTTTTTCAGTTATAGGTAAATCAGCTCCACCTGGAATTTCTAAGGACCAGTTTCAGTAAATATTTTCAGAAAATGATAATATTTAGAAATAAAGTCTTAAGATAAAAAATATTAGCCGTCAAATGGAACCAAGACAAGACTCTAAATATTATGTTTGTAAATAGTCAATCCACATTTATTAATATTAGCATATATTAGTGAATAGTTATGTTAAAGGCAAAAGACTCTTTCAGATATAATCTATTTCCATCAACATGTTAAAAATTGTATCAAAGTCTAGAATATATTTTATAATGAGTGACATGAAATGATTCTGAAAAGGAATTTCTATGTTACAGAATTATTAGAAAAGTGACATAAAAGTATAATGGAAAATAAAATTTTGATCCTTTGAATAAGGAAAGGATCCATCTCTATCTGGAAAGACAGAACAACAAGTTTTTGAATATTTACATGGATTAATGAATTGTTTGCCAAATTCTCCTGAAATGATACCTAGTTCCCATTAAATCAATGGACACTATATATGAGCATATATTTTTTAGAACTGTATTTTGTGATAAGTCCATTTTTGATCACAGAAATTTACTTATACATACATTAATAATTGAATAGTAAATGAAAATGCCCTTATGTGAAACAAATACATTGTATAATATCAAAATGTTTTAGTCTTTTTTAAAACGAAAAAAAGAAAAAAATCAGTTACATCGTTTACATTCAGTGTCCCACTTAGTAGATACACAGCCTTTGAAATCTATAATGTTTTACATTTTGGTCATTTAATTCTTGCATTTCTCTTTAACATTTTAATAGTATTCATAATAACTTATTTTCATCATGTTTACCTGAAAACTTGTGTGTTATATATTTTTAAAGGAATGTCTTGCTTCTTTTTGATTAAAACTTTCTGTAACAGCTGAAAATTTGAAAAATTAATTTGCTACCTGAAGCAATGGTCCTCCTTAATCATTTTCAAATAATGAGTAAAGATGCATCTTTGTAAATATATTGTAAATTTGGTTACTGTATTAGAAACAGACACCAGAAATTAAAGATCAAATTTATTGCTATGACTCACATACAGTATAGTGAGTTACTACAAATTTTACTCTAGAGTGTTTTTTTAAATGTGCAGAATACTGCTGTTCTCTCTGAAATAATCCCTTTTTATAATAATGAAATTAAACATTTTATTTCTTATAATTTTTTAATTTAATACTTAGCATTCCAGAATTAATGAATTATAAGAGCTACAGATACTTTGTTTAAAAAAATAAATACCTATTTTTGAATTTCTGATAGTAAAATAAGCAATCCACCAGTTAGGGTTGTAACACATAATATTTGAACTATTCTGTATATTTCAAAATTCATTTGTTTTTAATAAATAAATTTATCTGTTTGTCCTAGAAAACTTAGCTTTCTATGAAGTAAATCACTTAATGATATTGCTTTGGATATAAAATTGGCCTTCATAGTATTATAGCCTATAAATAAACGAATTCCCCAGCCCCACCTACCCCCACAAAAGAATGCCTACCAGTAGTCTAGCACAGTAGTGAACAATTTTAAATTAACAACTATTGTTCATACAGAGCAGAGGAAGATAATTTTCATGTTAAAGCAGTTTTCAACATCAAACATCTGAGTTATAAACTGCGAATGAATTACCTTAAAACTATGGTCTTTACAGTTATATTATTTCCTAAATGCTTTTGGGGTGGCATTAAGCTACTACATTTTAAAATACTTTAAATGACAAATATTTTACATTTCATGAATAATACATGAACAGCTTTAATTCTATATATTATTAATATTTCCCTTAATCTGGGAACTAAAATGCTATTATAGGGTCTTCCTGACCCAAAGTAAATGCCATAAATTGAGTCAGTTTATCTCAGAATGAAGATCATGAAGAATAATTGTAGCTTGAAAAGATGTGCTTAAGTCACAGCTAAGATACAGATTACTTGTATAGAATCTAGCCTGCTGAATAAACACTATTTTTTAATTATAGCAAGTAATACAAGTAATAGAAAAGTTTTCAATTAATAGAAATGAAAAGAATTATAAATCTAATGTATAATTCTCCACATTCCCAATTGCTTGCAAGCTTTCATTGGATAACAGCGTAATAGCAAAAAAGGTCTCCTTTAAAATGCATTATTATTCAGCTTTATTTCAAATGCTGTGTAGCATAAGAACGTACTATTCAGAGATAATTTTTTAGCCATGAAAAAATATGAAACAAGGCATATTCTAAATTGCTTAAAGAATTAATTTCCCTATTAGATAATGAATACCTGGAGGAATGAGCATTAGCGATTTATGGCTTGAAGTGCTTGGGTCTAATCATCATTTTGGCCTCTTTGAAAGAGGATTTATAGCCACCAGGGTGTGCCTCACTGATACCAGGCCAGGTGCCCCAGAAAATCCCATTGCGGACACCTCTATATTTTTGGTGATAATATTTGCCATTTAAATTTGCAGAAAGGCATGCATCAAACCACCAGCCTGAACTATAGTAGAGCCCACAGTTCCCAGAAGGATATCGATCATTGTCTTTATCTGGGGTGGTGAAAAACTTCAGATCATGGTTGTAATGTTTATTGAAACGTAAGGCATCTCCAGCTGTGCCATTATAGTTACCAACATGTAAACGGTATTTCAGAAACTCGTTAGCCACGTAAAATTGATCATACAAGGCATATAGTTTGACACCATTAAAATCTTCAAGATCTATTCTCAGAATCATTTCCTTACTCTTGGTCAGAAGATGAATTTTATCGTTCCCTAGCCAAAATTCTCTTCTGAGGTTTCCAAAACCTGCTTTGTAGTCTTGCCATGTTCTGGTGAAGTTGGTGCTTCCGTCGAGACGTGCCTGCAGCACAGTCCAGCCTCCCCCCGTGGTCTCCATGTCACAGTAAACTTCAAAGCTACTATTTTTGGGATCAGGTGTTACTCTGTAGGTCTCACTGCTTCTTTTGCCTATTGCGTAGTAGTCAGAACAATCTTTATATATTAGATGTTGAACTGAAGGGGGAAGAAAAGGAAGGCATTGGATTTTGTTAATAAAAACTATGCATCTGAAGAATTCTTTATATGTACAAAAGCAGCTTGGTAATTCAATCAATGGCAATAATGAAACTTTCCTCTGCTAAACTTATTTGGATCTGTTTAGCAAATGCTTATGAAGGCCTCAGAACAAGAATCTGATATTATAAAGTAGAAAGGGCCCTCTAATATACTTTTGGTTGGTACTAATAGTGACAACATCAACCACAAACAACAATAAGAAAAGAATAAGTAAAAGTAATAGTTTTAGTAATTTTAGTAATTTAGTATATTTAGTGAGGTCTACCTATATGCTCTAGCCTCGGCACTCTGCCAAAGATTGGATAACATTTTCACACTTAATATGTACATCAGCCTTATGATGTAGGTATTCTTGCTAGTCTGCAGGTGAGAATATTTAGGCTTAAAGAGGATCAGTGTCTTGCCCAAGTTCATGCAAGCATTAAGGGGCAAAGCCAAGACATGAACTCAGATCTGGCTGGCAGCAAAGCTTATGCTCATAAACATTGTATTCCTCGGTCCTAAAATTCAGATGATAACAACTCTCCTAGACTTGCATTCCATGCATACAGAGGAAGCACAGGCTTCTATTTCCTTTCACCTGAAGGGGCTGATAGCCTCTGCTGTCAGAAAGTTTTACAGGATATGTTCCAAATGATGCATTAAAATTCTAATGTGCAGCACTGATCATGAATTCACATTTATTTTACTTGACAACTATATAAAGAGGCTGAAGTGAAATCTTCCTTCAATAATATATCAATATTCTTACTCTGAATTTAATTATCCAGGAAAGTATTTAGCCACTATTTCACATGTTTGGTTTCTAGAAAGAAATGGCAGGTGGTTATGTTTAGGATAAATGTAATAATCAGCTAACAGAGTTCTGTAGGAATCAAAGACAGATATTTACTGCCAGATAATTTTTATAAAAATTTGTGACAGATAATTTTAATATAAGATACTGTAAATCACAAAAATCTATTCATGCATATTTAGAACTCAGAATATTCAGATATTTCCCCAAAACCTTAAGGAGAAAAATAGAAGAATAGAATCTTGTTCATATCATTGTAAATTGTTGCACACCATCAAATCTAATGTGTACCAGTGATGTCACCTAAAATGTGAACCTCTGATTTTCAATGTGCAGGGTACATTCAGATACAGGCTTCCAGGGGTGTTGGCAACAGTGGTCCTTGAAACCGCAACCCACTTTCACTGGCAAATTCCCTGGGGAGGAGCATGCCTGAGGTACTTGCTCCAGTGAAAGTGAGCTCTACACGTCCCTTCCACCCCACACTCGTAGTAAATAGAGGTCCTAATGCAGAGATGGCTTTCCAAAGTGTAACAAGACCATCTGCAGCAGTCCCAGAAACTCGGAGAAAGCCACAGTTTGGGGGAACCAACGCCATTGCTGGTTCTTGGACAGAGTAGGTAGTTAGGTCTGTGGTCCTTCACGTATATTTATTAAAGTTACTTCAAGTCATTTGGATGGTGAGGATGAGTTCTGTTTTTATACCCTTGAATTCTAGCTTAAGGTAAAAGAGAAATAAAAATGTATTCCTTCCCTTAAGTGGCATGCCAAAACTTTCCCCTTAAAACATTTTTGTGCCACTAGTTCTCAAAGCAAAAAGTTTTACACACACATGAAGCTGCTTTTATTCCTCTATAAAATCTCTCATTTTTACTAGACATTTGGGATTATGAACTGCAGATTACTTGCTAAAATCTTTCAAGGACTTGTTGCCGACAACAAGAAAAACTGATTTCCAACGAACAAAGCAAAGCACAATTGCAAACATTGCCTTATCTTTATTGTTTTCAAACACCTCAGTGAAGAGACAGATAAGTTAAATGCACTAAAACATTAAGAAAGTCTCTCTCCCTACTTCTGCTTATGTGTAGGTAGCATTAGTAAGTAAAATCTTGAAAGCGTTTTCTTACGGTTACAGAACTAATTATGATTTTTATAATTAGGTCATATGTCATTTCTGTGGTCACATTTGAGAAGATGTTTTTCCTGTACACCTTAATGATAAAAGGCTTTTTAACCTGTCATCTATTTAACTTATTTTCTCAGGTTACTACTTATAGATATTGTCTAGCCATATAACATTTACGAACAAATGATAAGAAAACATTATTATACATACCCGGACGTGACTGTATTTGTTCTTGGCTGGGACACTTTGAACATTTGCCATCCAAACTATTGACAACAAACGTTAGATTTGCCACTTTGCTATCAACATAATTTTCTATGTTGTTCATATTTACAAGATTCAGCTTCTCCAGGCGACTGTGAAGCACGTCGATCTCCTCCCTTGCGTTCTTGAGTTCAGAGGACAGCTTGTTAAGCTCACTCTCTAGTTCTCCAACTCTGTTATCACCAGCCTCTCCCAGGGTTCCCGTGCTGGGTAATAGCAGTCCAGCTCTGCTCGGGTCACGGTTGTCGTCAGCCTGCAGTTTGCAGTCTTGGCAAGATTTCTTTAGGCTGTTTACGATTTCCTTGAGGTTCTGGACTTCTTTGAACACCTCCTCAATCCTGCCGAACTGCTTTGGGAGCTGAATAGTCAGGGGGGGCAGGTTCACCTGGTAGGGGCACTCCCCTCCCTCATGGCATTTCCCTCTGCTTTCTAGTCTCACCGGGCAGGCGTCCTTTGCTCTTTCATCTTCAATTTCCTCTGTTTCATTGTTTGCCACAACCAAAAAACCGTAAGTGGCAAGGACAGCTGAGCTCAGCCAGTACCAGTCAGCTAGCTTCATCTTTGCGGTGCTGCTCACCCCAGCAGGGAGTGTGCGGAGCAGGAGCTGCTTTAATAGCGGCGGCTGCCTGAGTCAGGCTTTCTGTGTTCCCAGAAAAGGGCGGGAGCGTTTGCATCACAAGTTGCAGAAACGCACAGGAAGAAGAGATCGTCCTCATCAAAGGCACTTTGCCAAAAACTGTAATTTATTCTCAATCCAAATAATATGCATCAGAATTGTTGTGGTCAGTCGGATGCACATATTCAACAACATTCACTTCCGTGACTTATTTTATAAAGCACAAGCAAAGTCTTGCATTTTGAAAATAATTTGGTATACTTATGTGTGAAGTAAATCATTTAATTATACTTAACTCTGTTGGAAAAAATAGTTTTTAAAGATCATAATTAATGTGCTGTTTATCCAAACTGTTTGAAGAATAGAAATGTTACTAAAATAGAAACAGTCCTTTTTCCTTCTTAGAGTGGGGCATTGAGGAACCTGTATTTTCTTCATGTTGGACTTTCAGGTGAAATCTTAAGCACTTTTAATAGTTTCTAAATATAACAAAGTGCAGCTTTTTGAGTCTTGCCGTGAACTTTTATTTCATCTATTTGAAAAGGAAGAAAACTGGTAGAGAAAAAAGTGCTGCTTTCTATTCCTTTAACCATAGCACAGAGTGTATATAAATGTCCAAATGCCTAAAATATATTTAAATGCAATAATTGTCTTCCATCAAAACCAGTAGCCGCCTCCTTTGCACTTCACCATTTTGGTAATTTTACTGGCATCTTTGAGCTGTTCCAGTCTCTGTTCTGATGCTTCTCCTGACTGCAGTGTCTCTGCCTTCCCTCTCCCCCGGCAGCCCTGGCAGGCAGGCCTCTTGCTTTCTGTCTCCACCTGCTCCCTAGGCCAAACTTGGTATATCTCCTTATCCAAAACATGTCAGCACTAGTGACAGTTTTCAAACTTTTCTCCTCAGAGGCTGAGGGCAGGAACAGGGGGACCAGCTTCAATCAGAGAAACCACCTCTTTTTAATGTGTTTTGCATATTGACATCTCATGTCAGATGTCTTATTAAAGAAGGATTTTATTGCTTTAAAAATAACTTCAAAATGACTGACATGGATAAAAAATCCAAATTCTTTATTGTATTGCCTAAAACACTCTGTAATCTATTTCATATTTATTTATTTAACCCAGTTTCCTGCGACTTTTCTATATACCCCCTTCATTCTAGCCAAACCCTATTCGTGTTCTTGAAATGTAGCAGGCTCACTTTAATCTTCCATGACTGTGTCTACTCTTGAATACTCAGGAGACCTGGCTTCCAAGCCCGCATCTACCTCTGATTGTATATATAGATCATTAACTTTATGGAGCTTTGTTCTTGTACCTGTAGCAGAGGAATTAAGCCATTCTTCCTTCATGCAGGAATGACAGTTACACAAACTTTGAGTGCTTACGGGAAAAAAATGCAGTATATAAATGAACATTCTTTCCAAACAAATTTGTCAAACATGTTCTACACACCTTATGACTCATTTTCCTCCATCTTTTTATTGCTTTTTAAAAATCATGTTTTTCTTCATTCCACTTGATGTATTCAAACCAATTTTAGACAATTTTTAACTTTCCAGCTAAAAATATCTACTTAATCTCCTAATGTCATTTCTGTCTCCTCACCCACTTTCAAGCTGTGACAGTCCCCCGTTGTGAGGTGAGAAATAAATGAATGATTAGATAATTTTAAAAAGAGAATGATGATAATATAGGTAAAAAGTACTTTATGAAGTAGAGATCTATAGGAGTGATGTTTAGTTTCTGGTACTTTATTAAATGCCCTTGACTGGTTAGGGTATAAACCCTTAGATTTAGTTAGTCAAGTATTTATTAAGACTCTCCTGCATACGCAGCACTGTGCTGGGGCAGATACAAGACGTGCCACAGCTGCTTTCGTTCACTTTCACGCCATTTACTCCTTCACTCATTATACATGGCCTAAGCACCCTCTGCACACGACACTCTATTCCAGGCACTTGGGCTACAGTAGTAAACAAACCAGACAAAAATCCCTTTTTACTTTATAGAAAGGGGCATTGAGGACCTTATATTTTCATCATAATGGACTTTCAAGTGAAATCCTAAGCACTTTTAAAAGTTTCTAAATCTAACAGAAGTGCAGCTTTCTGACTTTCTTTGCACTTTGGGTTCATCTCTTTAAATCAGAGATGTGCTTTCCAAGCACTGCTGCTGAACCTCGGGCTCTGCACACCCCCCTTAGCGAAGGGCCAATGGCACAGTTCCACCTATAAAGCTTGGATGGACTTTGGGAACTGGCTCCTCCTGTTCCTTCAGGATCCATAGGAAATTCCCCAAGTAAAGGTAGAGTACTGCTCTATTAACCACTTTCATTGACACTAATAAGTCATCCTCTGGGTTTTCAATTTAAGAAATCACTGGCCCCTGACTATAAGGCAGATGCTATGTGACTACTACATGAGAGAGGCTCAACTCACCTGATGAGTTTATAACCCACAGGGGCAGAAAGTGTTGTGCTATCTCTACGGTTAGTCCCTGTACTTGGAGATGAGCAAAGAAAGGACCCAGAGCAGTAAATGACTTGCCTGGTCATTTAACAGTTTTTAGTTTTGGTTTTACAGTTTTTTTTTTTTTTTTTTTAGGGTATATTCTGACTCACCCCTATGGTTTTACAGTTTTTAAGAGACAGAGCTGGAATTTGAATCTGGATCTGACTCCAAAGTTCATGTCTTTTCTCTTATGCCACACTGCCATGTAAGAGGAAAGATAACATGGGGAAGGTATATGAGAACCATGCTGAGAGCCTGGTGCTTAAATCAATGCTTAGATCAATGGGGAGACACTGAAGGGAAGGTTTTTGAACAAGGAAAATAGAATCCTTCCCCCCCCACCCCGGACCACTTTTAGTAATGAATCTTTGCTAGAAAGCAGCGGGAAGTGGTGTTCTAGGTGAGAGGCAGTAGTATGGCAGCAGGCAGCAGGTGAGATGTGAACCAGCGTGGTGGCAGGAGGGTGGTAAAGGGGATGCAGACATAATTGCCAGAGAGTGGTAGGAGCCATAGGATCAGGTAAGCCATGACCAATGGAAAGAGGAGAATGGAGAGAGAACTCTGAAATATGACTCTGATTTCAGTTCAGTAATGTCATGGTAATGGTAGAGGGGGAGCAGTAGGTTTGGGGAGTATAGTGGTCTTTCTGTTTTCAGTACATTGAATTTTAAGTATTGACAAGACACCAGATAGAAATATCTAGGAAACAGTTGGGTATGAAAATCAGCACAAAATAGATGCGGATGTCAATTTGAAATCACAGGAACTGAAAGGGTGGTCAAAGAAATAGGACAAAAACCAGGAGAGTGCAGGAGAGTCATGAACACCAGGGCAGAGGATTTCAAGAAGGAAGAGGCCATCAGAGAATCAAAACCTGAAGAGCTGACTTCCTTGTCCTTGAGTCCTGTGGAATTCCCATCCTCTGACTTTGTCTCCTCCCCCTTGCTGAAAGCGTTTCTGGATTCTCTCATGCCAAGCCTGCCCTGACTCCTAGTAGTGGCTCCTGATTCCTCATGGCTATGGCAGAATCTTCCTTTCATCCCAGCACTGACACGTTATATTCACTTACAGATTTTTTTTTTCAGATCTAAACAAATTATTTAACACCAACACATGGTGGGATTATAAAGTAGCAAGATTTGTTTCTATAAGTCATATTATGAAAATTACTTTTGCTAGCCTAAATTCACTTTTGGATTTTTTTTAATACAAAGTATATTTAAGAGAGAATCTGCATTTTCTATACCTCAATCAGATTCCTAAATTTTTATTTCCCCTAATATAGTTTTTTTTTTAGGGAAACCCTTTCTATTTCTATTTGTACCAAAGAAAGTAAATAAATTTAATGATAATCATTATTTATAGTATTGAGATCCTTTCATTGATATTAAACTTATTAATTTAACATATTTGTGGTTTCTGATTTATTAAGTTCAGGAACCTTTGATTGTTCCTTAGGGAGTATGTGCTTTGCTGATAAGAAAATTAAAACATTCATTTTTTAAATTACTTGATTTGAAATGTCAACAGTAAATAATGTTTATTTTAATAGTCCCTAGAGGTCTTAGTCCTTGTTCATTATAAATTTCATGGGAAGAACTTCAAACAAAATCATGATTTCAGCAATCCAGAGAGAGATCAAGAATTGCCTGATTTTGATTAAAGCTAGAATAATAGTTAGTAGGTTCTTTGGTATGTCTTGCAAGTACTTCATTCTGGCATAGATGAAGAGATTCAGACTAGAAATCGCTGCAGTATGAACCTACCATGAAATATCTATTAAGTGAATCCTTAAGGCTTCTAGACCAACTGAAGTATAAGGCAAAAAGAGCCAAAGATCCACTATTAATGAGACCACAGAACACACAATTATTTGATGTGCTGATGGCCCAGGTCTTCAGTGGAGGTATCTAGGAATTCTCAGGTTAGAATTTATGGAACTGGAATATTCTACCAGAGTCTTGGAGTGTCCATCAGTCAATATCTCTCAACAAAATCTCTTTTTACTATGTACCCCACACCAAGCCAGGGATCGTGGAGGATCCAAGCAGTTCATGGGACATGGCATCTAATTTTACTGTCATCTCCCCAAATTTTTAGAGACTTAGAAAGTTTCATATAACCAATGTGGAGGAAAAAAAATATATTTACTTTTATTTATCGTGTTGGAGATTGACCTTAAGTTTCTTTTCATATTCCTAAAACAAAACAATAAATTCAAAGTAAAGAAATTAGGAAAATCAAATTGTGGCTTTCTGAATTTTGTCTTCGTTTCTCATTATGGGTGGTAGTTATTTTATGTAAAGTCAGCATGAATATTGAATTAGCAAATACTGAATCATTGCTCCAAGAGTTAGGTTTCTACAAGCCTCTGGTAATATCATTTTTTTATTAACCAATCAATATATAAGCTTATTTTAAGTGTTATTCTGCTTTAAGACATCTTATTTAATTATATATTGTTGATTCATTAACACAGAACTCATGGCCAACAGCACTATAATTCAAGCCTGAAGGAAGCTAATCGAACACATGTCATTTCTCTACAAGGCACATCACAGCCTTCTTGAGCTTAGGAACTCTAGACAGCACTTCAGCACTATGCTCAGTGGCCATTTTAAACAGTGAAATCACCAACAAAAAGCACAAAAATGTAAAAAAAAAAAAAAAGGCACTAAATAGACTGCAAAAAGGATACTTGTTTATGGTATGAGATCTAAAAAAAAAGAAGGCAGAGAGTTGCCTTCTTCAACTTCAGCTGGGAATATGTGCTTTGGCAGCTCAAATTTTTCGCTACTCTGCATGTGTCCATAAATGATCCCAAGAGGCCACAAGTATTAATTTTGGGGTTACAAATTTTAGAGAATATGCAAATCATAAAGACCGAGTCCATGAATAATGAAGATATTGTATATTGTATATTGTTACAAAATTCATGGCTTTAAATTCTTGGGAATGTCTATATATTTATTCTAAGCTGAGATGGTTAATTTGATTTTACCTGTTTTATTGCTTGCATTCCTTGGGGTTTTGTTTATCTGTCTTTATTTGACATTTTGAAATAATATATAAATATGAATTTATATAATATATAACATTACATGTATATATATTATATGTTATATGATATATAATTTCATGTAATATATACATTATATAATCCACATAAATATAAATCATAAAATTTAGCTTAGGAATTTATTTTCATATTTCAATTTATTCATAAAAATAGTGTGCTGCTTAAACAATTAAACTATTATGGAAAAGTGAAAATATTAAACTACTAATTCCATGCTAACGGAATAATTTCATGGTGAATGCATATCTTTTAAATGCCTGTCTTGCACTCTTTGAAACCTGTTCTTTAGCCTCTTAAGTTTATCTTATGTGATATATATGTCAGCATGTGAATTCTCAATAAATGTTAATTTAAAGGCCATTTCCACTGTGCTGGTAACTAAAGAAAATTTATGAAATGGAGTAAATGTCTCAGTTTTAATATTAACATTGAAACCCACCTGTAGTTTCTCATCCAAATTCTTCTAAGGAAATCTTTTTAAACATGATTTAAAGTATAGCATTCTGAGGTATAGCATTATCTTATTTAGTTTATTTCTCGTTCTGCTTCTAGTTTGATATTATCAATGATTTGAGTCATTTCCTGTTATTTACAGTGAAAACTTTTCAGGGTAGAAAAAACTACCTCATGATCATTATCAACAGCTGTATAATTTCCTGGCCCTTAATTTGTTAATTTTAAACTATCCACCATTATTTGTCACAGCTTCCTCTGCTTGTGTATTTAACACAAAATTATTTGATCATGTTTATATATATAAATAATATGACATGTGTTTTAACAATTGATACAAAGTTCAGCTGCAATAATTGCTGTTGCACAAAAAGATGACAAATAGACACATAAATTGTGTCAGTCACATATAAATACAGATTTAAAATAAATCTCCATTTATTACTGTGATCATCTCAAAAAATAGCAAGATATGATAGAGTGAAAAGAGGCTTAGGGTGGTAGTCACTGAACCCATGTTCTTAGTGAAGAATAACTAACTCTCTTGCCACTTAACAAGGCCTTAGGAAGCTAGGTCTTAGTTTTCTCATCTGTAATATACAACAGTCAGATTAGAGATCTGTAAAGTCTTTTTCAGATGTAACATTTTATGATTCTAAATGTTATTAATTAGAAGCCATATAATAGCAAAGCAGATCACCGAGATATAAACATAAATGCGGGCCAGGCACAGTGGCTCACGCCTGTAATTCTAGCATTCTGGGAGGCCACGGTGGGAGGATCACTTGAAGTCAGGAGTTGAGACCAGCCTGAGCAAGAGCGAGACCCCATCTCTACAAAAAATAGAAAAATTAGCCTGGTGTGGTGGTACATACCTGTAATCTCAGCTACTTGGAAGGCCGAGGCAGGAGGGTCGCTTGAGCCCAGGAGTTTGAGGTTGCAGTGAGCTATGATGATGCCACTGCCCTCTACCTGGAGTGACAGAGCAAGACTCTGTCTCAAAAAAAAAAAAAAAAAAATCAGTAAGCACCTACTATATGCCAGGCTGTGGGGAGGGAGAGGGGGGAAATATAAATACATACTGTTCTTTAATTAAATCATGAATTCCAATAGATCTACTTCTTCTTAGCTATTCATCCATTCAACAAATACTTATTTTGCATTTATCAGACCAGGCTCTGTATTAACACTGATAACAAGAGTGAAAAAGCAGACACATCCCTGACTTTGTGGAGCTTTAAGTTGCAGATCAATGCATTTCAAGCCAGAGCAAATCTTGGGCAGAGGCAACATATTTGGTCTTAGTGTGGAGTTCAGTAAGGACATCTTTTCTGAATCCCTCAATTCCCTTCCGCTTTGCCATGTCGTTGGAATCTCCTTTTGCTAACTCTAAAATGGCCACTTTTAGAGTCATTTTTTCCAAATTATACTACAACGGTGGCCCAGAGTCTATAAATACAGTCATGAGTCGATTAATGACAGGGATATGTTTTGAGAAATGCATTGTTAGGCAATTTTGTCGTGCAAACACCATAGAGTATACTTACACAAACCTAGATGATATAGCCTACCACACACCTAGGCTATATAGTGTAGCCTATTGCTCCTAGACTACAAACCTGTACAGCAGGTTACTGTACTGAATACTGTAGGCAATTGTAACATAATGGTAAGTATTTGTGCATCTAAACATAGAAAAGGTACAGTAAAAATATGATATAATCTTATGGGGCCACCACTGTTGATTGAAACATCAGCGCACGACTGTAATTACTGTAACATAGAATAAAGATAAAGCTCTACAGCATTGGAAATATAAAACCATAGGAAGTAAATAGATTAAAACCTTTTGCTTTTTACATTTGCTGTTTTCCCTTTTTTTCCCCTCCTTTTTATGTCTTCGCTTCTGCAATAGGAAGCAATGGGGGCAGGGAGGGAGAAGTTGCTTTATAGCAACTGAGAAATAAATGGATTGGGGGATTTTAATTTTTCACCTTGTAAGGCAATCACCAGAAGAGGATCCTGGCCTGACTTGAAGAATCTAGGCCAAGTTTAAGTTGCACTTCTTCACGGCTCCACAAATAGTGAACATCTGATGCTTATTATGTGGCCTGTCTTCTCTGATTTTCCCCTCCAATTCCCTCCCGAACATAGAAGACAGAAATATAGTAGATTGAAATGAAGTCGCATTTAGAGAGATGAAGGTAGTGGGGTAAAGATGAACAAAGACAGAGAAGAGAGAAGCAAAGGAGAGTGAGAGGGAAAGGGAGGGAGAGAAATAGAATCGTGGTGGGACCATAAGCTTTTGTTTAATGAAGATATTGTCTATATGCAAAGCTAATTTTTTCCCCCAGAATGGATGTAGAAAGAACAAAGTTAGGGGACTGATTGGAATCAGAGAATTAGGGCATCAAAGATAAATGCCTTTTCTACCATTTTGACAGTGGCCAGTCTTATTAATAAGCTTTTTTGTTAAAAAGCTCTTGTTAATAAACTTTGGCTTATATTATTATCATGCCCAACAACAAAGTTAAATAAGCTTTTAGGACATCCAAACAGCTTAACTTAATAAACGGTGTAAATTTTTAGCCAACATACACAATTTCCAAATGTTTAAAGGAATTTTGCTGTGGGATTATTTGCTACCATATCAATTTAACTCATTGTAATTTCTTGAGTTTTTATTATTTTAAAACACCATTATTATAGCAAATTGCAAAATGATATTGTCAGGTGGGAGTTGAATTAATTTATATAAAATAGAACAAATAGCTTTTAGAGTTTATTAAAGCAACTTTATACAGCCATTTCAAGCTTATTTTTTGCAGTGCCATATAACCTCAGGAAGTGATGTTATACCTTATCGACGTCAGCCCCTTCATCTTACAGGTGAGAAAACAGGTCTGGGAGAAGATCACTGACCTTTCCAAGCCTGACTGAGGCTGCTTAGGTCTCCCAATTTCCAGACCATGTATTCCAGATTGATCTCTTTAATGCCCTTAATTTGTAGCTAGACTATAGAAAAAATGCTACAAAAATATAGTTTACCCACATTAAAATTCCTGGTCCAACGCCTCTGGGATTTTAGAAAGTAATACGATTTCTTAGGTGTTCCAAAACAATTGGGAGTTTCCAAATGTGCTATTCACTTGCCTTGTACGTGAAAATGATTTAGATAATTTCACCAATATTTACTAATCTGTTTCTATAAATATTTTTCCCATTTGTCTTTCTATGTTTATACTTATATATGGTGTCTGGCTTAGAATATGAATTCTTATAATGACAATTAAAAAAAATTCTTGTGCCCCATCCTGCCAAGAGCTACATTCTGGAAGGCATGTGACAAATTTTTTTAAAACATTTTTTTTTACTATAAATACTTGCTCACTGTAAAAAAATTATAAAATACAGAAATATACATAACAACTATAATCCTACTTTTTTATTGTGGTAAAATATATATAACATGAAATTTACCATTTTAACCATTTTTAAGTGTATGGTTTTCCTCAACAAACTAGGCAGAGAAGGAACATACCTCAAAATAGTTGAAGCCATATATGATAAATCCACAGCCAACATCATACTGAATGGGGAAAAGTTGAAAGCATTCCCCCTAAGAACTGGAACAAGACAAGGGTGCCCTCTGTCACCACTTCTATTCAGCATAGTACTAGAAGTTCTAGCCAGAGCAATAAAACAAGAGAAAGAAATAAAAGGTCTCCAAAAGACTCCTAGAATTGATAAATACATTCAGCAAAGTCTCAGGATACAAAATCAATGTACATAAATTTGTAGCATTCCTATATACTGATAAGTCAAGTTGAGAGTCAAATCAAGGACTCAATAACATTTACAATAGCTATGAAGAAAACAAAATACCTAGGAATATACTTAACTAAGGACGTGAAAGATCTCTACAAGGAGAACTACAAAACACTGATGAAAGAAATCACAGATGACACAAACAAATGGAAAAACATCCCTTGCTTATGGATTGTAGAATCAACATTTTTAAAATGTCCATACTGCCCAAAGTGACTTACAGATTTGACACAATCCCCATCAAAATAACAACATCATATTTCACGGATCTAGAAAAAATAATACTAAGCTTCATTTGGAACCAAAAAAGAGCCCAAATAGCCAAAGCAATCTTAAGTAAAAAGAACAAATCTGGAGGCATCGCATTAGCTGACTTCAAATTATGCTACAAGGCTATAGTGATCAAAACAGCGTAGTACTGGTATAAAAGTAGAGGCATAGACCAATGGAACAGAATAGAGAACCCAGAAATAAAACCTACAACCAACTAATCTTTGACAAAGCAGACAACAGCATACACTGGGGAAACAAGCCCTATTCAATAAATGGTGTGGGAAAACTGGATAGCCTCATGCAGAAGAATTAAACAGGAACCCTATCTCTCACCATATGCAAAAATTAATTCAAGATAGATAAAAGACTTAAATGTGAGGCATGAAACCATAAAAATTCTAGAAGAAAACATAGGAAAAACTCTTCCAGACCTTGGCCTAGGCAAAGAATTTATTACTAAGACCCCAAAGGCAAATATAGCAACAACAAAAATAAATAAATGGGACTTAATTAAATTAAAAAGCTTCTGCACAGCGAAGGAAATAATCAACAGAGCAAACAGATAACCTACAAAATGAGAGAAAATATTTGCAAACTATACATCCAATAAAGGGCTAATATCCAGAATCTACAAAGAACTCAAACTTATCAGCAAGAAAAGAACAAACAACCCCATTAAAAAGTGGGCAAAAGATGTGGACAGAAGTTTTTTTAAAAAAGATAGACAAATGGCCAATAATCTTATGAAAAAATGCTGAACATCACTAGTCATCAGGGAAATGGAGTACTACTCAGCCATAAAATGGAAAGAAATAATATCATTTGCAGCAACTTGGATGGAACTGGAGACCATTGTCCCAAGCGAAGTATTTCAGGAATGGAAAAACAAACACCACATGTATTCTTTGATAATTGGGAGCTAAACAATGGGCACACATGCACACAAAGAGATACAAAGGCCATTAGAATCCAAGAATTGGGTGAGGGGTAAAAACTTACCTATCAGGTACAATGAACACTATTCAGGTGATGAGCACACTAAAAGCCCCAATTTAAGCATTATATGAGGTACCACGTAAGAAAAATATTTGTACCCCCTTAATATTTTGAAATAAAGTTAAAAATTTAAAGTGTACAGTTTAGTAGCATTAAGTACATTCACACAGTTGTGCAATCCATCACCACTATTCATCTCCAGAACTTTTTCATCATCCCAAACTGAAACTCTGTGCTTATTAAACAATAACTTCCATTTTCTGCTCCCCCAGCTCCTGGTAACCACTGTTCTGCTTTGTCTTAATTGATTTGACTATTCTAGGTACCTCTTATAAGTGGAATTATACAATATTCATTTACGTCTGGCTTATTTCACTTAGCATAATGTCCCCAAGATTCATCCATGTTGTTGCATGCATTAGAATTTTATCCCTTTTTAAGGCTGAATAATATTCCATTGTTTGTATATATCACATTTTGTTTATGCATTCATTTGTTGATGGACACTTGGGTTAGTTCCGGTTTGGGGCTATTGTGAATAGTGCTATGAATGCTGTGAATAAGGCTATGAACCTTGGTGGGCAAATATCTCTTCAAGTCCTTGCTTTTAATTCTTTTGTGTATATATCCAGAAGTGGAATTGCTGGATAATATGGTAATTCTATATTTAATTTTTTAAAGAACCATCATACAGTTTTCCACAGTGGCTGTACCATTTTTATTTTATATTTTTACCAGCAATGTACAAGGGTTCCAATTTCTCCACATCCTCACCAATACTTGTTGTTTTCTTTTCTTTTGTTTAATAATATGTCCTAATGAGTATGAAGTGCTTTTGATTTGCATTTCCCTAATGATAAGTAATGTTGAACATCTTTTCAGGTGCTTATTGTCCATATGTATATTTTCCTGGAAAGATGTCTATTCAAGTCCTTTGCCCATTTTTGAATTGCGTTGTCTTTTGTTGTTAAACGTAATCTTACTACTTAACACTTTGGAATATTTTCTGAATATATAAGTACATATATGTACAAATAGTCATATGTATGTGCAATTTTATAAAAATTAGACCATCTTCTAATAGTTTTTAATCTTTTTAAATTGTGAAGTATAATAAACATACATTAAAGTGTCCAAAATACATACGTATAATTCAGAGCAAATACTCAACTAACCACCACCCAGGTTGAAAAATAAAACATTGCCACCTCCCAGAAATTCCTCCTATTCCCCCTCACCCACTCTAAAGTAGCTACCATCCTTTTCTTGTTGTTCTTCGTAGTTTTACCACCTAAGCATGAATTCCTAAACACCATCTTTAGGTTTTGCCTGTTTTTAGAATTTGATATAAATTGAATAATATAAAATGTATTCTCTTGTGTCTGGGTTCTTTAACTCTTATGTTATATTTGTGAGAGCTACCCATATTATTGTGTATATTTTTCTATTGTATGTTTATACTATTGTTTATCCATATATCTCCAATAGACATTGGGATTGTTTCCAATTTTCATCTATTACAAATAATGCTACTTGAACATTCTTGTACACATCTCTTGGTACACTTGCGCGTGCACCTTAGCAGGTCATTTACCAAGGAATGGAAATGCTTTGTCATAGAGTTTGTGGTTCTTCCACTTTAACAGAAGGATTTTTCCAACATATTTCCAATATTCCTTCCCATTGCTTCATATCCTTGACACTTGATACTGTCAGTTGCATATTGTTTTATAACTTGTGCTTTTTCATGTCAGTTAAAGTACATCTACATAATCACTTTTAACAGGTGCACAGTGAAAAATGGCATTAACATTTATTTAACCACTCCCTTATTAGGGGATAATTATATTATTTTCAAATTTTCACTCTCACAATCAATGCTACAGTACCTCTCATTTTTATATACATACAAATATATATACACGTACATACATACATATTCATATACACACATTTATGTCATTGGGCAGTTGTGGATTATTTCCTTAAGACAAAACCCCAGAAGTGCAATTGCTGAACTCAAAGCATATATACCTTTTCAGACATTTGGAACAGATTGTCACATAGCCTGTCTATTTAAAAAAAAAAAAATCTATAAATAGTTAAACCCTCACCAAAAGCGTATGTATTTATTTTCACACACTTTCCTTAAAACTGGGTATTCTTCTTTATAAAACTTTTCTAGTATTATATGCCAAAAATAACTAATTTCTTTAATTTTCCGGGTTATTAATGATGTTAGTTTTTTAATACAATCATTAGTCATTTGGATTTATTTTTAGTGACTTACATTTTCATGACTTCTAGTCTTCTATTGTGGTATTTTTCTTTTTCATTTTGATTTGTAATACCTTTTTTATACATCTGTATTTTATATCAAGTATTGCATATTTTTTTCAAGTTTGACATTTGATTTTTTAGTGTAGTATTATTGATATATGGAAGCCTTTAGATGTTGCATTTTATATCTATTAATCTTTTCCTTATAGTTCCTTTCCAATACTAGTCAGATTAAAAACAATCTATATATTTTTCTCTATTTTTGTGGTTTTATTTTTTATGTTGAATTTTAATAATCTAGAATTTATTTTAAAGTAAAGTGTGAGGTAGGGACCTAACTTTACTTTTTTGGCAAATGGTTAACTAGTTCTTACAGTACAGTGTGTTAATGAATTCCACCTTTTCCTGCACTAACTTGAAATGGCACATTTTATCACATATGGAATTATACATAAACAAGGCGTGTTTCTGAGCTTTCTATTTGGTTACATTGATATGGCTTTCTGTTCTGGTGTGACTATCATACCATTTTAATATCATGGATTTATAATATACTTTGAATCTGAAAGGGAAAGTTCACACTTATTGCTCTTCTTTCAAGATTTCAATAATTTATTATTCTAATTGTACTTTATAATTTTTTATGTTCAAAAAAATCCTAGTTATTAACTTAGGGATTATTGGCCTCTTTTGAAGTATTTATTTTTTATTATCCTGGGACACACGTTCAAATCTTCTTTTAAGTTTACCCATATACTCTTGTAATTTTCTCTATATGGATCTTTCATATTTCTTGGTATGTGTACTTTCAGATTTTTTGTCTGATCCCATACTATTGTGAATGAGATCTTCAATATGTTTTAAAACTTGTTATTCTTATTAAATAGGAAAGCTATGTTTTTGTATATTTATTTTATAAATGGTCACCTCACTGTACTATAATAATTTTGTATTTTCCATCTAGGCGTCTATATCTAGCCTACAAATAATGGCCATTTGTCCCTCTTTCCCATATGTATACGTCATTTTCTTGCGTAGGTGCCTTGGTAAACATTTCCTGAATTATGTTCAATGATCATGCTCATATCAGTCACCCTTTACTTATTTCTGATTTTAATGGGAATGCTCTTAGAGTTTCATAATTAAGCATGATGCTGGCTATTTGTTTGAAATTAGCATTTAAAAGATCGTAAATTCCCCATGGTTAGTGGCTAAGCCTCTTAGTGTCATTAGCTGACTCTAGCCTACGTGGAAGGAGGTAGAGTAATATAGCAGAAAATTCTTGTTTAGAGTCTGGGTCATTTGTCCTATAAAGTTTTCCACAGTCTGGATTTTGCTTACTATGGTCTGTATTTCCTTTACATTCATAGAGGCTTAGTTCATAGAGGCGTGATTCAGGTCACATTTAAATTTTTTTCTCTTTTTTTACCAAGACTATTTTCTAGGTGGTGCCGTGAACTTTCATCGGGAGGCACTTAATACCGGATGTCTCCCTTTTGGTGTTATTACCCACCATTGATAATCCTTGCCTGGATCTATTAATTCATTAGGGATTGTAAAATGGCAATATTATAATACTGTCTCTTTTTTTCATGTATTAATTAGAATCCTTCTAAAAAGAGAAACTTCCTCTCAATTATTTGGTTACCCTGATGTAGAGTTCATGCAGAAAAGGCATGATAAATATTTGACTCCTTCCCTTGATTTTCCAGTTTTCAAAATGCTTAATTGATTCCCTAGTATCCTCCAAAGGTGAGGGTTTTTTCCCTTTTAAATATTATTGTGAACTCATTTATTCTAGTCCTTTGTAGTTATTACCTTATCAATCTGACCCATTTGGGGGCAGTAGCAGCCTTTTGACATGACTCTGAATCCCCCTGACATGACTCTAGTAATCTGTGGTAGTTTATTCGGTTTCTGGTACGACAAAGGTGTTGGAGGCTCTTTTGTTTTCATGCTCCAAACCTGAAATTAGTTACTTCTCCAGAGGAGCCCTATTTCTTTTAGCGGGAAATGGTATTCAGAGACTAGAATCTGGGGATGAGAGGTGCTCATTGCTGCTATGGTGATCTTTGTTTCTATACCTTTTTAATGGACAAAGCTGGGCAATATATATATCTCATATATAAAATATATCATGATATTACCAATTCAAAGTAAGATAAGGAATTAACCTCTTCAATCTTATAGATGTCTCTTTTTCTACATCAAAATCCTGGTTTTCAATGTCACTAATATAATTATTCATTTACTTCATCTCTCAGCATATACCTGTTTCAGAATAACACTACCACCAACAATGTGATTATAGAAAACAGTTGTAGGTCTTTTTGTCCTTAGGGCAAAACCTACCTAGGATTTATAGTCAAATTAGAATGGTTTCCTTCAGTCCATTTATGTTCCAACTTTCATACATAATAATGTTTAATTGATTTATTTTGTTTTCAAATTTTAACAACTGCTTTTTAATTTAATAGAGTAATATACTGTTCTAGATCATATCTACAAAACAAAGTATATTCAAAGAATTCTAGCTTTCCGTCCCTGACCCCTCCACCCTGGTCCCTCCCTCTTCCTATAGTAACTCTACTTTAAGATGTATCCTTCCTTTATATTTGTAGATGTCTGTCGTTATTCATAGTATAGCTTCTGGAATTTAGGAATGTTTATGCTTTTGTTGTAGTGGTTATCTTTATATTCATACCATTACATAATATTCATGTCTCTTCTTTTTTTATAATTAATTTTGATATTATCTCTTGGTTTTATAAGTGACAGTGAAATCAGCTAATACATCTTCCTCTTCCTACCATTGCTCACAGCATTAATTTGATATAGTGTCCTTCTATGGATATTGGCCGCACCCAGATAGTCTTTTTGCCTGCCAACCTGGACTACCTAAAGTTTTTTAAATGTGTTTCACACTGTCTCTATGCCATCAGCCATCAGCATGATTATGCTACTTATTTTTCAGTTTCTCTAATTCACTTAGAAATGAGTAACAGAATGGGATTGTGGTCAAATCCCAACAAACACCTCTGACCAGCTTTGCAAACTTGCTTAAGTTTCTCAATCATCTTGAGTTTTGTTTTCCTTTATTTTTATAAATTTTGGATTATAATACCTATTTCATAGAGTTGTTGTGAGAATTAAATGAGATAACATATGTAAATCACCTAAATAATAAATGGTACATAAAAGTCTCTAAAAAAAATTAAATGTTAAGCATTAATTTTCAACAAGACGTGAGAGAAAAGTTAATTTGTACTTTCTTGCAAATATTCATTTGGTAAATATTTGTTGAATAAATTCATTTCATGAATTATTCATTTAGTAAACACTGATTGAATAACTATTTCCAAGGCACTCGTGTATACTCTATCATTCATTTATTTGACAAGTATTTGTGAGTTCCATGTAGGCTAGAGACCGTGGGGGTATAGTAGTGAAAAAGATGGACATGGTCCCTACCTTGGTAGAATTTCCAGTCTTGTAACTTATCAGAAGTCAGAAATCATGCAACTTCTGAATAACTTCTTATATTTGTCCTGATAATTCCCCTCTTAGAATCCTGAGTTTGCTGGTGCTTGACTTTACTGGAAATAATTGTCTGCTTTGACTGCGTTGCTGGATGTTTACTTCCTATTTGGCTCAAACCTCTACTGAAGTGATAAGTGCTGGGATAAGTTGTTCAGAATTTGTCTGTACACCCCTTACAAGTTACAATTTGCTTTTCTGTCAAAGCTCATAAAGTACAGCGCCAAAGTAATCATTAGCTGCAAGGATGATGTTTGAGGATAATGAAAATTTCTTCATGTTAACCGAATGTTTCCTGTTTTTCAGCCCTAACAAAATTTAGCTGACCAACACATTTTCTTTCAGTGTCCTCATAATGTTTTTTAACTTTTTTTCCTTCCATGATGTGTGTTTTATTGAATTGAAAATATCAGTATCCAAGTAGCAAAATATTTCAATATAAATAACTTTTTAATATTTTGATCAGTCAACAAAGCATCAGACTCTTGTTTATATGATCTTTTCATGAAATTATCAGAAGCTAAAATGGAAAAACAGTAACAACATCTCTGAAATTTTAAAGTATTAAGTTCTAAACCTCAAGTGATGCAGTCATATAGCCTTAAGCTCAGGTAGGTACAGAGATAGGTAAGTGAGACAGACAAAATCCCAAAGAATAAGACATTTCAAAAAGTTTGTGCAAAATTTTAGAAATGGGCAGCCATTCTTTCAGTCAGTTGAATGACATTTTCTACATATATATATAGTCATGCATTGCTTAATGACAGGGATGTGTTCTGAAAAATGCATTGTTAGGCAGTATCACTGTGCCAACATCATAGATGGCACTTATACAAACCTAGATGGCATAGCCTCATACACACCTAGGCTGTATATGGTATAGCTTATGCTCCTAGGCTGCATATGGTATGGCCTATGCTCCTAGGCTGCAAAACTGTATAGCATGTTACCGTAGTGAATACTGTAGGCAGTTGTAACACAGTGGTAAGTATTTGTGTATCTACACATAGAAAAGGTACAGTAAAAATATGGTATAAAAAATAAAAAATGTTACACCTAGATAGGGCACTTACCATGAATGAAGCTTTCAGGACTGGAAGTTGCTCTGGGTGAGTCAGTGAGTGAGTGGTGAGTGAATGTGAAGGCTTAGGGCATTACTGCACTGTGCTATACTTTTATACAACTGGCAGAGCAATAGATTTGTTTCCACCAGCATTGCCACAACACCTGAGTAATGTGTTGTGCTATGATGTCAAGACAGCTATGACATCAGGACAGCTATGATGTCACTAGGCAATAGGAATTTTTCAGTTCCATTATGATGTTATGGGACCATCATTATATATGTGGTCCGTCGCTGACTGAAACATCATTATGCAGCACATGACTGTATGTGCATATGTGTGTATTGTATATACCTGCATATAAATTATAACCTTTGTAATTTATCTAAGGTTATAATTTTTATATAAATTTATAAAAAATAAATTTTTAGTATAATTAATTGTATAAATTATAAAGCAAGGTCCCAATCTCAAATGCCTACAAAGTTCACAAAAAAGGGTAAATGAGTAAAACAACCTCAGTCTTAGTATGGGTCCATGCATTGAATGAGTGGGGCAGACTGTGCTCCTTTTAAAAGGGGCAGCCTCTTTTAGCACCTCTGAAAAATCAGCCGGTGCTAAATACCAATTGATTGTGGCAGCATTAGAATATAAACCCACTGTCATCAAATCTAATAATTTTTCAAGAGAAGCTAAAAACTCAGATTTCTATGGCAAAATATACCAATTTTTCAATGTTACCAGTGAGTTTCCTAATTTTTAAAAAAATTGTGGACACTAAAAACATCTGCAAAGTGTATTTTATACTGTTGACTGCAAGTTTGCAATCTCTGGCATGAAATATACAATTATGGCATAGATTAAAGTCTATCTTACATATTTTAAGAGATTTACCTTCTTTTTCTGATAGAAATCTGTAGAAATGGTTCTATATCCTTAAACTGTTACAAACTATCAGTAATAACTGGAAATGTGGCATTTCCATGAAATGAGGCTATTTATTGCTTGCCAGAAAACACATTAAAATATTTTGTAATAGTCAACTTAGTGAACTAGAAACAGCTGTGTTTGGTATAATGTTTGTTAGACTATTTTTTAAACTTTTACAAGATTTCTTTCTACTTGGGTATTGCAGTTGGTATCAAGTGAAAAACTTAAAATTATACTTAGTTATACAGTTTTCTTTGCTTTTTCAAAAACCAAGACAAGCTTAAAAACTATGTCTTTAAATATTATAAAAACCAGATTTCTTGGAAAACTGCTAATTTCTGATTATCCCACCCTTTTCTGAGGAAATTCCAGGATAATTTTGTTGTATAATTGCCATGGGTAATAGCTATTTTCTGTTACAAGTCAATTACACTATTTAAAGAAATTTATAAGGTGACTAACTGGTTCATATTGGTATACAGAGTCTGAGGATCTTACTTTAGATTTAAATGTAACACTTTCTAATACTCATTTAGTTATTTAAAAAATCTATTCTTATAGATTCTTATATAAATCTATTCTTATAGATTCTTCTATATATTCTTATAGGATTCAAATATTCAGGTATTGGGTTTTCTGCTTTACTCAAGGATTTGGATCTCTTTGATACTTCAGTTTGGCCCACCGATCGACTGAAGTTTTATGTCCTTGGAGGTAGATCATGTTGGGTTGAGGACCCTCCCTGGATAGCAAGCTGTCAGGAGAAAACGTTTGACAAGTTTTCTATTCAAAGACTCTTAATATTCCATTCCAGATTCTACAGTGAGTGTGTACTCCACATACAATGAACCAATCCATAAATCTCCCACCATCGATATGAAGTTTAGATTCTTTTTCCTTCATACATGCACATATACACTCCCTCCAGGCTGCTGGTGTTGCTTCTGTGACTGACTTCTTTGTATTCCTTTGGTGATGTCCTTGATGATCATTTTGGCCCAAATCACATGTGTATATGGAAAGGGAAAGCCACACATTGAGATTTCCCTCGGCCATACACTCAACCCTTCATGGCACACCTCCACCCTGCTATATACCGATAGATTCCTCACACATGTGCTGAGCACTTACTGTGTGCCATGTACTGTGCAAGGTTCTTGGGGTACTAGAATCATCTTTGCCTTCAGAGAGCTTCCCATCTGATGGGCAGATATGGGCATGATTTCAACACAACAGGGTAAGTGCTGTCATTGGGGAATGCATGAGACACAGTGGCCTCATTCATTAAATATTTTTGTGTACTTTAGTGTCAGGCAGTGTTCTAGATGCTCAGGATACATCACATGAACAAAAGAGCCAAGGATATTTTGCCCAAAATCAAACATTTGCTGCACATATAAAAAGACATATACTAGAGTTCTGAAGTTTGACTTCTACTTACATGATAAATAATAATTTAGTGAACAAAATTGAATGGCTTCTGTACACTAGCAATAAATGATCCAAAATGAAACTGAGGGGAAAATCTCAAGAATAAAATACTTGGAAATACATTTAACAAAAGTAAATGGCTTATTCAAATATACCACCAGGATTTAAAGCCCCCTTACCAGTGAACTAGCAAGAGTGCAACTCAAACATCCCCATATTCTGCTCTTAGGTTCCATTTTGTGGTATCTGTGGGGAAGTTCAAGTTGCAGCTTCAACTTCAAGTTGTTGTTCTTTTTTAAAGACTACTTCTGTAATTAGTCATGAAAGCCTTCACTGTTCATCAGCCTGCCAGAAGGGGAAGTGGAGGGCACTCCAGAATGCCCCCATGCTAAATACATTGTAATTGATGAATAGTGGAAAGAACACTCTGGGCAGTAGCATCTTCAAGACATGAAGGTGGTCACCAGAGGTCCCAAACTTTCTTCATTGAGGGGAGCACCTATGTCTCCTACCTCACAGCCTAGAGCTGGGGTACACTGACAGACTGAGAAGGGAAGTGCTCTCAGCACGCAAAAGGGGGCCTAAAAGGTGGGTGTCCACAGCTACTCAGCAGCATAGAAAGCAGCAAGCAGCCAGGCCCAGGCATCCAGTCTGCTGTTCTCTGGGCTCACCTACACTTACCATCACAGCCCCTTAGGGCCGGGTCAGGGCAGTGGCTTTGGTTTGTGATCAATTGAGATGAACAAATGACCAGCTGTGGACATCTTCTTCAGAAATGTTTAACCCTTGCATGAGAGATGCTCTGTGTCTAAGGGCGCTGGCTCCATTTCAGGTTTCACTGCCTGAACCCACTCAAGACCTTTACAGGTGCACTAGAAGTGGGAGCCTCTACATGTGAAGGTTGAAAAGCTGATTAGTCAGTCACATCCTGCAAGAGAATGCATTCTGGGGCCCAGGCCGCCCCTGCCTCCATCCCTACTCTTCCAGTTCCTGTTTTGTGACTTTCGTCATTCTGCTGGTTTTGACCTGGCTCTGTTTCTTGACTCCAGTTATGTTCTGATCCTCATGTGGATGCCCTTCATGGCTTTGGCCTATTAGCTTCTTTGTGCTTAACCATTGGCTCACCCTTTTTTTTTTTTTTTTTTAATTTATTTTTTTAATTTCAGAATATCATGGGGGTACAACACTTTGGCCATACACATTGCCCCTGTTCTGCCCGTGTCAGAGCCACAATCGTGGTCATCTCCCAAACTGTGCTCCCCACATCCATTCAGTGAGAGTTTTTCCCATCCCTTCCACCCCCCTCCCGCCCGCCCGCCCTCAGATGAATGTTATTGCCCTGTGTGATGTAAGTGTTCATCAGTTAGTACCAGTTTGATGGTGAGTACCAGTGATGCTTGTTTTTCCAATCCTGTGACACTTCGCTTCGAAGAATGGGTTCTAGCTCCGACCAGGATAATACCAGATGTGTTAATTCACTATTGTTCCTTATTGCTGAGTAATACTCCATGGTATACATATACCACATTTTATTGATCCACTCGTGTATTGATGGGCACCTGGGTTGTTTCCACAACTTTGCAATTGTGAATTGTGCTGCTATGA